>OZ012636.1:4430153-6930153 GCA_963942525.1 Ptychoptera contaminata | reverse complement strand
AAATTATCTTGTGTTATGATTTTAGGAAGAATTTAAGATTAACAAAAAAAAACCAAAAGAGTTCTATCTAATGCAAAGCTTTCAATGTATGTTTATTTATAAATATAAATAAGGTGAAGAATATACAGTTGTTTATAAAGTAAATGATGGATAAGATTTATTTTAAATGAGAACACCACAAGTTATTGACGTAATTATGATGAAATGGTACATAATCCCAACAGCAGATTGTTTTCTGAGGTTGGCATTTTAATAACGCAAAAGTGTTTTCTTACGAAAAAGCAAATAAAAAAAGCACAGTAAAGGAAAATAAGAAACATTATATTGCTACTGTTTTTTTTTCTGTTGCTCTTCTCATAAAAACACGTTTATTATAATACATTCTGGAATTATATTAATCACGTATAATCTTATGTTCTATTATCACTAAAAACATTATACTTATTGCATGTTATTTGTTTTTAATTTACTTTTAATGGCTTTACTTAAAAGTTTACTCACAATGTTTACATAAATATTTGGAAAATTTTTAATTAATATTTTTTTTATTTTATTTTTGCAAAAATAATCAACTAGAACTTTTCATAGAAAATATAATATCGATTTAAAAACCATCAATATTGTTTTTTTGTGTTTAAATATGTAAAATAAATTTGCAAACAATCATCTCTAGGTGCGACAGAATAATTAATTTATTTATTATATCCTAAGCATGTTTAACATAATAAATAAGTATTTAATATTTATGCTCTAAAAATTTTAATAATCCAAATGTCAAATATATAAAGAAGAAAGAATTTTAATTTATGTAAATAATGTATAAAGCAGCAATCTATAAATCGTATTCGATAATCTAAATAAGGATAGAAACAAAATTCCATTATTATGTTTAAGGAAAGCTTCAATAACTTCATAAAGAAAAAGGTTAAAAAATATTATCATAACAAAAGTATAAAGTAGCTTATGTGTAACACTTTCTTCTAATACCATAATATAGAATAGATATAGATATAACCCAAGTAGCAATGTTAAATATAAATAACTAATAAATTATAAAGAAACATGTATTGCCAATTTCAAGAAAATTAATCGAAGCATCTCACATATTCAATATTTTTTAAAGAAACATTTCATAAAGAAGTCAGGAGACAACCCATTGCAGAGATAAGATTAATAATGCTGCAGGCTATATAAATATAACATATTTGTTTGTTTTAGTGCATAAATGTACTTTTATGTTGTTATCTAAGTATTTTTATATGTTGACGTAAATTGGATGAAATGAGTTGTATTCGAAGATACGAGCTTTACAACAAACAAATACCGGATATGTCAACACAAAACAATTACACATTTCATTTACGTTTATCTTATTCTTGTTTATTTTCTTTACTGTTTCCAATTCGTTGCATTCATTTCTATTATGAGTCATTGATTTGTGGTACGCCCTTTTCTTTAATAAAATTCTGTTATCCATAATATTACCCTTAAAAGTCAATCAATTTTCTTATAGTATATCTTCGAAACAAATCCGTAATAATGTTACAACATAATTGGAAATAATCATTGAAATTAATGTCATGAAACTTTTCATATACAGTAGATGCAATAAATAAAGTATTTTTCCTTTTAATCACATACAAAATGCGGGTTGAATTGGCAACATAACAAGTTTATAATTTATCGATTTTGAACTTTTCATCTTTTATTTTCATCATAATTTATAAATTTTTATTTACAAAATAGTTGTTGGAAATGTCAGCAAAGCAACATTTAGTAGAAATATTTTGATTTAATTTGATTAAATTTGTTTTGCGTCAAACGATATATATCATGATATTTATTTATTTATTTTTTTACGATTTACTATCACATAATTTTCGTCTCTTTTATTTTTATTTATTTTATCTAAGCTATTTTTATTTTGAAACAGTTTTTTAGTATGGTATCTGTGCTAAAATAAAATAATTTTGATGAAATTCAGCATTTTGGTGCATCGTAAATATTTTATCGTTCATGTTTTTATTTATTTATCTTTTCTTTTTTGCTGTATCCATAAATTTCGATTTTAATTTTCAATCAATGATTGACCACGACAAATTGTCGCCCAAAAAGGTTTTTTTTCTATATGCTAATCAAGTTTATTTTATTGTTTCATCATTTTTTTTTTTTCAAGAATATTTGATTATTTTATAAAATTTTTATAGATTCATTAGAATAAAATTAAAACAATGAAATCTGGCTAAAAAATTCGTAAAAAATATTTATGCTTAAATAATCAAATATGAATGAAAAATTCATTAAATTTTTATTTTATAAAATTTCCCATGGAAATTTTCTTTAATTTTTGCTATTATTTTTTCGGTTTTTTGTTTGTAGAATAATAATAATTTAATATTTTCTTGCATATTTTTCTTTTCTTTTATTACTCTTTTCTTTATCTTCTTTTTATTTTCATTTTCTTTTTTTAATTTTGTTATGTTAAGGTGTAATCATAAACCAAATTGTGTTTTTTCTAAAAAAAAAAAAATAATAATAATAATTCTAATAAAAAAAAATATGAAAGGTATGAAAATAGGAAGTCTGCCTGAACGAGACCATAAAACGTGACAAAAAGTTAATTCTAATATTCATAAAAAAAATATTTGAGGAAAACACTATATACTTGGCTAGTCATTGACGACAATAATTTTTTTTTATTTTTTATTTGCCATAAAATGAATTTAATGACTGTCCATGTAGGAGCAAAAAATGACAAATAAAATAAGAATAAGAAAATTACAGGTTTTTTTTTTGTTGTCAACCCTTTGAAACACTTTTTTAAGCGTAATTATTTGCTTTATATTATTAAAACGATGGCTGGTAAAATATTTCACATGTTTTGTGGCCAGTTTTGTTCAATGAACATCATGACATGACATTGCATTTATTTTTTATTTTAATTATTGAATTTTTATTCCGAATTAGCTTTGTAACTAAAATTATTATTTAAAATAAAATAAATAATTTTACAGTATGCATGATTAAAATAGTTATGCAAAAAATCTTAATTTTTATAAAAATTATTGAAAAAATTATTTTTATTGTGTTTAATAGATTTATTGTTCGACTTATCTATTTCCTTATTTTGCATACCTTTTTATTATATTTCTCCGAAGGCAAAAATATTATTTTTTCTTCTTTAATGTAATAAGAAAGGCTATAGATTAAATATTAAAAGTAAAAATATTTTTTTGTCTGATATAAAGGTAGAAAAATACGATATTTTAAATAAAAGAAATTTGTTCAAAAGAAAAATTAATTTTTTTAATATATACAATCATTTTGTTTTGCTTTCCTTTATAAATTATTCGAAAATGAATAATTAAAAAATGGTTCAAAAAAATATTACTCAGAAACATCATTTTTAAAATGTTATATCTGTCAGATTATTTTTCTTATGTAGTTATCTTATCAGCAGCATTTTTTTCATAAATACTATTTAAATTAATGAATAATAATTTTAATTCTTAACATTAATAGTCTCATTTACATGATTTAAGTAAACGGTATTTACAATAACCATTCTTTTGACCAGACGTGGACTAAGTTCTAGCGTTAAAGTTGAAACAAATTGTCTAAATATCGTATAAATAACAAAGATATAAAATTTTAAAAATCATTTGTAGTCCTTATTTTTAATAAGGGATTGAAGAAAATTTTGTCACTTGATTATAACCAAATATTATGGCTCTTCAAACAACTAGTTTGTGTATGACCATGTCAGAGGTAATACCAATTGTCCATAAAAGAAAGATTTTCTATTTGTTCAAAACATTTATTTTATTTTTGTTATTATTTATTATTTAAATATTTAGATCAGATAATAATTATTTCCAGCAGAAAGAAAAGATTATTACATAAAAGCAGAAAAGGATCAATTATATATTTTATTATTTATAAAAAGAAATAACTAAAAAACAAATATGTTTACATCGATGTTGTTGTTTTGTGCTTTTAATTAATTCTGTTGCGATGTAACGCTATGAGCTGATTAAATCTTTTTAAACGAAATGAAATAAATAAATTAAATCAGTAGATATTTTTTATATAAAATTTAATTCCTAGAAATATATAAAACTTTATTTAGTAAAAGCAATAAGCATGACAAGGAAATTCAATAAAATGGTAAATACTGATATTTAATTAAGTATGGCAAAATATTTTCAATAAATCAATCATCATTTCATGATAAATATTAATTAAATATATATTTTAATTTAATGTATTAAATTATATTAATATTTCCAGATTTTATGAAATGAAATTTCTGCGTGTAAAAGTATAATTCAACATTTTCTATGCAATCACGCTATATATTGTAACAAATGTTTATTCATTTTCATGCTGAATAAGCACGCATATTATAATTACATTAAGCATATATACATACTGATTTTTTGCTTCAATTTAAGTTTACAATTTTTTGTTATTATTAAAATAAAGAGTTATAGAAATATTATCTTACTACCGTGTTAAATAATTTAAAAAAACTACACTATAAATATTTATTAAAAGCATAGAAATTTTATTTTTTTCATCAATAAAAGAAGTTCAGTATAAAAATAAAGAAAAAAAAGTATTAACTTTTCTATAAATTTTTATGTAAAGCTTACAATTTTTTATTACAACAATTAAAAAAAAAGTAAATAAAACAACAAGAGTAAAGCTTTTTAAATTAAAATTAAAAATTTATATATAAATGAACAATGAATATATATTTATTTTTATGTCTCATGTCAATGTCATTTTAATCAATGCCAAAAAAGTAAAGAAAAATCTTTAAATCTAAAATATTAAAATTGGTTTCACAAAATGCAATAGAGCATTTCTCTAGTAATACTTTACAAAATATATATATATATATATATATATATATATATATATATATATATATATATATGTATATATATATATATATATATATATATATATATATATATATATATATATATATATAAAAGTGGCAGACAGTTGTGTAATGTTGGAAAAGGATTGTTTTACAAATAATATTCAAACCATTGAACTGAATACTACATTGTTTATTGTATTTATGCTTTTTATTAAAACTATTTTTCTATATTTTTACAATGAAATTCATTAAAATTGTATTTTTAATGATTTTTGTTTTTTCGAATCACAATTTTTTTCTTAATTTTATCCATTTATTAAACTAAACATTTGGCAATTCAAAACCGCTGATTTAGTGTTATCAAAATGTTACTGATCTTTTGAAGTATTATCTTAGTAGAAAAAAATTAAATTATTTATAATAATTATACAGAAATGAACTTTGATTTGCTATGAATATTTTCTGTTATTTATATGCTGTTATCGACTGATTCATTCAAACACAGGTGTGTCCGCTTATCAAAGTATTTTTAAAAAAGTTATACTTTATATGGCAACAACCAGCACAATACTGGTTTTAAAGAAACTTAATTCAAAGTGCTGTAAAATAATGTATACACTCATATATATATATAATATATTTATATAAGAAAGTAATTTTATATTTATAGGAAGTTTAGACTGTTTGCTATATTCGAGCTATGGATCATTTTAAATTTTGTACATCAATAACCAAACTGTCGTAGCAGCAGTAATAAGTAGCAACATCATAAATTCGAGTTGTGTGTTGTTCACAGAAGCATGAAGTGGATCACAACGTGCTGTGAATATTGACATTTTTTAACAGTCTTTACATCATTTTTATCATATAATAAGATCTCTTCTATTTAACAACATAAGCTTTTACTGAGTTGATTTTCAACTTGTCGTTGTCGCATAATTGTTAAAACTGTGAAAATTGTTACATTCGAGTTGATTAAACAATTTCATACCAAATTCTTTTTTTTTTAGTTCTACTTCGTCTTCCTTTTTAAATTAAAATATAATTTTTGTCTTCGTTTTGTTATTTAAATAAAAAAAATTGTTTATTGATTTTCTTTAAATAAAATTAAATAAAAAATATCTCATTAGCATGTTAAACTTAAATTTTTTAGCAAGTAATTTTTTTTTTTTTTTCATCTGAACGAAGAACACAAATTTCATTCATTTCCTTATCGATTAAGATAAATGTAAAATATTATGCTTTATTATGCCATTATACATTTTTATTGAATTTAAAAGCTTTGTCATTAGAATTAAAATAAAAAATAACTATTATGACAAATTTCTTCTATTTAAGTCAGAAATATTAATAAATAAACTTGTTTCACTGTTGATTGCATTTGTCACCTGCTTTTGTTTGTGTGGGCGTAGTTTTTTTTATCAACATTTATGTTCATTGAACTTTATATCGAAAATAATAAAACAAAACGAAAAAAAATGAAATCCATAATACGGGCAGAAAACCGTTTACGCTTCATATATTAATCATTTGTTGTCCAGTTTTTATAATAAATAGACATCATTATTATCGTGCTTATGTGACAGTTTCAAAATTGAATTACATTTCAACAAAAATAATTTATTTCGCAAATGAAATAGTATTTTTCGTTTGTAAGGAGTATTTTTTTAAATGAAAATTGGATAGCATAAATGGATTTACTAAAATTAATAACACAAAGAAAATGAATTTCAATCAATTATATATTATTAAAGAGTTAAATAATAATAATTGTATAATTAATTGTGGTTACCAATTGCTATCTAAATAAATAAATGAAGCAATTAAATAAATTACTATAAAGACTTTGTGCATAAATAATGAAAAATTTAAAACACAATAAAATGTGTTTGTTTGTTCATTAAAAGAAATATAAAAAAGAAAACTACAATTACTTCAAGCATTTAAAAAATAATCAGTTGTTGAGCATCTAATATGTTATGTATGTTAAACGTATGTTCAATTTACTATGTAACTCAACTTATAAAGAATTTAAAAATAACCACACCAAACATTTAAACATTTATACGATGCATTTGATCTATTTTTTTATTTTAAACATTTGCATCTTTTGTTACATAAAAAAGATTTTATTCTCATATATTTTTATTCAACTATAGACTTACATCTACATTTTAACTAAAGTATACTGTTAACATCAACCGTGGTTTATGAATGCAACGAATCGTTTATTTTTATATTTTAATATTTTCTTCATACTTAGTTCAGTATTTTATTATTTTCTTTCTAGAAAATTAAGCAATCATGTTTATAGAAATAACCAAACCCATAAAAAAGTATTTATTTACATCAAGTGCTACTAAAATTAAAGTTAAAAATGTTTTCTATTAAATTGTAAATACTTTATTAAATAATTTTCTATATATTTGAATTATTAAGTAACAAATTAACGATTGAATATAAAAATCTAAATACAATAATTGATTTTCTATTATCAAAATAATATATAAAATTTTGCAATGTGAACCGAAAGAAATATAATATTAATAACAAAACAAAATCAAAAATGATTTGCTGTATAAAAAAGCACACAACACTCGAGGCTGTTATACTGTAGCAACGAACATCAAAAAACAAACATTGCTACAAGTGTGTTAAATTACAAATTAAAAAGCTTTTTATGCTAATTGTTTAATAATTTCTTCTGTTTTTATCGAATCATTAGCAAAATTTAATTAAAAATTTTTTTATATCAAATATTATTTTTAATTAAGTACATATATATTTTAAAGCTTGACAAATGCTTTTTATTAAAATTTAAAATAAAAAAGAAACAAAGTTGTGTTTTAAAGAAAAATTATGAATAATAAAAAAGAAAATGATTTTTGTGTTTTTTTTTTTTCATTACATTTTGCTGAATTTACGCTTATTTTTTAAAATAAATTTTTATAGGTTTAAGAGAAAAATATAAATTTTCATTAATTTTGAAGCAAAATGTTAAGAACTACGTTCTTGTAAAATGCTACCTAAAAGAACGGAAAAAAAGAAAACCAAAATTAACTACATTTTAAGACTCATAAAAAATTCTAAAATATATTAAAAATTATGTACACCTGACCAACAAACCTTTTTAATGCGTTTTTCTTTTTCTTTCTTTATTTTTTGAATTATCACTAATCGCGTATTTTTTAACATTGCGCTTAAACCAAGCACACATGCTTAAAAAACTCTTTGTAGCCAAAATATACAAGTAAAACAGTACAAAGTCCGACATATAGAAGTGAAATTATATTTATTATTATTTTTTTTTTAAATTTACCAATATACGAATTTCTTGCAGAAAATGCAAACAAGACGTAAGAAAAAAAAATGTATTCGTATACTGAACAAACATATAAATTGCACAGGAGAAGACGTGGAAAATGAATGTTTTCTACTAACTTTCCTTTTTCGAATAGGAAGATTATTATAATATGTAATGTATTTCTTTTCGCTTTTCTGTTTGGTTATTTTATATTTTATTTTATATTTGATATGTTAAAAAAATACACAGCATTTATACACTATTTACTACAACGAACAAACAATGATAAAAATGTAATAAATTAAATTTTATGCCACACGGCAAACATTATTTTCCAACGTGTTTTCATTTAAAGGACAGTTTTTCCTGTTACTAGTTACCTTTTTAATATAAAGTAAAAAAAAATATTTATATTTCAAGTAATATGTATGATTTATTTTATAAATTATTTCTTCACATTTATGCTTAAAAAACATTTGTGTTCTTTATTAATTTTGTACGCCAGTATTTCGGTAAACTTTGGAAATCTCCTTTCAAATATATGTTGACTTGAAAGCATATAAATAAAAAAGATTTGCAGTAAATGTAGATGAAAAAACACTGTCAAATATAGTTCAACAAATGCCATAATGCATTTAATAATGCAGCAAAACATTTACATTTATCAATATTTATGTATTTAAATTATAGCACATATGCAACAACTGTACACAAATGGTTTTCTGTGTTAATGGAAAATCAACAATCACAATTGAATACAAATATAACTAGTTTGTTTTTAATTAAAAATTTAGAAATATTTAGTTAATCACTTCTTACAATTAACTTTATATATTAGAGAAGCAAAAGGACATTATCATTTTAATATCTCATTTACTGCTTATTATAAATAGAAACTTTATTAGAAAAAAGAAGCAGTATTATTTCACGAAGTCTTTTTTATCAACTGACAATAGATTTTTTCTTTTACGCTCTACTTAATTTTTTGTGGTATTGTTCTCTATTAACAAAATGATTTATATATTTTAACAAAGGAATGTAAAATCCTATTATATATTTTGCTTATATATTTATATATATTGTTCAAAAGAATTTCAATTTTATATTATAAGAAAGCGACAACAAAAACGTCAAAATAAAGTTAAATAAAAAGAGAAAAAATACAAACTTTACTAAAGGTAAATCGAAAACTAACAAACAATTGTCAATATAAATAATAAAAAAAAATGTATATATATGTTCTTCATAGAATATCATTTAAAACTAAAATAAATAGAAAATACCCTTTGTTAAAGTTCGATAATAATACTACAAAATATAGAATAATATTTGAATTGAAAAGGAAAAATAAACATACGATTATTATTGTATACCAGGCGTCTCCACTTACAACAAAATTCATCAAACTAAGTAGTTTCATCGCAAATGAAATTAAAAGAAAAATAAATTTATTAACATTAAACGTACGCTTTCAGAATTAAAATAAAAAATGAGACAATTTTGTTTTAAATTTAATGACATTTTACAAAATTATTTTATGGTTAAGTAATTATGCATGTAGTTTGGTAATTGTGTAAAATTTGATCAACTGTATCGGTAATTTTTTATTTCAATACTTTTGTTGTTGTTTTTTTTATTATTCGACACTATATAGACTAAACAAATTGGTTGTGAAGCAAATAAAAGAAAAAGCGCAATAATGAATTTCGCGCACGATTATACGATTTAATTGGCTATATATAATAAAAAAAAAAAGTCAGACGGTTGATGGATGCACATAGAACGTGTCAATTGTTGTTAAAATAACAATTTGGTTATATATATTTGTGCTGGTTTTTGTTATAATTTGCACTAAACTGTTAAGTCATATTAAATAAAAGGCAAAATTACAATGAAAAATTGAAAGGAAAAATAAAAACTAAACTAAAATATAATAAAAACGTTATCGTTTTTACCATTAATAGAATTTTTATTATAACTCTAAAAAATTTCATGACTAAAATATTAATAAAAACTCTTTTATAATAATAATAATAATAAGAATTGTCTTGCAAAGCAATAATATTATTTTTACAGTATATGATATTCAATTACAATTAAATCATTTGACGTTGCTGGACTTTTGAAATAAAATTCATTTTTTGTTTTATCATGTTTGCAGAAAATCATCATAAAAATTATGTTAATTATTTGCTTTTTCATATGGTCAGCACTATACATGTTATGTCATTTAGTTAAACAACAAATCGTGATATAAAGTGACACAAAAAATTTTATTTCTTAAATTATAATTATTACCAATTACAATAATATTAATAAAATTAACAAAATTTATTACTAAAAGATCCTTAATATAAATAAAAACACTCAATAAAAGATAAATTCTAACAAAGAGACTCATTAAACATGAATATATGATGAAAATATTAGTAATAAGTATTAATACAGAGTATTAAGAATTACATCAGTGAGTAGCATTTACAAAATAATTAAAACCAATTTTACTACGCTATGATTAAGTGGAGCATGTTTTACAATTTAATATTTTACAAAAAAAAAAAAAAAAATTCACTAAAGAAACATAAAACTTATAAACATTTGTCATTTACATATTTTTAATAAATTAGTTTCTTTAAAATAGAATGATTGTTATACGGTTTTGTTATATAGACATTAAACTCTAAGGAATAACATAATTTTAGAATAAAACAGTCTTAAAAATTTCTTTTCATTTTTAAGCAATAACAATGTATTTTCCACACCTGTGCCATAAACAAACTTTAAGAGAAATTTAATTATTGTTGATATTAAAAAAAGTGAGAATAAAGCTTTAAATAATACTTTATAATTTTATTTTTAAATGTTTTGTTCATATTTTTAGAATTTTTTCTTTAAACAATTTATCATTTTCTTTTTAATTCTGATGAAACAAAAATCTTGTAACTTATATAAATAAATCTTAAACTAAAAAAAGAAATTAAACAATAACAACATGTTATTAAATTGCAGATAGTTAAATACTTAATATGTAGACCATATAATTAAAAATTAATTACTGATATAAAAAAAAGAATTTTTACTAACTAATTTTAATATATAGTTTTTGTTACTGCTCAACAAGACAAACTAATGAAATTGTCTTATTGTGATAAAAACACATAAATTTTCTGTTGCTATCGTTAAACATCCATCAATATAAATGTATAATGTCATTATATCTAAAAATAATCCATTTTTTAGTTTTTTTTTATGAATTGAAAATATTTGTGCCATTAGTTGAACACTATACGGATCAAAATATAATGGATAGGATCATTCAGTCAATTTTTTAACATATTTCTTATAACTACATTTAGTTACAGTTTAGTTTGCCTGGCAGCTATTAACCCTATTTATATCCATTCAATGTTTACCAATTCTTTATTTATTATAAATTATAACAAAAGGTAATAATAATCTTATTTAAAGAAAGATTGGCTGCCGGGGTAATATAATCATCAAATATTTTGTATACATTTATTTGCATCATAACATTGATAGACCTTTTTACATTTAGTATCAAATATCTATAATCATTTCATTGCATTAAATTAGAATAATATTTTTATTTTCTTATTAAAACAGTACAATTATAAATTAGTGTATCATTTATTAGCAAATATGTCTTTAGGTCACTTAAAATTATTTGCGAAACATAAAATAATAAACAAATTAAAAATTATCGTAGTTTTATTTTAATAACAAAAATCCATAATAGAAGAACAAGAACTTTTGATTAACTAAATGTAAATGTTGTTTTTATTAACATTTACATTTGTTTTCAGTTTTTAATTTGATTATGCATAAAATTAAATTATTTTAAATTTTATTTGATAAGGTAAAAAAAAATGTTTTAAGACACTTTTTATGTTCATATATAAATAAATAAATGGTTAAATATTCTAGTTATCAAAACTACTAAAATAACAGAAATGTTTGTAAAAATAAAAGGAAAATCTTATTTAAAATAAACTAAAATTGTTTTTTAAAACTATTGAATGAATGAAAAGTTTGTAAATAGAATAATGTTATAAATGGAAAAAGTATTTATGTAATAGTATTTTTAACGAATAATATGTATATATTAAAGTAAATAAGAATTAATGTTTTATTTCCTATAGTTTTTATATTATTAAAGGTTTGATTTTTATTTAAAACTAACAAGTTTGTCATTATTATTATATGTATAACTTGATAGCAATATATACTGTACGGCAGCACCCTTTTCTTCGATTTTACTATCTAGTATAAAGAGAATCATTTCATTTAAATATTTCCTTCTTTCATATATTTGTTATTCAAATAAAACATAAGAAACATATATGATGTTTATTTTTTGTCAATTTTACCATTAATGTGAGTTTTACTTTAAACATGTTAAACTTTTGAAATACTGTACTAAAAACTAATATTTATTATTTAAAAGTAACAAACATAAGTTATTTCATTGGATGTTTAATAAGAATTTTAAAGGCTAAAAAAATATTCGAATAAATTTGTCTTTTTATTTTTTCAACATTATATATATTTAATTTTTTAATTTATGAAAACAAATTTTCAAGAATTAATAGAATTTTTTTTTGTAAATAGTTAAATGAAATCATATAGAATTTTTAAAACAAAGGTTTTATCTTTATTTATTAAATTCAGTTAAATTACAACATAGAGTGTAAAAATATAACCCACGAGTCACATGAATGATATATACATATCATGTTTCATTTATAAGATCATCAACCCTTAACACGCAGCAAAGTAATGTGGCTCTTCTATAGATATATAAATATATATATATTTACATGTATATAGAAAGAAAAATTATATAAAAAATGTAACACTGATGTCTACATACTGTTACGCAATGTTGTACAAAAATAAACAAAACATATAGCGTAACTTGGGAGCATCAAATTACTACTTTTGTAACATGTAACAAGACAACGTCGCACCAGTAAGGTTAGGTTGGTGCAGGTAGATATGTAACTAAAGTGTTTTTTGATGGTTTTCTAACATACTAATCTATACATATAAATGTTGTTTAGAATGTTCATCTTTTATAGGAAATAAAATAAAAACAAGAAAATACATTATTAAAACAAGAAATGCATAATAAAAACAATGATATAAATTAACTAGAATTATATTAATTAATTATTTTATAAATTCTACAATCTATAAATCACAATTATTGGTTTAACAACTTTTGTGCAAACAAATTTTTTTATATCATTTGAATAAAAATATATATCAGCTGCCAATTCATCTGAAAACATTATTTATTATTTTTAAAAGAAAAAAAAGAGCAAAAACTTCTCATAGTTAAATTACAAACATTAAACGTTATATGTAGTTAAATTATATAATAAACACATTTGTATTCATAAGATTTTACTTAAACCATGAACGTATTATAAATAGATATATACATATATGTGTATTAAAATCATTTAACTTTAAAACAGTTTCAGAAACATGGAAACTTTTATTATAACTAACTGACATTCGGGTTAAATATCTAATGAATCAATTTGTTAGTTAAGGATCCGTAACAGAGATAATGAGTACATGTCTTTAGGCTGTTTGCGACTGTTAAATGAACCATTATAGTTATTGTATTAACAAGAATTATATGTATCTCGAAATTATCTCTTATTATTTTTAATTTAGATGCTTCGATTAAATGCTATAAATATTATCTCTTACTTTATATTTTTTTATGTTAAAGTTATACAGCATAACGAGTTTCGTATTTATGATTATTTAAAGTGAAAAATCTAATGGATTAACTAATAAATAAATAAGAACAATTATTATGTAATTTTGTACAAATTTTTTATTTAACAACTTATTTAAATCATTATATAGAAGTTTTACATTAAAACCACTAAGTACGTATAATTAAATAATATTGATACAATTTTATAATATACTTTTAACAGGATTCTTTCGTTTTTCATTATTTTACTCAACTCTTTTTTTTTTAATAAGTAAAAACTTATTTTTCTTCCTTTATTTTTATGAGTTGGTAAACAGCAAACTAACTCTTTAGTACAGTTTACCAACTTATGTTTTGAAGTTCTTTTAAAGAACAAAATAGTTGTGGGAAAGTTACAAAAAAAAACTTGAATAAAATGTGTATGTCTAAAGATATGCTTCTGGGCATTATCAACATTGTTAAGGATTTTTCCCATATATATTTTATTAGATTTTTATATAAATAATTTTTTGCACTTTCAACCTCACTCTTTCAGTGTTGCGGTTGTCCGATGCTTTAGGCAAACCTTATTCTCAAACGGCATACTTCTAGTACCAAAAAGAATGTAATGGCAAAGAGAACTTGAAACTTAGATGACTGAATACAATAAGAGTCATGTTTTTATTTTTCGTTTTTAATTGCAGCATTTCTGCATACACATTGACTGTAACAATGTCTATTTTGATTTAAACAAAGATCAAAAAAGACTGAATGAAATAATTTATTCAATTGTATATACATAGTTTTAAATTGCTTTTAATTAAGAAAAATAAAACTTTGGCTTTGTCACATTTCATATCATTCTATTGTTATTAATTTTACAAAAGCGTCACTTAAACTTTATTGTTTATCTTGTTTTAGCATTATTACTATATTAATTAATAACATAATATAAATAATAATTATTTTATTAAAACAATATTTTATTTCATTAGCGTAAATAATATTCTTATTTATATATTAGCTTTTAACAATTTAATGTGACTCTTGTTGCACTTAAAGTAGCATATACGGTTTCATTGCAAAGATTTGCTTAGCAGAAAACTTAACGATAGAATTAAAATCTCAGTTAATTCGTTCCATAAATTTTCTTTTATTTCTATGCTACAATGTTGTTAAATATCAAAAACAGTTTTCTAAATAAAACGATCTCTAAATATGAAAGTAAAAAATCGGTGATTATTAAAAAGGTCAAAAGTCATTGTACAGTTATTACAAATTATTGTTAAAGGAAATACCACACAATACTCAGAAAATTCAATTTCCTTTTAATATTTTAAAACATTTATTTTTATTTTTTCATTTAAAATATTCTATAATAGTAAATTGAAATAAAATTGCTCCCTTTAGAATATTGAAATTCAATTGATCATTGAAATTTAAGAAAATAAAAATAAAATATATTTTACTTTCACAGGAATCGTGTAGTTTAATTTTTATTTATTAATTATGTTTAATTAAGTTTATTATTTCAATATTTATCTAGAACAATTAACTCTTTTGCTTTATTCCATTGCAAAAAAATAATTTACAGAGACTTAAAGCAAATATAGCCTTAAAGTCATTTTAAGAGCTCTGCTAACATTTTCGGTTAAATTAAACTAATTTTATTCACTTTATATACTTATTGAATGCTTATCTTTTCGATTTATTTATTTAAATAATAATTCTTTATCACTATTAAAAATGATTGAGTTTTCACAATACAAAAGAAATAATATAAAATGAAAAAACTTTGTCAATAAAGCTTTTTTTGTACATTTTATGGATGAAGAAAAAGAGGAAACTTTTTTTTTACTTATTTTATTTTTATGGCATAAACTTGAGAAATAAATAAATTACTTTTGGCAAGTAAAATAAGCACAATGCATGATGTGTATACGGTAAAATAATATAAACTAGAAAAATGTATGAATAAGATTGAGATGATTGATGAGAGGAAAATTGTATAAACGATATTATTTTTATCATTTTCGTTTTCCATATAATGATAAGGCAATTTTATTATCAATTTGCTTTTCAATTTAACAAAGTATTGTTTCGATTTGATTTTTATTATATTGAAACATTAGTTTTGTTTCCATCAACTACTTGCAACTTGAAATCTATCATATATTTGATTTTATTTTTTATCTTTTTATTCTTTCTTTTATTATTATTTTATTATTAGTGTTATTATAATCTAATTATGTTATATATCATCAGTCAATAAAATCGAAAAACAACAATAAGAGAAAGAAAAAATAGATTTTTCTATAGTGTCACAGCTGCTACTGACTCTTTGTATCATCTAGCATACTTAACCTGTCTTGTTGATGTCACTCATATTGAACACTATATAATAAATTAGTATAACTAATTGACCAGTTAATCGAAATGATTATTTATTCTTCTTTTTTTTTATTTTTTATAAATTTGTAATAATTATTTTAGTTATTCAATTTATAAAAAATTATATACTAATAATTATTATGATTTGAAAATCATTAAATGAAGTACAAATATAATATATTTTCAAATATTTTATTTTGTGAATTAATGAGATATTAATACGATTTACATGAAAAAGTGAAAACAAATTTATATCTTGATTAATTTTTATAAAACTTTATAATAACAAATATTTAAATAACTGGTTTTGTTACTTTTAAATCATTGATCTTCTTACTAATGTATCACAAAGATGTTTAATAAAACTGCTTTAAAATGAAAAAATAAATTTATTAAATAATTTATCAATAATATTACCTTTATCAAACAAACACAATAAGAACAAAGAAAAAGTTAGTATTGTTATACAGAATTATATAGAGGTAAATTGCATATTGTATAATTTAAATATTTGCATATCATATTAATTTATCTGGTGGTCATATCTATCCATATTCAAAATAAATTCTTTAAAAGATTTTCTTAAATTGATATGCTTTAAAAAAAAATGAAATCAATTTTATACAAAGTAAAATATAGTGTATATGATTTTATTAAGAAATTGATTATATTTTTTTTGTATAAGAACTTAAATTCACAATTTTGTTGCAGAGTAAATAAAAGAAAATCTTTAACAATAAAGTGGATAAAGATTTACAATTTTTGGTCACTATATTAGAATATTTTATGAATTTTAAGAAAGTTAGATGGTCTGTGGTTTAAAACAACTTTAATATTTTAAAACTATTTAATAAAATTGCTGAAATTTATTTTTTAAATTAAGAAAATATCAAGAAAACTATAAATAATTTATTATAATTTCTACTGACTTATAGGATCAATTATTAATAATTTATACTATAGTTATTTATTTAGGAAAAAACTTCTTATAATTAAGAATATTAAATATATTCTTGATAAAGGTCACAAATCCTTTTAAATTAATAATTGAAATTAAAGACGTTACAAGAAATACTGAGCTAAAAAAAGAAAAAACGTTTTACTATCTAAATAAATTTTTAATTTAAAGCATTCTTAATATTTGTCTATTTAAATAAGAAAAGTTTCCTATAATTAGTATAATAAATTTGTTTTACAAATTTTATAGAAAGTCTTTAGCAAGACTTAATAGATATTAGAATTAGAAAATTATTACACTGTCGTATGAATTTGTTACATAATATCTGGACGTTATATTTTATTCATCTCTTAGTTCTTAGTACGTCAATACGAACTGTTCACCAACTAACACTACCCATATTAAAACATAATACCTGTTATAAACCATTAAATAGTAAATTAAATTGATATTATTTTATAAATCCTTGGGTATTGTTTGGTCTTTCGTTGTTAATAAATTTAAACTTATTTAGTTCCGAAACATATCATATATTTTTGGTAAATTCTATTTTTATTTCTTATAAACATTTATTTCCAATGTACCAGCTCACATTATATTCACTTTAGCATAATTTATTGTACATATAACTGAGTATTATTACGCAATTCGTTAGTGGTAGAAAGATAGTAATGGTGCCAAAGGCACAACCAAAAAACCATAAGCTTTGTGGGTTATTATGTTTTATTCAAATAATAATGTTTGTTAAGAGCAAATTGAAAAAAAAAAATTAAAAATATTGAAAACAACTATGGTAAACTCATATCGCGAAGATATAAGGCCAGCAAAATTTATAACATATTTTGCAAACATTATTTATCTATCTATTTGTTTGTACGCATTTTCGAATGGTGCTTTGAAACAATTTTACTGTAGTGACATGGTTGTTTAATTTTTAGATACTAGAATTTAACTTAATTCAAGTAAATTTAACCAAAGTCGTATGCGACGAGTGCACGATAAATGTTACACAATCAGTAAAACTATTAAATCAAAATAACGAGATTTGGTTTTTTATTTCAAATATAAATATTTAACAATTAGACATGCTCTTTCAAATACTCAACACTTGTTTTCTATTTATAAATAGATAACACTAGAGTCGATTTTAATAAAGTGTATTTAAATTTTAAAACATCTACAGAAAAATGATTTAATAAATTTCATGCAGGAGTTTAATGATATTAAAAATATTGATTTACTAAAAAAAATTGTAAGAAGAGATATTTTCATTAAAAACATATAAATACTTTTTAAAGTTTTAGCTGGTTTAAAAAACATTCTCCAAATGATTTTTTTTTCGGTTAAATTTTTATGAAACTAAATTGTGAGAAAATTCTTTTTATTTTTTAATTTTATTTCATCATATATCTAGTTTCTATCACTTTTGTTATTTAATTAAATATAATAAAATAATTAAATTCTTTGCACTCTTTATATATTTCATTAATATCACTTCAAAATTAATTTAATTTTCTATAAATGCATATTATAAGTCATTACTTAATAAAATGTGCAATAAATCAACTAAAGTCAAACTCAAAAATGGTTTGTATGTAATTATAAAGTTTTGATGAAGGTAAAAACAGAAAAAAAACTATATATATATATATAAAATTAATAAGCTATTTTATAAAGAGACGAGATTTATTAATTTTCAGAATATACTTCAAATGTAAATTACTTGGCAAAACTATGAGAAATTTAATTATATTAATATAAAGCAAAAAAAAAAAAGAAAGAAAATTATTTATAAAGTTTTTCTTCTTCTATTATTTTATTTATTTTGTTTTTCGTATTAATAATTCTAGTCGCATTTCCATAATTTAACAGATTAGAAAATTTTACTAAAAATACTATAACATCCAGTTAAATGTAATATTATCAATAACTTTGGCAAAATACATTGTTGCTGGTGACGTCAATAATAAAAAATAAATAAACCAACAAAAATCAACTAAGGCATTAAAGGACAATGGAAACAATTTATTCATGTGATGTACGAAATTGCGCATCGCCTTTTCTCGTCTCTTTATTGTAACCGAAATCTCGCCAACAATAACAAACACAACAAAAAAAAAATGAAGAAAAATAATAATAAAAGCCATATAAAAGCTCTTCAAGAAGGGACATCAATATAACAACAAATGTGTGTATAAAATATGCAGAAATATAAATAAAAGGAAGAAAAAAAATAACCTTCAGTATTTTTACTTAGATTTTTTTTTGTATTTTATTTTACTTAACTCTAACCTTATTTCTTATTGGTTGTCTATAAAATTCCAAACTTTTAGTATTTCAATGAAGAAAATTTTTAACTCTTTTCTTCTTCTTTTTTCTATGGTTTTTGCTTCGTATTGTTATCAGAAAAAACTGTAATAAAATAAAACAAGACTGAATCAATTTGGACAAAGGTTTTCAATTTTATTTTTCTTCTAGTTCCCTTTATTTTTATGAAGTCTTACAAGAAACGTAAATGAATTTGACAAAACAAAAACAAAACAGAAAAAAAATCGGGTAAAAGAAATATCGGAATTATTTTTTTGGTGTATTCAAAAGTTTTATTTAATTTTATATGTCGATTGACTACTACAAGAAATATTTATATTCAAAAAAAATAAAAACTTTAATTGTTTTATTTAGGTGGAAATCGTTAAAAAATATTTTAGATCAAAACAATATTATTAATGTTTGATTTACATTTTTAAAGAAACAAAATTCATCAGTAGAATTTAAAGAATGGAATAAGCATTTTTGTTTATTCAAGAGTAACATTTTTCTATGTCTTCATTTGCTCTATTTTTATTCTTAAATGCTTTACAAAAGTAATGTAAATAATTGAATTATAAAAGATGTTTATTATTTTTAAATATTTCTTTTTATACAAAATATATATTTTTATCATAAAAAATAACGTATATTTTTCTAGTTAATTACTTGGAAAAACGAGCTGAAAGTCTGTATTATTAAATTATTTTTAAAAAAAATAAAACTTACAGTGTTGATCAAAAGCTTATTTTCCAAACACTTCGTTACTATACCTTTTTTTTTTGTTAAAATAATATTAAAATTCCTTTGTTATGTTAGTGAAATATCAAAACGTATAACATTTTCTTTTAAAGATTTTGCATAAGTTTTAAAGGAATAATAATTTTTTTAACACTCAATGTTCAGCAAACATCAACTATATGCTGTGGCAATGTAAAAGAAAATCTAAAAATAATATAGTTTTTATGTATGTTTTTTTAAAAAAAAAATTATTTTAAAAGTAGATTATGTTTTTATTTCTTACCGCAAGAACACTTTCCCAAAGAATCTTAAAGTTATTTCAAAACTATTATTTTAAATCGATACAATACGATTTTCTGATTTTTGTTTAAGGTATTAATAAAATAAAATACCTGTAATAAAATTTAATTTCAAAAAGAAAAAATAAATACGTTAAAAATAAAATTTCATTAAAGAATATTAATTAATTGAAAACGTTTTCTTATTTTAACGTATTTTACTTTATTTATGCAAAATTCTGTCACATTTGAATAATTAACCTCATCAATAATACTTTCATAAAATAACTTTTATTAATTATCCAAAAACCGTCTCATTGGGGACCAAAATCTAAAATCTATACCTTTTAAAATATCTTTCTTCAAAGATTAATATTCATTTTCCCTTATATTTTTATTTTTTATAAAACTCCCCTTCGTTGCTATGTTTTCTATCTATCAATAACTCAATTTCTTATATTGTATAATTAATCCGAAATCATGGTAAAATCTTATTGGTTTACACCACAAAACCATTATCCACAAAAACAGTAACACATTGTGCCTTCAAAATTACTTAAATTGATTGTGGTTTTAATATTTTTTTTCTTCGAATATAATATATATATATATTTAGAAAAAAAGGGAAATCTAATGAAATTTTCATTTTCCCTGATAAGATTTATAATAACAATTAAATTTTGCGCATTGTGATTGAAATTTAAATAATTTTATAATTGACTCAAAGAAATAAATTTAAATATTTCTTTAATATTTTATCATTATATGTTCCATGTACCGTCTAAGATAACATAAATGCGTCTTAATTATAATATTGATAATAAAAAAAGTAATGAAAATTCTTAAGCGACCTAAATAAATGGCCCCCCCATTGATTTTAACAGGAAAAAAACACTAAACAAAATAGCATTAATTAACTGTTAAGCAAACAAATAACGTTTATATATTGTCCAATCATACTTTATTGTAGGCGTACGGGTGAAAGCATATAAATATATCTATGGTCTTATAATGCCAGGTATTTTTTAAAGCCGCATACGCTTATTATGTTAACTTATCAAATATTTTATGAAACATTTTTCATATTCTCTGCATCGATTATTCAATAACATAAAAGCATTTCATTTTATTACATTTTTTTATTTCAAACACTTTTTGCTGCAAAAATAACAAAGCAAAATTAAACACAATCAATAGAGCAAAAAAATCTTTAATTTTCTTAGTTATACAAAACATTTATTATAATTGAAGATCCACAAAAAACAGCTATACTTTATAGTGTTATTGTTTTAAGATATTATCTATTTTGGTAAATAGTTTGTTTGTTTGTTAATATAATAACAAAACGACAGAAAAGAACACTATCAGTTGATTATTACTTTTATAGTAACACCAAAAATACGTCCGAGCATAATTTATCCCTTTTATTATCGTTTACGCTAAAAGTTTTTCCCTTTTCTAAGTTTTTTTTTACTCATGCTTAAGCCTAAATGAAAATATAAATAAAAAAATGTTGATATAACTACTTAATCGTTCTTTTTTTATAGTATTTTTTTTATTTTTTTTTGTAACCATCCTTTTGTTAAGATCTATGTCAGTTTATCCAAACTAATGCTCCCTCTGGGAAAACTGTTTTATTAAAATAAATAAAAGATAAACGAGATTTCAGCTATAATAAAATACTTAAATACTTTGTGTCCATAAGTATTAGAATATAGGAATGACCTTAATAAACTTCTTAGGAAAAAAATTCTATTTACTTGTAAAAGCAATGATGGCGACATTAACGATGTTTAAGTATTATATACTTTAAAGTAATCAGCATATTGTGCGATGGTCACATAATAATAATATTAAAGAAAGTATCATGATGATTATTCGGTGAACAATAAAAAAAAAAGTTTAAAAATAATGATTAAAGTTTTATGAGAAAATAATAAGATAATATTGTTTTGCTTTTTAATTTATTGTTAATTGGTTTTACGTGATATTCAGAAAACATTTGTAATTTCATGGTCACACGTATCCTCCACTTGATTCTTTATTAACTATTTAAAATATATATTTCGATAATTCGATAGAATAATTCAATCAAAATAAATTTAAGAGTTTATGTTATTGAAACGCCTTTGCCTATGTTTGCTTTTCTTTATTATTATTATTTTTATGTTTTTTTTTTTTTGTTTTTTAATATTATCATTGAGAAAATGGCAACAAAAACACATTTAATAACAAGAAAATCAACTAAACTGGCGTCTTATAATGGCCAGTTTATTTTATTCTGCAAATGAATGAAAAAAAAATGAACAATTTAATCCTAAAAAAATAATCTTGTCGTACTATTAAAATGTTCATTTTTCCTCAAAAGCATTACGCCGCCTCTTTAGGGCGTTAAGTTCAATTTTATTTTATTACGGATGTGGTAATTTCATTAAATGAAATGAAATGAAATGGAGAAACTATGTTATATTAATATATAAAATAAAAGGCGAATATCTTATATTAAAAAAAAGATAATTTTTACTTGTTTGTTGATGCTTTAAAATAATTTGATTTTAAAGAAAGAATTTTAGCATTAAGAAATTTATTTTTTTTTTTTTTCATTTATAAAATTTAATCATAGAAAATTAAAGTTGTATCTTGTATGTGCTTCTGACATACAAAAATAAAAAAGAAAGGTTATAAATTTTTTAACGATATTAAAAAATCTAAACAGTATCTTGTTTGTAAATGAGAAAGTGATATTTATTGTTTATACAAATAAAGAATTTTCAAATGCTCAGGAAAGTATAACTTTTCTATTATATTATCATGATTCTCCGTCTTCTTCTCCTTATTCTTCTTATTTATCATATAAATGATATAAACATATTTGTAGAGACCATAAGACGTCTGTAGTCTGAAGTCTAGACAATACAAAAGTGTATATATTTTTCGCTTATAAATCAAATTCTCCTTATATAAGGGTACCTGCTATAAGCAAAGTCATTGTAGCTACCACGACCATGCTTATGGCTATTTTGAAAAGACACAAAACAACAAGCCAATATTAAGACACTTTGTTGTTCAATAAAATAAATTTATATTACATTTCTAATATATAATGTTTTTAATCTCTTAATTGCTTTTAAAACTATTTATTATATAATAAAAACTTTATTCATTTACTATGACAGTATTATAAATAATGTATTATTTGTATTGTAATAAGTAATAATAACATTGTATAAAAATTTAAAACATTAGATGTTTATTATACAAAAGCATGCAATGAATAAATAGTATCAATAAATAAAAATATTACTTCAAGTATCTTAATTTCTGTAATAAATGTGTTATTTTTAAAGGTCGTCGTAAATACAGTCATTAGTTAAGTGATTATTATTAATAATATTTTTATTTTTTTCAGTCTCAATTTTTTCTTTAACATCAACTATCGGCTGACTACTTATCTATAAAAAAATAAAAATTTTAAATAAATTCCAAAGTGTTTAATGGTGTATTATTGAAGCAGAAAGTAAAATTATTCATTTATAAAATAAATAATATATAAAATGATTTAGATAAACTTTTTTATAACAAAGTTATAATGATAAAAAGTGAAAAACATAGGAGTAAAAATAATATAATATTATGAATCCATTTAATCACGTTATAATTTAATCTTTGGTGTTTCATTTTTTTTAATAGTATTTTACTATCTTTTGTTAGCAATTCTAATGTAAAATAAAATCACGTCTTATGCGTAACATATGTGAATCTCTTTCATATATCATTAAGTTCATTTTCTCTAGCAGACATCGTTTTTCATTTAATCTTAATATATGTCTAGGATTAAACAAATAAATATGCTTGGTGTACTTGCATTTAAGCAGAAAAGTTTCGACAACAATAATCATTATCCATCATTATACACTCACATACCTGCATATTACAAAAACTTTTGTTTGCTTTTACCACACTCTGATTGATATCACGTTAATTAATTATTACTTTACATAAAATATATGGCTTCTTAAAAATATTACAATATATTCACCAGATAGAAATATAAGTGGCTTAGTATCTAGAGATTATCTAATATTAATTATTTAAATTCAAAATCAAATATAATAATATTATTTTACAAAATTTATTGTTAAAATGAAATCTCTTAACAGAGAAAAATATCAAGAGACACTTCTTAAATATTTATAATTCAATTTGCAAGAGAAGCAAAGATATTTTCATAATGATTTATTTTGAAGAAATACATTGTGATATTAGAAATATTGTAAAACTATTTATTAATTTCTAAGGGAATTAATCATAATTGGTGTAATTGTTTTTGTAAATTAATAAAAGAAAACAGTTGGAGACATTTTAACTATATAAATTATTTAATTATATAATCGATTCTAATACATAAATCTTATATAATTTCATATAATCAAATTAGACTATAATAAACTTTTCAATTGTGCTTAATGCATTTCACAATTCAAATGATACAATTTCAAAGATATTTCTCTTAATAATACTTTTTGAATTTTTCTAAAAATGAAAATTATACAAATTAATAAAATGATTAATTTGTATAGAACAAGAATGTCTATAGTTGATTGTACCTTAAAGATACAATGATCTTAAGGTCACATATGGCAAATGATACATATTTAATCTTCTGACTATATGCTTTCTGAAGTTAAGAACAAATATTGTTTGTTTAGACAAGAATATGCATTTCACAAATTTACTCAAGATTGAGTTATATAACATAATAGAAAAATCCTTTTTTTTTATCTCAAACTATGTTTATTGATAAATTTGTATTATTATTAACGAAATTAACTAATAAAAAAAGACAATACTTGATTCTATTGTATTTTTTTTTTCTTTTTTATCATTAAATCGAACTCGTTACAGCACATAAACTAGAATTGAAAATAAAACATAAGAAAAATAAATAAAAATATTTATATATATAATCACGCTAAACTAAGCGCCAATCTTGTCATTGTCATCAAACAATGATAACACGTGCGATAAAAATCGGTCGTTTTATTCTTTTACACAAGAGAATTCTCTTCTTTGAACAAACAAAAATAAATAAAAGATTATTTTTGTTTTAACAAACTTTCATTCTTGTCATTATATATATATATATATATCGTACAATGCTCTCAATTTTCTATTTAATTTACTTATTTTTCTTCATTTTTTTTCCTTTTTTTTGTTGCTTATGTTGATAAAAAATTTCACTTTGATACTCGAGTCGATTGAAACTTCTCAATGAATAAGAATAGAATAAGATTTGTAATAAAACACCATTATAAATAATATCTAGTTTATATAAATTAAAAATAAATATCTCTGATATTATTTTTTATTAAATTTCAAAATATTTCACTTCTTATGTGTAGTTAGTAACATATACCTAACATACCTTATTTTATTTAATTATGATAAATTTGTATTTATAGTAAAAAATATATATTTTTTAAATTTATTTTTATTTAACACAAATTTGTGGCTATATTAATAATTTAATATTTCTACTGAATTCATCGTTTGCATAAAATTTAACGTAATATAAAATTTTTATATTTTGTGGTTTAAACTAAAGAAGACGTGTTAGAAATTTTAACTCAACCAAATCATCATAAGCTTTTAAATGTTTCAAGTACTCACTTGTTTTGCAACTACTTAGTTCTTCCTTAATTTTTATAGTTTTTATTTCGAAAAATTTAGACTTTAACATTTATTTCATAGAATATTTAATAAAAAATATATATTTACATACATTAGATAACAAATAGAAATATATATGCTTGGTGAGATGTTGTACAAATTATTATTTTAAATAAACGTTACACGACTTATATTTTTTGACGTAACATTTACCGTTTATACCGCATAGTTAATATTAAATATTTAAGAAAATTTCCTTGTATGAAATTAGTTTTTCCTGGATGATAATTAAAAAAAAAAAGAATATAAATACAAATCTTTAAACAACATTATTTGTATTCAAAATTAATAGTATTAAACTTTGTTCAAACAAAAATATCAAGATGAAACTCTAAAGAAGACAAATTGTTGAAGACTTTTAAATCTTTACTTGTTGTTAATTATCACTTGTAGTTAATTTGAATTAAGTGTGTTATGTTTTTATTTAATTTTTATATTTTTATCAGCTTATTATATGATTATATATTCCTTTATTTGTTTTTAAAAATAAATCTAATATCGTTGTAGCACTATTTTGTTACATATAATATGGGTTAAAGTGATCAATCATTTACAGACATCAGATAATAATGGTACGTATTGTAGTTGTTATATATTATTGGTAATATGTTAAAATATAATCATTATAAATCTTTTATTATATTGAACTTATTTCTAATAAATACTACTAAAAACAAAATACGCAATAAATTCTATTTTAAAAACATTAATACACTTTTAATTAAATATGTTTTAAACATATATCATAAAAATTTTGTTGATAGTAAATCATTTTAACTCTTTTCTGTTTTGACATTAATTCTTTGTAATTATGAAAAACATAATATAAATATAACTTAAGATTTAACTTCATAAATCATAACTTGTGCACATATTTACCATTTGTCTAGCCAAAAAAAAAAAAATAAAAATAATAAAATAAATTATTCTTTCATCTTTTTTTGTTTTAAAAGTAAGTTGACACTATTTGTAAAAGATTATTAATTAATGACTTTACGACACAACCAGTTACTACATTTGTATCAATTTGGTTAATTAATCGTTTGATGGATTATCCTATAGTGCATTTTTATTACAATAAGGCGACAAAAATAAAGATATTAATTATATATATTTTTGGTATTAAAACAAGGCGAAAAAACTAAAAAAACGTTTTTTATTTTTAAACATAAAATCATACAAATACAAATAAATCACAAAAACTTTTTGTTATAAAAATAAATTTCAAAGAAAAAAACTTAACTGAAATTATTTCATCAAATAAATTATATAGCGTTTGTATTATTAAAAATATTTATTTAAATTATATATATAACATAGTTTATTTTTTTGTCATATGACAGGTTTAATCACTACTCCCCCGCATCATGTTTATTTAAAAAAAATTATATGAGCTGCAACACATTAAATCTATTTTTATTTATATATCTTTTGTATTTTATTTGAACTTTTTGTTATATATTTATTTTGTAAAATAATATTTATATAATAATAAACTAAAAATATTTTGTCAATACAATTAAAAATATATATTTAAAACAAAATATTCTAATTATAATCCATAAAATAATGTAAAGTAAAAACTGTTTATTAAAATAATAATAATAATAATAGAATACGTTTTATTCAAATAAATAACAATTCCGATGCGTTGCATAAATTTAATTAGAATAAAAATAAATTAATTTATTTATACATTATTTTGAATATTTTTATTTATTCATTTCATGTGATAAATATAAAATTACCATAAAATAATAAATGCCATCAAATGATATTGACCTAAATATTTTATTCAATTTCTTTTCCCATTCGTACTCTTGAATGACACACAAAATATATAAAACGAAAAAGAAAAAAATGATGAAATTATTTTTTGTGGACGATGATATAGACAAAGTAAGACATAAAAAATGAAGTATATATACAAAACGATAAATACAATTTTTTCTTTTTAATATTTTCATATTCATTTTACCATCTTTAACACAATTCTAAGCATATAATCTTTATCTTCTCTCTTATATTGGTTGTAATATAAATGATTGAAAAAACATGGAAATATATATTTATACAAGAATCATTCAATATAAGCATACAAACAATGACAAAAAAAAAATGGTAAATGCTTTGTTATTTTGTAACAACAACATGGAATATAAAAAAAAATAAATACAAACTCTGGTTATAAATTTATATATATAAAAAAAAATAAACATACATTTACATTTTGTTTATTATTATCATATTTATCTTTTCGGTATTCATGTTCGTTGTTTTTTTTTCTTTTTTTTTTTGTTAATAATAAGAAATATTTATTTATATTTTCCGGTCCTTTTTAAGAAACAAAAAAATTATTCGCAAATATCAAACATGATTTCTCATCTTGTTTTTTTGTTTTTCTAATCAATCTGCTCAATAACAAGCCTCAATCAATAAATGGTTTATTTATATTTTTTTAAAAAGCATTTAAATGCTATTGTTATTCGAAAGTAATTAATTTTTTATTTGTTTGGCATTTTAAACCTAATTAGTTGTGTAAATGATAAATGTTTTTCAATTTATTTTTCATATAATTTTGTTATATCTTGGCAACATGCTACATACTTGGAAAAGGCAACGAATTTTATTTCTGTTTATCCGTTTTTTTTTATTTATTTATTCCTTTTATATTAAATTATTTTTTCTATAAATTACAATTTTTGATCATCAAAGTACTACTTTGAAATATATTATTATTATTGTTATTATTTATCACAAATTTGATTGTTTCTCGTAAATATTCATAACGTACGATGCATACGTGTATGTATTTTTTTTTTTGTTTTTACTCGCTAATTTTAAAATGTACGTCAAGTAGGTTTTTGAAAACAAATAATATTTCAACAAACGTGTAACAGAATATTTATAAAGGAAAAAATAAATAAATAAAATATATCGCATGCGAGTTATTGAATAAATATTTTGAATACATTTTAAGGGCGTTTATTAGTACATTATGTATGATTAATTTAAAATGTAAAAATAATACACAATATGCCTTATGTGTTTTTCTTTTCATTTACATTCTATAAGACAAATATCATGCTTTTTTATATCGTTTAGGCGTTATTCAAGATATTTATGATATTTAAATCATATAACAGCATGCACAAGTGAAAATCATTATTCGTTGCAGTGCTATAACTTTCTTTCGAAGTCAAATTAAAAAAAAAAACAAAATAAATAGTTAAAACTAAATGTGAAACATAAATTGTCTTAACCTACTAATTAATGAACAAAAATGTCAAAATGAAAAATATATATTTATAGAAAGTCAAAACTGCGTCAATCATTATGTAGCAGACGACCACACACAGGCAGTAATCATCAAATAATATTAAAATATCAAAAATAGATCATTTTTTAAAAAAATTTCTTAAAGAAGAGAAAATTATATCTGCGACGGCGCTAGATTATTTCGTAAATCTGCAAAAAAATGATAAATAAATTTCTTAAAAAAAAATTAAAAAACTTTACAGTCAAAAAAAAAAATCGCTCAGAGCATCTTTGATTCATTTGCTTGAAACTTTGTATACCGAATAGGCGGTAATAATAATGTGAGCAACTGAGCATAATCTATATATAAAGGTATGCGACAGGATATAAATAAACGGAAATTAAATTATATAACAAAATTGTATGGAAAATTGCATTTTTTATATTCTATAGCCATTAATCGTAATCAATGGTTCATCACGCATTATAATAATAATAATAATAATATTATTAACAAGAAAAAGATTACAAAAAGTCGTTAAAACCGGTATGTATTATGTATCTTAGACCTAACAAACTAATAAATTTTTATTAAAAAACAAAAACCAAATAATCTTAAAGGAAAGAAAAAAAACATTGCAACGTATATGAAAATTTATAAATTAAATTAATAAAGGTTAAAGTTAATAAATTGTTCTTTTCCGCTACCTTTTGTTATTAAAAAGAAAAATATTATTAAATATTTTACAAGAAATTATGATTCACTTACTGAATATTTCAGTAAAAAATTCTTAAACTAGAATATTGTTGTGGCCGCTTTTAATCGAAGTATTCAAAAATAAAACATATATAGTTAATATTAGATAAGAATTCAAGAAAATAAATACAATATATAATAAATATACAATCTTTAACTACCTATCCCGTCACTAATTTACAAGCAAGAGACAGAACCGTTTAATTCTAATCAAACACGAGTTTGTATTGATTTTTTAATGGATAATAATAAATATTTAACAAAATTCTATAATATCTAGGCTTTTTATTTATTTATTTTCTTTAATTTACTCACGTGTAAAAAAGGTATTTTTAATCCTTTTGTAGGCAACCATTTGTTTTCTTTGCTTTTTTTCGATTTTAATAAAATGGAACTTTTTTCCCCCGATTTAACGTTTAATAATTTAAGTGAATAGGGATTTAAGTGTTTTTATATTTGTTAACTTGACTGCAACAAGGCTTTTAATGTTTACCCTTGTTTTTCTTCTTACTTTCTTGCAAAACATGTGATGTAAAAAAAAATAACAATTCAGTTTAAGAAAGCATCGATGGTTAGACATTATACAACTTTGCTACCTCACAGTAAATCCTTTACTTTTAACAATGTATTGCAATTTAAAGATCAACGATTTTGCATATTTATAAATCATTTTCGTGTTAATAAATTTAATTGAAAATATAATATGCATTGAAATGAAAACAATAATATTTATCATCAGGGAAAATTTTGTGTGACAAAAATAAACTTTACTATAAGAAAATATATAAGTTTTAATAAGAAAACTAAACTAAAGTCTTTAATCCATTTTAATTTCAAAATCAAGTTTTCTTATGTGAAGGATTATTTAATTATTACAACTTTATAATTTCCAAAAAAAAAGTAAAAATTTATTATCCAAATAATAATAATAATAATGTTTAAATAAATGTTTTATTAATTTAACATAATTTTGTTTTTAAACTAGATTATCACTGTGAAAAATTATTAAAAATAATATTTTGTGTCGACAGTAGACGTTCGTTCATTTTTTTTAATTTTATTTCACTTTGATACTCATTATATAGAATTAGGAAACAAACGTTGCCTGACTTTGAATTTTTATATTTAATATGACTGTCTAATTACTAAAAATAATTTATTTAATCAGATTTGCAACAAAATAAAATTTAATTAATTTAAATTAGAAAATTTAATGTTTTTTTGTTTAAGCAATTTGATAACTTTATGAAATTTTAATTAAATAAATGTAAATTGTTTTTAGTAATTTAGCTTATATAATAAATGTTTGGGAAATTTTTATAATGCATATGTTTTTTTATTTTATTATTGTTATTATTATATATTTTTGAACATAACAGTTTTATATAATAATATAATCCATTAAATACGTTTACCTCCGCATACACGTGAATTTGTTATAAAATATTTAAATTATCTCTTGTTTTTCTCTTTTAGTTATTTTTATTTTTAGCTTTTTAGAGTTTTTATGATGCCAGCACGTGTATATATTTTTTACATTTTATTTTATTTATTTATTTTTATATAAAAACTGTTTTCAACTGTAAATATATAAATATTATGACATTATTTTATCAAATTTAAATTATCTATACTAATCACAGAACGCAGATAACAGATCTTTTATGTTATTTTTTGGTAGAATATCGATAAAACTATAAACTATATTTGAATATAATTTATTCGGAATTAACAAATGGAATTATTTTTTCACATTAATAGGATAATAGATATAATTTATATGAAACAACATATAATCGGCAATCATTAAGTTATGTTAGAAATTCCAAGAATGTAATAAACTTAATAATATTTAAAGAATAATTATAAACTTATAATGCAAGTGTTAATGAATATTTAATAATGATAATTAAATTTTCCAAATAAGATTAAATATTTCTTAAATAAGAATTAATTTGTCTTCACAAAACCAACAATTATGTATAATAAGATAATTATGCTGCAAGTAAATTAATATTAAGTAAACGAATAACTTCTTTTATTTATATAACTCGTGTTAAATGAAATATTCAAATTTATATGTTTTAAATATTAATAAATTTTCAATAAAGTTTTTACATTATTCAAACTAAAATTTCTTTCCATACGATACTATTTGAATCTAGTTTATAAAATGCTAAATATTTGTTTCTTTTATGTTATTTTAAATGCTCCACTTCCATGCATTTATTATTTGCTCGTTAATTATTTATTGAATTAACATTTTAAATCAATGTTGTATCGAATTACTTCTTATTTTACGTTAATTGCGTATTTTCTTTAAGATATTTCATCATAATAAACCGTGTAATTTTATAACAATAATCCGAAATTACTTCAGTATTTTACAATATTAAACTTATTTCGTCTTGTTGTTACATTTAGTGACAGCTGCAGTACTATTATATTTCTGAAGCGATTGACTCAGTTGCATTTAGTTCATGTGAAAGATTGTTAAATTGGTAACTAAGAACTACTTCTCGTTAGTATTTACAATAAATGATTTTTTTGTTATATTTTTCTTTTAACAAAAATTAAATTCATATCATAAACAGATTGCAACAAAATGCATAGAATAATAAGAATAATGAAAAATGCTCGTTTACTTTGAATTCTTTGCTTTATTTTACTTTGCAATTGTTATACATAGAAATGAGAAAATAAGTAAACTCCTGTTTTGTTATAACAAAAATATGCTGCAAAACAAATAAAATAAATTAACAACCTGAAATAACAATATAATTATACTTAAACTTACCTTTTATATAAATGGAAATTTTGAATTAAGCAAATGTCAGTATCATTTTAATAATATTCAGCAAATATTTCGTCAAGCTTTCTGTTTTGTATAATCAGACGCAAAAAACAGAAGAAGCTTATAAGAAAACTTAAAAAAAAATCTTTAAAACCATAAAGGATTTTTGAGCATTTTCATAACATGTTGCTTTTGTGTTTTTTTTTTGTTATAATATAAATACGTAAGCTTATGTACATATTTATATTTTAAAATTGCAAAAATTACAGTAGCATAAAATTAATGACATGAGGTTATAATGTATCCCAATACTCTTTATTTAATATTAATAGCTATGTTCATTATCATTTCCTTTTCATTTGAAAAATTTATATAAGATAAAAATCTCGTTTACAAAATGTAAATATTATTAACCATTAAACATATAAATGCGGAAATGCTATAACTTTATTAAACAAAAAAATAATAATAGAACAAATAAAAATAAATCAAAAAATAATAACTTGTCATATTTATCGTATTTGGAAATTATTTATCAAAAAATTAAAAGAAAATAAAAATAATTCGATTTGAATGAATTATTATATATAAAGTTGTTAAATTATAATTAGCTCCTTTTTATTGTTAAACTCTATAAAAGCAGCGCACAATGTTTAAATCACTTTTGAAATTAAACAAATAGGAAATAGTTGGAAACAAATCGAAATTAAACAAACATAACATTTTATAGCATGAGTAAAAAATAAAAACAATCTTTATACAATCAAAAACCAATAATTTATAGCGAAATGGTTGTAAAAGTTTAAAAAGAAATTTCCCTCATAATTCCTATTAATGTTTTGTCTATACAACAGCATAAACCAAAAAAAAGCGACATAAAAGCAAATGCGTGTTATTTAATGAAAGTAAAAAAAAATAAATAAATATAAAGATATATGTATTCGATTTTCATAATTTTAAACTTTGTGTTTATTTTTTTTATATATTTTATTTAAAATCGATTAAAATGGAAAATACGCATTAAAAATCTTTATCATTATATTGATCGTTTAAAATATTTTCCATTCTAGTACCATCAAAATATCCTTACATTTGGATTTGTTGGTACGTACGCTTTTTACTGCTGCAATATTTTTCTTTAAATATTTGTTTATTTTTTTCTATTATCAATGTTTTAATCTTTAAGGCTGATATGACATTATTTTATTATGACATTAATGGTATTTTTATTCCATTCGTTGTTGTGTGGGACGGTCGCACATATAGACATTGCGTAATATTTATTACAATAAGTAAAATATTACCAATATATATTACTTTAAGTATCTATTAGTGTATATTTATATAAATATTATTTCTTTTTACAATTAATTCGTATTAAACATAATTTTGTAAAAAAATGTATTTCAACGCAAAAATCTTATAAACAATACAGAATAAAATTAATTGAATTGTATTTCATGCAGGTATTTTAATATTAAAAATGTAAATGGTTTTAGTAAGTTAAAAATAAAATAAAAGGAATTAAATTTTATTTATAATAAAAAAAACATTGTATACCTTTATTTTCAGAAATGCATTTTACTAAAAATGTTTAAGACAAGAAACAATAAAGGCAGGAATGTACATTTTTTTATTGTTATTGACTATAAGAGTCGTACTTTTAACAAAGAAATTCTAGTCCTTTTTATTGTACCCAAATATACTTGATTTAGATATATATATATATATATACAACATTATTGTACTTTAATAAATCAAATTATTTAAAAGCTTTTATTAATATTAATAAGAAATAAAATTCAAAAAGTTTAATATTATTAGTATTCACATAATGCTTTCAAATAAATAATCTTAATTTAGACTTGCACATTTTAATTCAATTATTATGCAAGATTTCAAAATACAATACTTATTGTATGTTATATGTAAATACTTTTATTTATAAACAATGATATTATATTAAGATTAGATAATTTATGTAAATTAAATAGAAAATAATCCTTATATACATCTATTGTATCGCTTGATATGTGCTTGACCAATGTAAAATAAAAATTAATTTAAATCAAATTTATTTAATATTATTTTTAAATAATTTATTTTTACTAACAAAATTTTAATTTTATGCAATTTAATTAAATATTGTAACTAAAAAAAAAATTTTTTTAAACAAATTTATAAAAATAATTTCACTTGAATTTGAGGGATTCGATTAAAATTATTTTTAATTAAAATAAAAAATCATTTCCAAAATGGGTTTTTCCTCTTTTTTTTATTTAATTAATTAATTTTATTAAATCTGTCGTAATGAAAATTAATTAAATAAAATAGTAATAATTTGGTTGTGTTTAATTGATTTTTATTATATTAGGTAGTTTAATATATATATATTTAATTAAAATTCCATATGTTTTCAGTTTTTTGTTTTCTGTTTTTTTTTTATTTTTAATAAATTAAATAGTTTTAATAATCATATAATAAAATGTTTCTATAATTTATATAGAATATTTTATATTATATAAACTAGTAAGCATAATTTTTCGTTCATCTGGTTTTGAATATATTTTTATTTTATCATTTAAATTTGAATTGAATTTATCATAGTTTTATTTAAGTGATGACCACTAAATCTGTAAAAATAAAAAATAACATATATTATTTACTAACAATAAAAACTATTTTGTAAATTACACTTTGTGTATTAATTTAAAGAATATCTATATAAAATCAACTTTTGATGCATCAAGCATCAAATAAGTTAATGAAAAATGAGAAAAACTACTGCAATCCATTCAATAATAATCAATTTAAGCGTCAATAAAAAATGTATTTTACGGATCCTAAAAACAATAGCAAATATAAACGTTTTTATAAAACTATCTTTACATATAACTATACTTTATCATATTATTGCTTGAACCCAGTTTATAAATTTTAATCGAATATCTTTGGTTATCAATCAAGGCACACATTTTTTTATGTTGAAAAATGGAAATTTTGATTGATGAAATTTAATTTGTGGCTACGATTATTTTGTTGATTTTATTTTTATTAAGACTATAGAGGCAATATAGCCTATTTATTTATTCCACCTGGAAACTCTAAGATGGTTTGTGATTACTTAATTATATTATATATTAAATTATAGTCATAACAAAAGGACTCTTCAAACCTACCCTCTTTCTATAATAAAAACAACCTTTAAAGGTAAAATATTGGTGTCAGATATTATTAAACAATATAAAGTCTTTCGTTAAGAAAGCACAAATCGACCCACAAATGTAAAAGCATTTTTACAAATAGAACTTCTTAATATCATAGTTAATAATAAACTCGACTATAATTTACATTTAAAAACAGAAATCCATCAATTTATATTAAAAGACAAATGTTTTGATGAATTTGAGCCCAATAAAACCAAATAACAAAGAATAAAAAATTTAGTGATTGATTGAATTTGAATATAAGCTTTATGGTTACTTAATAAATTTTCCACTAACTTAGTGGTGATTGCTGTTAAAAGAACTTAATTAACTTAATTTAATGTAATAAATATATAGTCAAATAATAATAAAAATAAAGTATATTTTATTGTTTCAATTTAGAATTTGATGAAAAATAATCAATCATTAATCAAACAATCTGTTTCACGGAAATCCACTCAAAAATATTTGTCCTCCTTTAATACCAAGTGTTTTTATTTTCTAATCTTTAATAAAATATATATATAATCAATACCTCTGAAATCATATTGACATCTTATATAATTCATATTTGATACCGCAATGCGCATATTTTTTATATTCTTTTTTCACTCAAATAAATTCACCGTATGTACCATAAGGTAAATTTATTTAATTAAAAATTTTATTTTTAATAATTTGTCAAGAAAAAAATATTTCATTTATATTAATGCAATTTTATGTAAAATTAAACTTCATGCAATCCAGTCAAATTTTTTACTATTTATGTTACATCTTAAACAAATATTTTAATAGAAATTTTGTTATAATAATAGCTAATATTAAATATTTTATATATGTGAATAGTGTATCATGATAAAGTAAATATGCATTAAATTAAAGCAAATGTTAAATAAAAATTAAAGTAAATACCTATATGCATGTTAAATAGTAATATCAAAAGTATACCATTAAAACTCAATCGTTCTTAAAACTGTGTTTAAAAAAAAAATATGATTTTTAATTATATTCCTTGAATGTAAATAAATATATAATTGTGGGTTAAATAATAAGCTAAGGTAAAAAACTGCATTCATTATTTTTTTTTAATTATTTACTTAACTGCATGCAATTTTAATTAAATTCATAAAATAAAATAAAAATTGAAATTATAATAATAAACTAGTTAATGTAATTATGTAAAATTAAAAGTTTAAATTTCCGATGGCAGAAAAAAAATAATGTTATATTCAAATAAAACAGCAATTTTTTATTGCAACCAATAAAACTGTTTTATTAAGAAAAAATTATATTGTTAAAAGCTTTAATAGTTAATTTTAAGTTGTTTTTTTATGTTAATTAAAAAAAAAATCATTAGATTATTATAGTCTTAGTCTTACCTATATATTATAATGTATAGTGCTAATGTGCGCTATTTCTGATGTAACTATCGTACGTCCAGCACGTATTCTCAACTAATGCTAGAATTATAGTCTAAAAAACACTTAAAAAAAAAGAAAAATTTTAATTAAAAACTTTTACATCTTATCTTTACTATTCGTTTAAAAATTTTCATGTTTCTTTTTTGTTATGCTACTTTTTTTTAATCAAATTTATTTATTTCCCTTTCATACAAAAAATCTAACAATTGTTGCAACATAATTATGCAACTTTGTATTGGCTAAGAAGATAAAATCCAAGATGTTATCTGAAATAATAATAATAATAAAAACAATAAATAATATTAATAATAAAAAATGTAATTATTGTAACAAATTTACCGTCAACTGTTTGCTTGTAATTTTTATAATTTTTTGTAAAAATTAATTAAATTTTGTTAACTGATTTTTGTACCTTTAACTTTATTGAATTAAAAATAAAAAAAAACTTCAGTTTATTTGTTTCTGTCTCAACCACTCCAAACGTTTAAATTTAAAATAATATTAAATTTCAAATAAAAAATAAAATTATCAAGACAAAGTTTAGCTAAATTTATCAAAGTCATTCGTTTAGAAATAATCGTTTGTTCAACTAGCATCGTCTGAAAACTATTTGCTTCCTCGTCGTAACAGTCAGCCCCAATGTACAAACGGTGGAAAAAAGACAAGTAAAGCCATCACCATCAACAATGTCAGTTGACACTTTATTTTTAGTAATAATAATTATATTTCTTTTTTATTGATCCCTTTGTATGACAAAAGAACGCGCAAAAAAAGACGATTTTTCTATGCTTTATATTTTATATTTATGTAAAAGGATTCACTTTAATTGAACTTAAACATTAAGAGGTAAAAGCTTTTAGCAATTGAGTATTTTCTGTGATTCATTATAAAAGAATTTTAATGAAATAAAAATAAAAAATTTATTGAATGATTTAAAATGTAACTGTTGAAACTCTCTCAATTAATTGATTTGGTTGATTATTCAAAAGAACTTGTTCATTTATTGTACAATTTATATATATATTTCTTAATTTTATTTAAGTCCTTAATCCAGTTGCTGTTAAAATGTACTTTTCTTTGCATAATAAAATATGTTAAAATGTTAAGAATAAAAATAAATAATAAAAATTAAGGTAAGAAAAAAAGAATGAATAATATTCATCAAAATGTAAAATTCTATAATTTAAAACTGATCTTCATTCACCTTTAACCGTGCAGTAACTCTTGTATACTGGATTAAAAACATATAAAAAAAAATTATACATTCGTTGAATAAAATTTATCTATAAATATATTTAATGTTTAAACTTGATGTGGCGACACATTGTGTATAAGCCAATAATTCTCAATTATAACAACAAAAAAAAAGGAAAACATTTTCTACATTGTGCCTGTTTTTTTCTTTTTATATATATTTTAGTATTTAGATTGTATTCTATATAGGATTTTAAATTACAGCAGAGAATAAATGAAAATGTACATCCTTTTAATCTGGGAACAAACACAGTTGAGATAGAAATATACATTATTTTTCATGGATCAAGTTTGATTTATTAACCTGTCACTGTTTGTTCATTTATTGCGACAACAAAAATAACAAAAAGAATTTCAAATGAATATTGCCTTAAGATGTTCGTATTTTATAGCACAGCCTAATATAGACTTAAAATATTATATTTTCTCTAATATTTACTGTTGCTACAGTTACTCCCTAGTTTTAATTCGCAATAGTAATATACATATTCATGGAAATTCCAACAAATGTATTGATTTTAATTTGAAGTGAATTATTAAAACATTCCTAATGATAATTCAATTTATTTGAGATGTTTATCGTCATTTATTGAATACTTAAAAAACACTTTAATGTCCCTTTGATGACATATGTATTTGTTAATTACAGTAAAATCATCACATTACAATTTATTTAATTACTTAATTGGTGAATAATCTAATATAATTATAAAATTGCACAACACTTGTTGTTTATGAATTAAAACTAAGGTTGAAGTGTGATTAATAAATAATCAAGTCAAATTCCATCTATAAGAAAAATATTATAAATAAAACTTGCGTTCGTTTTTACTATAATATATGCAATTTAAGTTCTTAATGAACGGATGTGGCACATATCTCATGAGAGTGTATTATATTTGTATTAAAGAATTAAAAAAAATAAACAATGAATATTCGCACGTGTTTTGTATCTTCAAATATTGGCGACGTATATTTTTATTCTTAAAAAAAAAATAATAATGTAACTGAAATCATAAATCAAATTCAGCTTTGCTGTTTTTTTTTTAACGTAATGTAAAAGCGAAAGTATAAATTGGTTTGGTGATACTACTGCTGAACAATAACCGACGAATATTATAAACCAAGAAAAATGATTTTTCTATGTGAGAAATAATAATAATAATTTACTTTTTACAGCTTTTCAGATCATTTTTTTTCTATTTTGGGAATATGATTTGTGATTTGGTCACATTATTGTTGACATATTATTAAATCGAACGTGTTTATGATTTATAAATTTTCAACACGTAGAATAAAAAGAAAAAATTAATTATTTTTCTTGGCATCATATAATAAATACATTGTCATTATTCAGATTATACAATAGACGTAAGTTATTACCTACTTTGAATATGTTTCAGTACAAATGAATTGATTATTTAATATTGTTTCTTGTTTGATTCATAAGGTAAATTATACAAAACCACGTTTAATTAATACTAAATAATATAAGCTTTTAAAGTGAGTCGAAAACATAAACCAATGAATTAGTTTATTTGGTCTACTTATATGTTTATAAATAGATATCTAGTTCTGGTTTCCTTTGATAACTTAATCTTTTGTACTATGATATATAAATATTTAAATTATAATTAAACAATATAAATTTATTAGCTTTTATTAAATACATTTAATAAAATATAATTATCACATTATTCAAAAAAAAAAAAAGATTATTAATAAAAATATATATTAAGTTAAAAGTTATATGTGGAAAATAAACTACCCTTTGTTTTCATGGGAATTGAAACATTAAAATGTAAATTATGTGTAAGTATATGTAACGATTTGGAAATGAATTGTGACAGTTCTTTGCATAATTCACAAGAAGATATAAATAAATGTAGACAAGGTATAGTGAAATAACAAGAACAACCTAATATGCCCTTTAAATAGCACTCAGAGGACATATTTATTGTCGCGATCATATCTATATTATAGTCGTTATATTATAACATTTTTAATTTTACTTTAAGCTTATTACATTTCTTTTTTTTCATACTTGTTCTATCTTTAATAACTAGGGTACACTAACATCTAGAATAAGCTAGAGTAAAAAAAAACTTGCAAAAAACAACTTATAATACTTAAAATCAAAGTAATGGAATCAGTTGCGTTCTTAAAATACAAAGCATTAAAGGCTTAAAAGGTCTACACATAGTATAGCATCGATATTTTAACAATATTTATGCATTTAAAGATTATATTTGTTAGCTTTTAACGTGCCATTACGATACAGGTTTAATACAGTTCTCTTGCCATCGTTAATATTATTACAATTAATAAATTCCAATTTTCTTATAGCTGGTTTGGTTGGCTAGATAAAATTCATTCTCAGTTCTCTGTAAATATATACTAGATAATTTGTCAATTTGCAAAATTCACATTTATACTGTCTAACTAATTATAAAGTAATGAAACTACTTTTAAACTATTAAACACCAAATTTATTATAATTATTATTTTATTTCTTTTTATTTTTACATAAAAATAGTAATTATTGTTTGTTGCTTGTTCGAGATAATTATTATGGTTGGCGGTCTAAAAGATTATCTTTATTTACTGGTATTAAAAATGTTTGCTAAATTAAATTACTTATACCTAACTTGAAATATGGCATCTCTAATGATTTTACATTAATTAACATAAAAATTATACTTAAATTGTGAAAATTTGCAACACAAAAGTTTTGTAGCAACTAAAAAACTAATGTTGAAAAAGTACTGGGATTTTTTCTTTCTTATTTACAAAAATTCAATTATAATTCTCTATTTATTCTCGTAGTTTTTTGATAGGAAAAACAATGAATAAGAATAATCTGGAAATGAAAATATAATATATAAAATAATAATGATAAAATAATGAAAAAATTCATAAATGTTACAATAAAGGTAATTTTTCATTTTAAATTTGATTATTTTATATATCTACGTGGCTATGAAAACAACAAGAAAAAGGTGTAAGGAAAAATATACTAAGAGGCCAGATAAAAATATCAAATAAGAAAAAAATAAATAAATAATAAAAATGAAGAAAATAAAACGATAAGAAATATACAATTCCATTTCAAGATGTTAAAAGAAATAACAGAAGCAAATAAACAAACGAAATGAAAATGTCATTTGTGCGTGCGTTCAACACTTTTCGTTTATCTTTTTAGCCAAGTTTGGTTTAAGCTTGTAATATGATTTCTACCTCAATTTATTTGACCCTTTTTTTTCATCAAAAGCTTAAAATGATCACAAACTATAGAAATTTGGAATTGTAGCACGTGTCCAAATCCATAGAAATGGCTAAAAGACATTGTAATAAAAAAGATCGTGTATTTTCATTTTTTGTGACATTTGGTGCGTGTTGTCTACAATTTCTGTTGTATTTATACTATTCTCAGTTTTTACTTTACTTAACATTTCATAAAATCCAGATTTAAACAATGAAACAAATATATATATATCGAATAGTTATGTGAAATTATACTCATACAAAGTGAAATGTTATCTGTAGCCATTTCTATTCTGCTAACGGCAATGAAGCCAACAAACAACAACACCATATACAATACTTACGAATTAATGTTAAAAATCTCGTTTCTTGGCTATTGTACAATAGATACACACTTTTAACTGATAATCGAACTTTGGTAGCCATGTCGTCATGGACATTTATTAGACCAACACTGGGTTTGGCTGAGTAAGCTTGTATGTTCAAAGATTTTTTTTTTTATTAACTATGGTAAATTGTCTTCAACAACCAATAAAATTTTGAAATTAAAGGGTGGATTACAAGGACATATTTATAAAGATTTCTATTTTTGCTCTAATTTATTTTATTTAAATATTTCTTTTTATGCGCTTCTGTATTATCTATCTATCTTATAAAGTTCATCAATTTTAATTTAATAAAAAACCAAAAACCACATTTTTATGGTAAATGTTCAACCATACCACTATTTATACAATAAATGCAATAAATTTAAATATTATTGTATCATTCAGTGAAGCAAATAAAATAATTTATAGTATGCACTAAATATTTATTTTTTTATATTTTTTATGATTAAAGCAAACAAAATATTATTTTGCTGACACATTGTGTTAATAACATAAAATATTATTTTGTATTTCTTTAGTATTATTATATTCAATTTTATTATATATAAAAGATGAATATATAAATAACAAACATAAATGCATATAAACATACATATTTTTTACAGCTTTAAGTAGCAAAAAAAATGTATAACGTTTATTTTGTACGTAGCCTAATCGTTGGTAAATATAAAACAACATAAATGAAAACAGTAAATATAACCAAAAAAAAAAAAAATATTACAATTTATGGGAAGAAAAAGCTGAGACAATAATAATCAATTTGTTATATACAAACTGAGGCTAATAATTGTAGACATGATAACTTTATGTATCAAAAATTATCTATGGCAAGACAGCAGCAACATAAAAAGAAAATTTTCTCTACTTTTTATTATTATTATTTTACTCTCGCAAAAAATCCATATTTACATATATATTTATTATATAACATAATTTATCAAGATTTTTAAACGTTTATTATATTTTATTTATAAAAAATGCGTATATGCTAATATATAATATTATTTCATTTAATTTATGAATAAACTGTTTTACCTAAAAATTCAAATCTTTCTGAAATATTAATATAATTTAAAAATTAAGAACAAAAATAATATTTAATTAAATAGCAAAAAAAAAATAGATAGAAATGTTTACTTATTTAATTTAGTTTTCTAATTTTCTAAAAAAACACACAAATAAAATAAACATGATAAAATAATAAATTGTTGAAACCTTCTTCTTGAAATTTTATAACAGATTTTATAGATTTCTATTACCATAATTTTGCCGTCAATGTGCAAAAATAATTTGTCCCTAATATTTTTTTATTTCTTTTATTAAATATTCCATTTCTCTTATATATATTTTTTTTTGTTAATTTATTTTATTATAGTTTAAATTTTCAATTTATTCTATTTGTTAAAATCTAATAAAATAATAATAAAAACTTTTGCTAAAGAATAAATAAAATTTACCATGCATTACCAAATGGATTTATCGCAAAATATAAAGGGAATGTGGAACATGTAGAATAAAAAAATAATAATAATAAAAAGAGTACAATTTTCATTATATGACAATTCCGTAATTTACATCATTTAAAACGGAAAATTATTATTATCAATGAACATTTGATGATTTTTTATAGAATGACATCGCCTGGTTATAGCTCTCTATATAACCACCAAATTGATAACATTCATTTTTTTTTTTAATGAAAATTTTCAATTTAACAAAAATCGTTATATTAACCATTTTTGCATCGTTAAACAAATCCTACAATCCTATATTATACAAACATTTCACCTTTCATATACATATACCATAATTCATTCCCCTTTAATACTATTATATACTTAATTTAAAAATTGTCTCTCATATTAAATTGAAAAAAAAAAATACATTTATAGCCGAAAAAATATTTATAAAGAATCAATAAATATTTATTGCCAATCATTCGTAAGTATAAAATTACCTGGCAATTTTAAATCACTCAGTTTTTATTTTTTATTTTTATTCAATTGAAAATATATATAAAATATTAAGCTTAATATCGTTAAACAGACTCACCTTTATCGAAACAAATTTCACACGTTTCTATTTGATACTTAAGAAAGTAAAAATAAAAATCACTTTTACCTGTAAAACTTGATTAATTTCAATTAAATAAAAATGTTTCAAAAATATTTAAAATAACCCTTCAATAAAATTTTATTTATATTATTAATTAGAAAAATAAATTTATTTATTTATTAAAAATTACATAAAATAGTAAACATACTTTCTGCAGTATTTATTTCTACAAAGATAAGTATTTCAATGAAGTTCAACTAGTCAATACAAGTGTTTAAAGATTTTCTTTTTTAAAAAAGCACAAATAAATTGAAATAATTTTTTTCCCCTATAATATTGTTGATGCAAATAAATCCTTTGGGAATATTGCAATTGCAATAGCAATAGCACACCAGAATTGTATACTACTTTAAGCCTTAAGTAGCTTTATTCATAAACAGTAAATGGTTTTCTATTGCCATACTACAGACATATTTTGCATTTTTTATTTATTTTAAGTACTCAGCCACTGTTTATCTTTTAAATTTTAAGAGTAAATATAAATAATTTAAAATAACCTGGCTTTTATAAATAAAAAAAATACTAACTATATATGGAAAAAAATTACGTATTGTACAAAAACCAATTATCACAAGTTTTTTATATTTAGTTTAACAAAGCAATAACGAATTTAATTAGGCTACTCTATTGTTTTAAAACTATTTTATTTAATTAATTTAACAAAGCAGCTGCTATAAAATTACTCACCATATTTTATGAGTGTTTAAAAGATTAACATTATTTTTTTTTTGTTTTGATGAAATGCAACTGAATTCTCTCTGTATTTTTTTCATTTTTTTATTTACTTTGATATAAATTATTTTTTCATATGCATATTTTATTTATTTTTCATTCTTTAATATAATCCAAGCTTAAGATTTTAAATGTTTCAAAAAAAAAAAAAAAATACCAAAGAGAAAATTTTAAATTTCGTTTACCGAAAGTTTAAAAAAAAAATACATACTTTCCAATTATAAAATATGTATTTATGGGAAAATTTAATGTGAAACCTAGTGCATTTTATTTTGATTTTATTTCCAATAAGATGAAACGAAAAAAAAAATCAGCATATTCATAATCACTTACCAACGACTATGAAACTATGTTTTTTTTATATAGAATATATGCTTAAGATTTATGTACAAAATGTATATATATATATACACAATCGTCATCACTGTTATATAATAAAAAATAAAAATCAACCTTTTATATAAATATAAATTAGAAGTCACGTATTTTCCAACACGTTCATAGTACGCACTGTCGTCAAATTCATATTTTCCATCATTATTGTTGTGTTTTGTGTGGTGTTTTTTTGTTTTTCTTTATACATTTTTTTATCAAAGTCTATGTTTCATACGTAGAGAAAAAGAAAACATAAATAGCGGTTTTTATATATATATATATATATATTTAACGCGACGTGACACCCTAATGCTTAAACTTTCATTGTGGTATTCCCGTGTGCTGGTTGCTAGCTGTCCAAAGAATACATGAATAGCGATGAAAATCTAAAAGGCAAAGAAAAAAATTTTCTTGCATTAAAATTGCTTTGGAGTCCTTAAAGTAGTTAAACAAAGGAATATAAAATAAATTGTGGTTAAGAAGACGCCAATAACAACAAAGTAAAAAAAATGGAATACACGGTAATAAAAAATGTGTGAGTAAGCAGAGGAATCATTTTGAAAGGTAAAATATAAAAATGTTATGAAATTCATTCACGTTTCTAGCAAGAGTAAAAAAATAACATATACATCTTAGGCTAAAAAAGAAAAAAATAATACCAAAACAAAAAAAAAATATGATAGAAGAGAAACAGTCAAGCCGGTAACGATTATTTTCTTGAAGATGTTGATGCTCTGATGATAGTACATTGCATAACAATGATTACGATAGTAAGTTGAAAATATACACCTTATATGAGATGGCAACAACAATACTTAATTCACTTTATCTATTATCTACTTTCTATATATCTGTATTATCATCGGTTAGAGTTGTTATTATTAAGATTTAGAAAAAGAAAACAAAAGATACTTTTTGTTTGCCAGTTCAAGTTCCTATAATCTATTCAAGGACTTTTCATCTATTTTTCCTTTTAAAACAGTACATTTAGTATTGTTTTATATAATAAATTATAAATAAACAAGTTAATTAATTTTCTTAATTTTAAATATTTATATATATATAAACATATATATATAAATATTTATAACTTTTACCAAAAATTATATTAATAATTGTAACTAACCACAATTTTCAATTAGAAAACGAAGTAAAGTAACACTTAAGTTTATTGAATTACTTAATATTTTTGGTAAGAACGGTAGTTAGTCCTTATAAACAAAAATACAAAAGAATAAAAAAAAAAAGACGAAATGAAAAAATTTTTCCAACTATAAAACATTTTTAATGATAAACATAATATAATAATAACGAAAAGTAAAACTTTGTTTATATTCTTAATTAAAATTTGAACATGTTAAGTAAAACTTTAGTGAGTAATTTTCATTTTCAAAAAGTATTTACTTAAAATTATTTTTAGAGCATAAAATGCATACATGCATTGCTAATATATAACTTTTAAAGTAAAATATTTTCAACAATAACAACAACATTACTAAAAGAAAAAAAATGAATCTTTATGATAAAGTTTTTCAACCAATTATTTAGTTATTTAACAACTTTGTTATTTAGTGTTTTCATTTCTTTTTTCATTTTTTATTAATTGAACCATCGTATCTTTCGCTATAAAAGAAAATATGAGTAATGACATGCAAAACGAAAAAAAATGAGTTAATTTTTGTCAAGTTTCATCTTGTTCATATTATCAAGTTTGCTTGACTGAAAGTTTCAAGTTTTGAACATTTAAATATGTCCCTAAAATCCACACACACACAATCGCAAATAAAAATAAATTCTTTATATTGAAAAATAGAAACATTATATTCTTTAAAAAAAAAATAAAGCCCTCATAATATTTAACTGAAAAACGAAAACTTTTACGTGTATAATTTTAAGAATGTTTTATGGAATTTTTAAAGTATGAGTTTGGTTTTATATGTAACGCGGAAATATCTATCAAGCAAAAACACATAATCACAAAAGGTTGATTTTTAGAAAGCATTTATATTTATTTATTTGATTGTTACCGTGTGAAAGTTGAAAGATATTAATAACTTATTTATTATTGTTCGCGATATGAAAATATTTTTTTATTGTGCTTATTCTAACTGTTCAAATTGATCTATAATAATACAGAAATAATATTATAAATTTCTTAGTAAACTTTCTTTTATTAAATAATAAAAATTTTAATTTGTTTATATTATTTGCTGTAAGCACTGTCCTTGATTTGATCATAGATTTTTTGATAAATCTTCAAACTTGTATGACAAACATTGATTGAATTATTTAGTAGAAAATATTTAAAAAACCACAAGACACACTTTAAAATATTTAAAAAAGAAATTCTGTTAAATAAATTAGATTACAAAATATAAGCTAAAAATAACAGAATGGACACATAAACGAAATTAATTTATTTTACTTAATTTTTGATATTCCAGTAAATTATACAGATAGAATATATATTTTTAATTTACTGAAAATAATGAAGATTTTATATAACATTAATGCAAATAACTTATGCCTTATATCTTAATATTATTATAATATGTAAATTTATAAGTATCGTATTTATTTTTAACTAAAAATTATTTTTAAACATGAATTATTCAATAACGTATATTAACTGCTTGATAAAAAAATAATAATAAAATCGATTTTTAAAATGGCATTTCCTTTTCTTGTTTTCTTTCTTTTAATTAAAAATTTTACGAATAAAAAAAAAACAATGAATAATTATTCAATTCTAAAATGTTATTCTTGTACATTTAAGAAATTATAAAATGAAAAAAGACATAATATTATAAAAGTGGTTGATAACGTTAAGACAATTTTCGTTTTAACGCTTTTATTATTTAATTATAAAGTGAAAATAAATAAATAAACGTTTCCTGTCATAATAAAGAAAATATTTATTCAATTTTAAAAGACTTGACTAGAATAATTCAATAATAAATGCACTTTATTATAATACTTAAAAAAAAATAAAAATTATAAATTCTTATCGTATAAAATGGTGCAATAGAATAAACCCAATTGACAAGATCAATGTTTAAAAGGTTAATTTCTTCTTTTTTCTCGCTTTTATTGTAAAGACATTTTCAATGTTTTAATTAAACAATAAGCCATATGCTTTTTAAATACTGTATAGCAACCGAGTAACAAGTTAAGTATAACATCTTAAAAAATTATTTTTAACATTTTAGCGTCACATTAATTATACTTAGCTCGTTACATTTCAGCATAAGCAATATTATCATTTTTGTTTTTCAAAATTTTAAAATACATCTTAAGTGCATGTTGATAATAATTTAAATTCTATGACACGTATACTTTTAAAAGATTATATAAATAAAATTCATTATTGATGACAACAAGTTAAAAATAGTAATGAAAAGTAAAAATAAATAAATCGAATGTCTAGACCGTACATGAAGGATGATTAAAAAATTTTAATTAAAAAAAAAAAAATTTTGCAACAAGCTTTGTTTGACAAAAATGTCTACAAATGAAAATATATTTAATTTAATACAAAAATAAAATCATAATATAAAAAGCGTTTGTTGTTTATTTATATACAAATATAAAAATTAAAAACACTTCCTTCGTAACAAGGAAGACACGTTTTTCATATAGAATTATAAAATTTAAACAAGAAACGCTGACATTTTCGAAAATTTTAAGTAGATTTAACCACATTTTATAATGTTAAAATTAATGTACAAGTATTATTAAACAAATTCTCTTGTATGTTATATATATGTATATACATAAATTTTATTTTTATTTTTTTGATAACATAAGCTTATCATATTCCATATTTTTAATTATACTGATATATAATGGTTTATATTATAACGATGACGACGGTGTAATCATAATTTGTAAAAAGATATATATATATGATAATAAAAACAAGAAATTTGTTTAACAAGTATTAAAGATGGTTATTTTTCTTTTAATTTTTCTAAATTTTATTACAACCAATTTTTTTTTTTCATAAATATATATACACTTCCTTTAAAGTGTCTAGGTCAGCAATTTTGTCAGTCATACTTTTATATAATATTTTTTTATAAATTATTTTAGTTATACATTAAAATGCAGTATATTAAAATTTATATCATAAAATTCTACACAATTAAATAATAAAATGTAGATAGGAAATAAAATTCATTAAAATAACATTAAACATCGTTTTATATAAATAATACTAACGTACACTTATACGACCCTTTAAATAACCTAAATTTTAAGATATAGCAAGAGACATGATTAAATATAAGTAAACTATTTCTTTAATAAATAATAATTCAACCATAAAATTACCCAACAGTTATTTAATATATAACGACATTTAGCCAAATTCCTTATTATATTAAATTTGGATAAAATAAGCCACAACACTGCCAATGTATAGTATAATATTATTTATATTTAACAATAGCTAAATGTATGTTAAGTTTATCAATATGACAAACGCCTACCTAATTGATAAGCATATTGTATATTGTTGTGGTTTCTTTGGCTTAATCAGAAGCAAATTAAGATTCATAATATAACTTGAAAATTTATAAAAATAAAAATATATGATGAAAATAATTATATTTACATTAATTAAAAAAAAAATTATCATAATTTTATACAGAAATAAAATCAAAGGAAAATGGAAAAGGCATATTTCACATACTTAATATTTTAATGAGAAAAGACAAATTATTTTCCTTGTAATACAACTTTAATATTTCTATTAAATTAGATGAATTGCAAGACATCAACGAATTTTAGTGCTGACTCTTCTAAGCACACATTTTGCATAAACGAATAAAACACTTTAATAAATATTTAAGGAGTAAAAAACATAAGAAAAGGATCATGTAGAATAAATTTTCAGCAAAAAAGTATAAGGGAAAAAAAAGAGAACAATGAAGGAAAATTTGCTTTGTCAACTGTTTTTTTTTTTTAGATATAAAAAAGTTTTTCTCTTTTTTTATATATAATGCTTTTGTACAGTGATATGTTTTCTATTCTACTTTACATACACGACAACAACTTTTGCGGCTCGTATATGTCAGCAACAACATATTTCGTCTATTAGATAGGCGGTACTTTTTTTTCAACATTATATGTATTAAATTTCCTTATTTTTTTCTTTTTTTTTTTTTGGAAATTTAAAGGAATACGCTTGTAACATTTTTAAATTTGTTTTCCTTATTTTAACAGAAAATTAAATATATAATTAAAGATTAAACATTAAATTATATAAACAAATATTCACTTGTATTATTGATAATAAATTTAATTGAAACACTTTAAGTCAATCGGTATTTGACAAACAATTTTATGCAACTATTTAAATAAAAGTTAAACAAATATTTATTTTAAATGATAAAAGGCGTACCATTCTTTCTATATATTATTTAGCAAGTATAAATCCACTAAAATAAAACTATTAAAATTGTTTTAGAGATGAAGCTTTTAAATTGGTTAATAAATACAAATTTTTTTTGAGCCAATATATACTATGTCTATAGTTAAATAATCTCTACATGTATAAATTATGTTGTTGTTAAATAAACTTTGAATAAATAACATAAATATTTTATGTTTATGCTTTAGTGAAGGTAAATTTTACTAAAACAAATTTATGAGATTTTTTGTCTACAAAGAATAAATACTTTAACTAAATTAATAATATATAAATAATCAATTAACTTGTTTTAAATGTAATGTTTGTACTTATTTAATGCAAAAATATAAATATGTAGCTTCTATGTATTTTTCCAATGCAATGTTTTTCATTTATAGCAATTTATTTTTTTGCATTTCTAAGGAATTTTTTTCAATATAAATGCTGTTAAAGATTTTTGCTAAAATATTATAATAAAAAATTGTTTTCAAAAACTTCGACAGACTTTACAAATTTTATATATTTATCAATTATTTAAATTATTATTGTAGACTTTTGACTATATGTCAATGAGAAGAAAACAATTCGAATTATTCTTTTCAATATTAAAAAATCGAAGAAAAATATCTATAAAGAAAACATAAAAATCTTTTATATTTTTTTATTTATAATATTTATTTTTATTGCCATGAAAAGATTGTTTTTTTTTTTATTATTTATTACCCAAAGCCAATAATAAAAATAGCTAAACAACAAAATAACACGTTTTCACAATTGAAAGAAAACAAACTTAACTAGAAGCATAGAGAAATATCTAAATTTCCATATATCCTCTGATCATATTATAATATAAAAATTAGTATTTTCTTTCTTTAAAAAATTTGATAGTTTTTATAATATTAAAAATTATTTTTATAGTCAAACTATAAAATTGTAATAAAAATACTAGTACCAAGAGTTTAACCGTATATAAGAAGAGAAAAAAGGAATTTCGCTGATAACTTATCAAAAATTAGTCAACAATATCATTGCATTCGAGTAGAAATAAAATGAATCAATAAAATATGCATTTTATGCAAAAAAATGCTCAATAAACTTTTAATAGTCGATTATTGTTTTGATAGTCAAATATCCAGTAATATTCAGTAATACTTCATTCAAAATCATTTGCATATTTTATTTATTAAATATTTATTACAATCACTTATATAAATTTAATAAGATTAAGCATCTGTCTTTATAACTAAAACGAAAAAAAAAAATACATTAACTTTTAGATAAAAATAAAAATTTATTTATAATATTTAATACTTCTTTTTAAGTTTATCATATAAGGAAAAATATATTTGTCAATAATACAATTTATGGTAAACTCACTTCAATTTAAGTAATTTACACCAACAACAAAAAATCCAGTTAATAAAATAAATATACATAATAAAGACAAAGTATGTAGAAATATATTTTTGTATTATTTTAAATCAACAAAAAAATAAATTTGAAAAACATCAATAAAAATAATATAAAAATTTCCTTCGTTTCATATTCATATAACATAGAAATATATATTTTTCAACTAAGTTCTTTTTTCTCTAATTTTATTTTTTATAAACCTACCTACAAACGTATTTCTTTTTCTTTTTTTTTGTTTTGGAAAATGCAAATTTTATTGAATGTGTCAATAAACTTATGACGTATTTTTCTTTTTCTTTATTTTTTTTTTATTTGTAGTTACGTGCACACAACAACAACGAAAAGCAAATAGAGAAAAAATTACAAGTGCAAAAAAAAAAACTTTATGTGTTTTCTTTTATTATATATATATATATACTTTTTCATTTGATAAATCCACTTTTATTTAGTGAATTCAATTTGAAATGATGAGGTTGAATATAATAAAAACAGAGAACAAAAAATAGACGACAAAAAAAAAACAAAGTAAAATTTTACGAAAAAGAGTTATATACACAAAAAGGATGTTTAATAAAGCGCACCGGAATAGCAGATATATTTATTTAAATTTTTTTTTTCCGTTTATTTATTATTTTCGGCATTTTTTTCCCTTTATTGCAAGGTATTTTTTTCTATGTCATATGCATGTAAATAACAAATGTTATTATAATATAACGAACAATTTGATAAAACTAATATATAAATAAGACTTAATAAATAAATTTCTTATTTCACACTTCACATATGTATATGAAAACTTTAAAATTTATCTCCTTAAAATAGTAAATTTACTTTCTTAGTTTTAACTACAAAATATATATTTAAAAGAAAATCAAATACAATATTTAAAGATAATAAATTTAAAAAAAAATATTTCGATGTAACTGTCTTCAATTTTATACAAAAATCTAGGGTATCGTTTATTTATTTATTATTATTTTTCTTTTGTTTCTATAAATTGTAAAACCGACAATGCCAGATTTAAAACACTTGATGGTAAGGTCGATGATAACGACTCTGATTTTAAACGAAGAAAATCGTTATAGCTTATCTTTGGATACAGCTACAGAGCTTCATGTAGCCTTTGAAATTCTGTCATTTACGTTTTCTAAATTTTTTTGTTCTTTCGATAAAAAGCATCGGTTTGACTGTCTTTTTACGATTTTATAATAAATGGGCAACTACTGTGTTTTCTATTTTAAGTACTTTTATATTATTTTTTTGTCTTGTTTGAAAATGCATTTCATACAGAAACATAATGTTTTTTACAACTTTAAAGTAATATATCACTTTAGAAAGATTACGAATTTTTCATTTTGACCTTAGCATATATATGTATAATGAATGATACACAAAAAGTCACTGTATCATTGCCAATTTTACACTAAATCGATATTTGTTTATTACAAATACTATCTCTGTTTTATTTTATTTTTTTGCATTCAACTTGATGTGTCTTATAAGAAAATGAATTACTTCGGCTTGTGCCAAACAATTTCATCGATTATGTTTACAGTATAAGCTTCTTAGGTTTAATCAAATATAAATTATTTATCCCTTATAGCACAATATAATGCTATCACTATTCAGTATTAATGTTTTAAAATAAATATTAAATATAATGCTCATTTACCGACATTTTTAGCCTCACATGTATTAAGCTAAAGAGTAAACTGTGTAATGTAATTCTTTCAATAATAAAATTAAGCGTCCAATATTTCAAATATGTGGGAGGCATTAAAACATTGTCAGAGACAAAGATTTATCAATAAATTTTACTTATAAACAAACATTATTTGTTGTTCAACAGTATAACATAAACATAAAGATGACAACAATGACAACGGTATAAATGTATTCCAACGTTCAACTTTGTCACAATGATATTTTCTCTCACCCATTCATGATATACATAATCGTATACAGCAACATCCGCAGTCATTCAAGCTTGAATAACGAGCATTGGCCTGTAATAAATCTCAAGATTAAAATATACACTGTATCTGTCCTGTTACTAAAATTTGTTTGAGCCACACGCTTTCGCAGTTTTTTTCATTTTTTTTGCAACAATCCAGCCGCCACCTCCGATTAGACATTGTATACAAAAATACGTAAGAAACGAAAGATTAAAACGATGTAATCCAAATAATGGATTTGTTGTTTGTTTTATTATTTTTATTTTTATTAAGACCCTCATTTTTTGATCTTTAGCTTTATTTCTTTAAACATATTATTCTATTTTCAATCTAATATTTGACAAACACAGGATATCATAATATTATACAATTACACATTTCATTTAAGATCATATTTTATTCTATGTTATTTAATTTTTCTTACCGTTTTCTATTTTTCATTTAATCCAATTTATTAACATTATGACTTATTTGTATATTTTTTTTACCTATTAATATATACATATGTCATAGCTTTAGACATACATATGTGTTGAATATAAACAATTATGAAATCGTTTTTATTGTTTCAAAACTACAATTTTTTTATTGAAATTTTAATTACAATTTAATTGCATTGAATTATGTTACATTAATAAAGTTTTTTTTTTACTTTTTTATTATTATTTTTAATTGTTATAGCTATTCAAAATTGTTGAATAATAATTATTTGATATTTCAAAAAAAAAGCACATATATATTTTATTAACAATATAAAGCATAAAAGTTAATAATTAGTACAATCAATATGATTTCACATACACAAGAATATAAAAAAACATATATATTATTAAATTTGATTTTAAAAAAAAAACCAACCAAAATCAAGCACAAAATAATATAAACCTTTGTGATTTGTTTGTGAAATTACAATATTATAATATATATTTTTTTATTATTATTGTTATTGTTACGATTTAAAAAAAAAATAATATTTTCTCTGAATTATTTATTAATTAATAAAATATATACATATAAAAAAAATGATTCATTTATGAAAAATATGATATTATTGAGTAATAATATATAATTAATTTTGTATAAAATAATCATTTTTTTATGTTTTTTAAAAAATGAGCATGAAATCCACAAAAAAGTATGATAATATTAATCGAGACAGTCGCCAATTTTTATGATATGTTACAAAGTCATGGTAATAAAGTGAATTAATATGAATTAAAAAACTAATCAAAAAAAAAGTTTTCTTATGTAAAATTGCTTTAAGTATCATCATAATATTGTACTCGGTGAATATTCCCTATGTACATTATAATAATTGGATTTGATCAATACTTTGCAAACATTACAATACATAAGAAATTTATTTTAATATCAAAAAACATTTCTCTAAACACAATTTATTTATTTATAATAGAAAATACGTCTAAATTAAAAAGGTATCCACAAAATTGTTAAAAAGAAACTGAGAAAAATCACAATAAATAAATGAAAAACAAAAATTTGCAATAAGTGGTAAAAATCAATTTAATTAAAATTCTACCAATTTAAAAAAAAAATAAATTCATACACAAGAATGTAAATCTCCCAAAAATAATAAGTAAAACTTTTAATGTCAATAAATTTTCATTAATTAAAAGCAAATAATTATTTTACGATGTCATTTTTATATTCGCTTTTTAAATTAAATACTTCAACTAAGTAATTGTTAATTGTTTTTCCATTTATTTTTCTATATGATTTAATAGCCTAAATTTAACAAAAGTATCCAAAAATATTCGATTTCATTTTAATTACATTTAAAATGTCGCAATTTTTATTAAATAAAAATAAAAGTAAAAGTGATTTGTCACGAAAATTGAAAATACATAAACACAATAAAATAAAAGAAGGGCAACACACATTTTACAGAAAAACCAATAAGTCTATATAAAATTGTTAATTAAATATTTAGGCAAACTCAACAAATCTAAAATGTTACAGACAATAAAAACAATAAACATTCTGCAAGAACCTAAATAAAATAATAATAGTCGAGAGAAAATAATATAAAAACTCTATAATGACAATGAAACAACATAGCACAACACAACATAGAATAACAGAAAATTAAATGAAAATTTTACTATATTCGATATATATATATATATTTATATATTTATTTTTTTGCGTTTTGTTTATGCGACAACACAAGATCATAAAAAAGGTTAATTAAATTTCGTTTATTACTAAGCAATCGAAAATTTATTTAATTTATATTCGGAAAAATAAAAAATACAAATAAAATCAACAGTAAAATGGTAAATTCTGTTTGAAATAAATTAATAAGCAAAGAAAAAAATCACTAGAATAAGTATAAAAACAATTTCTATTAAGTTTTTAAGTAATAATTGTTTTATTTAAATTTTATTTTCAGCAACAATTATAATAACGAAGGAATAAAGGAAATAAAGTTTAAAATATAAACCTAAATTTAATACACGATACATATAATATATATGTTTTGTTAATTAGTGAAGAATTTATAAAGCTTCTTGTTTGTTAGATTTTGTTGTATTTTTGAAGGTTTGTTTTATTCTACTTTGAAATATCTACATTATGACCATTAAAATTCAGGGAAAAAATAAACAAAATTGGACTGTGTACATTCTTTAAGTACTCTAAGTACCATAGGTTGGTTTATAAATGCTTTATTTATTTTTTTTATTTCTTTCTATAAAATTCACTACTGTACTTGTGTTCTAATTACAAACGTGACTTCCACAATACAAAATAAAACCGCAGAGTTATTATTTGTTACAATTTTATTATATATAAAAAGAATTATATTTTTTTCGAATAACATTAAGTTCGTCTAAAGAATTTTCACTTAAACTTAATGATATAATACATTTGGAAATCTGTTTTCTACTTTCTCTAACAGTGTTTTTTTTCTTTCATTTAATTCTTTTGGTTTTGTGTTATTAAAATATGTTATATCGCTCATTATTTTCAAGATATGGTAAACTTTTAAGCTTTCTTTTCATATAATTATTTACTCGCACACTTCTACTACTATAATTATTATTATTATTATTGTAATTATTTTTCATTCTGAATTAAAACCATTTAAACCTTTGCAATTAATGTCTATATTTTAATTGACTCAATTTATATTATTATTTTTTATTTTTAATTCGTGTGTTAAAGTTTTTAAAATGAAAATTACATGTAAAAAAGGGCAAAAAAAAACAGAAACTTTTAAATAGTTTTTTTTAGCCTTATTTCTTTTATAATATTACAAACGATTAGTTTTACACGATTATAAGCTTTCTCTGAATAAAAATGTTAACACAACAAGTCTTTGCATCACCTGTTCTCAGTCGAGTAGTTGGTTAGTCATAAATCAAGTCTCTGTATGACCGAATACATATATTGGAATTTAGGTATTTAAAAAATAAATACAAAAATTTTATGAAAATAAAACTGGGATAAAATTTTTATTAAAAAATGTAATTTTATTTTTATAATTTATAAAAGACAAAAAAAAATACTATAAATCGTTTTATAAAAATCAATTAATTTCTTTTTTTTTTATTTTGTATATTATTATTATTTTTATTAAAAATTTATCGTTTTAATTTTGGAATTATTTTTTGGAAAAACAATTTATTTTATCTGTGGATGTAAATAATTAATTTTTTTTTTTTGTAAATCCACATTCGACCGTTTATAATTATTTATTATTTTTTCTTTTTTTTTTTTTTTGGTTTTGATTTTTGAAACGAAATAATATTAATCAAAAATTATATATTTATGACGTTAATATTCGTAATATCTCTTTAATTAAGTTCTTTATCATTATTATTTTTAAAAATAACCAGCAAAATCATTTTAATTAATTTAACAAAAAAAAAGGAGAAATATAAATATCAATTTTTGTTAAAAATACTTTCATCCAAATTTAAACCGAATAAACACTATTTTTACCTGAACAAAAATTTACATACTGATAGATAATTATAACTTTGTTCATGTATTTAAAAATAATATTATAATATTAATACAAGTGAATTCAATGTTAAAAATAATTTTAAATTATAATTTGTTTTAATGTCTTTATCAACTATATTTATTTTTACACTTTAGGTCAATCCTATTTTCTATTAAGTCACATCTGTTTCATTTTATGTCATCTTAAATCACTTGATAATAAATTTAAAATATCATAATAAAAATAAAATGAATTATTCATGTAATCAGAGAAATTTTAGAAACATTTGTTATTTTTTTTTTGTTTAAAAAATCATTAAATAATAACTGACAAGTAATGGTGTTATGGCTAACTCTAATTATTTAAATACCTACACAGTATTACAATAATTATGAAAAAGTAATGATTTAACTTTACACCATGGTAAGTGTTTTTCTTTTCACGAATTGTTACTACATTTATAACAAATTTTGGAAAATTAAAAAAAAACTAATAATGATATTTTTTACCTTAATATTATGCAAAAGGCATACCCTTAATCTAAATAAAACACAGAAAAAATTAATTAGCATTACGAATAAAATAAATTCATTTTGACTATTTTTGTCAACATTATCATCAGGTGTAAACTTAAACATTTAACCATCAAAGTGCGTATTAAATATTTAAAAACAACTTTTTATAACAATATGCTAAATTGTATCATCATTAAAAATAAAGAATAAATGTATAATTGAAACAATATAATTTGCCCCTTTTAACTTACTTTGTGTTATACACCTGTGTTTTATATATTTTTTTTTTTATTATTTTGTACCAAGATATAAGAAAACAAGAAGTTTACCAAGAAACGTAACAAAAAAAATATATATATATATTAAAAAGATAAGAGGGATACTTTAATTTTCCTAAAATTGTTTCGTTTAGGAAAAACAAAAAATACACGAGAAAAAAACAACAATCTTTTTAATTAAATATGAACACTTTATATATGTTTCATACATTAAAACCATGATAATGGTTATATGAAAAACCAAAATATTCGAATAAAGCACTATATTGGCATAAACAATTTTCGCAAAAAAAATAAAAATTTATAACAAATTTTTAGTTTATAATTAGTTAATATTATTATTTTAAATATTATTTTATTAAATTAAAACTTGTGTTATGCTTGGTAGATAAAATTTTTAAAAAAAATCAAGAAGAAAACACTTCCATTTAGAAATAATCCAACATTTTTCAATTTAATCTCCAATTTACACAATCAAATTAATAAAATACTATAAACAACAGAGCTTACGTTAACTAACAAATTATTTAAAGTTAAAATAATCTACAAATACTTTTTAAATTATACTATAATAACATAAAAATAATTAAATTAGATTAAATTGAAATTAAAAAAAATAATAATTTAGGAATAAAAAGATTAGAAAAAAAGTTAAAAAATTAAAAAAAAAATCGCCTTTTTGTTTCATTGCGAATTTTATAATCATAAAGTAATGCACAAAGAATCAAATTTCTAAGAATATATTAATGCTGAAAGCAAAAAATATATATTAAAATAACCGTACATATAGCTGGATGTAGGCTTTATGAAAAATATGTATATATGTATATTTTTAATAAAATATTATACAAATATATATATGTCACCAAAGCAACAAAAAGATGTATTATGAGATGTTCATATTTCTTTTAGAAAAAACTTTATATCCCCGTTTTTATATATGTTCAAGTAAATAATCGGGTAATTATTTAAAAACCATCTGTAAAACTTTTCTGCTGTATAATTTAACTTTTGTGATTTTATTTTTATATTTTTATTATTATTATTATCTCGTTTATTTTTTATTTTTTTAAGACGAAAAGGATTATACCATGGATTATTCAGACAAATAAAAACACAATTGACTTCGTTTTAAATTATTATTATTACTTTTTTCTCTTTAAATTTTTTTGAAATCGTATTAATATAATAAGAGCATTGTGATGAAGATGAAGATTATCACGCCAGATATCGGCTTTTCTACCTTTTTACATTAATCAATGACAGATAAATTGAGTACCGCATTATGTCGAAAGACAGTGGAGAGAAACTATCAACATTAAATAAGAATGAATTGATTAAATCTTATTTTTTTATTCTATATGATTATATAGTAGTTTATCTTTCCAAATTTATTTAACATTCTTTCGATTTCACTTCTTTTAGTTACGTTAATATACAGTAATAATATTAAGGTGGTTTATATTTAACGCATCAATGAAACTATTTATCAGTGAGTAAATAATTCGAATATAAAGTATTATTTATTAGGAATCAATAAATCAAAGAAATACAAAACGTATGTAAAAAATATATAATTATATAAATTGTTTATTTGATTATGTTAAATTATAAATGAAATTACTTTATAAAATTTCTTGGTTTTAATGCTTAAAGGCTTTAATTCAATTTTTGATAATCTGTGCAAATAATCAAAATTTCCTTATTACATGAAAAATTATCTATTAGGTAAAATTAGTATTTAATAGATATGTTTTAATGAATCTTTTTTATTTTTTATTAATTTGAACATAAAAATTATATTTATTTCATTTCTAAAATTTACCAAACGAAAATGATATTATTTTTATGCGTTTAAAAAAGAGTACATTTCTAAATAATAACAAACAATAATTTCTTTTATATCTCATTATAAATCTAAATAAAAAAAAAGAATTACCTTTAATTTCTGAAAGAAGCTTTAAGATTTAATGCTATTGTTGTACCATAAAAATGTATTTTTTATTCAGTCGTTTTATATTCATTAATTGTCTAGCACATTGCATTTAATCCATATTAAGATTACATTTGATGTTCATATTGATTATATTTTATCATTATCAAACAATAGTTAATCTTTAAAGCTTTTATGATTTCGAACATTGAAAATATTATTAACAAAATTTTCACAAAAGATTAAATTTTTTTATTATTATACAAAGAAACTGGATAAATTTTTTTTATTTTATTAATTTTGTGTACGTTTAAGTAAATAACATCTCAAAAGACTCATTGATTATTAAATTATTAATTTTTCGATCTAATTCATTTGATATATTGCGATTATAAGAAGAATTTAGTAAATAGAAAAAAAAAAACTTTTTTTATCAAAAGAGAGATTACAAGTTAATTCAATAGAAAAATAAAGCAAATCATCTTCATCGATATATTTTATTCATATGTCATAAAATTGATTAAATAAAAAATAAACAACTAAAAATCTATTTAATTAATTGCAAAATATACTTTATTCACCATTAAGACTTGCAACAAAACAATCCCAGAAATATTGAATTCTGTCACAAGTTTAAGACATACGTATCTATTATTGGTTTTTTTTTTGCAAAATGATTATACTCGCATTTGCTCATAAGAATAACAAATTAAATTTTTCGTTTTTTTTTTTTACATTTTGATAGTTGAATGTTTGCCAATTTTAATGCCACTTTTATAAATATATTGCACACTTGTATTATGAGTATAACCATTTTTTTTAAATTTATTTTGTTATGTTGAATATGCAGAATAATATTCATAATATGGTTAAATTTTTGGCAAAATCTAAAAAATTGACCTTATCTACATCACTGAAAATAATTCATCTAAAAAAGAACAAAATACATATATATGAATTGAAATAGTTTTGTAAAACATGTTGTTTCCTTTATGAAAAATATTTATTACTAAAACCTTACAGATTTGATGCTCTTAAAAAAAAACAATTCGAAAAATATTTTTCATTTAAATAGTATTCTAACACCAGCAAGAACAACAATTATTAAAAAAATAACTTTTCTAAACCTTTGAGATATTTTGTAGTAATATTTACGCCTTTTATACTTAAAAAATAGTATTTTTGGTATTTTATTAATTAAAAAAGTACTTTCTAAATTATATAATCAAAGAAACTACTAAAAATGCTCTAACATAAATCCCTTACCTTGTAAAAGATAGATAAATTATAGTATTTGATGACTAACATCAAATCGAATAAAGAATTACGATAAATTATTAATATTATAAGCTTTGTAATCATATACTTTAAATCAATACTCAGGTACTTAGCAGCTTAACTTCAATCAAATATTTTTCATTAAAAAGTTTTCATTTGTAAGAAAAAAGTATTTTAACTTTTGTTTAAAAAATCTGAAAACTTTTTATAGCAATATGTTTTTATTTATGTTGAATGAATTTACTTACTGTTTTTTTAAACATTTTCTTTCCAAAAAATAGTATTTACTGTTTAATGCAAAATGAATTTTAAAAAGTACCAGGCGTCTCCACTGAACTAAATTACATATAACAAGTATTTCTCGGAAAACATATTCGGAAGCATAGTATACACATAAATTAAGAAATAATTTCACTATAGTCGCCTTGTTTGTCTTATATAAAGTTTAATAATTTATATTTATCTTTGCGTACTATCAAAATTATATATTTAAATTTATCATCTTTCCAGCATTAATTAAGAAAAAACTCTGTCTATTATGATTTAATTATGTAAAATGTTTTAACAGAATTTTTAATTTTTTTATTAAAATTTTAATTTTAATATATTTTAAAAGATAAATTAATTTTAATAAATAATATACTTCACCTTAATTGATCCTTATGTAAAAAATATATATTTCACTATTGTATTAGATAATTTAAATTTTGTGATTATACAAATTAAATTTAAACAAAATGAATAAATAAAAATATATATATGAAATATTAATTTTACTCAGTTTACCGTCAGCAAATTTGCTACGTATGTTACAATATTATATATCTAAACCCATACCAAATGTCAATGGGGAAAAGATGAATGTAAGCCTATATGAACTATATTAGCGTATGATGATAATTTACATTATAATTATTATTTTACCTTCAATTTTTGCTAATGAAATTCGAGGTAAAATCGAGCATCACATTGTATTCTATCTTCCTTATGTCAAACCTCTTCGGTAGCAGTTTATTTAACAGAAATCACATCGCAGAGATTTCAAAGTACTTTTATATAATTTGACTGTGCACATATATACATAGAATTTAATTAATTTCTAAAAAGTAAATGCATGATAATATGAGATGAGATTAATTTTTGATAAAATTGTTAATATAGCCGAGGAAATTCTCATTCACTTTAATTAATATTCGTTATAATCGCGCTTGTCATTCTCATTTATATAAATAACTTGTTGTACTTGTATTTTACTCATCTTCATATAAACGACATCATTACTTTAATTAAAATTATCAACGATATAAGTCACGAAAGCGTAAAATGCACATGATCATGCAATTTAATTAGCAATATAATATAATTCCGAACACTGGGAACGTGTTAATTGAGAAAATAAACATTTTCTGTATCCTATTAATTTATTTTATTTTATGTAATAATAAAACGCATCATATACATTTATAAGCGAAATCATGTTTGAAATACATAACCATAGAGCAAAAATAAATATTTTATTGCCTAATTCTATAATGCTATTACAATTAATGCTATAAATATTTAATTTTGTTATTTCAGTGATACAAATATATATAAATATATATATGTAGATGGTGATAATTATATTAATTATACATACTCATAAAATCATATTTTACATGGATAGATTTTCAAAAATGTATTTATTAACTAAACATAATAATTTTTTTATCGCCCATCTAATTTTAATTTAATTTTTATTATTACTGCCATAATAATAATGGAATAAAATTTTTAGATTATTCTATCCATAAATAAAAATATTATTTTAGTCACTGATTGATATTACGTTAGCACTTGTTGTACATGAAAAATGAATTTTTTTTCTATAAATAAACTGACTAAATCATTTTCTATAAAAAATAAAATAGATATATATATATTTCATAGAACACACAAACTTCTATTAAATGCTTTAAAATATGACATGGTAAAGTCATTAACATTGCTTTTATAGCTTTATTTCATTTCCACTAAACTCAAGTACTTTAAATCTATAAAAAAACATACATACGCTCGATGTCATAATAATAATAGCATAAAGATTTATATAAATAGATTACCATATTTATTGAACGAAACCAGAAGCTTAGTTTACAAAATTCCCAAATGATAATTAAAACTAAAAATATATTAATGGAAAACTCGTTACTTTCTATTTCGTCAATACAAAAATATCTTCCTTATTGGAAAAACAAAAAAAGGAAAAGAAAAGATTGACATAATTTTATCAAAGAAACTAATTCGGCAAGTGTACGATAAAGGGATTTTGTTGCCCTAAAAAATAAAAAATATTTTATTGTAGAAATTTGTGGGCTGAGAAAATTGGCTAAGTAAAGTTGTTATTAGAAACAACATTTTCTCTGTTTTATAATAATAAAACGTCCATTCATAGAAATGGTAACAAATAATTTTAACTTTCTTATATACATTACACATCTTGCACTTACAAATAACAATATTTTTTTGTTTCTACTCGTTATGTCTCCGAACTTAATAAATTTTATACTTAAAATTGCTAGTTTGTTTTCCTTTTTTTGTTATAAGGTATCCGTATCCTTGGGCGTGGCATTTACTATAATATTAGATAAAATGATTTTAGACACAGATCAACGTATTGCTCGGATATAACAATTTTCATAAGGCAAAGTAAGAATTTAAAAGAAAAATTCCAAGATACACTTTTTTTTGCACAAGTAATGTAGGCGAATTTTTTTGTTTTGAAATTTAATAAGATCTTATTTTATTATATTCTCATTATCAATTTGTTTTTCATTTATTAATCATTTTTTCATTATTTCTCTTCTAATTTTTTTTTTTAATTAATTATTATATTAATTATTTCCAAAGAATTTTAATAAATATAATATGTATTTATGTATTGATATAAAAAACTAATTAATTAAAAAGAATAACAATGATTGAAATTAATCTAAAAACAATCAAATATTGATTTCTTTTAATAACCCTTAGGTTTTCGTGTTAATAATATAATTTTTAAAATCAAATAAGCAACTTACTATATAACCGTTGAAATAATGTTTTAAATACATCAAAAACAAAACTACTGACACATCCTTAACAAAAACTGATTATGTGATATTCACAAAAGGTAATATATATGATCGCATCTAAATATCAATTCAACTAAATGGAAATGAAAAAACTTTTCTATTGTTATTTACATAATAACGGAAGCACCACAAATTTCTTTATAATATTTTCTGGCTTTATAGTTTAAACTTATTGCTTTTCAATAAAGCTGCATCTTAGTTGTATAATACAACAAGACAATGAACAAACAATAGATACCCATACACGCCATTTGACAGACATCAAATATGCATAAGAGCAAAAATAAATGCTGTAAAGCGTATATGTTTTACCATTGTTTGCCAATAACATAATTTATGGATTTAATTTTACAACGTTCTAGAAACAAAATACATAATAATATCATCATATGCGGTATATATAATAGAGATTTTGATTTAATGAAAAATATTAAATTTTTATCTTTTTCTCATAAAGAAAATTGATAATATAATTGAAAATATTGAATTATATATGTCGTAATATGTTGGTCATTTTGTATAAAGATATAATAAATAAACATTAATATGAAACATAAAAAATATGCATTTTGAATTGTTAATCTACTTATCATTGCTTTCTTAATTGTATCTGTCATACTCATGTTTTAAGACAAATATAAATATCATATGGCATTATTAACATTGGTAAATGGCACATTAGAAAATCTAAACAAAATATTTATGTAGTTGTAAAAGTCCTTAGGCACAGTGACAGCCTTTTATATATATATTTTTTTGTTATTAACACAAATGTGATCATCTAAACTAAATAAACAAGAAGGAGTGAACAATTTTTATAGTTAAATGTCCTAAAGGAAATGTATACATGGAAAAGTATTTTTTTTTTCTTTATTGCATAATATTGTAAAAGCAATAATATTTTTTTCTTCATATAATATATAAAGTTCCAACACTTAAGACAGGGTTAGATTTGTTAGCTTTTTTTTATTGACACCTTTTTGGCATTATTCTTAAATTGCAAAAATATTTTTTTATAAAAATTAAAATGTTTTGTCATTACTTATATAATAATTATTCTTCTAGCACTATTAAATCTAGAAATTGTTAAAAATATAATAAATGATTAAAGAAAATTAAACACAGCAACAAAAATCGCATATCAAATTATTTAAAACAATGCAAATCGATTGTAAATTTTCGATCAGTGAAATTTTGACAGACGATTAGATAAAAGAAAAAAAAAGTATGTAGAAATTGAAAATGTTATCATAAAAAGTGTTTTTATTTTTTATTTAACTATTTTGTGGTTTATTTTATATTATTTGATATTTTTTTTATAGAAGTTTGTTTTCAGCGAACATCTGTGCTTTAAAGCACAAAGACCATGTATATAGAACAACCCTATAAAATTTTATAGCAACCAATTTAAAAAAATAAAAACACAATTTTGGTGAGTAATAAACCACTTTTCAATGAGAGACAGCAAACAACAAAGCACAAAACATAAAAAATCAACGCGTTCACTTGGCTTTTCATCTTTTTTATTTTTATTTTTTATTCTATATTCTTCCACTCGTGTACTTTTAGTTGTTTTTCTCGACGTATATCGTACACTTTTATTTTCTTTATATATATTTATTTATATTTTTAAACATTGGTTATTTAACTTCCCCTTTTTATTTCATTTTATTTTATTATTCAAGAATAAAATATAAATATAGAAATAAAAGGAAACAAAAACATATTAAATTGTCTATTTATGTTATTCTTTATATTTCTATAAAATAATTATTATATCTTTTCTTAATTTTGCATTGGTTACAGTTTTATATTAAAATAGTTAACAATAAATAATAATATTAATAAGCATAAACAGTAAACAATATTTTTTTTATTTCTTTATGAATTTAAAAATAATTTTATGCTATTCTTTATTTGATTATATTATTATAATAAATTTTTAAAATAAAATAAATAACCTTTTATATTATATATTAACGTAGTTTAATCATTAAGTTTGTATCTGCTAGACTAATAATGCTTCTACATAATACTTTTTCACTAAAGTATTAATAAAAAATATTTATTTCAGTGCTTTTATTAAATTTTAAATTTTTTAAATTTAAATTAATAAACATAATTTAAAAAAAAAGCTAGTGCAGCTTTCAACTTTTTACTGTATATTAAAAATATATCATCATAGTAACAATTATTATTATTATTATTATTATATTTAAAAAAAACTCTCCAAGCTTAACAATAAAAATTATTTTCGTCTTTACTGAACTGGTTTTATTTTAATTTTGATGAACTTCGTGGTACGCTCGCTGTAGTGATTTCATAAATCTAAAACAATAAAAAAAAATAATATATAAAATTTAATAGAGAATAATTTATATAACTTAAAAATATTTATAGTGAACAATTATCTGATTAGAAAAGAAGAATAATCTACAGTATTAAACGTGTTATTACGAGTGTAATAAATATTTATATTTCCTATAGTCCCTAATTTTATCACAATTATATATATTTTTGTATTTCTAAATTACCCAATTAATCATATTTTTTAACAATACTAATAATGTTTAATAATAAAAACAAGTCTTGATTATTATTATTATTATTATATTTTATATAAATATTATTTTTTTCCATCTGACAAATATACAAAACACATAAATATTATCTTTATTCCTATGTTGTTAATCATAATAAATGTTTAATGTTATTTAATGGTATAATTGGTTTAATAAATTACAGAAAATTAATCTTAAAAATTTTATTCAAATTTATTTAGAAAATTAAATCAATTTTATGTTTGTCAAGCAGTTTCTATATTTCAAAATATTTAATAAGCATTGAGGTTATGATAGGCGACACTACATAGAACAATCAATAAATTTATATAAATTACATGAATGTATTAAAATTAACAACGATTTACTACATCAAAGAAAATATTTTTTGAGTGTATACAGCAGAAATATAAACTTTATTTAAGCAATAGCAATCTATAGCTTGTATAAATACTATTGTTGTTGGTTAGTCAAGTATAAATTATATTAATTAGTTGTTTAGTCTTTACACATCTGCAATTGAATAATTTACAAATTTACAACACCTGTGATATATATCTTTTCAAATACTCTATTTTATTCTATTATATGTGCAAAATATAAACATTAAAATAAGCAATATTACATATGCTCACTTATATATCCTAAAACTTATATAATAAATATAATTCAATTAAACTTACATCTTATTGTATTTACAACATGTTTTAGATATTCACTTTTGAATATAATTGTTTATAATTATAAATAAGCACATCCAGGTTAGCTACGAATATAAATTTCAATTAAATACACGGAAATATACATGATATTTTATTAAGAATTATTCATCTTTAATTAATTACAACGAAATATTATCTATTTAATTCAAGAATAATTAATTTTTCAGTTTTAAAGATTCAAAATATTTTCTTTAAATAAAAAAAAAAGAATATTGTCTGGCTAGAATATATAAAAATATATATTCTAGCAATGATTGATCTTTAAGCAATTTTCGTTTAGTAATCAAAAATAATATAAGAAAAAACTAAAGAAATTCTATTCGTGCATTGCCCTTCTCTATTAGCATATATTAACATTTAATATCCAAACTATAAAAAAAAAGAAATTTATAATTTTATATTCTTCTTGCATAATGTTTTTTTTATCATATCTATTTTTATTTCGTATATAATCGATAAATATGATTGACATATTTCAACAGAAAATAAGAATATTTGTCTTTAATATTAATTCTCTATGTATTATTATTTATAAAAATGTATTTTCTTCGAATCAATAATAGAAAAAACAAAAATATTAATAAAATGATAGTAAAAATGACAATTAAATAGATTCAAAAATTATTATTCATTTTTTATCATCTGATCGATTATTAATTCTAAAATAAAAAGAAATCTTATTTGTAAAAAATAAATATCTTTTAAAAAACTAATCCTCTTTCCTTCGTTAAAATAAAGAACAATCAATAATTTATTTTTTTTTTAAATAAAGCTTAAACTTATAAAATGATCAAAAATAACTATTTTTATATATTTTTAGATTTAAATATATGACGCAGGTAGAATAAAATTCTTGTGAAATTTTTATGCATATTATTTTTTTGAAGAAATCAAAACAAACTATATAGATTGACGCATATATATTTTTCAAAATTGATTTTATTTAACAAGCAACATAAATATAATTAAATATTGTATATTATTAATCATTGTTTTTGACAACAAACAAAACGCTGAATAAACAATACGGTTTAATTTTGATATTAGATATTTTATAAAAAGAAAAGGCAAAAATAATTCAGCTTTTAATAATTTGCAAATAAGTTTTGCTATTAAATTAATTAAAATAAACAACGAATAATTATTTATTTATTAATTTAAGAAATATTATTTAAACAAGAAATATAATACTTTAGAAAAAGCATTTTAAACTTGTTTTATTTAAACAATGTAGTCTTTTTAGTAATATATAATTAGTTGATTTTATTTTATAATTTGAAATGTTATGTTATTCAATACATTTTATTTTTGTTAAAAAAAACGTTTAAAATCTAATGTTTATTACTACTAGCATTTATTATCTGGTTTGGTATTTGCATGTTCAGTTGTAATTAAATTATTAAAATAAATTGAGTTATGATGACAAAACAAAATTTACCTATAAAATTAAAATAAATCAGTGAAAAGTAAGCAAAGTAATTTTTTCTCATATAAATTGCACACTTTTATTGCGATTCTAGTTTCATAAATATTATTATTTTTTATTACAATACTACTTTAGATAACTGCTAAAATACAAAAAAATATTAACAACAGTACGATATTTTATTACATGGTAAAAGTATATAAGCAAAATATATAGCAATATTTGCATTTATAACTAGAACACAATGTAAACTATCTATTTTATAAAATGTAATTTCTATGTAAATTAAATTTCATTAAATAAAATAGTTGTGTAACCATAAAATAACAATTAAAATTAAGTTTTTCTTTTACTTTTTTCTAAGAAAAATAATTAATGAACATTTTACTAAACCCTAATAATTATTTATTTGTGCTTAAAAAATTTATTTTCTTATTTAAAAGAATTCACTTTGTAACTTTGTCGAAAAAGTGCAAATTCTAATTCATAAAAAAATATATCAATATTTCGCTATTGTTATTGACATTTTAAAGAAAATAAAAGGTGTACCTCAGCCATAAAAAATTAATAACAAATAATAAGATGTCAACGAATATAAAAAAAAAAAAAAACAAAAAAAAATTGGCAGGAAGACGGTCGTCCTTAATTTGTGACCATCATAAAAAAATATAAATATGATGTATATAAGCATAATGTCTCCCCTTGAAAATAAAATGATTTGCAATATTTATCGCTGTGATTTATTTCTTTATATTTGTGAAAGTGATTGAGATTTTAATATAAGAGCATAAAGAACAAAACAACGCATAATATAACAAAAAAAAAATAAAATAAAAATCAAACTTTGTCAATAACGATATTTTCTTCTTTTTATTCATTTTTATGATGAAAAAACTTTTTCTTATTTATGCGCCAACGATACTTGAGATAAATAAATGATTGGTTGGAAAGTAAAAAATATATATGTATAGTATGCTGCTGTTGCTACTTTTATATGACAAATACAAAATAAATATATATGTTATATATATAAAAAAAAATTAAAAGAATAAAAAAAATAAAATAATAATAATAATAATATGAAAGAAATTGAGATGATTGATGAGTGGAAAATTGCTACAAATTTTCCCATTTCTTTTACCCCTTATCAACATTAGCTATCTCATTCTACATTTTTGCGTTTATTTTTGTACATCGAGCTTCCAACCTTTAATGTCAGTGCGGTGTCAAAGTTTTTTCTTATTTTTTATCAATTTGATTTTTATTATTTTTGGTAACTTTTTATTTTTCTTTTAGCTTAAAACAATATAATATAATGTATATATATATATATATATATATATATATTTAAATTTACTTGCTTCTACTGATTTTACTTTCAATTATTAATTGTTTTATTATACCATAAAGCTAATGGCGTTGTTCAATCACCGTCAATATAATAAAGTGAAAAAAAATTAACTTATAAATCTCTTACCATTGGCTTTCTAATACTTTGTATATATATATATACAAATTATATATTATATAGTTTTGTTTTAGATTAAGTGTTATACATTATATAAAAAGCAATCCAGTGAAATGTTGTTTTCACTTTATTTATTAAAAAAAAAATAACAATAAAAAGCATTAAAAAATAAAAATTCTTAATTTACTTCTTATAAATTATGCAAAACCTCGAAAAACAATAACAAAAGCCGTGACTTATCTGATGACCGATTAATGGCATTATTATTATTATTATTATTTGATTTATTCAAGATATATCCAAGTTTGATGTTATTTCAAAGACTTATAAATTAATTAGATTTTTCAATTTATTTTTGTCGATTTTTTTCATTACAGTTTACTTAAGTACAGCCATAAACTTGTTAGAGACGTAAATCAATCAAAATATAATCCATCTATTTAACTCCTTCTATGTTTATTTACAAATTACTAAAATTGTATAGAATTTTCGATGAATTCTTGGTTGTCGTTTCGTTACAATGCGTAAATACAGTTTTATCTCTATAAATAGAAATGAAAAACATTTCTACTCAATTTATCACTAATAGAATAATGACATGAAAAATAATTTTTATTGATTTGAATAAATTTATAAAATGAAAATATTTTGCAAATGCATACTTTGGTGGTAATAACCTTAACAATTGAAAAAAAATTGGTTTAACACTTAAAAATAAATAAAAACAATATAAGAAAGTTACCTGTTAACAGCACGCAAAACGTTCACAATCGCATATTATATTTATCAATATTATTTTTATTGAGTAAACATAAAAAATTAATTTATTTCATTTTTTTTAGTAATATGATAATGAGAATGTTAATGTTAAAGTTGATTGATATTCGTAAACAGCACGAGCCATTAAATGCTATAAAATAAATATAATATTTATTCTTTGTTTTTTTTTTTATTTTCTTTCACTCTCGATAGCATTAAATTTTTATTAAATATTTCATTAGCAATATTATTCCCGATGAAAAATATTGATAGGTAATAACAGGTGTTGTTTAGAAAAATACTTTACATTTGTGTTGTTTATTTATTTATATATTTTGTCGTTTTTTTTTCGCGTGAGTGTGTCTTAAAGCTTTTCAGCATAACGTTGCTTTCATGTACCCTTTCCAATGTCGTTGAAAATTTTATGTGATAATAAATTTTAGACCTACAAATATAAATTGTCACATTGCTTTGGAGCATTTAATATTAAGTAAACAATTGTTGTACAGGGGGAAAAAGTGCGCCCAAGCATAAAACTGTAAAAATAAGCTTAGGTGTTTAATTTAATACATATAAAAAAAACATTTTTTTTTTGTTATATATTTTTACATAAAAAATAATAATAATAATAATAATAATAATAAGATAAAACATTTTGATTTTATAATGAAATAATGTTTTAAGCGAAAACTTTTTTATCATTTTTTTATTTAACACCATTATTTGTGGTAAAAGAATTTTTATTTTTCATTTTACACAATTTATTTCATTTTCATTTATAATTTAATTATTTAATGTGACAAATATTGATATTATATAATATATAATATTGAATTTATAATAAATAAATTGATTAGTATTTTAATTATTTGTTATTGTATCATGTTTTTGTTATAAACATCCGTTTAGAAATGTTACATTTAATATTATGAAGAAAACAATACAATTTATCAAAATCAATGAAAGCAAAGAAAATATATTTCTGATTCACTAAATAATAATTTGATAAAATATAAGCATATACACAGTATCACAATACATCGTTTATATAATAATAATAAGAATAATAATTATTATTATTTCAAATATTATTTCAGTATATAAATTCATATTTTGGCAACCTTGTTGGCAATATTGTTGTCATGTTTGGGCGCTGCGGCAAAGACCACCTTAGATTTATTAGATAGGGTACAAAACCGGGCCATACGATTAATAAATAATCCCGAAATCACGGATAAATTAGACTCGCTTAAGCATCGTCGGGACGTAGCGGACCTCACGAATTTTATAAATATAGTTACGGACATTGTTCAAAAGAGGTCTTCGAAACAAAGCTTTCCCGCGAAAACAAGGGCTGGTACTACCACCCACGGTCGAGCGGTAACCTTAAGTACGGTAAGAACATCGAAGTTACAAAACGATTTCTTTCCTCGTACAGCAAAGAAATGGAACGCCTTTCCAGCGTGTGCGTTCCCAAACCAATGTAATATCCAATCCTTTAAAACCAATGTCCACAAACATCTTACATCCAATCCTATAAATTTACATGGTAGCTTAAAGCTATTCACAGGTCGACTTTACGTCGTAATTCCTAAATATGTCAATTTCTTTATAAAAAAAATAATAATAAAAACAAACCATAATTGTAGCTGTAATACGTTTTTTCTAAGCCAATTCTATATAAACAAATTATGCAAAAATAAAATATTGTTTTAGGAATAATAATATTAACAAAAATTAAAATAAAAAATTATTAAAAATTTACTTGTAGTCAAAAATAAATTATAAAACCGTAAAAAAGAAATGAAAATAATTTCCTTTACTCTTCTTGATATTAACAAAATAAAAATTTTAAAACTGTTTGATCCCTAAAGTGTGTATATGACAGTTTGTCGTTCTACATTTGTGTCGACTGCTTTAAATTTGTCAAATAATTATCATCGTATTTTCACATATCTTTTTAAATTATTCATACATTTTTGTTAGTAATTTTAATATTTGATTTTTTTTTCTTTAACAACAAGAATATTTTATTCTATAATACATAAAAAAAGAAAATTTCCATATTTTTATTTATTTAAAAATTAAAGGAATCAATTGCTTGTCAATTTTGTTTTTTCAAAAAGAGTTTTTCTTTTCATTTATTTTTTGTTCTTAATAAAAGCAAACTCACAGTAAATAGAAATATTTATGGGTCTGTCATCATTGGTAAATAAATTGACAGTTAAACCATGGGGTGTCTATTCTTTATGTTCATCATATTGCGGTAAATAAACATTTAACCCACATTCAAATAAAAATAATAATAATAACAAGCAATATATTTATTTTTTCATCTTTTTCTCTTATTTTACTCACTTTTTTATATTATTATTATTATTTTACATAGATTTTTATAACAAAAAAATATTGTCAATAAATATTTTAATATCCGTTATTTCGTAGAAAAATTGTTTCTTTTTATTTTATATTTTATAATTTAAATTTATATTGGATTTTATTATCAAAAACGTATACCTTTACATTAGTATAATTATTAACAAGTACAGGTATCGCAACAATAAAAAAAAGTAAATCTTTTGTTTTTCATAAAACAATTAAATTTATTTATTTTTGTTTAGAAATAACTAAAACACACGCATATTTAATATTTATAAATGCTAAAATAATAAATAAATAAATAAATTTTTGGAAATTTTAGAAAATGTTCATGAATGTTGTTGACAGCTGTAATTACAATTATCAACAATAAAAATATAAAATAAAACTAAACAAGAAATAAAATTATTTATCCATATTTATATCTCTTAAATAATTTTGCTTTATTTAAATATTTGCACTTAAATTATATATTAAATTTTGTCAAAATATAATTAATTAATTAAAATAAAATTTAAAATAAATAACTTTATTGCAAATGAACGAAAACAACACTAGAATTCGCTTCAATACATAAATGATAAAATGAAAATTAAATAATTTTTGTAAAATTTATTTTAATTAATATTTTTGTATAATATATTTGGATTTATTTTTACAAAGTGATATAAATCAATAATCATTATTTTATTATTGATTATAGATGGAAAAGTACTTTTTATTATTATGTTATTATTTGGTATGTAAATTTCAAAAATATTATTCTTTTAATATAAATAACGCAACAATAATTTGATTCGACATATAATTGCTAAATTAAATTTTCAATATTTATATATAGATATTATAGAATTCTATGTTCAAATAATTTTCAACATTACATTGGTGTTTTGTTATTTTATGTTTTCCCCAGCGTTACTCAAACTCATATTATAAATATTATTATTATTATTATTATTATTATTATTATTATTATTATTATTATTATTTACGCTTCACATGACATAGTTCATACATATATTTTATCTTCGAATAGGGTAAATTTATAAAATCACTAGAGACTATTTTAATTGATTGATTATAAACTAATTGACAAATGAACATACAACAACAGCATGCCGTTAAATTTATTTATTTTTTTTATTCCATTTCAATAATAAAATTCAATTTTTTTTTTATTCACTATAATAAAAATATCCATAAATTTGGATATCCGATGAGAATAGAACATTAATGTTAATTACATATATAAATATAAAATAAAAATAATATTACTATTTATATAAAGTATATAATAGAAATGAGTTTGTCTGCATCAATATTTACATTATTTTGCTAATTTAATATGAAAATTTCTTTTTTAATTCAAACAAACGAAAAACCATTAATTGAAATTTTGAATTAAAATAATTTCCAAATGTCCAACTTTTTTTAATGAGAATTCATTCAAATTTATATATATATATATATATATATATATATATATATATATAATAATAATATTTTGAAAACAATTCCTCTGCATTTTTTTATATTTTTTCACTTTTAACCCACCATCAAATAATACAATTTATTTAAATATTTCTCATTAAAATTAGCTCAACCGAAATACTTTTAACAACTTTGTGAAAAAGAAAAAACAATATTAAATCTAATAATTAAAAATAAAACTTTTAATGTAAATGTGCAGGCAGAAAGACCTGTTGATAAATTTAATGGTAGAAGCAAGTAGTGCACAAATTGCATATAATATATATTTAATTAAAATAATACAAATAATACATCTTCACCATTGGAATTAATTAATTTTTAATGTAGCAATATTAAGAAGCACACAGGAATAATATTAAATTATTTTTGTACAATAGATATAATTAATATAAATAAGTACATGAAAATTTATGTCTATAGTTAATTAAATAAAAATAAATAAATAAATTTTTAATTATTCAACAGTTCAAATTGTTTAATATTGTTAAATTGGTGCTGAAATTGAGTAAATTTATGTATATGTAAAAGTTAATTAGTGAATTTTAATTAATAATACAGGACAAATTACTATTGAAACCATCTCAAAGCAAAGCGATAATTAATTTCATTTTAATATTACCTTCTGTCACATTTTATGATATTATATAATACAGTTTTAACATCATCGTATATATAATATGCATTATAATTTTAATAAAATTGAAAGTCATCTTACCGTACACACCACTTTGATCTTCATGGTACATGTACTTTTAATGCTTAACTTATGCTAACTTATAGAAAATAGTCATCTTAAAGTTTAATTATTAATCTTAGTTTTAAATTTTAAGGTATAATTATTATTTAAATCATTCACAAAAATAGATAAAGTTAACATAGGTTTCAAACTTTACCAATATTGGAAAATTAAGAATGAAAACGAAAATCATTTTATCTAGTTATTTAAACAATTGATAACACTTGCCCATTTACATTTTAAAGGAATAGATTTTTTCGTATTTCTCTATCATATAGAAACCATTTTAATGAATTTCTCTATGCAAAAAAGGTCAAACAAATTATTTAAAGTATTAAGATTTCTGGTTATTATATCTATATAGATAGACAAACAATATCTTTCATGATATTTTAGAAACTAATGACATATTATATAGCATATAAGATGAACTTGTGGTGTCTAATATAATATGGAAATTTAAAATTAAAAATTAATATTCTTGGTCAGTTTCAAATAAAATGAATACTTAACGAAGGATCTGTTTGTGTGTCCTTTCGATTGTTCAAACATATAAAAAACTAATATTTAAACATTTAGTTAACTTGAAATTATTATTCAATTTTTTGTTTTTGTAATCAAATGATAGCTATTAAGTTACAGTACTTAAACATGTACTTTTAATATTATATATCCAAAAGTTAATCAAAGTCAATTGACATCAATTGTATGCACAGAACAAATATATATATATATATATATATATATATATATGTATATACGTTATTTTATTTTGTGGTTATAAACTTATCTTTCTAAATTGTATCCCACTACACTAAGCATATATTTCCACTTCATTGAAGGCTGAATATTAAGACCATTGATTTGTATAATTAAGTTTCTAGATAGTAAATATTCATATTGGTTAATACCACATGATGAGCACTTGAGTATATTTTCATTTTCTTTATTACAAATTGATTAATTACAAAAATTAGATAAAACTTTTTTTTTTTAATTTCTTTACTAAAATAATTTGTTTTGACAAAATTGTTTATTCTTTACCAAATAAAAATCTTGTTAAAGTATTTTGTTATTGTTAAAGAGCATATCAATCATATTTTTAAATTGTCACGTAATCACACAGTAGTCATAAAATGTAAATTTAAGTTGAATTTTGTATTGTATAATTTAGTAATTATTGGGATATATTTATAAAATAGTATAAAACATTTATGTATATTAATTTTGGAAAACAGAAAATAAATAAATAACACATTTCTACGTTTTTTTTTTTGTTCTTTTATTTCTTAAAAATATATTCACAAATAACAAATTTATTAATATTAATTTTAGTTACTGGAAACTTCTGCAATCATTCTGGTTTCTTGATAAACAGAATCCTGTTAATAAAACAAAAAAGAAAAATTATTAGTAAAACAAATAATATTTTATAAATAAAGTGAAAAAATTAATCATAAAACATAATATGCTTTTATATATTTTTTTTGGATTTATTTTCTATTAAATATTCAATCAAATATCTTATACATTACATTAAAAGTGCACTCATAGGTCATGTTTAAAAATAAAATGAAACCTACATAAAAACAATACGTCAAGAGCATATGTTAACAGTCTAGTAGCTCCTCTTTCAATTGATTATTTATGTGTAGTGGCTTTCCACAAAATTAATAATTTAGTTTATCAATATTATATTGATTGTAAATAAGTTAACAATTGAAGCAAAATTATATATATTTTTCCATACCAGATATTATTTACGATAACTAGAAAGAGCAAAGAGAATATTTTATATATTCAACTAAGGTAAGTACGGTAGGTACAGTAATAAAATAATTTATATAAAGATAAAAAAAAATTGTAGATACTTTTGAACGTCTTAAAAAAAATTTAAAAAATTTATTGCGGTATATATGGTTACATAAGTACAGGTTTTATATAACCAATTAATGTTTGCACTCAAAGTATGAAACCCTCAACTATCAGAATTCTTTTATAAAATATTAAATTAATTTTAGCACATAATGAATTTTGAAGTTTTTATGAATTATACTTTGTTTTTTATTAAAATATTTAAAAAACTATTTATATTGTAATCACTATGCGATTTTATAGTATTTTATTAATTACTCTAATGAGTTTAAAACTATTTATTGATTATTACTGCGTAAAGGCTAATCGGTTAAGTGATTATAAATTTCAAATGAAAACTTATGTTAATGTTAATTGTATTAAAGGCTTACTAAATGTATTTAATTTATATTATTTTTATCTAAAAAATTTCAAAACAAAATAAATTTAAGAAACCATACGTAACGAATGAATGCAAATACTTTTCATAAAAACTTATTCACTATTTCTTTTATGAAAATATTAAACAGAAAATATAAAATTATTTTAATTTTTCCATTCAGAAAACAATTGTTATAATTTTGTGGTATTTGAGTGAACAACGTTATAGTTTTTTTTTCTATAGAAAACAATTTCGCTTCAATGAAATACAGATTTTTACTTCTAAACATTTAACGAATTCTTTCAGTAAAACACACCACACCGAACTAAATAAAATAAAATAGAAAAGCATAAATGAAGCAAATAAACCAGAAAACAAACAAAAATATAATAAATGGTATAGATATACAACATACATGCCAAAAATAAAAATAAAATAATAATATAGAAAAAAAAGCGAACACACAAAATAAACAAGGAATACAATAATATATCATTCAGATAGTTGATAGTTTCTTGGTTAGGGTAGTTGACGACTACAGACATTGTTTTACCAAAATAAAGACCAGAATGAAAAAAAAAAATGTTTATGAAATGAATCCAACAACAAGAACAACATAAAAAGAAAATTGAATGGAATTCTGGCCGCGTAAAAATGGTTTTTATAAATTGGTTTCCCAGATTCATTCTTCTTTTTTTTTTATTTATTTATTTTCTATCTTTTCAATTTTTCTAACTCCTACAGAGAGAGAGTGTGTAAAAAAACCACTGACATAGAATCTGGTGCTTCATCGTTTCAAATAAGCATACAAATTCTAATATTCTATTATTTTCGTATATTTTATTTTATTTATATTTTTCCAACTATCGTGTTATAAAAACAATACATAACACAATACATAACAGCAACAATAAATATGATAAACGTATACCGCAAATAGCTTATTTATTTTCTTTTAAGCAATAATAAAAAAAAAATAAGAGAAAAACTTTTATAAATGAATGGAAAAAGAAAATCGAAAATAAAAAAATAAAATATAATACTCCCCGGGCGCATAATTTACCTCAATTATAATTTCTTTTATCAATGTTTTTACATTTTTTCATTCTTTTTTGCTTAAATGCGACATAAAAAAAAATTGTCATTATAAGGAAATAACTATGAAAATTCTTCCTTTTTTTTCATAAAGTTTGTGGCAACAACAAATTGTTTTTCTTTTTCTATAATTAAATTTTAATTTTATTAAATTATAAATAATTAACAAACGTACATTTTTATTCTCACGAAATAATTTTACGATGTTATTAAACGTAAGACACCTGATTGTTACATTAAATTACTAATTATATATAAATGCAATTAAGAAAAATTAATAATTATTCTATAAAAATATGTCAATTTTTGTATTATTTTAATGTAAATTTAATTTTAATTTGATTTTTTGTTTTGCTTATTATATAAATTGAATAACACAATTTTAATGAGCTCCGTTTCTTTTTTTTTTCTGTTTTTGTAAATAAAAGAGTTAAAATTATAAAGAAAATTTAATAATCGCAGTAAGAAACAGTTGAAATTTGTCAACGTTATTATTTTATTTGATAAAGTGACACTGACAAAGTGATTTGCTAAAAAAAGAAAATTGCAATTTTAACACAGAAACATTATATTAAAATTCATAAATCAAAATGACAAAAAAGAAGAGAAATTTTATTTTCTCATAGTTCGTTTCACATCGCCAACAACTAACAAAAAATCGAAAGAAAAATATGAAAATAAAAAAAATTGTGCATTTCAATCTTACGGTTGAGTGCGCTGTACAATGTTAAAAACGGTTAACACTTTAAAATGTAGAAAAGAATGAATAATCAGCTGATAAATTGTCATTTTTTGAATGTATAATTCTAAATAAAAACCAGGAGTTAAAACTTAAAAGATCTACATTTAGAAAAGAAATGAAAACCAACGATAATGATGAAATTTATTATTTATTTTCGTTAATTTATAACTTTTTTATACTTTTAATCATAAATGCAATATATTTTACACTAACGATGCATGTGTCTTAATATCAATCTTAATTTTAATCTTCGTTATAATGTAAAATGGAATTTACGGAAAATAGCGATAAAAAAAATATTTTCCAGCAAACATTAATGGGAAAAAATCAAATTTCTCGTCTACTAGTTAATTAGAAGTAACAAATTATTATAAGCGTACCATCTTGAATAACAATGAGCTTTTATTTTATTATTTGTTTAAAGGAATATGTATATTACATAGATTTTAAATTGGAGTCTTAACTACTTTAATTAATTGACATAATAAAACCAATCACGGTTTTTTGTATTGATTTCTTTTCTTTTCTTTTTTTCATTTTTTGTAAAAGCTGTTCCTGTTAAATGTACCGAATTTTGATGAATAAACAAAATCGATTTAAAACATTACAGATATTTCGTTGTTTTTATTTTACATAAAGTATTACAAGCACAACCTTATGGAAGCATTACAAAATTTAAATTGTCCACATAGCTGGTTTTCCTTGTCTTTGACATTTTTTCTTTTATTTTATTTTTATTTTTTTTTTGTTTGTTTGAGGGAAGTATACTATAATAAAGAAACTGAGGCTGTTTTAGATAAGTAGATGAGAATGAACAGTTGGGTCAAATTCGTTTTGTTGGTTGTTCTGGTCTGTTGGTCGGGTCACGCCTTTATCAGCCTTTTCCTTAAAAATTATGCGGAATTGTCGATTCTACAAGACATTTATTGTGGTGGGTGGTGTTGGCAACGTTATTTTCCTTTATATTTTTAGCTTTTTTTTTATTATTATAATTTTATTTTTTTTTATATTTATTTTTTTTTTTTATATTAAAATTATTTTAACAACAAATTCGTCCAAAACACTTGACTTTGTTCCTCTTTTATGACATCGTTTGTCTTGTTGTTGAAGCGCCCTATTGTCTACCATGTATTTTTTGAAATAAGTTTTAAGGAAAATTTATATAAAATGTTAAAAGAAAATATTATCTATCTAGATTTGTTAGTGGAGATTAACTTCTTTTCTTTCTGTTTTTTTTTTTTTGTTTGTTTTGTTTTTCTTTTTTATTTGCAGAAGAGAAACCAATTTAAAAAAAAAACGAAAAAATATAATAATAATAATAATAACAACAGCGAAAAAAAAACCAAGTAAATACTATAAAAAGAGCAAGTCCTACATCCAAAACATAAATATATATGTATATACCGAAAAAAAAATTAAATTACCTTGATTGATGTGCAGCAATTATCTTTCTTTTTTTAACTTTTTTAAGAACAGAAAAAAAAACACCCAGCATCCAGAATTTATTATTACTATAAAAAACAGAAAAAAAAAAAACATAATTAGAATTTGTCAGAATTATTATTATTATTATTCTTTGTTGTTACTGTTTATGTGTATAAAAGAAAATTCATTATTTTATTTCCGGAAAATTTTACTTATTAATTAAAAAAGTTTTTATTTTTTGCATCACTTTTAACCTAGCATCATAAACAAGCTAATATTTTTTTTTATAATATTTAATATTATATATCTAGCAAGGATAATATAGTTAGCCTATTTAATCGGGATTATTATAATTCATCTATAATAAAATGATAAATTTCTTATGCAATTTAATCTATCAATTATGGAGAAAATTAAGCTTATTAATTATTTATAATAGACAAATATTTATTTATTGATATATACAAATAATTAAATCATCAGATATCTGCAAGGAAAATTAAATCCGATATAAACAATTAAGCAAAATGCGAAAATGAAAAAATTCAATTTGAAAAAAATAAATATTAATAAAATATACAAATGAATAATGTAAATAATCCAAAGAGAAAACCTCAACATTTTATTGTATTTTAGAATACTTGTTAAGGTTTTTTTCTTTTCTTTTTTTTTCTTCAAAAGCTTTTTTCTTTTAACTTCATTTCGTTTTTCTTTTACAGTTCTCTCAATTTAACTGTCTATAAAAAACCAAAACTTTTACTATTTCAATGTGATTTTATTTTCTTCGTTTATTTTTTTTTCTTACTTTCTTATGAGCTCGTCAAAGAACTCAGCAACTTTTAGCAAATCAAAATAAATAAATAAAATACAAAAAAATAATAAAAAAGCTAAAACGATTGTATAAATGCCTAAAGTTTCTTTTTTTCTCTTTCTTTATCAGTTGTCTTTTTACTTGTTCTAAGGAAAATAGTTAGGAAAAAAAAATTGATTTAAAAAAATAAAAGCAAAAAATTCTTTGTTTTTATTTTTATTACAAATTTTCTTTTATCGAATTTTTTTTACTCCGTATATTTGGCTCTTTTTATAGTTTTATTTTTATTTCCATTTTATTTCTCTACATTATATTTTTTTTTTGCCAGAAATAAAATTTACAGCTTCATCGCGTACCATATGATTATTTCAAATGAATATGCGAGGGTGAAGTTTTTTTTTTTAATTTTTTGTTTTTATTTTTTGCATATTGAAATCCCTTTAGAAAACCAGACAGAAAAACGCACGGTAAATAATTTATACATAAAATTAATAAATAAAGCATATATAATGTGGATTACATGGGAAATATTTATAATTAAATTTAATTAATTAAAAGCGAAATATTTTTGTGATTTTCTTTGCTGCTTTTATTTTTCTGAAACACATTTTTTTTCCTGATTCCTCGTTTCTTATGTAGCAAACCGTTCCGAGGGCAAAAGATTTTTCATTAAGTTGTTAAAGAATTTTATCGTTAAACGAGAAACAAATAAAATTACTGTAGCTTACTTGAATAATAAAAGTTAATTCTACCATAATATACTTTTCTATTTCTGTAAAAGCGTTAAACATTAAAATCATTTAAATGATATCAAAAAATATATATAAAAAAAAACACTAGAATAACTATACCATCATGCAAAACAAAATAAATATAATTAAGAAGAACGAATGAAAAAAATGACACTATTTTTCCCGCATTGTGATTTCATTTGTGTAAATTTTAGTAACAAATCTAGACAATTAACGTTTCTAAGTTGATACTACTTAACATTCTAAATTTTCATAATGAGAATTTATACATAGAAAATTATTTTCAAGGGTAATTGTCTAAACATAATTTACTAAGTAGTCATTTGAAAAAAAATAAAACAATTTAACGCAATTATAATAAAATATATAAGAACTTTTAATTATTTAATAATAATATTTGACCGAAAGTTATGCCATTTATGTAGTAAAATTAATCTTATAAACAATATTTATAAATCATAGGCTTTGATTGAGTTTATATTGGTATAAATAAACAAGTAACGACAAAATAACGTTAAATTTATAACTAAAATATTATATTAATAAATGAAAATTTTAATTGAAAGTATGTTTAAACAATTTTGTAAAGAGATTTTGCCATTATTATTTATTCGGCAAAAAAAAAAAAAAGAATTTATTAATATTATTAATTCTTGACATATTTTCTTGAAAATGAAAAACTTTTTTCAACAGTGGGTTTATTTTATTTTTTTTTTTTAACCAATTTTGGGCAGTTTATATTCAAGCAAATACGACAGAAAAACTTTTTCATAGTTAAGTCAGAAATTGTTCATTGTGACTTTTGACACCGACAACCGTCAACTTGAAAATTATTTTTCACAAAGAAATATTGTACCCTTATTTTTATAATGCAAAACTTTGAGAAAAAAAAATGAAAATAGTAAAGAAGAGATGAGAAGTATATATATATATATAAAGGAAATATAATTAAAATTACTATGCGGCTGATGTGGTTAAATTTTGTGTGGATCGTTAAGTTTTATAATGAAAAATGTTAAGTTAAGTGAAACACGGTTAGTTTAATGTATAAATATTTTCTAAAAGAGCACAAAGTAAGTAAGTAAGTAAGAAAGTAGAAAAAAAAAACTACATCAAAAATATTTATTCATGAATTTTAAATAAGAAAATTTATTTAAAACATTTTCTCTTCTTTTATTAAACGAGAGAAAAAAAAATACACCCACAACCCCCACAATATAACTTAACTTAAATTAAGTAATATAAATTTTAAATTATTGTTTAATAAACAAGAATAGAAAAAAATAAAATTATTTTTCAAACATGAAAAAAGAAAACGAATTTATTAATAGAGATTTGGAATTTTTTTTTTTTTGATTTTCTTATCAAAATATAAGCCGTACATCATCCTCGTTAATGTACGTGTTTTTTGTTTTTTGAACGATTTATATTTTAACAATTTTTGTATGTAAAAATAACTAGCAACCATCACGATATAATAATAAGAAAATAGACAAAAGATTTATGGAAAAGTTATAAAAGTTGTTGCGTATATATGTGTTTGGTATTGTATCAAAGACAGTGATTAAAATTTTCATTATTTCTTCTATTTACATAATCTGTTCAAAACTCTATTAACGCTGTCGATATTTACAATTTTATCCTTTAGACTCTACAAACGCCTGAATACATTTTGCCTAAGGTTTTAAGTATTTTATGCCACAACCTTTTGTTTATTGTTTCGTGGAAAAGCATATTTACCATCTAAAACACCGACAAAATAAATTTTTACTACCAATTTCCATTATACAAATAATAGAAATATCAAGTAGGGACGGGCATTATTTAAAAAGACAATTTAATGACATAATTGAAGTTTATAATTTCTTTTACCTTAAATTTCGTAGAACAAATGTGTTTTACAGAATAAAATAGTCTGTTAATTTTCTAAATTACTTTCTTTTCATTCTTGATTATTTTATTACTTTGCTTTTTGTTTGGCGAATATTGATGAAGATTTTAAATTAGTCAACGATGTGATGTGATTTACAATGCATCACACTTCAACTACCAACTTTACTCATTATTTCGCAAAACCTCATTAAGTTTTGTGTAACAAAAAATTCTGGAATTCTAATTCAAATAAATCAATCTTTTTCAAAGATTTCATTTGAAATTGTTAAATTTTTGTATTGTTAATAATAATTGAATAATTTATTCAAGACGATACCTAGTCATTACTTGTTTTTTATAGAAAGCTAAAATAAAAAAAAATGTAAAAGGAACGACCAAATACATATAATTTTTTTATTTTCTAATTCTTTGATCTAGAATTTACTTTAAAAGTCACGTATTTGTTTTTACTCAACCCTTTATCGTCCATTTGTGTGTAGTATTTGCCTTTTTATATAAATTTTGAACTAAGAAAAGTATATGCTTCGGTTTTTTGTTATATTTGTTCAGCATGAATAATCGCATTTGAAATTCTCGATTGAAGGGATACAATGTATTCCCAAGGTTACTTCCATTGGGTCACATATAACGAATTATTCACATACATGTAAATTTTCTATAAAATAAAAGACAGTTAATACAGATTTTTAAGGTATTTTCCTGTACCTGATTGCATTTGCTGTGAAATTTATTAATGAATTTATAAATAAATAATTTTTAAATTCATTTATAACAGAATTCTTCTACATTTAAATGAATTTTAATGAATTAATTCAATTGTCACAACTGTCTAGAAATAAAAATTTACCATCTCGTATTTTTTGCAAACAAACAAATTAATTAATAAAATGTTTTCATTTTTTTTTTTGTTTTGCTTTTGCTTTTTTAATCTTAAAAATCATAGTAATGAAAATTTATAATGAGAAAAAAAATTTGCAAATATATATATATATATCTTTTCAAGCATAATTTTCGCAGTAATTTGAAAATAATTGGATATATTAAAGAAATAAAAAATAGAAAAAATTAAAATGACTACACAAAAGAAAATCATATAATTAAAATAAATAAAAAAAAATCATTAAAAAGCAAAAAAAATCACGGGGAAAATTCCTCTGCACTCATGGTGGAGTCACAGGCTGTGGTGCAAAAATCAGCTACTGTACTAAATCAAACAAATAAAACGGAAATCAATCCATTTAGAGGACACCAAATAATTAAACGGTCACCAACAAAGAGTAGATCAATGGCAGATTTGGCTGATCTAAGCTCACCAACATCAACACCACAAAATCAGAAACTGTACCATCGCTCGGTTATCAATCAGCTTAACAACAGCAACAATGGTGCAGAAAGTATTACTCCTAAAAGGAAAAAAATACACTCTGAGGGTAATTTATTTGATATACAATTATCCGAAAGTTCTAACAGCATAGAAAAACAAAAAATACTGAAGTTAGAAAATGAACTTCAAGAAGCTAAAAAAGAAATTCAAGAGTTAAAAAACTTAATCCTAGCAATCCAAGATAAAGAAAAAAAATCATCATCTAATGCAGGAATAGTTGAAAATAATTCGACAGATTATTATTCATCAACTGCTGCGAAGGAAACGGAATGGCTACTACAAAAGAATAAAAAAAGGAAAACGTTGAAACCAATCATCAAAACACGTGTCGACGATTCGCCGGGCTCTGCAGGAGGGGAGTCTGGAAATAGAAAAAATGGGAGAAAGAATGTTAACAAACCAAGTCCGTTCTCTTTTCCAGATTATGCTGCTTCAGGCAACAGGTACCATACGCTTACCAATACTGAACTTGATAATAGCAAAAGCACAGCTAAATCAATGAACGTTATGACAAACAACTTACCAGCTCCTACGAAATGTAATGAAACAGCAAACCCAAGTATACAACATGAAATCAAAAAAAGAATACACAAACCACCGCCAGTAATATTTAGCAATATAGAAAATTATACGTTGATGAATCAGGCTTTGAAATCTAAAAAACTTGAGTTCACTGCTAACCTGTTAGGTAACAATCAGATAAAAATTAATGTAAACACCGAGTCTGATTATAGAGAACTAACAAGGTACGCAAATGAAGCTAAACACGAATGGCACTCATATGAAAATAAGGTAACTAGTCCAATCAGAGTTATGGCAAGGCACTTACATCCCTCATGCGACGTAGAATACATAAAGAGCGAATTGCTAGATCGTAACTTCAAAATAATAAATGTAGAAAATAAATTAATAAAGAAAAAAATTAATGGCAAAGAATTCATAACTAAATTACCATTATTTATGCTGACCTTCGAAAATGATGAAGATATTAAAAGAATTTACGACATAAAAAATCTAAACCACATGAAAGTTAAAATAGAAGCTCTTAAAATGAATAACATGATTCCTCAATGCAAAAGATGTCAACGCTACGGACACACGCTCAAATATTGTCAAAGAGATCCGATCTGTGTAAAATGCGCGGGTAAACACCTAACAGTTGAATGTATGAAATCCAAAGAAACACCAGCTAAATGCTCCAACTGTCTAGAAAACCACCCAGCCAACTATAGGGGATGTGTTATAGCCAGAGAGCTCCAAAAGAGAAGACAAAATCAAATGAATAGCAGAAAAATTCCGGTCAATATATCAACGAACCTGAGGACTAATGAAGTCAGTTATGCCCAAGCCGCTAAAAACATCATGTCGACCGATGATTGCTCTAAAAGTCAAGTAGAAAATCACAAGCAAAATTTTATGCTAGAAAGCATTATGCAAGCAGTAAGTGACCTTGCAAGCAGAATGGACAGAATAGAAGCATGTATGCCAAGACCAGTAAGTCAAACTAACGCAAAATGTTAGAGAAAGACATAAGAATCGCCACATGGAACGCAAATGGCTTAAAAAATAAGGTGAACCAACTTGAAATATTTCTTAACATGTTAAATATAGATATATGCCTGCTGTCGGAAACGCACATGACCAGCCAAACTTTCGTCAACATTAGAGGTTACAAAAGCTTCTTCACCAACCATCCTGGAGAGCAAGCTAAAGGTGGAAGTGCTATCCTAGTAAAAGAAAATATAAAGCATTACTTAGAAAACAGCATCCAAACAGATCAAATTCAACTAGCAATGATAGTCGTTGAAACGGGTTCTCAAAAACTAAGCATCGGGGCAGTTTACTGTCCCCCGAAGTTTAATCAAAAAACACAAGATTATCTAAATATGCTTCAACCTCTAGGTGAAAGGTATATAATTGGAGGAGATTTCAATGCAAAGCATGTTAACTGGGGATCAAGAATCTCTACTACTAAAGGTAAACATTTATTAAATGCTATTAGACAAAATGGGGGTAGCTTTCATTCAACTGGTAAACCAACTTACTGGCCAACTGATAGCAATAAAGTTCCGGACTTACTTGACTTCTTTATATCAAGAAAAGTTTCCGCCAACTATGTTGAACTCGAAGATAACTTTGATTTAAACTCAGACCATTCGGCAGTTATACTTAATCTAAGCGAAAGAATCATAAAGAAAGCTGAACGTCCGACATTGTCAAACGATTCTACCGACTGGAGAAGTTTTAAGATCGATGTGGAAAACTCAATCAACCTAAAGGTAAAGCTAAGAAACGAACAACAACTAGAAGATGAAGTGTTAAAGTTCACAAAGTTGATACAAAGATCAGCATGGAACAACACAAGAAATTTTACACTGCAAACAAAAGGTATAAATTATCCAAGGGAAATTAAAGAATTGGTAGCCGAAAAGAGGCGTGCTAGGAAAAGATGGCAGTTCACGAGGGATCCGGTACATAAGAACATACTGAACAATAAGGAACAGCATCTGAAAAGAGAAATACAAAAGATTAAAGAACTCAACATGGAAAATTACCTGGAAAATCTTTCTGCAGATAAAAAAACAAATTTCTCGCTTTGGAAAGCGGCAAAAAAGTTCAAATCTCCGATCGCGCATGATCCACCAATAAAAAAAAGTGACGGGACTTGGGCAAGAAATAACTTGGGAAAAGCTCAGGTTTTTGCAGAACATCTAGCTGATATATTCAAGCCAAATTCAGGTAACGGTGCCACTATACTAGAAACTGTCGAAAACACAGTAAACAAGAAAATAAATCCAGTTACCCCAAAAGATGTCTACGATGAAATCAAAAAATTGGCAAAAAATAAAGCTCCTGGATACGATCTGATAACCGCAGAAGTTTTAGTACAGCTACCAAGAAAAGGACTGGTCATGTTAAACCAATTAATTAACGCTAGTTTTAGGTTAGGAACGGTTCCGGACTCGTGGAAAGTGGCGGAAGTCATCATGATACATAAACCGGGAAAGCCACCAAACGACGCTAAATCTTACCGACCAATATCATTGTTGCCGGTTATGTCAAAGCTAATGGAGAAGTTATACCTAAAAAGCTTAAAGCAAATAGTTGATGAAAAGAAGCTAATACCTTCCTTCCAGTTTGGGTTTAGGGAACGGCACTCAACAATAGAGCAAGTGCACCGTATAAGCAATGCAATCGAAAACTCCATAAATGATAAGCAATATAGCTCAGCAATGTTTTTAGACATTGCCCAAGCCTTTGATAAGGTTTGGCATGAAGGCTTAATTCATAAGTTGAACAATTTCTTACCGAAGCAGCATGTAGAATTCTTAAACTCATATTTAAAAAACAGATGCTATAGAGTTAAAAAAGAGGATGAATACTCAGACTTAAAATACATACTAGCAGGAGTACCTCAGGGGAGTATACTAGGGCCAATTTTATACCTCCTTTTCACATGTGACCTGCCAACTCCTGTTGATGCTCTGGTATCGACATTTGCGGACGACACATCAATAATTGCCTCAGCGAGTACTTTACATAAGGCAGTTCAAAAAACCCAGGTCGCAAACATCGACATCCAGACCTGGGCAAATAAATGGAAGATCAAGATTAATGAAAGTAAATCTACTCACATCATCTTTACAAATCGAAAAATTGATCAAGTTCCAGCTATCCTACTAAATGGTAACATAGTTCCGCATGCAAACACTGCAAAATATCTAGGCATGACACTAGATACAAAACTCAAGTGGAAAGAGCACATTAAAATCAAATTAGTAGAACTTAACATTAAATATAATAAAATATATTGGCTCATTGGTCGTAGCTCAAAATTGTCAACGTATAATAAATTACTAATATACAATCAAATAATTAAACCGATATGGCTGTATGGAGCTCAACTTTGGGGCTGCGCTAGCCAATGCCACATCGATAAAATACAACGGTTCCAAAACAAAGTAATCAGAAACATAGTCAATGCGCCATGGTATGTAAGGAACAGAGATTTGCATAAAGATTTAAAACTAAAATATGTTGGCATGGAAATTAAAAATATTGCCACTAAGCATCATACAAAGCTGGTAAACCACGTAAACGAAGAAGCAACATCCTTGGCAGAGGCTACTCAAAGAAGAAGGCTTAGGAGAAAAAGACCGATCGATTTGTTGTAATATTTAAACAGTACCGGGAAGACAATTCATTTCCTACACAAACAACAGCCTTACATTTGGAAAGTCAATGGACTTCCTAAATTCTTCTTAGACCTAGATTAAGACTTTAAATTTAAACTGATGGTTGGTCCTAAGGACCAGTTTTAGTACTACTCCTGTGACAAATACAATCAAAAAAAAAAAAAAAAAAAAAAAATTAAAAAGCAAAAAACAAAAAAAATTAACGAGCAAATATTTTATTTCATTTAAAAATATTTTTTTTAATAAATTAATAAGATTTTGATGGTGGTTTAAGAAAAATATTTCATCAGCTAATTTATTTTATTTGTAAATATGTTTTGGTTATTATAAGTAATAATAAAATATTATAAAGATACGAACTGAAATATATGATATTTTTCAAAATACAAATACAATTGTAATTAAGGAAAGTAAATAAGCTATAAACTCCTTAGACATTATCTTATTTTTCAAAAGAAAATCAATTTGAAAAATTTTACCAATATTGGTATTTTTAATAATATCAGAGGAAACAATTATTTATATTTTTAATATTGTCGTTAGATCTAATGATATTTATGTTTCTTTGGATAAACATTATTTTGTTTTCTTTTTTTAACAACTTACAGAATTTCTTATAATTTTTCTTTTATCCCATATTTATGTTCAATATTGTATTTTATTAAATATTTATATTAAAGTAAAAGTATATTTTCCTATCCATCTATTTCATCATATTCATTTGGATTTTCATTTTCATTTTCATTCATTCATTTCTTGTCAGTTATATTAAAATCCATTGACGAAAATGATATTTGAAATGTAATTTAAGAATAAACATTTTAGTCAAGTTGGCGACTTATAAAGTCCTTCTTGAATAAAAACAAAATAATCTTACTGTGGCTAGAATGAAATCAACCAAAATAGAATAAAAACAAAATAAAAACCAATCTCATCATAATATTAAAGTAATCTGGGTTATTTTAAACAGAAAATTTTCTTTCTTTTCTTATAAGGAAGAAATAATCTTCTATAAATTTATTTATTTTCTTTTTTTTACTAATAACATTTCTAAAAGAAAGATAAACAACAAAATGTTAAAAATAATACGCAATGTTATTAGAAAAATGTGTTCTGGATTCTAGTGCTAAAATTTTATAGTAAAGTTTTCTATAATTTTCAATTATTTTTACAGAACTATAGCAAATAGAAAATTTTATTAAAAATACAAGACTACAATAAATTGCATCAACCACCGATCAAATTTTAAATTTATTAATTATTCATTGTATTTAATTATAATAAACTGGGTCATTATAAATTTATTAAATAGTTTTTAACCACAGTTTTTATAATAAAATGTAAATATTTTAATTCATTATAATGTTCCTTTTATTCTCTTTTCATAAAAATAATATTTAATGTTATTTTATTAACGAAAAATAATAATTATAATTAAGTATTATATATTATGTAAAAAAAACATATTTTTTTAAATTAAAAATAGTGAAAAGTGTAAAGAATTTATAATTTGTATATTTTCAAATGTTCGTTGAAACAGCGTCCAGTAATTTTATTTATATAAAACATTAGTGATAGAATCTATTATGATCGTATGAATATATTAGTGAAAATTACAGGTATTATAAATTCACTTCATTATCATAATGTTAAATATAAATATAAAGTTTGTTAAATGAGAAGCGAATATTCAAGACTACAGAGTATTAACAAAAATAAAAAAAAAACAAAAATTTGCTTTTATTCCTATAAATTTTCTCATTAATATAAAAGAAATGAAACTTTTTTTTTAATAAAATTGTTTTTACTTTTGTATCCATTATAAAAAAAAAACGCCAATAGGCACCCTCCCAATTTAAATGCAAAAATTATATTAAGAATTATGTCCAGTACAAAGCTAATCAATTCATCCTTATTTGAACTTACGCAAAAGCTTTTAGAAGTTAAGACGTAAAAGTTAATAACAAATTATTTTAATAAAATTTCAACCGATAATCGAGTTTTTAACCAACAAGGGATGACATTTTAAATGTGCTCTTCTATATCGTTCTTATCAAGGCATATACTCGTATTATTTTCTTATTTTCATTTTATATTTTTACGATAGTAGACATGTTAGTTGGCACAAAATTTTCATTATCATATAGAGGTATTAAGCAAAAGGGTGAAAATAGTATAAATAAAATTGTAGCCGTAAGCCCTTAACCATAAGGGATAAATTTTTATTGACCATTTGATTTTTAAGAAGAGCCAAAAGAGTATTTTTTTATTTTCTTATATAAAATATTGTTACATAATATCATTTTCTTTGAATACATCATTTTTCATTGTCATGTTAGTATACGTTGATGACATATAGTAAACCAAAAGTAAAATAGGCATAGGCAAGGATAAAAATAATCTTGCGCAAGCAACATGTTTAGTATAGTAAATGGAAAAATAAGAAACAAAAAAAAAAATTTCTTACTCTTAATTCAGTGTAGTATGACAATAAAAATAACGATTGTGTAACGAAGAAGAACATACTGAATATCTTCAGGCAATATCATTACACAGTGATGGATGTTACGGCAATTAATTTTATAAATACGATTAATGTTCATGTTATATAAAAGCAAAAAAAATATATTTATTATCCTTAGAAAAAAATATAAAAAATAAAAAATTAGAATATATAAGTAATAAGTATGTTCAAGTTATTCACACGATATTTTTAGTAGAAAATTTAATATTAATAGCGAAAATTTAATAAGAATGTGTAACACTCATTGTAATAAAATATTAAAACACATGTATGTATGTATGATACTTTAAAAATTAAATAATGAAAAGCAATTTGATTAAAGAATATGACAAAGTTAACAAATTTTACTTCTGTTGGAAATTTCAATCATATATAATAGAACAGAAATGTTTTATGATTCGGAATATATATTTAATAAACTTCATACAAAATTAATATTATTACTTTTATTTGGTAGCACGCCAATAATGGTAACATATTTTCACTATTTATTAAAAATGTATTGATTATAAACAAATAAAATGCATTAGTTACACTTTAGTAACTTATTTCTATTATAAAAATATATCATTATTATTATTATTATTATCTTTCTACTAATAAGTATTAATAAAATTATAATTTAGATTCAACTAAATTATCTAAAAAACATTGTTAATGCTTTCATTTTAATACCTTAATTATCTAAAATATACCATTGATTAATTAAGAATAAGCTAAAAATTACTATTTAATTTTGATTATATTAGATTTGTTTTAATAATTTTCGTGTCGTTATTAATTATCATCACTTTAAATCCAAAAAGACTAAACTAAAGTATTAAAATTTTTAATGAAATATTTTTATTTTTAATAAACATTATTTTTTAATTATAAAAGTACATAAATTCAGTGATGTATTTTCAAATAATAAACATTAGAGTACAAAATGCAATTAGAAAATTAAGTTTAACACACTTAAAAAATGCATCGTTTTTTTTTTACCCATTTTAACATTAAGCCAATATTTATTCGTATTTTGTTTTTATTATTTTACCAAAACAAGCAACGGTTAAATAACGTAAAAATGTTTTTTTCCACAAATATATTACTTCTAATAAAATAATTCACCTGTTAAAACTATATAAATTTATTTTTTTATTTTTTTTTATAGGAATATAAAAACAAAAATTACTTGTTAATCAAGTTGTACCCTTTTGAATTTTGTTTTTTTTTTTTTTTTGGTTTATATTTATGTTTGTTTTTGTTTATATAATGACAATATTTGGTGAGCTACGTTTATACTAGAAACTTTTACCATATTATTACCTTCATTGTTATTAAAAATGTTAAAATATATTTATGTTTATAAAACTTTTATGGTGACCTGAGCTTTTTATTAAAAATTAAAATTACAAACAAAAAAATTAACAATAGAAATGTTGACACGTGTTTTTAATTCGAATATATATTTAGCATTATACATATAATATGTGTGCAAAATAATAAAGTGCACGTTTCATATAATATTTTGGTTATCGGTATAATTGGTGAAAATTATATGATTTTATTTTTTAGAATCAAAATATTTTTTATTAAATTTAAACAAAACGAAATTTCAATGACCTTAAAAACTAAAGATATTTTTACATACAAATATATAGATATTTGTTTGCTTTAGGGAGACATCAATCCTATAACTTTTTTTATATATATGTACCTATATATATATTTTTTTTATTAAATTATCTTTTTGCTGAATAGGAAATTCATATTGAATATAATACTTTCTACTTCATTAAATTTGTTTTACTCTTGAGACATACATCATTATATTTTTATTTATTTTTTCTTGCTCTAAGCTATTCTTTAATTTCATATAAATATATACCTGGAAATCGTTAAAACGTAAAAATTAGATATACAACTTTAATTGAATTTAATAAATAATTATTATCTGATCCTCGATTTTATAGCGAAAAATTTGTTAAAATCAGCACAATAACAGAAAATTTTATATATTTGTGGATTTCTATGCGAGTAGATAATAAAAAAAAAAAACAAAGTAAATTAACTTTAAATTTTTATGTTATAAAATTGGAAACAGGAAATGACAAGGAAATAGATTTCTATTAAACATTATGTTTCGCATAGATTTTACAACGTACCAAAAAAAAAAAATAAAATAATATTATTAACTGAATTGTAACCATTTTGGTTTTGGTGACAAAATATTTTTTCGATTTGTCAAAATGAATTTAAATATACATATATATTTTTAATCTAAATAAACCTTTATATTTGGTGTTTTATGGCGATCACAAAAAAATAATAATAACAGAATAAATATTTTAAATAAAAAATTCATTTTATATATCAATAATATTTCTAAATAATTTGGTATCCGGTTACGAGTTAGAAAATTGGTTTTTATTTCTATAAATAAAATAAATAAACTTTTAAATAAATTAATATAAATTATATAAATTGATTATCTTTTCATTTCATGAGTTGGTTCGTTACACTTTAACAGTGATATTGTTTTATTTTAATCATTATTGGATAATTGCTTACCTTAAAAATAAAAATAAATTAACTTTTACTTTCCTGTTTAGTCACATATTGAAAATGATAAAATATTAAAATCTTTCTAATTTAAAAACATTATGTAAATAGAAATATTTGAGAACATAAAATAAGATTCTTAAACCTGTTAAATTTTATGTTTATTATATCTAAAAAATTCATTTATTTACGAAAGTTCTATTATTATTCTTTTATTCACCCCTATTATGTTAGATTTTAACTTTGAAAAATTTACTCAATAGAAAAAAAAATTATTTCTTTTGTTCACTTCAAATATATTTGCTCAATTTACTAAAAATCAGCAAAGCAGCAAAACGATAATCAAAAAGCTTAAAAAATACAAATAATAAAGAAGAAAAATGTCAACCTCATCATTTTCGTCAGACAATGATAGTACGTGAGATAAAAATCAGTCGTTTTACTCTCATCCTCAAGAGATATATGATGGTGTCAACGATTACAGTGTTTTCCGAACCTGACTTCTTTTTCTATTATTCCTCATCTTCTTTTTTATTTTTTTATAATAAATTTTGTACATTGCTCCCGGTCTGACCTTTTGTTATATTTATTTGTAGAATATGTTTTGTCGGTCGAAATACTTGAAAATCTTCACATGGTAAAAATATTGTCACCAACAACAAACAAAAACATAAAGACAAACATTAGAAATAAAACCACCTTAAAAAAAACACATCGCTAAAAGTTTATACAGTAATATCTCTGTATGATTAGTTCACCCACAGGAGTTATAAAAGTAGTGATAGTCAAACTGCATTACTGATTGCAATTGTTTAGTATTTTTGCTTTTAAATGTATTTATATATATATTTTTTCCACATTAGTAGATAAACTTAAACTAAAAAAAAAAATAAAACACAAAAATTGTGGTATATAAACAACAATATACAACTTGTTTTACTACAGTGAACAGCGGGTAGTAAACATTACATTTTAGATAACTTATAATGGTAAATTGTGTGCTCTTAGAAAATAGAACTTATGACAACCTTAACGTACTTGTACTCAACACATATAAAAACTATTTATTTATTTATTTTCTTTTCTTTGTTAAACTAGATATTTATCTATAAATTATAATAAATATTAAAACAATCTTTACCTATTATTTTTTCTACACAGTTGAATAATTAGCACTAGTGATATTTAACACAAATAATAATCAATATAAAAATTAAATCATAGTGTTAATATAAATAAATAAAAACACTGTATATTAGAAAAATTATGATTAATTTGAATGTTTTGATTATTTAAGTACAAGAAACAGTGTGTGGAAACTTGAGGTTACGTTTAACAAATGCAAATTCATTAAACCAACTACTACGAATTTAATCATTATAAAAGGTAAATATTTAATAAACTTACATACATTGCACTTACATATGAGAGACTACAAAAGATTTACATAAATTTAATTAGAATTTTTATATGTATTTATCTAGCAAACATAACTTTTAAACATATAAACAATATATTATATAAATATGACTTCTACAGAAAAATAATATTTTTAATTAAATAATATATATATATTTGTACTAAAAGATACACAGAAAAAGGAAATTAAAAATAAATTTTATAAATAAAAGTTTGGCAAAAATTAGTTTTTTCAATTCAAAAAATTATAATACAACAAAAACATTAATATCATCGTACAATTTTATTATGTAAAAAAAAGCTTATATTCATGGGATTGTAGATTATTATCGACATAATATTTTACTATAGAAGAAAAAAATCTAAAGATAGCTACATAAATTCCATAGTCAATTGATAACGACATCAACGGTCTTGACCTAAATATGCGCGCCTTTTTTATATTGTCATCAAAATTGCAAAAATAAAAATTATTATTATTATTATTTCAATGGAGAAGCCACATAAATGAAATTATTTTCCTCTTTATTTAGTTTCCTTTAAAAGAAAATTCATAAAAATAAAAAATTGTTCTGTATTTAAAATATTTCTATATTTTTTTTTCTTAGAAAAAAGGTGGTAAAGCTTTTACGCTATGCATAAAAATTAAACATATACGAAATATAGAAATTGAATACAAAAAAAAAACGAAATTATTATTTACAATAAAACCATTTAAATTGAAAGTAATAAAAATTCGATTTATTTTCATTTATTTTTTTTCCATTATTAATTTTTTATTACGTAGAAGAAGATAGTTATTAAGCATAGGTAGGAAATGTAAAATTATTATAATAAAAATATTTATTTTCAAACCTACAAAATATTTTCAATGATGGCAAATTGAATTATAATTTAAGAAAAATAAGACAACATAATATACAATCAATAATGAAATTCAACGTTATTTAAATAAAATGCTTCATTAATTTTTCACTTGATTTTTCATAATATTTTGTATCTTTTTAAACAGTATAAATCTATATTATATTATTTAAAAGATATTTATGCGATACGGCATCTTTGCCGCTCTAATTTATATTCAACAAAAAAAAAAACAGTCTCAAAAAATAATAATAAAAATGAAAAACTTTATAATACTCTTTATAAATCTATTACATAATCAGCCTTTACAAATACAGTCATTTATTATTAATATATAGATAACTCAAAAATATTTTGACTCTTATTTTTCCTACACATTATTTATGCTTTAAGTACAACATTATTATATATTTAAACTTATTGTAAATGCTAAATGTATCTGTGAGCATATAAAAATATATATGATCAACAAAAATTACGTGAATCGATGTTTTGTTGAATTGAAATTCAATCAGCTATCTGATAATATCAAAATTGTGAACAAGAAAAGAAAAGAAAAGAAATAAAGTAAAAGAAAACTTTCTTGTAAATTTTATCTATTAATATTGTAATATACAATTTTTTATTCTTTATAATATATTTCTAATGTATATAACAACGCCTTTATAATAAAAATAAATAATAAATATAGATGTATAGATGAATGATTTGTTGAAATGATTTTATTTCGTTTGTTAAGAAAAATAATATATATATATGGAAAAAATAAAGAAATATGATGAGTGGTTTGTAAACGTAGGTATAGAATAAACGTGTGTTTTGTGTTAAAATAAATAAATAAAATCCAACAGAAAGCTTGAGTTGTTTCTCGCTACTGTAGATGCTTCTTAAAAATGCGCGAAAATACTAAATAAAATAAAATACGACAAAATAAATTAAATAAAGTAAAAAAAAAACAGACCTATTCAATGCAATAAAAAAATTACAATCCAATTTTATTGCTATACTTTTGCTTTAAATCGTTTTTCCTGTTTTAAAAAAAAAACACTTGTGTGTTTGGATATAAGGACCTATATAATCACCCACGCTATTTAAAATAAATTAGATTAACTTGTAAAAAAAAAAGAAGAAAAATAACTATACTCAATATATGCATAAAGACGATGAGAAAAAGAAAATCGCAATTTACTTATATATATACCGGGTCTGGCTTAAATATATATATATATATATATATAATATTTGTGAGTTTGAATTAAACAAAAAACCAAAGAAAAAAAAAGCAAACTATTTAATAGAAGAAAAATTCCCATCTGTCGATAAAATAAAATAAAAATATATTTCTCTATATATATTTGCCAGGTGAGTAAATTGGATTATAGCGTACATATAAGACATAAATATATAAAAAAAAAAAAAATAAAAATAAACAGAAAAGAAAAACAATTTTCGTTTATATATTCTCGTGCGTTTTATTCAATAAATATTTTTCATCAATATTTATATTGTATTAGTAATATTATCGAGGGCGTTTAATATTATATCTTCTGCGTTTAATTTATTTTATTGTATATATTCAATTATGGTCTCTCTTTTTTCCAATCGCACGTTTATATTACGATATATTTATATTACTTTAGGGCAAAAATATGTAGAAGAAGAGATGAAAAAAAAAAATTATAGTAAAATTATATAAAGTATATATAAATGACGACCGTTAACCGGATTCAGTCTGCACCACTTCACAAAATCAAATTATATAAATTACAGTAAAGCAATATAATGCTATGGAGCTTGAATAAAAATATCATATTTTGTGGTATCTAATGTTCACTACCTAATATTTTATTGTATGTACTAAATCATATTTCTTAAAAACCATCTTCCTGATTGAAATTGAATTTTCATCAATAAATTCTTATTGATAACATTATTATTATTATTTTTATTATTTCTATTAAAAATAAAAAATTAATAGATTTCAAATAACAAAATTATATATATATTTTCCTCAGCTTTTTATACGCTATCAACATTAATTTTTCCACAATATTTCTAGTTTTTTAACCATTATTAAGTAAATAAAAATAAACTAGAAACGACCACAAAAAAAAAAATTAATTTCATAGAACTTTAATTTTGAAACTCAAATATTGAACGATTCATAAATGTAGAACTAAGAGAATATGTTATATGAGAAAAAAATCTCTATCTATTCATGCTTTTTGTGTATGCAAGCATCTATTCATCATGGAACAAAAATAAATAATAACAATAATAACCAAAGAAAAGATAAAATCTCTATTTTTCTCAATTTTTTTTTAAATATTGAATAAAATGTTAAATAACCACAGAAAACAACAATAATAATGTTGTCATTTAGAAGCAAAAATTGTTGAAACGATAGAAACAAACACACCATCTGAATTGATATTGTTCTAATGGCGTCTGTAAGTCGAACTTTTTACTTTTATTATTTTATTCTTAAATTTTCTCATAGTAAGACGTTTCTATTCAAATTTTACCATAACTAAAGTACATTTTATGAAATGAATAAGAAAAAATAAATAAATAGAAAAGAAAAAAAAAACAACAACAGCTTACTATAGCCAAAGCGAAAATCAAAACGAAAACAAGAAAAAAAAATAATAATAAAAGGGAAAAACTATGTCTCATACTTGGTTTCATCGCTAAATTTAATACATATCAAAGAATAGTATTGGGTGTTTTAGATAATAACTATTTCAATAGAAATATTTTTATATAAATATACAATGTTTGTATTATATTTCCGATTGTATATTTTCAACACCAATTTACCCATAAAATTACCAATTTCTATCTAAGCAAAACTTCTTAATAATAATAAAAATAATAAATATTTATTAAATATATAAATTAGAATTGAAATTCTAACCTTGAAATAATTAAATCAAGCGTAATTTTATGAAAATTTGAGCATCAAGAGAGCTTTTCAATATTCATTAATATTTACAATTTTTTTTTCTTTTGGTTTTATGATAATTACAGCAGAACAAAGTAACAAAAACTTAATTATGAAAAAAGGTGAAAATATATTATTATTATTATTACTTGAGGGGAATATATGTTAATTTGTTTTGCACATAAAATTATTATAAATTTTCAGATACCACATACTGTGTTATATAATTGCTTACTTCCTTACTTTTTTATTTATAGTTAAATAAGTTTTAAACATATTATTTATAAGAAAAATAAATAAACTGTGTATGCTTCACAAATAAATTATATTTCTCAAAGTTACAAGTAAAAAAACCTTGTCCTTGAAATTTCACTATACATTATATCTTCTGATTAAAGCTTAAACTTATAAATATGAAGGTATACATAAAATTTGAAAGTAAACATCTGCGTTTTCTACAATATAAACAAGATAGAGGAAACCCTACTATGTTTTCCCCTTTTCCCATTGAGTTTTATAAGAGTAAACACTTTGCATTTTAGTTTTATTTTCTTCTTCTTTTTTTAATAAATCGATGTCTAATTCGACAAATACCACACATCGCATATTTGTTGTCAATAATTTTATCCTTGAGCATTGTAAAAAATAAAAATAAACATCTAAAAAATATATATAAATACAGAACGTTTAAATAACCCAATAGAATCATCAGAGAAAAATCAATAATTACGCAATATAAATACAAATTTTATAAAATGTTATTTATTATTATTGAATTACGAAATAAATAAGTAATATTTTTGCTTTAGGGGATCGAGTATATTATGTGCCCGTATAACTTGCAAATTTTTTAAATAATTCACCGAAATTTATAATAAACTATCAAAAGTTTATGTATATAAATGGTATATTTACTCAAAAAAAATCCAAAATCTATTCAATTCTCAGTCACTCAATATAATTATAGTAAAATATATGAATATTTAAACCAAACCAATAAAAATACTTTAATATTCATTAAATGCTCAAATTCTATATACAATAAGAATGAAAAAAATAAAAAGAAGAAATTTAATCAAAATAATAATTCTCTTCCTGATGAGTCTTACAAAATTTAAATATTCTATATTCTATATACTTTCGTTTTCTTTATTTATACTTTTTTTTTTCTTATATTAAAAATTCATGAGTTCTTAAATTTAAATTGAATGCAAATTATTAGAAAATAAAAGCAGATTTTATATTTTAATGAAATAAATAAGTTTATTAAGCTTATTAATAAGCTTTTCCGGCAGCAACAATAAATTTGTATTTTATTATTCTTGTTATTCTTTAATTTTTTTTTTTTTATTTGTTTCATTAATAATTTCATTATCAATGTATACTGTCTAAGGTCATTTCAATGACACATTTTGTCTATCGTTTGTATAATTTACCTAATAAATCCTTTCTTAAACAATACCAATAATTAAGTAAGTTATTTATTTCTATCAAGAAATCAAAAACAATTTGTTTAATCTAAAGACAAAATGAAATTTAAATGAAAAAATTCTTTTAATAATCTAATTGTGCAAAAATATTTGAATAATTTTTGTTTTTGCACAAAATGAAAACAAATTGAAATTAAATTGACAAAGATGATAGCAAAATTGAAATTTTGTTTTTAATCAAATCACGTTTTTAAATTTTAATTTTTCTTTTTATCATTTTATTGCAAATTTCTATATAATTTATATTTATTTTTTTTTAATAATTCATTTTTTGCCATTTTTAATTTTTGTATTTTTTTATTTATTTCTGCATATTACCATTAATATTTTTTTTATAATGTTTTATTGCTTCGGTTTATTTATTATATAATTATTATTTTTCTCTTGCCTCATTTTTCTTTTATATTGTGTTATTTGCAAATTTATTAATAGAATAAATATATGTGCTCGGCATGACATTTGCTGTTTTTACACAAATTAAAAGAATGAGATAAGTAGCAATATGAAATAGATTAAATTGTTTAACCCGATAGAAAAGAAACAAACAAAAACATAATACAATGATAAAAAAAGCATAAAGATATATTTGGAATAAAATTCGGTATTATTATTATAATTTTTCTATATTATTAATATTAAATTATTATTTTTATAACTAGAAATTTTCTTATTTACCTTTGCGAACATGTTGTGAAACAGTTTTATAAATCGCCGATAGCAATAACGTATATACCATATGTATATAAACATAACCCGTCGGTTAAAATAAACTTATATAACACATTTGTATAAAGAAAGCGATTTTTTATATTTATAATGTCAATAACAAACACTATTTGATATGATTTTTCTAATAATATTTAATATGGAAAAAAAAAATTATTCACTTATATTATAGCATACAGAATTGCGTATTTAGGACTCCCACACAGTTTTTCAACATATTTTCTTTTGTTAGTGCCTTTATTTATACGTATGATATCAATAATCATACAAATTGATCAAGTGGCGTCGCGATGGTTGACGCTTGGAGACTAGTTATTGACAGAGATTTTAATACTGGAGAAGAATTTGTAAATTTGTACAAATTTCTTCTCAATGAAAAATACGGAGAAGCTTTTTATTATAACAGTTATATTCATTTGCGCGTGTCCGATACTAGCGACAATTTATATAAATGTTTTAAGCACACGCAATACTAAAGCTCGGACATATAAAATAAAATCAAAATTGAAAATATTTCCTTGTGTTTCTGATAGTTGTTTCTCCCAAGAAACATTAATTTGCAAAATCTGGGCAAGACGTGAAGAGAATTTTTGTGTTAAATGTTATACAATATCGAGAATTAGATGGTATTTATATACTCAAACCAGTGAAAGAAGTAAACGATCATTACAGTAACAAATCATTATTGTTGTAATTAAAAACACCTCTGTATATACCACCTACACTGAAGCGCCTACAATTTTATCAATTGAAAAATTGTTATAAAGAAAAATAAAACATAATTACATCTTTAATATTAATTTGTGTTTATATTAACACAATATAATTAATTTTTTCTTATATTATAAAACCTTTTGATTAAATTTATAAAAATAAATTTATTGTTTTATTTCAATAAAAAATATCCCCAGATAATATATGCAATGAAGTCATTTGGATTTTGCATAAAATATATTTTAACACTTGCTGGTTTTGCTATATAGCTATAAAAACTGTGATGGTGATAATCTCTTCTGTCAGGTTAACAAAAAATAATTTATTTAAATAAAATGAATAAACCAACAAAGAAAAAAATTATTCCAAAATTGTTTAATATATTGTGTTAATAGGATTAATCTGGTTTATTATATGTTTTAATTTCAAAAATAATAATAAAATTTATCACACACATAAATACATTTTTCTCAAATTGCTATATATAAAGTTATTTTTATCAAAATATCTTTAAACAATTATTTGTTATGTCCTATAAAATATATCTCATACATTTAGGCAATTAATTTGTTTTATTTTAATCCATTAATATAAATATATCATATTGCAAATAAATTTTCATTGTTAATTATTAAAACATTCAAATAAATTAAAGTCAATTGTCTTTAGGAGTAAAAAAGGTGGAGCCTTTTTCAAGTAATTTTAAAATGAAATACAATAACTTGTGTAGGTGTTTCTTTTTTTTTTTTTGGGAATATAAATATATTTTAAATAAAATAATCATGAAAATGACAACAACAGAATACAAATTTTAATGAAAAAATCAAATATCTCAATATTTCCATATAAATAAACTCAATTTATTAATAAACATTATGAATCACATAAAATGTTTTCAATTGTTAATTTTGTTTATTTATTAACCTTTTCTTGTTTATTAAATAATATTTAAAAGAAATCGAAGGTTAATTTATTTATTTATTTAATTTTTTCATTCGTGTAATAAAATTTACAATGATGTCTTCATTTTCAAAAGTATTCCGAAGCGTTTTGTTGAATCTTTAATTAGAAAAGAAAAACCACATGTCAATAGCAGCTTTTAAACAAACAAAATTGCATTTTAACACTTAAAAATGCAATGATGGATTATCTGTTAAAATAATAATCATCATTATTAATTATATATATATTTCGCCATTTCATGTAAACATAGTTATAAATATTTATAACAACGGTTATTTTGTAACTTTTTTAAAACTCATCAAACACATTTTAATAACACAACACTGTAACGTGTTCCTGCAACATAAACGAAACGTATACATAGTCATTAAAATATATATTTTATAATAATAACTGATGACATACATAGAATTATTTCTAAATACTTCAATAATAGTCAGTAAAATGTTTGTTTTGTAGTTTTAAATCCCAACCGGTATATATATTTATACATATTTACTATATTTAACCAGTATAAATGTGATATTCCCTTTTATACATTAAAAACCTTTTGCATTTTTATTTTGAAAAATAAAGTTTAACTGAATATAATATATAAATGTAAATGTAAAACAGAATTGTGGTAAATGAGAAATATATATATATATATAGGTTTTATCAAAAAGGAATTGGTTAAACGTGAAAAGACTAACATGTTTTTAAAGATGAAAAACACGTGATAATTTTGGTCTCTACTGTGCTTTAATTATTATTTTGTTCAAGATATTTTTATTACTCTTGTTTGTGATGAATATGTTTGGTTTTATATATCATGTATTGTTATGTTATTGCTTTTTATACTCCCAATAAAGAAAAATACTCAAACCTACATATAAATATATACAAAAATAATATACAATGAGTTAATGGTTATTTGGAATATATATTTGGAAATTATAAAGCTTTTATTTAAAATTTTAACCGAAAATTTAACATTTTCCTTTAAATATATTTTTAAACCATATGTATATGATATTCTTATTGTTATTAAAATTCTTCATCTTATATGGTTTAATGATATATAATACAAGCAATATTACAACAGAATATTAGAGTAAAGTACACAAAAACTATAAACACTATGTTATGTTAACAAGTTTACATTTTTTATTTGCTATTGCTAGGTTTTCTTTATTTTCTCTCCTTTATTTATTTATTTTTAAACATTATTATTTTATTTTATATTATTATTTAGGGATAGTACAAGAACAATTTTTGAAATTATGTAGTTTGATGCATGTATGTTTATTTGTTTTGTATTTTTATGTAACATGTATATTTGAAAAAGGAAGCTTAAACTATCTAGTATATACTCCAATATAAACATTATGACAATTTTACTATCAAATTTATTTACACCTATAAAATGATTATGATTCTGTCATGTTATCGGTGTTTTTTTTTCTCTTCTTTTTTATGCAAAATATAGTAAAAATTATATATGTGCCAATATTTATTAATATGCATTTTTTAAATATATCTATATAATATTGTCACTAAAATGAACGTCTTTATACTAAGTATATAACATAAAATATATATATATATAAATATTTTTTCTCTTAAAATAATATAAGAAAAAATTTTAACAATATTGTTGAAAATAAGATAAACTAAAAAAAACTAATCGCGAATTTATAAAGATAGAGTTAAATGATAAAAAAATAATAAGTTAAAATGAAAATATTGAAAGAGTAAATACTATCTGGATGTATATAGAAAATTGGAAACTATAAAGCGAAAATTATTTAAAAAAGAAAACATACAAAAATGAAAGCCTTTTCTCAAACTCCACGAACCATTTAATATTTTCAGTTTCGTTTTGTTTTTATATTTTTCCAATATTCAAACGATTTTTCAATATCTTCATCTTCTAACATGTATACTTCAAAATTGCCTCAATTTGTAGATAAAAACCACTTTGCATATATTGATCTATATATATCTATACGTATATCAAACATATTTAATATGAAACTAAACAGCATCAATATGAACCACGAAGCTACGTTTTAAACGATAAAAATTGTTACAAAGGCACGGTGTGTTATGGAGAAAATTGAGCTAAAATTGTTGTCATAGACAAAAAATTAAATCAAGAAATGGTATTTTTTCTTTCTTTACTATTCAATACAAAATTATTTGATATATAGAATAAGCTTGTAGAAATTTTTCTATGGATTTCAACGTTTTACTTAGATTAGTTATTATCCTTTAATTTAAATAAACTCATAATTGAGACAGTCTAAAAATATCATATCATCTATAAATATTTTTATTAATTTCTAAAAATCATTTTAATTATTAAAGTGCAAGGAACAAAACAAAAAATAATTTTTTGATTTTAATCACATCTAAAGGGATTATAATTTACATAAAATTTTTATAAAAAAAAAAAAATTGACAAAGAGGAGATTTTTTTTTTGTCATTGTTAGCGAACAACTAAACGCAAAAAAAAATCTATTTATTTCACCACCATACAACATAGTCACACGGGAAATGATTTAATCATAAATATTGATGTGATAATAATTTTCAGATTGTATTTCCACATAAAAAAAATTTTTAACTAAAAATATACGAATAGAGAATACGAAAAAAAAAATCTAACATATATATTTACATCACAAAAAAAATCAGTTTATTCCTTTAGAAAAAAATTCCTGTTTTTTACATTTAAATTTGTCTTATTTTTATAACATCAACATATATAAAGCTACATATATATATATTTGCAAGATAAACCACACTTCATGTTTTCGCTTCCTCTGAAACAAAAAAAAACCAACCAAAGAACAACAATATAAAAAGACAACGCCAGACAAGTGAATGGATTTATAGCTGTGCAATAATAAAAAAAGCATTTGGAGCTTCCTTAATTCTGTCTGTTTGACGGTTATTTGTTTATTTCTATGCTCCTTTTATTGTTAGTTTTTTTTTTTATTTAACTTCAATATACAAAAAAACATACGAAAAGCATTACCCTATATAATATTATAAAAGAATAAGAAAAATTAAAGAAACACGATATTGTCATATTATTTTTACATTTTTAAATGTACTCAGGAACTCTTAATTGTCCTCAAGTATAAATGACATTTAAATAGCATGACTAATTTATTTTAAATTATAAAAATTATTGTATTTTGTAATAATAAAAATATATATATATATATATATATTATTTTTAGCATAAAATGTCAATCTCGCTTATTATTTTCACATTTATGCATTATTAACATTTAATCAACAAGAAAAAATAAATGCAAAGAATAAAGAAATTCATTTAAATAAGAGCTTTTTATCATTTACTCTTTACTTGCAAATATAAAAACGAAAAGAAAATAATTTTTATCGAAGTATTTTTTCTTCTATGATTGAACGTTTTTCTTCATAATAAATTATTATCATTTTTTATTTATATCACAGCTTAAAGGTTTATTATTCGTTCTTATTCTAAATTTACACTATTGAAGAAAAATGTACAGAAATACATTAATTTTTCGTATTATAAAATTTATTACTTGTTTATTGCTATACTTTACAGAAAATTAAATAAAGTAATTTAATATTATCACAATTGATTCATTTTAATTATATTTCTTTTATTTTATTATAATTTATAGTTTTCTTTAATTAAATTATAATGTTTGATCATCCGATACTATTTCCTGGAATTTAATAGTTTTATTTTTCTTACAAAATTAAATAAATTAAAAATTTTACTATATTTTTACGCATAATGAATTTAATTTTATTTTTTTTATGTAATTATAAGATTGAAAATAAATATGTAATAAAATCTTTAACTATCAATTATTATTTAACTTAAAAGATAAAATCATTAAAAATTTAATTAGCTATTAACTTTTTATAATAAAAAATTATTATCTTTGCAATTTATTGATATCTGTATATTCTTTATATATACATTGTTATATATATAATTCAATATATGTATAAAAATGCATTTTATTGATTATAAAATATTAGCAATAATAATAATAAAAATAGAAACGAATAAAAAATAGAAAATCCTTAGATACGTAAAATGATTTAATAGTAGGTTATTTTTAATAATAATAATAATATGAAAGACAATTAATTTTATCATCATTATGCATAAATATAAATTGTTTCTTTTAATTTTTATACTATGGTTTGACATTAATATTTAATTATTCATAACTGTTTACTTCATTGTTGTTTTTTACTTATTATATTTTATAACAAATGATAAGTGTACTTATAATAAACATAAAATATAGAAGAAAAATATCATATATAATATTCACAACAGAATAACAAAAATAATATATTATATTGTTTACAAATTTTTTTTTTATTTCTTTCTATTCATTTTTGTTTTTTTACTTAACATGTAAGTGTATTTATTTACCCTATGGGAAGAGCTTTTCAGCCATTCAGCTCTGTATTTTATTTTGGTTGACAAAAACAACATTTATATGAATGTCATAAGCACAATTATGTTTTTGTTGATTATGCATATATACTTTAATTCTATTATTACTAGTCTTTTAGGTTTACCACTGTTTTATTATACTTTATTTATATTCTTAACATGAATTACGTATTGCAAGAAATTAATAATTCAAGGTTTATTTTATTTTAATTCTATACGCAGACCTAGCTTTATGTAGAGTAATTGCACTCAATAAAATTCTTATAAGCAAGTTGGTAAATAGAAAAAATAAACATGTATTATTATAAATTTTGATATAAAATTCAAAGAAAAAAAATCGAATGAATAACAAACTAAATAAATATAACTATGATACATAAGAAAAAGTAGAGTGGTCAGATACAATTTACAATATTTTATTTAAAAAAAAATAGATAAGACATCCTATAGTTATAAAACTGTCATTTGCAAAAATACTATTATTAAGCTTAAATAGATTTCTTAGAGTTTTAATCGATTCTTCGTTTATAGAATTTATTAGATGCTTATAAATAAATTAACCGTATTATATGACCACAAAATTATATTGATATTTCAAATAAACATTAAATAATAAAAATAAATCAAAATCAATATTTAACATGCTAAAAATGTTATTTAAATTAAAAAAATACATTACAAATAAACAACATATTTCTATATAGAAAAAAGGTTAAATAAATGCAATTTAAAATTATTTACATAATGTCAAGAATCATAGGTTATGTAAAATTTTTACAAAATATCAATTCAAGTTAAAATATAAAAATTGTGCATCAATTTACATAAATTTAATAAAACAAACTTAAATGTCTAGAATAACGCAAAAGGATAAAAAGGTACTTGATGTTAACATACAAATGTAATGATTTTTTTTTCTTTCTTTTCTCTCATCAAATATTATAACTTTATAATCCGATTTATCACAATTTTCCTTTTTTTATGTAGATAAAATACAAAATAAAAAATAAAGAAAGCAAGCAATAAAAATATTTTTCTACACATAAATAAAGCATGTAAAACGATAATGTTAAATTATGTTTTTATACTTGACACTATAATAGAATCAATATATGAAAATGTTAAAGTCAATTTGACATAGACTATTTTACCAATAAAATTACTTTAATAAAAATCAAAGACAAGCACAACAACATTATGTACATAATAATAAAAAAAGAAATACTGCATATTGGACGTTATACATAGTGCATACAAGATACAAAGCTACTGTTTTTCATCTATATAGAACCGATGATAAACTTCTACTAAGCTTAAGTTAACTCAACAAAGTAGTAACCGTAGTCTCTTTAGTCTAAAAAGGTTATAAAATATGTAAATGTTTTAAATTAGCCAATATTGTTATCCATAACAAATGTTTAGCTGTCATTTACAAAAGCTAAAATAACATGCATAATTTGTTTGTCATCATAATATTGTCAAACGTATGGGGTTTTTAAAATTAAATACAAAATAATGAATACACAAAAAAATAAAAAAATTGTTTTTATATTAACAATATAAAGAGAATACACTTGTTAGGATAGTTATCATTTTTACATTAATGTAAAGATAAATTTTATAAATATTTTACAAACACTTAATTTGTTAAAAAGTTTTTAGTAAAACATCTGCAATAAACATTATAAATATAGGTATATATTGTCTCTATGCAACATCTAGTATGCATCTTTAATTATTTATCAAGCAGATGCTACAAAGAAAATTATCTTATGATTTTATATTAAAAGTTTATTATTATAAAGAAAAAAAAAATTCTTACACAAAATATCATTAATATTTCTAAATTTGTAAAATAATTTATTAATTTTCATATTTTAGTAATAATAATTTTAAAGAATATTATTAATGTATAAATATTAATTGAAAAATAGTTTATTGTAATTTTTTAAGGAATTTTTACTTTTAAATTTAATTTAAAAAATTGTATAAAAGTCATGACAGTATGTTGTGATTTAATTTTATCAATTATTTAACCTAAACATTATTGATTTAATACTATCATCTATCAAACGCAGATACTATAATTATCTACTAATAATTAATTATTCATTATACACATTTTGTGTTCAACTTTATCTACATAAATACTGTTTAAAATAGTTTAATTTTACTTTAAAACCCTCGAATTTCGTGAAATTTTAATTTTTTTAGCAAAAAACCCAATTTTTATTAAATAATAAATTTTTCTACGTTCAAAATACAAAAATTTTTCGTCTAATAATAACACCATTTTCAGTAGAATTGAGGATTATATTGATAAATATTTTTTATATATCACTAATGTTGTTTCAATGCCAAATAATCAAAAAAAAAGTTCATTTAGTTTGAAATATACCTGACCAAATGCTACCTTTATAATTATACTATTGATTGTCAATATTTAAATTGTTTTCTTTAAAAAAAAACAACATTAAAATACACCTTTTGAATACATATATACTAGGTATTGATAATAGAAAAAATAAATCAAGTATTTAATATGAATTAATTTTGTGTTTTCTTAATCGAAAAAATTTATTTTAACTGAGTTCAAACAAAGTTATAGCGTACTACTAACGTCATCAACCAATTACTAAATAACTTTAATTTCACGAAACAAAATTAAAATTAAATTCAATTTGTAAAGCATTAAAATCATTATCGATTTACTTGAAAACTAATTAAAAATCTTTAAACAATAAAACATAAATTTCATTAAGTTGTATAAATTTTAACTAACAATTACTTTTAAATTACTATTTTGATTAATTAAAGAAAAGCACATTTTACACACAAATTGAATAAATTTAGATAAATTCTTAAAATGCAATGAAAAAAAGTTCTATTCAAATTCTATAATTAAATTTATTTAATTTTTTCATACTCCATATGTTTTCTGACAAAAAGAAAAAAATCTGTTCTTGTTTCAACTTTTTACTATATTTACCACAAACTCAGATGAAAAAAAAAAACATAAAAAATAATCATCATCAAGCATATAATTCATGACAACGAAATTAGGAGATAAAACAATTCTGGCATTATTTTGTAAAAATGTTTTTATTCTATTTTTCATTTTAATTTTTATTTTTAATTTTTCTTTATTTAATCTAGACTGTTACAAAAAGCGTCAATTTAAATCTTTTTAATTAAGAGATGAACTAAGAAAGATGGTTTTTGTTAAGTATATATCTCATTCAACATTTCTGCATTATTTGTTCTAAATTTTAAATCTTTTAACTTTTATATCATTTATTTGAATCTCTTATCTTAGGCTTGGATAATTATTCAAATGTAACAAAGCCATCTGAAGACATCGTTTGTAATTTTGCTGAATATTTTTTTAAAAGCACATTTTTCTCTATACAACAGAAATACATACAAAAAAATTATATATAAGTAAAACAAGAAATGTATATGAACATCGCTATATAAAGAAAAAACAATGATGATAACAACAAGAATATAAAAAAAAAAATAGGACAAAAACGATGACGACCATCATCAATTTAACTGTTACTTTGAATAAGTAAAGAAAAACTGTTAAAGCAAAAACGAATTGGTAAAATAAGGTAATTAATCAAGTCAGATACTGTCAAACTGAGTATATTGTATCAATTTATTATTATTTTTTCTTCATTTATTTTTGCACAGAGCACATTGATGTTAGTTTAGATAATAATAAGAAAGAAAAAAAAAATAGAAACACCCTACTTTTTTATTGATCTAAATTCTTAAAGTCATTAAATTAACAATTGAAATATTCATCTTTCATTCATTAGCAAATATAAATTAAATTTAAAATAGTCTTGTAATAAATGAGTTAACACAAAACAATCAAACGAGAAGATACTAAATCTGCTCGTTTGGTATTAGCCAATTAAAATAAATAACAGACATTTTTTTCATACATTTTAATTTCTATCGTTTGATAGCAGCAGACACTGCAATTTAATCAATTAACATTACTTTGACTTAATTTTAATATACAATGTTTTTGTGATAGTTTTTTACGTTTCCAGGTATTGAAAAAGTCAATTTCTATCACATATATATCTAAGTTGCATGCAAATGAGGCATTTATGGCATGTAAAATATTATAAATTGAACTTATACGTGATGTAATCCTTTACATTGGTTTTTATAATATGTTTTTGTAACTTTTTTATTTGAAAAAATAAATATTTAAAATAATATCAAAAAATTAAATCTAAACATTTTTTGCTGTTTTTTGATTAAAATTACAACATTGCAATGACAGTAAACTTTTAACTATTATCAATTTATAGTTAGAAATGTAATATATTTTCAAAAAAATAAACAATCTAATTTGACAAATGAATATAAATTTTGATGAAAAACTGAATAAACAAATTTACAAAAAATAAATTTATAAATAAATAAGAAAAAATATTTTGAAGAAATTCAATTTACCATTGCAAAAATTTAAGATAGATCCAATTACATTTAACGAGAAGGTCAAATAATTTTCTTTTCTATTGTTTTTTAACATTGATTTCAAATTTAATTCATGACATATAATACTAAATTCGAATATACGAGCAAAACTAGACAGCAAAATAAAAATAATAACAATAATAATAATAATACTAAAAAATAAATAAATTGAACATTTTCAATTGATCTTTTTTACCATTTTGCGGTTATATAATAGTCTATTGTCCAAGTAGAAGGATAACAAATACAATACGGTGAGTTTTCACATTAAGTCCAATGGTCTGTATATGTTTTATTATCTTTTCTTTTGAAATGCTTGTATCAATGATATTTTTCCATCACTGTAAACAACTAAATGAATTTTTTTTTCTGTTGTTTGTTGTCATTATTAACAATATAATCCTGATTGATAAATATAAATTATATGTGGCTTTACGTGTTATTATTGATTTTAATCATTTTTTTTTCTATTGTATTGTATAAAATAAAGTATATATGTTATAAAATTTTATATAAATATTCTTATTGTTAAATTTAATACCTATTGTTTATATTTATTAATTCAATTATAAATCATTTTTTTAATAATTATTACATATATATCATTATAATTTAATTGAATAAATATTTTAATACTTATCTATAGATATTGATAATTTATTTTATTTAATAGTAAAATGTTACTTTTAATTAAGATTGCATAGTATAATTATTATTATTTAAGCAACAATATTTAAATAAGAAACGATAAAGTTGTTTTCACTTAATAAAATATTTACTTAAAATATAGATATTTTAAATATATATACTAATATCTAGTATATATATAAATATTTGCTTAAATATTATATAATAAGTAGTTTTGTAGATTGTAGAAAAAAATTATTAATTTGACACATTTTCTAGTAAATAAGAACTGGTAAAATTATTTTCCGTTTTATTAAAAAGTTTTGTGTTAAAACTTTAAGTAACAATGGAAAAAAATAAGAAAATAATATAAATAATATAAATAAAATAAATATGACAATAAAAACCCGAATAAATGTTTGTGCTAAGCTTTTGTATTTTATTTTTAAAAGTTGTAAGTAAAAATAAAAGAAAATATCATCGTAACACAGTTTAACTTAAATTACAAAATAAATGTCATTTATATAAATAAGGATGCAATATATTTAAAAGCTTCTTTTTGATTAATTTTTTACAGTGAAACAATTTTAAAATAAATTTTTCTTTAAAAACTTTTTATTTATTTATTTTTCTTCTGTATCGCTAACGAGCAAAAATCAAGAGTGAATATCATATAACTGAATTGTGTATATATTTATTAAAAGCTTTGTGCTTTTGCAAAATAAAGCATTATTTGATTAAAAAACATTAAACGCATTAACTATATATTTATATAATTCATTGTTTAAATAAATTAAATAAAAGTAGATTGCAAACAGTAATCTGTTAAACTTGTTTTAATTTTTTTTTTATTGTTTTTATATAGAAAATAAACTTACTTCGAACTATGTACTGTATATAGAATGCAACAATAAGAAAAATGCACACAATAACTCAACAGAAAATTATAACAAAAAAAAAAAAGAAAAGTTTTAATAATTTACTTGTTAAAGTTTAAAAACAAATTGTACAGCAGGTATTTCATATTTTCTATTGTTAAAAATAATTTATTTATAGTGAAAACGTTTTTTTTTTTATTTTTAATTATTAATTGTGTAGCTTTTTTTATTATTGTGGTTCTAACAAAATCGATTCATTGTACAAATTTTTACTATTATTTTATATAAATTGTACATACATATATATATGGTCAATGTTCTATCGACCTTAAATTTCACAAAGTTCTTTGATAATACAAAATATGTCCTTTGGGTAAATTTAAATCATTGTTTACGTTTTATTGTAGACATAATTATTCAATGCATTAGAAAAATAAAAAATAATATGCAAGAACAATAGTAAATAGATGTTATTTAATAAACAATAGGTTAACTAACTGGCATACAAAATCCCTGTTCATATTATTTATATGTTACAATTGTTTCATTGTTACAAATGCTTAAACATATGATCATTAAAAGACAATTAACATATTTAAAATTTCAACACTATTAAGCATATGTACAAATAATACAAGACATATTACTACAATTATTTATTGAATATAATTTCTATATTAAAGAAAACATTCTAAAAATTTCTTAAGTACAAAATATTTAACTTTATTTAAAGAGGAAAAATATCATATTTTTATCCATAATGTAACATGTGCCAAAATATTGTCTAGCGATAATTTTTTTTTTATTGAGTGACATAATAAATGATTGTGTCAGACACAAACTCACATTAAAATGAAGAAAAGAAACAAAAATTGGCAAAATAAATTTCATACAAGGAAGTATATATTGAATATATAAAATAACGAATATTTAACCTACAGTGTCATCAGCTCATAAAGTAACAACAAAAAAAATTTTAACTTTTCTTTTCATTTTCTAAATTTTTGTTTTTCTTTTTCTTAAAAATTATTTTTCTTTTTTTTTGCTTTTTACATATAAAAATTTAAATAAACGACATCGTTGTTCTCGCATAGAATATGTAAAAGAACATCAAAATATTTTACATACAAACAATATTTTTTTACCTTTCGCTTGTTACATTTGTGGTTTTAACATATTTTATATAAACAGTACAAGTCACGTCATCATCTTTGCTTTAAACGAACAAAGAGAAAACAAAAATGAATGACAGAAAATATATTTTCTTATGTTAAACACTCAAAGATCTCCTTTTTTCTCTATGTTAATGTGTGTTTATTTAGTAAAAAAAAGTCTTTTATAATTTTTAGTTTATTATGGCGAATTTAAAACTTTTAATAATCAAATAAAATGTATTACATTTTCGATTAACAAATCATATGTAATATTATTTTTCAAATATTTGTATTGAGCAGATGAGAAAAAAAACAGAAGAAAAATGAAAAGTAAAATCAATAAATTTATTTATTATTTTCGAATTTTTTAGCTCTTGTTGTTAAAATAAATAAAATGAAATCAATATATTTTACTTATACTAAATAAAAATTATTACACAATTTTATTATTATTATTATTATTTTTTTGAAAATAAAAAATATAAAACAATATTTTTATATGTATAAAAATGTATAAATCATATATATATTATATACAAGTACCAATGTATAAAACCAATGAGAAAATCAAAATTTATTACAGTGACAAATCCATGAATTGGTCACATTCGTATCGATATACAAACACTGATCTTTATTTATCCAATTCGATTTATATGAATTATTACTACACCATCTAACTTTAACCTAACTCTATATAGACATTTAACACATGAATATGTACGCAATAGTCAAAAAATGAAAAAATGAAAAAAAAGCACAAAAATGAAAATATATATGCGAAATATATATGTATATAAATTTGTTTTATAAAAATAAAAAATTATAATAAAATGTTAGTCTATTCGGCAAATTGACAAATATTCTCATAACATATCATCAATTGGTTAAAATATGAAATATTTTTATAAATTTTATATTCGTATCCTTTAAATCAATTTTTTTTTATATATATACATGTATATACTTAATATTAAATTTAAGAAAATAACATTTATCATTAAATGGTTTTCATTAAACATTTCCGTATTAAATATTCATTTAACTTAGTTTATATATATATATATAAAATCATTAAACTGTATATTTTCAGAGATTTATGTATGTTTGAAAAGAAACTTTTTGGAAAGTTATATAAAATAATTTGCAATAATCGTGACATGTTTACATAAAATATATATCTATCAAGATTAAAATTTACCACAAAATATTCAATATTTTTATTTTTATTTGTTTTATTTTTAAGAAATAAAAAATAACTTAAATTTTGATCATCTGTATAATATTGATAATTAATTTTCTAAGTCAAAGTGTCTTTTCAATCATTATAACTATTATGTTAAAATTAATTCTTTCTTTATTTTTAATCAAATAACTTTGTGTAAAAACAACAATTTATAAACTTTGTAAATAAACTAAGCACACGACACGGTATTAATTTACTTATTTTTTATTCTTTAAACTATAAATCCGTATTGCTGAGCATCTGTTCGTTACCATTTATTTAATTTAAGTATTTTATTATAGATTTAACTATTAGAGCTTCTCTAAATTAATTACATGTGTAATATAATTTTTCACCGTAAAATATTTCTGTTAATAAAATACATTGTCTAAGTAATAATAAACTGTTTTGATTACAGGGAAAAAAATACCGATTGATAAATAAAATAATAAACCTTTTAGTGATTTAACAATAATGAAATTTAATTTTGTTATCAATCTATTGTTAAAGAAAAAATAAAACGTTTATGATTTATTTTATATTACTTTTTAGTTTTATTTAAAAGAAAAAAATAATAGCATCAAATGAAATTTGTTTGAAAAAAGGTTTTCTCTTTGTAGCAACAAAAAATTAAAACCTAAACATTTGAAATATTATTATCAATATTTTTATACACATATCTTTATATAAACGGAAGCTTAAAACTATCCTTGTTATAAACATAAATCATTAAACACGATTATACACATGAATATGGGTTCGCTATTTTATATATATGTATATTTATGTTATATATACATTTTACTTAGGGTATACAAAAATGAAATCGAGTGATGAAGTTATGTGATATAAAGAATATAATAGCATACATACAATTATTTATAACGGATGAAGGGTATAGAAATTCTATCATCTCTTTAACAAAGAATATAATAATGTTAGATCTATGAAGTGTTGTTATAGATGAAAAAAATAAATTTTTTTTTACGTTAAGCTGGTTGCCGCGTGCCAGTGCGCACATAACTTCAGTAAAAATGGTCATTTCATCAATTTTCAAAGTTTATGGTTGTTATAAAAGCATTTTCAACACCGGCCTAAATAAAATTCACAATCGTTCTTTACACTTAATGACGATAATAATCGTGATGGAAGTTCTAAATGACGCGAATTATATATTATGTCGATTTTTATTAATGTTTTAAACGAAATGAGAAATGAAGATCATTCTATATTAAATAATCTTAAAAAACACTACACAAATATGTGATAAATTATATTTGTTTTTTATTTTTTGCCATATGAATGATGTAACTATACCACAAATAGAACGATTAAATACCAAATTATAACTTATTCGTGATTTTATTTATAAAATTCAATGATATCTTACATACAAATTGTATTTACATTGTTATTTTAAACATTTAATGAAATAACTTTTACAATTTTACTATAATATTGAGTTACTAAAATGTTTAAAATTAAAAATTCTTAAAATAAATTTTAAATTTGAAAACAAAATTGATAAAAGCAATTGTTCTATTGCAAATTGATCATAGAAATAGTAAAACCAATAATTTATTATTTTCTTTTATCAAAAGCTTAGAACAAAAATATTGTGCATGCATAGAAAAAAACACAAATAGAGTTTTGTAAACGAAAATAACTTCTTTGAACAAGAAACTATCTTATTAACCTCATTTTTTTTTATTTTTCATGTAATGTTTTCTTTGCAAAAAACAAAGATATAGGAAATATTACAGATAGATATATATATTTTACTATCAAAAGATTTTACTTGAACCTTGATAGTTTCTAAACGATCATTGTTTTAATATCACAAAACTAAGATTATTGGTGCTAAAAAAACACGAAGAAATAACTTTCTGTCATAAAACAAATATTATATTATAGAAAACAGAAAATATTATCACAATGTTGCTTAACATCCAAAAAAAAACCATAAACAATATCGTTTCGATTATATTCGTAAACGAACACAATGTACTAGCCAATAAATTTAACAGCAAAAAAAATAAAAATTATACATAGTAGTTGTGTGACAAGCATTAATTAGGAAAACGTAAAAATTTTAACTCATTTTATTTTCGTCATAATAACAATAATAATAATAATAATAACGTTAATCAAAATCAGCATCTGTTTGTCAGTAAAAACGACAAAGATTGCAGTAAGTTTACATAAATAATAAAATGGGTCAACATACGAGTATGGTACTTTATTTTTGCATTATCAGTAACATAAAGTCCAACACTTAAAACATTTATGAGTTTTAAAATGATTTTACAACCATCTCTAACCATATAAAATGACATATGTTTGAGTGCATTTCTCCAGAACAAGAATTCATTCAGTTGTAATATATACTTTCGATTTACTCGATTCTCGCTTTCTCTTCTTGTTTGAAACAATATTTCGCGTAAATGAAAACTTTAACAAAAAATATTAATCGTTCACAAAAAGTATCTAAATGATGAAAATAAAATATACACCTTAAAAGTAATGGAATTTATATATAGATATGAATTTCGTAAATTAAAGAGAAGAAAAATAACAATAATAAAAATAAATTTAAATGTGTTGAAAAGTTTTCTAATAAATTAAACCTTTTTTTATTATTACATTTTTATTAACGTATATTACTTTTACTTATGATCTGCACACATGTGATCTTCGGTAATATATTAACCATTTTACCATCTTATAGATCTGTTTAGATTCTATTTTATAGAAAAGTTATATGTGTCCCAAATGAATTTTCAATTCGTGACAAATTTACATATAAATGTATCACAATATCAAAAAGAATATTTTATTTGCGTGATTCAATTCGAACCCCAACAAACCATTAAAAAATATAAATAAAAACTTAAACAATTTAAAAAAGCATAAATGTGAGATTTTATTTTTTTCATTTTTGTTAAACACTTTATTTAAAAAAAAGATGTTTTTCAAACATTTTACGTATATTAAAAGTATATTATTATTAGCAAAAAAAAAACTAACTATTAAAAATCCGCTATACAGTATACAAATGTTGTCTGTTGATTAATGAGTTTAATTTAAATTATTTTAAATACATTCATAAAACTGATTTAATTAACACTTTAATTAAATGAACATAAATATTTTATAAAAAAAATAATATAAATTCTTAGTCTTACTTCTACACATCTTATTATAATAAATTTAAAACATAAACTTTTTAGTTTAATTATAACTTTTCTTACCAAAAGACAAGAAATATATGTATGTCTATTTATTTTCCATTAAATAATTTAATAATAAATTGATGAAATTTATTTTTATTTTATTACAGAAAATTTACATCTTTTCGTTAAGCAAAAAAAAAAATAGAACACAAATTTTCCTTAAATATAAAACAGTTAAATATTGTTTTTATATTTTATGATAAGTATATATATAAAATACTACGTGAAACAGCTAAGCATTCATTTGATAACCAATCAATAATTGGTTGACCGTCATATTCTAGCAGCTTTTTATTATAATTTTACGATATGAGATAACAAAAAAAAAAAAAAAACAAAATCATAATAATATAGAAAATATTTTTCTTTTGTAAACAATCTGTCCTTGATATTGTTAAAAGCTTTTTATGTTTATTTATATACGTATATATATATATAAATATTCAATAATTGTGATTCTAAGGCTAAAATCTGGATGTATATATTTATTTTTGTTGTTTTATAGAAAAAATAATAAAATTTACATTGAAAATTACTTTTTCAAATGTAATTTTTTTCTATTAACCTAATTTTGACAAGATTCTACTTGATCTAATAAAAATTTATATAAATAAATATATCCATAAACACGGTTATCTAGTTAAGTGGACCGTCTATCGATAAATAAAAAACCACAAAAATAAATAAACCATCATCAACGTAATAACGATAAAATGGAAAATACTTAAAATAAAAAAAAAAGAATAATATTTCAACCACAATAAAATTCATTGCAAAAGAATATTTAAAGTAAAATTCTTTAAATGTCACGTCCTAATAATTGATTTTAATTTTTTTATTATAAATTATTGTTAATAATTAATATTTATTATTAAAAAATGCATTTATTTATCGGGCAATAAATATAAATTAGCATCAACATTAATATTTTGCAATAACAAGAAATATTTTACTCTATTATTCGTATTTTGTTGATGCGTAATCAATTAAAATTACATCAATGTAATTGCTTCAGGAGTTACAGTGAAAAAACATAATTAACAATGTTAAAAAAATAACAGTATTAATGATAAACAATAAAATTATTGATTTTATTGGCAAACGAAACATAAATATTCAAGTAATAATTCATATAAAAAATTATATGGTCAAATACTCTACATAAATATTGGTAATAACATAATCAAAAAATATTTTTACATATTTAAATTGATATTTACTGATGTAAAAATTACAAGCAAAAAAGATTATTATATTCGCAATTTTAATTTATTGTGCAATTAATAATTATTTTAATTGAAAATTGTTACTGTTTAAAATTAATTTATTTTTTTAACCAATCATAATTTAATTAAAATACTATTAAAAAATTCATACAATTCTTTATACATGAATAACTCAGATAAATTATTATATTTCTTTATAATAACATAAGAATGTTAGATGTTTTATGTAATTAGTGATATTATTTTAATGATTTAAGAAGAAATTGTTTATATTAAAAAGCAAAAAACTATAAATTTAAGTACATTTTCTTTAAATAAATAATTTTGTTCATTTTAATTAATTATTTTAATTAAATAGACATTTATCGACAATATTTCTCAGTACTAATTAATTTATTTAAATTGAAAAAATTTAATTTTTAGTTTTCTTTGTTTACTTAATATAGAATATTTTCATAAATTATCGTCCTTGCCTTGTTAATTTAAAAGACATTTTTGTATATTATTAAACTATTTATTGTTTTTTCTTTTTTATATTTACTGTAAATAAATAATTTAACAACGTAACGAACAATAATCTAAATACGCGATAAACCATGTATAGTTTTTAAAAATGGTATTATATGGCAAATTTATAGAAAATTAATATTCATGAATTTTTAATTTTTTAGCAGAAATAAATATGCTTAAAATTTATTTTTATCGAAAAATTAACCTTTATTTTTTGTTACTATTTTATTTTATAATTAAAAAATTATTATTAATAAATTTAACAATATTTTAAATAAAAAAGGGTTAACCTTCTTTTAAAGAATAATTATAAAATGGGTTAACCTTTTCTTTTAATAACAAAATGATTAATTTTTTTTATTTTTCTTAGGAATACGATTAACATTTTTATAAATCAAAAAATAATAAAAATAATTAAGATAATTAATTTAATTAATATTTATAAAAAGGTTAAGGATAATAATTAAAAAGTTAACAATTTAAAGGTAAATTTATAAAGAAAAAAAAGATTAAGCTTTTTAAAATTAGAAACAAACAATTACACCAAAATAAGGTCAACCTTATTTGTTTTCTACTTGGAATAAGGTCAACCTTTTTTACAAATAAAAAATTTTTAATGGTTATAATTTTTATTTATAAAATAATTTAGGTTTAACTCTTAAATAAAAACTTATTAGGATTGTTTAAAAATATTTAAGATTATTTTTAAATAAGAAAAAATAAAAGTTTCTCTATTTAAATTATTTTTCAAAAAAAAAAAAAAGGTTAACCTTTAAAATTTATTTTTATAGAAAGGTTAACCTTTTAAATTTATGTTTTTTATAAAAAAAAAACTTTTCCATAAAAAGGTTTACCTTTATTAGTATGGATTATCTAGTATGGATTTATCATTTACAGTCTACTATTATATCAAGTTTTAAATGTTTTCCTTTTTTTAATCTCAATTTTAACATTAATGCTTTAAATTATCTTAAACAAAATTAAAAATTACAATAAATAAATTATTTTTTTTATAAAAATTCAATAAACATTATTTTTTTAATATTTATTTATGTCTTCAGATAAAAACTTACGATTAAACGCATTCAAGAAAAATAAAAATTATAAATAATAATAATTCCATTAATTTTTATTATTTATAGCGAATACTTTTAAAAAAAACTAAATAACTTAAATATTTATTACACATAATATTTATATTACTAAAAAGAAATAAATTAAAAATAAAATTATAATAATAATAATAATGTTTATATAATTCTTGATATATAAAGTTTAAACTCTATATTATTATTCAGTTTTATTTCCGTATAAAACAAATTTTTTATAGCAGATAAAATAAAAATATTAACTACTTTTATAATTTTTATTTATTTTTGTATTAAATTTCATTCTAGACGTGATTCATCATCATCATTTCTCATTTTAAAAGTATTAACATTACTTTACAAGTAACACATAGCACTTTTTTTTCGTTTTAAAGGTACTCTTATACCATTTTCTATATTTTAAATAAAACTTGTACGTTTACAATCTACGATATTTATGCAATATTTTTTTATTTATTTTCCTTACAAAGGTAAAAGAAAATTAAAGTTTTTCTATAAAGACAAATTCTAAAAAAGTTGCACCGTAAATTATGTGTAAATTATACATGAGATTTTTATTTTAAAACAAAAAAAAAATTAAATTTAATTCATTTTTGACCTTTTATAAGATTTATTTTTATTTTGAAATTAAGATTTATTTATTATCGTTTTTTTTTCTTTTATATCTAATATATAAAGTAAAGTCCGATTTTTTCGTGTGTTTCTGTAACATTTTGTAGAGGTGGAAAAATTTTTGTAGAAGCGGAAAAAATTGACACTATTTAGGTAGAGGGAGAAGAAACTAAACTATATTATAATAATTCCAACTCACTCTCTATTCTCTATTCTCCTTTTCTATTTTGAAAATGTACTATTGAAATACCTTTTATGTAACGCCATTTTATTATAGCAGATCCTAAAATTAAAAATTTATTACGTTTTTTAACAAAAATACAATAACACATATACATACATACCTATCACTAGAAATTCTCTTTGTTTGAATGATTCATATGAATGAATATTATTTAATAATTACACTTTCAAAATTAGTTACAATTTCTATTTAATAAAACAATTTTAACAAAAAAATAATAAAAATAATTTTTTGAAACTAACAACACTATTCTTTTCACCACTAACAAAACTAAATTATTAAATAAATACTAACGTTTTAACTAAGTAACAATTTTTTAAAATGAATTGAACTGCGAAAAAAACTATATGTGTATTATTATGTTGGCACTATTTGCATAAGGGAAAAAATTGATACTTTTTAGGTAGAGTGGGAAGAAACTAAACTAGATTATATGTAAATAATAATGACAACTCACTCCCTCTTTTTTCTTTTTTGAAAAAGTACTATTAAAAAATTAAAATGGATTGAGTATATGAATTGTTTAGCAAAGATTTGTTTACTAGAAAAATAAAAGCGCTTAATTTAAAATACAACTGTTAAAAATTTAAAATACAACTGTTAAAAATGTTAAATATGCTTTTGAATCATATAAATCCTTAATTGTATTTTGCAAATTAAATAAATAATTTAAAAAAAGGAGGATCAATCATTCAAATTATTTGAAATATTTGTCAAATTATAAATACAAGAAAATGTTATTGTCCTGAAAATATTTATGTTATGTTTTAAAAGGTTATTTAAAAATTATTACGGCAAGTTCAATTTGCTTAAACAATGAAACCGTAAAAATTAAATTATTAATTTTTTTATACCTTTTTTAATTACTCTAGATATTTAAAAGAAATCGTTATACTGGTAAATTAATTTTGATTTTAGACAACAAAACGACGGCGTTTTTTCCGATTTGAGATGTTTAACAAAATTTTATTGCGGGCTACCGATATACCTGCAGAAACTACAAAACAAAAACAAAATTTGTTTTGTTGCTAATTATTTTTAATTGTTTTTTAAACTGTAAAGAGAAATGCAGCTGAATTTTACAATAGGTAGTTTTTGTTTGGTTCAGGTACGCATGCACGTAAAAACTAGAGAAAAATAAAAGGCAATAAAGCAATTTTATTATTTTATTAAATTGTATTTTGCAAATTTAATAAATAATTTTTTAAAAAAAAGGAGGATCAATCTTTAAAATTACTTTAAATATTTGTCAAATTATAAACAAAAGATAATGTTGTTGTTCTGAAATTATTTATGTTATGTTTTAAAAGGTTATTTAAAAATTATTACGCAAGTTCAATTTGCTTAAACAATGAAACCGTAAAAATTAAATTATTAATTTTTTTATACCTTTTTTAATTACTCTAGATATTTAAAAGAAATCGTTATACTGGTAAATTAATTTTGATTTTAGACAACAAAACGACGGCGTTTTTTCCGATTTGAGATGTTTAACAAAATTTTATTGCGGGCTACCGATATACCTGCAGAAACTACAAAACAAAAACAAAATTTGTTTTGTTGCTAATTATTTTTAATTGTTTTTTAAACTGTAAAGAGAAATGCAGCTGAATTTTACAATAGGTAGTTTTTGTTTGGTTCAGGTACGCATGCACGTAAAAACTAGAGAAAAATAAAAGGCAATAAAGCAATTTTATTATTTTATTAAATTGTATTTTGCAAATTTAATAAATAATTTTTTAAAAAAAAGGAGGATCAATCTTTAAAATTACTTTAAATATTTGTCAAATTATAAACAAAAGATAATGTTGTTGTTCTGAAATTATTTATGTTATGTTTTAAAAGGTTATTTAAAAATTATTACGCAAGTTCAATTTGCTTAAACAATGAAACCGTAAAAATTAAATTATTAATTTTTTTATACCTTTTTTAATTACTCTAGATATTTAAAAGAAATCGTTATACTGGTAAATTAATTTTGATTTTAGACAACAAAACGACGGCGTTTTTTCCGATTTGAGATGTTTAACAAAATTTTATTGCGGGCTACCGATATACCTGCAGAAACTACAAAACAAAAACAAAATTTGTTTTGTTGCTAATTATTTTTAATTGTTTTTTAAACTGTAAAGAGAAATGCAGCTGAATTTTACAATAGGTAGTTTTTGTTTGGTTCAGGTACGCATGCACGTAAAAACTAGAGAAAAATAAAAGGCAATAAAGCAATTTTATTATTTTATTAAATTGTATTTTGCAAATTTAATAAATAATTTTTTAAAAAAAAGGAGGATCAATCTTTAAAATTACTTTAAATATTTGTCAAATTATAAACAAAAGATAATGTTGTTGTTCTGAAATTATTTATGTTATGTTTTAAAAGGTTATTTAAAAATTATTACGCAAGTTCAATTTGCTTAAACAATGAAACCGTAAAAATTAAATTATTAATTTTTTTATACCTTTTTTAATTACTCTAGATATTTAAAAGAAATCGTTATACTGGTAAATTAATTTTGATTTTAGACAACAAAACGACGGCGTTTTTTCCGATTTGAGATGTTTAACAAAATTTTATTGCGGGCTACCGATATACCTGCAGAAACTACAAAACAAAAACAAAATTTGTTTTGTTGCTAATTATTTTTAATTGTTTTTTAAACTGTAAAGAGAAATGCAGCTGAATTTTACAATAGGTAGTTTTTGTTTGGTTCAGGTACGCATGCACGTAAAAACTAGAGAAAAATAAAAGGCAATAAAGCAATTTTATTATTTTATTAAATTGTATTTTGCAAATTTAATAAATAATTTTTTAAAAAAAAGGAGGATCAATCTTTAAAATTACTTTAAATATTTGTCAAATTATAAACAAAAGATAATGTTGTTGTTCTGAAATTATTTATGTTATGTTTTAAAAGGTTATTTAAAAATTATTACGCAAGTTCAATTTGCTTAAACAATGAAACCGTAAAAATTAAATTATTAATTTTTTTATACCTTTTTTAATTACTCTAGATATTTAAAAGAAATCGTTATACTGGTAAATTAATTTTGATTTTAGACAACAAAACGACGGCGTTTTTTCCGATTTGAGATGTTTAACAAAATTTTATTGCGGGCTACCGATATACCTGCAGAAACTACAAAACAAAAACAAAATTTGTTTTGTTGCTAATTATTTTTAATTGTTTTTTAAACTGTAAAGAGAAATGCAGCTGAATTTTACAATAGGTAGTTTTTGTTTGGTTCAGGTACGCATGCACGTAAAAACTAGAGAAAAATAAAAGGCAATAAAGCAATTTTATTATTTTATTAAATTGTATTTTGCAAATTTAATAAATAATTTTTTAAAAAAAAGGAGGATCAATCTTTAAAATTACTTTAAATATTTGTCAAATTATAAACAAAAGATAATGTTGTTGTTCTGAAATTATTTATGTGATGTTTTAAAAAGGTTTTTAAAAATCATAACGGTAAGTTCAATTTGCTTAAACAATACAACCATAAAAATTAAATTATTATTTTTATACCTTTTTTAATTACTCTAGGTATTTAAAAAGAACGTTGTACTGGTAAATTAATTTTGATTTTAGACAACAAGTCGCCACCATCCCCACCTAAACTAAAAAAAGTACTATAAATAAGATAAAAAAACTTAAACGGTTCTCAGATTATTATCAGACGTTACTCTGTTCATAATTAATTTTCAATAGTAATATTTTCATTATATTTGACCATATTATTATATTTATTTATCATATTTTCGTTAATCAAATTTTTATTTTTAGCTCTAATTTTAATATATATTTTTATATTGATCTATATTTTTATTTTATTAACTAAATTTAACTGTTTTTTTTCTAATTTTAAATTTTTAGCATATTTCTTTTTTAATCTATATATTAATTTATTTTAAGTACATTTTGAAACATATTTTTATATATTGTATATTGTATAATAATGGATTCGAATCCAAATCCTTCAAAAATTTTTAGAACTTCTGAAACCCCTGGACGACGACTGACTAGGCTTGAGCGCCAAAGGTTACAACAGGCTGAAAGAAGGGCTGCGGAAACAATTGCACAACGCGAAGCCAGGCTTAGAGAGGATCGAATGGCACATGCTACGTCAAGGGAAAGAGAAACAATTGATCAAAGTGAAAACAGACGGGAACAAAATAGACTAAGAATGGATAATGTAAGACGCATGGAAACCACTGAAGAGCATGAAAATATACTAGAACGGCGAAGAATTGAATATGCTACGTTAAACGTCAGGCAGACTTCATTAAAATTGGAAGCATTTAGTTATGATAAAACTAAAAATTATGCGGAACATCCTAAAGTTAAAATTGGAAAAATGGATGTAATATGTGAACATTGCCAAGCAAAGAAATTTAAATCAGAATCACTTGGGATGTGCTGCTCAAAAGGAAAAGTTCAATTACCGCCTTTGAATCAACCACCCGAACCTCTCCTTTCGTACATGACCAGATCAACTACAGAGTCAAAAAAATTTATGCAAAACATAAGAAAATACAATTCCTGCTTCCAGATGACTTCTTTTGGTACAACAAAAAGAGTTCGAGAACCCGGATTTATGCCTACTTTTAAAGTGCAGGGGCAAATATATCATAGAATCGGTTCAATTCTCCCCTGTGATAATAATAATCCACAGTTTATTCAAATTTATTTTACAGGAGACGAAAATCTGCAAGCCAGACAACGATGTAACAATATTCCTGAAACAGATCTACAAATTGTGACTCTTCTGCAGGCATTTTTGCATCAACACAATAATTTGGTGAAGATTTTTAAAACAGCTTTAGATAAAATGCCAACGGATGAATACAAAATTATTATTCGCGCTGATAAGAGACCAGTTGGGGAACATGAGCGGCGTTTTAATACTCCATCTACTGATGATGTGGCCGTTATAATAGTGGGTGAAGAATGTAGCAGCCGTGATATAATTATTAGTAAAAGAAGTAATGCTGTGCAACGAATTTCAGAAACCCATAAATCATATGATGCCCTTCAATACCCAATCATATTTTGGGAAGGTGAAGATGGTTATCATATTAATATTATGCAAGTAAATACTAATAAGAAAGTGTCATGTATGGACTTTTATGCTTATCGTATAATGGTGAGGACTGGTTCCTCAAATCACATTTTGAATTGCGGACAGCTTTTTCATCAATTTATTGTGGACATGTACGCTAAAATTGAAAGCGAACGCCTCCTCTACATTCGTCTAAATCAACAGAAGCTAAGAGTTGACAATTATATTCATTTGCGAGATGCGGTTGCCAGTGATGGAAATATAATGGAAATTGGACAAAAATGTATATTGCCTGCTACATTTACAGGCAGCCCGCGACATATGCATGAATATACTCAGGATGCTATGTGCTTCGTGCGAGCATACGGTTGCGCTGACCTATTTATTACATTTACATGCAATTCATCATGGGCGGAAATTAAGGACGAGCTTCTGGCAGGCCAGAAGCCAGTGGACCGGCACGATTTGATAGCAAGAGTTTTTAAGCAAAAACTTATAAAGCTAATGGATGTTTTAACTAAAAATCATATTTATGGGGAAACTCGCTGTTTTTTGTATTCAGTTGAATGGCAAAAAAGAGGATTGCCACATGCACACATACTATTGTGGTTAAAGGAAAAAATTCGCATAACACAAATCGATGATGTTATTTCGGCAGAACTTCCTAATCCTGAAGAAGATCCTGGACTTTTTGAGATTATATCAAAAAATATGATTCATGGGCCATGTGGATCAATTAACCCTCAATCACCATGTATGAAAGATGGCAAATGTTCGAAGAAGTATCCAAGAAAACTGATACATGAGACACAAACCGGTGATGATGGATATCCTTCATATAGAAGACGGCAGCAAGGACAAGGTGGGTATACGGTAAATATAATAACAAAATCAGGCGACCAAATTGAGGTGGATAACAGGTGGATAGTACCTTACACACCATTACTTTCAAAAATGTTTCAAGCGCACATCAATGTTGAATATTGCAATTCAGTGAAATCTATCAAATACATATGTAAATATGTTAACAAGGGTAGTGACATGGCAGTGTTTGAAGTCGGGCATGAAAATAGAATAACTGATGAGATTACACAATATCAATTGGGAAGATATATTAGTAGTAATGAAGCAGTTTGGCGAATTCTAAACTTCTCCATTCATGAACGTTATCCAACCGTTGTTCATCTCAGTGTTCATCTGGAAAATGGACAACGAGTTTATTTTACAACTGAGAACGCCCAGACGAGAGCTGCACAACCTCCTAAAACAACTTTAACAGAATTTTTCGTACTGTGCCAGGAAGATTTGTTTGCGAAAACATTATTTTACGCAGATGTCCCTGCATATTATACATGGAACAACTCGCAAAAGAAGTTTATAGGAAGAAAACAAGGCGCTATAGTTCCTGGATATATGCATGTACGAAAAAGTGATGCTTTAGGACGAGTATATGCAGTTCATCCTAACAATGCCGAATGTTATTATCTAAGATTGTTGCTTCATGCAGTGCGTGGACCAACATCTTTCACTGATTTAAAAACCGTAAACGGAGTGCTGTGTGAAACATATAGAGAAGCATGCCAAGCGCTTGGTTTGCTTGAAAATGATCAACATTGGGATATTACATTATCGGAAGCCTCTTTAACAAGATTTGCACCACAGCTTCGAAGCCTATTTTCTATAATAATAACAACTTGCTTCCCTTCTAATCCACAGATTCTTTGGAACAAATATAAAGAAAATTTAAGTGAGGACATTTTAAATGGACATCGCAGAGAACACCCTGGCATGGATATTTGTTTTTCGCCTGCAATATTTAATGAAACGCTCTTAATTATTGAAAATAAATGTGCATCAATTAACGGAAAAACGCTTTCGCAGCTTGGTTTGCCATCACCATCACGCAGTGCTACTGACCAATTTAATGGAGATATTTTGAGAGAAAAGAACTATGACGTTGATCGTCTAAGAAATTTTGTGGAAACAAATAAACCTCTTTTAGTAAATGACCAGTTAATTGCGTATAACACAATTATAGAAGCAACAACAACGAATGCAAATGGCAGCATTTTTTTCCTTGATGCACCAGGAGGAACAGGTAAAACATTTTTGATTAATTTATTGCTTGCCAATATTAGGTCTCAGAATAAAATTGCTGTTGCAATTGCATCGTCGGGAATAGCTTCAACATTATTGGAAGGAGGTCGAACTGCACATTCAGCTTTAAAATTGCCGTTAAATATAGCACACTCAGTTACTCCGTTGTGTAATATGAACAAAGCTTCTGGGCAAGCGGAAGTGTTAAAAACGTGCAGCATAATTGTTTGGGATGAGTGTACTATGGCGCACAAAAAATCAATTGAAGCACTTGATCGAACGCTACAAGACTTTAAAGAAAACAGCCTATTAATGGGCGGTACGGTTCTACTTCTGGCAGGTGACTTTCGTCAAACCTTGCCAATTATACCGCGTTCTACACCCGCCGACGAGCTTAACGCTTGCCTCAAAGCATCAAGTCTTTGGATGCATGTTAAAAAATTGACATTGACAACCAACATGCGGGCACATTTACAAGGGGATTTAGAAAACAATAATTTTGCACAACAATTATTGCTTCTTGGAGATGGTAAGTTGCCTTGCGATCCTATTACTAATAACATATCTTTTCCTTTAGGTTTTTGTAATATAATGTCTTCCCTTCAAGAAACAATAGATAAAGTTTTTCCAAACATATCTACAAATTTTTTAAATCATCAGTGGCTACGAGAAAGAGCAATTCTGGCACCAACAAATGAATGCGTTAATAAGATAAACCTTGAAATTCAAGATAAGCTGCCTGGCATTAGTACAACATACTCATCGATGGATAGTGTCACGGATATTGAACAAGCAATTTATTATCCTGTTGAATTCTTAAATTCTTTAGAACCATCTGGTATGCCTCCACACAAGTTAATATTGAAAATTGGATCACCGATAATGCTTTTGCGAAATATCGACGCACCTAAAATGTGCAACGGAACACGGCTTTGTGTTGAAAAACTCATGCCGAACGTTATCCAAGCAAAAATATTAACTGGTAATGCTAAAGGAGAAAGTGTTTTTATACCACGCATTCCTTTGATACCAACAGATATGCCTTTTGATTTTAAGCGCTTGCAATTCCCAGTGCGACTTGCATTCGCAATAACAATAAATAAAGCACAAGGGCAGTCACTCAGTGTAGCGGGCATCAATTTAGAAAGTCCATGTTTTTCGCATGGTCAACTATATGTTGCTTGCTCCAGAGTGGGAACACCTAAAAATTTGTTTATTTATGCACCGGAGGGAAAAACAAAAAATATTGTATATCCTAAAGCCCTAGAATAAGTTAATGATAATTTTAAATAATTTTGTAATTTATTGTATTTATTTAATTTTAATTAAGTTACTTTAAGTATTTGTAAATAATCACCTAAATTATTAAAATAATAATAAAATTAAGTTAAAAGTTCCTATTTTAAATTGAATTGTTTTTTTTTTAAATTTTCAACATTAAAAAAAAGCTCTCTGATAAAAACTTAATTGCTATTCGTGGAATAAAAAATTGAATTGCATTAACATTAATAAATCAAAATATTGACAGTATGTTAAAAATTAACATAAACTAGGTTTAATTATTTTCAAAACTGTATTTTATCGCCGTGCGAAGCCGGGTAACACCAGCTAGTTAATAAATAAAATCTTATGTTTTACATGAAAATAATTTATTTAAAATAGATATAAATAGTTTTTGTTAATGTATCTTTTTTTTTCTTTTTATTCAATAAAATTTCTATAACAATAATTTATTGTATTTCATCTTCATTGTAAGTTATACAATCAATAAAATTTATTATCGTATTTTATTGCAATCAGACTGCATCAATAAAGAATAAAATTTCTATGCAAACAGAATAAAAAAAAATTATTTTATTTATATTGTAGAATTTTGTTAAAACACTTTAAAGTAATTTCTTTAAGTTTATCTTAAACAAAGAATTATATTGAATGCTTAAGCTAAATAAATTTCTTCTTATAAAATAAAGAAATAAAAATCTGGCATTACAAGTATTAACAAATTTTCAAAAAAAAAATAATATTTATTCATAGTAAGAACAGTAAAAGTGTAAATATAAACAACACTCAATACCGAACATGGAAATAAAACTATTTGTCACTACAAACGACTTATTTATAGTAATCTTGATTTGTCTGGCTAATGATTAATTTATTTGTAGCATTTTAAAATACAATATTAGTACCATTAGAGCTTTACTGAAGAAAGTATAAAAAAAAGTAACTAAAAGCTTTATCAACAATCAAGAGAATAAATTTTTCTTTTTTTAGATATTCTAAACCATTCAATGGTAAATTAATATTTTTTGATTAAAATAAGATGAACGAATAACATTCAAAACTCTGCTTAATTCATAATTTTTATGTTTTATGAGTAATGCATATAAAATTGTCATAAAAATATTATTTACTACTGTACTGTTATTATTACAAGAAAGCATAAATTATTTATTTGTATTTATTTTATGTTAAATAATATATTAATAATTATATAGAGTTAGTTTTAAAATTGCTGTTTTTATCTTATTACAGTCTGAACTACATACATACAACTATATACTTTTGTTTATAATGAAAAGTGATTAAAGCATCAAGCATGTACAAAAACAAAAATTAACACTTATCAGTGCAACATACTGTATTATGTATTATATTTAATAATAAAAGCCATTCAATAAATTTTCATTTATTATTTTTGTAAAATAAAAACGGAAGAAATATCTATATTTAAGTGGAAATTACATAATTAAAATGCAATACATATAAATAACAATCAACAGTCAATTACTTGTTTTAATCATTAACTGTTTTTTTTTTATACATATTATGCTAAAATTTATTTCAGTTTTTTTTTTTTTTGTTTTAATTAGTATTTCTATTTAAAGTTAATTAAACTTAAACTACCCTAACTATACGTATAATGTTTTTACTACCTTGGTACAAATTTTTTTGCCCTATTTTACGTCTGATGCAGTGAAACGGAAAGCATTATAGTACTTATAAAGCATTGTTAAACAGAAAAAAAATACTGTACATACATATAAATATATATTACATAATCCTGTGCAGAAAAAAAATCAAATAATAATAATAATATATAAAAATAAAACGCCAAACTAAATAGAAGCATAAAAGTGGTATAAAGCATTAAACTTAAAAACATAAAACAAAGCAGAAAATATATAATAAAGAATTATTTTTTTTATGCAAAAAAAAAAATAATAATAATAATAAAAAAAAATAAAAATTATAATGGAATAATGAAAATGGTACAACATTGTACAGGAATGCTATATTACACGGTTTTATATTTATGATAAAATGAACAATGAAGTATTGTTAGTTTCTCTATCTTGTTATTTATATGTATTGTTATTAGTATGTAAATTAATTAAATCAATATCATTTTTAATCATAAGTTTAGTATTTTACATTTATTGCAATCAGATTGTAAAATTGTTTTAATAAAAAATATAATAATAAAATTACTGTTAACGTTTATACGTTATCCTATATAATAATAAGTAATTTTCTTATCATAATTAAAAATAACGATATATTAATTTTGTTAGCATAATTACTTTATTCAGAATAATTAATAACATTAAATTTTTCTATCGTTCAATAATGTCTTAACATGCAATTCACTAGTTTTTATCGTTTTGCTGTTAAATTAAATTTAAATACATAGAACTTTTATAATTAAATTTCCTCAATAAAAACAAGCTTTTTAATGTTATTTAAATAATTATTATTCATTAAAAAAATAGCTTCATTTTGTTAACTTTATTTAAAACCAAATTTTACAATAATATTTTTTGCCTAATTTTTAAATTAAATAAATTATATATTTTTATCAAATATTAAATCATTTTCTTTTTTCTTACTTTAGCACAAAGAAATTTTCAATTGAAAAATAAACTTTTTGTAAAATAATTAAAAATGATAATCACATGAATAAGAAAATATAAATAAAATATTCTAAAATTTATTAAATTTTATTTCTTAGAATGAAGGCTTTTCTTTTGGAATTATTACTTTTAATTTATGCATTTAATTAATTAATAATTATGTTATAATAAAGTCTATATTAATATATTATTAATGAAATTTAAATTAAATTATAATAAAGAATAAATTTAAATATGTTTATATTCTATTCTTAACTAATAATATTCACAATTAGTATTTAATATTAAGATGAATAAAAAATAAAAACAAAATTAATTTATTTTCTAATTATTTTTATTAATTCAGGAAATTTAGTGAAGAAGAAATTAAAAGGTAAAAACACCATCATCATTTGATTAAGTGGATTCATTTATTTACTTTAAGGGGGTGGCATTTTAAAAACACAAAACAATACGAAAACAAAAATAATTGAATAATAAACAATCCTTTTGTCTATTATTTTGATATCATGCTGATTTAATTTATCATCTAGATAATATTTTTGACCCTCAGAAAGAAAAAACAGAAAAAAAAATACTACATTATTCTTATTGTTAGCTATTTAAACTGATTTGTGTTTTCACTCATTCTTAATTTTAAGGTAAACAATACATTAAACGATTATTATGATTAGTGTCATTAGTTTATTATAATCAAAAAATAATCTCAGTTTTTCGTTTACTTAATCAAATCCCTTTATAAATAAAATTTAAAAATAGAAATAATTGAAAATTTAATTAAAGCACAGCAAATATAATAATTGTAGTTTATTATCTAATAATTAATTAATAATAATTAATATAGTTGATTAACAATACACAAAGCATATTAATATTTTCGTAAAAAAGTATAACCATTAAGTACAATTTCAAAAATAAAGTGTCATAAAGTAATGAAATTAAAAAGTAAGAAAATAATAACAGAAAATATTATTATTTTTGATTAATAAAAAACCATTTCTAGGCCATTGAGTTAATAATTTAATTATTATCAGTTGAATAATTAACTAATTAATAATTGTTAATATATAAAAAATATTTTTGTTTTATTTAAGTTTAAGCTGAATGCAAACAAAATATACTTTTTTCATTTATTTATATTTATTTTAAAGAAAGAAAAAAACTAAACATTACATATAAATGTACAAAATATATATATATATATATATATATATATATATATATATATATTTATTTAAATTTAACTTTATCTAGTTCCTTACTATTGTTATGAATTTACTATTATTACATGTTATATACTGACTAAACATATAGATAGAATAATTTTAGTAGGGAAAAACAATAATATTACTATTGCATCAAAGTTTTTCTATTATAACATAATAAAGGTGTTAAAACTATACGATAAGCATTTCTATTTATTTAATAACAAACATAGTTTTTATGAAATTAAATGTATACTATTAAAAACAATTTATTAATATAAAACCATTTACAACTTTTATAATTATTATTATTATCATTGTTTATAATTTATTTTATTATTTATCACAATCATTATAAATTTTATAACTTAAATAGAGAGTAATGATGATTTAAAAAAGTATATATTTATCAAAGTATTACAATAAAAACTTGATTATTTCCTATAAATTTGATTATAAACAAAACTTCCTATTTCTTAAAATTAATACAAAAAAAAAATCAATTTTCTCTAATATTATAATTGAATTAAATTAATTTATTTTTAATATAAATACCACAAAAACCCTAAATCGGACATTAACTATAAATTATATAGCATTAAAAACAAATGTGTTGTAATATTTTAACCATTTTCATGTGTTAAATTTATAATAAATATAAAAGAAAATTAATAAATCTATATATATATAAAGTTTTTTTTAATTAAATTATAAATAAAATAATAACTTAATTGAATATAGAGAACATATAGTTTATTTATAAATATATAGAAAATAATAAAGCTTCTTGGAATTTTGAAATATATAGTGCAGTGATGGTGAACCTTTTTTGGAAGTAGCACAGCACTAGCTCGTGAGTCACAAATCCTGTGGGTTTTTATAAAAGCGGGGATGGTGTTTCAGCTAGTTTTTTAATATTAGGCTCACATTCTGTATTTCTGTTCGAATATTTTACAAAATTCATTGAAGAAAACAATTTTTCACAAGAATATGTAGACCCGAATATCGTTAACAGCGCATTTGCAAGTTTCTTTATTGATACAAAATAATTTGGTAAAGAATTCCATATGTTTAATGTAATATTTTCAATTTTCAGTGTGGAATCATTATTATCTGCACGTATTTCAAACATTTTTGCTTCTACTTCGGAAAACAAGTTTGGGTCATCTAAAAAAACCTTTACGAGTCAGTGTCTGACCCGCGGGTGGTCACAGGTTCGCCATCACTGATCTAGTGCCTAATAATAAATATATATTAATAATAAGAATACAGCATATATTCCCAATAGATGCTTATAAATACCTCTTATTTAATGTTTATAATATTTTTTAACAACATAGCATATAGTTTATTTGTTAAAAAATACGCTTGACTTAATTTACTCATAGATTTTTACTCTAATAATACAATATTTAATAAATATTTTTATAAAAAATATATAATAAATAAATAAACTAAAAAAAAAAAATTCCAATCAAATTATTTATTAAAATTACAATTATAACACTTTAAGCATAAAAATACATGAAAAATAAAAAACCATTATTGATTGGAATTCCGTAACAAATTTGTACCAATTAGTAAACTACCGTCAGTAAATTCATTGGTTCATTGGTTTTTCGACATCAAAAAAAGAAGCATTTTTATTACGCAAATAAACAAATAAAAAATAAATTTTAATTGTCATTACGATTTCCAATTATGTATTTTATTCAGCACACAAAAAAATTAAAATTATTTTCCAGAAAATAAACAAACAAAACCATATACAAAAGTATATCCGGAAAAGTTTATTAAATTCAAAAATTTATTATTTTTCGCACAAATAAAATTATAATATTATTTCGTCTTGCATACAAATTAATTAATCAAATAAATAAATTATAATTTACTTTTTATAAAATAATTTCTCTATTTTTCTCTATTAAAATTAACTTAATTGAATTACATTGCAAAAATTTAATTATATTGTAATAAATTAATTTTTTTTTCGGTTTTTCTCTTTTGTGATTTTTATCAATCAGTAAATAAATTTCAAAAAAAAAAAATTTTTATATATTTTATAATTAATTTGATATATTTTTTACATGATTTTCATTGATTATGTTTAATCGACACAATAGTGTACATTGTGGGTGTTTTTACACCTTTTTTTACCGTGTTAAACAATATATTTTATTACAATTATTTTTATAAATTCAAAATTAAATATAAATGCAGTATAAAAATATAATACAGTCAACTCTCCTATAACGCGGTATTTTTATAATGTGGTTTTCATATAGCGCGATGTGCAAATTGTGACTGTTTTCCTATAACGCAACGCGATCTCCTTTAAACGCGTTTTTCTACAATAACTTTCCAACAACTGAAATGACATGCAAAATTTATCTTTGGCAACATATATTCGATGTTTTGAATTCAAAATAACATTAAAGATCATACATATATCCTCGAGTCTTTAAAAATATTAATTTAACTGAGTTACCTGTATTTTGGCGAGCAAATACAAAATTATTTATTCGATTTAACTTAGTTTTTATTTTTTTATTACGAGTTTTCAATATAACGCGACAGTGGAAAAAAGTATAAAAATAAGTAATCGTATAATTGAACTTATTAAAAATAAACTCACCTGATATTACTACTTATTTTTATTATTGTAAATATTATTATTATTAATAATTTAATCATAAATAACTATGATAAAATCATTTATATGAAAAACAAATATTTACTTTATTATATTTTTTTTTTCTGCTATCAGCAGCTTTACCTGCTGCCCATTATAAAAGAAATTCATTTTTTCTTATATATTTACTCTTAAATAACATCTGGTTTTGTTTGTCATGATTTTTCTTATTGTTTTCACTCCTTATTTTTTTGCTAGACGAATAAAATTCTGAACTTTTTTGTTATATCTACATAATTTTTTATACATAAAATAACAAGTAGAAAAATACTGGTAACATGTAAAAATTGGCAATAGTAAAAAAGGTAGCTAAATAAACCATCAACGCAATCAACATATTTGTGGATATATAACTTTATTGTTTGTTTCTTTTATTTTTACAATTTTTCTATCTTTTTTTCTTTAACGAAAAAAAGAACAAACCAGAACCAAGTCAAGAACAAAATATAATTTTCTACAATTTCTTTTATTCGTTTTATTTCTTCTGTATTATTTTTATTTTTCTTTTTTACCTTAATTTTTCTTGGGCTTTTTCCTATCTTAGCATTTCTTCTTAGAAATATTCTTCTATTTTTGGTGTTACTGTTGTTGGAAGTAATGTCTTTTGTTGACTGGAAATTATTTAACTAGGTATGAATGAGAAGTATAAGAATATTTTTTAACATTTTTCATTGAAAACAAAACCTATTGGACCACCTGTGCTTTTCTGAAAATATATATTTTTGTTTTATATAAATATAAAAATTCATCTTCTTTTTTTACTATTATCGTGATGTTGATAAAGATAAAGATATGTTCCTTAAACAATATATAAATATACATCAAAAAAATATTAAATTAGCAAATGTAAGCAAGCAAAAACAAAAAAAGAAGAAGAAAAACAGATACAAATAAAGAAAGCTTTATCGTTTTCTATTACTAATAATCAAAAAAATTGTAGCATATTTAACGTAAACATTGATTATATAATAATTTCCCTTAGCAATAGAAATTTTAATTAACTTAAAATAAAAGCAAAAAATAAAATTGTATTTAAGTGGAGACGCCTGGTTTTAGCCACTTATTAACTTTAATTCACTAATCAATCATTTTAATTTGTATAATTTATTTCTTATCACTGTCTAGAAAATTCATTTCAAAAATTATTGTATTTCGCTTACAATATTACAATGTAAATAATGAATTAATGTTAATATTAGAAAAGACTTTGCATTTTTAACCGTCACGACAGCCCCACAATCAAATAATCTAAATTATATTATCGACTGATTTTTCCTGGATGTTATGCTATGTGAATTTCAATAATAATTCGATATCCGGTTGTAGTTATTTGTTTTTTTTTTTGTTATGTATACACAATCAAGAATGTTTTTATAACGAAGTTAGTTGATTGATTGAATTAGATTTTGTGGTGTTTGTGTATTTGGTTGGGATTAGGCTTGATAAATTTTTTAACACGACATCCGTTTTTTTTTTCTTATGGTAAACTTTTCTACTATTTTTCCTGTTGTTTTATGCTGTTTTCTTTTTTGTCTGTTATTTAAATAATAATGAATATAGCAAAAAAAAAACATGGAAAAAAATGTCTTCTATGCTTAATTTTCACACTTCGTTTAAGCCAACCTTAATTTTGACTAAAAGTACATAAAACGAAAAGCTTCTCTTTTTTTTTTGATTTTGTAATAACAAAACACAGAAAAGTTAATCAATGAATTTTATTTTCTGTAGAAGACAAAGTAAAACAACAAAACAATAAAAAAAAAAATGATAAATAATTTGTATGTTGAATGTCAAAAGTAAATATTTATTTTATAATTGCTTTATAAGACTTGCTACCCCTTTTTTCCTTGTTCCTTGTCCATTTACATTGTTTATACTTATAAATATTTATCCAAATCTTTAATCATCGCGTAACGCCTTTTAATTTCCGTAAAAGTAAATCTTTGTCGCATTAATTTTTTAAACTAATTATTTTAGATTTTAAAGTAAAGATGCGCTTAAAAGCACAAACAGAAAGAAGAAGAAGAAGAGAAAAATTATAATTTTGAAAATTTACCAAAGTATTATCTCTTTTTAAGCTTTTTTCATTTCTTTTCTTATTTTTTTTTTTTTTTAAACAAGAAAACAAGAAACTTTTTACAAAAAACTTTTATGAACTTAACACTGTTAAAGTAAACTTTTTACTTCCTTCAAATTAATACTTTTTAATTATTAATATTTTTAAATGTAGCTTTAGAATTACAATGTTAAGCTTTTGGATAGCTTTCAATAAGCATTTATGATTTCTATATAATCATCATTATTTGGTGATTATTTACATTGGAATTGTTAATCTATTGCAGTGTAGAGTGTTTATTTTCTTATTTCTATTAATAGTCTTCTACGGATTCAGCACGTCTCTGTTATAAAATTGATTTATATCGTTCTAGATCCTGAGATAAATTTCATTTACAAAAAAGTACAAACGTTTTTTATAGTCCGTCAAAGGACGAAAAATATAGAAAACTAAGTAAAATCTCTTTCTATATGCGATTTGCTTCTTTTTATTAGATATATATTTTCATTTTAAACGATTTATCCTTTGCCATTTGTTTCGCTTCCACATTTTCCTTCTACATTTTTTTAATTTTATTTTATTTTAATTTATCGATAAAATATAGAATTGAATCTTTCGAATTAAAAAAGGAATTCCATCAGAAAATACTATATAAGCTAGCCTACTACAGTTTTGTTAATTTTAAATTAAATAACTAAAGTGTATATTGACATTGTCTTTAGATTTTTATTTTCTTTTTTAATGAATGAAAAGTATACAAAAGTAGATGAGAATTTTAATTAAATTAAAAATCAATAGACTTTAAAATATCTATAATGTCACAACATTGTCGATTCTATTAATTCGACAAATGCCGTGGACTATGTGGACGTTTTTAATCGTTTCTGGTAAAAGAGTACGGTGGGAACTTTGACTGACACATTGACTGACATATATAGCATTTCAACATGAATAAAAAGAAGAAAAAAAATATTTAATTAAAATTGTTTGTTAAACTATAAATTAGAATTATAAATTTTATTATTAATGTATTGAAATTGAAATCAATTAAAATTGGTATTTTTTTATTCAAAAATATATACAAAATGTACATTGTCATATAATCACTATATTATTATAATAGATGGCACTGGTGTATTTTTGTGTATATCATATATATTTTTTTAGTAGTACTAAAAAACAAACCAATTAAATGTTACTTATTTTATAATCTAACAGTTTTGCGCATATAACTTGCTAAAATCTATTATCTGTTAATAAGTATTTCTAATAGATGGAAAATATAAATAATTTTATGAGCTACAATTTTTAACAATAATTTTATAACAATCAAGGTCAAAATTATTGCAACTTATAATCTAAATCTAAACACAACGCAAAGATACTAATTAATTTCTTTTAATTCATAAATAAATAAATATTTATGTTAATTTAAATAAATAATAGTTAATTAATTTTGTGTTCATTTCAAATACATAATATTTCTTTTCATTATTCTCTGTAAATGTAAATGATACTTGTCATGTTTAACAGAAAATAATATTATTATTTAGAAGCTAAATAAATAATAAATATAATATAATTTTTTAAGTAAATAAATAATATTACACAATTATTATTTGATTTAACTTGTTATCGACAATAATTATATACAAAACAAATAATTTAAATAATATTTAAATAAGAAATTGTAGAATCGCACTACCAAATATGCTGCGTTTATTTTTTAAGTAATCGATTTCTCTCGTTTTTAATATGATTAATCTCAGTTCATACACATTAAAAGAAAAATTAATAATTTCTCATTTATTTATATCACGTATATATATTGTAATATCACAATCTCTTGCTCAATTTATTTTTCAACAAGTTTTCATGCATTTTAAATTCACTCATACACCCTCAGAGCATTCTGCCACACAATCCATACGTACAGTTTAGTGGTGTAAAAGCATTTTTGAGAGATTTTGATTTTTTTTTCTATTTCTTTGTTGAATTATAAAACGTGTGTACAATGTTGTGTAGATTTCAATTTAAAATGAATAAAAAAGTGTAGACGAAGACGACGTTCATAAAATCACCATAATGGCGAAAAAGAGATGCCGACTTTAAATATTAAAAATTGAATTAATTTAAAAATTAATATAATTATTAAAAACAAAAATCATTCCAGTATTTTCCATTAAATTATGTACAGTAATTTTTAACTATAATCTATTTACTGTTGTTTTTTTATTTAATTATCATTTCTGTATTGTGCACAAAGTTATTGTAAAACTAAAATTGCGGTTGCGGGTGTTTTGTGAATCAAACGTGGTTTCTTTATGAGTAATTAATTTTTTTTTTTTTTTTTTATTTTATTTTTTGTCTTTAAACTTTTAAAGTGTTTATTTTTTTTTCACAAGAATAACCAGTAAAAGAAAAAGAAGTAAAGAAAAAAAGAATTCTTTATAGTTCTATTCTATTCGATTTTGGATTGAAGTTCACTTTAAAGAACCGGATTAAATGTAAAAACAACTTTCTTCTTTTTCTCCTTGTTACTGGTTCGGTTTTATTTTTTTTTAATTCTTTTTTTTTATACATATATATATATATTTTATTACTACTGCCACTCTAGTGCCTTCTTGTTAAATTTATTCGATTTGCCATATTCTTTCGACCTCATCGAGAAAACCAAAAGACAATCATCAACGTGTACTCTTTCCATCACCATCAACACCACTAGACACCGCATAAATAAATTTAATTATAAAAATCAAATAAACTCAATTAATTTTGTAAGTATTTTTTTTTTCTGTGTGTTACTTTTTAAATTTTTAATTGTTAAACAAAATTATTATAATTTATTTGTGATTAAGAAAGATTTTTCGTTTATAATATTTAATTTTCTCTGCCGTAACAAAAAATGTGCAACATGATGCCGGATATTTCTTCCAAATAAAAAAAAATCATATTTTCTTAACAAAATTAAATCGAATGTGGTGATTCAATAAATAAAAAAAGATTGTTTTTTTTTTTTTTTTGCTTTTCTCGTCTTATTCTTGTTGTTTTATTCAAAAAAAAATTTTTTTCATCATTTATATGCAACAGCAAAGCACAGTGTGTAAAAAAAAAATTTATTCTTTGGATGTAATTTACATTTTTGTTGCTATGCGGTCGATTTTTTTTTTCGTTAATAAAATAAAATTGCGCTAACCCAAAAAATGAAAATAATAATAATATTAACTCAGTCTTTAATAATTTTTGTTTATTTTTTTTTTAATATATATATTTTTGTGAAACTTATTGAAAAAAAAAAATTATTTTTTATTTTTTTTTGACATAAAACGAAAGGCATGAAAAAAATAAGTAAAAAACCGGCTAGTATATCGTAGTAGTAGATGAAAAAATATAGTCAAAGAGGCAAAATTCATGATCACAAAAATAATAAAAAAAAAAAAACAACAAAATCTACTTGTTTTGTCTAATGTCTTCTGTTTCGGGTAGTGGGCATGACATGAGTTTAGAATTTTAGAGCTTGTGTGAACAAAGAAAAAATTGATTTTATTTATACACTAATTTTGTTTAACATTTTACTTTATTTTATTCTTTTCTTTTAATTCATAGAACAAAAATGTGAGGAAAAAATAGAAGTAAAAAAAAAAAAAAGAAACTTAAATTAGAATTTTTAATTTTATTTATTAAGAATGTGAAAATATTTATTAAAATTAAAGAAAAAATAAAAGCATAAAAATCAAGTGAATAAGTATTTTATCAGACAGAGAAGAGTAAAATATTTGTTTTATTCTGGTTTATGTGTTATCCGCAAGTAGTCAGAGAAGAACGAAGACAGTGTTTTTACCACCGTACACGCAGCACACAGTGGTAAAGAGCCATTCGCAGAAATATTATATATATATAAAAAGAGAAAAACTTAATGATTTTTTATGCAAAAATATGGCCTCACAAAATGGCAGCAATAAAGAGTTTGTGGAAGGATGGACGCTTGCACAAACTTTAGGAGAGGGTGCCTATGGCGAGTATGTTAAAAAAAAAGTTTCTATAGTTTTCTTTTCATTTTTTTTTATTTTTAAACACTAATAGCAAGTGATTTTAATTAAAAGTTAAATGTGTTAAAGTACCACAAATCTTCTGTATTTGCAGAGTTAAATTGTTAATAAACCGACAGACTGGTGAAGCTGTTGCCATGAAAATGGTTGATTTAAAAAAACATCCCGATGCATTAAACTCGGTTAAAAAAGAAGTATGTATCCAAAAAATATTACAAGATACTCATATATTACGATTCTATGGTAAAAGAACGCAAGGTGATATTGAATACATATTTTTAGAATATGCCGCTGGTGGTGAACTATTTGACAGAATAGGTAATAATAATAGATAAAATTTAATTGTCAATTTAATTTTATAATTGTTAATTACAAAAAAAAAAAATTAGAACCTGATATTGGTATGTCACAGCATGAAGCACAACGATTTTTCAAACAATTATTATCCGGCGTTGAATATTTACATTCACGTGGTGTTGCACATCGTGACCTTAAACCTGAAAACTTATTACTTGACGAGCATGACAATATAAAAATTTCCGATTTTGGAATGGCTACAATGTTTAGGTATTAGGTACAAAGCACAAGATTTCTTTAAAATAAATTATTTAATTTTATTATAATATAAAAATTTAAATAATATATTTATATATTTTTGTTTTAAAAATGATTAACTCATTTTTTTTTTATTTACAATTAGAATGAAAGGTAAAGAACGTTTGCTGGACAAAAGATGTGGTACATTACCTTATGTTGCACCTGAAGTTCTTGTCAAACCATATAATGCGACGCCAGCAGATTTATGGTCCTGCGGAGTTATTTTAGTTACAATGTTAGCTGGAGGTAATTGTTATTTAATGGTTTTTTTTTTAAGTTTTGCACATTTTTTTTTTTTTTGTAAGTTAAAAATACACCAACATATTATCATCCCATCATCAGTAATGTTAATAAAGCAAAGCAAATTAAAATAAATCCAGTCCTTGATAAATTATTGTAAAAACTATAAAGAAAAAGAAAACAAGTGTGTGCGTATTAAATTTGAAATAATTAAAATAAAAATTAACAAAATTGCATAACCTGGAATGTTACTTAATAAAAAAAAAACTAAAAATAATTATTTTTTTAAATGCTTGATTATTGATTTTGTTATTTTTATTATTTAATTTATTGTTTTTTTGTTGTATAAATTAAATATGACAATTTACATATACTGATTAGCTCGTAATTATTTTTATTTTAATTATTTTGGCAATGTGATATAATTTTTACTTGATATACTTTTTTGCTGGATCTTTGGTATTCTAGCTGTAGATTGTAAATATAAAAATCTCTAAAGCTTTAATACCAGAGGTCTTGCTTAAATTGCTTGCTGCACTGTGCTTTTTTTTTTTTTTTTTGAAAGATGCAAATTGTAATCAATTAATTAAAAAAAAATATAATATTTAGAGTTTATTATTTAAAACAAAAAAACATTTTTGATTTGCACTATTTCTATCACTTAATATTAATAATTTTATTTTAAATGAATTTTAATTTGTTTTTATTAAAAAGTACTTGTTTTTATAATATTTAGAATTACCATGGGATCAGCCAACATCGGCGTGCCTAGAGTATTTAGCATGGAAAGAAAGTGATAGTTGGACAACAAGTACACCGTGGCGTAAAATAGACACGTTAGCATTATCACTGTTGAGAAAATTATTATTAACAAATCCATCTAATCGTATACATTTGGATAAAATTATAGATCATAAATGGTGCCAAATGCAATTTAGTGCTACAGGTAAAGCTATTGTTTGTATTAAAATTTTTAATTAAATTTTATTATTTATAATTTGATTCTTAGTTATTAGTTTCAAAATACTATTTTTGTACATTGTTATGTTTGTTTAATCAGTGGTTGTCCATTTTTAAAGTCTTTAAATAATTAATAAGCAAACGTATTGTGACCCTATCCTTAGCCAATGATAATAATAATAATTATAATAGAAAAATTCTACTTTAAATTTATAAATTGTTCAGTCAGGTACTGAGTGACTCTCAGTCGAAGAGAATATATTATTCTGAGAGGACCTTAGTGTCTGATCGAAAGATTTAACAAGAAACAATTATTTTGTTAAATTTTTAATCCATTGAAAATGAAAATCAATTAAAATTCAAGCAATTAAACAATAAATAATGAATTATTTAAATTATCATCACTGCTTTGGCGCTTTAGCTGTATGATAGATTTTGTTATTTCATAAAGCTAGATTACCAAAGCATTGAAGGTTTGTATTTAATTTCATCGATGGATATAAGGCGATTGTGGTAAATATTTTCCAATTAAAAAATTATTGTTTTTTATTTATTATAATTGCTATATTTTTTATTGTTTTTAGTTCCCGTTGATTTTACTTTTATTATTTATCAATTATCTTGTCTTTGGTGATTTTAGCTGTATGTTATTGAATTTATATGCATAGGGCTATTTCACCAAATACCTGATGGTTGTTTTATTATTTTTTACGTTATTTTAATTTTATTACCTTTTTATTTAAATTTTATTTATTTATCTTTTAGATGCTAGAAAGAGAATTTCTTAATTTAATAATATTCTTTTAAATATTGCTTTATAGATTCACAATATAATAGTCGAGATGTAACAGATTCCATATCACCACATGCTAAACGAATTTGCTCAAGCCAAGATTTATCAAATCCTCTAGATGATTCAATATCCAGAATGTATCAGTCTCAACCAGTTCCAACAATACACCATCCAGATGCACCAAATGTCGAAACAGCGATTGAATCACGAAGTGGTTTCTGCTTTTCACAACCAGCAATGCTGGATGATTTAATACTTTGTACGCAATTAAATTCCACACAAGGTGCTAGTCAAAATGTGTTCCAGCGTTTAGTCAGAAGAATGACACGATTCTTCTTGTCAACGAAATGCGACGAGACGCTAAAACGATTGACCAATTCCCTGATGAAGCTAGGTTATACGTGGAAATCCAATGACGATGGTGTTGTAAGTAGATTTCTAATGCATTTATATCTACTACCATATCGCCAGCATTTTTTAACTAAAAAATCCTCTTTTTTGTAGATAACAATCTCAACAGTAGATAGCAGAAAATTACAATTAGTATTTAAAGCCAATTTAATTGAAATGGATGGAAAAATATTATTAGATTTCCGTTTATCAAAAGGTTGCGGTCTGGAGTTTAAAAGACGTTTTATTAAAATTAAGCAAAGTTTGGCGGACATTGTATTAAAGGGCCCCGTTATGTGGCCAATCGCGATTGCTACAAATAATGTGCCTTAAATTTTAAATTAGAAAATTGGCAAAATTACTATTTAAGTTTTAAATTTTGTTTATTATATCTTTTTATTGAAATTTTTTGTAAGCTGTTATGATTATGTATGTTAATTTGATAATAAAATTTTTACTATGTTTTTTGGAAATATTTTCTCTGCTACAAATTACTTGTTTCAATAAAAAGTTTTTTCTACTTTCTATAAATACTAGCTGGTATTGCCCGGCTTCGCACGGCGGTAAAATAAAGTTTTGAATATAATGAAACCCCGTTTATGCTAATTTTTAAAGTCCCGACAATATTTAGTTTTTATATTTATTTAAAACCTCCGATTTGCCTTTTCCCATTAAAAATAAACATAAAGTAATAAATTCCATAGCCTGTTGATGTATTGTTAATGCAATTCAAAATTCTATTTCAGGGATGAAAATAAAGTTTTTATCAGAGAGCCTATATTTTGTTTTACGTATATGTTCACTTTCTAAAGAGCCTATTTTTAAAAAATCAAAGCATTTATAACAATTAATAGAAGATTATTTTTCTCTAGTTTTTACGTGCATGCGTACCTGAACCAAACAAAAACTACCTATTGTAAAATTCAGCTGCATTTCTCTTTACAGTTTAAAAAACAATTAAAAATAATTAGCAACAAAACAAATTTTGTTTTTGTTTTGTAGTTTCTGCAGGTATATCGGTAGCCCGCAATAAAATTTTGTTAAACATCTCAAATCGGAAAAAACGCCGTCGTTTTGTTGTCTAAAATCAAAATTAATTTACCAGTATAACGATTTCTTTTAAATATCTAGAGTAATTAAAAAAGGTATAAAAAAATTAATAATTTAATTTTTACGGTTTCATTGTTTAAGCAAATTGAACTTGCCGTAATAATTTTTAAATAACCTTTTAAAACATAACATAAATATTTTCAGGACAATAACATTTTCTTGTATTTATAATTTGACAAATATTTCAAATAATTTGAATGATTGATCCTCCTTTTTTTAAATTATTTATTTAATTTGCAAAATACAATTAAGGATTTATATGATTCAAAAGCATATTTAACATTTTTAACAGTTGTATTTTAAATTTTTAACAGTTGTATTTTAAATTAAGCGCTTTTATTTTTCTAGTAAACAAATCTTTGCTAAACAATTCATATACTCAATCCATTTCAATTTTTTAATAGTACTTTTTCAAAAAAGAAAAAAGAGGGAGTGAGTTGTCATTATTATTTACATATAATCTAGTTTAGTTTCTTCCCACTCTACCTAAAAAGTATCAATTTTTTCCCTTATGCAAATAGTGCCAACATAATAATACACATATAGTTTTTTTCGCAGTTCAATTCATTTTAAAAAATTGTTACTTAGTTAAAACGTTAGTATTTATTTAATAATTTAGTTTTGTTAGTGGTAAAAAGAATAGTGTTGTTAGTTTCAAAAAATTATTTTTATTATTTTTTTGTTAAAATTGTTTTATTAAATAGAAATTGTAACTAATTTTAAAAGTGTAATTATTAAATAATATTCATTCATATGAATCATTCAAACAAAGAGAATTTCTAGTGATAGGTATGTATGTATATGTGTTATTGTATTTTTGTTAAAAAACGTAATAAATTTTTAATTTTAGGATCTGCTATAATAAAATGGCGTTACATAAAAGGTATTTCAATAGTACATTTTCAAAATAGAAAAGGAGAATAGAGAATAGAGAGTGAGTTGGAATTATTATAATATAGTTTAGTTTCTTCTCCCTCTACCTAAATAGTGTCAATTTTTTCCGCTTCTACAAAAATTTTTCCACCTCTACAAAATGTTACAGAAACACACGAAAAAATCGGACTTTACTTTATATATTAGATTAATTAAAATAATCTTGTTATTAAGCATTTTGATTTAATGAAATTAATTAATCTATGAAAGTCTTAATTAAAATATATCGATACCGATCATTAGACTAGATTGGCACGACGTCCAATAATCGGCAGAGAATTATGGTAGGTTGCTATAAATAATATGCCGGATTTTTTTGATTTGACGTTTATACATAACCTAAAAATTAAAAGCATTATTTAGTTTTGTTTTGTACAAAAAAAAAGTTAAGTCGTTTACATTCGTTTTTGCACAATATAAGTAATAGTAAGATAATTAAAAACAATGGGAGATAAAAACAAAGTAATATATTTTTTTATATTTTATTTTATTTTAAACTAAATATTAACATTTATTTTTAGTCACAAGGAATGAGTGGAGGAGGTGGTGGTGATAATAAAGAAAAACGCCGAAAAGAGTCCATTTTAGACTTAAGTAAATATTTAGAAAAGACAATAAGAGTAAAATTTGCTGGCGGACGAGAGGCTGCTGGAGTTCTTAAGGGATACGATCCACTTTTAAATTTAGTGCTTGATAATACATTAGAATATTTACGTGATCCAGATGAACCATATAAGTTAGCGGAAGACACTAGGAATCTAGGATTAGTTGTTTGTCGTGGTACGTCAGTAGTATTAATTTGTCCACAGGATGGAATGGAATCAATACAAAATCCATTTATTGCACAGGATTCATAAAATTATTTATAAATTATGTTAAGATGAAAAATTTTATATTTTTTATTTTGTAAAAATTTTGAAATTATTTAAATAATGAATTTTCAAAAAATTAATTAATGAATCTTTATATTTAAGACATTCTCTAAATAAATAATTATTTTCTTTTCTAAATGTGAATTTTTGGCACTTAAATTAAGTATGTTTTAGTAAAAAGACTTTGACGTTTAAGTTTATGTGAGTTTAGTCTAAACCGAATTCATTTCGGATCCAAGGATACTGTGCTGGACATTCGTTGCATGTGTATAAATAACGATCCTGTTGAAGAACTCTACTGTGCAATTTACAAGTTCTTGGAAGACTACAAGCAATTTCGGCTGATTCAAGGTTTTTTCCTTTACAACTAAATGGCTCAAATTGACTTATTTGATTAATTGGTGTAGGTTGTTTTATCCATTGTATTGCTTGATATGATGTTACAAAATATACATCATTCATCTTTTGCATATCATCCATAAATTTCTAAAATAAAAAGATACAATGTAATAAACTTATAATTGCAATTTTTAATTAATTACCATAAATGCTTCAAGATATTCAGGTTTTTTGAACCACGTAGAATGAAAGAAAAGGCCATATGGTGCTCGATTTGTTGTATAATGCCGCCTAAAGTTATGATGCAACATGTCATAAATATCTTTACCATTAAGATGTGGAGGACAACTGTCTACCATGCCACAACGATATTCCCCTGATTCAAGTTGATTCATGGGTATTTCCCAAATTCCTGGATAGCTTCTTGATGGGCAATTTTGATTATTTCCAGTACAAGTATGTGGCATTTTGTAATCCAAAGTGTATGGCCACAAAGGTGGATTAACAAATGGAGCAACCATTGATGAATCGTAAACAAAACCAAATTCTTTCATCATTAAAAATTGACGGTTCCAACCGACGCGTAGAAATGGAACACGCATTCCTCGTAACTCTTCCATTCTAACATTACCAAATTTATTGATTACATTTGCTTGACCCACCATTTCATCAAACCAATCCTCAATGGTCGCATTTCGTGACCACCATTCTTCTGGTCCACGATGTCTGTATAAAAACAATTATTTTTATTATTTTTTTTTTATTCTAATTACTAAATAATTACGTTATTGAATGAACTGCAATTTCGTGGCCGTCGTTCCAAATTTTCTGTACTTGTTGATAATTTGTGTATTGATGAGATACATAAAATGTTGCCTAATTAAATGAAATTAAAATTTATAAAATAAAACAAAATAATAAATTAAAAAAAATAGTTTGCTTTACTTTGATCGGACAACCATTAGGATTTTTCCTATTTGGTGTAAATAATTTTGTCGTATATAATTCCCAATTTTCAAAATTGATAGCATCGTCAAAAGTTAACATAATCATTTGTGGCACTTGATTTGCTTCCATACGGTTTGGTATTAATGTACCATCTTTTGAGCAAAAACAATCTGGTAGAGAGCAAGAAGAGAAGTCACAAGGTCCCGCTGCATTTGGATCATTATCAACATCGCACCAACCCTATTACAATTGGTTTAATAATATGAAGGAATATCTAAGTATGACAAAATAACTGAGGTAATTACCTCATCAGAACCATCTGGACAATCGATTGATCCATCACAAAAATATTCATTTGGTAAACATGTTCCATCTCCGCATCCAAGTTGAGATCTATCTGGACAATTTGCAGATTCTAAAAGAGGTTTTGGAACTCTGACCTCTAAGAAAATTTCAAATGTTATTCAATGCTCTATAAACCAAACTCTTTTTTTATTTACCGGCTGATATATCGCAATTATCCACATTTTGTTTAAAATCACAGATCTGGCGTAAAACATCAAAAAGCAATCCGACCGAGCATTTAAACTCAAAAACATCGCCGTCTAAGCACAAATAATATTTCGAGCATTCTGCATTTGCCCAAATTTTGTGTGCAGGCCTATCAGGATTTCTGTAAAACCTACCATCTTCAAAACATTGAATTGTATCTTTTAAGCTGCGTTTCACCAAATTTCCACCACATACTAAAGCAGAAAAAAAATCCATTTCATGTTATTATAGCTATTAAAATCAGTAATTATAGGTTTTTGTATCAAGAAATTTCACTAAACTCTAAAGGGATTAACATTTACTTTGTTTTCAATTATAATGAGGAAAAAGTTGTTTTCTATCTTGAAATTCAACATTAATAATATTCAAACATAAAGAATATTTTAAATTAAACTTATTCGATTGACTTTGATTAATAAATAAATTAATTAGAATAAATTATTTTCGATGAAAATGCTTATATATATTATATGCAACCGTTAAAGTCACTTAAATTACTTATAAGAAAGTTGATTATTGTTGCATTAGTGAAATGTAACAGCAACAACAACCACAAAAGAAATTAAAATACAATTTCTGCAAAAATAAAAATGATCTTGACTTTGCTAAAGAAAATAAAATAAAATAAAAACACTGGCCTAGAAAAACAAGACCAGATTTCTATAACTAAACTATAATTTAATAAATAATTATAGAAATAAATGCATTAATAGTTTCCTTATGTGCTCCAATTTAAGTATATTTTATTTTTCAAAAAATTTTTATTAATTATTCATTATAAAATTTGCAAAAGCATTCTTTTTAACTTGATTTGTAATTACCAAAATAATAAAAGCATATAAAATTGATCAATTAATTAAATAACAATAATCTTACAATTAATCAAAGAAAGTTTTACTTTTCATTAAAATGATTAAATAACAATAAAAAAAAGCAACTTTACAATTTATAAGATTTATTTTCATTTAATTTTAATTATATCTTAAATAAGATTTAAATTTTAAATTTAAAAACAAATTACCATAACTAAAATAAGTGAAATTGAATAACAACACAAACAACAATAAAAAACCACTTTGTTTATTCATTATTTTCTTTCTTTTAATTAAAAATTATTAGTTAACACTTATTTTTGGTGATTTCTTAAATTTTTCTTTCACTTCACTCTATTTACTTGAATAAAAGAAAAATTCAAACTTTTTAATAAACTAAAAGTAATTCACATAAATAATTTAACTGAATATTTATTTTCTTAATTATTTATAGAAGATTTATAAAATAAGACAACATAATCCGTGAACGTTGATATTTAAAATAAAATCATTTAAGGTAAAACATAACGATTTTATGTTAAAATAAAAAGAGTGGTAAATCGTTTATTATCACACTTTTTTCTTTCTTTTATTATTATTATTTTTAATTTTTTTTTTTAGTATTTATTTGTAAAAATATTATACGAAAGAAAGAGAAATATCAACAAATTAAAAGCAAATTTATAATTATTATTATTATTATATATATTTTTATATTTTGTTTATAAAATACAAACAACATTTTAAACTTTCTTCTCTAATCTGTTTTCTGTGTCAATTAAGTTTAATGTTTTTAACTTCTTATATTTATTTAATATGTACTAAACGAGTTCTTTCTGTTTTATTTATTTTAATATTTACAATATACATATTTTTTGCATGTTCCTGTATATATATATATAAAGTAAAAGATGATATTAATTATATTGAAGAACACTTGTGACTTGAGTTGAAATTTAAAAGCATTAACAGTAATTTAGTAAAATAGAAAAAGCTAAGCATTAGACATGAATTACAAAATTATATTTTATATAAATAAATAAACAAAATTGATTATATTATGTTTTAAACGTTTTACATAATATTGTTATAAGAAATTAACATAAAAATTATATAAAATAAAGTTTCTTCTTCCGTTATTTATTACTTCCGTTATGTTTATGGTTTCTTATTGAAATAATGATCTTTTTGAATCTTTCTAAATAAATAAACTTTTAAAAAATCATTTTGTTTCTTTCATGCAGATGTCGCGCACGTTGCATTGGGGATAGTTTACTCTGTTGCGTGTAGCAAGTACTTAGCAATTTCTTCAAATATTCTATCAACCGGTTCACATTGCGGATAAATTGGTGAGGTAAATATCTGCACATATGTTTTTCTTTTGACATTTCGTTTCGTATACCGGTGTTTTTCAATGGATAACAAGTTTATACAAAAATAATCTAATATTTAGTTTATAGATAAAATAAAAAAGATAATAATATATAGACGACGTGGAATTAATATTTTTAAATTAGAAATAGTATGAATTTTTATAAAATTCCAATAGTTTTTTTTTTAATTTTTCTATCGACAACAAATGGTACACTTTCACCTGGAAAAGGTAAAAAGACAAAACAAAAGGAAATAAAATTAACTGATGGTCCTATTCACGAAAATGTCTTTTCACGCAATTTGGTCGATGAGGAGCCAGCCGCTAAAGATATTTATATAAATAGCGGTGGCTATTATAAGGATACATCACTTAAGTTATTTAATGGGACAATATTAGGATATGTGACACCGGTAAAAAAATAATTTAATGAAAAAAAAGTCGTATCAATAGTAATAGCACTTAGTATTTTTTTATAATTTATTAAAATTAAATATAACTCCATTACTTATATCAATTTATTATCTAATTTAGTGGAATAATCATGGTTACGACGTAGCAAAAATCTGGGGTCCAAAATTTAATTTAATTTCTCCAGTATGGCTGCAAGTATTACGCAAGGGGCAACTGAAATACGAACTTGGTGGATTACATGATATTGATAATGGTTGGATGAAGGATGTTCGAACAGCATCAAAAAAGAAAGTAAAAAGTAACTAAAATAATTATAATTTTCCCTTAAAGAATATGTTTATTGATTAGTTCTTGTTACAATTTAGTTTTACCACGTGTAGTATTTGAAAAATTTAATGATAAAGACTTTGCTCAACTATTAACGTATAAGGAGGAAAGAGATGTTGTTATCGAATTGTTATTGAATGTGTGTAAAAAACATCGTTTTGACGGTATCGTCTTAGAGATTTGGTCACAATTGTCAGCTCGTGTTGAAGATGAACATTTAATCACACTAATCGCTGAAATTGGTTTGTTTCTTTATATTATTGGTATTTACTAAAGTTAAAATTATATTATATATTTGTAGCTGAAAGTTTAAGAATGGCTAGACTTGATATCGTGTTAGTCGTACCACCAGCACGTAAAGAGACTGTAGACTTATTTTCAGCAAAACATTTTGAACTTTTATATCCTTTTATAACTGCCTTTTCATTAATGACATATGATTATTCTAGTATACAAAGACCAGGTAATAATAAACGCTTTTATTAAAAATTATGTTTAAATTGTCCATTGTTTAAATAATATAAAAATTATAAATATTTACACGTAATTTTTTTGTCATTTTATATTCAAGGTGCAAACGCGCCTTTGTTTTGGATGCGTGATGCTGTTCTTCATATTTGTCCGGAATCATCAAAACTTTACCAAGAAAAACGTAAAAAAATATTACTAGGTTTTAATATGTATGGAAATGATTTTACACCAGATGGTGGTGGTGCAATCATTGGTTCTGAATTTATAAATTTAGTTCATCATGTAAAAGGTCGTCTACAATTTGATGAATATGATACAGAAAATTTTTTTGAAATTAAGTAAGATAATTTTGCTAATTTATTGTTTATTTATTTAATTTCACATAATTTATTTTGTCGCAGGACTTCAACTGGCCGCCACTTTGTGTTCTATCCTACCCTGTTTTCAATAAATGAAAGAATAAAACTAGCAACAGAATTGGGAACGGGAATTTCATTATGGGAACTTGGTCAGGGATTAGATTATTTTTATGATTTGTTTTAAAAAAATATAATTATACAATCAATTAATTTTAATCACATTCCATATGCTCAATTAATTAAATTATTACACCAAATATTCTACCCGACCATACAAAGCCTTTTCAAGCTAAATAAGTCAATCAAAATCGCACATTAAAAATAATAATTATAAACATTTTTATTTTATTAGAGTTTTAAACACTTTAATACAAGAGTACATTTACAATTTCTTTTTTGTACACGACTACAAAATATTTTGTCAAAAATATCTAGGTAACGCTAATTAAAATATTCTATTTATGTATAATACGTAAACAATTTTAAACTAACTTAAATTATTTAAAAAAAAAATTAAATAAGCAATATTAATTTTTACTCGTAAAAAAAAAAAACGAACGAACAATTTAAGTAATAAAATTATTATAAAATAAACAATTATCCGTCGTTGACTATTTATATTCATTTTTTTTTTTATTTTTAATATTGTCAAACTACAATTGTAATTATATTTTTAATTAAATTTATTAATAAAATTTAAAAAAAAAATCCAATTTTTATTTTGATCTGAGCTTTATTTAGTTTTATTAAAAAATTTTAACCGGCAGCAACTTTTCCGCGTCCTTTAAATAACATCATAGAATTTGGTCCACGCATTACACGTGCCATTAACTCCCAGCTCATTTTTGCTGGTAAAAAGCTAAAAATAATGAAAATAAAATTTATTAAGTATTTTTCCATTCAAATAATTTCTTATTATTTACCATTTTAAAGGTAACAGCATACGAACACTATCAGGCAGAGTACAGTTTACTTCGTTCTTTTGCACTGAGTTGACAATACTATCAGCTACATATTTCGGTGTCAACATTGGCATTAAACGAGGTCGTACTCCGGCAAACATACCTGAATCAATGTAGTATGGACAAACTAATGTCAAATGAATATTATCATAGCCATGAGTCTATTTACAAGAAGAAATAAAATTAACATTATAATTAATTAAAATAATATTAAACAGTAATTTTACCCTTAATTCTGTAAAAAGAGCTTCATGGAATCCAACGCATGCAAATTTAGTAGCACTATAATCAGTACATCCATAAGTACCCAATAGTCCAGCTACAGATGCAACCGTTACAATGTGTCCACGGTTTATCTCCATCATTTCTGGTAAAAATGCTTTGTTTATCTGTTTGTTTATAAATAGAAGAATAATTTTTTTTTTTTGTATATTAAATACAAGAGATTTAATAGAATTTACCCAATAATGAGATAATATATTGACTCCATATGTATTTTCAATAACTTTATCAGGTAAATCCCAGAATGTTTTACAACAAACAATACCAGCATTATTGATAATGATATCAACATTTCCAACATCTTCTTTTACACGTTTTGCAGTGCTATAAACCTGCTCTTTATCGGATATATCAATAACATATTGCTTACAATTATATCCTTCATTTGCCAAGAGCTCTTGTGTTTTTTTTAATGCTGATTAAAAATAGTAGAAAAAAAAATGTTTATTCACATTATAAAATAAATAATTTTGGTTTTTTATTCAATTCATAAAAAAAAAAATTGTATTTTACTCGTAAAACTATAAAACTACTAAATAATTTGTAAAATATTTGCTTATTATTTACAATTCGTACAGGAAAATAAAAATGAAATCAAAACAAAATAAAAAACAAAAAAATCATTTAAATCACTAAATCGTGTTCATAAATTAAGAAATTTGAATAATTTTTTATTTATTAAATTTAACACATAAAATTAAGAATTGATTTATTGTTTGATTTTCTTTTTTCAAACAATGATTGTTTATTTTATATATATATATATTCTATTATTATTATTATTATTTTTTTATTTAACTCTATTCATTACATACACATTTATTTTAATTTTTAATATTTGCTAAAGTTTGTCAATATTTTTTAAACAATTAAACAAAAGGTAATAATAAGTTTTTTCAAAAAAAAAAATATATATATATATATATATATATATATATATTTTTTTTTTAGAAGATATATAGAAGGAAAAACAAATATTGACTGTATTGTAAAGGTTTTATTTTTTTTGGGTATTGTGTGAATTTTACTTCTTTATTTGATTTTTTATCGTAATACATAAATAAATGAAAATTTTAGGTGCGTTATGAAATGTAATATACACATCTTGAATGACAATAAGCTATCAGTGATTTATGCTTTTTCTTTTAATAATTTTAATTTTATTACAGAAAAACATTTATTATTTATTAGTAAACACATAATATCAGTTTTGGACATTTCATCTGAGGAACGATATATATATATTTGTCAAAGTATTAATTTAGGAATTTCATATGATATTAAAATCTACTGTCAAACAGTTTTTAAACACTTCGTTTCATTAATGTTCATAATTTTTTATGTTAAACATGTTAACAAACATGATCTTGATGAAATAATAATTTCATAAAATATTGTGCAGCAATAAATTAGTAAATTTGTTAATCCAGATACAATTATTGATGTTATTATTACTTTTTCAAATGTACTTGAAAGTGTAAATTTCTAAAAAAAGCATAGAAACTAATTTTAAATAAAGCAATTTAACCTGTAAAATAATTATAAAGTTTATTTAAATTGCTGAAAATCAAATTAAATATTTGGTAAATTGTACAACAATATTTTGTTTGGGTAATTATAAAAAATCTTACATTTTGCAGACTATATGTACAAGGTTATATATACTATTTATATGCCTATGTAAACTAAAGACTCGTTTTAAGCTTTTAAAATTAAATAAATTAATATTCGAAACGTATATTTATTTAACCTATATTAAGCAGAAAATTCTACTTATTAAGATTTTATTTAGTTTTATCTACAGAGCAGTAAATTATGCATAATATTTACATAACTCAACGACAATAACGTTGCTTAAGGTCAATGAAATCGTATTCTTTATTTCAATTTTGTTATCAATGTCAGCATCCTTAAAATTCATTGATAATTTAAAAACAGCAAGTTAAGACAAAGATTTTGTCTATTATCTATTATTTTTTTCATAGAATACTACTGCTAATTACTGCATTTTGCTATTCATCATAAACTTAAGCTACTACAATACTAACTATTAAAAGGTAACTAAGTATTACACCTTATCCATTTTTAAACGACCTTAACACAATAAAATCGATACTAAATATTAAAACGTGTGTACCATTTATAATTTAATAATTTTATTGTTAAATATTTATGAAACAACAATTCACTGTTTGTTTTTCAATTATATATTTTCTAGTATTTTAATTTTCTTATTTAAAAAAAAAACTAATAAAAACGAATTATTTTCAAAATATAAATAAAATTTATCAACAATTTTCACAATAATAATTCTTTTCGATATTTAAGACAAAAAAATTGATGTTTCAAAATTAAGTAAACGTTATAAATATATTGAAAAGGTGACAAAGTTTTTATATTGATTTTGAATTTAATGTTATCTTGATCTCTAAATAATTAAAAATATAAAATAAAATTATTATTGTTGATTTAACAAATCAAATCTTTTGTGATCATCATTGATTATCATGACTATATTGTTGATTTATGTCATATTAAACCGCACGTTAATGCATGATTTTTTATGTATTTGTTGCAAATTATAATAAAGAAAGGTAAATGTGTCTTTCTTACAAAAAATAAAATGAAATGGCAACCAGGTTCTTTTTTTTTATTGGCTGCATTTAATTTAATAATTTTAAAGTGAAAGGTAAACGAACTTTTTGATTTTATTTTCTATTAATTTACATTTATAAAAATAAAAAAAAAACATTTATTTACCTTCTTTATTAATGTCCCATATAACTACTGTAGAATTTAATTTAGCAAAATTTAATGCTAATTCTCTTCCAACACCACCGCCGCCACCAGTAATTAACACAATTTGGCCTGATACATCCTAAAATGTTAATAAAAATTAAAAATTGCACATAATAATAAAATTACATTTTATAAATTGGGGAAAAAAAAAACATTTTATAAGCAATTAAATTGTTTTGTTTTTTCTAAGAAAATTGGCAAACATTTTTTTTTTTTTTTGTGTTTATTACTATAAATTTAATTAAAGTTTTTAAAAAATGTTTTTTCCATTTGCTTATTACAAAAAAAATTGTAAAAAAAAAAAACGTAAATGCAAATAATTTATTAAGGAAATAAAAATTAAGTAATTAAATAATAATGTAAAGAAAAGTAAATAATTATTTTTTGAATTCTAAAACAACAAGTTCAACCACATACGTTTATTTGATCAAATTAATTTTATTATTAAAAATTACGTAATAATTTATTGACTTATTTTCATTTTATATTATAAATTTTATGTTTAAATTGAGATAAAACAAGTATAATTCATTTTTTCATTTAGTCTTGGTTGTTTTCTTCTGAAAATAAATGTTTGTGGATAATGTTAATGTTGCACAATTTTATTTATTGCAGATATATTACAAAATTAATTTTTAAATTAAAATTTAATTGAATCTGTTAAATTTTGTGTTAGACATTCGATTTTTATGGTTTTTGCATAACAAAATTTTTAATCCAATTTTAAGCATAGTTAAAAATTGCAACAATTATAGACTAGATCGATATAATTATTAAATTAAGCAGTAAAATAAATTTACAAGTATTATAAATTATAATTAATCATAAGATATTAAAATATATTTATTTAAATTTATAAGCCAATAAACTTTAAACATTTATTCATATATGGATGCTCCATTTTTGCAATAATTTCATTTAACATGAATTTTGTCATACCGCACAATGATTAAAATTTTGCAAAATATTAATTTTATTTTATTTAAATGTCAACAGACATTAATTCATTTAAATAATATTTGCTTATATATATATAATCAATTGTTTTCTATTTTATTAATTTTTTATTTATCTTATATTTAAATATTTAAATTAAAAAACTAAAAAGTCAATCATTTAAATAATAAAAAAAAAAACATGAATATCTTGTGTCACATATAGTGTTATTCTCTTATTAGTAATTTTTATTAATATTTATTTTAATAAATAAAATAAAATCATACAAATTGGTTATACACAAAATAAAATTACAAACAAACTTTCCTTTTATTATAAAACTAAAACATTTGGAGAAAAAGAATGAATACATTGAAATAGAAATAAAAAAAAGCTTTAATAATGCCAAAGTAATAATAAACCATAAATTTATAGAAAGTTTTGTTAATTTTCATTATAAATAAATATATTTATTATTATTTTTATTTTTGAAAACAATACAAACATTACAACCGATGTAATAATTTAATAGTATAAAATATTAACATTATTTTATCACCTGGTTTACAACTTGATTTTATGGTTTCAGCATTTAAGCATAATATTTATGTAAAAATTTATCAATTTTCTTGATAAAGATAGTTGAAATTTCACTTTTTTTTTTAATGAAATTTAAACAGCTGGCTTTAAGCATAAAGTAGGTAGTTTAATTTAATTTAAATTATTAAAAAAAATATATATTTAGAAATTAATTTGCCTAAAGCAATTAATATAATTAGTTTAAATAATAATAATTGCTTGAATAGTTGATTTTACTGTATTTCCCATAATAAAATAATTGTTTTAATTTTAAAATGGAAATATAGTGGAAATAAAAGAAAATACTTTTTTATTTTTGCACAAAAAATATGTATATAAAGGTGAGTAACTGTGGCGCTTACCAATTACAAATTGTTTTATATAAAAGAAAAAATTGTCATTACTACTTTATGAGTAGTTAGACATACATTTATTATGAAATTATTTATAATTATAAGACGATTTTTATTGATTAATTACTGTCATAAGTAATTATATTAATTATAGAGCTTTCGCAAATGTATCTTTTATTTTATTAATTCACATTTGTTTGCTTTTGAATTTCCAAATGATTTTTATTTTTAATTGAATTTCGTGCTTTATCTTTTAATATATTAAGTCTAATGAATAAATTTCTTTAAATTAATTAATTTATATGATAATTTGAATAAATATTTCATGGGTGTTATCAAGTAATTCTAAAATATTCTTGTGTTTTAACAAGTCACATGGTCAGTCAGTAGTTTGTCTTCTTTTTATTATTAGCAACACAATTCGAATTAAGAAAATTAGCATTAAATAAATACACACATGCTTTGTCTTAAATAAAAAAAAAAAATAATTTCGTTCTTTTGTTTGATGAAAAATAAAAATGTTTTTTTTTAGAAATAGAGAAGATAATATAAGTCACTTCTTAAATGTTGTTTAAAGTAAAAAGCCGGTTTTTTAAAAAATAAAATACAAATTTAAATGTTTTATGATTTTAAGTTGATACATAGCGGATGTTTACTTCTTTTTAATTTTTAATATTTTATATTTTTGACTAAATCAATTGATTTTATACAAAATTTAAGGCGTTATATGACAAAATATCGCAAATGTTATAAAATAAAAAAAATAATGAATAATTTAGCAAAATTAATACAATATTTAAATAAATATAACATAAAAATATTAAGAAATTTACACGCGCTTTTAATTTTTTGAATATAACTTTCTTATATTTTGTAAAAGCACACGTTGTAAAAGCATCCCATTACAATTAAATGTTTTTCTTAATGTTGCGTTAAATTGTCTGTGTGTTTAATGCATAATAAAAATTATTAACTATTAAATGTTATTTGTTGTTCGGATGGCATATATTCATGGTTCATAAATATTCTATGAATATTTTAAATCGGGTTTCTTGTGTGCAACAGCCAAGTCTTTCTGTGTAAAAATAAATATTCCAGCAAAGATTCAAACCAAAAATCATGAACTTTAAATAAATTAATCGGTTGAAAAACTGTTGACATTGAAAATTAAAATACGAACAGCATTGACTGACGATAATTTATTAAACAGAAATAAAATAAATTTAGCGTTAATGTGAAAGTAGCCTAATTTGATAAATAATTATTTTTAATAAAGAGTAGATAATAATTAAGCAAATGAAAAAGAATTAATAATAAAAAAAAATTCACCTTAATTTTTCTGAAACGATTTGGTAACAATGTTAAATATATTGATTCTGTTATATATAAGAACGATTTAAAGAAAAACACTAATAAATCCACAACTAATGACATAAACGCCTCCGAACGACTTTGATATAACATTTCACTCATTTTTATTAGATTTTCTATTTGATTTGATTTTATTTCAAATAATTAACACTGATTCACAAATCACAATTTTCTTATTGTTAGTGAACTAACTATAAGTGGCACAAAACAAATCCTAATATTTTATGATTTTTTTTTATTTTAACTAACGATGTTACTTGATTGAAGAACTGACTAATACTGAGATGATATTAAGATTCGTTAAAATAGATTTATTTTAAAAAAAAAAACTTATTTGAGAACAAACATCAAAGCCCATCAAAAACAAATAAACTTGATTGAATAGACAATATAAATAGAAATAAACTGATTGTGCGAGAGAAACGAAATTAAGTACGTGCAGTTGTAGTACGTTTTGACAACGAAATTTTTCGTGCTTCTCGCATGGAAAAGTTCTCTTTTCTTTATTTGTCATGTCTACTCAGTAAAAGTTTAATAAGCTTATAAATTATAATTATATTCGAATACAAGAAAACGGCTAATGTATCGGTGTATATGCAGTGAAAACCAAAATATTTCGAAAATTTATAAAATGAAAGGTACTATTGTTTACATTTTTTTTCCACTTGTAAACATTTTACTCATTTCTCTAAAAATTATAAATAAATTGATGGTGGGATATAATTACGGTTATTTTAATAACTATTCACAGAGTATGTTTTTTTTTTGTTGTTTAACTGCTTGCTTCCTCGATTATGCTTTTATTTTGGACATATGTGTAGTTTTCTCGCAAAATAATAATTTAACATTTTTACAGGTGTTGCTTTACAATTCTGTTGATAAACCGTTTTGTCACGACTTTAACGATTGTTTAACTTTCTAATTTAAGCTATTTTGTTTTTAAATATTTACTACGAATTTTAACTTAAATGAATTATGCCGGTTATTATACTTTAAAAAATTATCTGAAATGAAAACAATAAAATTATATTAATAGTCGAGGAGTTTATGTGTCTAATAAAAACACAATTTATCAGAATAATTTAATCTAAAAACAATTTTTCTTATTTTAATTTTTTACTTACAAAGATTTTCTCTTTTCGTACATCATAATTAATTAATTTATAAACATGCTTTAAAATAGTACATTGAACTAAATGAAAAATAATTGCAATTATATAACGAAATGTTAATTTGGTTTTTTTTTTCTTCTCATTATTATGTAATTTTCTTTGAAACATTATTAATATTTGTCAACACAGGTTTTTTTTTGTGTATTGCATAAATCTGCACAACTTTACGAATCAGTAATGGTTATAACGGATTATTTAATTCAAGAAGAGACTATTAAAATTTTGTTATATAATACTGCATAAAATTCTGCATTATTTTGACTTTATAAATGTATTAAAAATAAATTCAATATTTATATAATATACACATGATTAGGCTATTTCTAAATCATTGTAAATTGTGCGGTAATTGAAAATGAATAGTTTCTACGTTTTTAATTTTAATAAAACATAATTTAATGAATAAAATAATTACCACAAACAAATCTCAATAAACAATTCATTAATTAAAAAATAAACACAAATGACATTATTAATCAAAAAAGAAAAATAATAATCCTAAATAGTTTTTACTTTTAATGAAAAGAAAAAAATAAATTATTAAGTTAAACAAATATTTATGAATGTTGTAAGTCACTTAAGTAATTCATATAAATAAATAAAAATAAATTTATGTATGATGTACTAGTTTCAAGTAATATTTACAAAAATTATTATCACACTTTTATTACTCTGTCTAGGTTATAATGTTTTATTTTTTTCAAATAATAATTAAAACTTAGCATAAATATATAATGTTTTTTTCTTAAGACAATATATAAATTCCAATTTATTTAATAAAAATATGAAAAAAAAAAAATAGTATCTATAAAAAACCAGCTGAAAATTATTATATGTTTATATTAATTAAGCAATATTGACAAAAATTCATTGACTGAGTTGTGAATGAAATATAAAAAAGCTTTTATTCTTTTTTTGTTAAGACAACAGATAGTGGATAAAAAATAAAACAAAAAGAATCTTGAAATGTAAAACAGCGTACAGTATATAAATATTTAATTAATATTTAGTAATGCGGAAAAGGTTTAACTTATGAAATAGTATTAAGCAAGATAAATAAATAAATATATAGGTAAAATATAATTATATAATCATTATTTGTCCTAGTGTCCTATTAAATTATTTAAATTTATTTTAAACACATGTATAATTATGATTTTTACAGGGTTTTATTGAAAGTAAGCGATACTGTTTATGTTATTCATGTAAATATGTAATAATTTTGTCACTTTTATACAGAATTAAATTATATATTCTTTAAACGTTTTAATTTATATATATACATTTTCATTATTGTAATATTTTTGTTTACTTGCGGTTAACTAAACGTAACTTGTCAACCTTTATTTACACTGTGCTAATTCACGAGCTTATGAAATATAATCACTTCATTCTCTACAGAATCTTTTTGTCTAATAAGTAAGACTTTATCCTATTGATGATCGAGAGTGGTTTTGACAGATAGACAAATTGAATAAACAAATATTTAACCTTGCACAGTTTTTTAAAGACTTAATTTATAATTTTATTGTTTTAGCACGTTTGATAAGAAAAATTAAATATTTTTAAAAAAAATTTAATGGGTTAAGCATTTTTACACAAAATATATTTATTTATTTTACTATTAACCCTGAATTTTCGGATGTTTAAAAGAATTCATCTAACAGATATATTAAACATTTTATTTAACAATTTTACTAACAAAATAATTAAAAATATTTTTTTAGATTATTTCCTATTTAATTATTTATAAATAATTTATTACTTCCATTTCCAATAAGATAATACATTGTATCTATCAGTAGTTGAAAAAGTCTGCCTGACATCACAATTATAAATTATTATCACGTTTTACAAAAACAATAAATGTTAATTTTTCTGAATTTTATATAATATTTGTTTTGTTTAATTGTGTTATTCAAAACAGTCAAAATATATTATTAATAATAATTCTTTATAAATTTATAAAAAATTAATAAATTATAAAAAATCATAATTAAATTTAATCGTGGAAGCTATTAAAAACAATGAGCTTAGTTTAAATATAAATAAAATAAGTGACTTTGATTGACTCAGCGTATTGTTGACACCTGCTGTATTGGGTTCAAGATAAATAAATATTTATTTATTAAGAATTTGATTGTTTAAGAGATAAAACATAAAATTTTATTTAATTATTTTGATTTTGCTAAGCATATATTGAAGTACTAATTAATTTTTTTATTAAATGAAAAACAGACTTTAAAGTAAATGACATAATTAATGATTATTTCTTTCAATGATGACTTAAGAACCATTTCTATAAAAATCACTAAATAAATCACTGAATAATTCAATAAATAAAAGACAAATAAATAAATTAATAAATAAAAGAAAACTTGTTACTTAATTTTCAGTTTATCAAATGAAAAATATTAAATAAGAAAATAAATTTCAATTTTATTTTTCATCATAAAAAATTAGAAAATTTTATTAAATTTACATTAATCGTTTCGTATACTGTTATAATTATCATTTCAATTAATTAGTTTCACTCTGCAATTATTTATTCTTAAAGCGTGAAAAAATATGAAATAATTTTATATTATTATTTAAAAAATAATTAATCTCAATCTATTGTGATTTCTACTTTTTTATATAAAATTTATATACGCCTAAAAGTGGATTGTAAAAAATATATTTTAGTTTTACTCAAGTTGAGCTTTTGTAGCATAAATACATATAGGTAATCGAAAGTGATGGTGAATTTTCAGTCGATACAAGTTAAGAACTAAAATATACTAAAATTAAAATTTGCTTTAACAACTATTTAAATAGAAATTTACCACAAGAATCACATGCAAACTGATCTTTTTATCACCAGTAAAAATCACAAACATTAAATTGGTGAAATAAACACGTTTGCAATGTGTTGTAAATTCATAATAAACCTTAAATTACACGAAAAAGAAGAAAAATAAAAATCTTTAAAACGTCACGTTTGGTAATAAAAATGTAATTTAGGAATTTTTCGTTTTATTTTTGTCGATAAAATAGAAATTTGATAAACATTACTATGTACAACCACAAGCAGCCCGAACATAAAAATTATTTAATTATTTATATTAAATTCACGTAAAACACAATGACTGATTGTATTTAATTAATAAAATATATTAAAATTTATTGGTTTTGCTTCTCATAATGTTTTTATTGTTACAAGTAAAGCATTCTGTACACATTTTTAGTGAATTATATATTATGTCACTAACTGTTTGCTAGCAGCAATTGTTACATATTTATAATTTATATAAATATTAACTTTTTCTGTTATGCAAGTCAAAAAAATGTCATTAATGTTTGATTATTTAAAATTATAAAACGTATCGTCCAACATATGTTTAAATTAAAATTGCAAATGTATGGCTTTTCATTTCGTTTCAAAATGCAAAAATAAAATAAAAATGAAAAACATTTTAATGTTTTTAATCATTAATACCTATTTTAAACTTTCCATTTTACTATTTCACTTTATTGCAAATATTTTATACTTTTTGAAATTACTTTTGTAAGATTTCTTTATAGTAAATAATAAGCACAAATCACGACAAATGATTGTTTTTAATGTAAAAAGTTGTCAAAATATAATTTCATTGAATTCAGATGACAACAATATAGACTTTCATTGTTAAGAGCTTTCATTGAGTTTTTATTTGAAATGATATGTTATTCAACAATTTATTTTATAGCATTTGTATATTTGAAACAAATTGTTAAAGCTTTATATTTTAATAAAGACTTTGCCTGATAATGTGTCTAAAATAATTGGGCATAAGAACTGTGTAGAAAATTTAATCTACTAATGCAATCTTATAAAATAATTAATAAATTTTAAACAACAAAACTTTAATTTACAAAAACCACATAAAAAAATAAATATATATTTTATCTTTACTTTCTTTTAAAATTTAATTAATAATTAATATTAAAATAATATATTATTATCTTGTCTGTAATCAAGAAATGCAATAAAATATTTTTGGGAAAATCACGCAAATAATTTATTACTCACAGTTGTTGGTCTGGCAAAGAAAATAAAAACAAGTTCGTTGTCTAAGCCAATGTACAAGTTTCATTATATTTTTAATAAGTCTTTGAACAGGCTTTACTATATAATTAACATAATGTATTAATCTAATAATTAAATAAATAATATTATATACATTCGAGAAAAAACTAATAATTTCCTTTCTTTATAGTGGTGAATCCCGTTTGCAAATAAATATTTATATTTTTCTATCTTAGCAAAACTTAAAAAAAAACAATTCGCGCACAGTGTTGACTCAGATGATAATATTTCTATTTCTAGTATATAAGAGTGAAAGTTTTACCTAGTTTTATACCTTGACCAAAACACATATTTTTCTTTATTTATAATAAAATTTAATTATTTAAAATATCATAAAAAAAATATATATATTTTTATATGACAAAATGAAGATTTTTTCTTTCTGCAAAAGAAATTGAAAAGAAAAAAATATTGAAAGTAAAAACGAATATAATCGAGCTTTATATATATATATATTTGTATAAGAAATTTTTAGGTCAGATATAACTTATAGTGACCTCCTGCCTTTGGGCATTTAAGTAAACGATGAGCCATTTATTATTATTTGTTTAATTGAAAAAAAAAATCTCAAAATAATTATTTCAAAATTTAACATAAACAGCTGGTTGTGGTTTTCTTTCTTCAAATTTAATTAAAAAAAAAAAAAATTAATTTTTAGATTATTGTCTGTTTATATTTCAATCTAAACAAAATTTATTTAAATTATATTTTTTTGTATCTAATTGTAAAATTAAGAAAGAAAACAACAAAGACAGTATTCAACAAGACAGACAGAAAGTATTACATGTAATTACACAAAATAAAAGAAGAAAAAATAAACATTAAAAATATAATTGAATTAACAAAAATATTTTCTATGATGTAATATTAAATCTCTTTAATGAAAATAATAGTCGGTGATTTTTTATTTTTTGAAAAATAATATTATTTTAATACTTTATTTAAATAACAAAATTACATAATTTATGTTTAGTAAAGAGTAACAAGTATTTGAGAACACAGTACATTATGACGTCAAACGATTTATAATTAAATATTAATAACTAATATAATTTAATTTAAATTTTAAAGTATTCATCGAAGAAAAACAAAAGCTTTTATAATTAAAAATTTTAAAAATATAGTAAAGAAGATATTAATGTAAATTGTGTCAAATGAAAAATAAAAAAATAATATTATATTTTATAATAATAAAAAAATAAAAAAAAAAAATTAAACGAAAATCACGGTTGAGGGCAGTGTTAAAAATTTTTATTGTTGTATATCACTTTATTGAAATGACCTTAAAAATGTATATAATTAAAATAAGATGTGATAAAAAAAAATCATCTTTATAAACTGTTACATAATATATTAAATTATTGTCTTATTTAAAATAACAAAGGTATGTTTTTTATAAAAATAAAATTAAAAATACCTGTTCTTAACAGTCACAGTAATTAATATAATATATTTTCGAATATTTAAATATTGTTTGCGTAATTTATATCTGAATTGGTAATAGTATGGATATTATAAAGAAAAAAGATCACAAATATAATAACGACTGTTTACTAGTGTCATTATTTTAACTATTTTTATGTCTTCTTTGTAAATAAACTAATAATTATATGTATTCTTCTAAATTATTGCAAATAAAATAACGAGTAAACTTTCTAAAAATCCGCAAGAATAAAAAGGCAAGTAAAACTAGTTAGTTAAAATCACTTATTGCTATAATTAAATTCCTCTTTTCACCTAGTTTTTTTTTTAACTTTATTTACAATTTTATTAATATATCAAGTACATTGATATAATATTGTGGCATAAAATATGTAACGAAGTTACTAGTTGAACTTAATTCTGTAAAAGTAAATCGTTTTAATGAAGAAACAAAAAATGTTATTAACTCTTCAATAAATACTATAAACAAACAGCTTTAAAAGTAAAAAAAACTCGTTTCACATTTAACTGCTTTGTTTAGAATTAATTTAATTAATTAATAAAACCACACGTGATTTAACAGCAAAGAATTTAATATTAAAGTTAAGTATTTATATGATTGGTAAATCTATAAATAATGGTCACAAGGACATATATTCGATGTATATTATGGTTCGTTTTTTTTTCTTGATTTAAAACGAATTTCTAAACATTTACCACAGTATAGTCTAATTAAAGATTTACTAAAAAAATATTATCTCTTTTGCCACAATATACATAGCTATTTTAATTTTTGGATATTTATAAGCATATTATACCTTTTGAATATCACATTTTTACTTAAAAACAATGCCCTATTACCATAATGATGTCTGCAATTAAATTCATTATTTTTGTTTTCTATATGTTGCAATCTTTTCTTAATTTATACAAGTCATATGTTTTTGCAGTATTTACTTAATATTTTTCTGCTTTTTTAACATGAACAAATTTAATAGTAAGTTTTTCTTTATTTTATAATAATAATAACGCAGAAAGAAAAAAAACCATCATTGAGAAATTAACTCGCAATTCATATATAGTTTTTTTGTTTTGCTGGTTAAAATTTTTTTCTCAATTTCATTACTTTATTATTTATTTTTATTTCATTTTCTTGAAGATATAATCAAGCGTGCGTGTTAAAAAAATGTGATTTGGAATAATACAAGAATATAAATATAAACATACAAAAACAAAGAGATGGTTTATTGTTAGGTAAAAAACCCGAAAACATTATTTCATCACATTGTTTTTTTAATAAAAAGACAATACAAAACTAGAGGCATGTGACTATGAAATATTTATTAAATAAAATTTATAGCATCCTTTTCATCTGAGAATTCTAAAAAAATATTAGCTACAAAAAAAAAAAGAAGCAAAGTAGAAAAACTAGTTTTAATATATCACAAGATCAATATATAATAAATTTATCTAATTTAATACAATAATTAAAGAAATAAAATTGCGGTTTATTATAAGATGTTTATTCAAGGATAAATACAATTTATTATATATGAAGATTATTTATATTTTATTCGCATGTTATTATTTTGCAATAATGTCTTTATAATTACATATATTGAAATTAAGAATAATTTATCTTAAAAAGATATAAATTTGGTGTTAATTTTAAAATTAAATGCAAATTATAAAAACGTTAACCTTATTTTTTTGTACATATAATTTACAAATACAAAATTTGTATACTATATTTGTATATATAATAATTAAATGTGTATTACACAATAAACAAGACGATCACAATATTGATTTTAATTAAATAAAAAATAAGAAAAACTATCTGCAAATACATAATTTATTATAATTATTATTTAAAACCAGTTTTAATTGATTATTCAAAATAATAATATGTATAATAATCTTTTTTAAAAAAAATTCCAAAAATGACCTTAAAAAAGTAGTTTTATACCGCTAGAGTAGTACCAGCACTGTCATCATACATTTTATTTAATTAACTTCTTCTTCTTCTTCTTTGTGAATTTATTAATAATTGTTATTTATAATATTTGACATTAACAAAAATTTTAAAATTGTATATATTTAACGCCTTTATTATTGTAAAAAGAGTTTTGTTTATAATTAAATGTTTAACATAAATACAAATAAATTAAAAATAAATATTTTAAATCATAGGCTAAGTTTAATTTATTTACAGGTGTTCAAGAAATATTATACACATTACTTACAGCACGTGTAACTACAATTAAATAATAATTTTACATAGTGAGAATCAGACAAAATATTATAATTTTTATTTGTTGATTAGTTTTATGTGGAATTTTTCATCTGTCACAACGGTTTTATTTATAAGCACGAAGTTAAAAAAAAAATATACCAACAAAAAAGCTTCTTTATACGTGATGTAATCAAGCCGGACACTGAAAATTCTTATGATAATAAATACTATTACTAAAGTGATTATTTTACATAAATCATCTGTATTAATTTTTTTATTATTATACAGACAAAAACATGAAATTTTTTAAGACACACCTTGTTGTCGATTAAAAGTGAAAACAAACCATTGAATGCATTTTAAATTTATTAAGAAAAAAAAAGCACACACATGACTTAAAACATGTGTATTTTTGCAGGAGTAAAAAAAGGAAACTTGTACAAAAAATAATTGAGTAGGGGTATTCTGGAATGTGATTATCAACGGCGAATGTCTACTGTCAGTTATGTCGTATTAAATAAAGTGAAATGTACAGGTGAATTTATAGTGTATAATTCTTGTAAGTAAATGCAATAAATAATATGCATTTATAGTGAAAATGGTGAAAAATTCAAAATTACAATATGTTTTGTAGTAAATCAGTTTTTTAGAATTTTTTTTAAGCCAAAAGGAAAATTAAAAAATAAAATAGGTTTCCTTGTTTTAACTGTTAATGTTTTCAGTAAAGTGATGCCTCTCAGCATAACAAATAATAATAATAAATTAATTTTATTATGAAAAAGAAAAAATAAACCTAATAAACGTATTAATTTAGTGAAATTTAAATCATTTGTTATATTTAGTGTTGCGAATATTTATTTATTCATCTTTTAATGCTTATTGTTACTATCCAATTTGCTATATTAATCATCTTACGTTTTTATTTTCTTTTTATTATTTTATTTAATGTTTTTAAATGAAAATAATAATTATTAATGTAAATGTATGTCAAATACAAATGTTATTTACCATTGGATTCAATATGTGTACAACACTTTTAAAATGAGAGAGAGTTTAATTTTTAGTAAAGAGTACCTTAAAGTTTTACATAAAATTTCTACTGTACTTTAAATTGCAGCATTTATTGATTAAATTAACATTTGTTTATACCCGCATACATTTATGTTGCGTCATTTTATTTTCGTATTTTTTTTTTGTCACTGCTGTTGTGCGGCATTTTAATTCAGTATCACATTAAAACTTGCGCGACCTAACATGTTATATAAAAAGCCGGCATTCTTTATTCTATTCTAAAAATTTAACTAAAAGTTTGTGTTATTGTTTGTTATTATAATAATGGTTTTGTGCTTTATATGTATATTAGCTTTTAAGTGTTTCCAATGAATACAAAAAAAAAATCAGCTGTTTATGGACCACTTTAATACCACTTTACCAAACATAAAATCTAATATTTTGTTATGTAAAAATCAAGAAAATATTTAGTAATGTTTAGAGCATGCGTATATTCAATTATAAAATATTATAATGAAAAACAATAATAAATTGTTGAGGAATGGGGAACGACATACATTTTTGCCAGAAAATTTATAAACATTTTACACTGTAATAATTTTTATTTTGACTGTTTACAATAATTAAAATAATAATTTTAATTAACAAAATGAAAAAAACAACAAAGAACTGAGTATTCGTAATTTTATTAATTATAAGAAAAAGAAAAACAACAAAATATATATTATATAATTTGTTAGAGAATAGAAAAATACCTAATAAATATAAAAAAATCATTATTATTGTCAAAAATAAACATATTTTAAGAGCACTATTGTCTTTAATAATCTAATAAAAAAAAAAATAATTCAAAATAAAATTTTAGAAGACAATAAAATATTAATTCAGCTGTTGTTCCGTAACAAGTGTAGTATACATAATATTATGTTATTTGCAGCAAGCAATAAATATACAAATTTCTTATTACAACTGAATGTTATACGTGTTTACTAATTATTATTTACTAATCACATTTGTTAATTCTAAAATTATTATTTTTATATAATAAACGAATATTAATGATGATACTAACGGGTGACTAAAAACTTTTATTTGAATTCATTACCAAAATTATTAAATAACAATAGACAAATATTTGATGTTTGCCTTGTTATAAGTAATTTTAAATAATCAAAGATTTATAATATTAATAATATTATTTAATAAATTTTTGTATTTGTGAAAATGAATAATAAAAACGAATGAGAGTGAAAGAGCCCCAAACATCTATACAACTTTTTATGTTTAAATGAAATACATGTTTTCAGAAGTAAAACATTTTTTTGACAGTGTAAATGTAGAAAAAATTAAATTTTAATAATAAAAAAAAAAATTAAACTCAGTCTCAATGGCAGTAGAAAAAATAACAGCGAAGTCAGTACGGGCTTGACAAGAGACGTAAAGCAAACATAAAAATATTAGTGCTTTTTTTATTTTGGCCATTAGGCAAAGTATTGTATATTTTATATTTTTTAATAGAACGTTAAAAGACATTGCATGCATTGAATTGAGTTTATTCGTATTGAAACCACTGTAAAACGTGAATCGTGTGCTCTATAGAGCTTTAAAATAAAAAAATAAAAATCATAATAAAAATAAAAGAAAAGTTAACTGGTGAACAACAGCTTTCGCGAAGTTTTTTAAATGTAATTTTATTATTTTTATTATTGTTTAAACCTTAAGTCTGAAATATTCGCTTAACAATTTTTTTTTTCGTTTTTGGTCTTGTAATATTTATTAAACTCTTCTTTTTTTTATTTTATTAAAATAAATAATTTAAAAAATTAATTCAAGCAGCGTTAAAATATTTTTCGTAATTTTTTAACCAGATCTTGTTTTTTATTTATTTTTTTTTCACTTTCATCATCAGTCTTGTCGTTCTTTTGAGTAAGAAAATACGGTAAAATAATGTTAATTATTTTTGTTCGTATTTTGTAAGAAATTTTCGTTTTTTTTTTTTTTGATTTCTTGTTTAAAATAAGAAAATAAACACGGAAAGTGAAGTGAATTTATATGTATTTTGTTTTTAATTATTTTTATTCATTTTTTTTTTTTTTTTTGGTTAATAGTTTACAGTTTTCAGTTTTTGTAACGTATTTTTATCAACAAAAAATTAAGATAAAATGTTGTGATTTGTAAAAACAAAGTAAAAGAATAATTAACAGTAATTTTTTGTTACATTCATTTTAATTAAAGATAAATAAATAAAAGGATTAATGTGTTGTGTACATTTGCCAATAATAAAGTGAAAACGTGTGTTCAGTTTTTATTCATTTGATAAAGTCATAAATACAAAAAAAAAATAAAAAAGAAATAAATAAAAATGTCAGTAAAAGGAAAACTTGTTGTTGAAAAATCATCTCTTCCGGCTGTAGCCATGGAAATTTTATTAATTGTTATGGAAATTTTAACATTTCTATTTATTTGTGCTGCGCAAATAGTTACTGTAAGTTAATTAATCATTTGAATCATAATCATATTTAACATATTTCAATTAATTAACAAAATGTGCTTTTTAATAGAAAATTTAATTTTCTGATGACATAGTTGTTTTTGATGACAAAGTTTTAATAGTTTATATAAGAACCGTTAAAGAAAAACCCTACACAAATATAAAAATAATTTGTTCTTTAACTAAATGCCAAATAATATTTAAATTGTTTATTGACATAAAATTATTATAATGAGAAGTATAAATAAAAGACCTAACTCAACACAGAATTTATTGATTTTGTATCGTGTGTATTTGATATTGGGTTTTTTATTTATATTTTACTTCTTTCTTCTTTATACATAGATTTATGTTTATCAACGAGAAGTTGTTGTGTTTACTTATTAAAGACAAAAATTTAGTTCCTTTATCGAAAATTTATTTCTTTTATTTATTTAAAATATTTTTAGCAAGTTTTATTATCGAAAATACAAAAGATTCTGTTAAAATTAAGTATTTTTGTACGTTTATCATTGGTTAAACTTTTATTTTTGCTTAAATATTTAATTTAAATGTAAAGTTTTCTCATTTTTAATTATTACGAAATAAATTGTCTTTTTTGTATGTTATGCTCAATTGAAAAAATTTAACCCAAGGATTGAACAACAAGAAAAAGAAAGAAAAAAATCATATCGATCATCTATTTGTGATAATTAATTAACCTCGAATAATTTTTCACTAATAATATTAATTATTCAAGTTCATATACAAATAAAAAATAAATATATATTTAGGTGTCGTAATTATATAATAAGACTGAAATCATATATTATTAACTAGTCTGCATGCAATTTTTATTTTTTCTTTATAAAATTGCTCACTTCTGTTTTTTTTTTGCTGCTGTTGAAATTTTTAATTAGAAATTGTTTGTAATTTTTAATTAATTGAGATTATTAAAAGGTTTAGAGTAAAATATAAAAATAATTAAACATGAAAGTTATACACGCATTATTATACATAAATTCAAATCTATTATTATTATTATTATTATTATTGCACTTTCAATGTCATTACTTTTTTTTCTTGAGTTATTTTGTAATAAAATTCAATTTTTTCTATAAGCAATACCTAAATAATTCACAAATTTAAGCTAAGAGAAAGATATATTTATGTTTGCTAATTGCAAAAAAAAACTATTTGTTAGCTTACCTTACTACGTTTTTATTTTATGACATGAAAGTCTTATTTAAATTGTGTATTTAAATATTCGCGTATTTAAATATAATATTTCATTTTTATTATTTTATTTTGATGAATGTTTGACAAAGGTTACAGATCAGTTTTCATTCCAATCTCAAGCATTGATGTATTTTTTACAAATAATATTCAGACATTTAATTCGCTTGCCTAAATCACCTGTCATAACTCAGTATTTAATAACGACGAGCACATTCGCATCAATTTTTTTCTTATTAATAAATTTAAAAAAAAAAAATTATTTACATATAAAAATTACCTTCAAATTATCACATATAATTGTTACTCACTTTTATTTATTTTATGTTTTATTAAATATAAAGCGTGTGAAAATCACCCAGCTCGTCCAAATTAATAAAACTATTAATGTTTTTATTTTTATTCTATAAAAACATTAACGAAAATAAGAATCATAAAATTTAAACGAAAAAACAATATAATTAAATGCAGATAATAATAATTAGTAATAAATTATCTGCATTTATTACCAATTAATGTTGCATAACTCTAAAATATCGCTATAAAAAATAAAAATTCATTATTTAAAACATTTTTATATTATTTTTATTTTTTTTAGATATTAAATTTTATATTAGAAATCAGTTTTGATTATTTTTTTTCTTTTAATTAAGTTAAACATTTCGAAACCAACCAAATTCAGCAATACGTTTTACGTTTTAATTAAATTGCTTAGAGACCGTACATTTACTGGTTTTGTTTATATACTTTTAATTGCATTTAAATTAAATTGAATATTTACACCGTATTGTACAATCCTAAACAGAAATAAATAAAAACACGACCTAGACTACAAATAAAAAAATGGTAAATAAACATGTGTTAATTGAATTACCGAATTCAGTAATATTTCATTTACTTGAATTAGAGAAAAATATATTTCTTTTCTTAAATTGGCAAGCGTAAATGATGTTTCTTTTTTCTGTTTTTATAAAGATAATTTGACCATTTTTATTCTAACAAACAAAGAAAAATTATATTATAATTATATTTCAAGGTATAGTGTTGCGTCAATTTAGCGTTTTTTTTTTTTATTTTAATTTTATATAATTGTTTTTCTGCAAATTATATATTTGTTTTTAACTTTTATAATTCCATAATTTAATTATCTTTTATTTTATAAAATATAAAATTCATTTTTATCATAACTTAAAGTGATTAAATTTTGTTATGATTTTATCTGTACTACACGTCATTGTAACAATGGTTCTAAAGCACTATTATTTAGTTTTGTTGTTTTACCTTGAAAAAAGATTTTGTCGGTGAAATTACTTTAATAAAATCAACAGTTTAAAAAATAAATTTAAAATCTTAAATATTTAAAACAAAATATTAACTTTATCCTTGCTGTATAGCATCGGACTGTTAAATAAATAATATACATATTTTTAATTAACTATATTTTAATAGGGAATTTCCAAGATTTTTATTATTTACATGAAAAATAATAAAAATAAAAACTTTTGATTACTTTTTATATAAAAAGTACAAATGTGTAAATAAACTTTCGCGTTTATAATATTAAAACAAAAAATGTACTTAGTTTTTTAATTTTTTCAAGTAATTATTTGCTAGAAATTACTTGACTTTTTTGACTTCTAACATTAATTATATTTTATTAATTTTTCTATTCTTTGAAATTTATTTCAGTGAAATTATATTATTTACATATTCATGAAAATCATTCCATTAATAAGCTTTAATTATTAAAGCATTTCAGTAATTAAAATAGTAAACAATTTATGTAACCTTTAAAAGTATGAAATAATTTTTTTTTTATTTTTGTATTAATTATATAAAATAATTATAAATTTAAAAAAATAATATGCATTTAATTAAAACAAGATTAAGTGGTTTTTTATTTTCTGTACGTAATTATATTTCTTTTAGAGTTCAAGGAAACAATTTCAATAGTTAAGAGTACAAAAAAACGGAAAACACTACAGCATTTGCATACAAATTAAAAAACTGAGTTGATTGTATTAAAATTTTCATTAATAATTCTAACTATGATTTTTTTTTTTTCACTTGTTAATGTGATTGAACTTTTTATTTCTAATGTTATTTAAATAATGTTTTTATTACACAAACTAGAAAATAAATATACAAAAAAAACAATTTGGCCAAAATAAATAAACAAGTATTTTTTGTTTTGTAAAAGAAACATTAAAAGTGCGAAAACCCAGACAAAAGCTTATAAAATTAATTAATAAATAATAAAAAAAAAGGTCAATACTATAATAACTTAAATTAGCAACGTACAAAGAAATAATTTCCTTTGCCAAATATAATAACAATAACAATAAATTTTGCTTTTTTTTTTTCTTGTGTTAATAATATTTTGTATTTTATATTTAATAAAATAAAAAAAAAAACGTTTAATTGAAAACATAAAAATATAAAATTATAATTTACTTTCGTTTCACTAAATAAACTTTCATTCACACATAACATAACATACAAAATATATGAAGAAATTATTATTATTATTATTATTATTTTTTATTATTATTATATTGTACATTATTTTGTATTTTTATTTTATTTAATTCATAAACACGTTGTCTCCATGAACATGACAACAGCGATAACAATGTTTGGTAACAATGTAACATAAACACTGAATTAAAAACGTTTGATGAATAAAAATTATGCTCGTTTATTTAATAAGAAATGCTATTTAGTAATTTTGTTTATTTAAATTAAAAATAAAAAGAAAATAAATAATAAAATATAAATTTTACTTTTTCTAGGATATATATGCAAGAATTCGCGGTAGACCCATGAAGAGTTTACAAGGTGAAATTGCTCTAGTGACTGGTGGAGGTGGTGGACTTGGAAGATTATTAGCGTTAAGATTAGCAAGACTTGGAGCAACTGTTGTACTATGGGATATAAATAGTGAAAGTAAATATAATTTATTATTTTTATGATATATGTTTTTATATATTAAAAATAATTCAACTTTAATACGATCCATTCGCATAAACAATAAATGACAACTATTATTTATTTTTATTAAATAAATAGTTAGATGCATTATTTAAGTCAAGGTTTTATCTTGTATTTTATTTATTTGATTAACTAAATATATTTTATATGCATTATAAATAAAAATTAATACTTAATAAAATGAAACTAACTGTGACATATTAACACTTTAATGCAAATATCGTTGAAGTGAAATCATATATACATGTTTAATGCATTTTATATTTATATGCAAATTGTTAAACATTTCTTATATAATTCTATTTTATTGACTTTAATAATTTTTTGTTTTTACATTATTTATTTGCATAACGTTTGCGTGTTGTGGACATTACATGTTATCCTCTTTGTTATAAAATTTTCATTTAGCAATGCAACAATTCTAAAGTACTTTATTATTTTCGTGTAAAATTTTTTTTCTATAATTGACATAAAAAAAAAGTTAATAATTTTTATTTACATAATATAAAAATAATGTATTTGTTTTTATTAAATGTTTGATTATTATGTCAACTACCGCAAAATATATAGAAATAAATTATTAGTAAATATTATTTTTAAACGACAATTGTAGTTAAATTATTTATTTATTTTTTTATTGAAATTTATAATAATAATAATAATAAATTACATAACACAATATCCCGTCGTTAGTTTTTTTTATTTTTTGCATTTTTATTTTATTGAAATTTTAAACTTTGTTTATTATAATAAATGCATCTTGATTATTTATTTAGAAATTTTTTTATAGCACTAGTATTATAATTATAATAAACATACTTTGTTAAATAACAATTATAAATATGTATAAAATTTTTTACAATATTAATATTCATAGCTGAATACATACTTTGTATGCGGAAATTTATCTATTAATTAATTTTTATATATGCAATGATTTATGTTTCAAAAAAATTATATACTTTATGCAAAAATGTATAAAATCTACAGTAAATAATTAATTAAAAAATAAAAACGAAAAATAGTGAATGTCACGAAAATTGCTTAAGAGTTAACAAACATTAAAATTAAATAATAATATTTTCTAATTGTTATTTATGCATTTTTATTAAAAAAATTGATTTTTTTGCAATTATTAATTAGTATTTCCTATTATGCTCTTATTACTTTATACAAGTGTAACCTACTTTACGCCATGATAAAGCTCTCTCTTGACCTTTACAAGACCATCTTCAATGGAAAATTAAATAATTACCACAAAAAATTTTATATTACATAATTTTCCGAAATTAATAAATACTATTTTACATTTTTCATATGAAGAAAACTATAAAATATAAAAGTTTAACAATCAATTTAATTTTATACATTATGATTTTGTAACATTCATTTTTAAACATAAATTTTGTATAAAAATTAAAAAACAATATTAATATTTAGGTAGAGAAAAACAGATTTGACTAATTTACAACATAGAAGATGTTAAATAAAAAGTAAAAAATGTCAAGTTCATTTATATTTGCATATTAAATTTTTTTATTAAATTTAACGAATAAAAATAAATAAATAATATAATATAATAATGGATTTACCTTAATTTTTGTTTTCTTTTTCTCTTTTTTTTATTTAACATATAACAAAAATAATGTAAAAAATAAATAAGCCTGAGAAAAAGTGAGAGTTTATTTAAATATTATATTTAAATGAATATGAAAAAAATAAACGTTTTTTTTTATTTTATCCATTAATTATAAAATCTATAGACAACTTTTTAATAAAACACGAGAGAGAAAAAAACGATGCAGAAATTAGTTTGAAGGTCATTTATTAAAAATGTTTAATAATTTACCTGATCAAAATGTATTCCTATATCAAAAAGAAAAACTAATTTAAAATTATTATTCTATAAGTTCCGCATTGATTCACAAATTATGCTAATGAATATATTCAAAAGCATAAAAACAAATTATCACGTAGCGTTCAAAATTCTTAATTTTAGTGTTATTGTCGTTTAAATTTTATTAAATAATCATAATAAAGACTAAAAGAAATCAATAAAAAAATATATACATGTGAAATTTTCAATGTGCTCTTTGTATTTTATATATAAAATTGCCTAATACTTGATTATGTGAAAGGTAAACTTAAAAATAAATAATAGTAAAATTTTGTAATATGATAATTCTTATTTTATATAAATTAAATTAAGTTTTACAACATAATAAATTCCATTGATTGTGATACTACATTTGAACTTTGATTAAATTGTTAGAAAGAAAATACCAAACACAAATAAATTTGTTCAAAAAGCAATAATAATTCAAGACAATTAATTTTATTTTAATTAATATTGTGTCCCACACAAATTTATTTCCATTCAATTTATATAAAAAAGAAATAGGTTAAACCCACAAGTTCACAATTAATTGATTGTTAGATTAGTATAACTACAGAAAAAATAAATCAATATTCAATGATATTTCAATTTATAAATTTATATAAAAATTTGATTACTTATCACCAATGTTACAGTAATAATAAAATTACACAATTTTCTCTTAAAAAAAATAATTATACCTTTTTAAAAAGTCATTAAAATTTTTAATACATAAAAAATAATATTATTCCGCAAAATTATTTAATTAAATCGTATAGAACCAAAACCATTAGTTTTTATTGTATAAATAAATTTCAAATTTATTTTAAAGCTCTAGCGATTTTAAAGTAATTTTATTATGATTAATAATATACATTAATTTAATATATATTTATTAATTATTTTATTTAATAAACATGAACTGATTTTTAATATATATAAAATAATATAAAATTTATTAAAGCTTTTATATTACAAGTATTAGTTTATAGCAATTTTTGGTCTTTTGCTAATGCTTGACAGAAAGTTTCAATGTCAGTTGAATTATATGAATATTGTCTTTATTATATACAGTTTTATAGCTTAATATTTCAATGAATTATTATAGTATATGATATTTTTATTACCTTTAATATTTATCCTAGAAATTAATATATTTTAAAAATCATTATACTTTATAGAAAATTAAAAAGCTTTAATAAAAACAACTGTGCTTTGATCAAGTTGTTTTGACAATTTCTTTAAAGAGTTTGTTTTACAAAATCGCAAAATAATCGTAATATCTTAATAAAACGCAATAGTTTTTATGTCAATAAGGTCTAATTTGTAAAAACAATTGTAATTTTTATACTAAAAATTAACCGTTTAACGAATCATTGATTTGAGATACTTGATAGTTTGAGAAAAGAAAACATTACCATATCATTAATCTTGTATCGTATTTTGCTACAAATAATTTTGTAAAGATATTATAATCAAATATCGTTTAACGATGCAGATAACAAGTTCTTTATATGAGAAAAAAAAGCAATCATTGTTATGATGATGATGTGCGTGACCTTATTTACCTATCAGGCTATTTAATACTCACATTTTATGTTCACATTTTAAAGTTCTTGATGCATGCCGCGTATAATAAAAACATTAAATAAATAAATGAAATAATATTAATGTAAAGCAAAGTGTTAACTATTTTTAACACGTACTAGCAACTTCCGTTCAATTGTTGTGTATAAATATGTTCTTATGCGTTCAACATTTTATTACTGCGAATTATTATGATATTGATTTATACATTTTATTTATTCATATATTTCATGTGAATAATTTTAATTGTTTTAATCGTTTGTTTATTCTTCTTTTTATTATCGCTTTTAAAGTTACTTTGATAGAGAAAAAATAAAAATAATAATAATATTAACAATAACTATCAAGGTAATATACTTGTTAATTAAAATCAATTTTATTATAATTATTAGGAAAAGAATTTAAAGTTTACCATAATTTCCTATATATGAATTTTTGTATCCGCATTTATATGTAAAATAGAATTAAATAACAAAATCTTCGAACATTATTTTAAAGATAAAATATATAAAATTTAAATAAAAACAACCAAATAATCTTGTTTTTTGAATTTTAAATTAATTGACGGTTATAAATATTAGAAGATATACTTTAAAAAAAGTATTTTAAAACGATTATTGTTTTCTATAATCAAAGGTTGCAAATTTTTTTTAAAAAAAACGTGCAATAAAATATCCATATTTATATGATTGAGTTGAATTTTGGCGAAAACCTTGAAATTCAAAAATAAAAACAAACTACTTAAAGAAGATTGCGAAATTTATTGTTATATAAGTTGATTCAACCTCCACAATAACAGATTTTCTTTTATTTCCTTTATTTTTGCCAATTTTTTTTTAGAGATTATCTAATATTTGGTATTTCCTTATTTAAGTTTTACCTGTTCAAAATTAATATTGTATATTGATTATAATTAAATTTTAATAAACATGTTTTACTCCTTTTTTTTGAAGGTGTAGATGAAACAGTAAAATTAGTTAAAGCAGCTGGTGGTAAATGTAAAGGATATCAAGTAGATTTATCCCGACGTGAAGAAGTATATAAAGCAGCTAATAAAATAAGAGACGATATTGGTGATGTAAGTAGATTCATAATTTAAATATGCTTAATTTACTCTTCATTCAAAAAATAAAATTAAATTAAATAAAAATTACGTTATTGCATAATAATAAAATATGTATTTATGGTATTTCAATCATGAAAAAAAAACTGCAAAGTGTATTTTTGTTTCATTAGATGAAAAATAAAAATTGTTAATAAAAAAAATTAAATAAATGAATGAAATTTGTCAATAAACGCGCTTGACCTCAATTATTTCTCAATTATTTTCAACAACAACGAAAAGTGTTTTAATAAAAACTAATGTTTTTTCGTTATTTCATTTATTTATTTCGATTTTGCATGTATTATATATTTATATATGTATATTTGATTGCATATTATTTAATTTTTGATTAAAATTTTATTTTAAAAGTTAAAAAACAAAAATAATAATAATACCACTCACCGTATATAAAACATAGAAAAATTATTGCAAAATTATTTTTACACAATTTATACAATCTAAAAATAATTAGCTTAATAAATGTATATAAAAATTTAGTTTTCTTCTTTAAATAAATTATTCATAAAATGAAAATTTATATTTTTAATTTTTTGATCAGAAATGTTAAATTTATCTCATTTTATAAGTACTTGTTGTTAAATAAACATAAATAAAATTGCTTAATAACAAAATAATATAAGTTAAATGAAATTTTTATGTTTTTTAAATATATATATGTGTATGTATATATGTTTCATTAAAATTTATTTCATCATAAAATAAAATAAAAGAGAAAAATTCAAGTGAAATTTAATTATAAACATTACTTGATAATAGCATAATAAAGTTAATCGTACATAGATTTTTATTTTTTTTTAATCAAAAAAAAAAAAGTTGTTTTAATAAAATGACAAATATGTTGGCCTTCGAGACGTGTTTTTTTATTTAATTAAAATATTTATTAATTTATTTAATAATGATAATAATTTCTTTTTTAGCATAAAAGACAAGCTTAGACCATATTAAAAGTGAAAATATTAAAACCTTTATTAAAATACCATGAACTGATTTTTTATCAACCTTTAATTAAGTTAAAAAATATATATATAAAACTTAAATAAATAATTATTTTGTTTTAAACGTACAATGTCGTCTTCTTTAAATTGTTCTTTTTTTTACTTTAATTTTATTAATAATAAAATAATAACTATTAAGATGTATAAAGCAATTTTTTTTTAATTTTGCATTGTCGTGACTTTGCAACCTTCATATTTAATAAAAAAAAATGAATAATAATCGTAATAAAGATTACTTCTAAATAATATATCTACGTATTTCCTTTTTAAAAGCGTTTATTTCATATTTTTATTTGAATGAAAAAAAAACCTGTTAATAGTGTTATATTTGAGTTAATTTATTTATTATTTACCTACTTTTGCTTAGTAAGTTAACAATAAATCAAATAAAGTTAATAATCAATAAAATTAGTTTATTATTAATGTTTAAAAGAAAAAATAAAACTAATTAATTATAATATTTTGAAATAATATTTTTTATTGAATACATTTTTGGATTGGTTTTTAAATTTGTTCAATATAATTTAATTATTTGATAATCTATTATTATGAAATAAGTAATGATGCCCCAAAGCAATCATCTAGCTATCATGCAATCAATAACCTAAATTTTGTGTTAATTCACATTAAATTATTACTCAGCCGAACTTACGTATAATTATTATTTATTTGTTTTTATTTGAAGTAAAGAGAATGACAAAAAAAATGCATGTGAGTCTCTGTTTAAATAAACAATTGTTTGCAAAGTAAAATCATAAAACTATCTGTAAAATAGTTGAAAAAAAAATTGCAGGAAAATAATTATTAATATGTTTTGTAAAAAAAAAAATAAAAGATATAATTTCATCATTGTTAAAAGGTTAGTTTTTTTTTGTTAAACGCAAAACTTTACTATAAATATAAATGTCCAACAATGAACCATTTGTTAGCATTTTAGCAAGTTGGTATATAATAAAAGTTAAGTAATTTAGCAGAAATAAAACGTAGAGCAAAGCATATTGCAAATATATAAAAGAAACTTTTTGCCGAAAGTTACGTCATATAACTCTTTTATTTTTTCTTGTTATCGAATGTATTGTGATCACACACAATTTTTGATATTCAATCTGCTGTTGCTTTTATAAAAAAGATAAAAGTTTTTATGAATATTTATTTAAGTTAAAGCATAAAGAACAAGAAAAAATATAAGTATGCAGCCGGTTGTTGTTAATCAATTTAAAGGTCATTTCACAGCAGTTTCATTTTTAACTATTTATAAGAAATGAAAAAATATTTTTGTTGATGCCACAGACAATACACAAAAAATCATGTAACTAAAATCACATAATAAAAACCTGAACCTGACCATCATTTATACTTTAAATATCTTTAATGCGATAATAATAAAAGTTATTTTAAACAAAATTTATATAAACAATTAACATCTTATCATGATGTTTTTATAACTTTTAGTTTTCAACAATTTTTTATACATATTCAATATTTACATAAATTACATTATGATTAATTGATTTGTTTTAATAATAAAAATTATTTTGGATTTTTATTTTTTATTTTTAATTCACAAAAATTCTTTCAATATATTCTAGGCAGTAAATAAAAAAACTTGCCACAGGATAATTAATTATTTAATTATCGTAACTAGTTACAAATAATTATTTAACCTTCACAACTATGTAAATGTTTGTATTAAGTTATACGTAATTATTATATTTATTATTTAGAAATTATAATTACTATAATTTTAGACTTTAACCTATAGATTGCTTATAAAAAAAAATTGTTTAAATAAACACCTTAAGATTTATTTTGTTTTTATTATTATAAAGAACAAAAGTCTTTGACGTACAACCTTTTAATTATTTTTATTGTTTAATTATTGTTTCTATTTTTTATTTTATATTTAAATTTTATATTTTTATTATTTGTTTATGTTTCAACTTTTTGTAGAGTTGCTAATGTAAAACTTTAACTTATTAATTAATTAAATTAAATTTAAATATATTTTTTCTTAAATTTTATTGAAATTTCTTAAAAATATAAAAATTTATAATAGCTATAAAAATAAACATTTTTAATTTTTATTACGAAGAAAATTACATTTTATAGGATTATTTAATTAAATAATCAAGTAATTTGTTTTTAATAATTGAAAACAAAGTGAATGCCCTTTTTTAGTTGTTGTTTTACTAGGGTTTTTCTTTATACTTTCGTGATTGATTAGTTTTTAATTTTTATTCATTATTATATTAATTTAGACTTAGTTTTTGGAATGATTTTGCATTAAATGCTAATAAAATAAAAGTAAATAATAAAAACTTAATCCAATTATATAATTCTTGCGAATAAACTAAGTTGTTCAATTATTATTATTATTATTTCATTTTTATTTGTAATCACGCAAATATTTATTTTATTACCAAATACAATTTGGAAACTTAATGGTATTGTGCACATATTATAGGCAATAAAATTAACTTTTCATGCGGTAGTGATTTTAAATATAAAAAAATAACCAAAACAACACAATAGAAAACTTAACTTTTTATTTATTTGGCATGCAAAATATTTTTTTTTTTTAAATCAACATTAGTTAATGTTATTTTTTTGTTTAAGTTTGTTTATTTTATTGAGTATTTGAAATTCTGTTTAAAACCTTCAAATTAATATCGATTTATAAGCATTAATAATAATTAAAATCGCCACAAAATTTTAATCGTATTTATAGTATCAATTAAAATGATATAAATATTATTTACGGTAATCGGTGTATAATTTTTTTTAAATCAATACAGGAAATAGTATGAAAATTATGTCTTTATAATTTTATATAAAACTTTATCAAATTAAAATTTTTGTTTTTTAAAGTTCTTAGGTAACATATTTATTATTAAATTAACACAAATTTATAATAAACGCATTTATAAAGTTTTACGTAACAGGTTCTTGGGAAAAATAATATAAAAAGATTATTTTAATTATAAATAATTAGCATATTAGTGGTTTTTGTTAAAACTTTATATATGTCAAGAAATTTTCAAGTTCAAATTCATTTTTATTAATTTTTATATTTTAATTAAATTATTAAATAAATAATTAAAAAATATTATTTGACAAAATATTTTTTAATGTTAATTAAATTATAATTGTTTTTAATGTTTTGCAGGTGACTTTATTAATTAATAATGCTGGAGTTGTATCCGGTAGAGCTTTACTTGATACGCCTGATCATCTAATCGAAAGATCTTTCAGTGTTAATGCTGTTTGCCATTTTTGGGTAATTTTTTTTTTTTATTTTAAATTATTATGATTTTCTACAACATTTTTATTTCATTTTAGACAACAAAAGCATTTTTGCCAACAATGTTGGAGAACAATCATGGCCATATAGCAACAATTGCATCATTAGCCGGTCATGTTGGTATACCAAAATTGGTTGATTATTGTGCCAGTAAATTTGCTGCTGTAAGTATTTATCAATTTTTTATTTAATTTTAAAATATTTTTATTTATTTATTTGTTTATTATAAATAGGTTGGATTTGATGAGGCCCTTCGTATGGAATTACAGTCCTTAGGTAAAGATGGAGTACATACTACAGCAATTTGTCCATACTTTATTCAATCAACCGGTATGTTTGAGGATGTTTCTTCCAAATGGGTGCCTACACTTAATTCAGAAGAAGTTGCAGATCGTGTAGTAGAAGCGATTAGAAAAAATGAAAAAGTTGCCATAGTACCTGGATATTTGAAGTTATTATTAGGAATTAAATGGTTTGTGAAAAATCAATTTTAATATGAGTAATAAAATTTAAAAACAAAAACCTTTAAAATTATTATCAGGGTTGTACCATGGGTATGCGAATCTGGTTTCTTACGAAGAATTGTGCCCGATGCAGCTCCACAACATGAAATAAATAAAGGAAGTCCTGAGCCAAGAAAACATACAAACATAACAGATGATGTGACAATTTTAGCAAATAATAATAATAATAATAATAACAATAAAGTAACTCCATTAATTGTTAATCGATCTGCATCAATCGGTGAACGGGTTTTATAAATTTTAATTAATTATATAAATATCAAATGACAACAATTTAATCAATCAATTAAAATATTTGTTTAAATTATTGTTTTAATTTTTGTTAAATTAAATTATAGGCTGAGGTTTGTGTGTAAGAAGAAATAAAATAATAATTAATATACCTTGATAGTTAAATTGTGAAAATATTTCAAAACAATTAATGAAAGACGATCGGTAACTTGCCTTATTATATATAATTAAAAAAAAATATTAATTTTAACGTTAGCAATTTTTTTACCATATATAATTAATTATCATTTAAAATTGAAGTGGACCAAATAAGGGATAATATACGAAAATTATAAGAAAAAATATCTTAATTAGATAGTTTGTATGAAAAATAATTAAAATTAGAATGTATGTAATCAAAAAAAAAACATGTAATATTTTGAACAGAGTGTCATCTACTTCTATTCTTTTAATAATTTAAAATAATAATTTAATAAAAACTTTATTATATTTTTTATATATAAATAGAAAGAATGGAAAAGAAATTAACTTTTTTTATTATTTAACTTTTAATTTATGCTTAAGGTTATATAATAATTACATTGTGTTAAATTTTTATTATTAAATTCTAAATTGTCATTTAATAAAGTAATAAAACATTTATAAGTAGAACGATTTAAATAAATCAGAAACAATCTAGTTTTTTTTTATATAGAAAATTGAATAATGTAAAATATTGTGATTATATAGCAAAAAATAAAAATATTTTATGACATGTAGATACAGTAAAAATAAATTAATAATGTAGATAATTATAATGAACAGATATGGTTTTTCATTGAAGAAAAGAATTTTATTTCAGCTCTATTACGGTTAAAGAAATCTTTATTATATTTAAGTAATCTAATTACAAAAATCTTTATTCGTCATTTTTAACTGAACGTTATCTTAATTGTATATTTTTATCACTAAATATGATTATAATAAAGTAAAATATGTTTTCAATTATAAGATACTAATATTTTGACGATTATATAATCATTAATAGGTACATAGCAGGTGTTCAATGCCTTATATCTCAAATTTGTTAATAATTTATTAATTAATCCAGAAAGAATGTGAAATAAATCGTAAGACATAATTATTTTCTAGATTAATAATTTATTATCAAAATATTATTAATAAAAATTAAAAAAAAAAAAACGAGATAAATTATTTTATCTGTATTCAAATGAATTTTTATTTAAAAATTTTTATTATAAAAATAACTTAAATTACTATATCACATATTTAAGCAAAAATGTAATTAAATTTTTAAATATTTTCTATGATTTTTTCTTATTATTCTTATTTTTATTCTTACTTTTCATTTTATTAATATCAGATTCATTAAAATCAAATTCTAATTTATTATTTTTATATGCTAGTGGATTCTCTGATTTTCTTTCATTTATATCATTTAATAGGACATCTTCTGGAACCTCATCTAATGCTTTACCTTTTCCGTAAAAGTAATCTTCTGTATAAATTCTATCTTTTTGTCTGTATGTTCCATGGAGCTATTATGAATAATTATTTATTAATGAATAATTTTAAAAATGCTATAATAGATAAATACCTTATCCCAAATGAAGATGTTAAATCCAAAATTAACATGGAAATACTGATGATGATTATCGTGGAATATACAATCTGGTTGCCATGGTTGCCACCATTGAGCTTTGAAAGTAACACCAGAATGATCAATTATTCCGTGATAATAAGTATATAATTCAACAACATAAAATGGAACTGAAACATTAAATATTATATCAGTAAAATAAATACATATTTTGTAAAATTATTTAAATTTTAAATATAAAACTCACGCCAATGTAAAGGTAATATTACTATTGGTAGCAATAAAGTTAATTGAATGTGTAATATCTCTACCGGATGAATTGCAGTCACTGAAAATGCTGTCGGTTGTTTATATTTGTGATGTAATTTATGGAAATTTTTATACAACCATGGTGTGTGGTAAACACGATGTATTAAATATGTAACATAGTCCTATAGAAAATAATATAATCAATTAAATTATGATAAATAAAAATTTATTATCATGTTGAATATTACTTGATAAATGAAAACTACTGGCCCTTGCAATAAAAACCATAACCACCCATATTGATCCATTTTATAATAAATGGTTAAATAGTATCCTCCATTACTAGCATAAGTTGCAAGAAAACCAGTTATTAATGCCGATAAAAGCAATGAAGCACTTCCAAGTAATATTTCATGCCTTTCTAATTCTGCAGACATAAATTTATCTGGTTGACATTTCCATTCATGTGGTCGGTCACGTTGACGCACATAAAAGTGCCACTAAAAGATTATTTGTTAAGAATTATAAAATAGTGACAAATTAAAAACAGTTGAAATATACATGAATAAATCCTCCAATTCCAAAGTAAATTAAATAAGATACTACAATAGAGTAGAAAACAAAAGTTTGCCATCCTTGTAATGAAAAATATTCAGCGTTTAAATTATCCCAACTAAATGGCACATCTGTGTCAGAAGCGGTTGCATTACTTTGCCCGATAAATGAATAACCAATTTGTTTCATAAAATGCACCATTATTATAATCCATTCGCCTTAAAAATAATTAACTATGATTAATTACTTGTTATGATTTATTATTTATTTATTGTTTAAAAATAAGTAAATAAATAATTTCGCATTGATTGACTGATTAATAATTTAAAACATTAAATCGACTTATCATATAATTTGCACATATTTATTATTTTTTTGATAAGATAATTAAAATGAATTTTATTTGTTGAAAATTTTAATCAAGTGAAAAAATTTTAAAATATTGAAATGAGTAGCGAGATTTAAATGTTGCACTTTTATTATTCACATAGATTTACCTCTTAAAGATGATCCAACAAGAAAAACTGCAAAGGTAGCCAAGAAGGTACCAACAAAACTCGGAAGTTTTCCCCATATTTTCTCAATTTTCTCTGCATAATTTTCAGTCCATCTAACACCTTCCACCATGGGATTATATCCTTTATTTAATTTGGTCCATAACGAATCTTTATCACTCTTTTTTACAACTTTTTTCATTTTTATTTAATTATTTCTAACAACTTTTTAAAAGCTTTCGAATTAATCCAATAACACTTAACTAAATAAAATTTTCATCCAATAATTGATATTTAGAGAAACAACACCGTTGCTAATTGTTTAAAACACAACTGAAATAAATGTGAGGAACATACCTTTATATGCCAAAAAAAGTTCACAATCAATTATTTTATTATCAATTTTATTGGAATGAACTCAATTTTTGTTTTGTCTATTAATAAAAATATTATAAATTAAAAACATTGCTTATTGAAATTGATAATCATATCTTTTATTTATAATAAGTGCACTGAAACGATGTTAAAAACAATATTCATGGTTTTGTAAAAATATTTAATATTTTTTTCAAATTAGTTGTTGAACTTTATCATCTTACACCTATTATCAAGGCTGTTCAAAAGAAGATGCGTTATTTATTATGAAATATTGAAAGCGTTGGTACTTAGTCGCGTTAATAAGGAACAATATCATTTTAAAAATAGTTGTATAAAGTGCATTAGTGCTTATCTGTTAATCGAAAGCATATTCAAATTTAAAAGGTTTAATAGTGTAAAGTGATTTTTGTTATTCAGGCAATTAAATTAAAAACGAATTTTTGTGTAAGTGGTAATATACATAAAATTCTAATTATAATTTAATCAATTTGATATGCAAATATTTATAATATCTAAAGTAGTGTTTATTAAAGAAAGTATCTAATCTAAAAATAAAAACTGTGTAGTACGTGATTAATGTCTATTTTAAGTACAATTCACAGTTGAATAAAACAAATAACAACTATATAAAAAAAGATAAACAAAAAAATGTTTATTATAAAAACCCAAGAGCTTTAATTTTTCTAATCTATAATCAACTATTTGCGATTATTTATAATTAAGTCTAATTATGTCATTATAACAAGTTCATGTGTACTTAGCTGGTCGGTAGTTATTTCAAATTACGCGATCATAATCAGATATGACAAATTAAAAACAAAAGATAATTTTTTGTTTGTTCCTGTTATCTACAAAAAATTCAGTACATTTTTATTATCAATACATTAATAAAAATATTTTTTATACTTATTATTGAAACTTTCTTTGTTTATTTTTGTTATTGCAATTTATACACGTGCTTTTTATAAAAAGTAAAATTCTTTTACACCTTAAAACAATAAATTAATAAATCATACATTTTTTTTTGTTACAAAATTTATTTATTTTATAAAATGTATACAAACATAAAAATAAACAATTGTACTCTCTTCTTAACATAAACAAAAAGGATAAATAAAATTAATTAATAAAAAAAAAGGAAAAACAAATCAAAATTTATTCAATTATATAATTTGGATGTACAACGAGCAATGGATCTTCAGGATCTGTTTCTTCGGCAGAATGAGATTTTCTTTCTTTTAAGCCGGTTGTTTTTAGTGGAATGATAACTTGATCCTAAAAATAATTAAAAGAATGAATATTAGCATAATTTTTGTTTTTCTTTAACAATTTAATTTAATTAAATTACATGATAAACAAGCCGATCAATAACTTTTTCAATTAAAGTTTTTCTTTCAACTAATTCATCTTCTGAATCAATTTGTTCGGAAATTTGTTCTAAATACCATACAATTAACTCCGATCTACGGATTCCTTCTGAGTCAGAGCCTGGAAATTGAAATACACATTTTCAGTTAAATTACAAAGTAATAAAATAATTAATTAATGCAGAAGATACCTTCACTTTCAATACGGTTTTCTTCATTCCTCATATGCAATACTAACATGTTAGATAAATTTTTATAATCTTCAAATGACAACGTTAGTTTCTTTTTGTTCAAGGAGGATTCTTCTGAGTTGTTATTTTCGCTATGTTCCTGTGTTGAATTGCCATTTGTATGCTTAAAAATGAATGGATATGATTCACAAGTTCTATAATATTTTATATTTAAATATTTACCGATATTGTCTCTGTTTCATCGATTTCCATTTCCATAGCTAAAGCTAATGCAGCATCATCTTCATCATCTAAATGAATATCAGGCTGTTCCACTCGAATAATTGATTTATTAAGTAATCTAAATGCTTCTTTTACGTGCTTCACCTGGACCTCATTTGAGCATTCCATTTTTGCCATTGCTTCACTTAAACGTATCATACTTTCTAGTTGGCGAACTGTTATTCTCCACATACTTTTACCAGTTATTCCTGCATCTCTTTGTCGTAAATGTCCATAATTTTCAATCAATAATTTTGATGCATCTTCTTTTATAATTGGTTTAAATTGTCGCGCAAATGTTATATATCTAATAATGCATTAAAACATTATTTAGATTTTCAATTTAATAAAATTAAGTTATTTCAAATACCTTAATACTTCTTCACGTGTATAAACTTGTTCAACAAAATTTTCAACATTTGAATGCAGATCAACAATTCTTCTAGCAATTGCATAATCAACCACCTTTAATATTGGAAAATGGATTATTGTTTTTTAGTGAAATAAGGAGTTAATACTAACCTCATTACATTCATCAACAAGAATAAAAAATAAATCAAAACGTGACATGATGGGTGCACTCAATTGTATATTTTGCTGTAAAGATTTTGACCGATCATAACGCCCATTAATTGGATTGGCAGCTGCTAATATAGATGTTCTAGCATTCAATGTAGCTTTAACACCAGCTTTTGCTAAAGAAATAGTTTGTTGTTCCATAGCTTCATGGATTGCTACCTGATCTCGAGGATCCATTTTATCAAATTCATCAATACAACAAATACCATTATCTAAAATAAGTATATATATTTAATTCTTTATATATCTAATTATCTGTTTAATTTGAAGTAGTTTTACCTGCTAACATTAGGGCACCAGCTTCAATAACGAAATCAAAACTTTCCTCATCTTTTACAACTGCTGCTGTTAAACCGGCAGCTGAAGACGCTTTACCAGATGTATAAACAGCTCTCGGTGAGAAATCAGCAACCTTTATGATACAATTAATTTAAAAAAATTAAATCATACTTAAATATATTTTTAATATACCTGTTTTAAAAATTGCGATTTTGCAGTACTTGGATCACCAACGACGCAAACATTTATATCACCACGAAGCGATGTTTCTGTTTAAAAAATAAATCAAATAAAATATTTATAAACATAAATAAAATAATTCAACAAATTCTATTCATACTTTCATGCGTTGTTTTAGCTACTCCACTAAATAACTGAAGCAAAATTCCTCTTTTAACTTCGTCGTTTCCGTAAATTGACGGAAACAAACTTGTAATAAGATTTTGGTAAAGCATACGATCATGAGACATTTCATAGACCTTTAAAAAAGAATATATAATTATATAAATTTTGATTAAATAAAAATACTAAATTATTTATTACCTTATTCCATTCTGCATCTGTCATTTGCTTCTTCATATCTTCTGCAGTTACTTCACTCATTGGTAAATCAGTACCACCAAAACGTGAAGTGGTTGCTTGTACATTACATGCCAAGAATGACATTCTATAATTTAATTCACGCACACCAAGAGCCTAATAATAAAGTAATATGTTAAATGCAGAAACAATTCAATGTTAAATCACAATTAAAAATACTTTTAATCCACGGACACCTTCAGATGCAGCACCTTCACCATGCTTATGTCTAGAACTCATTTCCGCTCGAGCTCCAGGCATTTGCAGAGCACCTACATCTGGAACCACGATCAATGTACCAGTAAAATCGTATCGATCACCAGCCTGTTGAAATAATTAAAATATTGATAAATAATAATTTAAATTACTATTCAAAAGCAAACCCCATACCTGCACTGTTTCTACAATCTCTGCACGTAATATAACTTCCAAAGAACGTGGAATGCTACCACGAACTAATTCGGACTGGGTTTCTTGAACACGAATTTTTTGGAAATCAATGAACAAAGATTTCTCAACATCTAACATAAAACGTTTTCTATTTGAACAAACTGGATTACGACATATTGTTGGATTAGTAAATTTAAATTGTTGTTCAACGTTTTTTATTTCTGTTTGACAATCTAAACAAACAAATGTGCCTGATACAAGTTCTGGATGTACTGGATGAGTTCTAACAACCTGGCCAGATATTCTGATTAAAGTTCCAATTTTAGCTGTAGTCAGTTCTCGTACCTAGTATATAATTAGTTACCAAGTATTATAGAAATAAACATCATTTTAATAAAATAATTAATTGAACCTTATGCCTAGTGGGTACTTCTGTAAACGATACATAGCAATCTTTTTCTTGTTTTAAATTTGTTCTATCTTTGGTAAATATAGTAACTGCTTGACAAAGGTAAGGGAATATCCTGTAACATTTGAGAGATATTTCTTAGTTATAAATAAGAAAGTTGATATTTGATTTTTCAAATACCTGTAATATTCTTCAATTATTGTTGTTGCCAAATTTTGATTGTATTTTTCTACATCCTCAAAACTTACTTCTAATGTGGAACGATCCGGTGATATTAAAGCATCAACAAGCTTTAAATATTTTATTTCTCCATCTTCTTTGAATCTAATTATTATACAATAAAATTATCATAAACTATAGAAGAATAAGTTTATGACAAAAACCACTTACTCTTCCAAAAAATCTTGAAATAATTTTTGGCACCGAACACCAACATCATCTTTCACTCTTAATTGTCCATCAAGAGCTGCAGCTACATCCATTTTTTACAAACACTTTTATTATTATACTTTTATTAAAATAATTGTACAATTAAAAATAATTTTTATTAACAACGAACACGACAATATGTTTAATAAGAATAAATAGAAAAGTGTCACAATTGGCGCCAAAATATATTTTATATACAATAGCACTGAAGTTAGCATTACATGTATGGAAAGTTTTTTCATAGACGTACTAGAGCACTTTCTGTAGCCAACATAACGAAAATAATTACACCAAAACACTTTGCAAATGCATATTGTAAATTTATTATTTATTTATTTATACATTAATATAAAAAAGTGTTATAAAAATAATAATTACTTCTAGGAAATAAAATTAATATCTAATTTTAAATTATAATATTATTTATCGTTAATTACCCAATTATATTATTTTAAAGGAATAGAACTTTTAATCTAACATTTATTACGTCATTAAATTATAATAACGACTTTTTTTAAATATTTAATAACTTCGAAATTCAAATCTAATTATTTTTGAACTTTTATTAATTGACTTTGATATATAATTAATTATTTAACATTTAATAAACAAAGTAGGATAAAATGTAATAAAAATAATTATAATTTAAATAAAATAATTAATATCTTAATCAAAACATACACGTTTCAAAATAACGATTATTCGCCCACATTTTCACGTATTATTTTTCTTAGTTATTTTTGTTAGAAATTATGAAAAAACAAAGAATGTATTTATTAATTAAAAACAAATTTGATATGTGTGACTTTTTCAATATACTTTTTAACTAGTTTATGTTATTACGACGCGACACATAACAATAGTATAGTCTGGGAATCATCTGTTACCACTTCAAAAGTCATTAACAAACTTTTAGCGACAGGCGTAGAAAACACTTGTCCATTTGACCACAGGGTAACTGACTATTGCATGTAATCATGTTTTTAAATAACAACACATTTTAGAATATACATAAACATTATTATAAATTAAAACGTAAATATACTTATAGCAGAATATACTTAATATTTTTAATATAAATTACTCAAATCTTAACAACAAATTATAATGAGATTTTCTAGTTAAGCAAGGCCTTTAGTTAGATTTAAAAATGTTAAAATTATTTCCCACATAATTATAGATCCTCAATCTGTATTAAAATGAATATAATAATATATTTTTAATAAGTTTTGAATCCCTGCCAACCAGCAAATTATCAATTGAGAAAAATGGAAGTAAAGGATTTAAAAATGATAAATGACAATTTAGTTAGTTTATACGATTTTTTTTTTAAATATATAATTATTTAAATAACAGTAAATATAAATTTGATTGATTATATTCTACAAATAAATATTTACATATTTAACATAGTTGGCATTAAAATGTTTAATGAATAATAATTAATTTTAAATGATTGTTTATATATTAATAGAATCGTAGCTCCTTAATTTTTTATTAAGTATTTAAATGATTTATATATTAATATATAATTAGATAATTGAAATATAAGTAAATAATTGCATTGTATGTGTTATTCACCTTTAGTTATTAATTTTTATTAAACTATTGATTTTTTTTTTGTATGAAATAAATAAAAAACTTATATAATATGATTTTAAAATATAATTTATAAATATAAAAATAAACTCAAAAAAGACAATCTCAAATCAAACAAGTGCCATCAAGAATTATTTATCAAACTTTTGAAAAATATTAATAAAAGAAAGTCACATAATTGATTAACGATAATATTTTAATGTTTTATTGGCATTTTGATATAATAAATGATTTTCATTGTATTAAAAAGAATTGATATGAAATATTCTACAAGTGGTTTTTCTAATAAACGATGTTTATCAAAATTTTATAAAAGTCACCCCTAAACAAATATCATGCCAGATTCGTAGGAAATCAATATGATTAAATATATAAAATAAAATAAAAATTATGTAATATTTTACCTGTTCATAAATACTTAAAGTAGTTATTTATTATAAAGTAAGTATTTATTGGAAACTATATGGAAAATATTACGGTTTTATATTTACTTTTAATTTTATCGTTTTGTTTAGTTATTTTTTATATATAACACATTTTTGCAGTTTGCAAAATTATTTGTTTATAAAATTTTTTACGAATTTATTTGTTTATATTTAATTTTACTATTAAATTAATTGTTAAATAATTTTATATTTATATGATTTTTTAGTTAATTCACAAAATCTGATGTGAAAATATTAAAAAGTTTACTTAAAATATATGTCCATTTAAATAAATAGATTTTCATTTCAAACAATAATTGCGAAACTATTTTTTACTCTATTTATTATCATTTTTATAAACGCCGCATCACTAGCATGAATTATTATCAAATGATTAAAATATGTGCTTAACAAATATTATGTATTTATAATTTTACGATGTATATTACAGTTATGCCATGATAAGAAGAAATAATTTTTTTAATATCATTTCCACGATGTTTTATTATTTATTTAAAAAAAAAAATTTCATATTAGCAACACCAGAAATTTTCACACAAAAGTAAAACGGTTTACTCATTTGAAATTAATCAGAGAATTTTTATTGAAACTTGCGCAGTTTTTTAAATTTTATTTAAATAATAATTTAAAAAATATTTAACCGACAGTTTCTTAGCAAATGCATCTATTTTTATAAAATAATGTTAATTACTTTGTAAACAGTGATTTAAAATATAATTATAGTGTTGGACTTTAGTATAAAAGAAAATATATTACTGTAATTAGCTAATTAAATAACAAGCGAAAATTATATCCTCTCATAAATATAGAGTTACCCTGTTATGTATACAGTAGCTGTTCATAGCATATTTACTCATTTTTCTAAAATTTAGTATGAATATTGAAAGTAACACAAATATTCTTTTTTGAAATAGACTATACCGAGTAGCTTTATAAGTACGTGTGGATAACTAACCAGAGACACAAAGTTTCTACCATCAGAAAGGTAAAGAAGTTCTAGCTTAACTTAATTTTTTTGTTTTTGTATAGCATATAATTATTTAATTGACATGCAAAAATAATTATATTTTTTAAAAAAATAACTAAATTGTGAAGGTGTTTTATTTAAAAAAAAAAAAAACTGTGCATATTTAGATAACAATTAAAAAAAAAACAAAATTAACTGATATTCAATTTCAATTATAAACTTTTATTTAAAAAAAAAGTGCAAAGTGTTTTTTTTTTAATAGTATTATTTATCGTCTTATTATATTAACTCAGCATATAAAATTAATAAATTAATATTAAACAAAACTTTATTTATTATGTTAGAGAAAATTAAATTAAAACTTTTAAAAAGATAATATATATATATTATTTCGTTTAACATAATTTAATTGTTATGGTTGCATAAATAAATATGAAAAAGTCAGGAAAATATAGTAACATCTTTGCAGTTATTAATTATAAAATATAAATATATATAAAAATTTATCGTCTACCTACTTTTATATTATTTATGTATAAAAAATATTATACATTTTAATTGTCCAAGCTTGTCAAAACTTTTTCTCTCTTTTTTTTTGTTTTGTTAATGTTTCTTTTTTGCAAATAGATAGCGAAACAAAAAGCTCAAGTCTTTATCTTCATTTATATTATTTCAATTTACTGTTACATCAAACAAATAAATATTTATAAAATATAAATAATGGAAGCAACATTTTCTTTTGCATTAAAACATAACACTTTGTATTATTATGTGTTTTAAATAAAATGTTTAATGCTCTGTTGTAAAAAAAATAAATATCATATTCTTAACGTTTTGATAAAAGTTTTTTTTTTAAATTTATTTTGCTAACCAAAAGTTCGTTAGTATTTTTTAATTAGGTTAATTTCCTGTACAACAAAATAAAATTTTAAAACTTTTTTTAATTGAATAAAATTCGAATTATTTTTCAATTATATAAATTTATCATGTGTTAATATGTGCTTTCCTAATTAAGCAATAGTTTTTCATTTTTATTTTATCACATATGCAAATAATAAATGTAATGAAATGCCAATTAATCGAAATAAAAAAAAAAATATGTTTAATTAAAAAAGAAAAAAAATTAATTAATCAATATAATATATATTTTTAATTAAATAGAAATTTTACTGTAATATTAAATTTAATTATATAATTTGTTTGCATAATTCATTCATATATATATATCTTTTGTTTTATTTTTTTTATATATAAATAATTTATTACTTTAATAGGATTAAGTAAAATAAATCAGTTACTGGTACCAAGTGGAAAATAAATAAAAACATAGTGGGTTATTATTTTTGTTTTGTAAACGAAATTAAATTAAAATTAATTAAATTAAGTGGAATTTAATAACAGGTAAATTTATGATTATTTTATTCTATTAAATATTTAAAACGCTTTTTAAGAAAAGAAAAAAAAAACCATGAAAAATTTAGAATTAAATTAAAGTACTTGTTACTTGTTCTTTTTTTTTTTTTTGCTCGGCGAAAGTAAACTTTGTCGTGTGCATTCATTTAACAACCTTTAAAACTTTTTTCTTATTTTTTTTATATATATAAAAAGTAAAACCCGTTACTTATAAACAATCAACTCAACTCAATATATATTAAATAGTAATTTCTAGTAAAGAAAAATAAAATCTGCTGTCATGTTCGCTCAGTAACTGGTTGTGTTTCCCAGTTGCGTTTATCTTACGTTATATTAGATATATATATTTCGCAATCCTAGAAGAAAAAACAAAAAAGTATAAAAGAAAACTGAAACCTTATTGCGAAAAGAATTTTTGTGACTTTACAACTTTTAAATAACTTTCAATTTTACTTTTCTTATTATTTTTTTTTTGTTTATATAACTTTTTTTTTAACTATTTCATTCAAAAACAAACAAATTGCTTACAATTTTTATTTTTAAAAAATAATTCTCATTTTAACTCGTATAAATCTTCTTTAATTTTTTAAAATATAAATTCTATTGTTCTTATTTGTTTTATTATGTATCTAAAAAATGTTACTTATCTATTCATAATCCAAAATATTTATAAAATTATAGAATGAATTTTATATAACAAAATTGATTTAAAATAAAAATAAAAATAAAATAGAAGATAAATAAATATTTTACCTTTTTCTATTTTATTCTACTCATTCTCTTAATAATAATATGTACACACGATAACATCAAAAGACCCGACGGCAATTATTTTCCAAATGAATAAACAAAATCTTTAATAAAGTTTCAAGTTAATTTAAAGTAAAAATATCTATAATATATAATAACCAATAAATCAATACAAAATAAATATATTTATATTTTTAAAACTATTTTAAAAAATAAAAAAAAATGTGTATTATTAAATGAAATACATTTATTTAAAATATTTAATTAAAATTATCATATTAGTTATTATAATTAATAAATAATTGCATTTTATTTACTTAATTATAAGATTTTTACTTGAAAAAACTTCAAAAACTTATTTGAATAGAAAATGTGGTGCGTTTTATTGCATCCGGTACTTTTAAATGTTATAATATAAAATACAATTAATACTTATTATCTAGTATTATTCTAGAATTTGTTTAAAAATACAAAATTTGAAGAAATAATTTGAATAAATCTGTGTTATTTTCAAACTTTTACAAATAATGACACCAATTAGGTCATTAAATTGTTTCTATTCTATAAAGTAAAAGACAGTAGAAATTAACATTTATTATAAAACATTAATTAAAGATTTTTAATCTTTTGTTATCTAAATTATTTTTAGAAGATAATTACTCTACAAAAGAACAATTTCCATCAAATATTTCAATTAATTTAATTAGTTAATAAATAGAGATAATATTATTTCAATATTATTACGTTTCATTGTCACATAATTTTTGAGCTAAACCATAATTTCTTTTATAATTGCATGATTAACTGAATTAATTATATGACTAATCTTATTAAATTTGATTAACATTTATATTATATAATGATATCTATATGATTAAAAAATAATATAATAAAGAAAACATTTATTCAATTTTGATTATGAATTCAAAGAGAAGTTTAAAAATTTAAAATAAAAAACGAAAACGTTCATATAAAGTAAATAAGTCGTTTGCCCACAAAATGCTTTAGGATATACACAAGTAGTATCATTTTAAAGGCGTTATACTGTATGCTATAATTTAAACAAAGTGAATATTAAGGTTTATTTTTTAACATAATAAATATTATAAACCTCTTAATAGATAATAGGAACGAGTATACTTTCACTTTAATCTTGCTGTAGTGAAACAAAAGATTTTATACAATAATAAGCTTTCAATTATAATTTTTAAAAGCTTTAGAAGCACTTAATTTCCATTACACTTAATAATTGCAAAAATTCATTACAATATTTAAATTATTTAAAAAAATCTTAAATCTAATCATTCTAGAGAAAAAACTACAAGTAATTCAAATAACTATTATAGTTATTTAAAGTAATTTATTTGCGACTTACTAAAGATAAGAAAAATAGCAAAATTATGTTTATAAAAAAAAATTAACAGTACTAAAAAACAGGTAAAGGCAATCAATCTACAACAAAATAGTAATAAAATATTATGATTAAAATAAATAATAATAATAATATAAATTTGCTGTCATATACATAAAATTAAGAATACTAAGCTTTTACGTAATTTAACCAAAAAGAAAAATGCTCGTATTAAAATAAGTAATATAAATTAAAGGAAAATGAAGAGAATTCATTATATATAACAAATATTTCCATAAAAAATAGTTAACGAAATAAAAATGAATTAATATATTACAAACATAAATGTCAGCAAAACCATTGAATAAGAAGTATTATTTAACGTGAACAGCACGTTAATTCTTTCATTCAACCATAAATGTAAACAATTTTTAAATCTCAGCATTTTTTTGTTTTTTTCTGTATTCTTATTATTTATTTCACAAACTTTCTACATTTATTCATATAAGAGAAATTTATTTTCACTAAGACTTTTTCAATGGATCAAAGTGATGAATAAAAAAATAATAAAACTTATTGGTTTTTGTTTAAACAAATAGAAATGAAATTGTATGAGAAGAAATAAATCAATAAACATTCATATTTAGTTCTAACGACTTCAACGCCACACCAGGCGCCTCCACTAGCACTTCAATAAACAAACTTCTTATAAAAAAATAAAATGACTAACTAAGCGCTATTTGATAAAGTTTATATAAAATTGATTCTAATAGAATAAAATTAAAACATTTATACAATGCATAAATAATAGTATTATTCCCAAAGAATTAAGCTTCACAAATAAGTTTTTGTAATTACTGTAATTACTTGTTGAGTATTACAATTGAGGTCTCTTATACGTGTTTTTAGACCTTTATTGTCTACACATTTTAAAGCTTACGGTAAATATTGTTTACCAAACAAACTTGTAATTATAATCATATTATAAGATTCTCGTACAATTATTTTAGCTGGGCATTGTTTAACTGTTTTATAGAAAACAAAGTGTTATGCTTGACAAAACAAAACTTTAAAGCAAATTTCACAAAACAGAAAAGCTTATTGTAATTTTATATTATCATAATTGTTTTAATTGTGTAATAAGAAATCAGAACAATAATAATTAGCGAAAATTTATAATCAACTTAAAGAGATTAAAAAATAGAAAAATATTTACCAGAAAATTGATGAATATTGATTTAATAAAGATTATCATAATTAAAATGAATAATTAATTGAGTTTTCATTCCCTAAAAAAATTGTTTTTTCTTCTTTTATAATTTATTAAAAACATAATCACAATTAACATAAATAAATTTTGTTACATCACCAATGTATATAACAATTTTTATTAATTATTTATTTAAGGTAAGATTACCAACATTTAAAGGTGTTTTTTATTTACACTGGCTATACAATTCAAGTGGCTAATTCTCATACAATGAAACACCGAATATTATATGAATATTTAAATTCAGCAATAATTTTGTTAACATTGTTTATTTCGTTACACAAAATTTTGATTATAATAAATTAACAGGTTACATAATTTGACAAATGAAATTAAATAAATAATCTTTAAATACGAAAATTAATGAAACTTTTCTTTATTTCAACTTTTATAAGCAAATCAAAAAGGATAATTAACTTTTTAAGAATAACAATTATAAAAGAAAAATAATAGACATAATAATATTAAAAACAATAAAAAGACATTAATCTCTTGTGGTTTTTTACTTAAAAAAAAATAAAATTTATTAATTTAAATAATATAATTACATTATATTAACAAATTAATTTCTAAACTCAAAAATATAATATTTTTTTGCATTGATTTATTATAAAAAAAATAAAGTAATAAGTCCATCTCACAGGAATTATTACACCTCTTACATTTTAATCGGTTTTAAAAGTCAAACACAATAAAACCGTGTTATTAAGCCAACGGCTAAAGAAAAAAAAATCTTACAATATCTATATTGTCAAGGGTAAAAAACCCACAGGATTTTCGATTTAATAAAAGTTAAACCCTATATTTCATTTTCTTTTACTTATTTTTTTTTCTCTCACTGTAACGTGTTATTAAACTTAGTTTAACTAAGTAACCACGGCTAGAACTTTTTCATTTTGCTTGTCTTATTATTTCTATGATGTTTATGCAAGTTTACCAAAGAAACATATATCTTAATTCTCCCTGTGGTATTTATGATAAATACACACCATACAAGTATAAAAATGTGGTGTATTGTAAACAAAACAAAAAAATAAATGTGACCAGAGGATAATTTAACCACAAAGAATAACATGAAAGCACAATAACTAACCAACTATTTAGAAAGTATTATAATAATGATAGAAAAACGGACACCAAACAACGCTCTGATACACCTTAATTATATGTTTATAGGATACAAAAACCAGATGGTTTATTTTATTTTCAAATAAACCTTCTGGTATCTTCAATAATCATATAACCTACATTTAATTTTTATTTAATAAACATTATGTACCAAAATTTATTTTCGCTGCTTAATAACTAACGAAACCTACTCTAATGATTATTTGTTTTTAATATGAAATTAACCTACATCTGAATTGTGTTGTAAAATTTCCATCTGTTTAACTTTAAATAGTAAAACTTTTATATTAATAAACAATTAAAAATTTATTTAATGCTTTTGTACATTTTGTCGTAGTAATATTAATATTTTATTGGCTCAAATAATAGTATTCACTGAATTATTATAGTTTTTGGGTTTAATAAAAAGAGACACAAATATTTGCCTAACATGGGACAAAGGAAAGCTTTCTATTGAAGCTTTGATAATTACTTTTTTTCATTATCAAAAGTACTTATTAATATTTGTTTGTTTTTTTTTGGTAAATAAAGTTTAATTTTACCGATTCAAAGGCTTTGTGTTAATATATAAATAAATTAATATAAAAGCATATTGATTTTTCAAAACAATAAATCTACTATAAATAAATTTATTTAATTTTTTGTCTTGTATATTGTAATTGAAAGAAATTTTATTGTAATAAAATATAATTTGTTAAAAAAGAAAGAAAATAAAACTAAACAATACAAAAGGAAATCAAGGATTTGTTTCTCTTTTTTTCTTATATTCACAAATAAATATATATTATTAACTTATGTGGCTGCAATCAATTCCAAAATAACATTTATTTTTTCCACGAAATCCTCCATTTAATAAATTAAACAAAAATATTATACAATTTTGTACATTTGGTGTATAGAAAAAATAATAAAACGAAAACAAAAAAAACAATCTCTATTTTAATAAATAAATATTATTGTGTTAAATATTTAATTGTTGCTTACACCTACTCGTGGAAATCTTGTTTTAATAAAAAAAAAATAATTACTCAAAAGTTGAAAATAGTAAAAAAAATCTTTATACTAATTTCTAACGAAATATATTTGATAGTATATTATAGTGATTTTTCTATATATCTCGTATAAAATGTTTTATTTAATTACATTATTCAAAAGAATTTCTTTGCGTAGAAATTGGCATTTATCGTATTAATAAAGTTATCATGAAAATATATGGGAAAAAAAACGAAACTTTATCTAACACTAAATGGCTTGGTTATAATGTTTCTCATACTACATATATATAATGTATAAACAAATGTTTACAAAATTTTATTATCGTACCACAAACATAATGCTTTTGTATGTAGTTATAATATGTTACAAGTTAAAATGTGTGGAAAAACAAGTAAATAAGAATACTATCAACCAAAAAAAGGGGTTGAATTTATTAGTTACTTTATTAAAGTTCTAACCTCAATGTAAATTTAAAATTTTACTTTAGTATTTTAATTTTTTTTTAAATAAATAAATTAAGTGAAACCCTTGCCCTTTAGAGTTTTTGTTTATTAGACTTTAAAGTATTTTTAAACTATGCAATCTCTAGCATATATATTTTAAAAAATAAAAAAGAAAACACTTTTTAATAACACTATATTTATAAGAAAATGAATTAGTTAAATAATTTCATAATTATGTATAAAATGCTTATTAACTACTCTGGTTTTTTAATAACAGAAATTTGTAATCCTACCTTTATAATATTTATTTTATTTTAATACTTTATTATTACTATTAAAGCTTAATAATAAATGTGAAAAAAAGAAGAAATATAATCATATCTTTACAGTAAATGGTTAAATATTATTACAACGCTATTACATTATAACTATTAAAAGGTATGAGCCTATTTAACAGCAATAGTACTAACGAAAAAAAAAAGAAAGTATTTTTTTTTTTAGTAGAACAAAATAAAAACTATTAAATTTTGGATATAATTATGTTTTTCATTTATTCCCTTGCGAATTTTCGAATGTGTAATTATACTTAGTATTTTCATGTTTATTAATTAGTTTTCCCTGTTATGATACCTGACTGTAATATAAAAATAAAAAACGTATTTTTATTTTTATAAATTCAGAAGTACAGTGTCAACTCAAAAGTTTAATTAATTTAAACTATTAATTTATAAATATAAAAATATTATTTTAGGTTTTTTATTCTATATAGAATATTGATAATTTTTCCCTTATTATCACTTTTTTTTTATTTTTGAATATATAATTACTTAAAAATTAATATTTAATTAATTAATTGGACATGTTAAAATAAAACACTTTTCTATTTGTTTTTGATTTCTATCTATATGCTCATTTAAAATGTATTCCATTGTTGAGCATTGTTGTTAGTTTATTAATATACCTGTACAAATTTTGAACAGAAAATTCAATATTTAAATATAACATTGTACTATGTATGTATTACAACCCCATACGATTATCTAGACAGGGTTGTTGAAACAAATAAATAATTAATGAACAGTTAATTATATGCGTGATAAAAATGTCAACATGTATTTTTATTGTAGAAATTTTTGTTTCTATCCGTTTACATAATCCTTTACTTATTTTTTTATACAAATGTCACCAATCTGTATATGATAATTATAGAAAGAGAATAAAAAAAACCAATACAACATTTTTGAACTTATTAAGATAATGTCCATCTTATCAGTTTTCTAAAGGGTTAAAATCAAATAATTATTTACCAAAATTATAAATAATTTATGAATTAATCTAGTTTAAATATAAATATTTGATAAATATGATATGTATATGTAATAAATTGTAACATGATATAGAATATAGGATATTTACTTAAATGCAAAATTAATTTCTAATTTAAAATTAAAACATAAAATCATAATTATTTAACTGTATCCAATCTTTGATTATAATCCTTAAATGATTATTGAATAATGTGTGTTTGTTGAAATAAAACAATCATAGAAAATTTTATATGATTATAATCTATTCAAATTGAAATGTAGAATCATAACTTTCCTAGAAATTTTATTTTCAAGTAATATGCTAGGAGTATACGTTGTCTAGCACGTGTTTTTGTTTTTAATATTTTATTACTCATGTACAAAAGCTGTCTTGTAAAGACAAACAAATAGCAATAGCAAAAAAAAAAACAGCCTTTTACATATGTTTTCTTACATTTTATCCCCTTTGGAAAGTCAAACCCATTTGTGGTATTTAAAATATATCTAATATTGATATTGTTATTAATATTATTAGTAATATTATGACATGTCGCGATATTTATGTTGAAAGTTTTAAAGAATTTTGTTATTATTTAACTTATTTTAACAAATACAGTAAAAAATACTTTGATACAAACTTTATAAACAATATTCGAATTTCATCATCATAAATAATAACAATAATATATCAAAGTTGAATAAGGGGTGCGTATTGAACTTTTGTGGTAAATATATATACATAAAATTCATACATATATATAACTTTTCTATTATTATAGTATCTGCCCCTTATATAATTTTCCTTTATTTACTAATATTGTTGCTTAATTTTTCGCTTCATTAACATAACAATGAATTTACTAGAGTGTACCATCTCATAATAATTTTTAAAAAAAAATAAACATTTAAAAGAATATATGACAAAGATGACGATGTCATTGTGTCAATCATTGCGAAATATATTCTTTTGTCATAAAATATCCAACTGATTTTAACTGTTTTTCTATTGGATAAGTTACCACATTTTATTCTTTCATTATAATATCAGGTTATTTTAAATAAATTTCATTATATTCATTATTTTCATAATATTTTACCTTTACTCTTTATATTATTATCAATTTTTCTTTTTTAAATAAATAAACATTTTTAATCAATATACTATGAATAATATAGTACAATTATTTTATGTCAAATGCATAGAAATTTTAAATTATTGATATAATAAAAGAAAAAGAATATAATAATTGACGCAATTTTCCATTTACTTAACATTTTAAATTTATAAAAAAATTATTTTCATTTTTTTTTTACCAGTAATGATGTCATATAATATGTACAATGAAAATATTTAATTAGAAAATATGGATATAAAAATTATAGTATACTATATTCTTTATTACAATTATTTCTACAAAAAAAAAATTGATTTCTTTTTATTTACCTTATTATCTGCATTTGTCATTTTAAGGTTGCGGTTTTGTATTTGATAATTTATTTAAGAAATTTATTTAATTCATAAAATATATAGGTATATATTTCTTTTAAAAAAGAAGAGAAAAATATATGAATAGTAACCATTCTAAACTCTCTGAGTGTATAATATAAATAACTTTACTAATTTAATAAACAGTAATAATAATCATAGTAATTACCAAGAAAATCTATTTAAACCATCTTTTATAATTTAAAATCTTAAAAATAACTATAAATTTAATTTTAAAAGTAACTTTTCTAAACTTTAACAATTTTAAATGAAGAACTTTTGTAATGAATATTTACTGTACATCTACGTTACATTGCAATACAGTAATATTCCAATTAAATTGCTAAGTGGTAATAATTACTAGTTTAGAAAGTGATTAAAGTGAAAATTTAAAACAAACAAAAATTAACCTTACTTAATTATTATTTCTATTACCTTAAATTTTGTTTATTAGTATTTTAATTTATTAAAATATAAAAAAAAAATAAATTAATAGATATATTTTGTTGTTCGATCATAACATTTATTTATTTTATTGGAAAACAAAATTGTTTATTAAGTATAATGTGTGGTAAAAATTGCAACTTAACAAAATATATTATATTCTGATGATTATTTTCCGATTGATGAAGATCGATTAATATTTCCTTATGACTAGGCAAATAAAATATGATTTTCTTGTTTTTATTAAAAAAAATTAATTGATAATCTTTTTACGTATTATGTTTGTTAATATTTTATCAATCGATCAATCAATTTCAATAAATCTCTTCTAATTATTTACAATATTAAAATATATGAATGAAATTTTTAATTATTTTACAAACATCAAAGCCAATATTATTAATTTTTTATTTTTTAGCAAAACCTATAAAATTGTTAAAAAAAAGTAATTAAAATTAGACATTTTTTTTCCATAAATGATTAGCTGTCGTTATTTTTTATTAATAAAAATTCAATAAAGTTTTTTTTTAGCAACTTTATTTCACATCTGTTGTGGAGGAGTAACTGTTACCAGTTATATAACATTACGTACAAATATTGTGTAGTTTTCAATCCTTATTGAAAGGAATGAAATTGAAAGGTAAAGTTAGAAAAATAAATATATCGCTGATATGGCAGAAAAAAAACCATTAAATAATTTGCCCTATGGACATTTTTTCAATCTTCTAAAAAAAACGCCATAACAAATATGAAAAAATAAATATAGTAAAAATAATTATCCGGTTTTCTATTTTTTTTTTCAATTATTACATAGACGTTAATATCCATTAGATTTTATTTTTAATTTTCTTCGCGTTTGAGGTTTAATACAAAAATATGTAATTAAGTGGACGTTAACGAATATAAAAAAGATAAACAAACAGAGCAGACATTAATAATTTCCGGTGTAAAATTTGCGTTAAGTAAACAAATTTTTTTTTAATATTAAACACATATTATCAATAAATACAGAAAATAAAAATAAAACAAAATGAATTAAAAGCTTTCATTTTTTATTTTTTTAATTCCGAGAAGCCAATCAAATATTTTACGGAAGAAATATTAATAATTAATATTTACAAGAATGATAGTAATAAATAAATAATTATGCGATCAAATTACAGAATTTGTAGTTAATAATTAATTATATATTCACAAATAAAAACTTCAATTGACAATTGTGTTTGATTTAATCTATACCAATCCTTTAGCTCTTATTACATTTATTGAATATCAGATTTATGACAATATTATATTAAATTAAATCAATAAAATGAATTGAAATTTCAATTTAAATTATTTATAATACATATACTTGTTTTTTCATTATAATTATTGATGTTATAATAAATTGAAATATTAAATAAAATTTGTAACAATTTTCATATAAAGTACGTGTCATCAACGTTAAGTATATATCTTAAGTAGTAGAGACGCCTGGTACATACAATTTTAATTGTTTCTTTAATTGTTTATAATTAAGGAATTATTTCAAGAAATAATATTTTGCATATACAATATATAATTTTTAATAATTAATTTATTCATAATTTACACTCATTTTAATGAGATTCACTGTTTTATTCACAGCAATAATATTAACAAGTAAAAAATAACAACATATATTTCATTTTATTACATCAAAATTATTTTTAATATACTAAATTGAATTCACAACTTTATAAGTAAAGACTCTAAGCCAATATATAAAATGTTGGTTTATGTTGATTTAATGGAATTTTTGATATGTTTTGTGATATCTTTATTACTATGTTACCGTGACGATAACTCACTTAAAATATAAATAAACGCAAAACATAAAGACTCAATGTATGCTTTCTTGGGATGTTTAAATAACGTCTGCGTTTTCTGCTTCTTTTTTTTATCTTGCTTGTAATAAATATGGTCTGTTTGTTGGTTTACATAATTTGATAAAAACTGATGCTGAATTTTACTTGTTGTCTATTATTTTTCATAACATATGATCTCTCTTAATGAATTTACGTATGCACATGAATTTTATGTTAAAAATTTTCTATCCTATAACTGTTTAGAACATTTACAATATGTTATTCTTTATGAATAATGATTATCATAAACACACTATTGCATAAAAGTACTAGTGCTAGTATGTTTGTTATTAATTTTATTTTATTTAAATAAATTGATTAATAATATTTTAGTATGACGCATAACGAAATACAAAATTATAATGGTTTGAAAAATCTTATAATGAATAAAAATAACGATAATTATATAAAAGATATATATATATATAAGTAGAAATTTTGTTATTATTATAAAATAATTATAATAATAAATAAAGAAATAAGTAAACAAAAAAATTTTTTTAACAACAATTTAATATAATTTTTATTTTACCTGAATAAAGAGAGACTAGACTTTTATTCCTTTATAATTTTTATTTTCCATTGAAAAATTTTTTTTTTATATTTTATGAAATTGAGATTGTTTATACAATTTTTTTTTTTTTGTCGGTAAATTTTACATTCGGCTATGAAAAAAGGTCTATGCAAATATATACGTAACTGTTTAACCTATAGGTGTGCTGAAGCCAATTTAAATATCTATTTATGTGTTATGTTTAATAATAAAGTTATAAAAACACGTTTAAAAATCATAAATATATATATATAAAAAGAAAATCAGACATCCCACCACCGTTTCATTATTTGTTTAATATTTTTTTATTTACAAAGTGTTAATTTCAGTTATTATTTCTTTTAGGTTTAGATTCTTTTTTTTTTTTGCCGTTTAAACTTCATTTACGCATATTTTTATTAGTAGCTATAATTTCTGACGATACGAATTGTACGCCCTTTTTGTAAAGTAGCTGAAAATCGACCAAATTTTAACTTTATTTATTTTTATAAATTACGTCCAAAAGAGCACTCAAATAACAGTGAATGGAAGGGATACTTTTAACATGTATAAATGTATACATATCACCACTTGATAACTGAAAAATTTAATATGAAACATCTTAAGAAAAAAAAATAAATCCAATTTATTTCCGTTTATAATTTTTATTTTCAAATGTCATCTAATTTAATTTAATTTAATTTTTTCTTCTAAATTAATTTTCTTTTTTATTTAATTTTGTATCTTATAAGTATGTTTTCGTTTTTTAGTTATTATTATTTTTTTTTTGTATATATACTTGAATCAAAGTTGATTAAGGGTGACAAATGTATTATTTTATTAACTTCATTAAAGTGTTGTATATACATATATATTTTAATTATAAGTAGCGAAGACCCATCCACGATAGAATGTTAATTTATACCTAAACAAGACAAGAAATAATAATAATATATGCATTTTAACATAATAACATGCTATAATGATAATGATAATAATAATAATAAAAATAAAAACATATGTAGAAACATGAAAACGTTAATATATTTATACATTAAAAGCATTACACTATATATTAATGTAACATTTTCTTTTTTATGAATCATAAAAATGTCACAAAAGTCTTATTTGTCTCAAGTAATTCTAATTATATTTTTGTTTAATTATATTTAACATTTATTTTTATTAAAAATTTATAAAAACATTTTTAAAGTAATTCAATTTTAATTATTTAGGTAAAGAACCTTTAGTTTTAAAACTATCAAAAAATATGTTAACAATTTCAATCAAAAATTAATTTACAATTTTAATAATATGTCAAACATCATTTATCATTATTTCTAGCATAATAATCAAAAGATTTTTCATTTTCCTTCATATTCTGTAATGAATAGAAATCAATTTTTGCGCTTTTGTGATTTCTTATAAATTATTTTTTTATCAAAATTAGATTATAAAGCTTTAAATTAATTATATATACTAAAATATTTTATTTTAATTATATCTATATTATATAATAAGCAGCATATGTGTAATTTGTCATGTTTTCCTTTTATAATGTTGAAACATCTGTTGCTTGTTTTGTATAGGAAAATAAATAAAATAAAATTATTTATATCCTTTTATATTATTTACTTCACAAAATAGAAATCATTGATACAAAATTTAAAAAAAAAAAAGTCACATAAGGGTACATTGAACGTAACTATTTTGCTTTATTGTTGCGTAATTTATTAACAAATCATAAAAATTCTTAATAACAATTTTAATTTCTTTAAAAATTTTTCTTTCAGAAATAATAATGGACAGATCAACTAAATTACCAACGTTTGTTTTATTAATATTCCTAATCGTAAATATGATAATGGCAACTCCACTAACTGATAACGAAAGTAAGTGACATTAATTAAGTAAGGTGATATAGTATTAATTACTTTAATAAATAAAACTTTATTATATATAAAATATTAAATCGATTTAAATTGACTTACAATAACCTTATGTAATACAAGAATTATGTTTGTTTTCTTATAATAAATTTGTATGTTTTTCAAATTACTTTGTTCTTTATTAAGATTAATGTTTCTTAAGCTTTTGTTAATTCGATACATATTCATAGTGGATTTAAAATTAGCTTTATGATAATAATCATCTCTGTTTACCCTACACATATTAGAAAGTACTATTAATAATCACAAATTAATAGAATTTCAAGTTGAAAATTTAATAAAATTGTTTGAAATTTGATAGAGTAAACTTAATTAAAATCAAATTAATAATAATTGTATTTAATATGAGAATTTATTTTCTTAAAATCATAGGAACTATAAGCGCTCTATATGATAATTTACTCCAACGCGAATATATAGGACCAGTATCGTTATCTGATCATCAAGTTGAGCGTAAAGCAGTAAGGTCACCATCATTACGATTAAGATTTGGTCGTAGTGATCCTGCTATGGCAACAAATTTTCAGGTGATTATCAAAATATAACTAACTTATTTATTTCATATTAGAATTTAATCTTACTTCTACACAATTAATTTTTGTTATTAAGTCTGCTTTTGAAAAACGATTATCTGGTGAAATTAATCAAAAACCAATCAGATCACCATCAATGAGGTTACGTTTTGGTAGAAGAAGTGATCCTCTAGCATCACCAGTAAATGAGGTTAAATTTAAATTAAATATTTAATTATATTATAATGATAATAATTTTCATATAGAATGCAATGAAGGAATTTATAAATGTACATCAAACTTATCCTGCGTTATTTAGCCCAGCATGGTCAGAGGAAGCAGATGAAAATGTAATATTATTTTTGAGGTTAATTATCAATTATATATTTTATTAATTTTTTTTTTCATTGAAAGACATTGAGTTATTTACTAAAGAGAGCACCATCTAATCGTCTACGTTGGGGAAGAAGAAGTGATCCGTATCAAACTTATGTAATAAATTTAAAATAGAAATTAAATGAATAGAAAATTATCAATATATATATTTACAGAATATTCATGATGTATTGGAACCGAAAGCACAAAGATCATTTCCATCAGGACGTTTACGTTTTGGTCGACGATCTTCTTCTGATGCAGATGAGGTATTTCTTTATTTTTAATCAAATAAATTTTCCTTCTTTAGTGAAAATATTGTCCAGTTACAGGAAGAAACCGAAGAATAAAAAACCTTGAAACCAGCAATGAAAAACATTAATGTGATCAAAAATACCACTTTATTAACAGAGTAATCTAATTTTATTTTTATGATTTAGAAAGGAAAAAAAATTATCTCTATTATTTCAGAAAACTATCATTTCTTATTCCTGATAGTTATTTGCAAGAATTATTTTATTTCCATAAAAAGAAAAAAAAAAGAAACTTAAAATATTAAAAATTGAAGAAAAAAAAAGAAAAATTTTATTTATTTTAAAACTCTTGTAATATTAAAATTAAAAATAAAATTATAATAAAAGTGATTTTTCTCACCAATTTAATAATTTGTTGTATTATTTTCAAATAAATATTTATTATAATAAATTATTTACATAACAAAACTATTATATAAATATATATATATATATAAATAAATAAATAAAGATGTATAAATTATTTCAATATATGATTATCATCATCATTAATGTGACAAATAAAATTATTTAAAATTAATTATAAAATACTAATTAAAAAAAAAATTCAATTATCTTACAATACAAAGTCTTTTAAGGTTAATATAAAAAAGAAAATATGAAAAGAGAAATAACTATTATATAAATCTTCTATGTATATATAAGAACCTAAAAAAAAAAGTGGAAAAAAAACATATAACAATTAATAAAATAAATATTTATCTATGTAATTATCAATTAATTATTTAGTGAATAAAGATTAAATCATATAATTATAAATTTTTCTCTTTTATTTACATTCCGTTTTACCTTATTTACCTATTTAGAAACCCTTTGAGTATCAATAACAAACAACAAAAAATAGTTTCAACCTTTTCTACTTAAAACTATTAATGTTAGTTTCTATTAATAACCAATTTTCTTTTTTTCTATTTATCTTAAGTATTTTTTTTCTCTTTTTGCTATTCAAATCTTTGTGTTAACATAATAATATCACCTTGCATAATATTATTACAGCAGAAAAATTTTACTATTAGAATTATAGTCGCCTGCATTTAATTAATTATTTCTAAAACAATAAAAAACTCAAATAAAATCATATAAAGATTTGAATGTGCAAATTAAAATACAAAAAATGTGCATACACGTTTTATTATTATATTTTGCATATATAACATATGTAAAGTATTGTAATAATGATTTAAAAAAAAATATATGGTGTTTTAAGTTGACTTTTATGTTATCATTTTATTATCGTATATGTAATAAAAAATTAAATTCTTTTTTGACATAATTTTATAAACTTAAAACTACACTAGTAAGTGAACTCAATTTATACTAATTAAACAAAATTAAATCTCTACATCCAATCAAATAGTTAAATCTATATTAAAGCTTAAATACTTTACTGGAAAACAAACATAGAAAATAAAAGTTAATAAAAATAAAATCAACTTTTATAAAATTACCTTTGATAACAATCGTAATAGTAAAATCATTGTTAAAAAAAAAATAATACAAATACTTCAAATAAGGGAAAACAGTTTTAAAACAAAAGGGTAGAAAAAGGTTTGTTTTGTATTATTATTATTAGTTTTGGATTGTTTTCATCAAAAAAGAATCGAAAACAAACAGATAGACAGTTTGTCAAATGATAAAATCTTGCAGCATTCATAGAAACGATTTAATGTTAAGTGAAATAAAAACAAAAAAAAAAAGAAGAAGAAATTTAAAATAAAGAAAAAAAAGAAACGACGAGTAAAAGTATCGTTTATATGTTTTATATGCTGAAGGTGAAACCATAAATAACAAAAAGCGCCAATTCAACATATGATTTCTGTAGAAGTTTCAAGAATTTTTATTTCATTTTTATTTATTTTATTTCGTTATATATTTAATGGTTTTTTATATTTATTATTAAGTATTATTTTCTTTTTATTTAGTTTTCTTTTTTATACTTAATATAAATAATAAATAAAGAAAATCAAACTATAAAATAAAAAAGCATAAAATTTATTACATTGAAACTATTATGCGAACATCAAAAATGAGTCAACAGAAGTAAATTCATGATTGTTTTACATTAAACAATAAACATATTAATTTTCCTAGTATTTGCAAATAATAAAAAATAAAGAAAAAGGTTTTTTTTTTGTCAGCAGCCTCCACATATGCACGATCTTTATTAATTATGAGGAACATTCAAACAATATAACATAAGAAAAAGATTTCATTTTTGTTTATTAATTATTATTTCTCTTTTATCATTTTTTTTTTACACAAATGCAATTTTTATTCTTTATAAAATATTAAATTAATTAATTTTATTTTTTTAATTTCTGCGTAAAGAAAAAGTTTAATAAAAGTATATGCAAAAAAAAAAAATAGAATAGCAGAAAAAATATGTTTTTATGGATGAAAAAATTTAATTCTCTTTTTAACCAGCATCTTTAATGCACTAAAGAATATTTACTTTTCTATCTAGTTCATGAGTTGTTAGCACCTGAAGGTTTCCGCGCTTCAGGATATTGACTCAACTTAAATATGTACTCTGTGACTTTATATTATTTGATAAACTTTTTTTTCTTTCTGCATAACATATCATCAGTTTAAATTTTTTACCTTTATAGTCGTTTGCAGGTTTTTTTGTTTTATCTTTAACTCCTAGTTGCATTTATACTTTAAAGTTATTTTATTTAAAATTAATAAATATTTTATATCTCAAGTTGATTTTATTTTCATTAATTTTATTAAACAATGTTAGTACATCGATGCGATAATTGAGGTTTCAATCAAATTAACAACTAATTATATTAGCATTATGGTTAGTTCTTTATAACATGTATAATTATATTACAGTACCATCTATTATGTTTAATAAACTAATAAACCAGTCAACCAAAAAGGTGGCGAATATTTAACCATAGATTAGAAACAGTGATAAAACATAAAACCGAAAATTATCCTTGACATTATAAATAATCTAGCATGTTATTTACTCATACCAAAGTAATAAAAAATAATTTTATTTTTCTTTAATCGTATATTTTGGAAAAGCAAGGAGACGGAAAAACATTTGCTAAATTATTGCTTCATTGATTTTATATTATTGAATGATTTTTATTACATTACTTGTTGATATTTTCTAGTAATTTCACTTGATTTTTATGATAAAATATATTTAAAAATATTTTTTCAAAATTTTCTACGAATTTTATTTTCTCTACTAATTGTGTGACATTTCTACTGTGAATTAAAAGCTCAGGTAAGAAAAAAAAATCTGCACAGTAGTTATAATTTTCTTTCTATCTTTTTTTAACTATCTTCTCTAACATATTATACAGTTAATTGTAGTAATTTGCATTTGTGCCCCTTTTTTATACATTTGTTTTGTTAATGACGCACTTAAAATTTTATTGCCAACAGCTCTTTCAACCTCTTTTATCACATTTTTCTTTTCATTAAGACAGTCAGCCATATAAAGCGCTTTACAATTTTCCATTTACTTTGCCACACCATGGATAACAATTCATTCGTTGAATTGTAATAAATAAAAACAACAAAACAAATACTAAACCCTATCTAGTAAATTATTTAACTTTATAGTTTGTTTCTGTTTTATTTTTAAATTTTTATATTGTTTTTAATTTAAAATAATTAGCATTATGCGATATACCTTTAATACTTATACAAATAAAATGAAAATTTTGTATACTAAATTTCCAAAAAAATAAAACAATTTATGTAAAAATCAATCAAATGCATTAAAATAATTAATTAAAATAAATTAAATTTAAATTAAATGTAATTAAATTAAATTTTATTTAAATACATATATAAATAAATTAATTAAATTCAATTAAATCATCATATTAATTTCAATTTAGATTAAATTGTAATAAACCGAAAAAGTTGTGTTGCAGAAAATGTTTTCTAAAAGTTTTTATTAAATGTAAAAAAAAAAAATATTTTACACAGAAATTTATATAAATATATTAAATAAGCTAGAAAGAAAAACGTAGCATAAAGCAATAAAAAGTGATAATAAATAAAATACAAATATTTACGCTTAGTTAATTATTATCACTAAACTTGCGATACGATGATCTTTTTCTAACTTTTTAACATTAATTTTTTTTTTTTGTTTCTATTTTATTAATCGTATAACTGTTGGAGCAACAACAACAGCAGCATAGAAGACTATCTAATGAAATTGATTTCTCATGAGAGAGTTAAAGCGAAAATATAATAAGATGTGAGCTTGTACTTAGTAAAATAAAGTCGTCTATCGTCATAAAAATGAATTCGTGTATAGAAGAACAATGCGAATTATGTATTGAAAAGTGTGTTACCGGAAACGGTATAACAAAAGAATAAAATAATAAAATGTATAAGTATATACGGTTGCTACCTGTAGTATAAATAAAGATTTTCCTTCATTTTTTTGATACACATAGAATTCCCTGCCTGTCCAAATATTTAACACTAAAGTTTTTATCTTATTTACTTTCATTCGGTTATTAACACTTTTTTTTTTTGATCCAACTTTACTGTAACATTGTTTTAATTTGTATTTGACATTTATATTTTTAATCCTTTTACCATGAAAAGACATTATTATTATATATATTATTCTTTTATATTTTATTTACATTTTATTTATATAATACAACCAGAATCATCAAGTGGCTCTAATAACAATATCCTTTCGTTTGTACATAATAAAGATTAGATGATAGCAACAATAAATTTATAAATTACCTATTATGCTAATATTCTATTTTGCAAATTAACTTTGTTACGCAAATAAAAATAATAATTACTTTTTTTATGCTTTTTAATTGTTTTAGCTAAACTTTGTAAATTTTCTTCTCTTTTTCAAATGATCGTTTATATTTGTATTCTGCTTTAATCCTAACAGTTTTTAAATGAAAATACATTAAAGTAGACACTGATATGACAATACTATTGTTATCGTGGTAAATTTTTAACAATTTGATTTTTATTTAAACTCTGCAGATTATACTTATTTAACCAAACGTTGAAATCATAACTAATATATAAATAAATGTCCTTAATAAGGTAAATTATCATCAACGTTATGATCAACAGTTCTTATTGTAATAAATTAAGACTTTTTTAAATTGAACGTTTGCTTGTTTTTCTTTTATATATTACAATGCATTTGAGAGTTAAAAAGTAAAGTTTAATTTGTTTACAACACTCATAAAACTATTTTCAGCTTTTTATTATTTATATAAAAGGCAAAGTAAAATGAATTTATTTTTTATTTTCACAATATGTTCACTTAATAGTTGCTCTCTTTTACTAAGCTTATATAACTAGTTTATCTTAATCCAGATAATAAAAGAAAATATCGAAATTAATTGAAGATTTTTCTTCTGGTATTTTCATTATTTTATTACTTCACGTTTTACTTACTTATTTATATTTATATTATATGATTATATAAATGATATTAAAAATAACAAAAAATTTCTTTATATGATAAATAAATAAAGTTTAAGGAAAAATAATTTCATAGTTCAATCAATTTTATAGAAATTTTATTAATTATTTAATCAATTTTATAGTTTTTTTTATCTATTTTTAGAAAAATTAAATAAATAACAATATAGATTTTGCTAAATTAGTAAATTTTCTAAATAAATATATATAAAGATTGCAATAAGTTTTAATAGTTTCCCAAATAGAAAACATACAAAAACAGTAAAAAATTTACTGCAAAAGTAAAATAAAAATGATGAAAAATTTTTACAAGAAAAACATGTTTTTATCCTTTAATTTACTTATTTTCTATATTTTATATTACATATCTGTCATTTTTTTATATATACACAATAATAAAACAGGAAAAACGCACTTTTATTTATATTCTTTCCGAATATACTTAGTTATTTAACGACATCTAAAGATCATCTGCTTTTTTATATTAAATAATTACTTTATTTACTTATTTTGCTTTCTTTGCAATGATGTAAAAATAGTTTTTCTTTTTATATAAATATTTTTAATTAAAGGTACAATATTTAGTTAATTATTTTTGTTCTTTTTTTGTATATTCACGGGTATATATTTCCACATCATATATTATGAAAATGAAAAGGTTAAGTGATATGTGTATTTTTATTTTTTTTTTTTGGTATCGGTAATTAAGTGAAATTGTCTGTTAAAGTTAATATTATATGTAAAAGTTATTTATTATTTTTATAGAAAAAAATTAATAAAATAACGAAACTTTATGATCATTGTTGTTCTAAGTTAATTAAAAAATTTTTATTTTCTTTTACCTAATAGTTTTATAAAAAAAAACCATTTATTTTATTAAATTAATATATAAATTTTATTAAAAATTAAACTAAAATTTTATATTATTTACTTTTCAAATAATATTTGACCTTTAATAAATTATTATCATACAATAAAACATTAAACACATATAATTATATATGAATAAAGCATAATTTTTTTCTTCATGTTTACTCTATTCTATAATTAATTTTTATTTTTTTTTTTAAATAATAATTAAATATAATATAATAATTACAAATATTTAATGTATATTAACAGTTTGTTTCGTTTGTGGTTTTTTTTTGTGTAAAATAGAATTATCAAAAATTTATTTTATAACTAATTAAAAACAAAAACATATTACTGTTTGTGGCTAATAGATATATTAATAAATGCAAGTTGCAAAAATTATAATTATAAAAACGTGTATGCTATTAGTGTGAAACACTTAACAAAAACCAATAAATTAATTAAATAATAATTGAATTTTTATAAAATAAACTATTATCCAACCAGTTTATCTAAAAAAAAACAGAAAGAATTTTAAAGTAAAAACATAAACAGCTGCTTATTATAAATATTATATATAATATTATCGTTTGCACTTATTGTTGTGAATTGAGACAACAAAACAGAAAAGTTAACTGAAAGGTGAAGAAGACAATTATTTAGTAATAAAATCAATTACTCAACTATTATAAAGTTTATTTTTACTATCTATCTTTCATCATACAACGTTAATGTTAATGTTCACGTTTTGTATAATAATAATAATAATAATAATGAGGGAGAAAGCTTATGCTTTTACTCTATTTATACATGACTACATTATTAAATTACTAACACCAAACACTATACGATAATATTAAATAATTTTCCCTTCTTTCATATCATATGATTACATAAGAACTTACACACGTTATCATTCAATTTTATTACCTTACTTATTTTCCTATTATACTTTAAATTAAATTTAATAATACAAACAACAATGTTAATATCTTAACTCTTGATACACATCAAGTTTATTATAGTTTATTGTTATTTTTATTTATTTATGATATATCGTTTTAAAGATGTGACAAATTGGCATAGTTAAATCTTAAATTGAATATCATAAATAAAAAAATACGGGCACTGGTGTTAATATAAAAATTCAATGTTTTTATATTCACTGATAAAGCTCAGTTATAATTTTTTCTTTAAACAAATAAATCATAAGTTTTATGAAAATAAATTTAATTAAAAATAATAAAGTTATGAAAATTTAATTAACTTCGACTTATTATGATATGTTTTGTCGATGTTGCAACCCACATCTACGGTAAAAGTAAATAAAAGTAAGTTGTTAAGGAAGTTAAAATTCATATAATAATGCTTCGCACGAAACAGAAAAAAAAAGTAACAAATGATATAAGGTGTCTACTTTTTTTTTTAAATTTAAATACATATGTTTTTAACTTTTATTCACAACTGTTTATACATATAAACATGTTAAAAGAGGTGCAAAAAATAAAGTGTAAAAAATATGATTTACAGTCTCTCTAAACGGTCTATACAAATGTTTACTCATATAACAATGAAGAATGGCGTTGATATTATAGAAATATATTTATTTATATATATGTATACAAATTTCTAGAATAAATCTCTATCTTTATATGCAAACATAATACAGATGGGACATTTTGTGTTATGTACATTTGTATATTTATTTTTATATATTTTTTTTATATTATTATAAAATAAAATGAAACCAATTTTTTTTTGCTTTTTATTGTATTTTTAACACAAAAATATATTTTATACCCTATTATATTAACAACAATAAACTATACGCTGTATAAAGTATATTGATAATGATTTACATAAATTTCTATAAAAAAAAAAATAATATGTATAAACGGAAAATTCTTTTAATAATATTTTCATCATACATGAAATAAGATAAATTATTTAAAAAGAAAAAATAAACACTTTACAAAGTGTGCAGTTGTTACCATTTAATTTGATTCACTAGTTGCTTCAAGTGAAATTCTTAATGTTTCTATCATAAAGCTTTAAATTTGGTAGTAAACTATTACTTAACAATAACTATGTTAACTATAGTTGTGTTATGTATACAATTTTAGTAGCCAGCAATGTCAAGTTTATAACACCAACCAATAAAAAATATATATTTTATATAAGAAAAAGAACTTTAAAAAATTATTCTATGCAATTGAAAATTACTTTTAAAGAAGTTAATACATCATATCAAAAATGCAAGAAACTAATTAATTTTTGTGATTTATAGGAAAAATAATTAACATAATCAAACAGGATTATTTAAGTTCGTATAATATATTAATTAATACATAATCGTAAAATTAATTTTCAAAAATATTGATCATTTTCCTACCGATTATAATTTCCTTTTAAGTCACTTTAATCTCTTCTAGTCTACAAAATATATTGATTGATTGATTTATTATAAAATTGTTTTGTATAAAGTTAAAATAAATAAAGTGTTAAGCACTATGCATATACTTTGTATGAATAAACAGTTCTATAAACGTGCGTCAGATACCTTAAGAAAGTAATATACTTGAATATAGGGTTCTTTTAACAATGCTTATCATATTATTTACTTCATCATAAGCATGAATACATCAACAGTTAATACAAAAGAGAAAAAAAAAGAAATAAATTTATTCAGTGCTACAGTAATTCATGTTACCTTAAAAAATAACCAAAACTTTTGAACGGGTTACATTCATATAACAATAAATTTTAGATTTTTATGTAAATATTTTTTCTATCTATTTTCTTGTTTATTCTTCTTTCTTTCCTTTTTTTGTGCTATTATTATTATGATATATTTCAATATAAATATATAGCACATAGACAACTTATATAAAGTTAAATATAAAACAGTTTATAGATAGATATTATATGGTGGATTACAGATGTTTAAAAAGCTCTCACTTTAACTTTAACTAAAAACATATACAATAAGCAACTCACCTGTATCATATATGTGTACACTTCGTTTACCAATTTTATGGTGAAATGAATTTTATATATTTGAAATATTCTATGTCATCACAACTCAATAATAAATAAATAAATTATTATCAAATAAAAAAATGTCGATCAAAATTTTATTAAGAATTATTATTAATTATTGGAAAGTTGAAAAAAAAAAATAATAAAAGCGAGAGAATTAAACATATAATATATAGTTTTAATAAATTATAAATAAATAAACAAAAAGAAATTATCTTTTAATATCCGTCGTTAAGATTAATTGTCAATATAATAATCTATAACAGTGCACTTAGAATATTAATTAAAAAATAAAAAATGTTTATTGTTTTAAACGTATTTTACATACCATACCATATTCCGTTATAAATTCAATGACATTGTTATATCAATAGCAAGTAAAATTTCAATTTAAAATCCATTAACAATACCTTGTTGAATAGTTTCAAAGTAAAATACATTTTTCCGGATATTATCTATTCATCTAAAAAAAACAAAAAATTAATCACAAGAAAATATCGCATATTTCTTCCGGCCATTATTTTTCTTTTTTTTAAAACAAAGTTTTTGATGGTTTTACTATAAATAAAAGATTAAATAATTAATAGCAAAGCTCATATCCAAATACAAAGCAATATAAAAATAAACTTATTAACATTATTTAATTTCGATTAATCTGATTTGTATTTAATTTTTCTATATTATTTAATTTAATGAATTTGTTTTAGTAATAAATGTTCATTATGTAATAAATTTAATGAATAAAATAATTAATTGAAAATTAATAATAATAATGAATTAAATAATTATCTACCAGTAAAGGATTAATCTGTTGAAATTTATATTTTATTTATTTAATAATATTTTTTTGATAATAGTTCACACAATTGTATAATTTAAATTGTTCACACATATGTTGGCTTTTAACAGTTTGAATATTATTCCTTATACATTCATAATTTAAAAATCATAACAAAAAATTCATTGTTAAACCAATGTTGTCAAATTGTCCTCATGAAATTGAAAATAAATATTTATTTTAAAGGTTTATGAACACCACAAATATTTCTCATATTTATAATTTATTAATTACTATTATCAATTCTGTATCTGTTTGTGTTTTGTAATTTATTTTATGTAATTCAATTACTGAATTATTACATATGCAAGTGAAAATGATTATCATTTATATTAACAGTAAAATCACTTAAGAAAATAATTTATAACATTCAAAGTAATGTATGTTAAGGTAACATTAATAAGCACCAGTCACAATTACAGTTAAAAATCATACAAGTCGTATTGTAATGATTAAACAACAGAAACAGTAAAGTTTACAGAAAACACTTAACCAGTCTAAACGATTTTAGTAAATAAATTCCTTAAGCTTATGACAAATTGTATAGAAAATACTAAATAAATTCAAGAATCTTAATTCAATAATAAATTGATACAAATATTTACAATTTTCCATGTAACCTTTAACATGTAAGTTATAAGATAAAAAAAAAGAACATATTGATATCGTTTTTTACCACTAAATTTTTATTTTCTTTATTTAAATCTAATTTTCAAACGATTTTATTTAACGATAATATAAAAATACCAAAAAAAAAATCAATTTAACTGAAATGACAAATAAATTAAATTGATCAATATATCAAGTTAAGTAAAATAACACCCACAAAAATTTAACAGAAATATATATACATATCTATGCTGCTATTTTGTATTTATTATACGTTAATAGTGACGTTAAATTATAAATAGAAAACGATATAGAATAATATATATCAAGTAATGGAAATATAATTTACGTAAGTTATTTATTAAAGAAAAAGACAATTATTAGTATTATTATTAATGTGTTTTTATTTCGTTTTTTTTTTTTAATAATAAAGGAAAAATATTATTGTTTTTTCATAAAGGTACATTTTATTTTTTGTGATGAAACTTTTGAAAAGTTTTAATAATTTTATATAGTAACAGTCTGTTATATACTTTGTACACGTATTATTTTAATGAAAATAATCTAAATTGAGTTATGTTTAGTTAATAAGTTATTAAATTAAGTTATGCTAGGATAAAACATTCACCGGAAGGATATATTTGGTTAAGGTGGTGTATTTTTTTTTTTTCAAAATCAAAATTAAAAATAAAAATAATAAAGTGTAAAATCATTAGAAAGTTAAATAATGTTACCACTTTTTTTTTCGTTTTACTTTGGTGTTGTTTTACAAATATAAACATTGATTGAGAATGGAAAAATGTGTATCAAGGTTGATTTTTTAACAAAAGATTACCTTTTATTTATTTACGATTATTTTATATATATATTTTGCCTTTATTATGATTGTTATTATTATTATTAAATTGATCCATTTTTTTAAACTCTTATTTGTGTAAAATTTATTTCAAATCCATACTTTCTAGTATGTACCCAACGTGCTTTCAATATAAAAATAGAAAAACCATTATTAAAAATGCACCTTTTCGTTTCAACGCAGCTTAACCTCGCGGAAAATAATACTTTTCACTCGTTATTACCATGGTGCTGTGTCTACTTAATAAAAAAAAAGAGTTACCAATATGGTATCTAAATTACGCAATGTATACCTCTCTTCACATCTACACCAAAAGTCGTTTATACAGTAGATATTGTTATATTATTGCAGTACAAACATAGTTCTATAGATTTATATAAGAATGTAGAAAGACGAAGAAAAAAGTATGTTATTTCTCGTATAAGTATGCTTTTATGTTATTTTGGCTTATGCTAATTTATTTTACACTCATGTTATTATTTAGGTATGAAAAATAAACAAAGCAAAACATTAATGTTAAAAACTAAGTAACTATATGATGAACAAATGAAATGTATATATTATATACGTTTATAGAGAAAAAATTAATTCTTTTACGAATATGTAGCACACATATGTATATAATTTAAATTTAAACATTTTCAAACAATGTTGTCTTATTATTTTTATTATTGTGAGCTATGCTATAATACATATGATATAATATAATGTATTGTTACTTTTTCTATGTTTTCTTATTATTATTTTTATTATTAAAATACACAGCAGCCCCCTTATTTAAAAAAATAATAATAATAATAATAATAATAATAATAATAAAACAAAAATATGAATAAATAAATACGTAACCAACTTTAAAAAAGACTACTGTTTTCGTTAACAATTATTTATTTTCATATATCTTTTGTATATTGTTTGTAAAAAAATGCATTAATTTTAAGATAAAAGCCATATGAATAGTTTCGTCCTAAATAACATTATAAAGAAAATCCATAACCAAAAAGAAAAAACATTAATTTTAAGGCTTTTTTCCTTATATATTTGACCAATAATTTTTCACAGTAAAACGATGTTATAACAAAACATAATAATTTATAAAAAATAACATGTAAATAAATTTAGTGATTTAGAAAAATAAATAAGAAAAAAAGGAGTCAGTAGAATAAGAAAAAGGAAAGAAAAATGATTTACTTATTAAAAGCGTGGCACCATTTCTCCACAAAGGTAAATTTTTATTTTCTTTCATTTTTCCTTATCTTGGTTGTACGCTAAGCAGATAATTTATTTAAATTTTAAACAATAGAATAAAATTGACATTTATTATCCTTACACATAATAAAAATTTAAAAAAGAGAAAACAATTTAATTATTTAACGCATGTTACATTTAATTAATAAAAAAAAAATAATTAAAATGTAACTAAAAAGCTCTAAATGACAAAGACAATTTGTTTGAAGAAGAAATAAGAAAAAAAAAGCGATGAGGGATTATTTAATTTATAATTACCCTATTATTATATTATGCTAAATGTAAATGTAAATATAAATATCAATAATGATATATTATTGAAACAGGTATTTTCTTAAATAAAATATAATTTTTAAAATAATTTACAAGTTTTCGTGCGGTTGTGTTTAAACGCAATTGACGCATATTGTGGCTTGACGTTTATATTACAAAAATAGTTTTCAAAGACAATAAGAATATGAACTTTTAAAATATTTAATCAATATTATTTATCGGAATAAAGACTTTAAAGAAATATTTAAACATTTGTAGAGTTACATACTGTGTTTAAAGAATTCAGATAAAACCATGAAAAGCACATATTCAAGTAAAATTTGTAGAACTTTTAAAAAATAAATTTCTAAAATTGTTAACGGAACTGTTTTTTCCAAATAATTAGTAACAATTTCAAGTAATCATTATCTAAAACACAATAACAGGTAACAAAAATACAGCGTAAATAATGGTGGAGACGCCAGTCTGATTACTTGATTTTTATTTAAAAGCTTTCAAAAAAAAAAATATATCATTAAAATTTAGCAAATAATTACTATTCATCAGTAAAAATCATTAGCAGTATTATAATTAGAAATTTATAATAAAAGAAAAAAAAAAACATCATCATGTATATTTGACCTTTAACTATATTTGATTGACTTAAAAAAAATAAAACATCGATTTTATATTTACCATATTAAACTGTGTATTAAGGTATATTGTTTAAAATTTCTTATATTAAATAAATCAGCTGTTCTAAATTTCAAAAGAAAAAGAAATAATAGAGTATAGTCGGCTTATTATATTTTAATTTTAACCGTCAACCTAATACCTGTGATTATGAGAACAATAAAAATTAAATTATAACGAAAACATAACCGACCTTATAAAAGTAATTAAAAAGACTGGCGTGAAGAAGAACAAAAATAATAGCAGATAAATATTAATAATTAAATTAAAAAGTTTGTATGAAAATTAACTTTTTCATTTCTTTAAATCAAATTTACTTTACTTCTTTATTAATATTTTTTTCTTTAATTTTTAAAGAACAACGATAAACGTTTTATAATGTCTAAATAATATTATTTTATCAAAAGTTATATATAAATATATACAAAATGCGGTAACAATGTGGTAAAAGTTAAATTAAAATAATAAAAGTGTAGTAAAAAATGATAAAAGTAAAGTGCAATTTAGTATAGTCAAACTTTTATTACATTTTTCTTTTTTTCCCTTTTTTTATATTTATTTATTTATTCATTTCATATTTATTTTTAATGTGCTTAACACGATTAACACATTTAATAAAAAAAAAAAAGTAACGCCATCCACGAATAACACCTACAATATAGGAGTATAATATATTATGAAAAGAAAAGGAAAACATTACAATAATAATATTAAGAGTGTGGTCAAAGCTTTGCATTATTTTTAATTTATTTTCCCTAACTTTATTATTCATTTTATAACATTAAAAATTATAAAGGTGAATTATTACCTGAAAAAAAAACCGCGCAATGTATTTGTAAAATTAAAAATAAATAAAAGTGTTAATGTATTAACACCTCATTTATTGAATTATTATTGTACAACATTGCATGATCAATTTATTTATTTATTCAATAAAAATTAATTAAACTGATTATTGTAATTCATATTTGCCTGTTTTATTTCTTCCTTTTTTATTATTTTATGATTAAAATTAATTAACAAAAACACAATAATTTTTATTTTATAACAAAAAAAAAAAATGCAGCTTTTTAACAGTAGCAATAAAACAAAAATATATTTGCATCAATAAATTGAATAAATTATTATCAAATATTTATGTTAAATCATTTTTTGTCAAACTGTCTACTTTAAGTTAATATTAATTAGCATGTGGGTTGTAATAATGGTAACGTAATTTTATTATTAAATTTAAAAAACTAAAATATTGTGACTCATAATCGTAATAGTATGTCTAATAAAGGATGAAGGTTTATACATGCCCACAAGCTATAAACAATTTGTAATATTCACCATCAGATAATTATATTTGGCAGCTTTAGTTTGATTTTAAAAACAAACATTTTTAAGTATAATATTTTCATTTGAATATTTTTGTTAAATTATTTATAATTAAAAATTTTTATTATCAAATCATAAAATACCTGATTAATGCCTTTGCATATATTTTATCGATTCTAAATCATTTGTCGTGTTTTACATTGATTTAAAAATAGATAAAATCATCTTTTATCGTTTATGCTTTATATATTTTGTTGCACATAATTAATATAACAAATAGAAATATTGTAAAATATTTTATTGCACTCGTATATTTCAACTAAAAATAAATAAAATAAATTATTTCGCATCGTATACTGTTGTTTCGTTATAAATAATCAAATTGAATAAACATGTATGTATCGTATGAGGAAAATTGGGATTATAAACCTGTATATGAAAACTATTTATAAATTTACAGTAATAATTTAATAATATTACGTGTATCCAAAATATTTGTTTTTAAAATGTAAAATAATTTTTCAAGAAATATTAATAATTTGCAAAAGACGCATAGTAATGGCAATTACTAAAAAAAAAAACAGATTAAATTATATATAAAGGAAGAAATAAAAAATAATTAATGATCATTTATTGGACCCCCGATAGATATAAATATACAAATAAAAAAAATTAATTAGCATCAGCATGATAAAAAATATATAAATATTTTATAATTAATATAGAAAAATAAAACCTTCAATAAAAAATTCTATGCGAATAATGAAAATAATTTTACTCCAATGAATATGTTTATATTAATGTTTGCTGCTCTCGTAATTATATATATTTTAGAAGCAATTATTACAAAGGTTGCCAAATAAGTGTTTATTAAAATAATCCAGAAATGAGCTACACTTTTTACTTTGGATAATTTTAAAATGTTATTTTTATTTATTACTTACGGTATAACTCTATAAAAAATAGTTGTCATTTTACTGCTTTTCTATAAAGAAATTTAATCTGTCGATTATGAGCTTAAATTGTCTCGTTTCTTGTAAGCATTTTCTTTTTTAAAAAAATTGTATATCACAATCAGAAGTAACATTTGATAACAACGAATTTATCCGGATTTTGTAAGCCAATACATAGTAGATAGAACTTTCAATTTTGTTTCCAGTACAGTAGATATTTAAATTGATTGGAAAACCTAGTATAAGCAACACATTTAATAAATCAATATCTCTTAAACATACAATATACTCACAGTAAAACAATTCGTATAAATTAAAGAAAACAAATCATTTTATAGCAAAAAGAATTATATTTAAAATAATTAATTAAAAAAAATATATATATATAATATAAAATTTTAATAGAAAATATCTGAATTTTATTAACTTAATATCTGTATTTAGGAAGATTCTTTACTTTAAATTTAAATTAAATATAAAAAAAAAATAACAGTTTATCAAAAATTCACTTATAATAATATTTATATAGAGATATTTGTGTGTTATTTATAATCATTTTTACAAAATCTATGATTTTTATTTTCATTAATTATAATTAATCATAACATTTGCTATTTTAATAAATTTATATTTATATATATATATTTGAAGATTAATAACAAGTTATACATATCAAAATTAAATAATATTAAATTAATAAAAAAATAATAATAATCATGTTATGTATTTATCTAAGATTTAGCAGATCTAATGATGAAGATTCAAGTATTTCATGTATTCTCAAAAAATATACGACTAAAATGCATCAATTTATATTAACAATTAATTCAATATATCAACAACAATCACATATCTTTACTCACAATAATAAATTGATTTTGAATTAAAAAAAGGAAAAATAATTATATTATTATTAACATAAAGAGAATAATAATGAAAATTATTAAAGTTCATTTTTAACATTTTTTCGAGATTTTGCATGTTGTGTCGCATAACTGACAAATTCTTTAAATTCACGAACACCTGTATAATCTTCAACGTATTTACCATTAGCAAATAATTTTATTGTTGGGAAGGCTTGAATATCTAATTTTTCTTGAGTTTCCTCATTTTTATCACAATTTATTGCAGCGAATTTTAACGGATAATTTTCTTGTGCTAAATGTTTGGCAGCTAATGAAAATTGTGGTTTTATTTCATCGCATATTGTGCACCCTAAAATAGAAAAATTTAATGTTATAGTTGTTTAAAAATTATTTGAAAAAAACTTTCAACTTACATGGTGCATGGAATATAACAAATACAAGAGATTCACTTTGTAATGTTTTATCAAAACTATCGTCAGATAATTGTAAAATATGCTCCACTCCTGGATATTTACCAAAATCATTAAGTTCCACGTTTTTTTCATTTTTCTCCTCTTGCTTTTCACTTTTATCAGAATTGAATAAATAATTAATAAAATCTTTAGCCTTTCTTCCCATACTGTAATCACGTTTTGTTGTATAATAGCTATAATATTTAAACGTTGGATATCCTTTAACTTCATTCGCTGAGCATATAGTCGCATGTTTAGTACAATCCACTGCAGCTAATTCAATGCGTGGATTATCCTTGAACATATCAGCGGCTTCAACAAACTCTGGCTTTGCTTGTTTACAATGTCCACACCCTTAAACAAAAATTCAATACATGTATTTTATTAATGTTTTAAAATATTATTTTGTTTAATTATTTACAAGGCGCATAAAACATAACAAGGACGTGTTTCTTCTTTTTTAAAAATTGTTTAAAAGTTTCATCACTCAAATGAACTACATCCGATGGTTCATCTTCCCATGCCTTTTCTGGTGGTGGCGGTGGTGGAGGTTCTGTTGGATTCTATAATAATATTTATTTGTGTTTATCTCTTTTACACATTTAATTATTTAAAGAATAAAAACCTTCATAAATTCAATTATTTTATTTGAATCGCGCACGTTGACGTCAAATTTAAATTCACCGTTGGCAAAATATTTTACTGTTGGATATCCTTTAACACCATATTGTGTTGCTATAGCACCTTCTTTTGTTGCATCTAATGCTGCCAATACTCCGGAAATCTAGCAATAGTTTTTTTTTTATTTTAAATAACAAAATCATTACTCAGTGATACAAACTTACTTTCTGTGATTTCATAATTTCAGCTGCCTTTTCATATTCGGGTTTCATTCTTTTACAGTGTCCGCACCATGGAGCGTAAAACATTACTAAAACTGACTTTTCATCTTTAATTGCCGGTTCAAAACTTGTTGACGTCAAATGTACAATTTCAGACGTTGTTTCTGTAGACCATTCAGATTCTTTAGGTTTAACTGCTGGAGGTGCTGCCGGATTTTCCATAAATGATATAATTGCCTCTTTTTTATTATCTCCTTCATAAGTATGTTTTAATTTTCCATTTCTAAATAATAAAATTTCTTTAATATTTTAATGATAATACTTAAATGTTTAACACTTACTCATAGTACAATAATGTAGGAAATCCGGTGATATTAAATTGTTTTCTAACAATAGTGTTTTCGGGACGATTAACATCAATGGCAGCTAGAGCGTATTTATCTTTAATTTGTGATGCTGCTGCTGCATATTCGGGTTTTAATGATTTACAATAACCACACCAAGGTGCATAAAACATGACCATTGCTGGTTTTTGCTCCTTCTTTAAAAATTTACCTAAAGACTGAAAGAAAAATTTATTTGATTAACTAGATCCATCCAAAATCTCGATGCAGTATTATAATTTATTACAAGTAATTCATTTTTGATTACTGTTACAGGTGAATATGTTATATCAATTTTATTTTTATAAATATGTCGATAACAATGAACAAAATAATATTTTAATTTAGACATAATAAATTAATTAATTTAAAATTTATTTTACAAAATATAGCACAATAAATTTTTATAAATAAATAATAAAATTTTTCGCTAATTTTTTATTTTAGCAAAATATTTTAATAGGAATGTCATAAAAAAAGTATAAACTACTTTGATTACAAAAAAGTATATCTATACACTTATAGCGTTAACTTACTGCTGCATCATTTATATGTATTATATCTATTCCAGTTGGATCTTCCTCCCACGGTAAATCACCTGTTGGATCCCGCATAAAGTTTACTACACTGCTCACTGTTATTTGACGATCATAATCTTTATGGAAATCGCCGTCTTTATAATGCTTTAATAATGCTGGTGTCGGTGTTACTTTCAACTTTTTGCAAAGTTTTTTCACTTCGCTATAGGCAAGTCACGACGAAAAAAGAGAAGAAGCAGATGATACAAAATACTATTTTAATCCAATTTAGCAACAAAAAAACAAAATGCTTACCTATTTGCACAATCCAGTAAAACCATTGTTCCTTGACCTTTTATTATTTCGGCTGCATCTCTAAAAACTTTAACAGTGCTTTGAGCCTCCTTTGCACTTGATATATACAATAATAAAACATTTGTTTTTGTACGGAATAATTTTTTTAATTGTTTTATATCATTAATATCTTCTATCACAACATTTTTTGAATTTGTTTTGGCAGATAATTCATTTAATTTACATACAAATATCTAAAATAATTTTAAATAAGAGAACTTAAACAAAAATAAGATATTTTTCTTATACTTACAAAGAGAAATAATAAGTACAGTTTCATATTGAAGACTCAAATTTTAAATAATTATATTATTATTATTGCAACATTTATTCACTTTTAACATTAAATTAATTTAATTGAATATACATTTATAGAATTATTTTTAAAATAATAAAATAGAAATGATGAAAATGACCGGTTTTGTGGTGAGGTTGTGTTTCGTATTGTGCAAACTTTGATGACGTTTGAAACAAATTTGAGGTTATATAGTAACTGTAAACGAGTACTTTTCATTGACAGGTGGCGCTGCATTATTCCCATAAACAAATTTCACTCAAAAATGTAGAAATTGCAAGGTTTTTTAAATATTTAAATAAATTACAAATATAAAAAATGCTATCACATCTGAAAAATAAACACTAAACAATTGTACATGCTTTAAATAATGAAGATCTGTGATTTGGAACAGAATAGAAACTGGTAAAACCAAATTCAAATAACAATCAACCTTTAAAGGTTTATTTTACAGATGAAAATAATTACACCTTTAAGCAAAAATGCATAAAAGTTTTACTAAGCTAATTAATAAAAACAAAAACAAAATTCAGATGTTTTTTAAATTTTATTAGAGAAATTAATCAATACAACATTTAGATTTATCGTTTTCCACCAACTCTTGGAGCAGCCTTTTGTACATTCTTTGTAGCTTTAACTTTATGTGTGGCTTTTGGTTTAGCTGGTGCTGTTGTAGTTTTCTTTGCAGCTTTAGTTGCTTTCTTTTGTTCTTTAGCAACCCTAATTAAAAAGATAAAAATTAATTAATGTTTAAAAATGAAAAAATAAATAATAAAACTTACTTAATGGCTTGTTCACGTTGAGCCTTACGGACTTCTGGTTTCATATTTCTCTTGGCCATAATATCTGTAAGGGAAGCACCTACAATAGCCCTTTGGAATTTTTGGGTTCTACGGGTACGTTTTCGGGTAGCTTCTTCCTCAATACCTTTTTTGTGCTTACGTCTAAAATTACACAATTTAATCAATTTAAAATTCACAAAAATTTAATAAATTATATTTACCTGTAGAGAACAGTCCATGTCACTTTACGTGGATTTCTCTTCATAAGGTAGGATCTTTCACATTTCTTGTCAAGGAAAGTAAATGACTAAAAATAAAATTTGTTAATTAGAAAAATGAGTGGTTTGTTTCACAATATAATTTTAGGTTATGTTGCTGTCAAACAAAGTTTAATGAACAATTCATATTACAAAATTACGAACAAAACTTAAATAAATTAAATTAACTTCACAATTATTTTCATTAATTAATTAATATATTAAAACATTTTATTAATAAAGTTTACCTTTCCGTCAATTTTGACAAGGGTCTTTCCATGACCTGGGTATATTTTGTACCCGCTAAATGCACAAAGTCCGATCCTAAAATAAAAAACTACAATTAATTCACATATATTCACAATTATTATACAATTTTCATTTATAATATCACAGAAAAAATATAAGATGATACAGAATTTATTAAATAAAAATATTATTTTGGTACAATACGTACTTCATTTTGCTGTTATTTCTATCAAAAAGAAAGAAAAGGAAATGGGCAAGTTTACAATACACGCTGTCAAAAAATTTGTCGATAAAGTAGTTAAAATAGTTCAGTGGCCAATTTTTGTTGTTTCACTGCTGTCATCTGTGTGAAGAATTCGTTTAAATATCTAATGTTATATATTTATATAATTTACACTACATGTGCAAATTTGAATTAATTATTTCAATAATTTTTTTAATTATGTTATAATAATTATGATTTGAATATATTATCCACATAAAATTGTTATTTCTTAATTATTTTTTAATATCAATATATTGTTTAACATCTAAGATGTGAACCTTGTATTTTTCATTCATTTTCATTGTGAGACATGCGTACCTATAGTAACGTACTCTCCTTATCAATTTTCGTGTTTTTCCATTAATTTCAATAAATCCTTTTATACCTGTAAACACATCCTTTACCAATTTTTAGTATCGTCTGTGTAGGTGATAATTATCTTGTGTTAATGTTAAGTTTATTAAATATTATTCCTTTCATTTTAAACTAATTAAAATTCACTTCAAGAAGCAAAAATGATAAGATTATCACTGAAACGCTATTCCTTCATATTAACAGTGCAATTTTTATTTCTATTAATCGATTTAGGGATAAATAGTTTTGCTTATTTAGCACGTAATGATAAACTATCTGTTATATTGGTTTTTGTGTAAGTATTTCCTTAGTATTAAATATTAATTAATTAATCTATTTACATTTTTTATTTAAGTGTTCAAGATGCATGTCTTCTTCTATCATTTTCAATAATAATCTTTAACTTGTATTCGACTTATATATACCAAGTAAGTGTCTAATGTCGTAATCGTTTTTTTTTTCACTTTAAAACTTAATTCTTAATTATTTTTCTATTCTTGTAGGCTGGATTAGCTGAGCTTTTATTTCATAAATTTCGAACAACCATTGGAGTACTAACATTATACTTTCTTTTGTGCATATCACATCATATTTGGATTGTTATTGATCATCATAAAACACCGTATTCATTTCAATGGCCAAAAACACTTACCGCTTTATATATTATTCAAAGAATAAGTAAGTATATTGCTTCTTTCTTGAAAGAACAACCAAGGCTAATGATAAACATCAAGAGAATCCTATTTAAATAATAAAATATTATTATTTCTCCAATTTTAGCATCACCATTATATTATTATCTCTACAAGAGATCAGCATTACGAATGAGTGATCCACGATTTTATGAAAATATGGATTGGATTACGGAACAATTAGCAATAAAATAAATATTTTTAATTCAAAGAAAAGATCAATTATTTTATTTAAAATTCATATTTATTAATTAATTAAATATAGGAAAATATATATTTCTTCTTCTTCTCATATTTTTCAAATAATAATTATAATAAAAATAATTATTTAAATAATACATTAATGTAATTAATAAAAAAATGAAATAATATTTTGTTAATTTAAATAATATATGTATATTTATTGAAAATACAGGGCTTTTTAACTCTTAATTATTAAAATATAATATTATTTATTAGAGCAAACTAGAAAATTTTAATTATATTTGCTTTATTTTGATTAATTTCTGTATTTTAAATTTTTTAATAACAATAATGATAATAATAATAATAATTGATAATAATTTTTTTCATAATAAAAATCTATTTATTTAATTAATATTGTCAATTATTTATTTTGTGACATAATTAGTTAATTAATAAATTTTATATAAATGTGTTCTATTTGAGTTACCCTGTATACGAAATAATTATTTCTCTGTATTATAACAATAATAATAATAATAATTAAACATTTTACTAAAACTTTAATTTTTAGGTATTTTTTTTTTATTCAATCACATTTTAATCAAATAAAAACAGATTAATTAATTACCTAAAGGCACACCGAAAATCTTTTCCCATGACTGACCAATTGCTTTTATTATACTATTTGCATTATCATCAGTCTCAAATTTTATTTTCCATAATTCACATTTATTCTCCTGTTCATCTAAAAAATTTAATATAAATTCATTTTTATCAATTGTCTCCAGATCAACTAAATTATTCATTTGTTGTTTTATTATAATTTCTGTTCTATCATTATTATTATTATTTAACCATTTCCAATTTGTATCCATTATAATTAATATTGTTTCAGTTATTATAATTGAACCGTAATCATATTTTTGTACTTTATCATCTAATGTTTGTTCGCACGAATTAAATATTGAAAACATATTAATTTGTGCATCATTATCGGTTAATTGTAATAATTTTTGTGATAATTGTTCAGATATTTCATAATCTATAGAACAATTAACAGGCATTGTCATTACTGAAATAATCAAGAACACAAAATAACTTTAGATTATATATTTTCATAAATAAATAATAACTATTTACCAGTTAAAGATGACAATAAATCGTCTGTACGCTGTGTATCTTGTAAAATAAAATGAATATTTCCAAATTCTCTAAAAACAAACGTAACACCAATTTTCCACGGTAAAACTCTTATTTTATTTAAAAATCGACTCTTAATGATTGTATGCTCACTTAACCAGCATGTCCGTTCATCACTAAAAAACATTTAAAATAAATTAATAAACAAATATTATAAAAGAATATATTATTCCAAAAAAATACCTTTCATCGCCAATAATACGACAAATTCGAAACATTTCCGTGGTATAACATAACAAGCAGGTAAATCCTGTTGGATACTCTTGTGATATATTTTCACTATAAACTCTTGCCTTAATTATCCAATTAATCATTTCCGATTGATCGTGTATTACATTTTTATAGACATAAGCTTTTAGACGATAATCACCTGATAATAAATCTTTATACGTGTGCTTATATTGATATTTTTCAATTTTCGTCTCGATAAGAAAATCATTGGACAATGAAAATGGTTTCTTTACTTGATTGCCACCATATTCCTCTATTTTCTTAACCATTTTTTGATCATCACTGATTGTAAGCTCATCAATTTTATCCTTTATTAATTTATTTGGTACCTGTTCGTACGCTGTACAAATACTATCAGTTACTGAGCCAGATGAACTACTTTCCGTTAATGTTAGTACATTTAATGGATTTTTACGTTCATCTAATTTTACATTTTCATTATGTTTCTCTATATTTATTAACTCCTTATTATCCATTGTACCAATTAAATGAAGATTTGTTAATGTTTTTGAATAATTATAACCAATATCATCAATTGTATCCAATGATGGTATTTGAATTATTTTTCTTTCTTCTGAATGTTTACGGCTAGAATTTTTACTAAAAAAACATATAAAATATTAATTTATAATAATAAATATATAAAATAATTATTTCTTTATTTACCTATCCAATACTTCAATACTACTCTGGCTCGGATTACTTAATATTTCTATATCACTTTCCATTCCTTTGTTACTCATATTAAAATCACTATCACGTTCGTTATTTGAGCTGCCAGCAACACTTTGATTTGAATCAAATGAACTTATTGAATTTGTTATTTTTGAACAAGATGATGATTCATTCAATGATCCAGCTGATCCTATGATTTAAAACAAAAAAAAAACGATTATTTAATAATTTTTCTACAAAATTACAGCAACTAATTAAACAATTAATTAAATTTAATTCATATTTACACACAACAATAATATAATTTTAAAAAAATATTTAGTAATTCAAATCAAAATAAAAAAAATAATAAAAGTTAAAAACAAAAACACCAACAAAAGTAATTTACAAAAAAAAAAAACAAAAACAAAACAATTTTAATTAAGAAAAATTAATTAATTAGTTTTTCTTACTTAATTTTTTCTTAACTGTAGTTGTTCTCCATGCGTCCTTTGTCAGTGCTAGGCAAGCAATTAGTAGTTTTTTTTTTTTTTTTGGTTTTTAATTTATTTATTTGATTGATTGATAATTTTTTTTTATTATTAATTTAATTATATTTATAGAAATTATATTTGTATTTTAATTATTTTTTAAATAGCAATAACATAGATTAAATTGTTTTCAAAAGAAAATACATAGAGAAAGTCAATAAAAGAGAAGAAAGAAAAGAATAAATATATAAAGATAATTTTCAAAATCAAATAATTAAATAGAAAAAAGAATAAATAAATAGACTTAATACTGAATACTCAGATGGATTAGAATCGTAATTAGTTTTTTGTTAATTATAATTACTTAAACAAAGTAAATAACAAAAAAATAATTATCAAAAATTCCATATTATCTGAGCACACAGTATAACATGCTTCCTATTCAAAATATTCATTAATATCACAAAAAAAAAACAATAATAATAGACAATTTCATAAAATTCAAGTGCATTGAGTGCTATAATTAAAAATTAAAGTTAGTTATGGTTTAGCCAAGTAAATAAAAAAAATAATTTAAATCTATTTATAACGATAACAAAAATATTATTAAATAATCAAAAACTAATGAACTAATCCAAGCGACAAATCATGAGATAATTTTTCAATTCTACCAAAAAACCAAAAGAATTCTATTTTTGTATTTAATTTATACTACAGCAAACAAAATAAAGAATAAACATGTCCAAAAAAATCTACAATTAATCTAAATATTTATCTAAATAATTAAAAATAAATACATTAAATTTTATAATTTTCTTTATTCTTATTATAAATTGATAAATAAATATATATCATATATCTAAAGTATATATTTATTTAAAATTATTTAAGCTAATAAATTATTAATAAACAAAATACATAAATTTTAAATTTATAAACATTATATATATATATTTATCAATTTAAATTAAATATTTAAATAAAAAATAATAATTTATTTTTAAGCAAATAAAAGTGTAATTATCTCATGAAATAAAATAATCAATTTAACATAATTAATTAATCAAATATAAACATATTTATTTATTAATAAAACTAAAAAACTAATACGGGCAATAGACTATAGAAAATTTAATTTATTAATTTGTTTATATATTTAAAAAAATAAAAGTTTACCTATACTATTTTGTGATGCACTTTTTGGTAATATATTTATTATTCTCTCTGGACTATTATTATTATTATTATTATTATTATTAATGGCATTCGATGTGGTTGGCTGTTGATGTCTTGGTTGTTTATTCGCTTTATCATTATCAAACTTTGGCGATTCTTTGATTTCAATTATAAATGTACTACCACACTCTGGACATACTAAAATTTATAATAAAATAAATAAATTAATCTTTATAATTAAAATATTAAAATAATTTTTAATTTAATTACATAATTTCTGTTTTTTATTAATATTTTCTCTTGAAAATTGTGTAGCACAATTAGCACAACGAAATAATGTTTGATTCATTTCAGATAATGGACGTTTTGATAAAATATCACGTAAACTTTGCTCTAATTTCTAAAAACAAAACCAAAAAAAATATAATTAATAATTTTTATTAAAAATACATATATGAAATGTAAAAAATACCTGACAAGACTTTAGATCCATTTTATAAATTCTTTCTTTTTTATCCTTTCTAACTGTATCAAAATTTATACGAATAACATCTGATTTTGTCCTTTCACAACTTTCTAAACTTTTTATGCTCCATTTAGTTACAGTCCTTTTAACACAAAATAAAATACAAATTAATAATTATTTTTACTACTTTAAGCAGTTTGTTTTACCTTGCTGATAAAGCATCCTTTTCCTTAATACTTAAATCAGACACAATGACAAATATATCCTCTTCTGTTGGTTCTAACACTACTAAATATGTATCCTCATTTGGCTCTGAATCAGATACTACACGATCGAAATATATATAATTATTAAACATATTTTATTTTTTATTATAATTATATTTACCTTGTTCGACATAAGATCCTGAATAAATATTAGCTAATTCATCTTCTGTCGTATCATTAACTGTCGATTTATATAAAGATTCCAATTGTTCTGTTGCTGTATCCTCCAAAACACTGTTATATTCCGTAAAGGTTGTATTGTTCGACTGCATAATTGATTTTGTATGATTATTATTGAATTCTAACTGTTTGATGCATTTACTTACAGTATTAGCAATTGGTGATTCCATATTATCGGGAAAATTTCTGGTTTGATAATGTGGAGTAGATGATAATATGCTATCATCTTTTCCTTTATCAATTCTTGTTTGTTGCATTAAATCTTCAAATAATTTTTCGCTAGTTGTCACATTTTGTTGAATTCCCAACACATCATGGACCATATGACGTCCTTCACTATGTAACCAGCCATCACCAAACTTTTTTCGTAAATCCTCAATTTGCTTTTTTGTTTCTAAGTGTTCACGGTTTCCTTCTGCCAATTGTAATAAATTTAAATTAATTGAAATATTTTTAAATTCGTTTTTGATGTTTCTAGCAAGCATTTACCTAAACTTAATTTAACAATATCATTTATATCCTTTTTCTCTTCAATTATATCACTATGGGCCGCTATTATGGCACGGCGAACTTTTAATTTTTTCTTACGTATAACCAACGAATTGGACATATCATCTGGCATATTTTCCTCCTCTTCTATAAAATTATAATAAAAAAATTTAATATTTAGTTATGTAATAAAAGTTTGACATTCTATATAGTAAATTACTTTTCGTTTCATTTAGAACAGCACTATTTGTTGAACTAACACTTCCTGATGGAGAACAGTCAACCCCAGGTTTTGTAGGCGTTCTTTGTCCAGAAGATCGATTACTAGCATTCGCTGCAGATAATCGTGATGTTAATATCGATTGATAACTTTGATAATTTCCAGTTAATGTTCGTTCATATTTCGATAAAGTTTCATAATCTAAAATAAACTAATTACAAGACAATTAATAATGTAATTTGTTTTATAAAAAAATTTAATTCATACTTTAACTGTAGACGTATTTTTATGTAAATATCTAGCCGTAGCTTGACGATGTTTCGGATGGCATGACAAAGGATTGCCTTGTAAATTTACATATCTAAGAGCAGCAAGTGTACTTAATGGTAATAATGATGAATGATCTAGTAAACAATTACCCGATAAATCTAATTCATTTAATGCATCTAAACGTGACACACCTGCAGCACATAAAGGACATAATTATTTTACCTTAATTTATTTTAAAAATATTTAAATACATTACCTGATATATCTTCAATAAAATTATTTGTTAAAATTAAAATTTGTAGACGCCTAAATGCTTCTATATTAAAAATGGGTATAAATGTCAAGCAATTAAAACTTATGTTTAATATTTTTAAATTAGGTAACCATTTAATAGCGTCTACACTTGTCAATTGATTATGACTTAAATTTAATATTTGAAGCCATGGAGCAAATTCAAGAGAGCAATCTATTGATGTCAGTGTATTATATGATAAATCGGCAACTTTTAATGCATTCCAGACAAATCCATTGCTGTTATCACCGCCACAATTACATATTAAATCTTTAATTGAGGAAATACTTCGTGTACAAATAAGCTCATGCAGTTGTGATCTCATTTGCTGTATTCCAATTACTTGTTTTATCGGAATTCTATTTATTTCTAATTTTTTTAAATTCCGAAATTTTGTTATATCTACATTCCCATCGAATTCCTCGTCATTATGTAAACGACTTATACATAATATTGTAATTTTTTGAACAAAATCATGTAGAAATTGTAACTCTTGAAAAACCTGCGATTTTGAATTATTCGGTTTGACAACTTGAAATGATTTTGGTGTACTCAATTCATTTTGATCAACAATCAAACTGAACGAATCATTTAACGCTCGTAATAATACGCCTTTAAACAAAATTCACATCAAATTATTATAATTATATCTTTTTTTGTTATTATTATAAATTTTACACATTCGAATATTTACCTGATAAAGATAATTTAAAATCTGCATTTAATACTTTGTCACCATTATCTTTTAATAGCTTCGCTAAATTACTTATTTGTTTTGGATCCATATTATGCGCACTTTATTTTTAAATTAATTGTCAAGAAAATTTCATTGTGCTATTTTTATTATTTCTTCTTAAAATAGAGGAAAATACTATATCTTTGTATTTTACACTTTATTTAAATAATAATACATTTAAATCTAATTTATAGTTGAAAAAATAAAATGGTGACACATATAATTATCAAAACACAAAATAAATATAAGTATATAACTAACTATATTATTTATTATGATTATTATTATTTCAAACAAACTTTAATTTATTTAAAATCAATATAAAAATAAAATTGATAAACTTGATTATAATTTATTTATTTATAAAGATATATAGAGTTTTTAACAATAATAATAGTTATTATGATGCACTTAAAATGACTTTAATAAATGTTTTATCTGTCAAAAATCGTTTCATCATCAGCTGTTTATACTTTTCGTAGGGCGAATCTAATACTTTCTCTATTACATTCCACACATTAGATCCACATAATATATTTAAAAATGGCAGTTTGTTGTAATTTAAGATATATTTTTTTTATTATTTACAGATAAGTATTATTTCAATAAATTATATTGTATGGTAAATTAATTTAAATTAAAAACATCATATTAAAATTGAAACAAGGTCTTTTATTTTTTATATAGAAATTAATACATTTTTTTAAGAGTAATACTAAATAAAAATATTTAACATAAAACTCCATCATATTGAACCATAATATAAATTAATGTTTTATACTCGATACATAAAGTATAAATTTTACACAATAAAAAATTTATGAGTAAATCTAAATTATTTCGGAAAAAAGTAATAATTATGTATCCTTATATTAAATGTAAATTAAAAAAAAAAAACCACAATTGATAAATGAATTAAAATAGGTATTACGCGTTTTGCTCTCTTGGTGCTAATCTTGTTACAAAATTAATGCCAGCAAATAAAATATTTCGAATGAACGCTGGAACTTTTGTATTATTTGCTACTTGTTCAGTTGCTATACGTAATTCATGGAATACATTTTTCGTATTTGGATTACGTCGCGATGCATAACGTAATACTAGAAATTGGTAATATACAAAAGGTGTTATAATACCAGCACGTGATCTGTAAATAAGATTAATTTCATTTTCAAATATAATTATTTTTAATTATTGTAATATCTTAAGAAATACCTGAACACTAAGAAAATAGCAAGTGGCATTATAAATATCTCTGACAACGCTGCAAAACGTAGGATGTTCCTCGTTTGCAATTCAACAATTGAAATAAGTATTCTAGCTCCCCACCAAGAATTTTGTCCGAGTGTCTAAAAGATAAATATTAAATTTTATTAATATAAGACTTTCCATAAACAGAGAATTTATAAAACTCACGTCTAATAACGTAAGTGAATAACTAGCTGCATGCAGAATAGCGAATAATACCACTGGGAATAGTATTAAAACATTGGAATTCGCATACAAAAATAGTACTGAGTATAAAAGGTAATGACATGAATCCTCCCACATTAATTTATTAAGAAATGCCAAGGTAAGTGACACGCGAGGCATACGCTGATGAAGACGTAACGCACTTGTTGCAGCATTTGCTATAAGAACTTTGTAATAAGCATTTTCCGAATTTCTAAAATTGAAATTTATAGTTTTCAGTTATTTATCGAGTGTTGATTTAAGTGCAATTAGGAAATTCAAATTTTTATTTTTACTATTTTATTATAGATAAGAAACCATATAAATTTTTGGTAAATTAATTGTTATCTTATCTGTAACTCACCCAAATATTGGTAGTACATATCCAATAGCGAATAATATTGTTAATACACGGGTTGTCCATAATGCTACTTCTATTTTATGAAGAATTATATGTTCTTTTAATGCATCCAATGGACTCTGCCGTTCTGTATTCGAGGTATTTGTTTTACTAGTGTCACCACTTGTTTCATTTTTCTCTGTCATTTTTGTTTACTGAAAAAAAATACATAAATTTGATTTAAAAACATTATTAAACATAAACGGATGCAGCCATTTAAAAATATTATAATTGCATTAAAGTAAGATTTATATTGATTAGAATAAATATTTATTATTCTAAAACTACACGTCATGTTTACTTTCCCTATAATATTTTTTTTATATATATAATTCTTTCTCTTTCGTTTCAACAATAAATGTATTCAAAAATGGGTATAATTTGCGTGTCATCCTCTATATTTTACCTTAACCAACAAAATTTTTAATTACTAAATTTTCAGTTTAATTTATTTCGTAATTTTATTTTAATATTTTCATATTTTAATAATGTGAAAGTTGTTGTTCTTGAAAACGTTTCTTAACCAAATTATCCATAATCGTGAACAATTGACTTTCGTAAAGTATAATATTTCTATAACTCTCTTATCAAACATAAATGATTTTACATTGATCAATTATTTATTTATTTAATTCCACTTGATCACTTACTTTAGAAAATTCTTTAACGAAAAAAAAAAGTTTCTCTTTTTATTGTTTTTCTTTAACTTTTTACAACACTACACTACCTATTCTCGTGGTCTTTCTTAAGATATTATTTTTTAAATTTTAATTCAATGAAAATAAGGTAGAGAAATGATGATGAAGAAATGATATAAATTGAAATTGGTGATGTTATTTTGTTCAAAAAAAGTGTTACCAACCGTATATAAAAACCAGTTTTTAATGCGCGCAACCAAAAATTGAATAAATAATTTGATTAAAACAAATAATTTTTGTAATATTAAATCAACTTATTTTCAGATAATCATATAGTTATTCTTTAAAATTATATGATATTATATTATTATATGACGAATTTAAGATAAAAAATGAATTTAAAAAAAATTATCCAAAAAATGTATGACAAATTTCAATGTATGGATATTTATAAAAGGTTATGTTTAATTTTTTAAATATCAAAACAAACACATTTCGTACAGCAGATTATAAATAGTTAATCAATAATAATTATAATGTCGAATCTTGAGGATGAAGAAATATCATTACCTAGTGATACATTATTAATTCTTCAAGAGTTTTTAAAAGAAAAGGAAGCACAAGAGAAGTTAGAACAAGAAACTGCAAAAGCAGAGAATGTGTTTAATTTTGAAGAAAATTGGGTTCGTAATGTAATATTTAGTTAATAATGGTGAAATATAAACATTAACTTCTAGCAACTAAGTCAATTTTGGTATAATAAAAAAACGAAGTTGTTGTTATCTGAAGCTTGCAAGGGAATTCTAAAGGAATCAGTTGAAAATGAAAAAAGTAAAAATGTAGCGCTATTGTCTTGTCCTTCTCTTTATACCACATTTAAAGAAAATTCAATTAATTGTAAGTTATTAATTATTAAAATTAAGATAAATGATTTTAATTTTAAATTTACTTTTAGTTTATCTGTATGAATATGATAAAAGATTTTCTTGTTTGGAAGAATTTTTGTTTTACGATTATAATGATCCCAATTACGAAATAAGTCTTAAGGAATTTAAAACAAGTTATGATATAATTATAGCTGATCCACCATTTCTGTCAAAAGAATGCATTGAAAAAATATCCTCAATTATCAAATTTATTGCTAAGCCAAAAGCAAAAATAATTTTGTGCTCTGGAGTACTAGTATCAGAATGGGCAAAGGAATTTCTAAATTTAGATAAATGCAAATTTGTACCGGAGCATGAAAGAAATTTAGGAAATGAATTTGCCTCATATGCAAATTTCGATTTAGACTCTTATTGTTTAACCAATAATTAATAGAAAGCAAATTGCATTTTATAAGTTTATTAATTTATTAAAATTATACATAGGAGAATGTTATTTTAAATAAAAATCGAAAATAAATATTAGATTGTTTTAAATTATTTGTAGCATTATGTATGTAATTTAGTGATATTATTTTGATGACGCATCGCTATCTTTTTTTTGCTGGACTAATTCACGAAGACTATCTTCTTGTTCTTTTAAACTTTGAATTATAAATTCTTTATTTGTATTGCATTGGGCAATCATACCATCGATTTTAGTTTGCTTTGCATTCATTTCATCTGATAATGTTTTTATATCAGACAAAGCAAACATTCGACCTATAGATGAATAAACCCTAAAAGAAATAATTAAGTAATTACAATTGATGGTTTATGAATCTTGGTAATATACCTTGTTTCTGGATTTAAACTAAGTATCTCATTTCCTGTTATTTCTAAGCGATGTTTAGATTTCTTAAGGACATCTACTTGAACATCAAATATTTGTAGTTTTTTAGTATTTTCAATTTTTTTATTTTGCATTTCGGTAAATGCCTAGAAAGAAAATGGGTTAATACATAACCTGAAAAACGCCTCCACACCATAATATTTATTGAATTAATGACTTTTTATTTACCTTTTTCAATTCCATATCTACAGCAGCCATTTTACTCTATATCCTATAACTTTATTAAAAAAAATTAGTAAATTTCTTGTGTTTTAATTGAAAAATTCTTAATTATCGAAACAAATGTTCAACTAAAATACACAGTTTCAATCAAAAGAAAATGAGTGTCAAACTGACAGTTTGAGAATTTTATTATATATCAGTGCATTGTGAATTTTTTATAATATACAGAAAGACAACATTACAAAAATAAAATATGTACAATAATTTATTAAAAAATAGATTAAAATTTTTTATTGATGTCTGCATATTAATAATAATACATGATTACAAAATACAAAATGGCAAATTTAATTTCTTAAATTAATTCTGCTAACAAAATATTATATTATCAAAAATAATATAAAAATAACAATTAGATGTAGTTTGTGTAAAAACTACGGCACGACGGTTTTTTTTAAAGGTACTTGTTAAAAACTACTGTATGTATGGAATTTAAATTAAATAAAAATACAAAATATATGAATAATAAATTATAGTCTAACTTTCCGACTGGCTCTGGATTGTCTTATGTTAATTATTGCAACAGCAATCCACAAAACGACACAAATCCATGAAGTAATTAAAGCAATAACTAAAGTAGCCGCTGTATTGATTTTATCTTCACGTCGTCTTTCGTATGATATATCTTCATGTAAATAATCCATAAAGTCGTAAACAGCAGCACATGATATTCTTCCTTGAATTGCTTTTACCATATTCCCTGATGCCCGTACATATTTTATAATTTCTGTACGATATTGCTTACATGTTGTTAAAAATCCGTCAGTTAACATTGCAGCATGAACTAATGTGTAAACAAACATAAAACAAGCAGCAATACTAGCAGGTATCCAATAATATGGAGAGACATCATTATCTGTCATTTCTGATCTTGTTGTCATAACAATAACATCTCCAGACCTATATAAATTATATTTTACTCAATCAATTTTTTTTTTTAATTCCTATTAACTTTCACTCAATACAAAACCTTTGTTTAACTGTTGTGGTGCCAGTTCTACTTTTTCCAGTGCCCATGCACACACGAAATACATGATAAAGACCAAATATAACACAAAATAATATTGACAACAAAGGCCCATATGTGGCCCAATGACAATATGCAACATGTCCACCAGTAAAATAAGTTAATGTTGTAAAACCATTTAAAATGCAACCACAATTTGTTTCAACACAAACATCTAACACAAATTTCCAATGATTCCATGCAATTGCTGAAGTAATGCAAGCAACAAGTGAAAAAAAACCAATTAGAGGATATAATATTGATAATTTCTTTTCATGATTATATTGATCCATTGCAATTATTAATTAGATTCACCACAGAATGCAATTTTATTTATATATTTTCATAAGACAATTAAAAAATGTAAACAATCACTAGTTGCTCCAAACAGGCGTGTCTCTTCAATGTAAGCAATATTGCATATATACTCACACACAACATAATAATTTAAATCTCCCCGATTAATATATTGTATTGAACAAATACTGAATGTATTTATCAAAGTGTTAGTAAAACAATTAATATGTTACCTGTGTCTAACAGGGTGATTCATAATTAAAAAAATAGTCTGTTTCGCTATGAATTTAGAAACAGGTGAACAATGAAAAAGAAAATTTATATTAATTTTAGCATTAATTATTATTATGAAAAATAGTCTAATAAATATAGATTTTATTACAGACATTGATATTGAATTTTTCTTTAATTATATATAATCAAATTCAATTCATTTCAAGTACTAATTAATATTATTTATCATGTTAAAATAATGTTTAATTGATGACTAATGACAGTAAAATAAATAAATTTTTAAAATAAACTGTTATATGTATTTCATAATTAATAAAACTAATTTCTTATACATAATACGAAAAAAAAAATGGTTCATAGCATTGTATATATATAGTTTAATTCATTTTTTTTGCAGCCAACTAATAAAATCTGGAATTATGTGTTCAAAAATGTATATTTATACACACGCTATTTTTGTCTAATATTTCATTTATTCGTTGAATAACGAATAATTGATTTCCGTTATTTTTACCTTATAGGTCTAAGTTTGATTGTAATCATTATATAGTAAGTTTTATAAATAATTTTTTACATCTCCGTATGGTTTAGATTGCCCCCTTGCCATTGACCATATACAATATAAAGCTGCTAATGAAAAACCTACTCCTCCACCAAGTGCACACTTTTTTAATCCAGCTATAATTAATAAAATAGATTAAAAATTATTTGGAGATATTTTATAAATAATTTTTGTAATATACCAGATGATTTATATAAAACTCCAGTTGCTGTTCCAGCTAGCACTGTATTAACGTCATCATCTTCCCCACGCATCCATTGAAGCAAAACACCAAATCCAGAGTACATTACTGCTAATGTTCCTAATGTATTTGCTGTGGCAGATCCTTGTTTCATAACATGATTTAAGAGTCTAAAGATATTTAAAAACAATGATTAAATTTATTTTAACAAAATATGGTTTTAATAACATACTGTGTTCTCATTAATTTTCCTGTTTGATTAGCTTGTTTTGTTGAACGAATTCCATTGTAAAGTCCTGCAACGCCACCAATTGAAGCACCAACCATAACAGAAGAACCAATTTGAGAAAAAGCCAATTCAAAACGTCCTCTTTGTTTAGAAGCGCCTTCAGGAAATATATATTCTGGTTGACTAGAGCGTAAAAATTTTGGGTCATAATTTAAGTAAGGAGACAAGGGAGCCACTCTTTGTTGTTGTCCTAAAATATAAATAAATGTATATTAGTGAAACATTTAACTTATTTTACTGATATATGATTATTATTTTTTATGGTTATGTTTACATATTTAAATTTTTTGCTATTATATAAGAGCTAAAGATATTGTACCTTGAGATAATCCAAATCCTCCCAATGGTTTATTTAAATAATCATCACTCATGTTTCTACCGAATTAATAAATGAATATTACAAATAAATTTTCATTTAAAAACAAAAACTAGAAAGATTTTACAAATGACGAAATAAAAAATTCGGAACTTCAACTTGAATTATTACTGCAAGAGAGTGTGTTGAGTTAAAGAGAGTTAAGAGAAAAAATATATGTCATTTATTGCAATGTGATTCTTATGTCAAAATTTAACGAAAAATAGGATGAGTTTAAAAATTTCAATAGTATTGATAGTGGTATTCTCTAAATTAAAACACAAAATTATTTTCTTTATTTTCAAACTGTGTAATAAAACGTTATCTTAATTTGTGTCTAAAAATGTGTTAACATATTGGTAATTAAATAGTAATTAGTTTAACACGATAACGTTAGTATATATGATATTTTATTGATTTAGTTATAATTATATCTTTATGTTATATTTAAGTGATTCTTTGTTTATTATAATCAATAACCATAGCAATGATAAAATAAAATATAGATGACAATATTATTGTTTGATACATATTTGATAAAAATACATATAAAAAGACTTTATTAATCAAATAATCAATATGACTTAGTTTATCCAATAATATTTTATTTACATAAAAAACCATTTCAACGTCATATTTATATCTATTGACTTATCGCCCTGCACCGGAAATTTTTTCTTATCTGTTAAAGTTTATAAATATACAATGAATAAAAATAATGAAAGATATATTATTAAATATTATAAAGCATTAAAGTTGTTCTTCTCTAAGCATTATCATTACCTTGGTAATTTAATAATGAGATACTGTAAGTTCATGGAATTAAAAATCGGAGTCTTTATTGTGATAATTTTAGCAATTTTGCAATATTTATTTGTAACGTATCGTAACTTGTTTACCTTTGTGAATTCAATTAATTAATTAGTTATTAAAAAATGTTTTAGATCTTTAAACTGAGCCAAAAATCCAGCAAAGTGATATTAATGTGGTGGACACCGTTTATAGGTGACATTGAATATAAACGACAATGTGGAAATGTAGAATGTCTGTTTACGGAAAATCGTAAATATTTGAACAATCGTAATTTAAAAGTTAGTAAATCAATAATTATTTAAAGTTTGATAATTCAGAAAAATAATTTACAATATATTCTAGGGATTCCTTTTTTATGGGAGTGATATGAATCAAACAAATTTTCCTATAATGAAGAATAGAAATCATATATGGGCTATTTACCACGAAGAATCACCAAAAAATGTTAACTTCTTAATGTATGAAAACATTTGGGAATTTTTTAATTATACATCTACATTTAGTCGTTATAGTGATCTTCCATTAACATTACAGTATTTAGAAAACATTGATAAATTAACAGATACTACATATTTGGTATCAATTGGAGGTAAAAATAATTATCAAAAATCGGAGAATCTCGCTCCTATATTATATATTCAATCAATATGTGATACAATGTCTGGTAGAGATAGTTATGTGAGTGAATTAATGAATTATATTAAAATTGACTCATATGGAAATTGCTTGAATAATAAAAACCTTACACATAGGTACATCTAGTATTTGTACAACAATTATTTGATTGTCTTATAATAATTATTAATTTTTAGTTTAAAAGATGAATATTTATCAAAAATTGATTCAGATGAATTTTATCATTTTGTTGCTAAATATAAATTCGTTATTGCTATTGAAAATGCTGTTTGCAATGATTATATAACGGAGAAGTTATGGAGACCACTAGTAGCTGGCGTTATTCCTATTTACTTTGGTTCGCCTACTATTAAGGTAGTTTTATTAATTGTCTGTAAAAATAAAAATTCTTATCATTAGTTATATTTTTAGGATTGGTTACCAAATAATAATTCAGCTATTTTAATATCAGATTATGAAAATATTGAGCAATTGGCCGACTACCTTCATTACTTAAATGGAAACGATGTTGAGTATAATAGTTTTCTGGACCATAAATACAACATTTTAAAGCCTATATCTAATAATAGATTAGTGGAAGCTCTTGTCAATCGTCCATATGACATTGAAGATACTATAAATACTTTTGAATGTTATGTTTGTGAAAAAGCATACAAAGCCGAGACTCACTTGGCAAATAAAAAGCATTATGATTGTGATGAACGTTTAGTAAGAGTTAATTCTTCAAATAGAATAACTGATTGGTGGGATGATATATTAAAAACAGGTAGATGTGAGGCGGATATTATTGTTGATAATTTACTTATAAATAAAAAATTAACCAAAGAGGAATACAATGTAGAATTATTGGCGCGTTATACACAAGGAATTTGTTAAAATGAAAAAAATTGATATTTTTATATTTATTTATTTGTACAAGAAGAATTTATAAACAAAAAAGATTATTTAAATAAATGAATTTATTTTTAAGTATTTTAATCAATTGTTAAATTAACAACTATCCAAAAATAGCCACAAAGCATGTTTAAACTATTTTTATCATACTGATTATTACACTTAAATTAAATAAATAATATTAAATAAAAATAAATGTTTATAAAAAATAATTCATTTTACAATATTCAAAACAAGATCAACAATTATTGATGTTTCTGGGAATTTAAGTTTTCTTGGTGGCCCCTTTTTTAATCCAGACCATATTAATATTTTTTCTGAATCCTCATTCTTTGCAACTGATATTTCAAAGGATCCAGAACGTGGTTTTAAATTTTCATTCAACAATAATTTAAATTTTTTATCATTAATTTGCTCGCACAATTCGGTAAAGATTTGTGTAGCTTTTCTTTTGAATACCTGTCAAGATTTACAGTGCTCAACATATATCAAAACTGTTTCACTATCTTCAGATTTTGGAACGCTATTATTAATTATAGTATCCTGCTTGGATATTGTTGAAGATCTTGTCCTTTTAGCAGACACAGCATCTTCCTAACAGATAAGATTTTTTTTATAAACGGTATTTAATTTTATTTTTATTTATTTTAATTTACCTTTTTTACTGTCGAATTCTTTCTTTTCGGTGGCATGTTTTGGAGAAACGATATATGCGTATTCAATATTTTATCAATTTCGAACAATCAGTTTCGCGCACTTTCACCCAGCTGTCAAATAATTAAATAACCAAAAAAGTAAACAAATGGTTTTTTGTTTGTTTACAATTTTTTAAGCAAAAATATTAATGAAAAAATATAAAAAATACGTGATTGCATTTATTACGCTCCATTTATATTATTATTATTACTATTTATTTTTATAATGACAAGCTTATCATTTTTTATAGATCAATTAAAATTGATAGAAAGTAAAGTTTGTTTTGTTTGTGATAAATCAAATGATGACCCATTAAAATATGGAGATTTTTTGGGCAAAGACTCAATTGCTGTTCACTACTTTTGTCTGGTAATTTATAAAATTCTTTTATTAAATAAATATTTAATTACATCTGGATATTATTGTTGTTCTGCAGCTCTTTTCACCTGTCCCACAAAAAGGCAATGATAATGAAGGAATTCTTGGATTTCTGGTGAATGATATAAAATCTTCTAAAACAACATATATTAATCAAGTATAATTAAATTTAATTCGTTAGTTTTTAATTAAATTTCTAATTAAATGTCTTTTTAGAAATGCCGTTATTGTAATAAAAAATCGGCTAGCATTAAATGTGCCCGAAAAAACTGTCAAACTTATTTTCATTTTGTATGTGGTTTTATTAATAAATGTTTATATGATTTTACTGCAAAATTTGATGCATTTTGTGATCAACATTATTCATTTAAAGTAGAACCGCATAAAAACAATGAGGTGTGCTGGATTTGCCGCGAAGATATGGGAGTATATGATAAGTTAGAATCCATAAAACCCAATTGTTGTAAATTGGGTTGGTATCATAGAAGTTGCGTTATGATGTTTGCTTTAAACGCAGGCTATGAATTTAAATGTATTTTGTGTGCTTCGAAAACATGTAGAACCTTAATGAGGAAACGTGGTGTATATATACCCCTCAGGTAGTTATTATAATTTTTTTTACGCGATAATATTTCATGTAAATGAAAATATTAATTATTTTTAGAGATCCAACATGGGAGAAGCAACCAAGAGCATATAGTGATTTAATAGAAAAACATAATCAATGTGATTTAGAAACATGTGCATGCCCAAATGGTAGGCATTATACAGATGATAATTTGTACAAAATATTACTATGTAATTATTGTGCATCAAAGGGGATACATCAAAAATGTTTAAATGCCAACGATGATAATAGTGAATATATATGTAACGACTGTTGCATTGTTAATACACTTGATAAAGATGAACATTTTAATTTAATATCAGACAATAATACGGATGTAAACAGTGTTCCTTCAAATAGCATTATTAATAATAATATCATAGATTTAGATGAAATCAGTGACACTTGTACATATATAGATATGCCAAAACCAATTTGTTGTAAGGTAAAAAAATCTAGAGTATTTGTTATGGAGAAATTTTTTAGCAGCCTTTAATAAGGTACATTTTTGTTATTATTTATTTATTATATATAGCTGAATAAACTTTAAATAAATTTAAAAAAAAATTATATTTATTAATATAATTTACTATTTACATATTTACAAATCACAATGTTAATACTTATGCTTAAATAAATCATCACTAACTATCAATTAGTTTGCTTAAAATGATAATGAGTATAAATAATGTAGAATTTAATTTTACTTCAGAGCTTTTGCTTTTTAAATCTAAAAGACAAACAAAAATTATTTATACATTTATTTGCAATTACGAATAAATGCTTTTATTTACCAAAATTTGGTTTGTAATCGGAGCATGTGGGGAAATTTTTTGGCATTGACATCATTTGAGAGTGTTTTCCCACCTTAAACACAAGCGACATTCCTATTTCTGCATGAAATTCGATATGACAGTGAAACAACCAATATCCTAAAATAAATATTAATTATAAGAAATTTAATTATACTTAATTGATTTTCTTCCTTACCGGGATTATCTGCATAGAATCTGATTATTGTGTATCCTCCGTCTGGTATTGTCACTGTATCTTTTATTGGTGCCCCTTTCAGCCTTCTTTTAAGTTTTCCATTTTTATCTAATTCTTTGATCTAAAAATTAAATATTTTTTTATTTTATTTGTTTTTAATTTATTTACAAAACAATTAAATACCTCATTAATAGATACATTTATACCAATCCGTTCCATGGCTACGACTGTAAAAGCGTTGCCATGCAAATGAAAGGGGTGATTTGCATCAAATGCAAATCCTAAAATTAAAATCAATTATAAAAAGAATGCAAAACTAGTATAAATAATGATCTTACCTTCATCAACTAACACCAATTCGACTAATGAATTTAAAGGTACTTGCAAAACATGACTACATTCACAAAATTCCGTTTCGCAATCTATTCCTTTGTTTGCCAAAGTATAAGAATTACAAAATGATGATTCATCAATAATATCTTTTGATGGCATTAAAGGCAATTTTGGCATTTTCATTGATATGTGATTCAATTGCGGTGTAAATAAACGTGAAGCATTATTTATAACTATTTGATTAATAAAATGAAAAAGATGAGAGAAATGAAAATATTTCTATAGCAAGCATGCTTACCATCATTAAATCCATACAGATTTGGCACATGAAAATGTGGATTGTCCTTTTTATAAAAATCATAATAAATATAAAATTTATAATCTGCATTGGGCTTTGTAAATCTATTATCATCGGCAAATACATTGTTAACTTCTGCAATGGAAATCGTGTCACTATTACCAGTTCCTGTATTTAAGGCATTTAATAAAACTCCTTCTCGTTGATATTCATAGGTGGGTGTATCTGTTGGTTCGTTTTCATCTGCTCCTTGATATCTTAATATTGCTACCTGATGTATGGCTCCGAATCGTTGATCACAATCCAACAGGCCTTTAACACGAATCCAATAATTTCCAATCTCTGCAAACGTTTTTAAAATAAAGTCAAATCTCTCACCAGCATACGTAGCAATTTTCTCAACCTCTATTGGTTTAATATCATAACTATCACTTGATATAATAGTTAAATTATGATTATCAATAGACAATTCCATTGGGCAATTTAGAAACTCTGCATTTATTAAACGGAATCGATATCGTTTCCCTTGTAGTACATTGTATACTTGGAATGGCATTACTTTAGATTCCTCCGAGTTTTGTTTTATTTCATAAGCTCGTTTTTGCCTATTTGAATAAACATAAACAATCGGTTCAGTAAGGTTTTTTGAATCATCATCTTCATCAATATAGCTAGAATTTTCATTCGAAAATTTTAGGCTTTCCTCAGTATTATTTTGAATGAATTCAACATCTTCTGGAATTGCGTCTGTAGTATTAGAGTTTGTTTCTTCGGTTGTTGGTAAAAATGTTGTAGCGATTGTGTCATTAAAATCTACTTCAATTATTGTTGTTGTTTCAAAAATTATTTCAGTTGTTGTAAGAGCCTCAGATAAACTTATTGTACTTGTAGAAATATTTTCAGTGGTTGATGTAGGGTCTGTCTCTTCATTGTCTGGAGTTTCAGTATTTTGCTTCGGTAATTGAACTCTTGTATTTTGTGGATTAAAAATTCGTCCTTTGCCGTTAATCAGAATGTTTGATGCTTTATTCGTTCCAAATGAATGATGATGTGCATAAAATGCAGACGACGCCGTAGCATGTGTCCAATCTTGCAGCATAATCAAATGCTCGCTTAGATCATAATCGTAGAATCCATTGAAATAATTATTATTTGGTGTTTGTTTGATAATAAAAGCACCAAATGCACCATCTCCACGTTGCATTCCTATATGTGAATGCCAAAAATGTGTTCCAGGATTATCAGCTGTAAATTGATATCTAAAAACAGTACCAGGTAATATTGCACACTGTGATATATGAGGTACACCATCCATGTATGGATTTTCACGCTGATGTAATCCATGCCAGTGAATCGTAGTACTTTCACTAATTAATTGATTTTCCACATCAACAATAATTGTATCTCCTTCGCATACTTCAATAGTCGGTCCTGGCATCATACGATTAATAACAATAACATTTCTACGGATACCATCTCCCGATATACAATGTGGCCGATTGCAATCAGTATCATTATATGGACAATTATAACATGCTTTACTTAACGTTTCATACATTTCAACAATAAAAGTATAATAACATTCCATTGGCTGACCATTGTCTTTGCATTCTCGAACACATGGATGCTTCAAGTCAACCTTATATTCAATAATTTCATCATTCGCAATTTCATTATTTTTCACAACATCTAAATGTATTAATAAAAGTTACAGTTACCTCAATATCAATTTGTTATCTAATTAAATTTACCTTCTCGACAATATTCACAACAATTTTCTGTATAAATATTTTCTGGCGGACATGCAGTCATCTCCGGACATACTTTTTCATAAGATGTAATCACTTGTTTACCATTCTTTAAAGTATTTTTACAAAAATAAGCCCATTAGATTTTTAATTTAAATGAAAATGGTATTTACAAACCTTTATTGTGCATTCAAGTAGTGTACAGTTGTTAGCACTTTTCCAAGTCTCGCCAATATTGAAATATTGATTATTATCTCTACATTTTTGATCCTCACATTTACTGCAACATTCTTCCTCTGATGACGTTAATTCAGCTCCCTTCAAATAATATTAATATTTATTTTATTAAAATAAAAAAGTTAATTAATTATTAAAAATATTTCAACTAACATTTATGCATTTTGTAAAACAATAATCTTGGCTGTTTTTTATAAATGTAGTTCCATTAGTATTATATTCACAGGAGTAAATAATGCACGGGTCATCTGTCTTCCAAGTTTCATTAATACTCATTGAAACATTTGTATCATTTATTTCAACAATACAATTATTATTATTGTTATTTTGTGCTTAAGAGAAAAAAATATATAAAAATTATTTAATTTTCGCAATTAATTGTGATGAAAAACGTTAATTATAAAATAAATTATTGATTGATTTTGATTGCATTAACTCATTGTAATTAAATAAATGATGAATTTTAATAATTATTTTTTATTAATTCATGAATTGTATAGAAAAATAACTCTGTCTACCTTATTAATTAAGCAATAATATAAATATTATTACAGACAATAAAGAATTAAAAAAAAAATAAAATAAATCCGTTTTAATTATAAATGAACGGCCTTGCTGTTGATACATATGAATAATTATTTTTTCCATTTAAAAATTAACTATTTAAATAAAATGGATCTTATTTCCGGAATATATGTTAATATTTATGCAAGTATTTAATAATTAATTATAAAGACATCTTTTTTTGAGCAACAAAATTATTATTTACAAGAAAATTATTCATTTTGTTGGCTGGTTATATTATTATTATTATCACATTCATTTTCAATGTTAAATTGAAAATAAGAGTTAAAGTGATTTAAAAGTAGAAAAATGTTTAAGTAATCATAAGTTTTTTTTTATTTATTTATTTTATATGTGAATTATCTAACATCTCTTTATAACAATAAAAAAATAAATGTCATCGATGGTATTTTAAACAACTACATAAAAAAAATAATATTTCAAAATATGATTAGTATTATATAATTATGAATCTTGTTTTATTGTCTCTATACATAATAATATAGCAAATATTTTTCTTTTTTTAAAATAAATAAATGATGCAGCTAAATTGTATTGTTAATTTATTTAAAAAAATAATATTGGGAAATCCATCCAATCCATCAATATTCATTTTTATTTTTGTTGAATGGAAAAAGTAATTTTTTCTACTTTTATAAATTAATCATATGAGCAGTGTTTTTTCATTAACAATTAAATTTTTTTTTTAAATAATTAACAATGTATTTATGAATATTAAATTATTTTTTCAATAAATTAATTAAATCGTGTAAATTAATAATTCATAGAATGACGATCTTGATCTGTTTTTCGCAAATTTTAACATTAATTTATCTAATGAGAAAATCAATATTATTTTTTTCTTTTATTAGGTAGTCAATGTAAATTGATTAAGTTTTTTTTTTTAATATCAATAAATTAATTATAAAGGAATTCCGTTTAAAATAATTAATAACAAATGATAAGTAAAATAAAGTAAAGTGCTATCAATAAAAATTATAATTGAAAAACACAGGAAGCATATTTAAACAATTTTTCAATTGTTATATTTATTATCATTATTAATTAATCTTAAACATAATTAAAAAAATTGAACTGATAACTAAATTACAAAGAAATACGGTAGTGTAGTTTAACTTACTTATTTTCAATCCATTTACAGCGATGATGTAAGATAATAACAATAAAATCCATAACATTTTCTTTAAATAATATGTCTTTACACTAACACAATATACTTTAAGCATTTTTTTTTTTGTCGTTTTTATTTTTCCTTCTTTTGCTCAAATATTTTAATTAAAACGTTTTTTTTTTACTTTTTTATAAAAATATTAATTTATTTCTTGATAAATTTTATAGTTAATTCTTTGAATATGATTATCATTCAAAATATCGAACATTTCTTTGATTTTTTGTTTTTTGCACAAAACAAAAACTAATTCTAAATATTATCTTTTTAATTAATTACTAATTTTTTAATTTTTATCATTTATACAATTTTATTAGTCACATATATTTTTTTAATAACAATTTTTATAAGCTTAATTGCACGCATTTAATCCAATTTTTAATTCTTGATTGCACTGTATTGTTCTAGTATTATTTATTGCAATTATTAATTTTAATTAACGTATCCTTAATTAAAAACACTTTATCCAAATACGATAGAAAAATATTTTAATATAACACACCATAAAGTACCTTTCAACTATGCTCATCACTTGTATCCTTTAAACTGTTTTTAACACTAAACATATCATGCAAGAAAAACAAATAAAATTATTTTAAGAAATTATAAGTTAATGAGAATATTAATTTGTTGGAATTTACGACTTGAAATAAATTATTTCTATAATTTAAAATTCAGTAAAGTGACGTGTTTGGATTTATTTATTAATAAAAAATCCCCAAAAATATTTTTTATTAAAAAATTTAATCAAAACAAGTTTAACGATTTTAATAAGAAATGCAAATTTTGTATAGTAAAATGCAGTAAATTTAAATTTAATCACTTTAATTATTAATTACTTTTTTCTTTCAAAACAAGTAAAAAAACTAATAATTAATAACGATTATATATTTTTTTTTTTTAAATAATTATTTTTAAAGATTAATCCTAACGGAACAAGTTTCGTGTGTTTACATTTTCGCGTTTATTATAAAACTGAGTGCGATTAATATCGAAAATGTTGTTTTTTTTTTAAAGCTCTTAATACTAAAATTTTAATTAGTTATTTAAAAACAAAAAATATACAAACGTAAATTGAGCACCTTTATAATGAATGGATAAAGCTTTTTTTGATAAATAACACTCTCTTCTCTAATATATACCTTCTATAGCTTAACTATCCAAGTATTTGCACCACTTAAATAATTTTCCATAATTGTAATATTATTATTATTTATATATATATTTTTTTTATTTTATTTTATTTAGGAAGTGTAAATCATTAATGTATTATAAAACGTTAAAGTGTATATTTAAAAATGATAAAAAAAAAAATATACAAAAATTGTGTGCAAAAATTAATAATGATAAAAAATTAAAACAATAACGATAAAGATATGAATATTCTGTATAAAGTTTATAAACGAAAATGTAACACGTTATTCTAATCCAGATATAGATTAATAAATAAATTTTTAATAATTTAGTTTAGACAAGGTTTCGATATTAATTTTTGTTTTAATGATTATCACTTAGTCATAAGCTTTTTACCTTTTTTTTATGTTATTTATTGGCACGATAAGAATTTAATAATTGTCACTATTATAGTACACATTTTATTGTTTTTAAAAATGTTTTATTTTTATTAATTAATAATTGTTTGATACGTCTTCACATAAGTATTTACACATTATTTGTTTTTTTTAGTGCTTTGCTTAATCACATGCTGTTGTTTATTGTTTATGTTTACCTTGTGTATATTTTATATAAACATTTATTTATATATATTTTTATATTCAAAAATTAAATTTAAATTAAGAAAACACTGTACTTTAGTTAATTTATTATGTATAAAATTTATTTATTTTATTTTTTTTTTTATTATTATGAAATCAAAGTTTTTTATCAACTGAAATTGTTTAACCGAAAAATAATAATTTATTAAAACAAATATATTTCATTATAGTTTTATTGTTAATGTTTTTTTTTTATAATAATTCATAAATCCGATTGAAAATACTTATTTCGAGTCAAGTAAAAAGTGATTTGAATTAAACGATAAATTTAAGACAACCGACAATAGTCAAATGTGACTGAAATAAATGTAATTCACTTTACTATAAGATAAAGATAAAAAAAATCTAAATTATACATTATTTGGCAATAAAAATAAAAAAAAATAATAATAAAATTAAATAGATAACGATAATAGAAGTATATAAGAAAAAGTTTCTCATTTTTTAAAATGCTAGTCATATAAATTTATTGCAATTTAAATATAATATACAAAATAACCTTTTATATTTATTTATTATATAATAATAAACAAATATAAAGTAATTTTATTTTAATTAATGAATAATTAAAGTAATACAAAAATCAGATAAAACGGTTCATCGCTTATTTCGAGGCTAATGTTAAGGATAAATGTTTAGTAAATTTAAATAAATTTTTGCTATAAATACTGTAATAATATCAAGTTCATGACATAGAAATCTATTGAATTATAAAATATTTAATAAATTGATAAATCGGATATATTAGAGCCTTGTTGCTGGTTTATTAAAGTTTATGAAAGTTGAAAACGATTTCATTATAAATATTAGCATAATAACGTAACATAAATAATTTACAAATGGTCATAAAATAATATAAGAAATCATATAACACGGTAATTATATTTTTAGAAATATTTTATTAATAGCTTATTTGCGGTTTTTTTTTTAGTATTTTCTTTAAAAATATTGTAAAACGTAAGTAATTAAAACGTTTCTTTTTTGGGGATTTTTTTCTTACAATAAACATTTTTCATCAGGGTATTTACACACATTATTTCTTTTGTTTTTTGGTTTTATAAATAAAATATTAATTATTTTTATGTATATACCTATGCATATTAAATTTTCCATAACGGGAAAGTCAAAGTACGTCAATGAAAATAATAATTAAATAAAAAAAAAACGAAAGTCACATATATTTCGGCGTATTTCGAATTCGTTCGTATTATGATTTTTAAATATTTTACTTTAAAAATACCTTACATATATTATGGAAATTATTAATAAAAACCAGTTTATTTAGTTCCTGCTGAGTCACCTGTTAAATGTTAATTTTTTATTAAATAGAAACTAGTCATCTCATACATACTTTATTGTTTTTATAGACTTTATTTCCAAGTACATACTTTGATGTCGATTAGTAATTGTCTTTGCAGATTCATATAATACCTTTTATGTCTGAAAGGAAAGACATCTCTAAGAAAAGGAAAGAAAGGTAGTAGAGAAATTAAAATTTAAAAAAAAAATTCATTTATTTATTTTACTAATAAATTAAAAAGTTTATATAAATTTTTATTTGTTATTTTCAAATATTATTATTATTATTGTTTTGTAATAATTCGATGTATTTTGAAACCGTTTATTAGCTTAAATATTATTTACATAATAAACATATTAAATATGAAAAAAAAATAACAAAATTAATTTTATTTTTAATAATTAGTTCTAATTTTTTATGTTTTATTTTCTTTTTTTTCATTTATTTTATTTCTATTTAATTATTTATATATTTTTTTTTCTTTTCATTATTATAATTATTATTATTATTACTTTTTACTTAAACAAATCCATTAAAAACTATAATTTATTTATAATTAAATCATATTAAAGAGATATTTATCAGCTAAAAACAAAACATTGTAATAATTCTTTAAAGATTATTTTTAAATGTAAATTAAATAATAAAAATAATAATTTGTAACATTCTTAAAAAAAACGTCAAATTAAAAAATTATTCAAAAAAATCTCAATAAAAAAAATAATTAATTTTTATTGATTTTTAAAGAGATTTTTCCAAAGTAAATAATATTTTTTTTTTTTATTAATTGTTTTCTTAATTTGTGTTCTTTTTTTTGTTTGTTTCTGTTTTAATTGATTTTGGTTAGTTAATTTTAATTTATAAAAAAAAAAAATTATAGAAAAATTAATTCATAATGCTGTTTTGGTAATTAACATATAAATATTAATTACAAACGTTATATTATTCTTTGTGTTATTTTCAACTATGTCTTTCTAACTAAATTATTCATTTTTGTATTTTCTATAATTGTTTAAGTTAATTAAATTTTATTGGTTTTTATATTTTTGCAAAAAAAACGAAGACTTTTCTCTGATGATTAATCACGTTATGGCGATGATTTTTTAAATATTATTTTTACCTGAGCAAGGTTATGATACTCGTATTAATATTAATAATTGATTGTTAAACGATGAAAGACATTTGTAAGTCATTATTTGTTCTTTAATATCATGTCTTCTTGAATATTATTTATTCTATTTTAATTTATTATTATTCATATTCATTAAATTATTAATTATATTGATAAGTATTATAAAAAAAAATTAAAATTATAAATTAATAAAAATAATGAATGAAGAATTTCTTTTCTTTTTTTTTTCCAAGTTTTCTTTAATATTTAAAAGGTAAATTATTAACAAAACAATATAATATGTTATGTTTGTTATGAGCATTCGTGTTTGGGCTTTTATATGTTTTTTTAATTATTTATTTCAATAAACAAAAAACAAAATTTAAAACATTTTATAAATGACCAGAGAAAAAGTTTATATTAAAAAATGTTTTTAATTTTGATTTAAATTATATTTTTCTTTTCCTACTTTTATGTCTTTAATCATACATATTATAACACGGATTTTATTTTAATTATTATATAATCTCATTTTGTTTTCAATTTTCTGTTTCTTTGTAGCTATCTTATTTTTCAAAATGATAATTATATTTACTGGCCTTCACTGTCACTGTCACTTTTTTCTATTTATAAAATACAAAAAAAAGATAAAATTAATGTTAATAAATATTAATTAATTTTATTTTTATTTTACCTTTTTTGCCTGTATAGGCGTGTCTTTTTAATCTATCATATAAATCATCTTTTGTTCCATAAAGTGATGCATTTGACCGTGCTAAAGAATTTATTTTTCCACCTTGTAAACCGGCTATTCAAAGAAAATAATAATAATAATCGTAAAAAACAAATAAATCATAAATAAACGAATAATTTCAACGAAAAAATAATAAACAACAAACCTTCTTTCATGTATGTTTCATTATAGAAGTTTGGCATCTCCCAGCCATCCTCTTCGTCATCATAATAATGAGCATACGTGCTGTGATGTGATGGTGCTATACTTTCTGCATATGGTGTGTGTGCTCCATAGTAGAAATTAACCTGAGAGCCTGTTTGATCTGTGGCTGGTGATAACATTTTCTTTGGATCACGTCGTTTTGATGATCTGACACAGATCATCCATATTAATAATACAATAACAATAATAAAGATAACAGCGCCGGCTATTCCACCAGCAATATAAGCAAATTCGGAACGTTCTAAACATCTTGGACCGGTAAATGATCCTGCACAGCGGCATGATGGTGTTCCTTTAAGATCTTTTACGCAAAGACCTGAATTTTCACAGAAATTATCACAAACATCTATGCAATGCATGCCTGTACCATTGAAGCCAGGTTTACATTCGCATGTAAAGTCAGATGTTTCTAGTACCAAAATACAATAAGCGTTTGGATCACAATGTGCTTGACCCTCTAGTATAGTCTCACATGGATTTGTGCATTCAGCTTTGCTTGTCTAAAATTAAATATAAAATGATAAAAGTAATGATTATGGTGCATCGTCAAAATTATTTTAATACTTACAGCTGCTGTTGTTTTTGTGCTGTGGTTTGGTGGGCATGGTAGACAAGATGTCTGTTGAGATTCCGATTGATAGAAGCCTTTCTTACATTCGATACACATATTCATTGTACCATTTAAGTAGGTACCAGGTGAACAAACTGGTAACGAGCATTCTTCAACAGATGAAGCACCTACTTTTGGTGTTGTTCTACCTAAAGGACAAGCTTGACATGCTGGTTGTACACCTTGTGAACGGAATGTTCCTCGTGGACATGGCTCACAACGACCATCAGCACCAAGTTGCATACCAGAAACACATTCGTCGCGACATTCACTACGTGATGTTGCTTCTGCTGATCTAGTTGTTTGACCAAGGCCGCAAAGTTCACATGAGAATGAACCTTCTTTAGGTTGATAAAATCCATAGCCACATGGTCTGCATAGTCCTGTTTCTGGATCAAGGAACTTACCAGCAGGGCATCGCTCTATCGAAATCATAACAAATGTGAAAAAATGCATAATATTGAATCGTATAAAGTCTAATCATACCTTTGCAATCTGCCGCTGATCTAGCTCCACGTCCAGCAGTAACTCCTATGCGGCCAGATATGTTTGGACACTTTGAACATTGTTGTTGTCCAGTTTCAGATTGATATGTACCACGAGGACATGGTGAACATGTTTTATTATTTGTTTCGTAGAATGTGCCAACCGCACATGGAACACAATCAGGTACCATGACAACTTGACCAACAGGACAAGCATATTCAGATGCTAAAGACAATGATGCTGGATCAGGAACTGTATTTGGTAAGATATCTTGTACAGCAAATTGATCTTCCTCAAGAATTAATTTTTGTAATAAAGCTCGAACATCTGATCGTTCACCAGATGATGAATGAAGCACAGGATCACTGTAAAATAATTTGATAAATTAGTTAAATAACAAATAGCAAAAATTTTGCACCAAAATATTATTTAATTAAACAATTTTGTTTTTTGTATTTAAATTAGTTAAAAGTGCAATAATAAGCAAAAGTAAACAGTACTGAAAATTAATGGTTAAAAATTAATAACATTTTTTAGGCAATTAGCTGTTAACCAAATTATTTACTAGAGAGAAAGCATTTGTTTTTTTTATTATTATTATTTTAAAAGCGTCCTGAGTGAATAAAGAAGTTAAAAAGCTGTAAGAAAGTATTTTAATAAATTTAAGAAAGCAAAACATAATATATTATAAGCAACAATAGTAATATTTAGACCATGCAGGTGATTAATATCAAGATTTTATTTTAAAACGTATTATTTGAGTTTTTCATTTGTATTATTGTAAGTAAAAAGCCAAAATTATATTAAAAAATTTTGTGTTGGAATTTTGCGTAGGGAAGAGAAGCTCTTTAAAGTAGAAGTTTTTTGAGGATTTTTTTTTATAACGTACTTAACCGCCGGGAAAGCTATTTCCAGTGTATACGTATCACCATTTTGTTGTCTTCCTTGGCGTGAACCACGTGAACCAACATCTGTATCATCTTGGTTTGATTGTTCAGCGCTTCTAAAAATTTATTATATGTAACATAGTACAAAAATTACGATAATGATTTGTTTTGTTATTCATTTTTTTTTTAAACAAAGTACAAACGCTACTGTGCTTAGACAGAGAGAAATTTTGAAAATTATAATATAAATAACAATTACATTCAATATTTTTTAACATACATATATCATAAAACAACATATATAAACAAGAGATATAAGTAAAACATACATATATGACATGATATAAGAAATAAGTAATTCAAGTTATAAACTTACTTTTCTACAGGAATTAATGCGTCAACAACATATGTGCTACGCTCATCAGTTTCTGTTGGCGATTGTCTTCGTGCACGATTTGAATTACCTCCGCGATAATGATCACAATTAACATTAATTTGCAAGTCTTTACATTCTCTTGATCCTTCTGTGGAATATGAGCAGAAGTTCCAGTCTCTATTTAATGAGTTGACAGCATTTTTCACACGTTGTCTTAATACACCTTGACCAGCTTCGTTACATAGTACATCAGATGGGAATAACATTTTAATACGGAATACTCTTTGAGCCGGTTTAGATGCTGTAAAGTCGTATAATGTTATTAACAATAAACACTTTAAGTAACATCAAATGAAATTTAACTTACGAGAACATGAAGGATAAACTAATGGTTGTGATGGATCTGCAGTTGGTCGCCAGAAACCTTCAGCCCCACAAGTATAAAATTCAGGAACTGGTTCTGAGAATCTTAATCCAGCATGACATGATATTTCACATACTTTAAATTGTCCACCAGCACCCCAATCTTTACAGACTTGTGTGCCACCAACAGGATCAGCCAATGGTGGGCAGAATTCAGCTATTTTTCAAAATTGTAATTAGTAAATTGTTTGCAAACAAGTCAATTAATTTCATTAAATACTTACATAGTAATGAAACCTTAAAACTACATGTGGCACTGTTTCCGGCTGCATCAGATGCAATATAGGTAATATCGTAAGATCCCCATAGTAAGGTTTGTCCTGGACGATGTCCATTGCGTTCAACAATTTTCGTTACACCAATATTATCGCTAAAGTGTGGTTCATCCCAACTTACTACTGCTGATCCATTACGAGCAATTACCCATAAATCTCCAGGACAATGTTCAACCTTTGGTGACTCTTTGTCAACTTCTAATTGTTGACATTGATTTCCTGAGTATCCAGCAGCGCATTTTCTTTGACCACATAATGATGGTACATTACGTTCGACACCCCCAGATGTTAATTCATATCCAGCCCAGTTAAGAATTAATCCACGATATAAGACCGGTTCACTTCGGCAATCTCTTACTTGTTTTTGAATTTCAGATGTGACATCAAGTGCTCTACCCCATATTTGTGCTTTTGTTATTTTGCCCTGGAATCCTGCTTCAGCATAAGAAGCTGCTGCAGTTGGTACCTCTTCTGGTTGTGGGCGACCCAAAACAGCCCAAGCACTTTAAAAATAAACGTTTGTTTTTAATAAAATTCGATTACTTATTAATATAAATCTACTCACTATTCAGGCATTGTTCTTCCGCCTCCATATTCAGCTTTGCTTGCTATCAAACCCTCTGTTATTAACATCAGTTGTCCAATTTTACCATCCCATACGATAGCAACATGATGCCATTGCCCATCATTTACTGTAGCATATTCTCTAAAAGATAAGAATGCATCTTGTAAATCTGGGAACAATGAAACTTGTACTCCGCTTGAATGAGCTTGCATAAGTAGTCGTCGTTTTGATGGTACATGTGGTGAACTAAAATTGGTTACATGTAAAATCAAGTTTATTTTTAAATTTAAGATATGATGTCTTACTTGACACTATAAAGAGTGAAGAAAATGCCAGAATCATCCTTTTGCGCAAATTGAACCCACATACCAATTGTGAAACTTTCGGCTGAACCTGTGAAAAATGGTACAACTTGTGCAGCAGTTGATCGCGTAGCATCACTGAAGTATAAATCGTAGTCGACTTGAATAGCTATAATAAGAAAATTGTTTAATACCAAAAGAAATTTGTTTTCCAACAATATTATTTTTATTTACTTTTTCTGCAATCGTCGCCGGTTAAATTAAATGGACATTGACAATAAAACCGTTCAGTTAAGTCAATGCAGGCAGCACCAGGTGGGCAAGAATTGTCTTTGCAATCTATTATATCGTCTTGGCAATTCTTTCCAGTAAAGCTACAATTTAAATTATAATTAAAAATCGATAGCTAGATAATGATTTTTTATAAATTTCTTACCCTGGTTTGCAGATACAAGTATATCCAGCGCCATTGTCTATACAGGTAGCTCCATTTTGGCATGTTCCAGCATCGCAGGCATCAAATTCATATTGACATCCAACACCTGTATAATCTTCAGCACATGAGCAATTTAAACCGGAACCAAAGTCACGACATTTACCACCATGCATGCAAGGCTCTCCAATGCAACTAAGAATTAAAAAAATTATTATTTTAATTTATGTAACACATATTAAAAATGGTTAATATATTACCGTTCTGGTGCAGTTTCACATTGTTTTCCATCAGTACCACTTGGGCAAACACAGAAGAAATCTTGGAATAGATCAATACAAGCAGCATCATTTTGACATGGTCGTTGAATTGCACAAGTAGCAATTTCTTGTTCACAACGTTTGCCTGTCCATCCTTCTGGACATATACATTCAAAAATTCCAACACGATCGCGACAAGTACCACTATTTAAACATGGTGAAGTTTCACAATCATCAATATCTGTTTCACAAGATGCCCCAGTGAATCCTTCTCGGCAAATACACATATATTTGTTATCTAAGTCAATGCATCTTTCAGTTCCTACTGGATTACATGGATCGCTTAAACATTCATCGATTTCTGCTTCGCATTGAAGTCCAACGTAGCCTGGTCGACATTTACATGAAAATCCATCTAATTGGTCTACACAAGTGGCTCCATTTTGGCAAGGCTCACTTTCACAATCGTCAATTGGATGCTGACAATTTTTACCAGTATAGCCAGGTTCACATTTGCAGGTATATCCATCAACAATATCTATACAAGATCCATCATTAGCACAAGGGTCAGTAGAACAATCATTAATATTAATATCGCAACTTGGGCCAGTCCAACCAGGATGACAAACACATTCATGTGCGAACAGTCGATCTACACAAGTACCGTGTTTACAAGGCTCTGATAAACAAAGATCAATTTTTTCATGACAACGTTTGCCAGTAAAGCCAGGTGGACATGAACAACTGAAATCATTAACCAAATCTGTACAATTAGCACCTAAGAGACATGGTCTTTCAGCACAATCATCTGTATTCATTTCACATCGTTGACCTTCCCACCCAGCTAGACACTCACATTTAAAGCGACCTTGTTGTAGGGCAATACAAGTAGCACCATTTGAACATGGATTACCATTAGCTGTACAAGGATCAATTGTTATGTCACAATCAACTCCTGTGTAACCACTTCGACAAAGACAAGTATAATTGTTAAATCCTGGTTCATCTTTGCACATAGCTCTTGCTGGACAAGTGTCATTTCGGCAATCGGATTGTTCTTCTTGACAGTTAATTCCAGAGTATCCGGGTGGACATTGACAACGATATCCTTGTGGTAAATCAGTGCAAGTACCACCGTTATAACAAGGAGCCGAAGCACACTCATCAATGTCAATTTCACAGCGTCGGCCACTAAAACCAGCAGGGCAGAAACATTGTATGTTATGACCCATCGGTACACATAAGCCACCATGTTGACACGCGCCATCACCACAAGTAACAGTTTTACATTCTTCTCGTCCTGCACCACCTGCGCCATCAGTCTTCATATTTGTTGGACATTCATTACAAGTAGTCATACCAGCAAGACTCTGATAGAAGTTTTGTGGACATGGTGAACATGGAGCAAGACCTGTAGACGAATAGAACCCTGGTGCACATTTTGCTCTGCAACGATCTTTTCCAGGTGTTGATGGTTGGAAAGTATATGTGCCTGTTGGGCAAGCTTGACAATCTTTATAACCTCCTGTTGGTGGTTCACCCGAAAATGAGTTACGTGGACATTCTAGACATGGTACTAAACCAGTTGGCGAATATGTTCCATAACCACAAACTGGAATACAAGCATTGATTCCTTTTGATCCTTCTTCTTTAGTATACGTTCCAAGTGGACAACGTAAGCAAGATCCTTGCCTGTCTCTATTCTGATAAAATCCTCGAGGACAATATGTACATAATTTTTGACCTTCTCCAGCAAATGTTCCAGCTGGACAATGTAAACAACGTGGTACATCGTTCGTATCCATATTCAACACTTCACCGACACTACACGTGAATCCTCGAGATATGGAGCTCTTAAGTGCGCGTAAAGGTGGGCATTGATTTCCAATACTGGACACATTAAGTAATGGCTCAATAACAGCACTTGCATATGGTACACTTAAATCAAAAATTAGATTTAATGTGGAACCACATAGGTCATATAATTGTGGTTGACGTATAGCAGGAATAATAACCAAAATAAAGTCTAATTTAACAACATTCTCTTCAAGTAATGCAGGCATAGATTTTATGAATGAAACGTTCATGTTAACATTTACTGCTGAACAACGTTGAGATAAAAGATTATTTAAATTTCCATAATACTGCGACAATAAGTCTTGATATTGTCCCAAACAGGCTTGTGCAACTGCTCCATTGGCACGGTAGGTCATTGTGGCTGTGACATGGTAATCAGCTTGTTGAGTATTTTCAGAAACGCAATCTGGGACTACTGATGTTGGCTTCCATAATTTTGAGTTTTCACATGAGAAAGTTTTAACTGGTTCACCGTCAGTAAATCTAAATCCTGGTTTACAGGTGGCAATACATTCAATACCTTTGTCTCCTGGTAGGCAGTTCAATCCACCATTCGCTGGGGGCTGCAATTCCCAATCAACACAAGGAGTCGCTTGTACAGATACTTGGAAATAGCAGCTGGCTTGGTTATTAAACCGATCTGACGCTATAACAGTTACATTTTCGAATGCTCCAATCGTAATTGTAGCACGTTCCGGTATAAATGTTAATTTAACATCACCAGAATCATCTGATGTTTTAATACGTTTACGAGTTTCATTAAAGTTGACATTGTAACTCTCTTGTTTATCTACTAATTCTATAACATAACTCTGTGGGCAACTAAGAAGTGGTGGTGTTACATCTGGAACTGTTATATTGATTTCACAAATAGCAACATTGCCATCATAATCAAAGGCAACATATTTAACTACTGTATCTTGGAAAATGTGCATTGGTGTTCTAAAGCTTTGTGGCTTTACTTCCAGGCGTGCAATTGATCCTGAGTTATCAATAGCAGTGGGTTCCGTAAAGTTAACTGGCAAAACACCACCATTTTCATCACGACGTACAATAATTGGCTGTTGTGGACAGTTTTGGAATACTGGTGGTTCGTTATCAACACAAGGTGAGAATCCGTAATCGTATCCTAAAAGGGGATCTGTAGCTGGCTCTTCACATCCCATCAATTCAAATTTCAAACAAGCATTATCCATGTAACTGACGATACCAAGGATAACAAAACGAGCTTGAACATATTTTGGTAAAGTAATCATTGCTAATTCACCATAGTTTCCTGGGTCTCGCATAGTTAAGTTGAAATTAGGGAAATATACAACATAATTTTCACTTTCAGCTTGTTTATAGAAGAAACGAATTTCTGTTGGCCGGCCAACAATATCGTTCGTTACAACACCTTTTACAAGAATAGCCTTTACTCGGAATACTTGACCGAGGTCAACACTTACATAAGTGAAAGCTTCTTGTTTACCACACCAGCCAGTAACTGAATTAAGACGAATATTTCTTGCTTCATAATTTGGACGTTCCGAAGTAGCATTTATAGCACTATCGGGTATACGACCTGATGACAAACCTAATGGTTTAATCACTTTGCATTCTGGTTCTCGTATGCAAGTAATTGGGCGTGGGTTTATTAATATGTATCCAGGTCTGGAACATCCAAAAAGAACTTCAGAACTCTGTTCATAGCTTCTTGCAATTTGGAAACCATCATTAGGGCGACCAGGGTCTTCACAAACAGGACCTTCACATCTGTAAAAAGAAACATCAATAAATTGTTTCAAATGGTTTATCATTTTCAAATCAATACCTTAAGTCTCCAAAATCCCAAATGCTATTGCCTTGGCAACGAACGACATTATCATGCTTAGCTGTTTGACCAGCAAGTTTAAATGTATTCTGACATCCAAAGAAAAATGAACTTTGGAATTTAGTATCAATATATTGTCCATATTCAGCTCCAGGAGTAGGCATTGGTAAACCGCAATCAACTCGTGGACATGCTGGTGGCATTCCAGATAGCCAATAATCAGGAAGACCCTATAGAGACAAAATGTTTATTAAATTTATAATTATATTTTCTTTTTATAATTAACTTACAGGTTTAGGATCATAGACGCATTGCCTGAAGCCTGAACTAGCGGTATTTCTTAATCTTCTTCCTGGAGAGCCACAAGTGAGTGTGACATTATCTCTAAATGGAACCAGAACACTTTCTTGGTCTGGGCGTATAACCGAGAGACCTTCAACCTTGTCATCAGGAAGTGACACACATTTGGCATCTAAAAATAAAATCGAATTTATTGACTTTACCTGCATATATATTTTTCAAATCTGTACTTACACATGCATTCAGGAACAGAGGCATTCCATTGACCATTCGATAAACATGATAATGATGAACTTCCAGACATAACATATCCAAAGTTACATTGGAATTGAATAACATCCCCAAAATGATGCTTTGATTTTGTTGTTAATAATTTTCCATTGTCTGGAGGTGTTAAAGTTGGACACATTACTGGTACACAAGTTTTGTTTCTTTGCACTGAATCTCCATCGCGTTCGCCAGTTTCAGAATTTTCAATGAAAAAGCCGGCTGTGCCATTCTTTGTAAATAGTTCATAACCGGAATTACAAGAGCAGGAATAGCTGCCAGGAGAGTTGACACATTTTTGATCACAACCACCATTTTCTTTAGCACATTCATTGACATCAACACAGTCTAAGCGTGTGCATCCCATAACTTCCATACGAAGGCAAGGAGCACCAACATAGTCTTGAATACGGAAACGTACATAACGGGCTTCAATTGGAATAGGTAGGTTTAAAATCGATAGAGTTGGTTCCAAAATTCTAAATTCAACAGCTGTTCCATCAGGATTAGCGTAATCCTTTAAAGTAATAATAAAAGCATTATTAGTTATTTTATTTTTTATTGCGTTTTCGAGAAGCAACTTACTTTGAAAACATCAGTTAAGTCATCGGTGTATTGCAGCCTTACAGCAGAAGTAAATGCAACAGTTGAATCATATCTTTGAACTGACATCGTTCGGAATCCTCTAATAATTGTTGTAGCTTTAAAGTCAACTAGGACCCAATTTGCTCCTGGTTCAACAGAGTTACCACACCATCCAAAAGCATTTAGTCGTACCATCTGTTAATTAATGTCAATTAAATAAAAATAATAAAGTAAATCAATTTATATTTATTATTTTTAAAACTAACCCCTTTATGATATTCATCTTCAGTCGATGATACTGTAATACTATCATCTGGAATACCACCATTAGCTAAACCTAAGTCACCAACTGGTCGGCATTCTGTTGTTGGTGCGAAACCCTTTTTACATTGACAGAAGAAAGATCCAGGCGTGTTCATACATTCCGTTGATGCAAGATCACATTGTGATGATGTACATTCATTAATATCTATGATTTTTATAAAATATTTATATAAAAATTCTATTGGAAAATATATTTAATTATTTCGTACCATCGCATGTGGGAGCATTTTCGAAATTCTGATTGTCATCACATCTTATTATATTGGAACCACTGAGTTTGTAACCTTTAAAGCACTGTACACGAGCTTCATCACCAAAGAAGTATTGCCTTGCCGAATCAACGACAAAGCCATTTAATATTTCTGGGAATTTATAACATTGTTTTCTTGTACATGTTGGAATATCACCACTCCACGTTCCATTTGACATACAAATAAGGACAGGATGCCCATTTCTTTCATATCCAGGTGAGCATTCAAAACGAACAATTGTTCCGTAACTTCTTCCACTTCCGTTTAATAAAGTAACATTTGCATGTGGCACTTCTGATAACGGTGGGCATTGAGATGCTAAGCATGACGGTTGACGTTCCCAACGACCATCTGCTAAACATGAAATTTTTTCAATCGGACTAGCAGAAGAAAAGGCAAAACCTGCATAACACTGATACATAGCGATGCCACGATAAGTAACATTAGAAGATCCAATAGAAAAGCCATTATCTATTTGTGGAACTGGACCACAATAAACCTCTAAAAAATTAAAAAATTAATTAAATAAGAAAAAACAAAATTCGTAATATGCAATCATACCTTGACATTTAGGAATGTACTCAACACTCCAGTTACCCCCTTTCATACAAGTTGTGCTAATTTTATTTTTTCCTGTTGCAAATTCTTGTCCAACTGGGCAAGTAAATGATATAACAGTGCCAAAAGCGGTATCGCGACTAGATGCAAGTGCACCTTGGCCAGGTTTTAAATCTGGACAATCAGCTGAAAATGTTGCTAACCAACTTTAAATACAAAAAAAAAAGATTATTAAATTATTATTTTATTAATAATTTTTCATAAAATATATTACCCAGGATTATTGTGAAGAGCATCTGTGACAAATTTAATCAACATTTCACCAGAAGATGCAGTTAATGTAAGTTTTGGTATTGTTTGGCCTGTAAATCCTTCACCAGAATGAAGTCTTAGTCCAGATGTAGATGAACCATCAAATACTTGTACACCATCACTGGTATGAACATTAAATTTATCGAATCGTAATGATAATGGTCCACCAGATGGATTTTGTATTTTGAATAAACATTCCTGATTGCTTGGATAGTCTCCTAAACCAAAGGCTGGTGAATTAACTGTTCCATTACGTGCAATTATGGTAGCTTTACATCCTTGAGTGTAACGGATACTGAATCCCTTTCTTGAATTACCTAGGCTTGTTTTAAAGTACACGTACATTTTATTGCCTGTAGATATAACAACTTTAGTGTTGTCTTTAGTTACTCCAGTTAAACGACCAATAGCTCGGCTCATTGGATTATCTCCATCACGAACTAATACGTAATCTTTTCCAGAAACAAGATCTAAATCTTGCACTTCCAAAGAAATGATTCTACCGGGTTGAGCCTCAATAATGTATAAACATTCGAGACCACCTGGATATTGTTTTGGATAACCGGGACTAGTCAAAACTTGTCCTTGTGCAGTTGCACGAATTATTCCACCACAATTTTGTGGTTCAGTCTTCCATGTTGCTCTGAAACCTTTTCGTTCTACACTGCCGTCAGAGGTAAATTTCACAATCATAAAATTGGAGGCAGTGACAAATGGTTTGCTGGCTAAGTCTTGTTTACCAGATAATGTGGCTAGTGAAACTGATTTATCTTCTGTTCTACCGCCTACTAAAATTTGAACAGTATCAAATGTTTTCTCTGTGTCGAATTCTTGGAATTGCAATACAATATTGCTTCCTTGTGGGCCTTCCAGCGTCCATTTGCATTTAGCAAGTGCACCATATTTGTGTGGGAAGCTGGGAGATTCAATAACGTCACCACCGGATTGCATATGGAAATGACAAGCCGCAGCACAATCTAATTCATCGGTACCATCGCCACAATCATCGTTACCATCACATTTAAACGCTTGATTAACACAAGCTCCATTTGAACAATGAATTGAACCTTGAGGGCAAGCAGGTGCACGACACATAAATGGCATTAAACTTTCACATGTTCCCAATTCCCATGATTGCATAGTACTAGCTGGTGAAACAGCAACACATTCACCAGAATTTGGGTCTGGTTGATTCAAAGCCCAAAAACCGGAATATTGTGATACTAATGTACCAGATGCAGATTCCAATGTATTCGTTCTTAAGTCATCCAGTGACGCCAAACCTAACCAAAATTTATCTGGTGTTCGTCTTGAATCTGTACCGGTTGCTATCGCTAATGTAACATTATTTTCTGTATATGATTCAACAGCAACTAAATCAGCACCATACCTGTGAAAAAAAAAATTAAAATAAAATAAACATTTTTAATTAGTTGTTATTTCTTTTTGCTTATATAAAAAAATATAGGGTAATTAGGCATGCGTGTCAAAAAAAAAACCATAATAATAATAAGAAACAATTTTACCAGCATTACACAACATCAATGGTGAAAAAATAAGAGTCTGAATTTTTTCTTTTATGTTTTTGCAATTTATGTTTTCATAATAAATAAATATAACGTACATGAGAGATAAAAATATGTTGAATAATAGTTTAAAAAAAAAAATTATTCAACAAGATAAATAAGATTTGCCAATTGTTCATAAAATATTCATTCAAGTATTAACTACATTTTATTTATTTTTGCAGATTTTGAATTAAAAACTAAATACAGACAAATTTATTTACTTATTTTAAAATCACGTATTCATCTTCATAATATCAAGTATTGATTTTAAATTTTGTAAACATGAATAGAAATTATTTATCGGCATTTATAGAGTATATGAAAAAAACAACACTACTATTAAATTCTTTCGATCAAATAATAATGACGATTGTATACACTTGTTATTAAATATTATTACAAAAGAATCAATAAAATGAAGATAAAAAATAAACAGAAACTTTCTCTATTTAATTGAAAAATCATAAAAATAAAAATTATGTTGATCAGAGACAAATAAATTGGGTTGGGCACTATTATTATTATTAATTTTGTTGAAGTAAAGAAATTTATTAATCTTATACCGTGCTTTACACTTTATTCATTCTTTTATAATCATATGAGTAGTTTTGTACATTTGATCGTTACTGTATTCTTCATACATTTATCTATTGTTCTTTAAGGTTACTGACCAGTACATACTGATCTATGTTTTTCATTATTATTATTTTATTTCTTTATTTCACTTATGCTTTTAACATTACACCAATTTCATTAAATCCAATATTTTATTCAACTATATATTTGACATTAATAAAGAAATATTTATTTAATTAAATGATTGCCAAAGAAAAGTATTTTTGTATTACCACATAATTCATGCTTAATTATCGAAAATCAATAATTATTTTTATTTTACATAATTGTAAATGAAAAATGTAAATAAAACATTTAAATATCAACAGTGAAAATTTCTCAATGATTAAGTATAAATGCCTAAAATCTAACATGTTTAACAAGTGAAAAACATACACAGAGGTTTTATTTAATAAAAAATAAATTTTATTAATTATTGACTAAACTATGAGCCTTTTTTTATTTCATTGTAGCATAAATATTTTTATTGTTATAAAATATTTCTGTTTATTATTTTCTTCATTGTACATTCCATCATCATCTTCAACAAAAAAAAAAAGAAGTTAATTTCCTGTCAGATAAGCAATTTTATGTGTTTACTTCTGTGACTACTCATCTTTGATTTAAGAAAATGTCAAAAATAAAAATAACTTTGTCTGTGTCGTTACGTGATGACACAGTAAATATTTTTCTATATAAAAAATAATTCTATGAATGCAATCAAAATAGAATTTTATTCAATAAAAAAATTATAATCAAAAATTTCCAATCGCGCGTTTTTTTTTTTTTTTGTAAAGAAATAAAAAAAACTATTTTTATATTTTCAAGAAATTGATTTTTTTTTGATTTCATGATAATAGATGATATCAAAAAAGAAAAGATAAAACAGGTTTATGTTTAAAGCATTTATTTTTTTTTTGTGTGGTGGTAAAGAATGCAGTATTAAATTAGCACATATTTCTGATTTTTTACAGAATGCTTCAAAATTATTCTTATTTTTTTGTATATAAAATTTATATCAATTAAGTTTAATTAAATCTTTCAATAAAATGATTATCTGTTCTTTGGTCATTCTTTGTATAAATAAAGAAAAAGAAAATGTGAAAAAATAAAATACATAAAAAAAATTAACATAAGCTTTGTCCTAATTTTAAAAATATTTTTCTTAATTTATAAAAAACTAAAGAGTAATATTTCCAGATATTTTAATGATATTTTCCGTCATATTTAGGTAAGTAGACTGTCTAAGCTAGCAGTGAAAATATATGTATTTTACTTCATTTTTCATTCAATAAATTTTTTCCATATTTACTTAAAATATTTTTTTTTTATTGACTTAAAGCATAATCCATCTATTTTTGTAAAAATTTTCTTATTTATTTTTCTATTTAACAAAAAAAAAAAATATATTATTTTATTTGTTTTAGACGCGCGTGACTTAAATATTTTTTACGGTTTCACTATTAATGCGTTAGTTTTTTATTTTTATTTATTTATATTTAAACTTCTAATCAAGGTATTTATTTTCTTTTTTTTTTTCATTAAATTCTATTTTGGCGCTATGTTTTCGTTTCATTAATTAATCAATGTAATTGGTATTGTGACGTTAAAACATTTTCAAATTAAAATTTAAGGAATTTTTATTCATAAATAATTTTAGTTTATTGCAAGTATTTTTGCGAATTTCAAATTAAACAAAAAAAAAAAAGAAAAGAATTTACAATATCATAAATTCAAATGTGTTAGAAAAGAATTTACAAAATAAAAAGAATTTGCAAAATATAAATAAATTGTCCACAAAGACAATAAAATCAAAGTAAAAACGAACGGGAATATTTTGAATATAATTTTTGCCCAAATAGATAATAAAATTAAAATACATTAAATAATATTATAGTTAAACAAATTTAAATATCTAACGTCAACGAATAATAATAACTGCATTAAAAATTCATTTTGCAACGAAAAATACATAACAAGAACAAAATACTGTTAACAAAAAAAAAATAATAATAAATTGCTATTATTATTATTATTTTTGCAAGAAGTTTTTAAGAAAGAAACAGAAAAGTGAAGAAAATAAAACTGTTAATTTTTGTGTGTTAAACATAAACAAATACATAGTAAATATTTTAATTAAATAAACTAAATTATGTATATATGAACTTTGATGATTGTTTCTTTTCGTGCTTTTTTGTATACTATACTATGCTATGCATGCGTAGTTATCATAGTTGTATTATTTTTGTATATTTTATTAATTAAATTACATTATTTCGACTGTATTGAGACTTGAGTTATTTTTCTAAACTTTTTTTTCGTAATTATATTAATTAGATATACATGAACAAAAAAAATAAATATTGTAATCACCTTGAATATAAAAATATAAGGTGTCAAGTCCAAGAACTTAATAAAAATTATAATAAAAAAAAAAATCTATTTAATTAAAATAATTTAAAAATGATTTTTTTTTTAAATATTTATTTAGACTGGATAGTATATGTCTTAAAGCGAAATAATAGTACCAGCATTCATAGTAGTTGGTGTGATAATTTATCTACAAGGAAAACAAGTTTTTCTACAATTTAATTTTTGCAAAATTAAAAATTTCATGATTAGAAGCAACAGAAAAATTTAATTTCTCAAATAAAAACCACAAAATCAAACGATTTCATTCTTAATATAAACATTTTTATTCATGTTTTAAATTTTGATGCAAAAAAATTAATTTTTTATTCATAGAAACAGTTCTACTAACTCACACATATTTTTTTTTCTGTTTATAAATTAAATAGCAAAAATCGTATTAAATAAAAAGAGAAAAAAGCGAATAAAAAATTCAGATAAAATTAAGAAAATAAACTTGTCCAAGTCAGTGAGTCTCCAAGTCAAATAACAGTACAATATTATAATATTAAAAAATATAAAAATTTAAGACTTTTCTGCGTTACAAGAAAATTAACTGAAAAAAAAAATGTGTCAATTAACAAAAACGAAATCAATAGCAAAGTAATGAGAAATAATGTTTTTGTTTTTTAATTAAAATTTACATAGTTTAACAAGTAAAGTAAATAAATAAATTTATTTATAATAATAATAATAATAATAATTAAAGCGTAAAGGTAAAGAAAAGGTATTAATAACCGGTTTATATAAATATTATTTTAATTCAATGTTGCTTATGCAATCAAAAAAATAGTTTTTATATTGCATTTTTCAAAATTTTAAATTTAAAAACACAGCTGAGCTGACATAAATGTTTTTAAAACAATAAAAATAAAAATAATAATAATAATAATAATTACTACTCTATGTACAGAATTAAAACACAAAATAACAAAAAAAATATACTAAAAAAATTAAAATTATTGTATAAATTAGCAAACAAAGAATGAAAGAAAAATAAAATACAAATAACTAAATAAACTTCTGCTATTATATAATCATAATTTTATTATTATTATTATAATTATTATAACCGTTATTTAAAATAGAAAATATATTTATAAAAAACGAAATTACTACCGCACATATTTTAAGTAAATAACTAACTGGTCATTTTAGTATTTAACGTTGAATTATGGCATTCTGACCAGGTGGCAACGCAAGTCAAAGTAATAATAATTAGAAATTTTTTATTTTAAACCTTATCAATGGCAACATAGATTTTTATTTTTAAATTTTGATTTATAAATTATGACGACAATAATCGTGTGACATATTAATTATTTTTGGAAAACGGAAAAGAAGTATTTTTTTTAAGGTCTGTAATTTAGAGAAATTTTTTCTTGAAAAAAAAAAAATGTAAATATTTAATAAAATAAATTAGAGAAGTTAAATCACGAATAAGTTTGGTAAATTATTATTATTTTTAAAGATAAAACTTTTTTAGGTTAATTAAGAATATATGTAAGTCAGTTATCAAGGATTAAATACAATGACTTTCTATATTAGTTTGTTTTAAAAAAAAAAATTAAAAACAATTAATAAAAATTATGAGTGGAAATTATTATCATGGTCACTGTGTGTTTATTCTTGTTATTATTGTAATTTTTTTTTGAAAGTATTATTGTTTAAAGATATTTTTAATATTAAAACTTTGTTTGTAATCAGTTTATTTAAGAAAATAAAGTAAAAATGATTATTCAGACGCAATAAGTACTCATAATAAGAGCAAATGTGATGCCAAAACATAAACTAAGAATTACTTTAAGCATTACCACTGATTTGTAAAAAAAATAATCGATTTCTACTTTTTTTTTACAATAAAAAAAGCAAATAATTGAAACAAGTATTGCAAAAAAAAAAACAAAATGACCAAAATAATAGATAAAAACAACTTTTTCTCTTATTCAATAAAAACATGAAGTGAAACATGATCGCCTTTCATAAACGAAGAAGATTATATTGACTTGTATAAAATTCTTGTAATTTTGCTTGATTTTTATTGTGTCCGATTAATTTGTATGCGACAAATACACATTCAATCAAGATTTTCATTTTTTTTACAATTCAGAGCATAATGTGAGAGTTAAACGTTTTTACTTTATATATGCTTTATTTTTTTAAAGACTTTCTATACATTGCCTTCCTGAATACCTTTATATGTGACTTTATTAACAAAAAATAACAACATAATATTATAAACTACTTGTTTTTTTTTTCTCATTATTATTAGTATTTACCTTTCTTAACTTATGTTTCTTGTAAATTAATATTAAAAACATAAACATGTTCGTAGCGAAATTTCTATACGAATGCATTCAAGTTCAATATGAGCATAAAATGAAATTTTATTTCTATACAATTCATGTATATTAAAACCGGCAAATAAACATATAAAAAAATTAATGAAAAATAAATAGTATAACATGAATAAATAATAAAAAGACATTAAAAACATTAATATTTACATGTATATTACAATAAGCGCGTCTTAATTTCTAAAACTAGAACAAACGAAAACTACTAATTCCGTGTGTCATTGTTAATTTAGATAAGGTATATAGGGAAGTGGGTTTATTTTTATTTATTTCTATTATTTAAATAAATATTATTTATTACTTGATCCAATATTATTATATAAAATATATATTTAAAAAAAGAAAAAAAAAGCAATTAAGTATAAAATTTTCAAGTTCGATATATAATGTGTTATTGACATCTGCTAACGGTCAATTTTTTATTAAAAAAATTTGCTCCGAAAAATATTTTTGATTATATAATTTTATGTAAAAAAATAAAAGAAAAATCATAATTTTCTCGCTTTAAAAGTAATAAAACTACATAACACACTTTTACACTAGAGCTAATGTTATGTATTATTTATTTGAATTGATTATTCAATATGCATAATTTATATAATATCATAAATAGAGAGGTGTATTAGAAAAGCATATGTGGATGGCATTTAACAAACAACAAATAAATATATAATGCAATGCCCTATTCATTCTTTTAATCAAATGAATTAAGTGATTATTTATTGTATTAAATCTATAATAATGCAATAAAAATATTTCAAAAGTATATAGATAAAATGAATTTAGAGCACGTTCTATATATTAAAAGAAATAAATATATTTTTATGAAGATATCTCTTAATTAAAAAATAATAAGTAAAATCCATAAATAACCGTATTGTATTATATAGTATTAATCAGTTCATAAATTAAATACAGTAATTATGACTGATTAAAATATTATTAAATTATCAAAGATAATTGCTGAGTAATTATAACAAATTATTATTATTATTATTTAGTGGAAATGAGTTAATAATTTATTTAAAAAAATAAATAATAATACAAACCTCCTACAAAGCTCAGCTGCCTTCTCCCATGAATGTTTAATATTAAAATATTTATAACAGTTTAGACCACGAAGTTCCCATCCTGAAAAAAAATATATATAATAATTTTTAATTTTATTTATTTCTTAATCTATAAATTCAAATTAATTTATATTTATTTAGTAAAATAAAAATACAAATAGAGAGAAAAAATAACAAAACCAAATTATCCGCAAGGCATAACAAAAATCATTATGTGCGGTCTAATGAGTCACTTTTCAAAGCATTAACATTAATATTACCTGTTACAAAAGAATGATTTAAAACATATTTGTCAAAAGATAATAATTTTTTATTATGCTTATAAATATTATTAATAGTATAACAATTAAGTTTGTTTTATGTATTCGTTATACATTTATAAGCTATTTAAAAATAATTAAGTATATTGACTGCATAATTTTCGTCGTTTGTTAAAATAAAAAAATAAAAAATTAATTCATAATTTCTTTTTGAATAATTTTGCTAATCTCTGTACGATTTTATATTTTAAATTAAAACAAATTATTGTTTATTTTCGTATTCGGAGACTTTGATCCTCCTTTATTTATTTTTTTTTTTATTTTAAACTAATTAAATGGTATGTAAGAAGAGAGAAAAATTAACAAAATTTATATATTGTTATATCTGTTATGTAGACCAGTGGGTCAAACAGAATTAAATAAGCACTCATTGATTGGTTTTATAATAAGTTTTTTCTTTTAATTTATTTTTGTTTTGTTTTTTGCACATTTCTTTAATGTTAATTTGGCCATTTTTCACATCTTGTTGTTATTTAATGTTTCTGTTGTTTGTATTCTTTTTTTTGTTAATATTTATTTTGTCAATCATATTTTTAAAAGCACTTATTCAAGTTTAAATACACTACAAGTGTAATAAAATAATGTTACAAGTTAGTGGTTTTAATACTCTGTTCTAATTTTTATAAATTAGACAAATAAATGTTTTTTTTTTTTTTTGTTAAATAAACAAGAAAATTTATTTAATATTTTCATGGTACACAAATTTTGCCAAAATAAAGAACTGAATATATATTTTGAGTGGCCATGATGTTTAAATTATTATTTTTACAAACTATAAAGAATAATAATCATTTTATTGAATGGATATGACAAGATTAATATTTTTATAATTAAAAAAAAATATAAAAAGGCTAAAGAAAAATATATATTTTATTTTTAATTTTATATATTATTCACACGCTATTTATTGAACGTGTCATTAAGGTTGCGTTAAGTCATTTTCATTTAAAAAGTTCGTCGCTTGTTGAAGTCTTTTATATTTATCTATTTTGTTTACAAAATAATATATCTGCAACGGGTTTTTTGCATTGTTTATTTTATTACCATTGTTACCAAAAGTAAATATTAAATTTTTCCAATAATATGTATATGTATACTATAGGAAATAGTATATGGAATAATATAAAAACTACCGGATATCCCTTGATAAGTCATCGAAAATATTAATAAAAATTATTTTTATTTTTGTCTATATTTATTTATTGATTTATTGTATAGCAATTGAAATAAAATTAAATAAAAAACTTTTACAATTACTTAATTAATAATTATACATTTTTTATTAAATAAATAATTAAATTTATCAAAAAATTCAATTCACGTGTTTAAATTAATTAAACAATTAATTTTAGAAAAAAAAAAATGAAGGTATTTTCTTACAATATGAATGGGAAATTTATTTTGTATTTTTGATTTTTATTATTATTATGATTATTATTTATATTAATTTTTTGTATTATCAGAAAATTTTCAGTTTTCGGTTGATTAGCAAAACATCAAAATACTTTCATTTATTTAAAAAATATACATAATTAGATGAGAGTTATATTATTATTTTTTTTTGTTAATTTAAAAAGTGTTTAATATAATTACTTTCTTGTTTTTTCAAATTGTGAGGTAAAAAAAATATACATATATTATTTTATGCATTTATGAACAGAATAATTAGAAACAATTGTTATAAAACTTTTTTTTTTATTAAATTCACCTTAAATTATATTGTATTTTGAATCCATCATCTTCATTTTTAAAAGTTGTTTTGATTCTTATTTGCAATGTTCGTTTTTTTTATTTTTTTTAGAAGAAAGTTATCTAAAATACTAAAGTCTCAAACATGCATTTGATTCATTGTTAATAATAATAATGAAAAATTATTGACAAAAACATTTTTATACATGTTATAACGCATGTGATGATTTTAAAATGGAAAACACTTTTAATATATTAAATAATTAAAATTCATGCTTTCTGGTGTTAAATATACTTATTTTTCTTTAACATTTTGCTATAAACTGAGTGTTTAAATGTGCGGGAGTGGCAAATAATGTAAAATAAATTAAAGAATTACAAATAATTGAATAGAAAATTATTATATCTTATAAATCAGAAATGTATACTTTGAATAATTTTTATCTTTTATATATATTTTGTTTCTGTCTCTTCTTGTGCGGCAATCGTGTTTGGAATTTTAAATATTTGTAATTTGGCAAAACACTCGTTTTTATTCATGCTTCCATTTTACAAATGAACAAAACAAAATAATAAAAATAAAGGTGAATGAAACTAAATAATTTGATTTTATTTTATTATTCTTTATCGTCGTTTTTTCTTTAATTTTTGATATGCTTGGTTATTCATTATTTACAAACATATTAAAAAAAATAGTAAATAGTTTTTTTATATAAGAAATTCATGCTGTCGATAAATAAAGGAAGAGAATAATTATGTACCTGTACAATAAAGATCGTTGATGTAGTCAAGAAATTCTATAATAAGATGTGCATTCAAATTATAAGTTATTGCCTTGTTTCTATACAAAGTTCGTTTTTTTTTATTATATTATTTTTAATTAAATGTTTATTTGTCCGCAATATATTATATCAACAAGTATTGTGTCACGGTAGAGTGCACATTTATATAATAAACACGACATCCAACTTTAAGAATCGACCGAGTGAACCATAGCAAAGAATTACAAATTTTTGTTTTTTGTTAATATACAAAAAAAAGCAAACAACAAGTAAATAAAATAAATAAATTAATTGTCATGTTTTAAAATTAAGTTGTTTAAAAATTTAATACACCTTGAATGGAGGCTGTGCGTTGTATTGTTTGTTATATTTTTATTATAATATTTTTAACAATGTTTTAAAAAATATGTTCATTTTAATGTTTATGTATCATTTATTTGTACAATTAATTGAAATCCGTTCTAATTCTATAAAATATTTATTTCATCAAAAGATTTCGTTTAAAGTGTGCCCATTAAATAAAACAAATATTCAGGGCGAATGAGCTACAATGTTGCTTTTTTTTAACAAGTAAACAAATTAAATATGACTATTTTCTCGCGAATTGTAATTACAATTAAATATTATTTTACATTTTATGAATATGTAAAATGCATTTATAAATACTGAAATTAAAATAAATTTAATTATTTTGATTATTTTATAAACTGGATTACAAAAGGTCGCTTACCTTTTGCAAATTAATAAAAATAAATAAAACTTTAGATAAACGATAATTAATGGTGCATTAGTAATTATATCCTGATAAAAGAATATCGAGCAATTATCATAGTTAAAAGTAAACAACATTATATAAAAAAAAAAAAAAAGATTTATTTGTTTTATTACTTCCTTTTACCTTTTAAATAATAATAAAATATATATATATATATTTAAAATGCAATTTATAATAATTGCATATTCGCTATGCATAGCTAATTGAAATTGAAAATTTATATTATATAATATCTTTATTTATTGAAATAATAATAAACTAATTTTTTTTTTTATTTTCTGTACAGTAAAAAAACAAATAAATGATAAAATATTAAAAGCTTTTATGTTTCTTACCAGCAAAACTATAATAATCGCAACATAAGAGAGTTAAAAATAATATATATTTTCGGAAAAATTTATTTTCCATAATTTGCAACCAACAACCAAAAAAAGCATTAAAATTAAAATGTGTACTTTAAGCACCTAATAAACTTGAAAAGAAAAAAATAATTAAATAAATAAAAATTATAATGAAACATAATGATATATAATTAAAAATAAGAAATTTAATATTGCCAAAAATTATTATTCATATTCTTTCTTTATTACTTATTATTTTAAATACTAATTTGGGTAAAAGTGAAGTTTTTTTTTTATTATCTAGAAAATTTATACTTTCAGTTAAAACCATTTAATATAATTTTTATGTTTTCTTTTATTAAAAATGTGATTAAAAATTAATTATAAACATGTAGTGCGTCACATAATAGTTTAATATGTGCGATTGTTAAGTGAATTTATGTTTATAATAAAAATAAAAATAGAAAAGCTATTCATTTTTTTCAATTTTTTATTCTTTAGTAAATATTATTATAATTTCATATTTTTTTTTTGTTAATATCTCACAATCTTCTTAAACCAATAATTATTTATATGAAAGAAGAAAGAATAAGTTATTTTTAATGAGAGTATTTAATTGTCAGTGTTTATGGTTTCTAAATTGTAAAAATTCATCTTTTAAGTAATTAATAAAAGGCACAACTATTAAAATTGTCGAAAAATATTTGTATTAAATCATAACTAGCTAATTTAAGTGAAATTATTATTATTATTACAAAAATTACTATAAAAATTTCAATTTTATAGAAAAACAAAGACAACAGCATTCCGATTGACGTTGCAAGTGTTTCTTGAATAAAATTAATAATATAACAAATTGTATGCCACTTCGGCACTAATAAATTTAAGCTTTAAAAGAAAAAAGCCAACAAGAAAATGAAAAATCCAGTAAGAATAAATTCCATATAAATTCAGTTTATGATAATACAAAAATAAAAAAAAATCATAACTATAAAGTCTGATTGTATTAAACTTTGTTTTTCTTTTTTATTTCATTACAAAAACCGTTCATTTTAACCGCGCACACAATAACGGTAACCGAAGACGAATTTATTATTTCTTTTTTTTTTTCTTCGTTGTAAAGAACACAGAAAATAATACATAAAAATTCTTATATATATATATGTAATTAATTTAGCAGAAAGAGATGAACAATCATGATGTAAACAAACTTAAAGAAATAAAAATAATAATAATTTTATAAAGAATTATAGAAAAAATATTTTTATACAAGCAAATGATATTACAATAAAGTATTAATGATAATTATCAATCATTACCGACATTATTTCACACATGAACATCATCATAACACATTCGTTTACGTGTTTACTATTTTATTAATATGTTCTTATTTTGTCTATAGTAATCAAAACGACGGTATAAATAAATCAATATAAATATAAATTTATATTAAAGTAATCATAAACGTCAGTTAACCACTGTGCATCAATTAATTGTCAGATAATAATAATTAAATATTTATTATTTTTCTTTTTTCAAAACTATGTTATTGCAATTTAATTATATTTTACGTAAATATTGGATAAAACAATTTGTAATTATTAAACTCATTATAATAATTTTTAATTGCACAAGTTATATATATACTTAAAAACATCTTTACAATGACTTACATTTTTATTGGCTTATTAAAACAAAAGAAAATAAAACAAAAGAAATAGAAATTTATTAACAAAATAGGATTAATTATGTATATTTTTTCCTTGGCTTTATTTATGAAAAGACACTCTTTTTCAGGGTTTAAATGAATTAAAAAGATGAATTAAAATGAAAAAATCTCATCTCAACAACGCGTTAATAAGTTATTATTATTTTTGTTTGTCTGCAAAAAAAAAACTAAAGAGAAATCTATATAAAGTAAATTTTCTTCATTAATTTGATGTAAAAAAAAGCTTTATTTATTTATAGATATTCTTGAGTACGTAATAATAATCAAATTAAGTTTAGAATAACAGTTTCATAGACAATATTGTCTATATTATCGCAGTAAATAGACCAAAAAAATAATAATAATCATATAACTGATTGCAATTAATGTTTTTTCTATTTAAAGAATTATGTTGTACAAAAAAATTATAAACTAATAAGCTTTGAAAAGAAGATGCTTTATAATTAATGAGATAATATAATATTTTGACAGAAAAAATGCCGTTTTTCTTGTGTGTAAGTATTATTATTGATTACTTACAAATTTAGTTATTTTCTAATTTTAATCTAATCTCTGTGACGAATTGCCATGAAATGTGAGTAATCTGTTGACTTCAACAGTCCTCTATAGAAAACGTTAACTAAAAAATAAACCGAATTGGTGACGTTGTTTAATAAAATTCGAAATTTAGCGATCACCGTGGAGAAAATTAAATATATATAAACGAAACATTTAATTAAAAGTATAGAAAAATTCGACGAAAAAAAAAAATAACAACATTATAACGCCCATGTTGACTGTTTATAATTTTAACACACATAAAATTCTTCATTCTTGTTTATTTGTCTGCTGGTTTAATTTGAACACAAATTAAGGTATGATAAAACTGGTTTAATGTTGTTTCGTTTATATTTTTTACCAAACGAACAAAATCAGTTCGTTGTTAAACATGTATAATGCATTAAACAAAAAAAAAATAAAAAATATTTTACAAATAATAAAACAGCATATGCTTAGGATACCTGCTAAGTTACCAACCACGAAAGTATCACCTGTGCGTATTAAAAACGATTATTTTTGATTAATTATTAATCATAAATTTATTTGTCATATGTTGTGCGTTTTATAGTTTCTTTTTTTTTTTTATTAAAATTTAATTGAAACTATCCATCACTACTAGATCAGTAGATCAAATGACAAATATAAGCAAAAAATAGAAAATTTTATTAATCATAATTTTTTTTCGCTAAACAACGCTTTTATTATCCACATAATTGTTATTAATATTATGTATGTACATTTATTTATTACAATGTGAAGAAGAAAATTGAAAAAATGAATGAGTAAAAACAAGCTTTTTAAAAAGATTATCACTCACTTGGTTGGTCAACATCAGTAAAAGACAGTTAAACGAAATTATTAAATAAAAATACAAAAAAAAAATGCTCACACATCATTGTCCTATATTTGATTCAGGTTCGTTGACGTTTATTCTTCTTTATTATTATTATTTTTTTTAAACTATCTTGCTAAGAGTTGTATAAACAAATATTTATATAAAAATCAAACATAAAATGACATTTTATTGCATGAATTCTCTGTGTAAAAGTCATCATTTTCTCTTTTTATTTTTATCTTTATTAAGAACTTGCGAGATTTTTGTTTTTATTTTATTTGCTTTTTTACTAAATAATACTTATTTAGACTTTTATTTATTTATCTCAAGGTTACTACTTGCATTTTTTTCCCTCTATTTTTAATTATATTTATTTACTTGATGAATTCTAAATAAGTAATCATTTTTTTTTCGTTGTTTTATTATTAAAAATATTAATTATTTTTGTCTATTTATGCATCAATAAAATATTTCTTTAAAAAACTAACACAAAAAAGAAGAAATCTTAAAGTATTATGAAATAATAATTTTTTATATAAAAAAAAATTCAATCAAAACACATAATAAATAAAAATAAAATAGTTTTTATTTAAAATTATTAACATAAAAAAGCAAGAACAGCAAACACATATGTAGATATTTTTATTTAACTAAAAGGAGTAAAATATTCAACATTCCATAAGTAAAATATCATTGATTTTTGTATAAAAGAAGTAAATAACATTAAATATTGTGGTTTATTTCACAAAATACAGCAAAAATAAAATAATAAAAACACTGACGTCACCGAAAAAGAACGCTGTCTTTGAATAAATTTATATATTTCTTGGATAAACCAAACTTTAAAAGCTATAAAATTGTTTTGTGTTAAGTTTTATGTAGCTGTGGCCATGTTTATAGTAATACTAAAGTAAAACAAGAACTAAATAAATTAAAAGTAATCAAGGACAATGCTTTTAATGGTTTCTTTTAGTTTAAATTATATTTATATTGTTTATAATAACATACTATAAATGTATATAAGGTGATGAAAAAAAAAACGGTTTTCTTTTATAATAATTAAATATTAATAATAATAATAAATTTTTTATTTGGAAATAATTTACCGTATAAAAAATCCTAAAATAAAAATTTTTTATTGACAATTACTGTAATTTCAGGCATTTTACATGACATTACACATGGATTATTATTATTATTATTATTATTATTATTATTATTATTATTATTATTATTATTATTTTTATTGAATTCTTAACGAATAAAGCTTATATATATATATTTATGCAAATTATGTTAACAGTTAACTGTTTATAAATAAAAAACCAAACACACCTTTATATGCATAAATAGCAAAGTATTAAAAAATTATTTTTATTTTATTTATTTATTTTAATAAAAAAGACAGCTACATAGTCTACAAAGCATAAACATATTATTATTTTTTTATTTTTTAATAAATATTATTGCAAAAGACTAATCAATGATTTTTAGTGCGAATCTAACTGTTGTTTTTCTTTAATAAATACGGTGAAAAAAAAATAAATAAGAAAAAATTTTAATTATTCACATCCTTTCGAACTAGATACATTTTATTAAATAAGCAAAAAAAATTAATTAATTATTTAATTAATTATTTAATTTATAATATTGCAAAAAAAAAATATTTTTATTTCATAATATTGATTGATATTTTTTTTTTGTTCTCTCTCTTTATAATAAATTTATCTGTGATTATAATTATTATTTGCATAAAAAAATTTTTTCTTAATATATTTTTTATTTCACTTTCCAATAAATATTTATAAAATAATTTCTTTTAAATTATTTTTTTCTTCTTTTTATTTTTGCATTTAATAAACATTTTTTCTCAATTACGTAAGTGAATATTTATTTTATTTTTTCATTATTACATTCAGCAAGTAAATCGCAACTTAACTTTGGTATTTAAACGGCACATAGCAAAAAAAAAAATAACAATTTCATTGACTTAATAATTATTATTAAATAAAATCGTCTTTAAATAATAAAATAAAATAAATAACTGTTAATGTGTTTAAGGTAGAAGCGAAAAATAATAATATTAATCAGTCAATATATGTACGGATATGAATAGCTTGATTTATCATATTTGGCTTCCGCCATTTCAAAGTAAATAAAAATTTTTGTATCAAGTGCTATATGAATGCAGTGAAAACGTTTACTTACAGTACAAATATACACCTTAATTTTAATAATTAATTAATTCAATATTGAAAATAATCGAAAGAATTTTTAACATTAACATTTTTAATTAAAAACCAGACGACCACATTCCACAAAATAATCTTCTTCACCTGATACGCGTTTTTTTTACGCTGTTCTCCTCTTAAATTTATATTTTTCATTTAAAACTTATTAAATATTTATATATTCAAATTATTTATAAATGAAAAAGATTCTTTTAAAATAATCGAAAAAAAGCACAACTTACCATTTGAACATGAGAATAGATCCTGTAACAAAAAAAAAATTATTAATTATATAATATTAAAAAAGTTTTATTGATTTTCGTAGTTATTATTAAAAAAATATACACAGAAATAAAGAAGGTAAATAAATAAATTTAATTAAAAAACATAAGCATATTATTTATTTATTTATTTAACCGTTTAGAGGAGTTTACCTTCGCCAAAATAACAACGAAACAAGTATTTGGCAAATTGAATAATAATTTTGAAAAAAAAAATCACAAAAATTAAACCAAACTATTTGATTGATGACAAAACAACAATAACGGTTAAATAAAATTATAATTAAATTTAATAGAAGAAAAACAAAAACACAATTATTTACCTGAGATAATGTGGGTGCTATAATCACAGCGGCCAGCCAAATATATATGGCTGCCGACGGCTTCGTCATGGCTTCTTAAATTAAATCTAGAAAAAAAAAAGAAAACATTATTTATTATTAATTAGAAAAAGTTTTACTTTATTCAAGAATTTTATAAATTTATAAAAAAAAGTAATACACGCACAATAATTTAATGCAACGATGCACCTACTAAATAACAGAAAATAAATAAATTTCTTATAAAATGACCACAACGCGCGCATTTATATATTTTTTTCTTTTCTTTTTAATTAAATCATTTTTATTGTAAATTATTTACTGATTACAAACACAACACAACATAAAGTGAATTTTTAATATCTCTTTAATCATAAATAAGTTGTTTTAATTTTAGCTTTCTATATAAACATTTGCCACGTGTCCTACTTCAATTACCTTAACTTATGTTAACTTTAATAAAATAATAAAGTGAATTTGCGAAATTTCTCTGATAACTGGATGTTTCTTTTCTTTCTTTTTTTTTTTAATCTTTTCTTTTCATTTCTTTGTACTTGTTGTATGTTATTTCCTTGTGGAAAAGAAAATTGTTTATTTCTTTTAAAGAAATGTAAAAAAATAAATTAAACAAGAATCAAATGATAAAGTAAAGATAAATAATGAATATATAGTATTTTTTGTTAAAATTAATACGTTAAACTTGTAAATGTAGAAAAAATAAAATTAAAATTAATTATGGTATGTTGTTTATCGCATTTGGAAATTGTTAAAATATTTATTAGAATTCTATTTCCTACATTTATTATGTAGGTTTGTTGTTAGAAAATCAGTTTTTTCATTAAAATTAATTTTAAACTTAAACACTGTAATTCGTTATCAAAAGGTAATATTACGATAAATGTGTATTAAGCATAAGCAAACGTGTAAAGAACGTTATATGTTTTATTTAAAAAAAAAAAAATATAAATTAGCATTGAAGAGATATTAAACACACAAAAAAAAAACATAAATACAAAATGCCAAGTTGCTGTTACCTATATCTAGATATATGCCCACCGTTTTCTTTTTGAATATGGGTGTGCGAATCACACATAATTTATTTATTTCAATATTATTCGGTTTTTCTTATTTAAAATTTAAACAATAATTATTCATTTCGTAAATATTTAACAAAATATTATTTTATTAATTAAAATAAATAAATTATCATATTGTGTAATTATTACTTATGGCATAGACATACATAATTAAAAATTTAAAAGACAGTAAAAGTAGTTTTTCTTTTTCTTCTAATTAAAAATAATGAAAAAAACAAATAAAATGTTTATTATAAAACACAAAATCTCATCTCATCTCATCTAACTACTGGTTATATAATTGTTTTCTTAAAATACAAATTTTTCTTCTTCTATAGTTAATTTTAACAATGAAACAAGTGTTTATATTTGGCCACTTCTATCTATTTGCATAGAAATTAAAAACAATAATTTCCCAAACAAATTTGTTTGGCCACAATAGAATAATTTAATAATTATTAACATTTTTTTTAAAAAAAAAAAAGCACTTTCTCTGCTAATACATAATAATAATAATAATTATTTATGTAATAAGCAAATTAAGGAGACATAAATTTATAACCGTTTTTTAAAATGAAAATTAAAGATATTTCTTGCAAAAATTAATTAATTATGAATAATTTCTATTAATTACTTGGCATCGATTTAAGATGAGTTTTGCTTAATTTATTATTGCTTTTTTTTAATAATAATAAATGCAAAAAAGAAACAACGAACTTGCAGATTTAAGTTTTTAGACCGGAACAATTTGTAATTAATTTAATCAGCTCAATAGCACCACCATCCGCAATTTGCAACTTAATAATAATAATAATTAATAATAATAAAAACACTTATGCTTACTTATTTAAGATTTATTTGATTCTTTAAGTAAATAAAATGTAAATTTAATTAGGTCAATTGTTAACGCAGCGAAATAACTTTTAATTAATTTTTTTTTAACTTTATTTTTCTTTTTGTTAGAAAATAGCCGCTATTTAGAGTTTCGCTAGAAATATGATAGAAAACTTTATCAAAATTATTAATTAAATATTCACGTAGATAAATCAAACATTTATTTGATAGAAAAACATCAAAAATTCATGTCTTACTAATCATTATTAATCAATCACTGAGTAATTAAATTCTGTTAAACTACTTAATAAATAAATATTTTACCACTGCGAATAAATATATTAAAATTAATTAAAAAATATATATAAATTATGAATTTAGTACAATGATGACGATATTGTTGGCATTTTATAACAGTTTTCATGATTAAAATCAAAAGTTTATGTTATTTCATTAGAAAAGTCTTTAGAAGTAAGACAAAAAAAAAATACACAACAACTGACAAAATATCGCAATTTCGCTAAATTTTAATTACATTAATATTTTGCAATAAGAAATGTCTAAACAATGGGACAAATATATTGTCCATTTATATACCTTTATGCTTTCCTGTGCTTAATACATTTGCTGTTTTTTTATTTTTATTTGTTATCACTATCAACAAAGTGTTAATTTTAATTATTATTTTTTAATAATAAAATACAAAAAAGAAATACAAATACATTCAAAATAGGTAGTTTTTATTTTAATTATTTATTTTTAGAAAACAAAACAAATAAAAAAAAAAATATTCTCACGTTACATTATTGTGTGACAATTGTAACAACCAGTATGTTACTGTAGCTCTACTATTATTAATATTATTATTATTGTTAAAATAAATTAAATTTAACTATGTGAGCAAGAAATGTTTATAAGCTTTATATTAAAATTATATTAATTAGAAATAAATGCAGAGAAACAATAGTGAGCGCGTATTTTATGTTGTTTGCCACGCTTTTTATTTTTCTATTTTTTAACTTATTATTCACAATTTTTTTTTTTTTTTAATTATTTATTTATATAGAAGGATTATTTGTCACTTTTTCTTTTAATTTTTATTATTTCTTTTTCTTAATTCACAATATTAGATGATTTTAATTAAAATTCTCCTTTGTAGTTTTAATTAATGATTAACCTAAAACCTTAATTATTTCAAGATTTATAAAAATGTGTGGTTTCCTTTGTACAAATTAATGAAAAAAAAAAACATAAGCAATTTTAATAATAATTATTATTCTTATTTGATTGTAATTATTGAATTAAAATGCGATTTTAATGCAAATAAAAATACAAAAATATTTAGCGGTTTTATCAAACGTTTTAAATTATTATAATTAATATTTATTAAAAAATATATTTATAAATATGCCTACAATGTTGAAACGGTATGTAAAATATAATTTCATAATAATAAAAAAAAAAATTAATAAAGTATATTTAATGAACTTTCACATTGTGTATAAGACACAGAAGAATGTTTTTCAGAATAAAAAATTAATTGACAGAAAAAAATATAAAATTTTAAGTGAATGAATAAGTGAATGTTTTACCACCAAAAATTACAGTCATAAATATTTAAATGAAAAGAAATTTACTTGTTTATTATGAATCATACAAACCGAAATATCATATCACTTTAGTCATTTAACAATTCTATGTTAAAAACGTTTTATTTAATTAAAACTTATAGAAGTATATTTAAATTATATAAAAGAAAACTGATTATCGGAAATCAATATTTCTTACAAATAATGCTTTCTAATTTTTTGTACAAAAAGCGCCAAATTTTTTTCTTGATAAATTATATTTCTTATTTTACAAAACCGAACAGTAATAAAACGTGAAAATGAACTACAAAATGAGAAAAAAAAGAGCCGAAAAAAAAAATTATACAGAAATACAAATACATGTCAATTACTTTCCCAAATAATAATCAAAAAATAATAAACGTTATAAGCGGTACAATGTTGTATTGTGTTTGGTTGCGATTGATTAGCCGAAAGACATCTAAATGAAAAATCAAATGATCATAAAGATATTATGTACCTTTTAATCGAATAAATTTTATTAATTTACAAATACAATACGGTACATTTATACATAATCTGACATCATATGTCCGTCATTAGATCATTTTAAATATTTAACTCATCTTTTGCGTTGTTTTTCTTCTTAATATTTCATCATACATTTAATTACATTTAATATAAAAAAAAATAAAAATATTTGCAATAATCAATTTATTTATACATTTTTATTTTCTCAATAAAACATTATTAATTAAATAAAAAAAATATCTTCATTTATACTTTAGCTAATAAAAGATTTAAACTAGGTAGCAACACAGAAAAAAAAAACGGTCGGTTTGTACATTTTTAAATGATTAACCAATGTTTAATATAATTAATAAAAAAAAAATAATAACAAAATTTAATTGAACATTAATTATTGGTTTTTTTTGCAACCTTTATTTACAAATATTTAATTTTTGTTTTTCAAATTAAAGCTTAATTTAGACACAAATTTAATTATTAAAAAATGTTCGATGATTCTTTTGTGTGTAATTTTTCTTTATTTTTATAAACATACTTAATTTTTGTGTCACACTGTATTCAAAAATATTTTATACGATTAAGATAAAAAAAAATATATAAAATTGATTTTTATCGTTGTTTATTTTTATAAAAAAATTTAATTTAATGAAATTCCATTAAAAAATTATGAAAAATTTTGGAATAAAGATTAAAGTATTAAGTTACACAAGTAGTGTTCATCTTCATTTTCTTCTTGTCTTTTTGATAAATATAAATACGAAAAAAGGTTTATACTTGTAGTGTCCTTTATAAATCCTTTAATATTTTTATTTTTAAATTTCTATTAAGCACTTAAGTATTAATTTTTAAGATTTATTTTAATCACAAAAAACAATATACTAAATAAATTTTCTTTCACATACTTTTTAATAATCTAATATTTTCTATAAATTATTATTAATAAATATTTTAATTGAATAACGGTTTGTTGTTTATAATGCATATATGTTTCTCATTTATATAATTTTATTTTTAAATAAATAACATGTTTTTAGGCTGCAATCAGGCACAACTTATAATCACTATATATATTTACATATTTTTTTGTTGAATTATAAAAACTACCTGTTAAATAAAAATAACTAATATTATTATTATTATTTCTAATGGAAAATTATTACATTTTAATAAATTATTAAAAAATAATTTTAATAAATATAACTTCAAATTTTTATATTCATCACTGTAATATTAATTTCCGGTTTTTTTTATATAAATATATTCTCTTCATTAGTTTTATTCTTGTTTATTTAGTTTTCATTAGCTTTAAGCATAATAAAAGGTATGATTCATTTGTGCAAAATGTGCAAAATGAAAAATCCTTGACTTGTGAATAAAAGTATAAGAAATTTTTTCACTGTTAAAACTGTGTTTGCCTTGTAGGTGTTCGTTTCTTGAAGCCTGTTTTTTTTTTTGCAGATGTTTGTTTTGTTTAATAAATTTACAGTGTTGCATTCAAATTTTTTAATTATTTTTATGTTTTTGTTAGCTTCACGTGTTAAATTTTTATATATATATAAGATGATAAACTACTTGGTAATATCCTTAAATAAGAAATAAGTTAAATAAACTATGAATGATGATATTTTATTTATAATTATGCTTGAATAACAAAGTTGAATCTTGTTCCACAAATACAGCAATTACAATATTTAACTGGTGACATTTAGAAATGATGATTTACCATTTGAAGAGTTTTATTGTTGTTTGATTTCTTTTCTATAACTTAGATCTATAACTCATGAAACAAAATCATGAAAATAATTTTTTTTTTAGATATTAAATTGAAATTAATTTAGTTTATTTTAAAAAAGTACTAAATGTTAGAAGAAATAATTAAGAAATACTAGAAACTTGTAAACAACAAGTACAGGTGACATTTATATAAAATCTAAAACGTGTAGTAACAGCAAGTATTATTCATATTCTTAGAATAAATATGTATTGGCACTTGGTAAAATTACCATAAAACCATAAAATAAACTGAGAATATTCAATAATAAAAAAGGTGTCAAATAGAGTGTTGCATTGTTTTATTTATTTATTTATTTATTATTTTACACTTTGTGTACCTGTCCGCTGCATTTCAATAAAAAATTTCTCCATTTCTTTTTTAATTTTTGCAGCAACAGCAACAACAAATTCAACCTCAAACACTTGACCATATAAAATCATAAAATAAAGTGATAAATCGATAAAAATTTAAAGAAAATTGGAGGATGTTGTCACTAATAAAATTAATTAATACGATTACTTTTTATTTTTTTTTTATAAATTTTCATTTAATTTCTTATATTTGTAACCTGCCTGATTATTTAGTTCAGTTTCTTTTCATTTTGTTTTTCTTATATTTCGGTTAAAAATATTTCGTGTGAATTTTTCTAATTATGTAAAAATAATTATATTTTTCTTAAACCTTTTTCTCTGTTATTATTTTTTATAAATTATTTTTGTGTCTACGATTTTCGCATTTAATAATTTTATTTTTATGTAATCAACAAGAAAAATTATGAAAAGAGATTTACTTAATTTAATACTAATTAAAATTTCTTTTGTAGATGATGTAAGCTTGATTGTTTACTTTGATTACAGCGAAAATAGTTAAAAAATTTCTTGAGGAATTTTATCTTTTATTAACAAAAGTAATTTGGAAAACAGGTAACGAGTCCTTTTAAACCTTTTCTTTATTGATTTTACCTGTTAAAAAGATTATTTTTTACTATTTATTTATTCAACTTTGTAACGCTTGACAAGTGATGTAAGAAGAAATGCAAAAAATATTAATTTGTGCTGTTTTAACAAGTTGTAGTAGTTAGAATGCTGTTCATAATAATCATATAATTTTATAACATTATCCCTTTAAATATTTTTCTGTATATTTCAATGCACATTGAAATATATTATTCAACATGCTGTTAAGAATAAGAAAATATAAAATAAATTAAAATTGCACGAAAATGCACAATAGAAATTATTTATTGTTTTTTTTATTAGTATAAATAATTATTATGATTATATATATTATTTATCTACATATTGTATAGAGATCATAATATTCAGTGCGTAAGTAATTTATTCAAATTTATGCATAGAGATTAATTGTAAAAAATAATTCGCACATTATTCAAAGTTTCTCAATGTTCAGTTAAGTTTAAAAAAAAAAAACACACACACAAAAATCTTAAAAGATATTTAATTTTAAAATAATAGGAAAACTTACCTAATATATAATTAAAACCAATAAATCCACTTAAAAATAATCCTAAAAGGCACTTGTTTTATTAAAATAATTTTTTAGTCTTTTGTTTTTCTTCTTTTTTTATGATAACAAAATTAATTTTAGCTAAACACTAAAAATAACTTAGTTTACTTGTTCATTGTTTCTAAACTAAACAATTATTTTATATTTTAGATTTAAATTTATATATTTTTATTTTTTAATTCAAACTGGAAAATTAAAAATTTTATGTATTATTTTTGGAAAAATAATAAAGAAAAGATAAAAAACATTTAACTCAATTTTAAATTTAATTTTTACTTGGAATCAGGATCAATAATAATAAAATAATAATAAAACTAATAAAAGTGTAAAGAATTTTTCACATGATTATAGTGTGTTAAAAGCAATGGTAAAGTTAAATTTAAACAGGATACGCCTTCTTAGATTTTATTTAACGTTTTTTTAAAATAAAAATAAATAAACTAACCGAAGCCAAGTATTTCTTTTTAACATTAATTTATATTGTTGAATATATAGGTAACTTTGGTAGATAATTCTTCATCAGTTATAAAGTTTATTTTATTTTTTTGTGTAAAAATATTTGACCCACTTTGTAAATTCAATAGATAAATTTTTTTTATATATAAGAAATTTAAATTTTTATTTCATCTAATAATTAATATTATTTTTTTTTTTAAAATAAAAATTCTGAACAAATTAATTGGTTAATCGATAAATATTTATGTATATATTATATGTTTATTTAATTTAGAGAAATATTGGCAAAAAGAAAAAATGAAAAAATTTACATAAATGTGGCAAAGTAAATAAACGTTTTTATTTGTTATAAAATATATTAAATAATTCTAATGGATTTAAAAAGGTCATCAACATAATTCTTATATTTTATTGAATTATTTTTTTTATTATTATAATATTCTTTTGAATTTTATTAGTTTATAATCCAAGAAAATGTTGCAACATAAAGTAAATAATTATTTTTTTTATTATTATTCTAAATGTTTAAAGTAGAAAAAAAAAATGCCGAAACATTATGCTGTTATTATAGAGTAGCAGAAAAAAAAATAATAGAAAGAAAAAATGTTTAGTTTTATTCTTCCTTCTATATATTTATACAATTCACTGTTTTTATTTATTCTTTAAGAACACTCTTTGGGTTATATATATATATATTTTTTATTTTTCATTTCAAACACACTGTATGCAATATATAAGAAAAAAAAAATGTTTTTATTTAAAATTCACTGAATCAATAGTAATCAACTACCTACTTATCCAAAGGCCAAACACTCACTGAACAACCGTCATCGTAATGTAAACTGTTGGTTAAAAAAAATAGAAATATTTTTATAAGAATAAAATGTTATAAATCAGCTAAGATATTGTATAAACTATACAGGTATATTTCTGTTTTTCTTATTTCGTTGTGTATGAGTTGATTGACTTAAATGTGTATTTTTGCTGTTTTACTAACAAACATTTACTAGCTACGTTTTTCACTCACAAAAGAAACAAAAATATTTAAAGTAACGTAAAATGTATAAAAATATGTTAAAGAAATCATTAGAAAAGTTTCTGTAAGATTTTTATGTTTATACGTTTGTCAGTTTTATTAAATTTAATAATAATTATTAAATATTTAAGGAAAAGATTTCAATGCAAAGTAAAGTAAGAACCTGGTATTAATAATAATAATCCATCTGACTTCTTTTTGTGTCTTTATTAATCACTTGCAACAAAATAAAATATTATTTCTTTAGCAAACATTAGGTAAATATAAATTTAAAAACGAATTGATCCGCATAAAATAAAGCGTGAGTTGAAATTTATCAGGTAATAATACATAAGAAGTAAAAAAAAATTAATAATAATAAAATTACGCTACGTTACAGTTTCTTATATGTGTACTCACACACAATTATTATGCTTTTGTTTTGTGACTGATGATGTGTTGGCTTCTTGGCTCTTATATATTTTTCCACTTGCTTTTTATATATGCATATGTATGCTTTTTAAATGATTTCTTCGATTGCTATTTAACTCTATATTCTTTATACGATTTTTTTTTTAAATAATGCTTTCCTTTGGTGTTTGGTAAAGTTTAAAGAACCGGTTTACAGTTTGATTCGTTATTCTTTTAAAATTATAATAAAAAAAAATCAGCATAAGTTTGCTTATATTTTTCAATCATTATATATATAGTAATCACGAATAATGATGATGACTGTTACTTACTTTTAAAGAAAAAAGACTTAAAAGTTTGTTGTATTTGTTGAGTTTTCATATATATTTATAACTCTTTTTCTTATGTAGATATTATTTCTATTAACTCGGCTGCGTGTGCTAATGTTAATGACATGTCAATACATTATATACATATACATATTTTATACGAAAAGGTGTAAGTTTTTCTACATTTTATTTATTATTAGTAATACATATTATTACCTTTTTTTTTGTTAAGGTAAAGTTTAGTATGAAATGGTGTCGAATATTTTTATGCTACAATTAAAATTCTTGAAGGTTTTATAAGCTTTTTGAAAAAAAAAGAAAATTTTCTCGTTTAAATATTTATTTTGCATGTATTTTTTAAAGTAAACAAAAATTTAATTAATTATTGTAAGAATAAAATACTGTAATTATAAAGTAAAAAATAGAGGACATTACATTGTAATATTGTATTTGTTTTGCTTATAATATTAATTAATGTTTAATTCAATGTAAAGCTTAATTTACTGTATATAGTAGAATAAAGTAATAAAAACAATGTAAACTCCCTACACCTTCGACAACTGTGCAGATTATATATATAAACATAACATTTGTAGTCATTCGTTAACAATTATATTATACAAAGTATTAGTTTTCAATATAATTTTCATTTTTAATACTAAGTAATATTACTTAAAATTAGCATAACTTGAGGTAAACTTAAATTATTTTAAATTGATTAAATTTAACTGTGTCTGACAACGACTTATATATACAATTTGTAAATTATTTATTTTATTTGCTTATTTTGTAGAAAATGAAAAAAATAAAAAAAATGCGGTACAATGGCTAATTACATATAATATAATTTAAATATGCAAATATGTTATAATTTTATTTTAATTACAAAAAACATTATGAATTTTTCCTTTTTTATTTTACTTGGTAAGTTATAATGTCTAGCTTCCTAGTCATCGATTTATTTATTAATTGTCAACGCGACTAAACTCATTTAAAGTTAAATAAAAATTAAAAAAATTTTTTTTTTGGATTTTTCATTTATAACGGGTTTGTCGTTTGTTGATGTCTTTTATTTGAATTTTTTTTTTTTCTTTATGTTTTCTTTTTCATTATTATTATTATTATTTCTTTGAAAATATTTCAATAATTTTATTTTTTCTATTCAGCCCTGCTGTATTGTTTTGTTTTATTTCAAAAACAAAAATTATTAAAATATTAATAGCAATTATGAAACGGTAGTATGTCGCGGCTTATACCAATCTCAACACAAACTATAGTTAAAAACTGTTTAGACGTTCTTAATATATCGTTTGTCTGTTTTTTTTATTATTTTTTAATTTTAATTAAAGATGAGATAGGAAGTTTTGCTTTTTTTTTTCTCTTTATGTTTTCAATTAAAAAAATAAAACATATTTGAAAATGAATTAAAATTTAGGGAATAAACTTTAAAAAAAAAAAAGGTTAAAGACGAAGATTTTGGCTAAAAAAAATTAATTTTTCACATAGTTAATGGTTGTTTTTGAACGCAGGTTCATTCGCCACATCTTCTTATGAAAAATAAAAAGGTATATTTATAAGATTTACTTTGGGTATTTTGATAGTTTTTCTCTTTATTATATTTCGTTTTCTTCTGTTATTTTGATGTTTTCTTCTGCTTTATTTATTTATTTGTTTTTTTTTTCTGTAAATTCCAAACATTTGCCATCCCATGTTTTTGTATTTTCTTTTTAAAAAAATTTTTTTTTTGTATGCCTTTAATGTGTTATTCTCAAATATTTTTCTGACGTGATTTAGCTTTTTTTTCTCTTCTTTTTAATTAATAGAGAGAAAAAAATCATTTATCATCTTTTAAATATATTTTCGCTGAAAGGTAATAATATTTTATTTTATTTTTTTGGTATGTTTGTTTGTCGCTAGACTAGCATAATATCGTTTTAAATTTTTAATTAATTTTTAGTTCTTATTAGAATTTTTGGTAGTTATTTTCTTACATGAAGATTTGTTATTCGAAACATATCTAAGCTTATTTAACTATTAACTAACTTTGAAATACAATTTTTAGTAGCTTTTGTTAGTAAATTCTGTCTTATGTAAGAATTTTAAATAATTTTGCACAATTTAGGATATTTAACAATATTAACTATACAACGAACTAAACAAATCTGTGGTATATCCAATATTAAGCGATATTATTTAAACATCAATAGAAAAAGTAATAAAAATTATCTTGCAATGAACAGTAATGAGGGCAAATGTAATGCAAAAAATACGACAATAATGTGATATTACATTAATTACCAAAATACACTATCAAAAGCATTACGAATTCACAAAAAAAAAATGTTTCTAACACTTTTCTCAATTTCAAGTATTATCTATTTATTTTTATTATTATTTTTCTAGCAACCACTGTAGTTGTTTATAATAAATTTTTCATACAATTTTCCTAAACAGCAATCTTATCACAAACAAAACAAAAATAAATAATAAAAATCATAAAACAAGAAATATTTCTAGTTCAAAGTTAACTTAATTTGTTATTAATTAATTATATTTTTTTCTATATTTAAACTAGGTCACATTAATTATTCCTTTAATCTATAATATACTTTATACCTGCTTTATTTTATTTCAAACAAAAATATAAAATCATAAAAAGTAATTAAGATCATTTTATTGATTATGTTTTTGAATTTATGCTAATTAAAAAAATTATTTTTTTTGTTATTTTCTTTTAAAATATTTAAATTATTTTGGTATGTATTATTATGTATAAAATAACTTTATATGTCAAATATATGCAAGACTCATTCAAGTTTTGCACTGACAATTATTTAACGATTATTATTTGTAATTATATAGTATTATTTGTGGTAACCAGTGATGTTGATATACCGTTTCATATACATAGTTAACCATTAACTTAGTTTTAAATATTTTTAATCAACTTCATTCGTTAGGTGTTTTTTGCTTTTTAAAATTATGCAGAAACCCAAAAGACATTTAGAATGACTCAAAGATTAATACAAATTTAATTATATTGAAAATATAAAAATAGAAATTACAAAAGAGAAATAATTTCTTAGTAATTTCAATCGTTGTCATCGTTGTTTTTTTTTTCTACTTTATGATTATTTTTCACTCACTGTCATTTTAATTAAATTAAAGTAAAGGAATATGCAATTGAATAGCTCTTAAATCATATAATATATAATCTTCACTTTGTTCATTTTGTCGTCACTTTTTTATTATTATTAATAATTCCTTTCATAGCTGCTTATTATATTCCATAAATTATGGCTACTTTAAGCAGCTACGTTTATTATTATTATTATTTTTTCATTTGATTTTATTTCCGGTTAAATAATATAACGTTATCTATTTAATATGCGTTTAATATACATTTTTTTTTTTGTATTTATAGAAAATAATAAAAATATTAGTCAGTTTGGTAGTTTGATTATATTATTTTTGGTATTCGGTTTTTAACTTCTTTATTCAATAAATAAATAAAAATTATTAATTAACTAGAAAAGACAGTGTCAATGACACACCTAATTTCTCTTTATTCTTATTATTAGTATTATTTATTTATTAATTATATTATTTTAATTAAATTTAATAATTATTTTGTATTAGTCATAATTTTATATTAATTTTAGTAGATATATTGTAGCAATATTGATCACAAAAATATCCATTAACGATATATATTTATATGATCACAAGTTTATGTTTAATTTAAACTAGTTTGTGAAAAAGCTAGGACATTACATAAGACATGAAGTAATGTTTATGATCAGGAAAGTAAACTCGTTTATTATTTTATTGTTGAAATTCTGACCGATATAAATCTGTTATTTAAACACAATAAATAGTTTGCGAATTTTGTTTGTAGCAACATTAGACGTTAATCAATCAATTAAAATTATTATTTTTATTGATAGTTCATAAGCCAATGTCTTTCAATTTTGTGTAAAGGCATAACGATGACACCGTTCTTGTATTATAACTATTTATAACCAAATAAACAATTAGTCGTAGGTATATTTTCACTTTATTTATTGTTGCTTCTATTCAAAGTACAAAAAATTTAACACAATTTTGAGATTATTTCCATAAATGCAAATGCAAAAACTGTCACTGAATTCTCATCGGCATTGAGTTTAAACATTCAATGTTAAACAATAATTCGAAACTACAATAGGTTAATTTAAATTAATCTAACAAGAAGCAACATAAATAACACTTGTTTAAAGCAATTTTAATAGTTTTTTTTGTGTGTTTTCTTTAATACGTTTAAATGACTGAGTTAATTTAAATATTTGTACAGAAAGTTTGCACAACGAAAAACTAAACAAATTTTTTTTTTATTATTATTTATATTTTATTTAATTATTTTAATTTAGTTCAAAATTAATTTTTCTTTTTCTTCATCGTCTACTATATTTCTGTATTATTTGCTTCGAATTTTGTATTATTATAATAAAAATAAATTTAATTAAATTAAAAATTCTTATTTTGATATAATTTCTTTATTATAATTTTGATGTTATTTATGCTTTTTGGTTATTTTTATTTTTTTCTTTCTTTGAGCTGTTGTTATTTTCAACAATCGGTAAAAGTGATAATTAAATTGTAAAATTATCTTAATTCAGTGAAATTTTTATTATTATTTTTTATAGGATTTCACCGTATGACTATACTGCTTGCGACAAAATATTGATAAATTTTTCACTTGGTTATTTTTTTTTAGTTTTATTTAAATAAAATAATTGGACAAAATAATTAGCAATGTAATTGTGTCAGAGCTTTAACATGTAAGTTTTTTACTTAACTTTTTTAATCGGATTAATTATTCAACAATATTCTGTTATTATTTTTTTCTTATTTTATGTTAATTGTGGATGTTTTGTCTAAGAAAACACCTAAGAAAATATTTTACAAAATTAACGTGCAAATCCGTAAAAATAGCGTTTTTAAACATTGCCTGTCCACTCAAAAGTCTGACAATAGATAATTTATGTAAATACTTATAATCATTAGAATAAAATGGAAAACCTCTAAGAATAGACTTAAACAAGATTTCCTCATTTCGAATGTGAAAAATGAGTTACCGTATTTTACCGACTACAAGACGCGATGCATTACTTTTAAAAATAGACTGAAATTTTACGTGTGTCTTATGGTCCGAAGGTAACATTATATGATTTTGAAAATATATTTTTCTAAAAATCCTATAATCTTAAAATTTTGAGATGCGTCTTATCGTTCGGTGCGTGTTATAGTCCCTTAAATACGATACAAACTCAATTTCTAACACTTAAACACACACTGAAACATAATTACTCTGATTAAGCATATCAATATAGCAGCAACCAATAATAAATTGCATCAAACAACATGTAACATTTTTAATAAAATAACAAAAAGAATTATTTAATTAAAATTAATATTTTATTATTATTAATTTTTACCATGTATAATATATAGAATATAATTTATTTGTCGTACATAATTATAATAATTAATTAATTGTAAATAAATAACAATATTTCTATAATATATATATAAAATTTAAATAATTAAGACAATGATTTAATGGGGTTGGAAAAATAAAGGTGTGTTAATTTAATAATATGTGAGTGATTATACAAAACAAAAAAAACCTTTTTCTTATTACTTTTATTAAACTGTTTTAATTTTATATTTGTATTTAAACATTATATTTTAATTAAATTAAAATAATAAAATGTTTTACTTGTATTGTTATTTATATATATATGAAATTCATTTATAAAACCACTTATTTATTTATGATCCACTATGCTACTGCTGATGCTTAAACTTTAGATAATTTATTATTATTATATGTATTTTGTTTAAATAATTAATTATCTCATTTGATTTTAATTAATTAAATTATTTTTTCTAAATTTATTACATTTATGTTCAATAATACTATTTTTAATATATATATTTTAATTAAATAATTTTATTTATTTCTTCCATTAAGTAAATCTTTTTTGCAAGGATTCAAATAAAGATTTTTTTTTTTGTATACTTTTTTTTTATTAGACAAAATATAAGACAAAAAAATAATAAATTTAAGGAAAAACTTATTAATAAAGAATAAGAATATTCGATACAATTTCGTTTCGTTAAAATAATAAAATAAATTAAATACATTAGAATGAAAAATATATGAAAATAAAATTTATTTGTAATTGCAACAATCTTATCGCTTTTATTGATTATACAAAAAAAAGTACATTCAAAAAAATAATAATTAAGCCGTAAAAATAATCAAAATAGCTACCTTTTGTTAAATTATTATTAAGAAATTCTATAACTCTTTTATTCAGTGTGGCTTCTTTTTTTTTTATTAAATAATAATTTATTAATTAATTTTTTATAGGTGAGGAGGAGTAGTGAGAATCAGAGAGCTCTCATTTAATATTTAAATAAATTTTCTTTTTTATTATTTTGATTATAACTTTTTATACTTAAATATTATTGTAAATCTTTAAAACACAAAGTAAATGACATATTTAATTATGTTTTTATTTATTATTTTAATTATTAATTGGTAATTAATAAATTTAATCGGTCCATATAACTTATTGCCATAATATTATTACTATAATATCTAATTAAATCTTAACCAACGTTTACAAATATTATTCTTTATTATTATTATTATAATTATAATCCATATTATTATTATTATTATATAATTACTATAATATTTAAGCAAAAAATAAAAATTATAATAAATAAAATTCAATAGAAAAAATAAAATAAAAATAAATTAATTGATAAATTAGTTATTATTTTTATGATTATTAATTAATTATTAATAATATCATTTAAATTTAAAACATTATTTTTTTTTCTTCATTTTTCTTATCTTTTTCTTTGTTTTTTCTTGTATAATTTAATTGTTTGTTTTTATTTTCTTTTCTTTATCAATAATTTTCTTAAAATTAATTTCTATTCAGAGTAAATATTGTTTCTTATTATTTAATATTTTTAAATCAATTAAATATAAATAAAATAATGGTGATGTTACTCAAATTATTGACATTATTTAATATGTTTTTCATTTTTCTTTCTTTCTTTTTTTTTTTTTGTTAAAATTAATTTTCCATTTTCTTTTATTTATATATTTATAAAATTGTCTAAATAATTTTTCTCTATTTATACACATTTTTATTTACAAAATAAAATATTAATTTTTCAATTTAATTATAACAAAAATTATTAATTTAAAGAAAATTATTTTTAATAAAAAATATTGTCTCCAAAAATTATTTAATTTTAATAAAAGAAAATTATTAAATCATTTTTGGAGAGATATTTCTTTTTCTCACTTTATAGATATAAGTTTAATTAAAAATAAAAAAGAATTGCAAAATTATTGATTTGTATTTTGTGTCTCGATTTTCCTTCTTTTTGTTTTGCTAATTTATTATGTTAAAAGAAATAAAAATAAATATATATAAAAAAGAAAATAATAATTTTTTTATATAAAATCAAAAATGATAATTAGTTTATCCTGAGAAATCTTTGAAATTTTTTATTTTGTTTTTACTTTTAGTACGATTCTATGATTATTTTTCTTGTTAAATAATAAAAATAAAAATTATGAGTTAATTTTTTGTTTTGTTTAAATTAATTAATTGTGTCATTTTAATTGAAAAATTATAAACAATTTGCTTTTTTTTTGTTAGTTTTCTTAATTCGCGTTTTTTGATTATGGTTTTTAAAACACTTTACACAAAACACCCACACTAATTGTGTCTGGTTTATATAATATTTGGTATACAAATAGTCACTTATTATTATTATAAAAATATTTTTATGAGAGATATGTTATTAAATAAAAAATAATTTAATTTAACTGATAAATATTCGTAATTTTCTGTTTTCATTTCTAGTTTTATTTATATCCCAATTATTGATGATTTAAGGCAAACTTTTAATTATAATAAATATAATTAATTACATTGTTACGTATCAAGATCATCTTGTTGTGAACTGAAATAGCTCACTAAACCACTAAATTCACTTGTAGAGGTACGTTCCTCGTCAGTTGGTGGTGGCCCTGAATACGGTATGGCAACAGGTGGTGGTGGTCCACCGGTGGCTGCAGCCGCAGCTGTAATGATGTCAGGATGTGATGTTGGCGGTGGTGGTGGACCTGTTTTAACAATGTTATATTGATCATATGGAGGAGTTTGATTGGGAGGACCAGTCTGTTGAGGTGGAGAATAATAACCTCCATATTGTGGAGCGCAATACGGTGGTGCGACTAAACCAGCAAACTTTTTATTTAAAACTCCTCCTGCCTGCAATCTTTGCCTTCCACTTTCTTTGCCTTGATATTCAATAGTTGTAGAAGCACTTGATGTTGGTGGTAGTCCACCTCGTATTCCTATAGAAGATGCTCCTGGATCATGCAAAGGAATATGCATTGACGGTGGACCCGGTGCAAAACTATGGCCTCCGTACATTGATGTCGGTTGCCTTTAATATATATTTTATTATTAATTAATTAAAAATCAAAATAAATAAATTTTTAATAATTTTTTACCTATACATTCCATGCGGAGGTGGTAATGATTGTCTATGATCTGGTGGCAAGTAATGTGCAGCACTTGGTGAACCACTAGGAGAACCACCGACTGGTGGTGTTTGATTGGGTCCAAAGGGTGACCGCATTAAATGCGGTGAAATACTCATAGGTGGATTTCTAATTTGAGGGGGCCCATAAAAACGGGGTGGCATTGAACCTATAATGAAAATAAATAAATTAATTTGACGCGATTAATATTCATTTTTAATTCTATATTAATAATTAATATAACCTAGCAAAAATACTACTAAAATTAATCGTTAGCAATTAATTTAAAAGTTAATGAATACCTTGTGCACCATAAGGTGCTGGCATTGAACCCCTTTGAGGTTGCGGTAATCTCGTTATAACTGATGGAGTAGCTCCCCCTACTATTGTATAAAGTTGAGGTGGAGCGGCAATAGATAATTTATTTGTGTCTAATTTATTTATTTATTTTAATATAAAGAAAAAAAAAGATAAATATTTTACTACTATATGTTACCATACAACTAATCAAACTTAATATCGTGGACTTAAAACTCAGCATATTAAAAAACAAATATTTATATATACAAATTTAATTTCTTACCTGGTGATGATACAAGCCGCTCGGCAAGTATTGGATTATTCTTTGGGTCTCCAGCAATCAATTTAGCTTTTAATTGGCTATTTGCCATTGAACTAAGATCGGTTACATGTGATGATGCTGGAAGTAAATCTTCCCGAAGTGGTGTTATCTTTTTCCTTCGTCCTCGTTTCTTTACAGGAGTGGTTTCTAAGGCTGCTGGATTTATACCTGTTAACGCTGGGTTTTCTGTATGAATTATTGGCGATGGTTGAACAGAAAGAACAGTAGTAGGTATAATAGTTTCTTGATTCGTTATAACTGGTATATATGGTGATTTAATAACTCCTTGACCCGTATGCAAAGGTAAAATATGTGATGGTGAAGAATGTGCTTGCAGATGAGATGGAGGCGTATGTAATTGTACATGAACTGGTGCATGTGATCGCATTGCCAATGTTACAGGATTTGATGCGGTTAAAAGTACTTGTTCCGATGTAGATGGTCCTGATATAATGGGAATGTTTAGCTGAACTGCAGTTGGAGCCAAAGGAGCATGTAATATTGTCGGTATTGCAATTGGTCCATGTGCCGATAATGGTAATTGTGTGTTGGGGACAATTGCGGCCATTAAAGGTGCTTGTATAACTGGAGTCATCAAATTTTCTGATTTTGGAATTGATTCAATTTGCAAGAGTTCAGCTTTAGACTTTCGTTTTCTTTTTTTTGGTTCTGGCTTCTCTGGTGTATCAATTGTCTTTAGTTCATCTGTAGAAAACGGTTTTCCTTGTTTCATTTTTTCTTCTTTTAATTTTTTATTTCTTATAACTTCTCCTGCTAATTTGAGTTGCTGTTGTGCAAAGTCTTCTTCTTCCATCATTTTTGCAATTTCTTCTTCATCCATATCTTCCGGATTAAAATCTTCAGGCAAACTATTATCAAATTCTGAATCAGTATGCTTACTTCGGTTAAAATCCAAATCTAACGCTTTGGCACTTTGTATAACTTGTAATGGTACAGTAGATATCGAATCTGGAACTGGCTCTGCAATATTATCAGGTAATGGAGGTGCTATGATTTGTACATCTAATGGTGGTAATTCAATAATTTTTGGCGCTGCAATTGTTGGTTCAGCATTTTTTGCAGCCAACATTCGTTTAATTTCTTCTTGTTTTTTAATAAATCTTTCACGCTCTTCTGGAGGTGTATCTGGTCGCTTTACGCCAGGTTTAATGCCATCGTCAGAGCTTTCATAATCTTCGATATAGGTAATTTTTTTTCCACGTGTACGACGACTAACTTCTCCATCCGATTTTTCTTCATTTTCAACATTTTCCAATTTTTTTATAGTTATGCCTGCTTTAAACGATTTTTCATCATCTTCTTTCTTTTTTGGTTTTTTCCGTGATGGTGGCGGAGGGGGACGTTTAGATATATCTCTATTTGGTGCCTTCCTGTTTACTTTCTTTTTTTTCTTAGGTCTCCATGCACCATCGCTAGCTTCACTATCAGAATCAGTGTCATCACATAAATCGTTACTATCAACGTCTTCTTCTTCTTCATCCTCGTCGTCATCAAAATCGGAAAAATCAGAATCATCTCTTTTCTTTCTTTTAATTTTTGGTGCTTCTATATTTGTATCTTCGGAATCGTCATTTATAAATTCTCGATCAAAACGATTTTTTCTCTCGCGCGTTGATCTTCTCGTTTCGCCACGATTCCTACCTCTCCTTTGTTTTAATTCCAACTCCATAGAGCTTTCACTTCCGCTAGATGCAGAATATTCTTCTTCCGATTCAGGAGAGCTTTCTTTAAAGTCTTCATCAGAACCGTTATCTTCATCGGAAGATACATCAAGTGTAGTTAACTTTCTACTTTTCTTCTTTTGATTGCGTCTTATAATTGGCTCGGAATCACTATCTGAAGAAGAAGCCTTTTTATCATCAGTATTTTCTACTCTAATATCTTTTCCTTCAATTTTTGTTTCATTATCATCCAATTTGTTATCTTCATCAATTCTTTCACTATTATCATCTAATTCTTTTTGCCGCATTTTTTCTTCTTTATCAGCTTCAATGATTGTTGAAATATCTTTTCCCCGTCCTAAATTTCCAGCACCTTTTACTTCATCCATCTCTTCTTTAATTGCAGAATTAATTAAATCATCATAATCATTAAAACGATAGCTAACTACTGTTTGACGTCGTTTTCTAAATTTATAAATCGGTGCATCTGAGTCTGAACTTTCATCGTCATCATCAGAATAATCACGAGTATCCTTAACTCTTTTACTCCGTCGTTTATGGCTATCGAGGTCTTCGTCTGACGAACTATGCTCTTTGACGCTTCGACTTTTACTACGACTCTTTTTCCTAGCAGCTTGCTTAGGTGAAAGAACATTTTCCATACTTATATTTGTGTAAATCAACCGTTTTTTACGATTCTCTTCTTGTTCCTTTGCTTTTAACATATCATCAAAAACAGCTAAGTAATCATTGAAGCTATCTATTAATTTATCGTGTTGACATAGTGGACAAAACCAATCTCCTTCTGGTATTAAAAATAAGAGAGGCTTAAGGCACGAACAGTGATATCCTTTGTCACAATTATCACATAAAAGAATCCATTCCGGATGATCATGTTTACCACAAGTTTGACAAGCATGATCTGGATTGTCATCCTCTTCAATTTCATCTTCTGGATCCTTTTTTACTGTTCTAGCGCGCTTCATCGGAACTGTTTGCGTTTCATCTTCAATGTCTGATTCTGGTGAAAATTCGTGGTCCGATTTAAATAAGTGCGATCGACCACCATCTGACTCTTCGCGTTCATCTAAATCATCTTCTTCTTCTTGTTCACTTTCACTTTCTTCTGCAGACGATTCATTCCAACCAGATGGTTTACCACTATTCCGTGAACGCTTTTTCTTTCCAGATTTTTTAACCGATTCAACTTCACTTGCATTACTTTCAGAATCAGATGGTATATAACGCTTACTGTCGTCATCGGGTGAAGTCTTCTGTAATTTCTTTTTCTCAGATTCTTCTTTTAATTTTTGCAAAGCAATTTCTTCTTGTTTCCGTCGTTCTGCTTCTTCTTTAATTTTGAGTTGTGCAATCCTACGTGATTGCCGTACCGGATTCTCCGTAGTTTCTGTGCTTTCAACTATTAAACTAGCATCGATTTCAAGACCTAAAATACGATTACCTAAAATAAAAAAAAATTATTCTATATATTAAATATATAAAAATAAATGAATACATACCTCGCCGTCCTTTACGTGGAGTTTGATTCTTAGTCTCAGCTTTTTTAACTATTTCAGTTTCAACTTTGTCTAAATTATCTACTTCGTTTCCTTTTTTATAAGATTTCGAAGTAACTTTTGGTTTTGGTTCTAATTTCTTTGCGGGTTGTTTCTTCACAACTTTTGGCAGTTGTTTTATAATCGATTCTTTTGTTATTAATTCAAATGGTGCGTCTAACGGTTCCTCTATAGATCCCAATAGTGTAGTTGTTACAATTTCTTTGACTTCAGTTCTTGCTGGAATAATTACGTCTAACGGATCTTTTTCTTGTGGCTCTATACTAGGTGATGGCGAAGTTGATTTTTCAGGTAAACTAGAAATTTCGTTAATAATACTGTCTTCTTGTTTAGGAACAATTATGTTTGTGCTTGTTAAAAGGTCAGGCTGTGAAATTGGAGTATCTAATGTAAATGTTTTAGGTAAAATTTTTGTACTCAAATCTTCTGAAATAGTTTCAACTTTTACACTTGTATTTATACTAATATCTTCTAAATCAGATTTTTCATCATCTTCGTCGGAAATTGTTGATACAGCAGCATCAGAATATCCAGTCAATGATTCTGGAGATGGTAAATCTACGTCATCAAAAGTGTCAGGTAACGTTTGATTATATAAATCGTGCTTAAACACTTGTTTGTTATCAGAATCTTCAATTTTTAAAACACTAGATTGCAGCATGATTGGCGTTTCTATATTCTTTTCTAATATTTTGGTTGCTTTATTTATTGATTCTGCTTCTGGTAGTGTAATGGATGATCCTAGTATTTTATAAGTATCAATATTTGAACTAGTTGTACTTGGTTTATCTATTGAAAGATTTACAATTTTACTATGATCAACATTAGATTCTTCCATTTTTTTTAATGTTGATAATGAATAATCGCCTATTTCATTATACGGATCAAATGCAGGCTTCAAATTTTGTTCGTTTATCTTGTTACCTTTTTCTGAGTCTAAAATGTTAAGGAAAGTTGGACTTTTTCTTTCTGAATCAGTACTCATTAAAGCAGATGATGGTCGAGATCGCGTAGGTAATCTAGGCTTTGATCGCTCACGAGTTTGTTCACTATCACTGCCACTACTTGATTCGGTTTCTAATTTTCTTTTAGATTCAATCTCTTTTCGCAATTCCAAATTGATATGTCTGCGAATTTTTATACGCTTTCCACCAACATCATTTACTAAGTCGCTCTCTGATTTATCTTCATTTTTTATAACAGAACTACTATCGTTTGCTAAATTTTGATCGTCTAAATGTCTTCGTTTTCTGGTAGTTGAAGATGACATCTGAATATTTTCTGGTACTTTTAAATCTTCTACACTATACTTTTGATCTTTTTCTGTAGCGCTTTCATCCATTTTCTTTTTCATACTTTCTATTTTTTCTGATTCCAAATTTTCATTTTCATCTTCTGAAAGCCTGCGCTTTCGATTTTCCTTTACTGATACGATAGAACTTTGTGCATCAACATTAGTCTGTTGCTGCATTTGTTTTAACTCAATAGCTTGAACAATTTTTTCTAAACGAGATTTTGTTTTATGTATTGGAATTGATTCTTTTTGAGGAACAGGAATAATAGGTACTGCTTGTTTTGCAAATTCATTTTGTTCAATTGGAATATTACTTATTGAAGGCGATTCTTTCGGCAATTCATTTTGTTGAACAGGATTCATTGATGATGATTCTTTTGAAAATTTTATTTGTTCTGTTGTAACGTTTTCCATTATTTGTTTTTGCAAACCTTTTCCTTGGAGTAGATTAACAGATTCTGGTTCTTTTGGTAGATATTTGTGTTCTACAGGATATGATTCTTTTGATTTTTCTTCTGGATGAATGATAACATTTGACACTAGTTCTTGTGAAACAGGAATACTTGTTATTAAATCTTTTTGTAAAGATATAATTGGTGTTATCTCTTTTGCTACCTGGCTAATTGGAATAGTTTCTTTTTGATCAGACATATTTTGTTCTTCTTTATGAGATTCTTTTGGGTCTGCAGAAGCTTCCTTTTCTTCTAATAGATTTTCTTCTTTAAAAGAAATTGGAATTTCTTTCTGATTATCTGGCGTACTTGACTCTATTTTTTCTATAACTTTTGGTTTTTGTTCAGGCTCATGCATTGTACATATTTCATCTTCAATTTCTTCTTTTTGCTGATCAGAAGCTACAGATACCGATTTGTCTTGCACATCTGATGAAATTGGTGAACATGTATTACTTGTCACTTGAACATCAATCTTTGACACATCTTCTCTCGGTAAAGATGTTTCAACAACGTAATCGTCATGCTTTTTTAATATTGGACATGTATCATCAATTAGATTTGGTGCCTGTAATTTATGTGGTTCAAATTTGAGCTCATCTTCAACTGTTGGCTCATCAGATTTTGTTATTTCAATTATAGGTATTGGTGATTTTTCAGCCTTTTCTTCAACTGCTGTACTAACGGATGTTAAATCTTTTTCAATTATTTCTTGTGTTTTGAGTAAATCTTTTACAGAAACACTAATGTCTGTTTTTTCTTGATTTTCGAGTAATTTTGGCGGTTCTTCAATATCACTGTAAGATATTTGAGCAACTGTAATTTCTGACCCTTGTGTCATATTATTCGCAAGATCTTCAGATTTTTCAATACTTTTGTTATCTTCTAGGACATCATCTGTAGCTAAATTTTCATTTATATTTGATTGCGTCACTAATGATTCCGTATTATCTGCAAAATTTTCATCATCTGAAAAATTTTCAAACTCAGATATATCTGATCCTCCTAAATCCTCTTCGATTTCGGGAAAATTTTTATCACGAGTAGTTACAAGCTGCAATGGTGTTTCACTATTGTCGATTGTTTGATTTAAAGAATCATTTGCGTTGTCACCCAATGTTGTGTCAGTTATTAATGCATCTGCATTAATCAACGGAATATCTGTTAAAGATTTATTCTCAATGTCTTCTAATCGATTTTGCAATTTTTCTTCAGTTATTTTTACATTTATATCAGGACTTAAATTAATACTTTTTTCTGATTCTATTTTCGCTTGGTTGGTAAGAATATCTTCATTTAATATTAAATCTTCTTCTATTTGTTCTGAGATATTATCCTCCATATTGTCTTTTACTTCGCCCTTTGCTTTATCAGGTAGTAGACTACCAATTTCATGTTTTTCACATATTACTTTTGATTCTTCAATATCTAATTTTGTAATATTATCAATCATTTCACTCTCTTCTTCTACCTTTGCTAGTTCATCCAAGCATTTAGTTGTCTGATTTTCTAATACCACTGATTTTTCGCAGATTTCAGACGTGGATTTATTTTCAAAATTAATTTCCGAATTAGTATCTTTATTGATAACTTTATTTAAACCATCATCCACTTCTTCCCTAAGAGTTATATTCGAATTATTCACTGTATCTAAACTTTCGTCAGTGTCTATTTTTAATTCCGATGGTTTTTGTAACTCTTCAGATGTTTCAAAATCAGCGAGCACCTGTTCTTTCGAAAAAGGGTCAAGAGAACAACTATCTGCAGACTCCAACGATTTTTCTTGTATATCAGCATCTTGATTGCTATTTTCAGAATCATTGGCATTTACAATTATACCTTGTTTTTCAGTACTTGCACAATCTTGTATGATTTCTAATTGTTCATTTGTTCTTGTATTATTTTTAAAAATTTCAGATTCATCTTTATTATTATCTGAGTCTTTTTCGGAATCTATACTAATTTTATTCTCATGTATGGAAATTGTTTCAGTCATAGAAGTTTTATTCTCTAAAGATTCATTTGAAATAATTTGATTAGTATTAGAATCAATTTCAGGCTCAATATCACTTTTATTCTCTAATTTTGGTTCAATAGAATCAAGAGATGCAATTTCAGAAATAACTTCCGATGACAATGTTGGCGTCTCAATATCCAAATTACTTTCAATTAAATTTTCCTCTTTTGTTGGAAATTCTTCTTTTTTACTATCAACAATTTTTTCAGAACATAAAGATGAAACGGTAGCTTCATCAAAACTTTCGGATAATATAATTTTTTCTTTTAACGAGTTATTTTCATTTATATCTTCAATTTTTAAATCATGAACATCTTTATCTGCATCAGAAATAAAGACATTTTGTGAACTTAAATTAGTTTGTGAAACATTTTCATTATCTATAATTGGTATATTATCACTTTCCACTTCTATTTGTTCACGGTTTTCGATTGCAGTATTACTTAAAACGATATTGTTTTTATTAACATCAGTATTTGTGTCTAACACTTCGACAGAGGTTACCATTTCAGAAGAATTATCTAATATGATTCCTGTCGATAGTGTATCTATAGATGTCGTTGCATTATCTGACTGCTTATCAAATGTTTCCTTACAATCTAAAATTGTCTTTTCATCAGATATATTTTCGATTTCTTCATTATCTGATAACTTCTTTGAACTATCAAAAATCTCAGTTTGCTTTAACTCATCATAGAAATTTGTATTTGATGATTCTGCACTTTCAAAATTACTTGTATCTGATGATGATTGTTGTTCGATTATTTTTTCTTTATTATCTATTATATTTGAAAAATCATTATTATTACTATTTGAAGTTTCATCAATGAAATCGTCTGGAGAGTCTATGTTTTCTAAACTATTTTCGTTATTTGAATCCAAGATAATTGCACTATTAGTGATAAAATCTTTAGATTCATCATTTGAATTATTAATTACATCCTCTTTAATATCAATTTGACTTTTAATTAGAGTTGAACTCACTGACTCTTTACATTCATCATTTGAATTACTAATTACATCCTCTTTAATATCATTTTGACTTTTAACTAGAGTTGAACTTGATTCTTCTAGTTGTTCTAGGTGCTCAGTTGTACTATCTAATTCTGCCTCTTGCTTGGTACTATCAACATTAGGCAACATTGTCAAACTTGCAAGTTCAGTTGATTCGGTGTTACTTAATTTCAATTCATCACATTCACTTGTTGATTCTACTTCCCGCTCAGAATTATTAATATCTATTAATACATTTTTATCTGTTTTTACTTTTACATCTTCAATATTATCCCCTAAATTTTTGGTAGGGCTTGGAAATTTAGGGCTTATTGCTACACTATTTTCATGAGTCTTATCAGAACATTTTATGGTTATAGTTTCTGTTTCAGTTTTAATTTCTGTACTTATATCTTCTGATAAATTATCATTAGATTTATTTACTGCAGATTCTATTTTGTCCAAAATTTTATCTTCAGATTCTTCATTTTGGTCAATACACGACGTTGAACTTGTGTGATCTAAAATTTGACTTACAGATTCGTTATCCGTGTCAACTTTTGACGTAGCAATTTCTATTTTATTTTCAATTTCATCTGTTAATATATTTGATTTATCTATGACAATATTTGAACTTCCAAAATTGTCTTTAACTAAATCCTCATCATTTCTATTTTCTGTCATTTCATCATTGTCACTTTTCGCTAATAAAATTGTATCACTGCATAAATTTGTATCTTCTTTGTTTTCATTAACAACATTAGCTGAATACGCAACTATATTTTCTTCTTCCGACTTTTGTTTATGCGAATCAATAGGACATTCTTCTAATTCTTCATTTACTATGTCAGCCGACATTTTTGACAATTCGATTTTCTCTTTTATACATTCTTGCACTTCTGTATTTATATCTTCTTGCTCAAGCACTTGTACAATTGTATCCTTATCAGACAATGAATCTGTAGTCTGGCATAAGTTTTGGTATTCTGGAATCGTTTCATCTTTTTGTAATTCACTAACAGTTGTGTGTTCTTCTGTTTTATTTTCACAAGTTACGGATAAAACACTATGAGTTTCCATTAAAATTTCATTAATTTCAACATTTGTCTTAGTTGTAATATCCTGACCAGTTTGAATTTTTTCTATTTCTATTGGATCTTCAATTTTTGATTCATCAGATTCGATAGAACTTTTAGTTTGTGTATCTGATTTTCGTAAAAGCACTGTATTCTCATCTAAAATATCTCCACTTTCAGAGACATCAATTTCTTTAATTTTTCCAACATCACTTGGTTGTAAAGACTTTTCATCTTCATCCTGCGTCTTTTCATTGCTGGTTTCTTTACTTTCAATTAGGATATCCTCTTTACCAGTAATTGTATCATTTGGTTCAGGGAGCAACTTTTTACTTCCTTCATCTAGATTTTCACTACATTCTAAAATTTTGATATCAACTTGTTTCGAAGTAGAAATATTTTCCATTTCTTTAACATGTTCACAAGTTGCAGAATCTTTTGTATCAGAAATGTTAAGTCTGTTAACTTCCACGGTATTCAATGTCGAGTCTTCTAATTCACTTTCTGTAGATATTTCGTTTTCGATTTTACCTTCATCGTTTATTAACGTATTTTCACTTTCTATCGAATCGATTTTAACTGGTGGTTTAACACAATCGAGTTCATCTTTTAAATCACTAAAATCTGAATCATTTGCAATTATTTCCTTTTTAGAATCTTCTAATTTTGCTGAATCAAGATTTATTTTTGATGGCAATAATGATGTAGGCACTTCTTTATTATCAGTTGAAGTATCATCAGATTCTTGAGATTCTTTAATACTTTTATTGCTTTCGTCTTTAACTAAAATTATTTTATTTTCATTTATTTCTATACTAATACTATTATTTTTTGTACAATTTTCATTTAAATTTGATAGAAAAGATTGTTCGGCATTTTCACTTTTATTTTCAATTTTTTCCTTTCTATCATCTTCTTTAGTAGAATCACCTGAATTAGAACTGCTAGATTCTATATCATAATTAACTAAACTTAAACTTTTAGTTGATGAGGTAGCTGCATTTTGTGATTTTGATGATGTATCTGTAATGGCTTGACTTTTAATCGGGCTTAATTTTAAACAACCTGGTTGACCAAAAAAAAATACAGGTGCATCAGATTTACTAGTTTCAGGTGTAGGTTTATCTGGGTTCCCGATATCACATTCTGCTCCTAAACCTTCCCCCACTATATATATAACGTCCTCTTCAATCATTTCACCGTATTCAGCATCAACATTATCTCCATTTAACATATCTAGAAAAGTGCCTTGATTTTCTTGTCCACTTCCCAAACCTTTTACATGTACAACGGGATCTTCGATTTCATCACTATATTCATCCTCATCTTCATCATCTTCTTCGTCATTGTCTTCTAATTCTTCTTCCTCCTCCTCCTCTTCAATTTCTTCTTCGTCGTCATAATCATCTTCATCATCAAGATCTTCATATTTACCAGTTTTAGGTTTATTCCCTTTAATTAATAATGTAGGGCGGTCAATTTTACTTCGTTTTGATAAATTTTCCATTTCATCATCATCATCATCAGATTCATTACGTCTTAATTTATTGTGCTCATTTCGTTCTGGTTTTTTTGATGGTTGTTTTGAAGATATTAATGACGGTCTTATAATTTTTAATTCCTCTTTCGGTGGTTCCTAAAATTTATTAATAAAAATAAATATTAAAATATATATTTTTTATGTATGAAATTTTTACCTTAATCGGTTTTAATATAATTTTATTTGTGTATGGTCTATTTTTTGCGTTTTCCTGTATATTTTCTTCCTCTTCTTCTTCGTCACTTTCATCATCGTCTTCCTCGTCATCTTCATCATCGTCCTCTTCATCATCTTCCTCATCATCTTCTTCCTCGTCTTCTTCTTCCTCAACTAATGGTTCAATTTTATTTTTATTTTCCACTATATTAGGTTTAACTTCAACTACAACACTTTTTTCAATATTTTCATTATGACTATTTGAACTGCTACTATGTTGCGATATTTGTATTTCATTATTTTTCTCTGTACTGGTCATATCATTTTTATTAGGTAAACTATTACTGCTGCTGTCTTCATCAACAAGTCCTTCAAGAGACGGTAAAACAGGTTCATTACCTTTTAACCGATTTATTAACTTTACTAACTCATCACGATTACTAAAAAGTAAAAAAAAATAGTCAACATATTTTTTAAAATTAAAAGTAAAATAAATAGAATTACCTAGCAACTAATTTAAAAGTTTCTTCATCCAAATGTTCTTGAAAAACTTTTATATTGCATTTATCATCCAAGAGGGACCAATATGCGTTACCAAATTTATCTTTACCCAATGGTTGCGATCTTAGTTCATTAGCAGGTACAGCATTGACAACATTTTTAAACTTAGCGTTATTATCAAATTGACTTTCTAATAAAACCTAAATAATTCAATATATTAGTTTTTCTACTAATAAAAAATTTATTCAATTAATATTTACTTTTAAAGCTCTTATTTTGGCCGAAAGTTGAGCATTTTTGTAACCAAACCTTTCAATTTCCCAAGCATCTTGCCTTGAGTAAAAGTGACAAAATTTGATTAATGATTTCTCCCATTTATCAATGTGTACAACCAGTCTAGAACGTCGTAATAGCTTTGCATGAAGATCTAACAATTCTGGTGCAACTGTAAATTTTTATAAAAGTTATTCGTTAAGAGCCAACAAGTTTATTAAATGTTTATTTTTTTTATTTGTAAATATTTTCGATTGACACACATAAATCAAACATACACAAACAAAACTCACACCCATTCATTTGCCTTTATGCAAATAAACACACGCATACACAATGACAAATGTCAAAAGCACTTCAATGATATTTATTTGAAGCACATAAATATACCTTCTTCCGTGTTTTCAAGCATATTTTGTAAATCTTGTATATTTGGAAATTCTATGCCACAAATGGATGAGAATCTTTGCATAAAAGCACATATAACCGCAAAATTTGGGTCATTTACGCATAAAGCATCTTTGTCAGACGCCATGATGTGTTTATGTGAAAACTCTCTGTCGGCGTCAATATATTTTAACAATTTTTTATAAAGAAAAACGATTATTCATTATTATCACCATTTTTTATTAAAAATACAACTATTCATCATTATTAATACACATAATTTACATTAATCCAATTAAAGATTTTGACATTTTTTAAATAAATAATACATATATGAATTTCATGACACTTTAGAAAATAACACAACTACACAAGATAAAAATAAACTGAATGTACTAGATTTTTTAACTAAATTGTAAATTTCATAAATTATTTTTTCTTAAATTAGTACTAAAAATAACTGCTAGTTTCTTATGAAACTTTGTAATAATTGTTTTATTTTTGATTAATTAATTTCAATTTAATTTATTATAAATACAATTGGACAATACAATATATAATGGTACAGATTAATAAAACAAATATTCTCATTAATTTAATTTAATTACTCATTTTACGGTTAAATATAGGAATTTTAGATTCACGTTTATTCAATGAAGTTGGCGTATTTTCATCTGTTGCGAATATTTCAATTTTATTTTTTATAAATTTTTCATCATAATTTGAATTATGAATTTCAGCAAATGAAAATTTCTGTTTGTTGTTTGTATCATTGTTTGATTTGGATCTGGTATGAGGTTTGTTCGCTACACAACCTAATGGTGTTCTAGTTTTATTATTTCCTCCCATCCAGCTATCAGTTACTTTCTTTGGAGTCACATTTAGTTGCATTGCATTTTCAGAGTCCTCATAAATAAGTTTACATAATTCTTTGTTAACTTTAGGTACTTTTGGTATTTGAGATAATCTTTTGGTTTTTTTATCAATATTCTCGTTTGGTATAATAGATAATTGTTCACAGGATTCGAGAACTGGTTTAATGGTCTCTTCTGTTTCGCTAGAAGTGGCTTTTAATGATTTGACCACAGCATCCGGAGTGAAATCTTCATTCGACACAATTACGGTATTTGTTTCCAATACTAAAGGCGTTCTATCAATACCAATACTTGGAGATCGCGGATCAATTTCACCTTTTTGTTTCGGAGTTTCAATTTCAACACTTAAATCAAAATTAGTTTCCAAATACGAGGAATCGCATTCTTCTGCTACATTTTCTACCTCTTCTTTTAAATTTTCAATAACTACAGTCGATGCAGTTTTATTAAAATCTTCATTTTCTTGGGCGTCAATATGCTCAAATTCAATTACTTTCATTTCTGCTACCGATTTCTTGTCAGCTGTTTTAAATACCATAGGCGTTCTGTCAATATTCTGGCTTGGCGAACGCGGATCCAATAAATTCAAACCTAGCGTTTTTAATAATTTTTCCTTCATAAAATTATTACTGTACTCATTTTTGGCAGGTGTCGAAATTTCTGATATAAGATCTCGATTTTTTGTTATCCTTTGTCGTAAATTAGCCAATTCCTAAACACAATAGATGTTAGATATATTTTCTTTTACTTTATTAATAATAAACACATACATTTAATGGCGTACGGCAAACATTCGGAGAGCGTGGATCTGTGCCGAAATCATCTACTATATCAACATCAAAATTAGTAAATTCTTGAGTAAGATTGTGAATACCTTCATCTAAGTCCAATGGTGCTGGGCAAACCTTGGATGATTTCATTGGAGTTGAAGGCAAATATTCACCATCAAATTTGCTATTAAAAGTACCCATCGTAGCTATATTATACAACAGATTAATATACGATAAAATAAAATATAAATTATAAAATAAAGTTACTTGTACCTTATTTAAAAAGATATATAAAGAAATAATATTAATTATATGTTTGATTTCTTTTTATATTATGTTGCATCTGTAACCTTCCTTACTGTCAAACACAGAAACGTTCAACTGCCATTTTGAAATTAAATTACCACCACTAATGCTTATCTCTCTTGTTAACTCGTATACACAACAAGTGTGCATGTGTAGAGATGAACAATGTAGACGGATTCTGTATATAATATATTTAATTTTTTTAAAACTGCAATAATTTCCAAAAAATTATTTTTCTAACGAATATAAATAATAAATTAATTTAATTTGTCTTCATTTATCATTTATAATTTATTGCAAAATAATTTAGTTAAATTTAAATTAGCATAATATAAAAAATACAAAAATAAATCAAAAATATATGTTAAATAGTATAATTTTCAAACATTTAATGCAAATTATGTTTGAATAAAATATTTTATAAATATAAAATTAAATCGCAATAAAAAAATATAACAATCATTTGATTATCTACATATAATTAACTTAGAGTTATTAATTAAATAAAATTTAAAAATATATATATTAAAATAATTATAATAAAAAAATACACAAAAATAATCTCTAAACAAAAAATAGTCTTAATATATTAAAAGACACGAAATAATTTTTTAATTTGAACTTATGTGCGTATTTATAACAGGTATTAATTGTTGATTATTTTTCATAAATATTACATATTTATAATAAATGTAAAGATGAATTTATATTGTAATAATAAATATGTATTAATTTTCATCTTTGTTGACATATAGAAACATTTTTTTTTTATCAATCGGTGATGGTGTCAATACAACAGCCAGTGGTGCTAACAATTCAGGTAACTGAATATTCAACTAATTAATTAAATGATAAAAAGATTAATGAATTTTTTTTTAAATAATTTAAGAAATAAAAACATACTGTTTCTATGACATTAGTTGATTGTTCTTTGGAAAAATTTGCCCATACTGGATCTATCCAAAATGGTAGCATCTGATAAAATAAAAACGTTTTGTATAAACTACTAAGAAAAGAGATAAAATAATATTTTACCCTTGAAGGAGGTGTATCTGGTTTTGGTGGCTCATAAAGTGACGATAATAGCATTGATTGCGAATCGTAAGGATAATCAATAATACTTTGTTCATCACTATTATTACCTATAGCGGATATTCCTCCAGGGATATTACGCCTTTCATATATTTTAATGTTTTGGTGTAATTCTTTTTGGTAATTACTGTAATTAAAAGAACTGCCTGTAGTTTTACGATGTTGATGAATACCACCTTATGTATGAAAAAAAGAAAAAATTAATCATAATAAAGACTGAAAGCATCATATGGTTGATAAATTTCAAAATATCAAGGTTAGAGAAAGTTTATAAAATATTTGCGATCTTTTTTAATTTCATGCATGCAATTTATAGTTTTTTTTTTAAAAAATAAATTAATAAAATCTGTTGACACATAATTGTAATAAAATAAATTTATGTAAATTACCTCCAGAATATTCATTCTCTTTGTTGCTTTGAATTTCATAAGTTGGTAGTTTTGGGATTGCCCCTTTTTCTATATTATTACCAATAATATTATTGTTTTTACTAATTTGAATATTATATTTGTACGTGTTATTATTATGGAATTGTTGTGAATTACTATTACTAATATTATTTAAAAAATTATTATTATTATTATTAAATGCAGCTAATTTATTATTTTTTGAGAATGATGAAAAAGGTACGCGTGTCGCTGCCGCTTGAATAATTGGAATTTGTTGTGTTTGTGTTGCTAAAAACCCCACATTTAATTGACAAGAATTAAGTGACAAATTATCACTAAACAATGTCTGTGTTTTATCCAGTTTTTTATTACAATTTTGAATCACTGAAATTATTTAATTTTTATTTTTCATTGCGTACAAAAATTATTGAACAATTATTCTTACGAATGCATTGTGGATTCAATTCAATGTCACTGCGTTCATGTATTGTTGTTGATGTTGGTGAAATGAAAATATCAGGAAAAGCATTTATTAACGATGATATATTTGGAAAACCTAAACATAATAAGAAATTTGATTAGATCGAATTTAATATATAATGTATTTATTTACCATATTGGAAACAGCTAGTAATGGATAAATTCATCGTACCCTTTAAATCAGTCAAGTTTATTGATTTTTTATTCTTAAGAATTGTTATAATATTCATGATAAAGCACATCAATGGTGTTAATGTAATCATTTCAAGTCCATCTATGAGCTGTGGCTAATAAAATGTAAAAATAAAATATTAAATATATACATATATTTTGAAAATATTATTAATTATTTACAATAATTGCATATTTCATTGCCAAAAATAAACGTTCTGAAAGGTCTTCACTAAATTGTTGATGATAGGTGTGTAAAAATTCAGATAATAACATTGTGTTTGCACCCGAATCAACTATTATTTTACACGACGAATATGTTTTATACCGAAATGCAGCATCTTCAATATGTGAAATCATCCAATAGCAATTATTTACTTCAAACAACTAATTAAACAAATAAATTAAAAACAATTTAAATAGATAATATATCATATAAAAAAACCTCAAAATAAGGTAACGAATGCATCGCTTCGATTATATTTTCAAAACCAAATATCTGTGGTTGAATTTGATAGCCAAATTTATTTTTATGCGCTTTAAGAACTTCATTTAATTGAATCATTGCTCCGCTACTCCCTGTTATACATTTAATTAGTTCTTGAAGTTGTTCGGCAAACACACGCTTTGCTAATTTTGGTGATAAATATATTTTCCTATCTTCATCATTTGTTGCTTCCATCTAACATAAATAAAGTGTTTACTCATTTAAAATTGATTTCTTATAATATTTAGGTTTATATCACCTCGACGACACCATGAACGGCCTCCATTAAATCAGCCAACTTTGAAAAACCATAATCACTTAAGCGGCACTGATATGCAAAGTGATAATGGTAAGAACGAACAAACTTTTGAAATAAAATAGAGTACTGTGGAGCATTACGAAACATTTCAACCAACTAATTTGAATAAAATAATAAAAAATGATTTTATTGAAAACAAAAAAAAAATGTAATTAATCAAAATTGATATGAACCTCGCCAGCAAAAACACAAATCTTTTCAATTTCAGATATTGTTTGTTTTCGTTTTGGTATTGTAATTAAAACATCACTACCATTATTATAACTTGAAATGACGACAGCATTACTGTTAACTAAACCTTCTAATATATCATTTAAATCACAAACACCATAATCTGTTACATTAAATGGTCGATTTTGTGTTTGAGAAAATATATCTGGTAATTGTGATAATAAAATTGATTTATTTGCTTGATTACGTAATATGCGTAATAAATCGGTTGTGAATCTTCGAATTTGTGTACGATGAGTTAGTGTTACTTGGCGGTTTTCTCCATCACCCATTACCTTAAAAACAATTTAAAATATTATAATAATTTATATTATATTAGAGTTATTCAGTTCAATCTGTACCTGTAACACCGATGTTAGAGATTCAAATAATTCAATTAAACGAGTATAACCATAATCAGCAACACGGCATTGTTTACCGAAATGATTATGATATGCTGGAATAAAACGATTAAATTTTAATGTAGATTTTGGTGCTAGTTTAATCAGTTCAACAATTTCTCTTGAAATTTGATGCATTGGATCTGTATTGCCACCTTTGGAATAATAACGACTTGTTGACAAATCTTAAAATGAAAAAGAAAAGAAACAGTTAATACGTGCAAATTAGTAGAATAGTTTGCCTAAGTGTTTAATTAGTACAAGGTTATTTAGTATTAAGACTAAAATACCAAAATAATTATATAATAGTTAAATAAATTAAGCAGAAAAATATGACGATAAAATAAAGTAATAAATAAATTTAAATAAAAAAAAACTTTCACTGCCAAACATTTGTTTCGCTACTTTTTGCTTTTGTATGATGATCATGTCAATGTTGCATATGTTTGACCTAATGCCATATGAATAGATTTAATCGTTTAAAACACAAAATTAAAAAAAATATGTAATAAAATATTTGCACAGATTTTTTTATTAATTTTATTGCGGTTTAAACCAACAGTTTCATTAAATAACAAAATTTAATTTCTACTGTAAAAATTTTATGAAAAACAAGCTCACCATTTCCAATAGTTTCGCCAATATCACGAGTGATGTTATTATTATTATTCTCTGTATCTAACCAAGTAACAATTTTTATTCCGAAATTATTTGTTGCAATTTGAACACCATGAACGCATTGTACCAAATGCTCTAAATTAACACCGTTTTCATTTGGAATTATATCCACATTTAATTGTCCTTCAATACAGTAAATTAGACTAGCTATTGGTATATCACCGTGATGAGTTTTCAGCAATGGATAGATAAGACTTTCTATTTCTGCAATTGTCATTACAACATTTGGTAAAACTTCCATTTCTTGTTCGGCCCAACCCTTATATTTTTCACGTTTAAAATGAGTCATGCAATAGGGGACACTTGAATGGAAACTATCCACAACTGCATTACTTTGTAATAAAGTTATTAATTCTTCTTGTAAACTTATAAATTTATCTGTATTTTTATCGATTGTTATATTGCAAATATCTTGCATTTTATATAAATCTAAAACACTAATTGATGTTTTAAAACGCGATTGAAATAATTCTCGAAATTTATATAATGGCAAATTATAATTTGGAATATCCTGTATTTGTTTGAAAATAAAGTGAGTTTCATTTATTGAATAGTAAAATTTATATTTATAGACAATATAAAGACATACCATTAGAAGTCCGGCGACTTGACACCGCAAGGTAACCATTTCAGCTGATGAAGACTCTCTGGAATAAGAAACTACCATTCTTTTATGTCCCACTCTTCTACGATGCATATGTGAAACAACTAATTTTGCTGCTTGGCGATTAGCAACTTTAACTTTAGCTACCGATGGACTATCAAATGTTAATGAAATAATTGGCGTTACCGATTTTAATTGCGTTAGAAGATAACTACGTAGATTCGATTCTTCCATAGATGAATCCAAATTACTTATTAGCAAAGTTATCGTTTGATCACCACACTCATTTAAATTACCTAAATTGAGCAGATACTTTGTTAATATGTTACTGTTAATTTTAGTTTTTTCCTCATGTTTTCCGGAAACAGCTTGAGCGTATGATTGTTGCGGTTGTTCTTGTTGTTTTTGCGAGACCATTGTCATCTTTTCCTTAACCAATTGATTCGATTGATGTTGTTGTTGTGCATTATTGTATGTTTGATAACGACTATTATTTATATTATTAATATTGTTCGCATAACCGATATTATTACTAAAGTACGGTTTAAACCTTTGTTGCTGCTTTGCCGTATACTTGGTGCCAATTTGCTGTGTTCCTCGAGACTATTACAAAGAATTTTTGTTTTAAATATACAAAGCAATAAATAAGTTGTACTTACTCCAACATTTCCTAAATATCGCATGCTAGAATCCGTTTGATGAGAATAATTAGATGGTTGGTAAATACCATTATCAGCACTATCAACAAAAATATTCGCAACTAAATCAGGTATTTGTCGTTGATCATTTTCTCCACAAACAAAAGTCGTATTTAAAATTCCATTACTTAAAAAAAATAATAATAAAAAAACCGAAGACCATGTGCTCGCTTAGAGAAAATTATCAATGCGAATAAATTGTCTTTAAAAGAATTATTATTATTTTACCTATGATATTGTCCGTCCATAATGCTTTTATTGTAACGAACACCTTTTCCACGTGTTTAATAATTAATGTTAAATAGTAATTCAAGATTTTTATTTTTACACAAAATCAAATAACATCAAAGAAATAAATTAAATTGCTAATTAATTTCAATGTAATCTATTATTAATTTGTTAATTTTTGTGTTCCTTCAATTATTGTAAAAAAAAAAAAAAATGTAACATGTAAACGATGAAAATTAATTAAAAAATCAAAACAAAAATTAAAACCAACAAATAAAAAAAAATAAATATAAAATTAAAAAATTGAGAAATAATTTTTATTTAAAAGTAAAACACAACAAATTAAAAATTATTTAGTATAAACGATTGATTATATTAATTAAAAGTGATTTTAATTTTTTAATAACTATTAATTTACTTCCTCATAATTTAAATTAACGGTGATTATTATTTATCCATTGTTTCTCGTTACTAAAATTGCAGTTTTGCAACATTGTTGTCGGTTTTTTTCTTTCTCCAATTTTTCGTATTATCCTGTTTAAAAAATCCTGTATTAAAAAAACAAGAAAAGACAAATACCATTGCAATTTTGATAAATTCCTAATTAATTATCTGCTTACAACGCATCAACAATGTTCACATTTGACATTAATAAAAACACAGCAATTTTCAAAAGGTAACAAATATTATTGATGACCTGTAAACAGCGATCTGTATTTTTTTGTTTTTATTAATAATTTTATTAATATAAATTATTATTAATTTAATAAAATCACACAAATTTATTAAGCAATAAAAATTAATTATTTAAAAATAAACTAGTTTTTAGTAGAAAACCTTAATCAAGGTCTTAAATCAAGGTGCATGAACTAAACCAAAAGGTTTAAAACAAATATACATATTATGTATATTATTCTATTAAATACAAATTATAGTTTTGTATAAATTAATACATTGTTAAATTACGATTAAATAACAATTTATTAATTTTTATTATACGGAAAGAAAATTATTTTAGTTTTTCTTTTATTATTCATGTTGTTTTAAGTTTTTTTTTTTACAAGGGCAGAGTGATAAATAGGGAGTTTTGAAGTAGAGACTAAATATTTTTGGAATAAAGTCTTTTTTTTTATTATTCAATGTAATCTTTATCTAAGTTTAGGCGGTTGATACAAAACATTTAGAATTTAATTCAAAATAGTACCATTTGCGCAATATCTCAAATAGCCAATTCTGTAATTTAAATATGCTCAATATTTATATAATTTAACGGTTAAAGTTTTTATTAAAATCAATAAGCATAATTAATTATTATTAGTTCATAAACTTTAGAGTGTGATACAAGTTAAAAACTGCAAGTATAAGCATATTATTATTTTCTAATCAAATCACTATATTGTATTTAACGAGGTTATCAAACACTCATAGCTATTTATATATGTTTGATAATTTTAATGCTTAATATTATTATGTTATATTAAATTAACAACATTAAAATATGCACAATGTCAGTTTAAATGCAATAAAATAAAAATCTTTGAAGGAATTACCTATATTCTTTTAATAAAAACAACATATTTATGCTCTTAAGGCTTTACTGCAAATAAGAATGAATATTAAAAACCATAAAATTGTTTACAAATTAATTTTATCGTTAAACAGTTATATCGATTAATAATTAACATATATATATATATGTATATAAACCAGAGTTTTATTATATAATAAATAAATAAATAATAATAATAGTAATTTTAATTACATTTAAATGTAAATCTAAACAATTAATTAAAAAATAATAATCAATAATGAAATTAACCGCAATTAAATTATTATATTATAAAGTTTTTTCTTTTTTTTATTTTTATTATTTATTTATTTATATTTAATTTAATATAATTGATTTCCTTATACCAGTAAACATACTTAATGGTTAATTTCCTATAAGGAAAAAATAATTACATGTTATGTGTCATGGTTATGTGTTAAGGCTCTGTTTATTATTTATTTCCACCTTTGTAAAGTCATCTTCTTTCAATTTTTATTTATAGATAATGTGTTATTGATAATGACATGAAATACCTGCGAACAACCAATTGAATTGTAACTATATTTTATCATTTATTACAATTATTTATATTGTATATTAATTTCTTTTTTTAACAGTACTAGTGCATTTAATAATTTATTTTAGTGATACGATAATAATTATAAATACATTGATGTCAACGTACAAAATATATAAGAAAATTATTAATAGAGCAAAATAAAACGAAATCAAAAACAAGTTCAACCAAACATCAGTTAAATATTGATAAATTATTATTAATTAATTAATAAAAAAAAATATTATTTTATTCTATATTTGTCATATCCTCGTAATAGAAAACACAATTTTAATCTATTTCTATAAAATATTTTATTATTATTATTAAAAATGATCTCTGAATATATTAATTATTATTATTGTTTTTATAAATAATTTTTATTATGTAATTTAATTGTGCTTACGTTTATATTTAATTTATTAATTATAATTATAAAGAGTATTAAGTTTTTTATGTAATATTACTAGAAAAAAATTATTTTAAGAATAATTTCGGTTAGAATTATTATAGAAAAAAAATGTTTTTTTTATCACTGACAGGTAAGATTGTGAAAATTGTTAATTTGAATAATTCGTTAGTGATTTGTTGTTAATTATATTTGTGTGATTAAACATCAAAATAAAATGTGTTTTCAGACAGGACTAAAAATAAATAATAAATAAACTTTAATTGTAATTTAAGAATAATTCATTAAAATTTATCAAGTTTAAATCGAATTAAACCAGAAACTCTCCCACAAACTCTCAATATAACTAGCACGCGAAAGACACTATTTGATTTAATTAAAGTAATGTTATTGTTTATTGACTAAAATCATAAAAATGTATATTTTTAATTTCATTAAAAAACTATTAATAATAATCTAAATGTGATTGAACGCTTTGTGATTTCAATAACTTTCATTTTCAATTTAATAAACTAAATAAATTCTACTGATAAGAATTTCTACATTGATAGTACATATTCACTTTCATTTAATGTTTTTATTTATTTCATTTTTTTAACATTAAACTATAAAAAAAAATATTATCTAAAATAATTATTAAAAATAGAAAAGATAATGGCAATGATATTTCATTATCAGGGTTTATTATTTTCGTAAACAAATTTTATGTTTTTTTGCTACATTTACTAGTTTTTTTGATCTGACCCATAGAATTTTGTAAAATTTAATTAAACGCAAAAATTAATTTGTTTATGTTATGTTTTTAGTAGATAAAAAAATTAAAATTAATCTCTTTAATGTTATTTAAAACAAAAATAAAGAATTATTTGTATTCTAAACTAATAACTGTACCTAAATTTCGTTAAAATTTGTAAAAAAAAATAATATTTTCTTTTTTATAATATACAGATTAAAAATAAATTAATTTTCTTATATAATAAATTTATGAATTTTAAGTAAACATTTATGTATGATTAAAGTTGAACCTAACAAAAATTAAGAAAATATTAATAAATAATAATAAAATAACACAAATCTGTCGTTAAAAATTATTTATATATATTTACGATTAAAATTCAAAACATTAATAATATTAATTTCAATAATAATAATAATAATTACAATCTTAGAATATTTATATATATTTATTTTTTAATTGAATTAATAAATTAATTAATTCTAAATAAGAATATTTTTTTTTAATAAGAAATTAATATTGTATAAAAATATATAATTAAATAAAGACATACATAGTTACGTAATTTTTTTGATAATTCAGTAATTTTTTTGTATTATTATTATTTCAACAACGCATTATCTCTAATTTTTAACTGCATTCTAGTATTTCGTAATAATGTTAAACGAATTAGTAAATAAAAAAAATGAAAAAGATTATTAAAAAGAAAATAAATGTATATTAATATATTGAAAACATGAACATTGGCCTTTTAATGGTGATGTAATATTAAACAAATTATGAAATAAATAAGGATTATAAACGATAAAAGTTGTGAAATTATAAAATAAAATAAAAATGAAATATCTAATTTGTAAAGTAGATAAAAAAGTAAAAATATTGTTTAATTATTTATATTAGAATTATAGTCAACTCTCCTATATCGCGATTTGTATCTACCGCGTTATATGGAAATCGTGCTATGAGAAACATAGAGATAAGAGAAATCATATTTACTCACATCGCGTTATATGGAAAACGCATTATAAGAAAATAAGAACTAATTTTAATCGATTGAATTTCGTATCGCGTTGTATGGAATCTTAGAAATAAATAAATTTTTATTCGTTCGCCAAAATACAGGCAATTTAGTTACATTAATATTTTTGAAGGATCGAGGATTTGAAGAAAAATTTATAATCATCGGTTTTATCAATAAACTTAAAATTTCTTTTTAATTGTTTTCTGCTTTTACATATTTTAGACATTTGACTAACCCTATAAAAATAATTTTTTTTTATCCAAATGCTGCAGAAAATAAAATATTTTACCTACATATATATGTATGATCTTTAATGTTCTACAGCACCAATAACGTAAATTCAAAATGAATAACTATTTAAATTCAAAACATCGAATAAAACTTGTCATAGATAAATTTTGCATATCATTTGATTGTTGGAAAGTTATTGTACAAAAACGCGGTATAAGGAGACCGCGTCGCGTTATAGGAAAACAGTCCCAATTGACACTTCGCGTTATATGGAAATTGAGTTATAAAAATACCGTGTTATTTCCGAGTTGACTGTAATATGTGTTAAAAATATCAATAAATAATTTCTTTTCTCTTTAACCTGAGAATTATGTCAAACACAATAATTATTACATATTTTAATAGTATATAAAGCAAGTAAATGTATATTTATTAAACTTTAACAGGTAGTTACTTGTTTTGTTTATAATTTAATAAAATCTTAAGTAAGATTTCACTTAATTAACTTCTAGCATTAGAAATTTTAATGAAATTTAATTATAGTTAATTACTATTTATCAAATTAATTGATTAACTTTAATAGAATTATTAAAAACTCTCTATGTTTATAATTAAGGATTAGAAATCTTGAGAAAATCAATATAAATAATTGTATTCTTTTCGCATTTTTTAAAAATAAACTTTATTTAATCGATAACGATATCTAATGAAAGTTAATTATTTGTTATAATTAAATAATTTATACTAAATACTTGTAAGAAAAATGGAATACTTTACGATCTTTCTAGAAAATAAATAAATAAAAAATTCTTTGCATTTTAATTAATAAAGCATAGAATAAAGAATTTTTTTATGTTTATAACATTAGAGTTGATTAAGTTATGTTATGTAATTTTTATTAACTTGTCTATCTCATAATTAAATTTAGTTTTTTGTTAACGAAAATTATAATTAAATAATATTACTTCTGAGTTGTTAGTTTCATTATAATCACTGTTTGTAATATGCATATTATGCTTTAATCAATGGTTTATAATGTTATCATTAAATATATAATTCCGTCAACAAAATATTCTCTTAATTATTATTTTTATTTCCTTATTATTATTGTTTTTTGATAATTTTTTCTTGATATTTTAAAGAAACACGCGCACTGCGTGTTAGAATCTTATCATTAGATTAATTTTGTTAATTATTTTTTATATAATTATTTGATCATATAATTTTATTATATACTAGCTGGTATTGCCCGGCTTTGCACGGCGGTAAAATAAAGTTGTGAATATAATGAAACCCCGTTTATGCTAATTTTTAAAGTCCCGACAATATTTAGTTTTTATATTTATTTAAAACCTCCGATTTGCCTTTTCCCATTAAAAATAAACATAAAGTAATAAATTCCATAGCCTGTTGATGTATTGTTAATGCAATTCAAAATTCTATTTCAGGGATGAAAATAAAGTTTTTATCAGAGAGCCTATATTTTGTTTTACGTATATGTTCACTTTCTAAAGAGCCTATTTTTAAAAAATCAAAGCATTTATAACAATTAATAGAAGATTATTTTTCTCTAGTTTTTACGTGCATGCGTACCTGAACCAAACAAAAACTACCTATTGTAAAATTCAGCTGCATTTCTCTTTACAGTTTAAAAAACAATTAAAAATAATTAGCAACAAAACAAATTTTGTTTTTGTTTTGTAGTTTCTGCAGGTATATCGGTAGCCCGCAATAAAATTTTGTTAAACATCTCAAATCGGAAAAAACGCCGTCGTTTTGTTGTCTAAAATCAAAATTAATTTACCAGTATAACGATTTCTTTTAAATATCTAGAGTAATTAAAAAAGGTATAAAAAAATTAATAATTTAATTTTTACGGTTTCATTGTTTAAGCAAATTGAACTTGCCGTAATAATTTTTAAATAACCTTTTAAAACATAACATAAATATTTTCAGGACAATAACATTTTCTTGTATTTATAATTTGACAAATATTTCAAATAATTTGAATGATTGATCCTCCTTTTTTTAAATTATTTATTTAATTTGCAAAATACAATTAAGGATTTATATGATTCAAAAGCATATTTAACATTTTTAACAGTTGTATTTTAAATTTTTAACAGTTGTATTTTAAATTAAGCGCTTTTATTTTTCTAGTAAACAAATCTTTGCTAAACAATTCATATACTCAATCCATTTTAATTTTTTAATAGTACTTTTTCAAAAAAGAAAAAAGAGGGAGTGAGTTGTCATTATTATTTACATATAATCTAGTTTAGTTTCTTCCCACTCTACCTAAAAAGTATCAATTTTTTCCCTTATGCAAATAGTGCCAACATAATAATACACATATAGTTTTTTTCGCAGTTCAATTCATTTTAAAAAATTGTTACTTAGTTAAAACGTTAGTATTTATTTAATAATTTAGTTTTGTTAGTGGTGAAAAGAATAGTGTTGTTAGTTTCAAAAAATTATTTTTATTATTTTTTTGTTAAAATTGTTTTATTAAATAGAAATTGTAACTAATTTTAAAAGTGTAATTATTAAATAATATTCATTCATATGAATCATTGAAACAAAGAGAATTTCTAGTGATAGGTATGTATGTATATGTGTTATTGTATTTTTGTTAAAAAACGTAATAAATTTTTAATTTTAGGATCTGCTATAATAAAATGGCGTTACATAAAAGGTATTTCAATAGTACATTTTCAAAATAGAAAAGGAGAATAGAGAATAGAGAGTGAGTTGGAATTATTATAATATAGTTTAGTTTCTTCTCCCTCTACCTAAATAGTGTCAATTTTTTCCGCTTCTACAAAAATTTTTCCACCTCTACAAAATGTTACAGAAACACACGAAAAAATCGGACTTTACTTTATATATTAGATATATATATAATGCGTATTTAATATATTAATTATAATTTAACAAAAATTAATTCACCTATAATTATAATTCTATAAATTTATTATTTATTTAATAATGTGGTTTTTCTCCTTCAAAATATTTTTTCTCTGTTATTTTAAATAATAATAATTTTTATACAATTATAATTATTTATTTTTATAATAATTTGTTTATTCCATGTATTCTTCATAAAAGATACGTACTAATAACAATTAATGAGGAAAGACGAATAATTTATCAATAATAAAATAAGAAATAAAATTGATTTTTATTTAAAATAAAAACCAGTTAAAAGAAATAAATTATTATTTTATAATTGTTATTATTTGCAACAAATATTATTCAATTCAAAATGATGACTTATTTAATAGATGTTTATATCTATATGACATAATCAGATGAATAGAATTTCTAATTAAAAATAAAAATATTAATAAAAGTAGCAGCAGCATGTGGTTGCACCGTTTTATTTTGCTCTAATTAAACAAGTAGAAAAAATTAAGGTTGCTTGTGGTTTTCTACACTTGTTTTATAAAATATATAGAAGCTTTATTTAATTAATTTTAACTTATTAATTAAATTTTGATTATAACATATTATAGTTGTTTTTGGTTAGTATTTACACTTTATATTATTTATTTCTTTTTAATGAGGCAAAATTTTCCTATTTAATAACCATTAAGTTGTTTAAAATAGTAATAAATTTTCATCTTATCTAGATAAATTACAAAAAAGAAAATATATTTAAGATCTGATTATAGTATTACGTTTTCTTAAAAACAAATTACATATATGATTATGCATATGGACAATAATTTAACAATTAATTTACACCACGTACATTCCGTTTAATTGAATATAATTGTGTAACAAACAAAATTAATTACTTTCTGAAGAAAAAAAGAAATAATGAAAAAAAAAAAACAGTAATAAATAAAATATTATTAGTCAAATCTATAATTAAGTAAATAAAAAAATAAACAATGTAGTTATTTTATATGAAAAACAATTAGACAAAATTTTTTTAATTAATTTATTAATGAATAAAGAAATATTTATTATTTTGTTATTAATAACACATAATTTTATCCTGATTTATCATTATAATTTGAATTGATGATGTATATGCTGTTTAATTATTATTATTATTTATTCTTTCTTCTTCTTTTTTATTAATGTATTATTTTTATTTATTGTAACGTAATTGATACCTTGTTATTCTTAATTAATTTTCTTTTGTAAACACTTTGCAACAAAAAAAAAATCACATTAAGAGAAAAAAATATTGATATTATCCTCATTGATTTTTTAAGTGCCAATTTTATTCAATAAGATCTATAGGATATCCTAGAAATGTTTTTTAAGTAAATAACTGCATATCTAAAATTTTATTATAATGAGAAAAAACACAAGATTAATTGATTACTCTTTTAATTTATTTAACTTTTAAAGCCGGTTTATAGAATTTTTTTTTATATTGTTAGAAAGATTGTAGAATAAATTTAGATTCTTTAAATACATCGGAAAGTGTGCATGAATGCTCTCTGTCATAAAAAGTCAATTACAAAATTGCAAAAAAAAAAAATATAAATTCAAACAACAACATATATTAATGACGCAAAAAGTTTTTTTTATTTTTTTAATTATAAGCAAATATTAATATAATTAAATTATTTAACTAGAATTAATCATTAAATGTGTGTATTTTTTTGTAATCATAAATATTATCATCATAAATATTTAAATTATTAACAATTATTTTGTAATTGATTGTAAAAGCTTTCCATATCCTATTGTCTAATTTAGTATCGTCGACCTATCATTATTTAATTGAATTTATTTTATAATGGAAACTTATACCACACGAGTACATGGTAATTAATAACTAGAAATTAAGTAATTATATTAAGTAGTTTTTAGTGTTAGTTTTCTAGAAGTAATTGATTTATACATTGTGTTTACATTTTTATTTATGCGTTTTAGTAAATTTCATTAGCTCTTTGTATATTTCATTATCTTTTAACAAGGTTAAACTTGCACAAAATATTTGTCACAATAAAATTGTCATAACAATAATAAAACCTATTAATCAATAAAAATCCTTTTTGTTTACAAATATTTCACCGAATTATTAATAATAATAAAAAAAAAAATAATCAGTATTAAATTAAAATAATTTAAATTACTTTGTTCAGTCGTGACAATAATATCAATAATAATTATAAATCTTTAATAATTTTATGATTAAATAAACAAGGTTTTTTTCGGTTAAGTATTATTTATCTACATATAAATTATATATTAGAAATAGTAATAATATTAAAGAACTTGATCTTGCGATTCTCTTTGTTTTTTTTTTTTTTTTGCTTATATAAATTGGTAAAAACATTGCTTTAATGCAAAATGGAAATATATTATTAATGTTATTATTGTATACAAAAATGCAAGGTAAAATAGATTTTTATACATATGTATTTGTCATTAACTAATAATTTTCATATAAAATTTAGTTTCATTTGAAAATACAAAACTATATTTATATATATATATATAAAAAAGTAGCAATAAATAATTAAAAATAAATTATAAACAATTACATTAACCTTGATGAATTTTTTTTTTTTTCTAAGAAATTTATTTTTATTCACTTATTTAGAGTAAGCTTTGGCAAACCACGTTTTAAAAGGATCTTTCTACTGTTTAAACATAATTTGTTAAAATTAATATTGTATCAGAATAATACACACCTATTGCATTCAAGTCAATGCTATTATTACTTTGTAACCACAGTAAAATCCTTGACTTTTTATATTTTTACTGAATATCGGTGAGCAAGTTTAGTATACATTTTATAATTCTGCAAGTAAAACTCCAAGTAATTATTATGTTTTTATTTTTTAATACTTATATTTACTTTTAAATAGGTTAATTAATATAAAAAAAATTGCAATATATATATATATAACATGCATTAATTATATACATTTTACTAGAAAAATAAACTAAAAAGTTGGCACTAATAAGTTGTTTATCCTTAAATACAAAATCAAATGTTTATGCAAATATTAGAAGAAAAAATAACAGATTTTTTAATAATTATTTTTATTACTATTATTATTGTTAAAATATTTATTAATAATTGCACAATTGAAATAAGAAAAATAAAATTTTAAAATTATTATTATTAACAATAATAATATTTAATTTAAAAAGTCCTATTAAAACATTATAAATGTTCAAAAATAAAAAACAATTATTACACAATACATAAAGATTGGTGTATTATTCAATGATTAAAATTAAAAAGTTAAGTTTATGTTGAAAGCACGGTTTATTTTGCATAAATGTTAAATCATTTAATAATTATGTATGTTTCTTTTTTTGGTAATAAAATTCATATCTTTCTATCAAATTTTATTTCATTAATTATTATTTTTTTCTGCTTTAACATTTTTAATCTCCGTTTTAAACGAATCATGCTTGAGTTGTCATCTTAAGCCAATCAATATTTATTCTTGTAATTCTTATGATTAATTATAAACGAAAATTTAGATTTTTGCCAAGTCATTATGCATTTACAGTTTGCTTATTTATAACGAATGGCAATGAACCAAGCAATTATTATTATTGCAAAAATAATTATAATAAATTTAGTTATTTTCTTTTTTAACATTTTTTGTGTTCTAATTTTCACCTTTTTTGTTTTTTTATATTTTAAATTATAAATGAAAAAAAAAGGAAAATATCAGGTGATATGATTGCATAAAATAAATACAACTTTTGCCCAGATTATATATATATTTTATAAGTATACGTTCGGTACAACTTTTTAATTTAAATTCCAAAAAAAGGGTAAGACCAAAATCCATTAACAGTGCTTTCACCATAAATATAATCCACTGTAAACAATATTTCTGTCTATAAACAGTAAACCAAGATAAATTCCGCATTACTCTCAAAAGCAATAGCATATAAATGTAGTCTTTTTTTTCTTTGACATAGTATTTCTTTGATTGATTAAATTATTAAATAAATTTCCTAAAAACCATAAACATATTAGCAATGTTATTCGATGAAAATTCCGTGTAAATAATAATTTTTACTTTTAATATTATTATTACAGAAAACAACTTTTTATTTTTCGTTTATTATAATATATTAAATAATAATTTTAAATTGTCCTTGAATAATTTAAAAAAAAAATTAATTATTTTCTAAATGATTTAACTGATTAAATACGATTAATTAATTATGTTGCATTTTTATTTTTTCTCCAATTTTCTAACAATAAGTTTTAAAACAAACGTAAATATTTTGCAAAAATTTATTTATTTTTTTCTTTAAAGCACAGTACTGTCGACATTGAAAGTGTTATACTTGATCCGTTTAATAAATGTGAATAAAAAAATAATTCAATATAAAAAAAAAACACTTTACTCAGTTTATTTATTATAAATAAAGAAATATAAATGATGATATAATTGAAATCATTGAAACATGTATTAAAATCCTGAATTATTATTATTATTAAAATTTGCACATGTAAATTTTTAATAAAATTTTAAACAAAAAATATATATACATTCACTCGTTCGATGGATCATGTTATGTTACATCAATTAAGAAAGAAAACATAAAAAAAATAGCGTTGTCTTATATACATATTTGTGTGCAGAAAAAATAAATTTTTAATATTGATCAATCTTTCTCTAGAAAGCTGCAACATTTTTATTTCCATTTACGTAGTATTTATTATATTTGATTACGATGATTAAAAATAAAAATCGTTATATATGTACCACTTAGTGTATAAACTTGTTTAGTTTTATTTTTATATATGTATTGCTGTTAAGAAAAACCAACAAAATACAATAAAGAGTTTCCCATTAATAAAATAAATACCAAAATAAAATAATTTTTATCAAATGAATCTCTAATTTATTTTAATTTTTTTGCATATCGATACGTCTGTATCTAATCTCCTGACTATTTCGTTTTGTTTGAACAGTCTTAACTTGATCGTTAATGAATCTACATGTGTTTAAGTTATACAAGACCGGTGATCGTAGCGCGACATTCATTCATATTTTAAAACGTTAACTGGTTACACGCATTTTGAAATAAAAATAAAAAGTGAAGTTAATTTCTAAAGCTCAATGATATAGATTTAATAAATTAATAAAAGTGTGCATTTTGTTTATTTTTTGTACTGTTGCTTATGTTATCGTTGAAGTCGATTGTTTATTAGTTTTTCCAATAATTTTCCATTTAATAATTAATTTTTCTTTTATGTGAAAAAATTTATTAAAATAAATTTTTATATATAAGAAATTTTTGCATCATTTTTTTTTTGTGTTTTAATTTCACGAAAAAAAAAGCGGAAGTTTTTCGCGTAAATTGTTACATAAATAATAAAAAATTCATATTAAATAATAATAAATTTGTATTTATTCACAAATAGCAAAAACATAAAATTTATATTAAAAAAAAAATAAAATATTTTTTAAAAATAAAAAAAACGGTTGTGCTGTGTAAGCTAAATTTAAAAATAGAAAATTAAAATTAAAACTAAAAAAAAAAATGTAGCATATAGAATAAAGTGAAGAGAAATTATTTAATTTATTTTTTTTTTTTTAAATATTTATTTATAAATAAATTTGTTTTGTTTTTTTTATTTATTTAAGTTAATTTTATTTAATAGAAAATTTTGATTGTGTTTGTAAAAAAAAAAAGAAAAAATAAACTAAAGAAAAATGCGTGAATTTTTTAAATTATTTGAACGACGGTACAGTGCTGTCAGTACAAGTGATATAAATAATCAACTAACAAATATAAATAACAATAATAATAATAATAATAACAATAATAATAATAATAATAATAATAATAATAATAATAATAACAATAACAATAATAATAACATTAATAATAATAATAATAATAGTATCAGTGACAGTAATAATATTCATTCATATAATAATGATGCAGCACAGAAAATAAGACGAAAAAGTTTACATTCTAGTCGTACATTAAGTCGGGGTTTTTCAATTGTTGATTCATTTTTTAAACAAAGACAAAACGGCAAAAGACCACGATGGCCAAAATGTAAGAAAAATTTTATTTATTTATTTATTTATTTATTTAATACAAAAAACAGTGCAATTTAAAGAAGAAAAAAACAAAAACTTTATTAATTAATAAAGGAAAATTATTTATTCTTAATAAAAGATGACTTGCTGTTTACTAATTTTATTATAATTAAAATGTAATATAAATTTTATTATATTATTATTTATATAAGTGTAATTAAAAGAATATAAAATTTAATAATTTGTTTTGTTATTTTATTTACAAAACAATGTTTTCTTTTTAATAATAATTATAATAACTAAAGTCTTGAATATTATTATCAATATTAATAAAAATAATATTATTGCAAAAAAATTTATTTTTACCAGTTAACCAAAATTAACACTTTGCATATTCTGATATTATCAAAATTTTTGACATTTTTAATAAAAATTTAAAAAAATTTGCATAAAAAATAATTCCTATTTTTGGAATTATTAAAATTAAATAATAATTGATAAGAAAAATCTAGTTTTATATTGTTTGATGATTTTTTAATGATAATGTAATTAGTGAATATCATTAAGATTTTTGTTTTCCTTCAGGGTTATTCATAATAAATAATTGTAAAAAAATATATAAATATTATTTAAGTTTGTTTGTGCATAAATAAATATATATGATCACCCTATAGCAATGTTTAGCCGATCAGTAGACAAATTTATAATTACACTAATACGGATGTAACAAGTAGAGGGATCATTTGCTTGTTTGCTTGTTTTTTTATAATAATAATAAAAAATAATAATTTATCATTACACGATTATATTTGCTCTTATTTATTACGTAATCGGTATTAAAACAATAGAAGAGAAATAAAAAAAAAAAAAAACAAATCATAATAACAAATTGATGTATTTAATTTTTAATTATATCAACTAATATTTATTTATTCTTTATCAATAATTGCTTACTTAGTAATTACGTAAAAAAACATCTTCATCTTCTAATTATTTATTTATAAATTAATTATACATTAATTAAAAGGAAAAGCAAATAGGTAAAAATACAATTAATTTTATTTTAATGATTATACTAATTAATTAAATGAAATTAGATATTAATTGACAGTTATGTAATACTGTTTATAGAACTTTATTTGAAACAAAGTGTTTTAGTTTTTTTTTTTTTCTTGTAATTATTTTTAGAGTGAATTAAAGTTTTATTATTTTCCATCCAGTTTATTTACGTAATTATTATTAAAGTGAATTAATATATGCAGATAACTCCTTAATTATATTATTACTGCAAAAATACTAAAATAATATATAATATTGTTTATTCTAGAATTATTTATGAATAAAAAAAAATAAATCAAAATAGTGTAATGACCATTACAATGTACATTACATCGTAATGGAAATTAAAGATTAATAACTATTAATTATTTACCACATATAGATTTAAATGAAATAACACTTAATTAAGTAATTAATATTATAATATGTAGAAATTTCTAGACTATAATTTCATGTTAATAAATTCATAAAAATATTTTTTATTCTTTGATATTAATTGATTTTAGCATGTATTCTATATATATATATGTAATCATTTTAATTTTTATTGTCTTTTTTTTTTCTATAATTAAAGACCAAACGCCATTTATTTATTATTATATAAATTTATAATAACTATTGTTTATTTTATTATATACTAGCTGGTATTGCCCGGCTTTGCACGGCGGTAAAATAAAGTTGTGAATATAATGAAACCCCGTTTATGCTAATTTTTAAAGTCCCGACAATATTTAGTTTTTATATTTATTTAAAACCTCCGATTTGCCTTTTCCCATTAAAAATAAACATAAAGTAATAAATTCCATAGCCTGTTGATGTATTGTTAATGCAATTCAAAATTCTATTTCAGGGATGAAAATAAAGTTTTTATCAGAGAGCCTATATTTTGTTTTACGTATATGTTCACTTTCTAAAGAGCCTATTTTTAAAAAATCAAAGCATTTATAACAATTAATAGAAGATTATTTTTCTCTAGTTTTTACGTGCATGCGTACCTGAACCAAACAAAAACTACCTATTGTAAAATTCAGCTGCATTTCTCTTTACAGTTTAAAAAACAATTAAAAATAATTAGCAACAAAACAAATTTTGTTTTTGTTTTGTAGTTTCTGCAGGTATATCGGTAGCCCGCAATAAAATTTTGTTAAACATCTCAAATCGGAAAAAACGCCGTCGTTTTGTTGTCTAAAATCAAAATTAATTTACCAGTATAACGATTTCTTTTAAATATCTAGAGTAATTAAAAAAGGTATAAAAAAATTAATAATTTAATTTTTACGGTTTCATTGTTTAAGCAAATTGAACTTGCCGTAATAATTTTTAAATAACCTTTTAAAACATAACATAAATATTTTCAGGACAATAACATTTTCTTGTATTTATAATTTGACAAATATTTCAAATAATTTGAATGATTGATCCTCCTTTTTTTAAATTATTTATTTAATTTGCAAAATACAATTAAGGATTTATATGATTCAAAAGCATATTTAACATTTTTAACAGTTGTATTTTAAATTTTTAACAGTTGTATTTTAAATTAAGCGCTTTTATTTTTCTAGTAAACAAATCTTTGCTAAACAATTCATATACTCAATCCATTTTAATTTTTTAATAGTACTTTTTCAAAAAAGAAAAAAGAGGGAGTGAGTTGTCATTATTATTTACATATAATCTAGTTTAGTTTCTTCCCACTCTACCTAAAAAGTATCAATTTTTTCCCTTATGCAAATAGTGCCAACATAATAATACACATATAGTTTTTTTCGCAGTTCAATTCATTTTAAAAAATTGTTACTTAGTTAAAACGTTAGTATTTATTTAATAATTTAGTTTTGTTAGTGGTGAAAAGAATAGTGTTGTTAGTTTCAAAAAATTATTTTTATTATTTTTTTGTTAAAATTGTTTTATTAAATAGAAATTGTAACTAATTTTAAAAGTGTAATTATTAAATAATATTCATTCATATGAATCATTGAAACAAAGAGAATTTCTAGTGATAGGTATGTATGTATATGTGTTATTGTATTTTTGTTAAAAAACGTAATAAATTTTTAATTTTAGGATCTGCTATAATAAAATGGCGTTACATAAAAGGTATTTCAATAGTACATTTTCAAAATAGAAAAGGAGAATAGAGAATAGAGAGTGAGTTGGAATTATTATAATATAGTTTAGTTTCTTCTCCCTCTACCTAAATAGTGTCAATTTTTTCCGCTTCTACAAAAATTTTTCCACCTCTACAAAATGTTACAGAAACACACGAAAAAATCGGACTTTACTTTATATATTAGATAATTAGTAATTAAAATTAAACAATTATTTACTAATTTGCATACGAAATTTTGATTTTAATGTATAAATATTTATTATATAATAAAAAAAAAAGATTAACAACAATCAATTGCTCATGTAGTAAAATTGTGATTTTATAACTTTAAGATTGCTTTTATTATCAAATTATTATTATTATTATTTTTTTCGTCTAATAAAACGCATATTTTCCAAAACCAACACACAGTATTTTCATATGTAAATAAATAAACATATATATTTTTTTATTATTAAATATTCTTCATTCAAGTTCACTGTCGTGTTTGTTTGTATAAATATATTTTTTTTCCATTAATTTATATCATTTTTAAATTTTACGTTACAAAACATTTGATCTCTATTACTTGTTTACTCTGTTCATGTTAATCAAAATAAATATTTTTTTTTTATATTTAAGAGAAAATAATTATGAATTAAATTCGCTTTTACTACATATTTTATTTTATTTATTTTTGCAGCCGGTTTTTAACGCATAAAATCTATTTACAAATTTTTCAAATACAGTAGTTTGTTTTTTGTAGTGAATTACAAAATAATTTAATTCATTTAAGAAAAACCAGTCTATTTATTACTTTTTTATAAATAAAAATTACATTTAAGGTAAAAAAACCCTTTAAAAATAATAACAAATAAAAATTTGTTTTCGTAAATTTATTATTTAAAGATTAAAAGAATCTAGAGTATGATGACCATCAAACTTGTTTATGAAATTAATTAATAACCTTTATGGTTTTATTTTGTCTCACTCTCTTAATTATGAATAAATTTATTTGAAAAAAAGTAAAACAACAAAAATAACATATTATAATTATTTGAAGTATGAGATAAGAATAAATAAATTATCTATACCTTATGATTGAGGTAGAGGTTAAGGTATGAAGTTTATTTTTTTCACACATTATTTATCCTATTATTTATTAAGAGAAAAGAATTTGTAATAAATTTCTACATAATAATAACAAGAATGAATTAAATAAATATATTTAATTATTAATTATAATTAATACAAATAATTGTATTAATGTAAATTAATTAAAAGAACAATTACAATTCTTTAATAATTATTTAATTAAATTGTTTTCTCTATTTGTCTAATTGTAATGAATAATAAAAAAAAAAAACGATTCATCTGATTTGATACGAAATCAGTAATTATAATTCTTACAAATCATGTCAGTAATTAAGTTAAATGATTAATAAATGACATTATTAGTTATTAATTGATTATTATTATTAAATGCAATAAAAATATTATTATTATTATTAATAAATGTTTACTTTTTTTTTAATTACAGGTGTCTTCCTTCTACTTGCCTTTGGTATATTCTGCTTAAGCACATTTACATTTTTATATATTGTACAGCCGTATCTTAATATTTTTAAATGGGTAAGTTATTATTCTTAAGTCTCTTATACGTTAATAATTATCTAAAATCGTTGTTATTTCTTGTCTGCGCGTGTAGCTTTTATTTTTATTTAATAAATAATATTTTTTCTTATTTTTGCATTATATCTTCTTCCTCATTTATTTAAATTAAAATTTGTTTCGTTTATTAACTTTAATATATGCATGTTTTTTTTTTGTTTTTGTTTTTGTTTGTTGATAAAAAACGAAAAACAATTTTCAATGTAGGAGTAAACAAATTAATTAATTTATAATTTGACAAAATAACGCTAGCATCACTGGTATTTATGCTTTTTTAACGAAAAATTTTAGTTGTGACAGAAATGCACTCAGTTTTTTTTTTATTACTAAGTGCGAAATTATTTAACGTAAAGTTTTATTGTTTACATTTTTAAAAATACATAAAAACACAGTGAAAATTATTTTTAAACTAAAGACAAATGTATGCTAATTTTATTTTATTTATTTTTTTTTTCGCATATTCTGCTTGTTAATTAATTTTAGATTTTTTTTTTTGTAGTTAAATTATACAAAACTGATAATTATTATGGGTTTTTATTTCTATCATTATTATTTTTTTCTTTTTTCACAATATAATATGTAATATGTTTATCTGTATTTAAGCAAAATGATCAAATATTTATAAAAAATAAAAATGATTAAATTAAATAAAAAAAAAAACTCGTCGTGAATGGAAATTTTATTCATATTATCAAATTATTTATATACAAAACTGAATAGTCTTAAGAAAAATAATAATAAAAATTTATATAAAAAAGTGTTTCAGGGTCTCTCTTGCTCTCTTAAAAACTGCTTTTTTTTAAGAAAAATAAAAATTATGATTACATTTCGAAAAAAAAAAAATTAAATTTTTATCCATCTAAAGATTAAATAAATTTGCGAAATTTCGTCGTTTTTTAATCATAATTTTTGAGAGAAAATCTTTGTTTCACTTTCGCTTAAATTATTTGTTGAGTAAAATAAATGCTAAAAACTAAACAATATGCAATAATTTTTGTCCCCAAAATTACTTAATTTAATTAACATGTTTTTTGAATTATTTTATTAGCATAATTAATTTTTTTTTTTTTGATAATTAACAGGCAATTATAAATTGCATTGAACAATACATATATGTATATGCAATAAATTTTATTTGATTTAATTTTTCTTTCATTTTATTTTAAACAGAAATTAGTGTTAACTGAAAATGGAGAAATATTTGATTTATGGGCAAAACCACCGGTTGATTTATATATAAAAATTTATTTATTTAATATAACAAATGCCGACGAATTTTTAGCGGGTAAGGAGAAAATGAGAGTTCAACAAATTGGACCGTATGTGTACAGGTAAATAAATTATTTATTAATATTATGATTTTATTGCATTTATGAATATAAAATGTTTTCATTATTATTTATAGAGAAATGTTAACACATGAAAATATAACCTTTAATTCAAATGGCACATTATCAACAACACCGTCACATCCACTTGTGTGGCAAGAACATTTATCAGAAGGTCATAAAGAGGATGACAATTTTGTTTTACCAAACATTGCGTTACTTGTAAGTTTATTACTTTATTCTACTTTTTTTTAATAGTAAAATTAACATTTAAAAATTTTTTCTTTTTAATAAATTTATTTATTACAAAATATTAAATTTGTTAATTTTATGAAATAATAATAATTATTTTTTTTTATTTATGCATTGTTTAATAAAAAAATATTAAAATATGAATTCAATAGCAATGTCAATGAAACTATAATCATTTCACAGATTAATATATTTATTTATTCTCAATGATAATAAATTTAAATAAATGAATTATAATCATTATTATAATTATTATTTAAAAGTGAATTATTAAATTATATATTTTTACAATAAAAATTAAAACAATTGTTTTAAATAAATAACGAAAAAAATAGAGCATTAACCGAAAGTGAAGGTTTTCCTTGTTTTTAAAAATAAAAAATAAAACATTTAAAGTTTATTGACGGCATTATTTTATTTCTCATCAATTTCATTTAATTCCTGTGCGGATATTAATTTTATGTATTTTTTGTTTTAATTTATAAAAATGCACTAAAATCATAATAAAGAAAATTTTTTCCAAGTAACAAGGTTAACAACCAACTACAACTCAAGATGTTCATTTTTGATAATAATTTTAATGTAAAGTTATAATTTGCATTCATTGTTTGTTCTTAATGTAAAATAGCACATAATATCTGTTTACTGTGCATCAAGTCATTGTGATTTATATATCTCAATTAAAAAATAACATTATAAAAAACATAATTTGAATTGTTGATGTTTTTGTTAATAATTTTGTAAAAAAAAAATCGAGCAAAAACTATGAGCAATAAATCATTCTGTGAAATACCGCATAAAAAATTCTTGTCATTTTACTTTATAAGAATACTAAAATAATATATAATTCTTACAAAAATTATTTTTACAAAAAAAAAAAATTATTCAATTAATAAAATAAATCAATAAACAAAAACGTTCTCATTACTAAATATGTAAAATTCTATAATAAATATTTATTCTAATAATTTGCCAATGTAATTTAACTTGAATGATCTTCAATGTAATTTTATATTAATTGATTTTTCACAAGAATTTATTTCCGTATTTTCTTCGTTTTTTTTTTTAACTTTATTTCGCGTAAATAAGTAACAAACAATGATAAAATATTTTTTCTTTAATGAAAAACAACATATTTATCACAACATAATCGATTGTCAATATTATGATCGTGAAAATATTAAGCATAAATATTTATTTTTGTTATAAAAATAACCGGATATATGAGATGATCCCGAGTTATAGCAGATAATTTAATTATATGTATTGATTATTTCAATTTAATATTGAGGAAACATATTTCACTGAAAAAATATTAACCCTTTAACGCAAAAATGTGCAAACTTATTATAAATACAGTCAATAACAAAGTTAAAGACAAACGACGTGAACAATTCTTAATAAGAAAAGTAATTATTTAATTATTTGAATGTCAATCAAAGTTCATTCTTTCTTTCTTTAGAAAAATACAGCAAATATTTTAACAACGTTTTCTTTTCTATTTTAAATTTATTATTTACTGACAAATATATTGATTTTTTTTTTCTTATTTATTTGGCATAATTAGATTTTTAGAAAAGAAAAGACAAAAAATTCTCACAAAAGTAAATATAAGAAAATAAACACACGTTTTGTATATATCCTTTAAATAATACCAAAAAAAAAATATAACACCTCATAAATTAATAAATTAAGAATGGAAAAATAAAACTGTTTTACTGTTTGCAAAGTCTTTTTTTTTTATTATTTATAATAATTATCAAATCGATTTATTATGTAATCATAAAATTATTATTCGGTAAATAAAGAATAAATAATAAGAACTAATAATTACATTGAATGTGTTATATTTTTTCTTGTATCATATGATAATAGAAATTCGCTAAATGTTGTTTGTTTCTTTCTGTGCAAACCAATATATTTGTTTATTCCAAATATTCATAAGTTTAATAATTTTTTGTGACCAATGTGATATGTTTTAACCAAATTTCCCATTCGCTAATAGCAGTTATTGTTAAAATCAAAATGAGTAATTTCGTGTTAATATTTAATAATAAATATTTTAACTTTTTAGTAAACACAATGTGATGTAAATTAATTAGCAGTATTATTTGGCATTCAAATTAAGAAAATTACATCCTTTAATTCGCTTAGATAATTTTAATAATAATAATAAACAATCAAATAACAATGAAATCATTCATAATTATTGAAACAAGTGTATAAAAAAAAGTGTGTTTTTTCCAAAAAAAATCCTTAAATCAAATAAAATAGAAGAACACCTTGTCTGCCCAACTAAACTGCAAAATTTAATTATTTTATTTGCTTTTAATAAATATTAATTGATGGAAACAACGTTAAACATTAAACCAGTCAAGTCATGACATTTTTCAACAAAACCAAAATGAAACAATATTTAAAAGTAATGGCATTGTAAAAGTCTTATAATTCGTTTGTAAACGACACGATTTTTATACAAAAAATTTACTTTCTTATGAATTATCCTTCCTCAATTATGTCTAATTTGTAGGTTAAAGTATTTAGTAGTAGGTTTTTTTGTTTTTATCATTTTTGCAATCAACAAAATATAATTAAATAAAAGCGATCAACCTTCAACTACATCAACTACAATTTTGTGTTAATGAAAAGATTTAAAACATTGAACTAATGGCAAAGAATTGGTTGCAAAACTAACATACATTTAGTTTTTTTTTTTTTTATTAAAACTTCGTAAACTCATTTATTATTTTTAATTTTATTTATTTCTTCCTGTATTCTTAATCAAAATAATCATAAACAAATTTGCAAAAAAAAAATAAATTAATAAACAGACGTAGAAAAAATAAAATTATTCAGCAAATGAGTCTTCACATTTGAATATCATTATGCTTTCGTTATCATTCTGAAGCATATAATTGTAATTTATTTAATCATAGATAAATATTTATTTATTTTTTGTTTAATGTCACGGACATATTCGCGTAGGTGAATTTCTAGATATTTTTAATAGATTTTTGGTTCGTCTACTCGTGTGTAAAAAAAAAAAAACATAAATATTTTGCGCATTTTTTTATCTTAATCTAACATTTTTATTTTTGATAAATATTTTACTCAAAACAACAAGTTTATTCTAATATTTTATTTATATAAGTAATTAATCAATATTTATTATCAAATTATAAAAATAAATTTAACTATAGCTATAGAATTAAACAAAATAAATCGCATAATAGTAATGATAATGAAAAAACATTTAGTTAAAATAATAAAAATAAATTTTAATTAAAGATTTGTTTTAAGTAAAATATAGATAAGAAATTCTTTTCTGTCTGGTTAAACAAGAAATAATAAACCATGGGAATTAAAAAGTTGTTCTTATCTGATAAAACGAAAGCGAATTTTCACTGATGAGCATAAATGATAGAAGAAATTTAATTAATTAATAAAAAAAGTAGAGTTATTTTTAAATAATATAGTAACTTTTTAATACATATTACTATATACAGATTATAATTAGTTTACTTTAAAAAATAAGATTTATCAATTTTATTTACTAATTTTATAAAATAATTAAATTTCACTGTACTTTGTACAAGTTTTCTAAGCAACCAAGTAAACAGTAGTTTAAAACTTAGTACATAATTATGTTTTCTCATCATAAATTTAATTATTTAATGTGTCTTAAGTGTATTAAATAACTTATTAACATTATAAGCTTATTAGGTACGAAATAGATTTATTTTCTTCACAGGTAAAATACTACTTAAAAACTCAATACAAATATACTTAAATTAACTCCACAAATATACAATTCCGCATTGCTATATTTAATAACTAAAAAAAAACCTTATCTTGATCAACATACTAATTAATTTTGTTATTAAAACAATAAAAGTAGCAAATCAACAAGTAGCAACAAAAAAAGAAAAAACTTATTGCTTAATAATGTTTTAAAAAAAAAAGGTTAATAATGATTAATTTTTATTGATTTAAATATCAATTCGTTTTGATCTTTGAAAAAAGCATCTTTTTTTCTTTAAATGATTTATTTGATTTATTAATTACAAAACGTTTAATTATCTGTATTATTACTTAATAATTAATAGATACATTTAGTGTTTTATACATGATTAATGAAATTTTAAATTTATTACATCATGAATGTAATTTTATTAATTAAATTATAGTAAAAAAATAAATAATATAAAAAGTGAATAGTTATTTATTTAACGAGACATACATATATGTATGTAAAGATCTGTTTATTAGAGAGTTTATTGACTTATTATACAATTTGTTATGACTAGTCACATTTTATATGTATATAAAACAGTTTTAAGTATTGTTTTTCTTTTTGTACTAAGCCAAGTACATTTGTGCAAATGGTGAAACACGTGAGATAAATCTTTTTGTTTTGTTGTTATTTTAAAAACAAATATAAAAATACAATTCATGTTAATATTTTTTATACGATTCGATTTATTTAACAATTGTTATACGCAGCTTCCAGTTTACTTTCATTAAAAAGTTGCATAATAATTAAGTTAAAAAAACAAATTATCTTTCTTAAACTGTTGTCAATGCGGTGAAAGATTTTTTTTTTCCCTTTTTCTTTTAATTTTTCTTCTTTTTTGTCATTAATTTTTGGGTAAGGTTATTACGTCATAAAATATAAATTAAATTGATAATAATAAACAAATTACATTTTAAAGCGTAATTTAAATACAAAAATAGAAAAAACCCTGCAAATTTTTTTAAGTACGTCAATATTTACTTACTTATTTAGTTAACTTTTTGGAATCGAAAAATTACTCATAATTTTTAGTATTACAATGTCAAATTCTTTTCCTTTTTGTGTGTTATTTTGCGACAACAATAGTTTTAATTTTATGCACAAAATAAATCATTTACACCCATTTCCTAATTTACGCGGTTTTACTTTAATGCGGTCAAGAAAAATAACAATGCATTGGTTTATCCATCTTATTCAAACAGTTATAATTCATTTCACGTTTCTGCGGAACATATCTACCGCGTAAGTGGGTGGATGACTGTTTATAAATAAATAAATTAAAGAAAAATGATAATTTGTGCCTATTTTTAATCTAATTTGTCTAGTCTTTGTTATTTTAACATTAATTATTTATATTAATTAAGATTTAATGTTTTTTTTTTTGATGTAAAAATAGAAATGATTAGTCAAATATTGTGGCAGCATAAATTTATAAACTTATATTTATTTTAAATTACTTTTTTCTTTAGACAAAAATACTTATCGATTTTTAATGTTAACAATGACAATGCGTTCTTATTACTTGTTTTTCCGGTATTTTTCCTCTATATTAAGTCTGAGACTATTATTAAATACAAAAATACAAATAGTAATATAAAAATAAATATCAATTTCGATTTCTATAGAAAAAATAAATAATAAAAAATATTTATTTAATTGTATTTTTTTTTATTATTTAATTTAAATAGTGATAAAAATCTTAACATTTAACTTATCATTATAATAGTGTTTTTGTTTAGTATTTTTCATTTTTACTTACTGAAGTTCTACACGAATTACAATTCTTTATTATTTAATTACTTAATTAAATTATTAATATAATTATTCCATTTTTAATTAATATATTTATTTATTTATTTACTCTTGCCATTGACATTGACTTTGATTTTTATCAAAATTATTATTTACATTTATTTACATTTAATGTAAATAAAAACACTTTATGCAATTATTATAATGTTAATAATTTTATTAATAAAAAAAAAAACCTTGAGAAAATGCGTAGAAAAAATAAACTTATTAATTAATTAATTAATAATAATTTTCCTAGGAATATTGTACGATTTTTAATTATAAATGCAAAAAAAAAAATATTGTTTTTTGATTTATATTTTCTTTTTATTATGAATCACTTTTTTTTAATTACTATTAGATATTAAATTTATTTTTCTAACTGTTTAAGTGACCTAAAATTGCTACTGTTTATGTAGAACAAGTTCGTGTTGCATATAAATTACTTATATTAATTAAATATATAATAGCAGACAATAATCACCTTATTATGAATATTAATTAAATTAAAAATCAAATCTAATACAAGATTATAAAGTGAATTTATTTATTTATTTATTTCAATATCAAAATAATTATAAATAAATAAATAAATAAAAGTTAATCAATCAAATAATTATAAAGAAAAAATAAATAATTATTAATGAAAATATGTAATAATATTATGCATTTTATTTTTATTTTTATAATGTCAAGTTTAGTATGTTTGTGTTTTAATTCACCTTAACTAGCTAATCTTGTTACATATTATTTTTAATTATATTCATCAAATTTATTTTTATTTTTCATTAAAAAAAATAACAATTTGTTTATTTTTTTTTTTATAATTCAAACATTTTGCTTAATGTTAATTATTTAATGTATTGATAATAATTAACTATTTATTAGTTGTTACAATTTAATTACTTTATTACCTTGATGTTTTTTACATTTTCCACGAGTCAAACTAAATCATTCAATTTATTTGAAATTAATTAATACAGATTTTCCATTAAAATGAATAATTATTTTTTATTAAACAACAAACACATGCAACAAATATTATTAATAATCTTACAATTCTTGAAAATTTGACATTTATTTAAATAAAATAATAATTAAAAATATATATGTATATACAGTAGATTCCGCTTTAGCAGGACATCGGTTAATCGGGACAGTCGCTTAATTGGGACAATATTAATTAATTTAATTAAACTTAATTGGGCTCCTAAAGAATAAAAATAAAACCAAGGAAATAACACAAATTTACTTCGCTTTATCGGGACAATATTTCGTTTAATCGGGACAGTTTGGTTGACGAAAATGATTTTATTCAGCTAAAGACAAATAGCAAAGCACTTTGAACAACTATTTACAACAAATTGAATTAAAGTTTAATCATTTTAGCATTATTTAAGCATTATCTAATAGAATTTATTAAATGTACATATTACATATTAATTATATCTATGGACAATTATTTTTTGGTTTTCAATTTAAATTATTTTTTATTATGAACGTCAGATAATTGGGCCAGCCGCTTAATCGGGAAAAATTGTACAAGCATAAATGTATCCCGATTAAGCGGAATCTACTGTACTAACATATATATAAATTTGATTTATTAATTAATTTGTTTAAATTCATAGTTAATAATGTTAATTAAATGAAAAAGAAATAACATTTATTAATTGAAACACACGTTCTTTGTAAAAAAAAGAAATACTTGTTTTATACAATTGTTACATTTTTTTTTTCGTGTTCTTCAAGATTTAATACAAATAATTTTCCTTCTACCAAAAAATTAAAATATTTTCCATATCCCATATTTAATAATATTATTATTTACAAAAAAGAAAAACTTGTTTCATATTATTATTATAGTTAAATGTTTTATTTCCTTTATACATTTTTTAATTATTATTTATTATGCCAAATGCGTTTCAAATAAGAATCTATAACCTGTATTTTTGAATTATTTTTCCATAAACAATAATAATATTATAAATAATAATAATAATAATGACAAAATAATTATATTTTTATATACTTACTGTTTTAATAGTAAAAAAAAAAATTTTAATCTAGAAAAAGGTAAACAAATTTATATTCTATAAAAAAAAAAATTCATAATAATAATAATGTATGGTTGGTGGTTGCATTAAACAAATCATAACAATCAAAATAATAAATAACATAAAAAAAAGAACAGAAAATTGTAATTAGGAGGAGTTATATATTCTACGCCTACACGTACATTTTGCAAACAATAAACGCATTTATTAGCCAATATTAACCGAGCTAATTGTCTATAGCATAATTGAATTTACATAAATATATTTTTAAACTGAATTTAAATGTAGTAATTTATTCTCATTTCTTCTTTATTTCTTTTCTATGTGTAAACTTTAAATTGATATTTATACATTTTGGAGAAGCAAAAAAAGAATAAAAATAATTTTTTTTTTTTTATTATTATTTTTTTGTGGTTTTTTATGATAATTTCTAAATATAACAGGTGTTGTGTCTTTTATTAATCATTAATATCAATAAATTTCGACAAAGTATAAAAAAATAAATAAATAAATATCAATAATAAAAAAAATAATAAATAATTAAACCACGTTTATATGTTGATGACCCCATTTGCCGAAATTATATAATTTTGTAATTTATTGTGAAAGAAAAAAATTTCCTTATAAATAATTTTGCGATGAAATTGCATAGAGTTAATAATAAAAAAGAAAAGAGGAGAAAATAAAAGCTTGAATAAAAAATTAAAACTTGTTTTTTTATATTCATCGCTGTATAGCATTAATCTGTAGATGTGTAGTTAATACACACGCGAAAATAATAATAATGTATGCCAAATAAATTAGCAAAAAAGTAGTTTTCATTTTCAATCGTTTAATCGACAACAAAAAGATAAAAATCAGGAAATTTTTTAATATATATAATCTGTGTGATGTATTTTGTATATTGTTTCAATTAACCTACAATTATGCTTTATGTATTTTTCGCGAAGCGTTTATTTGTGTAATTTATTAAATAATACTGTTTTTTTTTCATTCATTATTTACTTTAAAAATGTTCAAGTAAAAGTTAAAGAAAATATATATTTAAAAAATAAAATGACTATATAATTAATTTATTTATTACTTCATAAATAAATTAATGATAATACATTTAAATAATCTTTTGATGGGAACAAGTGGATAATTTAAACACTTGTTCATATAGTGACGTAATTTTAAAATAAAATCTCAAAATTAGCAGAAATTAAAATGATTAATATTATTTTTTATAAAACTATGTTTTTTGAAATATTTTTATCGCTAATACGGTGCATTTATTGTGTCTTCTTTAATAATAATAAAAATATTTTCACAAAAAATAAAATCAATATGCGGAAATATTTTTATTACAGTTATGTCCTACAAAAATTCAAATTTTCATTAGCAAAACAAGTTTTTTATTTTTTATAAAGAAATATAATTTAATTATGAAAAAATCATAATATCACAAATTCACAAAAATTATTAATTTTATTTATATAAATTATTTTTCTAGAGCATCGCACAATTAGCATCAGAGAGAAATTACTTCTTCCGTCTGCCGATAAATATTTTAATCAGAAATACAGACAGTCAACCATTAGTAAAAATGACTGCAAAAGAATTTATGTTTGGTTTTGAGAGTCCATTAACAACACTGGGAAATACACTATTGCCGAACTGGATTAATTTTGATAAAGTTGGATTAATAGATCGGGTTAGTTACATAGAAATTTTATTAATATGTTTAATGTGTTTTAATAAAAAACTTAAACCTTTAGATGTACGACTTTGAAGGTGATTTTGAAACATTTTATACTGGTGAAACTAACATCAGATATTCGGGTCTTTATGATTCATTCCGTGGTTCAAAAAATTTACCACAATGGGAAACAGATCATTGTAGTAATATCCATGGTGCATCAGATGGTACAAAGTTTAGGAGTTTTATCGAACCCAACGAAACATTATTATTCTTCAGAAAGAGTATGTGTCGGCCGCAAAGAATGGTTAGTATAGTGTATTTTAGCACAGTGATTTGTCTCGAAATATAAACAAAAATAAACCATTCTTGATTAATTATAGGTTCAAATACATGAGCCACCAACAACCGTATCAGGTTTAACAACACAAAAGTATATGTTTGAAGATAATGCACTAGATAATGGAAAAATTAATGAGAAAAATAAATGCTATTGTCGTGAAGGTAATAATTTTTTTTTTTTTGATTTTTTATTAAATTTTAATTATGTTTTAATAGCCTTACATAATTGAACTGAATAAATTTTTTGTTAATATTTTATTGAAATAAAGTGTCAATGATTTTAAACATTTTTCTTTTTTATTTTAAAGTTTTTAATTAAAATAATAATTATCCAAGATTATTGAACTTTCTTTTGAAAGTTTAAAGCTTTTTCTTTATTTTATTTTTATGTAATTTTCAAGGTTTAAATAGATTTATATTTTTCTAGAAGAAAATTACTATCATACCGCTAGACAGATGATTTTACTAAAATGAAAATTTATATGCACGCAGTGCTTGTTACCATAGATAGAGACAATAATTAAATAATTATATTTAACTTTTGATTATATAATACAAAATATTTCCGTAATCATATATTTACTCTTAATATTCTTGTTTTTATCATATTAAATGATTTTTTTATTTTGTATTAAACAAGTAAACAAGAAAAATTTATTTAAATTTTATATTATTGTTTTTTTTTTCTTTTCTTTTTGCAGGTAAATGTTTACCATATGGTTTGCAGGATGTTACCTCATGCTATTATGGTTTTCCAATTGCACTTAGTTATCCACATTTTCTTGACGCTGATCCAAAACTTGTAACAGATATTGAGGGCTCAACACCAAATCGTACAGAACATGAATCATATTTTATGATACAACCGGTATGCGCCTTTTTTTCTTTTATTAAATCCAAATTTATTTAATCATTTATAGAAAAACATTACAATTATATAGAGTACGCTAAATTAATTTATGCTCATTATATTTCTTTCATTTTTAATACGTGTTATATTTATATTTTTTAAAAGCAAAAGTAAAAAATTAACAAATTTATTTTTTTGGCAAATAACAATAACTTGTTAATAAAAAAATATATATATATATAATTTCCTGGATACTTTTTTAATCGTTAATTTTATTTATTTTATCCAAAAAAAAAAAAAAAAACACGTGTATCATCGATAAATGTAAAATCAATATCAATTGTAGAAAAGTATTATTGTTTTTATAAATAAATTTTTTTTGATGATTTAACGTGGCTGTGATAGTTCTTCAGAAGTGATAATTGTTTTGATAATATTTACCATGTTTTTTTGCTTCTCGATTTCGGTTAATTTTTTTTTTATAAAGGATTTAATTAACACTATAAAGCGGGGGTTTTTCTTTTTAATTTTAATAACCAAAATAAACAATTCATTCTTTTAGATAATAATTTTTTTTTAATTTTATATAATTTACTTGTTTTTTACCTTTCCTTGTGTTTTTAAGGTAACATTTCTCTTTTATTTTAATCAAGTTATTAAAGTTAAATTAAGGAGAAATGTCAGATATTTTGTATAAAATATTTTAATATAATTAATTAATTTAACTGAAATAAATTTAATTAAATAATTATATAATTAACGCGGTTAAAGCATAAAATTAACAACGAAACTATAAATGTTGACACAATCTCGTTAGAAAAAGAGTCATCGGTGTGTTTTCTCAGTTTAGATGTATCATCAAATCTGTTGTAGCATGATCATGCCATTGTTCCAAAGAGATCTACGAAATTATGCCTTCGCGAATAAAACGTGTACGAGAGGCAAATGCTGGAACTACCGCCTACTGCCGACCCGTAACTTTAAGTACGGGGCGGACATCTTATTTCCAAAATGATTTCTTTACTCGTAAAAAAGAAATATCTTACCAACGTGTGCGTTCCTGAAACAATTCAATATCCAATCTTTAAAACTTATGTCCACAAATATCTTATTTCCTATCCCATAAATTGAAATGCTAGCTTCAAACTAATCACAGGTTGACTTCACTTCGTAATTCCTAAACATGTCAATTTCAATATAAAAAAATAATAATAATAATAACACAATTGATATAATTTATTAAAAAACATCTAATTACTTACATTACTTGACGACATTAATAAATTCATTAACCTTAAACAATATTTATTTATTTATTTTATAAAACATCCCACACTATTTTAACAAATTCAACAAAATTGTGTAAAATATGAACGGAAATTCCAGTGCAAATATATAAATTTTATTATCTATAAATAATTTACCTTATTTGATATTGTTTCTCCTATTAAAATAATATTTGACGGTCATATTGCAATTATTTTATATATAAATTATTATTATTATTATTCTTACTATTTAATATTTAATTATTTATTCTATGTGAAAATTTTTTTGTATTTGATTTAATTAAATCAAAAAAAAAAAAAAAAGTTATATTAAATGCATTTTAAGCATATTTATCATTATTATTATTTTTTTTTTAAAACAAACAACAAGAACATATTCTATAAACAACAATGAAAAAATAAAATTAAACAACAAAAATCATATAAGGTTAATAAACTTTATCTTTTATTTAGCGTAATTTTATTATTTTTTATTTCTGTTGTTGCTGTTGTTACTGTTGTACGAGTATACCAACCAAATATAAAACACGACATCGAAATACAGAATTATTATTATAATTATTATTTTCTCAATTTAAATTATAATTATTCATCTATATATTGCGTTACTACTTGTCAGTTTCTGTTTATCATTTATCATGTATTTTTCTTTAAATTTAATGTTTAACTGAGCTTTTATGTTACTGTAGAGTAGAACAACATATTACTTGTAATCATTTTATCAATTTTTCATAAGTTTATTTTTAATCAGTCTAAATTTTCTGTTTTATTTTTATTTTAATTAAATGAAAGATTTTTCTTTTTCTTAATAAAAATTATGTAATTAAATTAATTATTTATTTAAATAACAGATGTCTGGATTACCATTGAAATTATCTGTTAAATTTCAAATAAATTTAGCAATGAATGATGTCAGCAATATGGCACATGTTGAAAGATTCTCACATATAACAATACCAATGCTGTGGTTTGAAATTGTAAATTTTCTTTTAATTTTTCTTATTATTTTTAGTTTTTATTAAATTATTTTTTCGAATTTTTATTCTTAGGCAATGCATGAACTACCTGTATCTTTACAAAATCGTTTTAATTTATATTTAAATATAATGCCGGTTATTGAACAAGTAGCACAATGGGGTACATTAGCAATTGGAATAATATTATTAATAAGTGCAATAACAAAAACGGCAAATAAATTAAGTTATTCATCGCAACGTAAAATGTCCTTACAAAATCGTTATCAATCAATGCAATTTAAGACGTCGGTGTATATGCCATGTGAAGAAAAAATTAACGAGGATTTAAATCTATCAAATTGTATTCGTGCTAATGATTATATGACAACAATTGAATTAATTGATGAGAATAAGGGTATAATTGAACAGGAACCGGTATTATCTGGATCGGATATTGAAGGTGATGGCAGTGAAAGTCAATGCGATAATGATACGGGTCATGGCAGTAGTACAGATGATCGTGACTCAAATGATGATGATGATAGCAGTTCGAATGTGAGCAAGGTAAATTCATAAAAAAAAAATTAATTAATTTTTTAAGCGAAACAATATTAATTACTTAAATAATTAAACGATCAAAGTTCAATAATAAATTTGTCGGTTAGTGTTTTTTTTTTCTACATCGGTTAATAAACGCGACATAATGTCTAGCAGGTGAATTTAATTATATTCAAGTTTTATTTATATCTTTTTTTTTTCATTTTTTGAATGCTAAATATTATTCTTGTTTAGTCCTCAATAATTTTGGTATATGAATGAGAATTTTATTTATTTATTTTTTTCATTCTTAATTTTTTACAGTAAAATAAATATTAAAAAAAAATAATTCTGTATTTTTAAATATTTACATAATTAAAGAAATAAAGTTTTCTTCTTATTTTTATTATTATTATTCTTTTCAATAAAAACGTGTTAAATAAATTAAATAAATATTTTATAATATTTATTTATATTTCTTTCAATAAAGTTTTTTCTGGTTGATTTCAATTAGACAATATAGAATAAAATAATGTTTAAATATATAAAAAAAAAACCAGTCTTCAAGCATATAAATGATAATAAATTAAAAAATGATTAAATTGCTTTAGAGAAAACATAAAAAAGCAAGAAGAAGAAAAAACACGATAAAAACGAATGGACCACAGCTGTGTGGTTTTTAATTCTGATTTTTTGCTTAAACAAAAAATAAAATAAAATAAAATTAATCTAAAATTCAAATTTGTTATTTATTTAATGAAAAATTAGCATTAATAAAGAGATTGGCGGTTTTTTGATTAATAAAATAAAAAAATCTATATTTATTTTTATAATTTTTTTTTTTTTTTGCAATATAGCAAGCAACTTGCTGTTATTAGTTAAAAGTAGTTTTCGTTAGTAATTTTGAAAAAAAAAATTCATTTTATTTTTTAGGTAAAAGATAATACTTCGACAACCAGTAGTGGAGTCTCCTCAAAACAGGCAACACCCTGTCGATTATGGGATTTGGAACAAAGATCATCACTAGACGATATGAGCAATGATATTGTTATTGAATTAAGGATAAATGAGGATGATAATATAAGTATTGCCTCAGATGATAGTATATCATATGTTTTAGATAAAGTTAGACAATAGAATTGTTATAATTATAATTAGATATAATTAAGATAAGATAAGAATCCAAATATTTTTTTATTATTTTTTATTACTTTTATAATTTATGCACTTAAAGGTATAAAAGTGGAAAAAAAGCCATAATTAGATATATTACTTTATTTACTGAAGGTGATAAAATTTTTATTTAATAATTACATTTTTTTTTTTTCTTTTTCGTTATTATTTATCATTATAATGACGTTTAGTTTAGCGAAAATGTACTTGGCAAATCTATAAAATACAAATAGTAATTCTCACACCTTTATACATTTTTAATATAAAAAAAAACCTCTATACATATCCTTGATAATAATAATTATTTATTCTAATTTAAATTTTTGTAATAATTACAAAATACAATATTATTAAAAAAAAAAGAGAAAAAAATCCGCAAATGAAGGAAGATTCAAAAATATAAAAAATAATCTTAATTAAGAAATGATTAATTCCTAGACATCACGAAAAGAAAATAATAATCCATACAGAAAACATACCTACCTCAACTAGAGGTTATCGCAATAAAAAATTTTTTTTTTTAGCATAATTATTATTTAATTAGAATATAATTATAATTAGAATAAATCTACTATTTACGAATCATCACTTATGTTATTTTAAGATTTTAATGTTTTTACATTTAATAAAATTTATTTAATTATTAGACAAAAGCAAAAAAAAGAAAGAAAAACTTGTTATTTAAATGAAACATTGATAATTAATTTAAATAAATAAAGTTGGTGTGTATAATCTTTTAAAACAATCAATCCTTGTAAATCAATAAATAAATAATTAACTATGTAAGTAAAATATTGTTGATTTTTCTTGCTTTTTTTGTTTTGCTTTTAAATAAAAGTTTATGCAAATTTCTAATGTAAATAAATAATTGTTTGGTGTTTGGTGGTTTTGTTATTTTAATAAATAAATAATTATTAATTAAGTAATAATATAGAAGACACACTGTGATTTAAATAGAAAATGAAAATAATAATTAAGTTTTAATTTTAAGATATATACATCGCGCGCGCATTTAATGCAAAAAAACTAGGCTACTTTGTTTTAAGAATAATTATTGTTAAATATAAAACAAAAAGGTTTTTATCTTTAAATAAACTGTAGATGCTATTTTTTGGTTAAATTTTATGGATTAAGGTTTTATTTTTATGTTAAATTTGAATAAATTTATATTAATTATAATTATATGTAGCTACTAGTGATTAAAAATGTAAATATTTTATTGATAAATGCACAAAAATAAATAATTATATATAAATGAACAAATATATTTATTTTTAGTTTAAAAATTATAATTAAAATTACAAAAACCCTTCCAAAAATACTTTATGATACAAAATTTTATGAATTAACAGACATAATGGTGGATTTTCCAGTTTAATTTATAAACCCCAACAATAGAAATTTAATGATTTAATGAAAATTTAATTGATTTATAAAATATTACTAATTGATTATTTATTTTTATTTTTTGCAAACATGTAATTAATTAAACGATAATTATTAGTTTTATTAATAAAATTACATAATTAATGATGTTGATTATTTTACAATGCTACCGACTAGCGAAGGTAATTAAATATTGTTGCTGTTATTGTTTGCGCTAAGATATTTGTTTCAAGATTTTCTGTAAAAATAAATTAAATGACAAAAAAATATATATTTTTAATAGAACGCGCGAATAATAAATCCTTGATCATAAATTTTGCTAAATTAAATAGAAACATTGACGGGGTAGTTGGCTTATTATATATTTTTTTTTATTTTTTATATATAATTAGATTATTATTGAACAGCGTAAAAGAAAATTCATTTATACCAATAATTATTATAATTACAGTCAATGAATAAGAAAATTACATTATCAATTATAAAACAATTAATATTTATGCAAAAAATGTAAATTTATTATAAATTCTAAAAAAGAAAATTAATTGTTGGTAGAATCACAGACAAGGCTAGTGGTGGTGTGATTAAAAATTTCTTTATATATATTTCTTTCGTTTTTAGTGATATCTTCTGTGTAAATTTATAAAAGTATTAATTTCTTTATTATTAACAGAAAGTCTCCACATTGTCTATAATAGACTAACAACGAAAAATTGTACATTGCTAATTCGCATATATTTACTAATTAAATAATTATAAAGAACATTTATCTACCAAACAGGCAGAATAAAAAAACATTTTTTTATTTTATTTAAATTTTTCTAATTTATTGTAAAAAAATGTATAAACTTTTGTTCTATTTGTTGTGCCACAAAAATTATAAACATTAAAAATATTCTATCTACAGGATATATACTTTGAATTTCAAGTCTCAAAAAAAAATTTCATTTTTTAAAATTCTATATTAAAATTAATTCGTTAATTAAATTGCATTGTTTGATAACAATAGTATGTACTTCATTTAAGCAACTATGTGCATCGATAACAAAAATTTTAATAATAAAATGTTCGAATTATATTGTTTTAATAATAATAAAAATTTAATAATTGGACCTCTAATTTCTAAGCTAAAGGAATAATTTAATTATAAAAAAAAACTACACAAAAATCCTTTTTGTTCTTTAAATAAAAGAAAATATAATTCATAACAATTACTTTTACAGTTTTTGCTTATAAGACATACACACTGTCATAATAATAAGGAAAAAAAAATTAATCCTGTCTTTTTCTCTTTTTACGAAATATATATCGGCATTTTTAAGGCAAGCGCGGTTTTTTATAATTAACAATAATTTATATTTTTAATGGTGTTGTTGGTGGTGATAAATAATTTAAAAATTTCATGCAAACTTCAAAACCGAAGAAGCATGCTGCATTTGCTGGAAACGCTCGTATCATAACTGGTGTAACACCTTTGTATAACGCGAAAACACCCTCCTTAGCAATTAATTCTTTGAACACATCTCTCATACCATTAGGATAAGAACCGGGTGGTGCTTAAATAATTAATTAACAATAATTGTTAGATAGGTTTTTTTTTGTTAATTATTTATAAGAATATTTACCAGTTTGTAATCGACTTTTTAATACATCTGCCGGCATACCAACAGACCAATTGAAAATACCTGCCATACCGCCAGCAAATATTGTTGCTAATAAAGATAATTCACCTGTTGCTGAATTTTTTATAAAATAAGATTTTAATCCTTCATATGTCATAAAGTACATTCCACTAGCAGGTACATCTAAAAAAATAGAAATTTATTTTAAAAAAAAACTGAAATTAATCAAGCATGTTATTTGTCTTCTTATTCTATGTACAATATTGCATACATCAAATCTATCTTTTTTCTTTTCATTGTATGATCATCAGCAAATGTTTGTATCTCAACAATAATAATTTTAATATTATTTTAATTAAAAAAAAAAACACACGACTATAGTAAAATAAGAAAAACACAACAATATTATAATCATTTTACTAAATATGTACAATCATTTTGTATTTCAATTCTTTTTATCAGACAGGATATATAGTTTCCTACAGTATAAACATTTTTAGTTTAAATTTCCCAAGACTCTTTCTATTATTTTTTTTTTTTTAAAGACATATTCAAATATTCAGTAATATTTGAATATTCACAGTTCATTTAAAGTTTGTGTTGGACTTTTTTTTTATTGGTATTACTAACGACTAGCATGAATTTATTAATATTTTTATTATTTTTTATATTTATGGTAGGTAAATTTTGTTAAATGTTTTTTGTAAATTTATAAAAACCGATAAAAGGGTGTTTTGTTTTGTGTTTATTGTTAAAAAAAAGAAGAAATTGGTTATGGTTAAAAGTGACTTAAAATAATTAATTAATAAAAAAAAATATTCATTTTTATAGCATAAATCAAATGGTGAAGCAAAATGGGAAAAACAGATAAAATGCCCAAATCAATGTGTTTGTCAATATGCACATTTTATGGACTTATCAATAGCCAGATGGATTAAATTCATTGAAATGCGTTCAGTGAAATCAACAATTAATGCAGATAACTCATATGATTTTAAAAAAACATTTTCTGCACAACAAGAAAAACATAAGGAAGAATCATTGCAACAAAATCAGGTACAAATGTGTAATTATTTTTTAAATAAAATAAAAATAGTCGCGCAATTTACTGCCTCAGCCGTTAATGGTCAATAATCAAAATATGCTAATTAAAATTATTGCACTGCTTGTGTATAATAAAAATAATCAAAAAATTTACTGAAAAATAAAAAAATAAAATGTTTTCCGCGTCGGATAAAAAAACTACAAATTATGTAGTAGAAAACAAAAATCTTATTTTTATCATAAAATTATTTTTTAAATTTATAAAATTTAATGCGAAAAAAATCACATGTACAATTTTTCAGGCATACTACAAAGATGATGATTCAAATAATACAAACAATCCATATTTGAAATTTGTCATGTGCATGCTACAAAGTAATTCAAATCCAACAAAATTATTATCCACAATACCTCAAGATGTACAAGCGTTGGTATTATTGTATTATGGAATTAATAAGAATATGACAAGTAATTTTTCTTTTAACAATTATATATATTTTTGAAAACATTTAAAGCCTGTTGTCTTCGTCTATTTGTAGTTGCAACGAGTGATATAGCACAGTTTCATGAATTAACAACTCTGGAAATTAGAGGAACTCAAGGTCTGGATTTGTCATTATTAATTGATGAACCGTTACCAACTCTGCAAAACGTAAATTTCGAGTCAATACAGTTAGGTGCAAGTGAATTGTTAAAACGTCGTCCTGTCATCATTGATCCATCCGAAAAATTTGATTATGTTCCAAACAGTGAACGATACAAATATAACATTTCCTTGGAAATCGAAGAGGAAATAGAAATCTTACCCTATGATATTTATAAAATGGAAATTGAAAGATCTCGTATACCAACGTTTTACGGATGGCAGGCATTAACAGTATTACGTATTCACGATTGTAAATTAGACGAATTGCACTGGGAATTATTTGACGGATTAGATAATTTACAACATTTATCATTAGAGCATAATTCTATAAAAATTATACCACCATTCGCATTTTACGGGGCTTTACATATTAAAACCTTATCTTTGTCACGTAATACTATTTTAGATTTACATTATCGTGCTTTAGCTGGATTATTAGATTTACAATGGCTCGATTTAAGCTATAATAATTTATCGAAATTATCTGAATTAACATTTCCACCATTTCCAAAGTTAGAAATTATTGATTTACGTTACAATCCTATAAAATATATTTTTCCCTACACATTTGGTGTAATGAATAATACCAGAAAAATGTATTTAGGTGATTTAAACGGTGCAACGGAATTAGCTACACAAGGGTCTTTTTATTCACTCGATTTATTAAATTATTTATCCATACTAAATGTAAGCATAAATAATTTAAATCAATTTATTTTCCAAGGTACCAATAATTTAGAAATATTAAAACTAGAAGGCTCGATACGTCGCATTGAATACGATGCATTTTCATTTTTGCCAAATTTAAAACAATTAATATTAAAGAAGTGCCAAATTGAAGAGATATCAATGGATGCATTTTTTGTACTTAAGAAATTAGAATTAATCGATTTGTCTTATAATCGTATAGCTTTTCTACCGCCAGGAATTTTCGATGATCAAAAAAATATAAAAGAGATTTATTTAAATAACAACCTGTTACAAAAGTTACCAGAAAATTTCTTTTTAACAACACCAGCGAAACTGGTTCGTTTAGTGGACAATCCATGGTATTGCTCATGCAAAATGGTCAGTTGGAAACAGGGAATTATAAACAGTAAACGTACAATACAAAACAAGTCAAAATGTGATTTTGCAAAGAATACAACAAAAATGTTTAAATGCGACACAGAAGAAGAAATAGTTTATCAATATGATAATATTTTTACGCCACGGTGTAATGGAGGTCCCGAAGAAGTTAAAGGAAACACAATTTACCATACATTACGTAGAAAATTAAAGTGTAGTGTCGCGTCTAACAAATTATTAGTACCATCACATAAAAATAAAAAAGAATATATAAAAAATAAATATGAAAAACAATATGAATTTCTACAAAAATCAATTAAACAAACAACATTTAACAATAAAAATAATAATCAAGAACCGACTTATAATATAATGGAAAAAAATATAAAATTAATACGAAAACAAGAACATGCGAAAAAATTTGAACAAAAATATAAAGAAAATAAACATGTAAATTCATTGCGATATCAATTAAATAATCAAATTAATATAAAAACTGATGAACTACAAAATAATATATAAACAAAATTAAATTTGTTTCTTTATCGATTAAATTTAATTAATGTCTTATTGATAAGAAATAAAACGAAAATTCAATAGAATCGAAAATGTAGTAACAAATAACAATGCAACATTAAAAATTAATTATTAAATAAATGTTTATAGACTTAAGGTATTTTGTGTTTTATTAATTACCTCTTAATAGTGTAGCACAGGTTCCCTTATAAATACTTCTAAGTCCTCCTTCTCTATACAACTGTTTGGCACAATCAACTGGCCCTTTATACTTAATCTCAGTGCCAGCTTGTTGAACTTGTAATAAACACTTGATACGTTCTCCTGGTGTCATTATTACTGTTGTCAATACACCAGAAAATGCTCCTGCTACAAAGTGTTGTTTTAATGATAATGGTTCAGAAGAATTTCGCTGTAATATTTTTTTTCCTACACCATAGCCGAAGAAACATAATGCAAAAATTGGCGCTACACCAACCATTGGAGCACCCATTCCTTTATACAATCCGGTAAAACCTTCCTTTTTAATTGTTTTCTTAAAACAATCAAGTGTGCCCAAGTATTTTGGAGGTTCATTTGGATTTTGTACTTGCAGTCGAACCTAAAAATATATATTTATACAATTTAATACGTAATCATGACAAGTAGATTATAAGAAAAGTACAAAGGTCAATATATATATATTTATCACTTAAGTATAAATTAATCTATGTATCAATGTATTTGTAAATTATAAAAGATAGATTACTTTTATTGTATCCAAGGGATGTCCTGTTATCACTGTACAAATTCCACCAAAACCACCAGAAACGAAATATTTAAACGGGCTCGTATGCTCACTCATTTTGAAAATTATGTATACCCTGTTTTAAATCTAAAACAGATTTATAATATATATTTAAAAACATTTTAATGAAAACATAATTATTTAAAAACACCTGAATAATAATATTTTATCAATTAACTACAATAAGTACATAACTTATCAATATCAAATTTTTATTCAATTAAAAAAAATATAAAAATTAATTTATTAGATAAATAAAATGCCACATTAATGTATTTATATTTAAAATTAAAAAATTTAAATTTCAAGGGGAAATTATGCTGTCTAACGTGTTGACAAAATATTTAAGTCCGCCTTTCACTACCAGTTCCATATAATGGTCCAACACATAAACTCGAATAAAGTGTTTAATATTATACCAATTCGTATTGTCAAAATTTTGTATTTATACCATTTATAATTTAGTTCAGTGGATTTTGTATAAAAGCGCATTTATTGCAATTACAAAATGTTTAGTATCTTTCTAGCATTTGCTGCATACATTTTAATTCGAACACATTGCTCATAGTTGTGTAATATTTTTATTAAAACAAAATAAATATGTTTGTAATTAGTGATTTTTAATGCTTATATATAAATCTAATTACAAAATTATTAAAAAATTTAAATAATACTGGTAATACACAAAATAAATTCATTCCGGGCAAGTAGTCTTCCTCAAATAATATTTGCCGGAAGGTAAGTTAACTGTTGTTATACCTTGAGGAAACAGTTTTGGAATGTCATCTGCTTTAACAGATGGTTGCACCATACACTCCATCCCTTGCTACAAATAATAGTTTAAAATATTGATATTATATAATAAATTTAATATTTAACAACCTTCCAATCAGCAGGAGTCGCAACTTTGTATTTATCTGTTAGCTTCATTGAGTCAATCGCCCGAAGTATTTCACTGCAAAAGAAAAAATTATCATCTTTGTTTTTTTTAACATAGATTGACGACATACTCAAAATTTCTTCCTGTAGTAGCTGGATAAAGAAAAGATAATCGCAATTTCTTCTGTGAGTCGATGACAAATACTGCTCGGCATGTTAACGGAAGACCTTGAGCACCAATTTCATCTTTATCGAGCATGTTTAGTTTCACAGCTATTTCACGTTTTTCATCATCTATTATAGCATACGGAAATCCTTCACCAGGAATTGCTGAAAATATTTTTTATTTACACAAGTTTTCAGTTATATTATTTTAAAGATTTTACAATTATATGCTTTGATGTCTTTGATCCACCCTAAATGTGACTCAACATTATCACAAGATAATGCAATTACTTGAATATCTCTCTTCTCAAACTCTGGCATAAGTTGAGCAACGCGTGAGAGCTCTGTAGTACAAACTGGCGTGTAATCAGCTGGATGAGAAAATAGGATTCCCCATCTATACATTAGAAAAATAATAACAGTTATTTTGTGAGGAACAAAAAAAAAACAAAAATTATCACTACCTTCCACCAAGCCATTCGTGAAAATCTATATCACCTTTAGTTGTTTTTGCTTGGAAGTTTGGAAATATATCACCAAGATTCATTTTTAAGTTTAATTATTTATTAACAAGTTCACTTGAAGAAGTTTAAATTGGTTATGTTTTGTTCACAAAACAAAAGTGTACAAATGAAAACAGATGAAGAAATGTAACTCTTTAAATGCAGAAACCACGGCAACAAACAATCGCAACGTACTCAACACGTTCGATTTCGAAAAGTTCTTATGATAAAAAATTTATTATTTTTTTTTTGACATTTGCTATTTATTCATATATTTTTTAATGTAGTGTCAATTATTATGCAAGTGCAGAAATTTTATCGAATAATTATAAAATATGTTTTGATTATTTTCTGTTTTTTTAGTCATAATAAAATATAATATAATATATCAATATAAAATAAAATTAACAAGAAATTTATTTTGCTCAGGTTTTTATAATCTTTAATGTTATCTATAAAAATTGTTTGTTTTTTATTTTATTTAATTATTGTGTTTTGCCTTAATTTGTTGTTTTTTTTTATTCCGTAAAAAACATATTTTAATTTATTATAATTTATTTATTATGAAAATAGCAAAAGAACAATAAAATTAAAAAATATTTTTGAATAAGATTCAATACGATGAAAGTAAATCAACAAGTGTTTGTGATCGAAACACAAATTTGGGGAAATCAGATGTACATTGTAACGATTTTTTTGCAATAATTTAATGATATAATAATTACATTTTAATGTTCTGATAAATATTGTTTATAAATCGTTAGATATAATTATAATCTCTAATAAAACAATAATAATAACCTTTATAATCCAAAATCAGCATTAATAAAAAATTGCAAGTCATGCTAACACAATCATTTTTAAATGCTTCTATGCTTAACATAATTTTTGCAGTTATTTTAAATAATTATAAAAAATAGAATTATATGCTTTTATTGTACACCATGGCATGTAATAGATAGAAAATGGTAAAAGTAATGCCCTGGATTTGGATAATGAGGTTCTTTCTTTCATTGTTTAAAATTTGCCAATTATTAATTTCTAATCTAGATTTTATTTTGGTTATTTGTACGATCATTAACAGTACTTTGAACGTTGCTAAAATATTGCTAAATTTACTAAAAATATATAACAATTTAATTAAATAAATTTAATTGAAAATAATTGCTTTAAAATATAATTGCTTGTATCTAATTCTTATCAATAAATTTATAACAAAAATAGCGAATGATTGTTAAAACTTTAAAACATAACAAATTTATAAACAATATCCTGAAATATATTTTTTAAAAAATAATTAATTATATATTAAACCAGAAATGAAACTTGTTTTTGCTGTAATCATAGTATTTTGTAAACTTCGTTGTTTCGGGTGCCTAAAGTCGAAATTATAACTTTTAAAAAGTGAGAGTTGTTTTTTTAATATAAGACAAATCAAGCAACAACATTTGTCTACGTCGACAAATATTTGAGTTTAATTCAATTTTAAATAAATTTGATACAAAAATAGAAAAATATAAATAACAAAAAAAAAACACTTGTAGAATTGTTATTATTATTTTCTGTTTTTATTTTGTTATTTATATAATTGTTTTTAATACGTTGTATTCATTTTAATTATCTTTAATATTTTTTCTTATTATCTTTTAATCAAAATAATTATAAGTTGAACTTTTCTTTCAATTTTTTTTTTATAAATTCATAATCTATTATTGTTTGGAATAAAATAATTAAAATAATACGCAAAATATTGTGTGAATTGTTTTATTATGGTTTTAAATAAAGGGTATTTAGGATTTTTCTTCTTTTATTTTTAATTTGATTATTTTAGTTTTTGCTAACCATTAAATTATTTATTGTTTTATTTTTCTTTTTTAGATTAGTAAATAATTCTGAAGAAAATTGTGATAAAATGTTTCGTTTAACTCAAAACTCATTTAATAAACTGGTTAGTAATATATTTTTTTAAAAAAAACATATTTTCAATTATATAAATAACTTCTAATAATTATTTTAATTTTTAGTCAAAAAATTTCAATACTATAGAAAATTTTGTATTACAAACGCAACAAATAAAAAATTGCAGAAATGTTTCACTTAATTATACAAATGCTAATTCAAAACAGCCATCACCAACAAATCCACAAAATTTGCCACATTTACCTGTACCACCACTTATAAATACAATGAATAGATATTTAAAATCTGTAAAACCATTTTTAAATTCTGATGATTTTCGTAATACGCAATGCGCTATAAATAATTTTATGGAACACGATGGCCCAAAATTACAGAAATTATTAGAAAAACGAGCTTCGGAAAAAGAGAATTGGTTAGCCGATTGGTGGTTAAATGCAGCTTATCTAGAGTACAGAGATCCAGTTGTGGTTTTCTCTAGTCCTGGTTTAGTTTTCCCAAAAATAGAGTTAGATACAACTGCAAAGAAACTAAAACTAGCAACACGAATTATAACAGCAGCTTTGAATTTTAAAAATATGATAGACACTAAGCAATTGCCTGTTGAAAAGGCTGGTAAAAATGAATTAGATATGGCACAATATAACAAGGTTTTCGGCACATGCAGAATTCCTGGAATAAAGGCTGATTCGCTTCAATTTAATGAGGATTCTAAGCACATAATATTCGCATATAAAAATAATGTAATTTTCATTTGAAAACAATTATTTTTAAGGACATTTAAAATACTATATTATCTTTTAGTTCTTCAAAGTGATTGTTTATGGTGGAGCAGAACAAAATAAAATGCTGAGTGAAAAAGAGTTGTATAAACAATTAGAAAAATGTTTAATGATAAATGCAGATGCACAACGTATCGGAATATTAACAACAGATAACAGAAATAATTGGGGTGAAGCATATGAGGAATTAATTAAAGGTAAACAATATTTTCGTTGCTATACAATCTGTTTATTAATTAAAAAACTTATTTTTAGATCCAATCAACAAAAACTCACTTTGTGAAATTCAGTCAGCGTTATTTCTTGTTGCAATAGATGACTTTTGTCCATCACCACTTTCTTATAATGATAATGCTAGTCATCAATTAATTCATGGTGGCGGTCCTACCCATAATAGTGCTAATCGTTGGTTTGATAAAACAATACAGGTTTTTCATTTACTTTTTATAAATTTATTTTAATAATTGTTTAAATTTAATATTTTTATATTAGTTTATAATTGGTTATGATGGCATAAATGGTTTAACGTATGAACATTCACCGGCTGAGGGACAACCAGTTGCTATATTAACGGATCAATTAATAAAATATATGTAAGAATTCTGAAAAGACTAATTTAAATAAACCCCATTGAATAATATTTTTTTAGGACTGCTACAGATATAGTAATTAATAAAGAGGATGTTGGATGCTTGCATGCACCAAGGCTATTACATTTTAAACTAAATCCTACGTTATGTAAATATTTGGTGAGAGCTGATGATAATATTGAAATGTAAGTTTTATGCTTTGCAATGCTCAAAAGTTATTAATATTAATTTTTTTTAAATTTATTTGTAGTTTAGCAAATAATTTAGATATGCATGTTTTGCACTTTAAATGTTATGGAAAGGAATTTATTAAGACTCACAAAATGAGTCCGGACAGTTATTTGCAAATAGCAATGCAATACGCCTATTATAGGTAATAAATAATATTTTGATACTAAAATGGAAATAAAAATAAACAAGTAATAAAAATTATAAATTAGATATTATGGTAAACCCGCACCACATTATGAATCTGCACATCATCGCCTGTTTGTACATGGTAGAACTGAAACTATACGATCATGTTCTAATGAATCAATGGAATTCGTCAAAGCTATGATGGCTAAGAGCACAGATCAAGATAAAATAGCAAAATTAAAAGCAGCTGTACAAAGTCATAAAGAATATTCCTCAGCAGCTGTCCAAGGTTCGGGTGTTGATAGACACATATTAGGTTTGAAATTAATCGCCAAAGAGAATAATATACCTCTTCCTCAATTTTTCTGTGATCCATCTTTGTCAATCAGTTCTCATTGGAATCTTTCTACAAGCCAGGTAAACATATATATATGTATATATATATATATATATTATCACTAACAATAATGATAAAAATAAATTATTCATTCATTTAAGGTTGCATCACGTTACGAAGCATTCATGTGCTACGGTCCAGTATTTGAGGATGGATACGGTTTATGTTATAATCCTAGAGCCAATGATATGATATTCGCTATTTCTTCTCTTCACTCTAATCACACGACAAGTTCTGAAAAACTGGGAACTGTTCTAAATGAATGCCTTTTACATATGCATGAGGTGCTATCACGCAATGCTCCAGCTGCTCAGAGTAAACTTTAAAAAAAAAAACTGTTTATATTTTAAGAATTTCTTTTTGGTGTGTGGGACTGTTTTAATAAATATTTTTATATTTTTTTATAATGATACATTTGTATATAAATATATAATAATAAAAAACGAACAAGAGGAAAAAACTGTATTTTTATAATGGTTTTCTGACATCACCAACTCCAAAATCATTCTTTCTTGCCTCGTTAAATGCTGCTTTCATTGCTTTAACCCAATCACCTTAAATAATATATAATAAAAATTTTTACATTCGATAATATATTTTTGTGCTCCATCTAAGGTACCTTTTTTTAAAATCGTATCAATATGATCATTTAATTTCCTTTGAAGTGCTAATGCTTTAGTATTATCACTATTTTTAATACATTCGATTATTTGAAGTGACAATTCTGGATAGATATTCAATGAAGTCATAATTGCTGAATCAAAACCAAGAACAAGGGCACCAGCTAATATTGTATCGGCTCCCAAGAATATAGATCTATTTGGTTTTAAACATTTTATACCTTCCGCCAAGTCGCCCGATGTGTATTTAATTCCAACAAAATTTGGAATTAATTTTTCGGCAATATTCAAAAATCGTGGCATATTCACTTGGTAAAAAATAAATTAAAATTATTCTTAAGTAATTTATAAAAATGGAAATTTTATATACAATTTAAATTTGTGAACATTGGAATATGATAGTATAGAAATGGAATATTTCCACAAAATTGCGAGACATTAGCTAAATAATCAACTAAATCTTCTTCAGTCTTTGGTTTAAAATATAATTCTGGAAGACAAAGAATAGCATCCACTTTTAGTTTAGTAGCATGTCTTGCCTAAAAAAATATTTATTTATAAAGATTATCAAGTATGTAAGTATTGATTTGAATTACTAAATCAACGACGTCGGAAAATGCTGCACCTCCAATTTGAACCATAACGGTTATACCAACTTTAAAACAACTTTCATGCCATGCTTCTAATGATTTTTTTCTTTCGTTAACTGATAAAGACATACCTTCTCCCGTTGTACCATTAACTTTTAAAAAACAGAAAAACATATAATTTCAAAAGTTTAATAAAAAATTTAACATTTGCTAAACTATGAATACCTAAAACACCAGTTATCCCACTATTTTTTAAGTATATTACGTACTTATGAATGACTTCACAGTTAAGTGTTTTTGGTCTGAAAATAAAATAATTAAACAACTTGTTTTTTAATTATCACATTTAATATTTACTCATCATTATTAAAAGGGGTGAATACTGGTGCCATTAATCCCTTAAAGTAAAATTTTTGCTTTTTTTCCATTATTTTATCGTCTGCCTATATCTTACCTTACTGCAAATTTTTTATTTCTTTCCTTTAGACGACGACGATATGTGCATCTAATAATATAAATATAAATAATATTTATTATTTAATTGATAAGGTTTATTTACCTGTGATAAAAATCTTGAATTTTCTCTTATAAAAAAATACGATTAACAAAAATAAAATCAAAACAAATATTTGTCAAAATAAAAAATAATTAAAAAAAACTATTAAACCGGTAAAAGTATTGAACGCAAGAGTTTAAGTCGTAGTCAGTACAATCAGAGGTATCATTTTAAAATCCAATTTGAATTCAACAAGTTTTATTTTTAGAACAAGTACTAAGTAACCTAACTTTTCGTTTTCATATAAGAAATGTCAAATATTACATAAAAACATTGCTTTATTTTTTATATTTAATTTTAATATGAAATAAAATTTAAATGTAAGATAAAGTTTAAAAACATTAAACATTATTCAAATCATATATTTTTTTATATAGTGTTCTACGACAAATTAAATGAGGTTACATAGTAAAGGTTTCCAAAGGGTCTTAGATCGTTGGCCAGGAAAAAGGACTTTCGGTATTTATAGATTTTTACCATTATTTTTCTTGTTAGGAGCTGCATTAGAATTTTCTATGATACATTGGACTGTTGGTGAAACAAATTTCTGTAAGTTTTTTTTTATAGTTATTTAACAATACTAATTAATAAACCATAATTACTATTTCAGATCGTACATTTAAAAAGCGCCAGGCACTAAATATTCTAGAAGAACAGCAACAACATATAATCAATAGTTCAAAAAAATAATTCAATAATGCCAGCTGGTGTAAGTTGGCCCCAATATATGCGTTTTTTTACAGCCGCAATGCTATCAATGGTGGCTGGAGCACAAACTGTTCATGTATATTACAAACCCTTAAAAGACTTAGATACATTTATTGAATTAGAATTAGAAAAGCATAAAGATGTAGTCGCAACAAATATAAAATAGATTAAATTATTGCATTATTATAATTAAAATTAAAGAAATGAAAGAAAAACAAAATCATTTTTATTATTTAAAAATTGTTTTTTTTTTTTTAATTTATTTTTATAACAAAATTGTTCTTCATTTATAATTATTATTTATATTTAATATAACAATTTGTTTTTACATCATTTTTATAACTAATAAAAAAAAAACCCTACAAATTGTCTTAATATTAATTTAATTACAACGAAATTTAATTTACTTAATTCATTAACAAACTGGTCTTTGATTTTTATATTAAATTTACTTTATTTATTTCTACTTATATAATTAATTGATTTGCTTAATTAGACGTTTTATTTTTCATATTGTTATTAATTTTTACATTTTTTATTTATTTATTTATTATTAAATAAAATTATTTAACAATTTATTAAAATGTAATAAAAAGAAATTAAAACAAATAACACTATTTTCTTAATTAAATCATTTTTTTTTTTAGTATAAATAAATAATTACAGTAAAAGAAATTATATATATATAGAATAATGTATTTAATAAATAATTTATTTTATTATTTTTCTGATAAAAAGAACCTTTTGCCAAATAAATAATTACTAATTTCATAGAAAAAAAAAAAATATTAAGTCGTTTTTACAATAATTTTCTCTTTTAAAAGCTATAATAAATTTAATAAAGAAAATCATGCGAAATAGTAATAAAAGAAACGTACCATATACAAAAGTTTACGTATAGGTAAATATTCCATGCATTCATAATACAAAAAAAAACAAAGAAGATAAAACGATTACATAACACTGATCTTATTGTTTAAATAAAAATTTTATTCTACTTGTCCCTATTATTATTATTATTATTATTATTATTATTATTATTATTATTATGCAATCTTTACTACTCTTTCCTAATAACTTGATCTAATCAATAAAACAGTTTTATGATATCATTAGTTATGTTGTTCCCTTTCATTGTCGAATCAATTCAATGATTAAAATGTAAAACAATATAATTCTGAAAGACATTATCCATTTTCCATGGTAATTATCTTGGATTTTTTTTTTTTTTTGTATATAAATAATTAACTATTTACGATTTAATGTATTATAACATGCGAAATACAGTCGCTGCTTTAAACAAATTAAAATTAAATCCGATAACCTCAAAAGAATTGTTTAAAGTAGTTTTTTGTTCTTGATAAAATTAATGATTTTAATTAAACTCCACAGGAAAATGGTAACTTCAGAATAATCATAACAGATTAAAGAAAAATTTTTCTAATGTCTCATTATATTTAATTAAATATTTTGTTTATGTTTTTTTGTTACAGATAAAGGAAGCTAAATTAAAAATTTTAAATATTTATTTACAAGATAATTAAAAATAATTTGATTTATAAAAAAAAAAAACCACATAACACTTTTCATCTTAATTAGCTATTATTGTATTCTCTCAAAATTCTGTTTTATATTCTTTAATCACTTCGAAATAAGTAACAATTATATAATTAAAAAAAAAAAACATTAAGTGTGTTGTACCCTTATACTCAGTTTTTTTGTTTCTTTTTAAACTCATTCATTCTTCAATAATAACTATTTAATTTGCTAAATTTCATGTTATTACTTATTTATTGATTTAAATGTAAAACTTTTAATTTAATTAAAAGAACTTAAATAATAAACTTTGGAAAGAATTTACAATTGATATTTCCTCTTTTTTTTTTATTAAAAACTAAATTAAACAAATTTAATGACAAAAGGTGTGAAAAAGAAAAATTATACAAAATACTATAGAAATACAATTAATTATTAAATTAATTATTTTGTGATAAATTGTTTATATTTATTGTAAATTTATTTTTTTTGTTAAAACTGTATACTAAAATCAAAAATCAAAAAATAAACAAAAATTGTATATATATCACATACATTGCATTATTTTCTTTCTTTCTTAATTTATGATTAATTAATTATTATTTAACAAACATGTGAAAAAGCAGCAGCAGCAGCATTCTCTTTTACATTTCTACTTTAATTTTCTTTGCAATTTTTTTAATCTAGTTAATTTTTATCATTAAACTGTGATTTGCTCATTTTTATTCTTTCTCTTTGTCACCCACCGAACCTATATTTTTACTAAATTAACTACCAATAATTTTATTTTAGTAATTTAAGTAAATTTATTAATTAAAAATTATTATTTAAATCTAATAACATTTAGAATTACTATATTAATCAGTTTATATTTTATATTACATTTTGACATTATATTATTTATTAAAACACTTCCTTTTTTTTAATATTTATCTTAATTAAATTATTTATATATGTTATGTCTGCACATTGTGTTTTATATATTCACAAAACGGAAAATTAAAATAAAACGAACTGAAAAAAAAGGATTAAAATTTAATGTACCGTAAAAAACGGAAAATTAAAATTTTTCTTTTTCTTTTAATCAAAAAAAAAAATATATAAACAATTCACCATAATTTGTGTGTTTTTTTTTTAATTACTATTTACAATTTATTATAAATTTATCATATCATTAATTTAGATTTATTAAAATATATGTATTAGTTTAATAAAAAAAAAAAAAAGTAAATTTCATCTTCAATTAGATACTAATTGTCTATATTCCCATTATCAATAATTTTGCTTTTAAACATAATCATTATATATATATTTTTTTTTTAATTATAAACTGTTTTTTTATTTATTTATTTATTATTTTTGATTATAAACTACAAAATATATACTTTCACTTTTTTTTTTCATTTCGTCTCTTGTATTTTATTTACTAAAACATGGAAACACATGCATGATGATAATAATTATATTGTTTATTTTTCGATTATTAAACATCAATAATATATTCATTCCAGTTTTCACCTTGTTCAAAGTGTCAGTCAGAATCACTTAGTGCCTTTTTTCTTCGTTTCGCTGGTTTTAGTTTTGACCAGTCCTCCTATTAATATAAAAAATAAAAAAAATAAATCCATATTTAATAATTATATTATTATTTAGGACAATCGTTTATAATATTATTATTATTACAATTGATATAAATAAATAATTAGTTAATGTATATTGAAAATCAATGAGTTAATAAATAATATCAAAATTAATTAACCATAATGTGATAAACAATGTTTATAACAAAGAAAACATAAGTAAACAAATTATATTTAACTGTTTATTTATGTGATGTTATATTAGATAAATTGTTTCTTCTTTTTGTTTAATTTGTAATATGATATTAATTTTGTGTATGGCAAATTCATGTTTAAAATATTTATAAAAACTAAAGTTCATTGATTATTAATATTATTTTATGTATAGGAAAAACACTGTCTATTATGTAAACAAAATGCACAATTCACTTACTTCACTTGATTCATCGTCACTTGAATACATATTATTAATTGGTTCAGCATTTTTTTTATTTCCCGAGCTGTTTGAAGTGCTACTTGTATCTTTTTTATTTGGTGGTGGTTTTCTACCCCGTCCACTTGTTCCACGTCTTCCCACGCCACTTGTTTCATCCTCAGCAGCTAACGCAAATAAATCGCTATATTGTTTCTAAACAAAAGCATAAAAAATTCATAATAATTATCATAAAACTAAATATAGAATTTTTATAAATACTTTTGTTGTCTCGCTACTATGCGAAAAAGCTTGTTGTAGTGCACGTTGCATTGCGTCTTGTACATACAGTCCAGTACCCGTACCATTTCCATGACGACAACTTCTTCGAAAATGCTCCAAATGCGCTAAAAGCTATTATTAAATAATTTATTTTTATTTAGTTTCTTCATTAAACTTTTTCATTTAAATAAATCAATAAAAAATAATAACATACTTGTTCCGCTGATGGCAAACTATTTTGTGTTGAATTATTTTTAACTGGACGTTTTCGTTTATTCGGTGAACTATTTGGATATTTGGACGTCAATAAGGTAGCAATTATTTCTGATAATTTCTCTTCAAATTCTTGACACCAATATCTATATATAATACAAGATGTAGTTTAGAATTTTATAAAAATATTTACGTTTTTGGTAATAAAACTTATTATTTACAAAAGTTAAAATAAATAAAAGAAAAGAAAAGAAAAACAAATAATAAATTTACCTTAAGGCAGATGTAACAAATGGATCACCACGATTTTTTGTTTCACGACTTAATAATAATCTTATTATTTCTGTATTTGGCTTTTCATTTTTTAATAATATCAGCATATTCGTTAAAGCTTCAGCATGATTGGATTCAAGATCTGGTAGAATGTCCTTAATTATGTAGAAAGAAAAAAATTATAATAGTAAATTAAATCAATAAAACAACAAAACATTCAATCAAATCTTTTAAAGATAATAAAAAATTTAAATTGATAAATTTGCAAAGAATTTTAATTGTTTATAATGTTTCTGATTTTTTTTTTCCTTTACTTCATTATCTAAACAATAATAATTTGTATAAATTTATGATAATAATAATAATTACTAAGTAAGTGGGCGTTAACTAAAGTAAAATATATTTTTAACATTTTTAAAATACACAAATAAATAAATAAATATATAGTGTATGATTAATATGTGTGATGGTTTTATTTTTAAATATTATTATTATTATCTTCATTATAATAGAGCCGAATAACAGAGTAGAGGAGTTTTGTATATTTTTTATATTTTTTTGTATATATATATACTTTTCTGTTTACTTCCGCTATAGTAGTTCGCTCAGCTCATACAAAGAGCATATAAACATATATATATATATTTAAAGTTTACTTTAATTTTTTGATAATATTGTGAAATATATATAAAAAAAAAATGAAAGAAAAACCAAAGAGAATAAAGCGAGAACTAAAAAAAATAAAAAAATTAAATAAAAAGCACAACGAAATGATAGAAGAATGTTGTATACAAAAAAAAATAAAACAATTTTTATAAAAAGTATAAAATATTATTAAATTTTTAATAATTTTTGTTAAAATATAATATACTACTGTACTCGTAGTAACAATAACCAACCAGCACGTGACTGATTATTTATTTATATTTTCAAAAAAAAAAAGAAAAAATACTATTATAAATTGTTATACTTTTTAATATTTAAAATTGAAATAAATAAAGAAAAGAAAAATATTCCTTTAACATTAAAAAATAATTATAAATTAATTCTTCAAATTTAATTTACCTTTAAATAGTTAATAAATAAATAAATTTTGTTATCTCATATACGCTTTATGGATAATAATATTCTTTTTATCGCAAATAATAAATTAAAGATAAAATAATGAAAGTAGTTACAACACAAAAACAAAAAAAAGAATAAACATTCTTTAGCAATTGTACTTTACATATTTTTTACTTGTTAAATTAACTGTTATAAAATTTAATTGTAAATACTTTATAATTGAAAAAAAAAAACTTTAAAATTGTTTTTTTATTATTATTATTATTATTATTCAGTAATAATTTTAGAAATGCAGTAATAATAATGATTTAAAAAATTTCTTCACATTTTATTATTAAAATAATAACAATTTTCCGTACATATATGCTATTGTTTTATATGCATTATTATTATAATATTTAAAAAAAAAAAATACACTACAGTAGTAAAAATTAGTAAAGTAGTAAAATGACTTACCTGTAAATATTCTATAGGCACATCATGGGCTTGTACTAATTGCCATAAACAATATTGTTCAAATGTTTCATAAACTAAACTATCTCTAATACAATCTAACACACCATCATTTTTGAATATTATTAATTTACCCTGTGTCACACTATAAATTAAATCACGTAAATTTTTAGCATCAACACAACCGACTAATATTCTTATAACATCACTATTATTAATCATAAAATTTTTAAATTCCCTAAATATGTCTGGTAATATCCAAAGAAACATTTGTGAACTTTCTTTTTCTAATAAACATAAATCTTTTGCTAAACTTGTTTCCATTTTTTCATCTAATAGATCACATAATAATTTATATACACTTGATTTAAAAACTACATTTGTTGTTGTATTTTTACGTGCCTGCAATTTTGTATAAACTTTTAAAAAGTATAATAAATGATAACCAGTACTTTTTAAACGTATTGCAACATTTTTAAATAAATTTAAAATGCACTTTTTACACTTTTCTTCATACTGACACAATGTTTTAAAAAATCCAAATATTGGATAACTTATACTCTCCGACAATAATTTCTCGTCATTTTTTGATTCTGGAAAAACACCCTTTTCTGGTATTGCTGTTTTTAATATATTGGTAACATTATCTAATATGTACGTTTCTTGTTCGTTGTCTAATGTATTTGTACTTTTAAATTCAATGAGAAATGCTTCTAGATCAGATGATAATTTTGTATTTAAAAATTTATCAAATGGGTCCACAAGATTTGTTGGCAAGTCTACTTTGTCAGGGATAGGTTTCTCCTTTAAACGTACCTTAAATAAATAATTAAATTTAAATAAATTAAAAATATTCATAGACAAAATTAAACAATAAATTTACTTTTGACAGCGGTAAATCATCGTCATCGTCTGTAAATTCTTCTGTTTTGTTTTGGGCAGATTCATCTTCATCATCACTAAAAGCCACTTCTGGTTCATTATCGCCCGAATCATTGCCATCCATTTCTGGCCTAATGGTATTCATCATATGTTCAGGACGTAATATATTTTCATTCATTTCATGTCCAAAATTAGGATGTTGATGCATTGACATTTTGTTTATATCATCCGGAAAATGATATTGATTATTTTTATCGTCTACGATAAAACTATTTATATCATAATTATGCTGTGGACCACTACAAAATTCACGGAAATTTTCACGTATCATTGTCCTCAATTCTCGATCTAATTTCGGCGACTCAAAAAGTGGATGTAAATTTGGAATGACCTAAAATAAGATTGAACCACATTAATAACTATATTTTTATGTTATTTTCTATAAATATTATTACTTGTTTTTCCAATATTTTCTTTAAAGAATTATAGACACCCGTTCTTATTTTGTCATCATCACTTTTTGGATAAAAATTATTCATTATTCTACATAAAAAATCTAATAATGTACAGCTAACTACTGGGTGACTTCTTAATGAATGATACATAACCAAAATTCCTGGTTCAACATTCATAATGTTATCTTTAATTGGATCAAATGCAAGCCAATCATAAAACAATGCTAATTTTGCATTTGATAATGCTACAGAATTCGTACACGACGTAATTAACCATCCAATTATTGCCCATCTTGGTACTATATCAGAACAAAGCATGTCATTTGTTGGATGTATTGCGTTTATAATAAACCTAATTAAATCGGAACGTAAATTGTGAGATTCTGGTGTTGTGAAATATTTATCTTGAAACCAATCTTGATATCTATAAAAATAAATATATGCATGTGATTAAAATTATTGTCTGTCATTAATAACTGAGTGATATGTCAAAATTACCTTTTATGATGACCAAACTTGACATTGCTGGTCAAAAAATGTAATTTTCTTTCAACTTCTGGTGTCAGGCGACACTGTAGAAACCTTCGACTAGTTCTTATTTGTAATAATTGCCAAACACCATTAAATGTTGGACACAATGATTTTGGATTAAAATACATATCTCTCCACAGTTGTTCGAATTCTGGTATTCTCGCAACATTTTGTAACAATCTTATAATAACAAAACACATATTATTAATTAATAATAATCAAAATTTATAATACAAAATAATAAGCAGACCTGACAAAATCCCGTCCAAGTTGGATAACTTCATTAAATCGTTCCCTAATTAACGATATTACAAACTTAACTTCTTTTGCTTTAAGATTAACTAAACCAGGACTATGGTGGTCTTCGATTAGTCTTTATTTACATAACATAAAAAAAATGAAATTAGTAATTTATAGTGCTTTAATTACAAAAACATGTTATAATTTACCTCACGTATGTGTAAACAACTGTACACACTAAAAAAGGTATCTTTTCTAGCCATTGTCTGTGTTCTATGAATATATCTAAAAGTCCTTCAATCAAAAATAAATTTTTCGGGGACACATCACCACCAATTGCTTGTCTTAATATATTCCAAACTATTTGATCAACATTTAATACTTGGTTCTTGACAAGTTCTCTAAGTAACCACAATAATTGTTTTCTTGCCACATCCGTTAATTTCGGATATTTCTCAGCTACTAACATACACAAATTATTTGTAACACATAACAGTCCATCATGAGTTAATAATGTTAAATCACGATATGTTTTTGATGCTAATGATACTTCTGTTAATATTGTATAAACTAAACCAATTGAGATTTCCTCGTGTTGTTTTTCCTTACAAACGAGACTAGATAATGTATCGTGTAACTCCTTGTCACTTAATCCGGCAGTTATTGTTTGGAGATACTGATAAGCTCGATCATATTTCTGTAAATATAAGTACATGCATATTAATGTTTTATATTGAAAATTTAATAATATTATTGATATTTTAAAAAATAAATAAATTTTTTAATTTCAAATATCGCGCACTGTTGCTATAACGCGGCTGTCACGCAAAACAAAATTAAAAATGGCTGCCGTAAGTCAGCCTAGCACACGGATTAAAAATTATCATTTTCTGCTCCTACCTCCTCAAAATCATCCTTAATGTCAACGGCGGAGTACACAAATAATTTAGATGATTGTGTTTTACACGTTTCCATTATGATTAAATAAATTTATCCACCGAAAATTTGCATCCAAAGACGGAGCTAATATAATACAGTGTGAGCGCTTTGATAGCATATCGGCAAAAGCCGTTGTTACAACGGGAAATTTATTTTCACATATATGGCATGCAGCGTTTATACTACGTGCCTTTGTCAAATAATATATGTGTATATTGTTGAATAATCTTTGATGGTATATGTGCTCGAAGTGTTTATATGTGTCACGGGCAAATAATTCTTTTTTATTTTATTTTTTTATTGTATACGTATTCAAAAGTTGCCCCTATGTAAACGTCAAACTACAAAAATAAAAAATATTAATATTCATTTTTTATTAATAATATATTTGTAAATAAAATTAATATAATTGAAATAATTATAAAGATGCTCACCAATTAATATAATTATTAAGTCAGCCATAATCGTGCTAATAATATGATAAATGACAGAAAAGACGTCCCTTTAAAGAATGCTCTGTAGTATAGTGTATATAGTTGCTACTCGCATTGAATACTTGTAGAGTTGTTGGAAATTGGAAATGGAATGGAATTATACAAGAGCTATTATAATAACTAAGAGTCTCAAAGTGTATTGCCTTTGCTTAGCGTTACGTTGGTTATGTTCAGTATCGGTTTGTTTAACTTTGCCTATGCTTTGGCTTTAATAGTTTGGTTGTTTTTTTTTTTTTAAATTTAAAATTTTTCTGAATTGAATTTTGTATTATATTGTTCTATGTATGTATTGTATTAAACCGTGCATTCAAATATGTTTGTATTATTAATACTCTCGCTATAAATTCTTGCCTTTTACTATATATACATCAATTTTACATTACGTACGTTGCTCTATCTCGCGGCTCTCTCAATGCAATGCCTGTATTAAATCAAACACACTAAATATTTGTATAAAAAAATTTCTAATGAACATTTTTGTTTTCTTTTTTTACAAATTTAACCGAAAAATAATTTTTTATTTGTAATCTTATTTTTTTTTTGAACTATTAGTAACACTGATGAGTCTTAAATTTAAAGGGCATTTAAATGGTTTTCAATTATACAAAAATTTTTAATTGATTTTAATACGCATATAATTAATTCTATATGTAATGTACTTAATTAAAATTACTCTTTCTGTTTTTTCTTTGCTGCGGTTTTTTTTTTCAGTATTAAGTTCTCAAACACTTACTTAACGCAGATAAAAAAAAATTTCCACACTTTAATCGTACTTTTTTTTGGATTAATGATTTTTGCTTTTTTAATTAAATTTTATTTAAAGACAACATTTCCTAATTACCTACTTGTGATGTAATGTTGAAAATAATAAGTGTAAAAATACCAAATATAAATAGTAGTAGTATTATTACTATTTAATATTTAGCCAAAAAATAAAAACAAACAGTCGCATTTATCAGGTTTTAACTTTAACTATATATCTATATACATACTTGAGGCAAAATGAAGCAAATAAATTGGTTTAATAAAAATAATAATAATAATAATAATAAAATGCTTAAATAAAACATATGTTTCAGAATGAGAAAAGTATATTTCACTCTTCGTTTTTTAATATAAATTGATATTTTAAAAGCAACAACAATAATCATAATAAAAAAAAAAATAATTTATATATATAAATAAAGAAAAGGCATTTGGGAAAACAATAATGTGTGATATGTGTGAGTATAAATTAAAGTAAAATTTCCATATAAATAAATAAAAATAAAATTTATTTAATTCACTCACAATACACTTTATATTATGTGTATGTACTACACATATGTGTTTTATATAGAGATGTATAGTGTGTATGCAGAATAATTTTTGCTTTTTTTTTTTTTTTAACTAAAAGATGAAGTAGAAGAAAAAATAAACAGAGGATGAATAAGAAGAAGCATTTCAACGAAAATAACATAAACTTTATTCATACATATGACAAATTTACATATAAATAAATTATAATTAAAAAATGAAAATTAAAACTAAAAATACTACAAAAAAAAAAAAAATACGAAAAAGAAAATGAAAATAATAGTAATAAAGAAGAAAACAACAATATTTATTAGCGAATTAAAAAGAAAATAAAAGAAGAATATGTAATGCGTGTTATTTATTAATGGCGAATTTATTTCATGTAAAATAAATGATGACTAAAATTAATTGTTTATAATTGGCGTGGGGAAAATTATTAATTTTTTTTATACTAAATGAACCGGGTTCAGGTTCATCGTGTGTGTATTAATGCACAAAAAGAAAAAGAATAAAAGAACAAAAATATATACGCATATGAATTGGCAAATAAAAAGAAGAAAAAGAAAATAAATTTCACATAAATTAATTTATGCATTGTTAATACATTTAATTAAAGCTTTTGCTAACAAACAAACAACTTGTGTAAATAAAAAAAAGCTTTAATTGAAAACAACAAAAATATTATTAAAGTTTAACCGGAAACATTAAATTTATGTTTAATCAATGTCTGCGTTTTATATAAAAATATATATCTTTATCAGTTTATTTTTAAAATTATATAATTAATAAATATATATATATTATATAAATATTTATTTTAATTAATTATAAATAAATAATTAAAATTAACAAAAAAAAAAAAAAAACAGAAACAAAAAGTATGTTATCTCCTAGGTTCGAAATATTTTCATCGAATATTGTCCAAGAGATACTTTTAATTTTATTAATAAAACAGGAAATTTATTGATTTTTTATTTATTTGCCATATCTGATGCTAATAAATTATCATCTTATATATCAATCTCTTCGTGTTCATCATGTCCAGTATCAAAATTTTCTTCATCATTGTCACTCGCTAGAAGTTCATCAAATAGTTTCTCTTGCTTTGGCAAATTAAATTTCGTTTCATTATTTAATTGTTTATTAATTTTACTTGGATCAACATTCGTATCATATAATGGTATCTCATTTTCGAATGTCACACCAATTATTTTATCCATAAACTCTTCTATATTGAATCCTTCCGGTATGTATTTTAATATTTTTTCAATTGGTTCAGATTTCGGTAATTCTTTTTCTGTATCATCAGTTTTTGATAATATTCCACGCAAATAAATTGCCGCCTGCATTTCAGATACTGGTTCACCTAGTTCGGTCATTATTTCCATTATTTTAGTACGTGTTATTATGATATTATTTTTATTGGTACCCAGTTTTGTTAAATCAACTAAAACCAAAGATTCATTTTAATTAAAATAAGCACAATACTATATATATATTTTTAAATAAATACTATCTGATGGATTTTTATATGATAAAAATTCAACAGCATTTTCAATTTCCTTAATTGTTATTTGCTTTGCTGGCCTATAATTTATATAAAGTTTGACAAGATTCTCAAACGAAACATTAGTTAATTTAAGATTCTTAATTTCATGTCGTCTTATTAATTCGTTTCTCATATTATTTATCTGAAAAAATTAACAATTTTTATCGATACAAAATATTTATAATTTTATTATATCAATTTAACTTCATAATCTGATGGAAAGTAACCAATACCACGCATATAATCAGCTACTTCAGTTATTTCAATAAAATTTTTTACCTATAAGAATTTCTATAATCAATATTTATTCATATGTCTAGTTACTTCGGTAGAACGCATTACAATTCTTTCGTTTGGTGAATCAATGCCCTCACACATTATTTGAATGTAATAAAACATATCTTGCATTTCTTTAAATAGCCACCCATCACGTCCGCCTGGTAAAACACTTACAAATGGTATTAGACCGTCACCACCCTCAGCATGATTTCTTTTAATCAATCTACAAATAAGAAGAACATTGTTTTAATAATTATTATTATTGATAAATAAAACCACCAATACTCTTTATTTATTTGCCAATTAATCACTGTATAAGCTGATTCTCCCAAGACAAAAACTAAATCTGTTTTTTCAGCAATATACATGAAATTTATCTACACAAAATGTTTTGAATATTATTTGGTAAATTTTGTTAATAATATATATATATACAAATACCTTAATGGAATGTCCTATCATTCCCAAGTACATAAATGGATTACCATCATACGGTAATAGAATCAATGCCATTAATTTTGATGCGCTAACTATTAAAAAATTCTCATCAGGATTAGTGTTACACCTGAAGAGCTATAAATAAATGAAAAATAAAAACAGTCTGCATAGAATTTTAAATGATAAAAAATTTTAATTAAAAACATACAATTATATTCGATATAGGAAAATCGGTTTTTGGTACACACATTGTCTTTAAATGTTGAAAAGTGTTTAAATCATATATTTTTAACTTAAAGGTATCATCAGCTACTAATATAACTAAATCAGTAGACATTTGATTACACTCAATCACATTAAATGGTATTAATATTGCCGATGTTGGTATTGCAAATTGATCGACACGTTCTGCTTTAACTATTGTTATGTTTAAATTTTCCACCGATTTTCTTACGCTGTATTTAGCTATTGCCTATTATTACGACAAATAAAGAATAATAATTATTTGTATAAAATAATTAAAGGATTTAACTTACACGATCCCCGCTTATAGTTAAAAAATATTCATCATCATCCGTTGTGTAAGACAATAACGCAACAATTGGTTTTGTATGATAACGATATTTTCCAACAAAATGCCAACTTTCATTTAAATGTACTAGCACAACTGTATTATCCTTATCCTTTTATTTAAAAAAAAGAAAAATAATAATAATAAATTATAATACTAATACTTTTACCAAAAAAAGTTCTTACGGTGTACACAATATTGAATTCATCTATAAAGCATATTTTTACAATTTCTGCTGTCGTTAGACGCAGGTAAGATTGCGATGGTGTTATTAAAAATGGATCCAAAAACCATAATACACCATTTTGCATACCACAAACTAAATAATTACCTATAAATTTATTTGAAATAATTTAAATTTTTATATTTCTTTTTGTTTATCAAAGGATAATGAATTTTGTAACCTGATTTTGAATAAAGTATTGAACTTATTTGATTAACATCGCCCGACCGTGGTAATATGTATTGTCGTAATAATTTTTTTTTCTTATAATCAATTTGAAAAATTCTTGAAGATTTATTAGCAGCACAAAACAGTGTCCTTGAATTATAAATGAAAATTTAATTATGTATTAATATTATACACTATAATTTACTTAAATGGATGAATGCAAAATGTTGTGATAATATTTTCCGATTCAAATAATAAATCCTGATATGTATGCTTCATTGGATTAATTAGACCGACTTTACCGGTTTTTGTTGCTTTTATTTATAATTTTATAGAAAAACAGAAAAATATTTTAATAATTATAGAATTTTCTTTAAAATTAAATATATTAGAGATTACCGACTATAAAATTTCTTATTATAAATGGATTTTTTTCAATTGTTGCATCACGAGGTAAAAGCTGTTTAAATAATATTTCTGTGCTATCATTTTCACGTGCTGAAAATTGTATTAAATAATATTAAAATTTAGCTTTTTTGCTTTAAAAAATTGACAAAATTACGCGAGTAAGTAACAGCATCTTCAACTATATATTTCCTTGGTACTCTATGAAAATTAATTATTGATATTGGACCAATATTTTTTCCCTCATACCAATACAATAACTTTAATTCAGTATCGTAAAATCGTATATCACCTAAATCATCACCAATTACAATAACACTAATAACGATAGAAAATTAGTTTTTAAATACAATAAAAAAAATACAAAATAATCTCACCCATCAGCATTATCAATATAATTAATGCATGAAGGACGTAATTGTAAACATTTAACGAATTCTTTTTTATTTGTCGCTGGATTTTTTGATGATCCAACAACTGCATCTGACCACACAATCATTTTTCCAGTATTCGTTGTTGTTAAAACATATGCAGATTCTTGAATATAAATTGATTGATTTAAACCTCTTAATTTAACATTTTTCGGATAATGTAAATCTAATTTTGATGTTTCTTTATTCTACAAAGAATCTTACATAATTTTTAAGATAAATAATAATATCTGCAGAGACATACCCATGTTCCAAAAATAACACCGTTTGCCAATGTTATTACAAGAAATTCGTTTTCATTTTCATTCATACTAAAATTTAAGCATTTAACAACACCGTATCTGAGAGGAATCTTTTGTTCATCATGTGGCGTATCTAAACCGTATGTCCATAACCAAAATTTTATTGTAATTTCTGGATTTAGATTTGCCGTTACTAAATATTTTGCATCTGCACTTATAGTCATTGCACCCATTTGATGATTAGGATGTGAATCATAAATTGAAAAGATTGGTATTGGATGCGGTCTTTTAATTTAAAAATAAAATATTTTTATTAAATTTATTATGATAATAATTAACAAATTATAATTACAGAAAAAATGTATCCCATATAACAATGGTGGTATTATAATCGCAAGTTGCTAAAAATCTTGTACTTTTATCAAAAGCATAATTAAATAGAGTACAATCCTATTAAAGGTGTGAAAAATAAATAAATTTAATAAGATCATTGAAGAATTATATTTAAACTTACGTGTCCAATCAAATTTTGTTCTAATTTTGTTTTGTGCTTATAAATTGTTACAATATGTCCGGCTCCATTGACAAGAACAATGTTATCATTGTCAATTGTCATATTTTTAGGTAAAATTGATGGATTATGACCAAACACATATTTCAGTATCTGAATTTTAATATATTAAAGAGAAAACAAATATACTATTTTTATTTCTTATTGAACAATAAATAAAAATAATACCTACAAATGGATTTTTCGAGTACATTTCATCGCTTCCATAGTCACATTCACATTCTTGGCTTTCTAAATTTTCAAAAGCTATTTCTGGTGTTGATGGTATTTCTTCTGATTGTACACTTAATGCATCAAATTCGATTTGTGCAACAATTTCAGATACTACTTGGGAAGTATTATCCATTATAATAAATAATTATTTTTAAAACAATAAATAATGTAATTAAATAAATAATATTTCAACAATTCTAATTTAAGAATTATCAAAACGATAAACAAATTATGGTTGCCAAGGTTTTTTTTACTAATAAAATATGTACATACGATGTACATCTACTATTCACGAGTATTTTGTATGAATAATACTATAATTACCCTTAGAAATATTGCAAAAGGGAGAATAGTACGTTTAATGAATTGTAATACCTTGTTTTTAAGATATTTATTTATAATTAGTATTATTTTTAATTGAGTAAAAAAATTATGCAGTTCATTTAAAAATAGAAAATTTAAAAATTTTCTACTGATTTTATTATAACAACAATAATGTTCGTTTCATTGCAAAATAAGTGCTTTCTAATTAAAAAAAAGCGTAGTAATGAGATTTAAATCATTTCTATATGCTTCAAATTGTTGTTGTTAGAAAAGACCATAGGTAAAAAAACACAGTGTAAGCAGGTAATTAAATATTATTTGGTATTTTTGTAATCAAAAATTGGCGTCTGAATTTCTAGACAACATTATTGTTATGCGTTTATTATAGTAGCAAATATAAATACATGTTTACTTATCAAAGAAAATAAAATTATGTAGATGTTTTTTAGTTTTACTGATGGTTCTCTTGATGGTTTTTGCAATTACTGACCTAGTAGTTACAGATGTAAGCTTCTTGCTTAAGTCTTACAAGACAACTTCTTTGCTTCGCTATTTAATTAGTGTCTTAGACAATATTGTCTTAAATGCAATAAAACTATTTTGTGAATTCTTAATTTTATAGTTTTACTGCTTTGCATTAAGGATTATTGTTTTTTGCCCTTAAATTTATTATCTAGATAAAAAAGTTTCAAATTTAATTATTTAACAAAAAATTAAAAACAAGAAAAAATAACAAAAAAGAAAGTCACCCATCTGAAAATAATAAATTTTGCGAATTTATAAATCCGTGAAATAAATAAATTAAAAACAATTTTTTTTTAAACAAAATATTTATTTCATTTTTTTTTCTTTCAATTTTCAAGCGTTTTATTATAATATGCACTTATAATTATAATAATAATATATGTATATATATTTATACAGTAAAATAAATGTTAATTATTCAACACTATAATTAATAATTAACAGTATTAAAATTAATATATAATATATATGTGTAAAATAAAATATGAGAATTATATACAGTTATTAACGTATTACCTTATAAACTAAATTATTAACAAATAAAATCACAAAAAAAAAAGTAAAAACATTTTTTTCTCTCTTCTCTTAGGACATCTAAATATTTATAAAATAAAAAAGAAATGAAAATTGTTGTTAAGCAGCAGAATTGCTTTTAGATTATAGAATTTTTTTATGCATTTAAATTTTTTCCTTTTTTAATTAAAATTAATAAAATGTTAAAATTACGAGGGTATATATAAATAAAATCGTGATCAATATTTTGATTATTAAAAAAATAAATCACTTTGCAATTACAATATTTGTTTTTTTTTTTTAATTGGATATTTTGTTTCTGACTTGGAAAAGAAATGAATTCAATAATTAGGAAATAAAATATTGTATTTTAATATAAAATCGACGAGATATAATAAAAAAAATAATAAGAAAGAACAATTTAATAATAATAAAAAATTAAACATTTTATCATTATATTTTAAAATGTATTCATTTGAATAATTATCACACCACATCATCTCTTCGCTATTTTCTTAATAATCCAAGTCATCAATGATTGTTTTATTTGTTGATGCATTATTATTTAAAAAATTCCTACGTGTTCGCATAGATGATGATGTAACACGCTTTTTCCTTGAATATGAACGTAATTTTCTATCTGATACTCCGGGCGATTTTCTAGTTCGTTTTCCAACTATAACAATACATTTAGTTATTATTATTATTACTATTTTGGAATAAATATGGCTTTATTTTATAAATAAAATTACCTGGTGTTTTTCCTCCCTCATATGATTTTATTATTTTCTTCAATTCTTTTATTTTTCTAAACATAGCTTCCTTTTCTTCCCTTTCTATACTTAATTCTAAACTTAATTGTGCTTTCGTTTTATTATCTAAAGGGCATAACGTTCTAGAATAAACAATAATGCTTTAAATTTTTTGAAATTATTATAAGAAATAAATGTTTATCTTACGAATAATTAAATATAGATGTAGATGAAGGTCTCTTATCTGGATCTGGATGCGTCATTAACTAATATTAAAATTCAATAAAAAATTATTTACAACCTGTTCAATTTTACGCCTTAAACTTACCTTTATAAGATCATTAAATTCTCTACTGATGCCTGGTAAGTCAGGAACATTGCCACTTCTTAATCTATGCCATTCAGGACCATTTTTTGGTAATGGACCACCACCAGCCGCTTCATATAAAGTAATACCTAATGAATATATATCTGCTTTGGCTAAATGTCTAAAATCTTCTTGTAAAATTTCATTCGGTAAATAATGACAATCGCCCTCTTCTACTTGTGGCTCATGAACTGATGTTACATGTCCTAAATCACCAATTTTATATGTTATTATTTCATTGTCTAATTCATCAAAAGTATCTTCAAAGCCATCATCATAGCCATCCACCAAAGTAGTTCTAAAAAATTATAATTTAATTTATTTAAAAAAAAAAAAATATGCACAATCAAATACCTTTGAGTTTTTGATATAAATATGTTTCCTGCTTTTACGTCCATGTGAACTAAATTTTTGGAATGTATATATCTATAAAAATAATCTAAGGTTAAAAAGTACATCAAGATGAACAGTTTGATATATGATTCTTACTTTAAACCCTCTGCTATGTGCATTAATAAAGTTTTTAATTGAGGCTCTGATAAATGTCTCTCTTGTAGTAAGGATTGTAAGCTTCCTCCATTACAATATTCATTTTGTATAAACATATGATTATTTTCTGCCCAGGCTGAATAATATCTTACAACATTTTCATGTTTTTCTAGTACAGCATGCGCATAAACTTCATTTAAAGCAGTTTTCCTAAGATTTTTTATAAAATATTAATATATTTAATATAAAATAAAATAAATAAAAAATAAACATACTCAGAAACACTTCCAGCAACTGGTTTGATGCTTTTTTTAACTGCATACACACAGCCATCTAACCGATTTAAACATTGATATACTACGCCAAATTCGCCAGTACCTAAATACGTAATTATATAATAAAATATTTTTTTATTTTCAAATAATCAGAATAAATGTGTAAAATATCTCACCTATACGAGAAAGTTCTATAAATTCTTTTGCATATCGACTTATATTTGAATCTTGAAGCGCTAAGCGTTTTGGAGCTTGTCTCTCACAGCTTTCTAGTTCCGAAAAATTATTATAGATATCTAAATTCGTTTGCATTAACGGTAATGACTTATTTCCTAAATTTCTTTTAATATTACTTTTAGTTGTATATGAATTATTTAAGAGAGAATCTTCTAATTCCATTCTACTGCGTTTTTTCTCACCCGTCCGCATTAAAATGCCTAAAAATTGGATTTAATTATATTTAATATTATATTATTGTATTAAATTATGTATACATACATTTGGGAGTAAATGGATTAACATTTGCTGATTGAAACCAATCATGTGATTTATTTAAGAGAACACATCGTGGTTTTTCATGAATAGCAGGCAATGAATCATCTATAGGTTTTGCTAGAATGTCCGATTCTTTCTGGTTGGTTGATAAATACTTCATATATTTGCTACCATTAGACGAGGATTTTTGTATTATAGTTTTTGGTGTAGCTGGAGAATCAAATAATCTAGAATAATGTGTAATATTTAGTAAAAGCTTGAATTAAATTCAAAAAATTATTTGATCATACCTCAAAGCTTTAACTCGTCTGTATGGAGGAGATATAGAAGGTTGTTTATGGGGACTAACTGTTAAATTTGAATTTAAATATCGTTGAGGATGTCTATTTTCTGGTGATAAATCAAATGTTAGTTTTCTAGGTTGGACAGAAATTCTGTCTGGTGAAGATACTTCAACGCTTGAATTCATGTCAGGTGATGTATCGATACCGCTACTTTCAGTATATATTTCCATGTTTATTTTAATGTTTGACACATGAAATATTTTATTTCAATTTTTTTAAATATTAATTAAATACGTATATATTATATAATGAGAAAGTATGTTTAACGATTTTTACAACTCGATAGCGTATTGTCAAAATTTAAACATAACATAACCGAATTTTATCACTTCACAATTATTTATTTCCTAAGATAATATTATTACTATTGCTATCCAAATAATGATTATAAAGGCACTTGAATTATTTTATTTCTTTACTTATTTATTGTAAAAACACTTATAAAACAATGAAAAAACCATGCTATATTAAAAACAAAACGATTGTTATTAATATAACATTCCAATACGTAAACTAGTTAACAAGAGTATGGCTGCTGCTAAGCTAATTTGCTGTGGCTAAAATTGGCATGAATAAATATGGCGTTAAAAAAATATGGCGTCTTTTACAAAAACCGGTTAAATAAAAATTAGGCTGCATTCTTTTAATATTATATTATTCAAATTTTTAACGGTTAAAACAAAACAAATATGAAAACTATAATTTTAATTTTTTCAGAATTAATTAGTATCTTCTTAATAAATTAGCTATTTCTGCATCGTCTTCTAAAACATCAACTAACGACCGCAATCTTATTTGATTATTCATGAACTCTGAACGTTCGGTTTTTGATTTTTTAAAAGTAAGATCACGATTCTCATAAGAATTATGTGTTTTTAAAATACTTGCTTTTCGATTTTCTTTAGAGATCTATATAATATTAAATGCAAAATATATTAATATAAGCAGAAATAATATAGATAAAAAAACATATACCACTTCCAATTGAACTTTTGGTGTATCTCCAGATACGATTGATGTTACTGATTTAACTACTGATTGTCTATCCTTAAATTTTTGAAGTATTTTACATATCTCACGATCAGATGTAGTTTTGAAAAATTCATCTTTAAAACAAGTACCAATTTCTGGTGTTAAGTTGGTACATAAATAGGGAGGCACTTTTTCAAAAGATTTCATATATTGGTCCATAGTCATTTTATTTATATAATTAGTTTCATCAGTAGTTCTTTTTGTCAAGTTTACGTCAAGTTCTTTTTGACTTTTGGGACGAATTAAATCAATTGAGTCAACTGTTTCTAAAATCAAATCTTGTTCTAGTGGTTGTACTACTTCTTGTACAATTTCAGCAAGTCTTAAAAAAGAATTAATAATTATAATTTACTAATAATAAGTTAACAAATATAAATACTTTTCTTTATAAATTTCTAATGAATCTGTTACAGCTAATAATTTTGATTTTCTTTTATTTTTCAATAATGTAGAATCAGTATCGACTAATGATTTTACTTGTTTTACATTTATCATTTCTTGTATATGATTGTTAATTATGTTGTCTATTATTTTAACTAAATCTTCTACAATATCTATATTCGAATTAGTTATTTCCTTAACGATTGCAGCGCTAATAACATCCGTTCTTATTTTACTTTTTATTTTTTTTGTGAAGATCTCAACATCGACTCTCTTTGCTTCGACATCTAAAAAATTTCTTAAAATAAGATTAATTTTTTAAATTAATAATTTCAAAATGATCACCATTAATATTATCAATTATGAATAAAGAGTCATCAGTTAATATACTTGATTCAGAATCAGATTCGGTTTCTATTTGAGAAATTTTAATATCGGGATCGGAAGGAATTTTAACCGCCTTTTCCAAAAATTTCTAATCAAATTTATAAAAACACATGTCGATCAGTGGTATCATAGACAAATTAAGATATAATATATATATATATTTACATACATTTAGACTGATATATTTTTTCCCATCAAACTCTATTGAAGCAAGGGAATCTGATGACTCAGGTGTACTTTCTTTTTTTATATGATCAAAATAAATTTTAAATGGTTCTTTTTTATCCTTGTTACTTTTCAGTTTTGGTTTATTTATTTTATTAGTTTTATAATTTCCTTTGGATATTACCTTATCTTCATACGTTTTATTTAAAATTTCTTGTACTTTTTCTATTGGAATATTAATCCCTGTTGGCCTTTTAGTTTCTTGGTAACACTTGTAATTATTACTTGGATGATATGTTTCTGCCATTTGAATTTCTAGCATTTTGTGAATTTTAGTCAAATATGCTCCTTGCCCTGAAATATCACTTACAGTTTTATCCACAAGTTCTTCATAATTTTGAAGTATTTGTTGACATTTATCATGCCATATTTTAATATTTGGGCATTCTTTTATCTCTGGACTATAATTCAATAGTTTATTAAGGAGGCAATGCAGTTCCTTAATTTCTTCATCGCTGGCTAAAAATATAAAATAAAAAAATTCAAATTTTTCGTAAAATTATTCATTATTATTCAAATTCTATATACTGGATTTAGTTTTATGCAATTTTTGATTGAATTTTGCCTTTTCCGCACTTAATAAATGCATAAGATCAACTATGTGCTCACATTTCAAATGATTTCTGTCTGTTTTTAATTCCAATTTATATTCATGATGCATCTCCTTAAGTTTATCATAATCCATAGCTTTTTGATGTCTAAATTTGGGAAAACAATTATTATTGTGTTTTTATATTATTACAATAAAAAAATATACTCAATAGCGTGTATTATTCCATTTTGGAAATCATTCTTCATTTTATCAACTTTTTTCTCGTAGCACTTAGTTAATTCGCTACGAACAAATTCTTCTACCATTCTTCTATCTTCTTGAATAAACTTTTGAGTTTCAATATCGCATTTTTTAATAACATATTTAACACGTAAGGCAATAGATTCTTCATAGCATTTCTTTATTTTTTCCAATTTTCGTTCATATTTTTTTATTAATTCTTCCTTGAAAGTTTTTCTTATATATTCTTGTTCTTCTCTTTCCTTTTTTACAGCATGTTTAATTAGTTTACAAGACTTAAATCTAATTTAATTACAAAGAAAAGATTATTATTTATTTACCATTTTTCAAATAAAATTAAAAATGATAATACTTTTCAAAGTTACTTGTTTCTGCTTTGACTTTCTCAATGGTTGCTTCCATTTCATTTTTTATCTTTTCTTCTGTTTCCATTCCCAGTTCAATTATAGTTTGATGAGTTAATGCTTTAAGTAACTTATCGGAATATGGAAAAGTTAACCTTACTTTACCGATTAAATGATCACTTGGAGAAATCCATAAATCTCTAGGTGGTCCTTGTAGTTTATCATAAGTTCCCATTAAAATTTTTCCAACATCTGTCATTGTAGAGTTAACTACATTGGCTAGGGGTTCTCCCAATTGAGATGCCATTTCTGATTGTAATGGAACTTCATAATTTTCTAATAAGTCTTGTCTTCTATTTATGTACGGTAAAAAATCTATTTCATTTTGTTTACAATTATCCATTTTTCATATATTTTATAACAATCAAATTCAGATCAAAAAAATTACAAATAAAAAATTCCTAAAATATTTTCTTTTTTTTTTTTAATGGTAACTAACGTTTTTATACAATTCATAAATTATATATTATTTATATTTATACCATTAAAATTAGGATCGTAAACACGATGAATGTAAACATATACTAGAATCCCACTTCTAATATTCTGACATTTATTGACATTTGCAAAAGTGATCAAAATAATAAATGTAATATTTTTTTATTTGATCTTGTATATAAAAGGATCATAATATTATTTAAAAAAAAGAATTTTTTCTTTGAAATGGCTACTTGTAGTGCCGGTAAGATATTGAAATAAATTACTTATAAATAGCAAATATTAAATTGCTTTTGGTTAATAATGCTGCGCTTGTAAGTAAAAAATAGAAAACTAAACATAATAAAAAAAACTTTGTGAAAAAATTAACCTATAAATAGTAAAATATCCAAATATAGAATATTTTTGAAAATAAATTTTATTAAAAAACTAAATCGTTTCAGCAACATGGGTAAAATTTTTTACTACAGCAGGCATACCTTCATCTACTTCTGCATCTTATGCTCATGTATTTGTGGAAAATCGAATTCAAATGGATATGCTTATGGACCTCAATAAGGAATATTTAAGAGAAATGGGTATAATCCCAATGGGTGATATTATTGCAATATTAAGGTATGCAGACTGTGTTATTAATTAAACAAATCTATATATACATTTTTTTACAAATATTGTAGACACTCTAAACAAGTACAAGACCAAATAGCAAGAGATAAAATATTATTGAGTGACTCTAAAGTGCCAATAGCAACTATTTCTGCAAGTAGAGTAAAACCAACAATGATCAGCACTACTAAACCCGATAAAGGTACATATATATATATATTTTACAAAATTGTGATAAAGTATTAAAATATATATTAAATTTTTAAAGAAGTTGCACCTAGTACTGATTCTACATTACCTATAAAACCACGAAGAGTTTTGCCAGAGCATGAAGGTGGTTATAAAATAACATTACCGGCTGGAACAACACCTAGAAGTAAAGAGATTTTAGCTAAAAGATCATTATGTAAGTACATATAATTATGTAATACATATACAAGTATTTTGGATTGAAAAATATCAAATTTGCAGTACAATCTGAACAATCACCAAAAGGCATATTTGATCGCATATCACAACCACAATTTCGTGCAGATAACAAAATACGAATAACTGGAGTGGATAAACCAACATCTTCAGTCTTTGCAAGATTAGGAAATAAAACAGAGGCAGATGAACGTATGGATACTAGATTAACTTTTTCTAAGCTGCAGAAACCACCAGTAACATTAATTTTTAGCATATATAGTTGATATAGTTTAATTGTTAATATTATATTTAAGATAATGAACAATAGCGGAACAAAAAAAATTACAGCACCACAAAAAGTTATTATGGTAAAAAAAATACCGGCTAAAGCAGTAAAAATGGATGAGGAGGAATATTATGATGATGAGGATATTTCTGATAATCAGAAAATCGTATCATTTTCATCTGAAGATGAAATATTGGAAATTGCTCCAAGACGTGTTGTTATACCAGCACGAGTGCAAAAGACTACGGTTAATATAAAAAAAGGAATAAATATTAAATCAAGACTAGGTACGTCTAATTATTGCTTTTCAGTAGAAAATTTATTTTTTTATTTTGATAATTTATTACAGGCGATAAGCAATCTTCTGATGCTTTGCATAAAATAAAGAACATAAGTCCATTTAAGAATGTTTCAACTGGACATGTTATGCAGAAAAGGACATCAGTAAAGGTCATACAAAAACTGAAATCTGATGAATTATTAAAACCAAGATTACCATCTGTTAAAAATCGATTAAATTTTAATGAAAAACCTATCAATACAATTAAATTATCAAATAGAGTCCAAACAATGTCTTTGAATACAAAAAAAGGTCTAAATCAACGAATACCACAAAAAACGGACAATAACAGTGTTTTTGCTAGATTAGGTTTTTCCAAGTAAAGTGATATATTTGTGCATTTTTTTTAAGTATATCGCATTATTAATTAAAATACTAACATGTTTTTATATGACAACTAATATTGTATTAAACAATAAATTGTTCATAATTTATTGATTTTGAAAACTGAATAAAAATGATTTTAACTAAACTAAAATATTACTTCCAAATTTGGTTTTCTTTCAAACATAGTTTAACCGAAATTTAAACCGCTTGCAACTTATATTGTAAACCCTGACACTTGAAACAAAAGGTAAACGCGGCAATGGCTGTCAAAATTGCATCATGAACCGTTACCGTATATCATTATAAACTAATTTTTTCTAATTATTGAAAATATAAATTGAACAATATTAAGAAAGTATTTGCTAAAGATGAGAAATAAATTATCATAGCGTTAATTTAAATACAAAATATACAGTTGAAATAACCAGAATCGGTTTAAAATATAATTTTATAAATAGCGTCAGAAAGCGGTACCTTTTTTTTATAAACAGAAACACGGGAGGCGAATTATATACAAAAAAAAAAAACTACACCAAAGCAAAAGGCAACTGCGCAAGTCGAATGTACCGCAGTCAGCTGTGAAGTGTTTCGCGTAGAACAAGTTTTGTTTGTGTCTCTAAAATATCCGCTTTGTAGTGTTTTTTTTTTGTAATATTTATTTATTTATTTAATTTTTGTACAATTAAATGTAATTTTTTTCTTCTTTTTGTTTGGCTTGACTTTTGTATGATATAATTGTATAAATTTTACAAATAATAAATATTAACAAAAACAAGAGAGAAATAAAAAACAATGCCTTTGGTATAATTATTGTTTGCAATGAGTAAACTTGTAGTTGGACAAATATATATTAAAAAGTGGTTTTAGTTTAAGAAAATAACATTAACATTTATTTTAAATGATTGAGTGAATGTGCATTTTTATTAGCTTTGCCTTAAAAAAAAAATTTTTAAAGGGCTAAGTTATAAGTGATTTTTTTTTTGCATCTTTATTACTTGTATTCAGTGATTTGTTTATATTGTGAAAATGGCTGTCCCATAATCTATTGTATTTTGATTTTTTTTTTTTTGTAAATTTTATTAACACAATGTTGTTAATGGTAAACCAAAACAATTTAATTTTAGGTAGGTGTTCAAATTAATCTAAATAAAATGTTTCTATTTATTTTATTTATAAATCCACACAAAACACCTACAATAAATTACCGTATCTGTAGTGTAAAAATATAATGAAAATTAGTTCTTGTTGTGCTTTTATTATGTTTTCTTTTTATATTATTTTAATTTTGTGATCGGTTTTCTTACTTAAAATTAATAAATATTGTCACTTTTAATTTATTTATTAAAAAAAAAATAAAAAGCTATTGTATAATAAGTAAATAAAAATAATATTCATTGATAAAAACTGTATTATTGTTTGTAAAAAAAAAAAAAAAATACATACAGGTGAAATGTGTACGTTGTTTGTTAACTTCTTAAATAAAGTGCAATATTTAATTAAATTTTTTGTTTACTTTAAATTTTTATACAAATAGTGTGAGAGTTTTTCTTTTTTGTAAGAAAAAATTGTTTTTAGTGATTTTCTTTTTTTACAAATAATAAATAAAAATTATAATTGTAAATATACGTATATGCCACACCTGTATTAATTTTTTATGTACTCATTTTTATTGTTTATTTAATTTTAACTTGTTATGATAATAACATATGAGATAATATTTTTGGTTTGCTACAAAAATTATTAAAAAAAATAAAAGGAAGAAAATATATTCTTATATCGGATGCGGGTCGATAAAATAACCACAACTCTGTGTGTTTATTTATTTGTCCTAAAATGATAATAATATTAATTTTTTTTTTTGGTTATTATGTCTATATATCGTTTAATAGAGTAATTTTTTTTTATTTATAATTATTGTCGTTTTATATTAACTACATTCATTTTTGTTGAATATTGATTTTTCTCATTTTGTACGCATGTTAATTTTTTTGATGGTTATTTTTGGCAAATTACATAATTTCTGTTTTCTTCCCTATAATTATTGGAAAATATGTCACGGCTAAGACTAAACGTCAAGAGAATTATCTCAATAAATTATTTATTATTGTTTTCACATGTGATTCAACTGCATAATACATTATTTTGTGTACAAAGCACTCGCAGTTATTGTTCTTCTATTGAAATGCTTTAAGCCGCAAGTTTGACCTCGAGATAATGTGTTTATGTGTCCTTGATAACAAAGATCAATCAAAATTTGTACAAAATTAATAAATTGTAACAGATAAAAAATAAATTTGCATAAATATGTAAAAAAACTGCATAATACCAAGGTTAATTAATTAATTGAGTAAAAAAGAATGAGGAAATAAAATTATGTTTTTATCTTTTATAATATAGAGAAACTTCAAATAGTAAAAGTTTTTAAATAAATTAAAAGTAATGTAGAAATAGAAGACAAAATAAAAAAATAATTATAATTAATAATTAGAATGTATGAAATTAAATAATGTATGCCATCTGCATCACAGTGCATGACAATAAATCAAAGTTGCATTCTAAAGAATGCTAATAGCAAAATGCTCTTGCAATTTTTATTATTTATTTTCTTAAAAAGAAATGTTTTACTCTTATTTTATTGAAGAAAACATGAAAAATATTGATTTATTATTAATAAATAAAAGCAATAAACAAAACCAAAAAAAAAAAAACATAATTTCTTTTTATTAATTAATATTTTATGCTTCACTTCATAATATAATGTAAAATAATAAGTAAAAATTCTATTTATCCATTGTTGCAAAATAAATTTATAAATTTCAAAGTGTTTATAAGTAATTTGCGAAATAAATAAATAATGCAAAGTAAAAGTTTGGGTAATTTTATGTTTTCTTTTACGTATATTACAATTATTAACTTTTCAAAATAAATATTTTGCTTTGATTGTTGCTTGCAATTTGCTTTGCAATTTGATTGATTTGTTTAATGTGTCTGTACCAATTGGACATTTTATTTTTGAATATAAAATATACAATTTTATTTAAACTGAAGATTGTGTTTACAAATTTTTATGCAAAATATAAATGTTGGCATACGTTATTTAAGAATTTTATATTAACAAAAAAAAAAAATACAATAAAAATGCTCTGTGAATTATTTACATGGATTTACATGTTTGAATAAACATTTTCATTAAAAAATATAAAAACAAAGTGTGTATTTGTTTATCTTGTTGTTTTCATTTTTAAGTTTACTTGGTAAAGTACAGTTGGAATTATTAATTAACTATCAAAAAACAATGCTATGATATTTTTTTTTTATAAGATAAGCAAATAAAAATGAAAAACACACACTGGAAAGAACAGAATAAAAATTAAAAATAAAATACCTTCTTTATTGCCGACTATATTAACAGGAAATCTAAATTGCGTACACATATTTGTTAATGTTGATTTAGTAAATTATTTAAGTTTTTTTATTCATTTACCTTGCTTTTTTTTGTCTTCCCTATATTTTTTTCTTATTATTATTATTAATTTGCTTTGTATATTTGCTTTATTAATTACATAAATTTAATTTTTATTTTTATTTAAGCATATTTATTGAACAGAAAAATAAAAACAAAAATAGTTATGCCAATTTGAAGTTTTTTTTCTTTGTACAACATCCGTTTAAATAGATGAAAAATGTTTTATATTGAATAAATAGACAAATCAGTAAAAGTATATTAATTTTTGCTGTTTATTTTATTTTTTGAAAATAACATATGACTTGTTGTTTATATAAAAAATATTCTGTTCTTCAGTAATAAATAATTAAATATATCGATGAATGTTAAATAATTTATTAATTTAATTTTTAAATACTGCTTTGTGATTTACATGCCGTTTAACTAATTTTTACGTAATTGTTTCCAATTGAATGCATAATGAAAATTCAATAACAAGATTTTAATAAACATAAATTATAAGAAACTGATGCTTTTGAATATTAATTCTATCTACTTGCTTATTCTCGAGTTATATATTTACGAAAAAATAGCCTTATTGAAAATCGATATGTTTTCGTCAATCACACTTTATTGAAACTAACTTGAGATGTAAAATGATTGAAGCGGCTTTATTAAACGGAATTTCTAATTAAAATTCAATAATTAAATAACATAAATTAATTATTCTTATGTAATAGCAGCATGTTTGTATAAAATTAAATTATAATTATATATTTACATTATAATTACATCAAATAAATGTACAAATTTTATGAAAGTTATCATAATTGTTATTATAAAAAAAATATATATAGTGGTTTGCTGTATTTACATAATGCAAAAAAAATAGTTAAATACTATAAAATATATTACTTAAACTAAATAAACATTTATGTATATGTTAAAATGTTTAATTATTTATTATTATTATTATTTACTATTTTTCTTTAACAAATTGTGTAGTTAAATATACTTGAATATATCTTTTAACCAATGAAAAATTATTAAAAAAATGTAGTTGCAATTTTACAATATGCAACAAGTATCTTCCCACATATATTTATAATAAAATTATAATTATATAAAATAAATTAATAATAATAATAATCAATTTATAATATTTAATATAAAGGCAACGATTATTATGTGTATGGAGACAGCTAAAAAGCACTTGTATAATGTAATAAATTAATATTTTTTCTTATGAAAAAAAAAAAAAAAATTTAATAAAAGAATTAAATTCAAATTAAATAATAAAGAAAACGAAATAATAATTTTGTGCTGCTGCCGTTGCTGCTGATACTTTTATTTAAGTATTATTAAGCTGTATTTTTATTCTTTAATTTGCTTATTTGTTTAATTTTGCTGATGTTGAATGTGTACGTACAGGTTTTGTGTATTATTTCTTTGAAATAAATTGTATAAAAGTTTTTTCTTTAAAAATAAAATTAATTGCGTTAAGTTCAGCACTTTTTGTTTTTACTAACAATTAATCTCGCATTAAAAAAATTTTTTTTTGCTTTGTTAAATAATAAAAAAAAGTTTTGTTGTCTTTATTATTATTGTTCTTTTGTCTACTAATGTATTTAATTTTAATTTTTGCTGAAAAATTACTTTTGTACTAAATAATCCTTATTTTTGCTTTCATTTTGATTGTAATTTTTATTTTAAAATAAAATGTATTTAAATTCTATTGGTTTCTATTGTTTTCTTTTTTAAATATTAATTATTATGTAAATGCTTAATGATGTGGTTAATTGTGATAATTATCTTGTATTTTATGTAAATTTGTTAAAATAAAATACATAGTAAATATTTAAATATAAAATTTATTGATTTTCAATGAGTGATTAAATTACACAATGAATTATTAACGCAAGGGACCTAGATTTTAGAATTCTTTAATAAAAATAATACTAACCGCGAATTGTTGGTTCATGACCATGTTATACTTGTGGTTAGATTTTTGTTTGTTTTTATTACTTACCGCTTTAATATTTAATAGTTACTGGATTAGAAAATGTTATAAATGTTGAATTATTGATTTTATATGAATTAAAATAAAGTTTACCTGTACCAATGAAATAATAAAATATAATTTACCTGATAATGTTTATTATTTTATTCACTAATTATTTTATTATTTTACAATGTTATTTAATAATTGCTAGAACATAATAGTGAGTAGGTTAAACAAAACGATAAGATATAAACTTTAGATAATTTTGTGGTAACCAGAAAATATTTAAGTATAGTTTTTTTTCGTATAACCGTAAATAAAAGTTTTAATCTAAAATGGTTTGCACTATCCAAAATGGCAAATAAAAATAAAACATGTTTATTCTGTTTAAAAGATTATTTTCTTTATCTATATTCTGTTTTTATTTATACGATAATACATTAAGAATAATCTTTTTTTCTTTCATATTGTTAACTTATATACGAAGAAAAGAAAATCAATCAAAACGACAACTAATATTTAATTGATTCAAATTTAAAAAATATATAAATAATCAATAATCATATTGAATAATAGTTTATTTGAGTTTAATTAAATTTTTAATTGAAATTGATCTTTGAATATTAAAAATATTCATAAATTCATTATTGAACAGCATTATTGATTTATTTATTTGCTTAAAGCTTGACACAAATGCGTTTCAATAGTTATTATTATAAAGACTAAGAATTCTTTTCTTATTAAATTTTATAATAGAAAATAAAATCGAATTTTAAAACACTTTTTATATGGTAATAGTGTTGGCGATGTATTAGGTGATTAATATGCAAAAAAAAAAAAATATGTTTATTAATTTAAATAACATAATATTTGTAGAGACAGAACTAAAAACTCCATAAAAATTAAAATTATTTATACAAGTCTGTCTAGTCGCCCAATTATAAATGGAAAAGATTTTTATTTTCTCTGTTAAAAATCTGTATTCAACGAATAATATTTAAATATCTGCATATGTTTATAAAAAGTGTTTATAATTCTTGCAATATAAAAATAAAAATAATAATAATATATTAAATTTTTGAGATAAGATTAGATATAATAATAATTGTTTTATTTATTTTATTATAAAGAAAAATAAATAATTTTTAATAATATAATTTTATTTTAAATATCTCTTGTGAGTGACTTCTTTCTTTGTTTCTTTGAGTATTTAAAAAATAATATATATTTAAAGATAATTAATACAAAAGATTTTGTATTTTAACATTCGAGAATAATCAAACTATACTATTGACAGGTTTATTATAAATCTCTGTTGATTGAGATTTTAATTCTTAATTAACTTTTACACTTTATATTTTTAAAAAGCAATATAAAATTATTACAAATAAATATATTTATTTAAATTTAAATTTCATCATTAAAGTTAATATAAATATTTAATTAGTTTATTTTTTTTTTTTATTTATGGAATTTCATTAATCTCGTGTCGTCATTTGAGATAAATTTGTACGATTTTTTGTTTTTGTTTGAAACGTTATTTTTAGTTTATTTATGGAATTTATATTATTAACTAAAGGATTTCCTTTCACTTAGGTTTTTAAGGGTCTTAAAAGAGCTATTATTATTATTACTACTACTATAACTATTGTTCTTTTGACACCTAGTGTTAATGAAATAAGAGGAAGTCACAAACATTTTTAGGGTTTTGCTTTTTCGAATTTAAAATATATATATAGATATAAAAAATAAATAGATATAAATATTTCAATTAATGTTATTTTTTTTTTTTATTACTTTCAGATTTTTATTATAAATTTTAGGCAGAAAATAAAAAGGGAAAAGGAGGAATTGTGTTTTATTATTTTATTTTTTCTTTGTTAAATAAGAAATTAATTGGAAAAAGTAAATAAAGAAGCAACATAAAATTACAAACAATCGCAACGATGACGGATGATGATAAAGAAACGTGTGTACGTGTGGCATTAAGGTAAGAAGAAATAATAATAATAAAAAAAAAATTAATAACATTTATTTTTATAGATCCACCTGCTATTTTATTGTTTTTATTTATTGCTATATTTACCTGACTTTGATATTACTATTTTCTTATTTTATATATTTTTTTATGAATAAAAAACAATTTTTGTTTTTGGTTATAATTTGTATCATTATTTTACTTGATGTGATATTGACACAAAACGTAGATAATTTATTAGGCAAATGACTACATCAACTATATATGATGTTATGAATATTAAAATGTGTTTATATATATTATTTAAAATATATTTTATTGCGGCTAGTTGTATGTTTATTTACATTTTTTTTTGTTAAATACAAACACTAAACACGATTCTTTGACGTTAATATTTATAGACAAAAATAATAATAATAATAATAATAATAATAATAATAAATAATAATTACTAAAAAACAGTGCTTTAAAGTATTTTATTTAACGATGACTTATATAATTATAATAATAATAAATTAATAAATAATTTGTGAATAAAAGTAAATAAAAATTCATGTCATGTATGCTTTATGATATGATGTATTATTATTATTATTGTTTTTATTTTATTTTCACTTAACATTATGATTTAATATAAAATTTTTGAAAGAATTTTTTTTAAAGTTGTGACTTGACTTAATTATAAATAGAAAAAAAAACGAGAAGTTATTAAAAACAGGAAGCAGGATATATGGATGAATATCGTACAAAAATTAAAAACTCTATACTAACCTCTATATGATTATATAAGTAAATAATTTTTTTTATTAAGTATTTTTATTCAAAGAACGAAAGTGAAAAATAATGAATTTAAATTAATTTAAATAAATAATATATAATATGTGGAAAAATTCTGCATTAAAACCGATTATACAACGTGATTAACGTGATTTAAAAGTAAAAATAAAATGTTTGTTTATTTCTTATGTTTGTTTTTATTATAACAATACGTAGAAATGTTAAATGAATTTTATTATATCATTTTCTATGTTTATTTATTTATTTATTTTAAATTTATATAATGTGTTTATATGTGTAAGGTCCAGTATTTATAGAAATAACTGTATTGTAGCTAGAGATGAGACGGTATTCTGGTAACTGTTATTTTTAAAGTTATATTGTTATATTGGAAATCAATTTAGTAATTGCTGGAATTTGGCAGTTATCGATTAGAAAATTTTACTGCAAAATACTTTTATTTAAGATACATAATGTCGGTTTTAATATGTGAACAATGTCGGTTTTCTGGCTGTATAATGTCGATTTTATGTGTTGCAAAATGTCGGTTTCCTAACTGCACAATGTCGGTTTTTCCTAGTCATAATGCTGCGGTTGATGTGCTTTTAAAAGTTGAAAAGAGAAAAATCTTAAGCATCAAAAAATCAATTAAAGCAATAACAATAATGTCTGACACATGCTTGTGTTGCATAATTCAAAATAGAAATCTCTATTGAACATATTTTTTTTTTTTTATTTAGAAATTTATGTTATATTTTTTCGTGATTGAATTTGCCTATTTAATTTCTTTTAAATGAAATACCGCCTAATAATTTATTGAAAGACATATTATCGTTTTATTAAAATTAAAGCAAACATTCTTTTTTATTTTATAAATATATTTTATTTCGTTATAAAATTTGTGTAAAAGTTTTTTATTATAAAACAGGCCCTCGTTTTTGTACATGATTAATACATAATTTATGCTTTTAATATTTAATATCAGTTTTATGTTTGTTTCTATCGTATCTACTATACTTATATGCTCATATTTTAAAAATATAAATATATGAGTTTCTGATTTACGTAGTGTTATGCACACAAGTTCCTTTCTTATTATATGAATCATATTGTGTAATTATAGAAATTAAGCCGATAAAGAAAAAAAGGAAAAAATAATTGCAAAGTTGATAAAAATTGGCATAAAAAATATGAAAAAAAAAAAAAAATCAAATGTTTAAGCTAATTGCTAACTCTTAAAGGTAAATATTGACTCAATACTTTTAGCCAAAAATAAATTATAGAAATAAAATTATTGATGATACATAAATAGCGACGAACTATTTATTTTTTTGCTTTTTTTTTTTTGCTTTATAAACATTTTTACGTAAAATAAAAAAATAAAATTGATAAAAATAATCAATTAATCATACAGATTAGATAATAATTTGTGTTTGTTTTTTTTTATTATAATTATTATTGTATCTTATTTTTATATATTTACAATATACTGTTTTAAATGAATTTTTTCACCAATTTAATTGCCTTCTAATAACTATAGCAGTGTGTAGGCTTCTTTACATTCTTTGCATATACATATATTTGTTTAATATTATCTAAATTATAAATTCTAATCTAATTTCTGATGCAATTTAAATGTTTCAAATAGAAAAAATGTTTACAGAAAAAATACCAAAATCTTGTTTATTTTAATCTTTGTCATTAATTAAGTCACTTTTTGACAGTGTTGCACCATTAATAAACCACAAAATTTGGATTAAAATAAAATTAATTTTAAATATATTCATAAATTATTTATTTTTTTTTTAATTCTCTCTTAAATATCTTTTCTTTCTGCATAAATTATCTACTATCACAGTATTATAATGAAATTGATAAAAATAAAGAAAAATATTCTTTTATAAAAATGCATTTTCATTGAGTATTAATAATAATTAAACTTATATATTGTATGACATCACATTTGATGATTCGATTTTGATTTTAATTTATTTTTATTTCTTCGTATTTTATTCTTGATTATTATCATAAATATAAATTGTGATAACAGTAGGAAGTTTGTTAATTATTTTTATTATTATTATATTAGTTTATATTTTTTTTTTCTTTTTTATTTATATTAATTTTTTCTCATTTATTATTTATTTTTTTTTAATGATAATTTATTCAAAATGATGGTTATAAGTGTAGAATTTAAAAAAACGAAAGATCTGTAAAAATTGATTATATACGCGGGAGTGTCATGATGATCATCAGCAGCGTCTCGCTTTTGATTTTTCGTTCATTTCTTTTGTAAAATAAAAACTAATAATAGCAATAATAATAATTGAACAGCATGATTTTTGATTTTCTTTCTGTTTTAATCAAAACACGTTAATATCTAATTTATTAGTTTGGATTTTTCTTTTTACTTTTTTTTAATAATCTTTGTTACGATGAATTGTGTGTTTTGATTTAAGCCGCGCACGCTAAAAATAAAGTTTTTATTTTATTTTATGTAAATTATTATTATTGTGGTTTTTAAAGGATTTATTATTTTTTTTTTATCAATTATTTACAAAAATTAAAAATAAACAAACAGAGAAGCTTAAATATATAATTAGATAAATATTTACTTAATAACTTGGTTAATTTAGTAACTGCTGGTGATAATAATAAATAATTTATATTTTTTTTTTTGCGATTTTACATTATTTAACAGAAAAAATAAATAATAAAAAAATACCACACACGCATATAATTAACAATTTATGTGTTTGATGTTGTCATCGTTCTATCTATATTGATTATGTGCCTGATTTTTATTTTTAGTTAATTTTGAACGTTATTGAAATAAATGTACAATTTTATAGAGATAAAAAATGTAAAAAATAAATAATAAAATACTCTATTGTACAATTGTTAAATAAAAAATTATAAAATTATTTTGCATATAAAATAAAAAAACTATTCAAATGACTATTGTCAGCCTCAGCTATATAATAAATTATTTTCTTTATTTTAATACTCTCACTTATTTCTATAGTAATAGTAATAGTTTTTGTTGTTCTTTAATAAATATTATTATTATTATTGTTTTAAATTATAATTTTATATTTTATTAGCACTAGAGGAATAGTGTCGAGGTTTCTTTATTCTATTTTTCTTTACATTTTCTTTACTTTTTTATTGTAAAATATTATGTAATAAGAATACGAAAAATAAAATGATTATTTTGATTTTTATTGCTTTTACTTTTCACAAAATAAAGTGACGTTAAACGACTACTTACAAAAGTAATAAATAAGAAAATTAGAATCACACACAATCTTTTGGGGTTTTAATTATAGAACAGATCAGATTTAGATTTTGAAAATAAGTAATTTAACGCGTTAAAATAAATGTAGGAAGCAGAATGAACAAAAAAAAAAACGAAAACAAATAGAAAAAGATGCTATTTTAAGAGGAAAAAAAAACTGCATAAAAAAGTTCATTTAAATTAATTATAGAAAATGTAGGAAAATCTATTTAATGTTCTCTTCACATCTCGATAGGTTCAAGTATATGTTAAAGACCTTATATCACAAGTGTTGTGTTGTTTAATGACCTCTTATCTAGAACTACTAACACACTTTAATTTCATTAAATAAATAATTATTTAAATTGTTATTTAGTGTTGTTTGCATAATATAAACAAACAAACGAATAATTATTATATTAAAAGAGAAAACAGAAGGATATTGTTGTTTTAAATGAATAATATATATATATAGAGTTTGTAGGACGTTGATTAGCACATTTACATTACCTTCCTACAAAATTTATAAATGGAAATTTTTTAGTGTTTTTTATTTATATTTTATAGTTTTTACACAAAACAATATCTAGTTTTAACTATTTAACAATAAAATAATAAAAATACTACGTAGGGCGATTAATTATAACAACTTGAAATATATAGAAAAATATGAAATAGGTAGAAATATTGTGCAACACAAATAATTCCATTAAAAAAAAAATGACATTTTCTCTGGTGTTTTACCTTACCTTTGTTATTAAATTTTTATTTGTTATTTGTACGTAAATTTCGAAACTTTTTTTTTATACTATTTTAAATGTTGTTAGGTGATGTCAAATTTAATAAAATTAAAAAAAGAATTACATGCATCAGAGCTTAATGATTATAAAATGAATTTGTATATGGAAAATACAATTACTGATTTTTATTCAAAAAAAAAAATGTTAAATAACTAATTAGCCTAAAGTAATAACAAAATAAATATAATTAAAATTAAAATACCAATTTTTATTTTAATTTTTGCTTTAAAATTCAAAACAGGCATGTCATAAAGCTTGTTAAAGAAATATTTAATTTATGTTAAATATGTTAATAAATAATAATAATCAACATATGTATTTGAATGCCATAAATGTTTATTTGTCACCGTACAACAACTATTAGAAAAATTAATAACAATTCGTGTTTCATTAATAAAAAAAAGCTAATTTATTTTATTTTTGTTAATTAACTATTGAGATATAAGTGATTTTTTTTTGCATTCTGTTAATTGAAAAATGTAACCTTAACGCACACGTTAGACAAAAGTAAAAAATACTTGCTAATTTATATGATAAAAGTATTATTGTTTGTTGCGAATATAACGAAGACGGAAAAGAATTCTCTAATATTATTAATAAATATTTAAATGAATGAAAATTTTATGTATAACGTTTTTTTTTAAATATTTAATTTTAAAAATAAAATATGAATGATGAGAAAAGGCACACGCTTTTTATATTTTTCTAATTTTAATTTTATTATTATAAATATATACAAAAATTATTGCTGAATAAAATTAACCACCTTGTCGTGTTGTTTTGCTTTATAGATTAAATATAAATGTATACGTTTGCTTATATATATAAAAGAATAAGAGTAAAGCAGTAATAATTTGCATTAAAATAACTCATTTCCGAAATCACTTTTCTTGATTTTTGTATTTATTTATTTTTATTTTTTTATTTTTAAAGGTTGCTTCTTGTGCTTCAAAAACAAAAAAAATCTATTTTCGTGCGTAAATTGCTTATTTTTTTGTTTGCGGTTTTTCTTGAAACTTTTTTTTCGTTTGATTTAATAATTTATTAATTTTTATATGAAACTACTACTGTATACGTTTGTTTGCTGTAATTATTAGACATTAAACTCTCGTATGCTTTTAAATTTATGAGTAATTTTATTTCTTTGGTGTGTCAAATTAGATTCAGTTTTCTTTATAATTATATTATTATTTTTTTTGTTCTGTTTTATTGCCGACAATATATCATATTATATGGGGAAAAAAAGGGGATTTAATTGCGTGTTTTAAATTTTTCTTTTATCAAAACTTTAATAATAATTAAATTTATTTATTTATATATATATATTATATATATTTTTTTTTCCATTTGTACACCTGATGAATCATTATTGATTCATTATAACCAATTACCTACCTTTTGTCCTTTAACATTTTATTTTACTGATTTTTGTAAATTTTATTCAGATAATATACTTTTATGATTGTTAATTTTAATTAATGTCTATATTTTTTTTTTAATTAGTTTTATTCTTTTTTATATTTAAATAAATTATCAACAAATAATAATGATTATTCACAATCATAATGCGCGTATTTTCTTCTTTTTCTTTTCATCATTAACCTTTTTTTGTTAATGAGTAATGACATATATATTTGTAATTAATTAATTTTTTGATATTCATTAAAACTTTTTGTAATAATTAAATACATTATGAAATTGGGTAAGCCATTGATTAATGGTAATATAATAAATACAGAAATAAACTTTTTATTAATTAAAAACTCTAATAAAAGTCATAATTAAATGTTTAAATTTACATTTATTTAATTTCTCTAACCGTGTCGTCACATTACAAATGTTCTTTTAGCATGTCCATATTGTCGTCTCGTAAGTGTTATAGATCTGTAAATGATTTCATACGTATTTATATTAAATGAAAATAAATGATTTATAAATTACATAAATTTATTAATAATTATATTAAATATATATTTACCTTCAAAATATTTGTTGAACCTTATATGGTAAACTTGACATAAATTTATTTTTTTTTTAAAGACTTATTTGTAGAGAGAATGATGATAAAGTTTTTTTTTTTTTGCTGTTTTTGCGAATGAGCGAAAAAATCTTTAAAGTCTTTTTTTTTAAGTGTTTATCTTTTTGTTTATTTTTCTTGACTACAAACAACAAGTTAATTATATAACTATGTTTCTGTTTACCTTTGTCTTTTATTTGTGTTTATTAATATAGAAATAAGAAAAGAGCTAAGTATCATTTATGGACAACTTAAAATTTGTTTCTTAAATATTTAATTTTAAGTGTGTGTTTTTATTTATTTATTTATATCTTAAACAAGTGTCGGTTAATAGCATTGAAACTGCTTTTTTTTTTAAATATATGATCAAAGATCATTGCTTATATATTTTATTTATAAACAAAAATGATAATTCTTTACTTATAATGATTTTTATTATCATTCATAAAAATAAAAACAAAAATTTTCGCTTACTTTTATAGCAATTATACTGTTGTTGATGGATTAAAAAGCGAAAAAAAAAGCAAAGTAATCATTAATCAAAACGGATGAGCGTGTATATAGAGAATAGAAAATAAATTATTTTATTATTGATTAATGCCATGTTAAAATCGTACGTTTTTCTTTCAATATAACAAAAGTAATTATTTTTGGAAAAATTACTTAAGCTTAATCGACTTTGAACTTAAATTGAATTTTGCTTTTTTTCTTGAATACTTTACGTTTAGTAAAGGTGTTTCGTTATTACTATTTACTGGTCTTGGCCAATTGTGTGCTGTTTTTATTTTTAGAATTTAATTTAAATGCTTTTTAACCTTTTTTTTTTTAGATTAAATCAATTTTGGGAGTGACAATGACATATTTATTAGTACCCTTTGTTCATTTTCGTTTTTATTGTGATTATTTGTATGATATTAAACAAAATTTTTATTTATTAATTAATTTTGCACTTTTTAAACAATAAAAATATTTTTTTATTTTATTATTTAATTATTTATTACAATTTTATTTTATATATATTTTTATGTTTAAATGCATAACATTTTTAATTGAAAATAATAATAAAAATATTAATAATAATAAAAAATTATTTTATGCAAATTAATAATTCTTATATTAATTATTTTTTCTCTGTTTTCTTTTTATGTATTTTTAATCTAATTTTTCATAATCAGAGTCTGTTTCACTTTTTTTATTAAAATCACTTATATCGGAAAATGAATCAAAATCACCATAATAATCATTAATATTATTTAAATTTTTATTATTTATTGAAAATGGCATCATTGTTGATTTCTTTTGTATATTATTTTGACGTTTTTTATTTGATTCAGTTAAATTATATGCTAAATATTCGGATAAATTTTTAAATGCTTGAGTATCATGAATTGTTTTTTCATTTCTAATAAAAAAAAAAAATAAAATAAAAGCAAAATTTGTATTAACAATAATATAAATATTAATAATGATAATTAAAAAGGTTAAATATATGTTAATTTGTGTTATATTGCAAATTTATTACGTCTAAAGTATGAATGAACAGAATAAAGTTTTGTGCAAAAAAATCATTAACTTTCATTAGACATTATTTTGCTAAACTATGGAGAAGGATAACCGGATTTTCAAGATTAATAAAATTATATATTCACTGGTAAAATATTCTTAAATTAATTTAAAAAAAAAACTTTAAAAGTTGATGTAGACGACATAATGGCTAGCGGTTTGTGGAGCAAAAATAAAGTAGAAAACTATTTCTTTAAAAACTGGTTAAAAGATATAATTAAATTTGAAAATTCTCTAAGATCTGGAAGAACCTTACTAATGACAGAATAGTTTTGCAAAGTAATTTTAAATTTTATTTGCTAATCAAAAAAATAATTTATTGCATTATGTATGCTTTAGACACGATAATCGTTGCTGAATTCGTATAATGAAAACCTACAAGTATTAAACATTTTTGTACAAAAAATTTTCTTTAAAAAATTGTTGAAAACAATACACAACACACACCTTTGTTTTGTCTGTTTATTTTGTATTTTTTATATTTTTTAAATAAAAAAATTAAATAAGTTTATAAGAGGAAAGTATGAAAAAAAAAAAATTAAACTAAACCAAAATTAATTAAAAGTCAGTTAAATTTGCTGTTATATGCTCTGCCTCTGATGCTATGCTCCATTTATATAAATATATAAGATTTTTTGATTTTTTTTTTTTTTTGCAAAACAAAGCAAAAATAATAATAAATTCGGCTATAACGCAACACACAGAAAAAAAAAATGAATTAAAATAATTAAAATAAAATAAAATTAAACATTTTGGTTGAAAATAAATAGCCGGATAAATTGTTTCTGTTTTTTTTTTATTCTACAGAGAAATGATGTGTTTTTGTGATTATTGATTAATTTATTTTGTATAAAATATAGGTGTGTGTTAAGAATAAATTAAATTTAAAATAAAATGTAGAAAATGTAATTAAATTAAAAGATAGAAAAGAAAAAAAACACTTACAATAGATTTCTTATATTACATTTTGAATTATATTGTGAATATTTATATAAAAATAAAACAATAATTAATAGTATACAATTAATCGCAATCAAATGTACAATATCAATTTCAATACTGAATGTATCATTATTTGTTTGCATTTGATAAAATGTTAATAAAATCATATTTGTAATTTCTTTTAAATCAATACAAAATAATAATATTAATAAACCAATAATAAAAAATAAAGTTTTCTTTAAATATGGATAATATTTTGCTGATAAAATTGTTATTACATTCTCTAATGGCAATAACATATTTGTTTATTTCGAAAAATTACTTTTTTATTATAAATTATTATTTGATTTTTTTTTATAAATATTGTTATAATGAGAAATCGTTTTTTAATAAATAGATAAAATAAAAATTATTAATCAAAAAAGACAAATAACTGTCAAATAATTAATTATGTAAATTGTCAGAAAAATTGGCTTCTTTGTTTATTTATTAATTTATGAATTAAATTAAGTTTGTTTATGTCGTGTCGCGTTAGTTTTAAAAACTATGCATTCCTTTATTTTAATTTATTTTTAATGGATAGAATTTGTTTAAATAATTAAATTAACGCTGCGCTGCACCTACAAATTTATATTTTATAGTTTTTATAAGAAAATGTTGTCAGCAGTAAGATTATACTAAGAACAAGTTGTTTTCTGATGTTTGTAGTTTGTTCTCGGATAACACTGCGTAGTTAGTAAAAATTAAATGTTAAACAATAAGCATAAATAAAAAATAATATTTAGTTGAATAATTAATACATTCTACCTAGTTAGTTCCTTTTTTATATTGCTCATAGACACACATTCTACTGTATAAATACTCTTGTTACGGTCAACCTTTATAATAATATCGGTTTTCTTCTGTACAATAATAATAATGTGGGTGCACAGAGGTGAAGACGATACCATTTTTCTTAAAAAATATATTTTTTTGCTGTTTTTTTTTTTTTTTTTTGTTAACAAACAAATTCAATGAAAATAATACGTTTTTTTTCTTTAAATATATAATTTTCATCCTAATATTTATTCGTTGTGATTATGTCATAATGTCTTAAATATTTGTTTTTTGATTAAAAAAAAAATATTGTCGTAAACATCATCATCTATTCTTATTTAGAAATTACTTAATAAAAATCGAGATTTCTTTTAAATAACAAGAAAAAAGGTGTGATAATATATATAAACTGTATAAATTGAAATGTAAAATTTCTATCGATTTTATTTTTACTGGAAAATGAATATTTTCTTTTATTGATTTTTGCATTTTATTTTGTTTTAAATAATAATTTTCTTAGAGCTAAACATGAAATTAATTCTGATAAATATATTTATGTGACGCATTATTAATATTATTTTTCTTGTGAATTTTATTAAAAAAAGAATACCTTAAAAAAAGCTTAAAATGAGTATTAAATTTGCCAGATATAGAAATTTATCTGTACATTATTCAATACAATAAAAAAAAACATTAAAGAAAAACCTAGAACTTTTGTTAATATTATTAAGAATGAAAAACAATTATTCATAATTAATATCATCATGTATAACGTTAGTTATTCTTTAAAAACATATTTATTGTTATACCATAAATATATTATAGAAATATAATTAAACCTAATTATCAAATTAATAATTCAAATAATTCTTTCTTTTTAAAATTATTATTTTATAAAGAGCAATAATCGATATTGATTTTTATTATAAATATTGTATACATATAGGTATCAGTATATTCAAGGTTAACGAAGAAAAATTAAAGTTCATTTTTTACATCTTTACTTACATTGGACTAAGCAGCAGGTGTAAATAAATGTGTAAAAAAAAAATAACTTGTTTATTTCAATAATTTAATTAACACATTAATTTTTAATTAATTCATTTTTGTTTCTAACAACGATATATAATTTTGATTGTATTATTGAATGAGAAAGAATTATTTCTTTTACATGTAAAATATGCGGTAAAAGTAACTAGAGCATGTCACTTTCTATTGACCAATATTTCACTACATATGCAATCGTCAGCTGTCAATGTTCCGATAAAGCGGTGAAATGTTCTAGATAAAAATTTGTTTTCTATTATCGATAAATTAATTTTCTGATTAATATTTTTTACTGGAAATTGTTTCTTCGAAAAAAAACTAATTACTGTTTTAATTAATGTGCATCGATATTGTGTTGCATTTTCGTTGAGTAAAATTATGAAATATGTTACAGGAAATGAATGGAATATTTTGTTTCTTCTAAATATCATTCGTAGTGTATCATTAAGCGTAATAAGTAATTATATTTTCTTTAAAATGCATTATTATTAATTGTTCATTTCTAGTTAATGCTAAATTATCCATTACATAGATATTTACGTGTTATATCATCATGTGATGCACAATTAGAAAATGTGTTAATTATAATGAAAATAAAAATCCATTTTATTTATTTATTTAAATACTTAGTAGATATGTATGTAATATTTTATTATTATATTTATGATTGATAGTTTTTTTTCGTTTTTATCTTAAATAAACACTTATTAACATATGTTGCGTTTATTATTATTATTATTATTTATTTTGAAGTGGTGTTTTATAGATTTTTATTCACATTAATTTTTATTTATATAGATTTTATGTTTGTATAGAAAATTATATTATTGCAATGATAATTGGTCAAGGTCAACCACTTGAAAGATATAAACAATATAATGAAATAAAAAACTGCTTATAGATGCCTGAACAACAAACAATAAATGTAGAAATAAATAATGTACATATTTTGTATGGATGATGTGATTTGCGAATTTTTTATTGAATTTTGTTTTTTTTTTTTTTTGAATAAAATTTATTTTAATTTTCCAAAAAATCACATTACAACTTGCTACTTGACTTTATTCGATGACAAAGTTTTTTTTTTTTGTAAGCGTAAAATATATAAATTAGTTTTTATTCATAAATACACTCACTACCTACATAATGCTATATATAAGTAAATTATTATTTGTATTTTAAATTACGCGGTTTTTTGATTTTTAACATTATTTTGTGTAAAATTGTTTTTTCTTTGTTGATCTTGTCGCTTTATTATTTTTTAATTAATATTTAAATCAATTAAATAGTATTATTTATGATTAATAAAATAAATATATAAAATAATATAATATTTTTTTAATTAAATGACAGCGTGATGTTTCATAGAGTTTTTATCGTTTTTTTTATTATTAATATTATTTTAATTTCTTCAGCAAACAGATTTAGTTAATTATTTTAAAATAAAAGAAACTAAACCTTTCACATTTTTTTTTCTATTATATATTTTCTGTTTTGTTGAAATAATATCATTAAATTTTTCGTGTGTAATTAAAAGAAATTTGATCATTGTTAATTAGTTTTCATTGAAATTTTTTTTTATTCGCTGTTGTTGCTTGTTTTTTCTTTTTTCGTATAGTTGAATCAACGAAATTATAATGATTTTTCTCGTTTATTTATTTTTACTCAATGAAGAAATAAAGAAAAAATTAAATGCAAACATCTATATATAAAAATAATAAAATAATTGTATAAAAATAATATGTAATGTATAGGTGTTTGTAAAATATTTTAGTTATGCTTAGTGCTTATTTGGAGGATGAATATATAATTTTGAAGGTGAATCAAGTTTTGTTAGATACTTTATAATAATTATTATATTGTTATAGACTATATTTTATAAATGGGAAAAGAGATAAATTTATGTTTTTTTTCTAGTATAAAACGATTAAATATTTTAATATCGAGAAATAAATATATGTAATCAACATGTTTTTTTAATAATATTCAGGTAAAATAATGTATAAATTAATTAAATTAAGAAGAGAGAAAGAGCAAACACCAAACGAATATTATTTATATATGATTTTTTTTTATATATTTTGCTTCTTTCATACATAATTTATGCTTCCATATAATTATTTTAATTATTAATTTATGCGTAAAAATTAACACAAATATGTAAAATAAATATCAAATAGCCATATATAGAAAAAATTCACATAATCTTAATTTTAAATTTATCTAGATAAATAAAAAAAAAAATTATTACTTTATTTTTTAATAATTTATGTAGTATTGATCAATTATGCTAATAAATAGTAGAAGATTTATAAACATGTGTTTAATGTGAAGAAAAATAATAATAATAAAATTTCTTTCGTTAGTAATAAATCACTGTTTTCTGATAAAAATCAGGATGTTTAGATATTATGCCTTTTTTGCGCGTAATAATGCTGCGATATCATGGTATTTCGGAACTTAAGAAAATATTTCTTTATTTTTAGATAGAATTTTGCTGCAGGTTTGTTTTTTTTTACTAATCTACGTAATTATATTTCGCCCCCATCAACTGACTGACCTTTTCATTTATAGAGTTGTTTTTTTTTTATTTTTCCAACCAATGATCTATATATCATTTGAATGTATAAAAATTATAGAAATACAATTTACCTTTAGTACGTGCAATTAATAATAAATAATAATAATTATTATGCCTAATTAAAATTAATGCATTAAACTTGTTTTTGTTTTAATTAAAAATTTTATTTTCCTTATACAAAAAACTATGTTTCTTTGCTACTAAAATGACAACATGAAAAATGATATATATAATGAAAATAAATTTAAAATGCGATATTACTTACAGTTAGTGTGATTTAAGTAGTTTTTCTTTAATATAAAATATCTTGTTGCTGTAATAAAATAATTTTTAAATAATAATAAAACTTTGTATATATATTTAGATTTGATTACACATTGGCATTGCATTGCAAAATAATTGTAATTGTTTATTTATGTTGGCTAAACGCGTAGTATGTATATACCATCTTAGATTTCAAAACCTTTTAGTTAAATTTTCGTTTTTACTTTTGATAAATCAAACAAAACAAAGGTCAGATATTAAGAAAATTTCAAGTATTTCAATAAAGATCAAATAATATTTTGAAAACCGTTTAAAACGTTATTAATAATTACTACCAAGATGGCAAAATAAAAAAAAAATTATTATTATTAATAAATATCGAGTTATTTGTGTTTCTTCTAAATACTTAAAGATAAAAGGTCAAACACGATTTTATTGTTTTTTAATATATATATATATATATTATTATTTCTTTGTTATTTTGAGTTTTATTAATAATTAATAAATTTATGGTGGTCGTGTGCTCTATTTTTTTATTTTAAAACACCTGGTGATATTTAAACATTATGGTTTTAGCTATTTTACTTGCTGTTTTAGATGCCATTTTTATTGGATTTTTTTAAATACAGTTTCGTCGATTGTTTTAATGATAATTTGTTGTTAATATATATATTATTTTTAATGCAATTACTACTTTATATCAATTAAGTTTTATAATATTTAGCTTATGAATGACAATAAAAAAAAATATTCATATGTTCTTAAGGTATAGAATGAATAAATTAATAATTTGTATAGTAAATGCGTCTGTCGTCTATTTATTAACGTTTTTGTATTTACCCTACGGCATATAAAAATATTGATTTATTTAATAATATATTTTTTCGTTGTTAAATATAAAACTATATGTTTATTTTCTTAAATGTAGTTTCTTTTTTTTTTCTTGAAACATATTTAAAGTATTTCAACTTTACATAAGTTTGGTTTTTATTATTTAAAATAGTTTAAGCTTATATTTATGATATTTCTTTTTGTTTTATTTTTTTTTATTTAGAGAGAAAAAAATGTTATGTTGCCTTTTATTTTAGTTGTTACTTAGTTTTTATTATTTAATTTATTATAAAATTAGAATTTTAACTAAAAGAAAAGCTATTAATGTTTTTGATATACATACAAATTATGTTGTTTAAAAACTATTTTATAAGCCGATTTAAAGAATTTTTTAACAATGTTTTTTTTGGTTTTTATTTATCATGTTTTGTACATAGTTTTTTTTATTATAATAATAAATTGATTAAATGTTTAATTAAATTGGAGTTTTTTTTTCTTTACAAATATTAATTATTGTAATTATAAAGCAACAATATTTTTGTTGTTCTAATTTCGGTTAGATAATAAGACAACAAACAATTTGATAATTAAATTACATTTTTATGTTTTGTATATGTATAAAGCATGTAATATATATGTTATATTCAGGAAAAGCGATAAGACTAATGAATTATTTATTTATAATAATTATATAAAATTATTTATGCATAAAGAAAATTAAATTTGCTTATAGCAAAAAGCGTTTTAATAGTGTTTTTCGCAAAAAAATCTTGCGTGTTATATTTTAAGCCAAAACTTGGCTAGACGAGCCGAATGTGGAATATTTTTGGCGTTTTTTTTTCTCTACTAAATTTTGGCATAATTACTTTTGTGCGTGACGAAAGAATTATGTTTTCAATTTATGCGTTGAGTTTATTGTATGCTTGTAGTTAGATTGGTGTGTGAAGCAAAATAAATTTATAGTATTAAAAAGAAAAAATTAATACAATAAATATATGAATGAGAATAATAAAATCTAGGAAAAAATTTTTAGGGACAGATATAAAAATAGTTGGTGCTGTTTTGGTTATTATAATGTTTGCATGTATATAGTTTTATTATATATATATATTTTTATGAATAGCCGTGGCAGTTCTAAGGTTTACAACCTTTTTTCTGTCTTTTGGTTTTTTTTTTTGTATTTCATTACCTTTATTTTTTATGATTTTTATTCTTTTTATTTTTAATAATATAATATAAAATGTCAAATAAATTTACAAAGTAGTTGAGTAAAAAATTGTTAATCTGATTTAATTAATGTAGCATAAGAGTTATATGTAATATGTACAGCATACAACGTTAATAATGTAGAATTTTATTTGGTAAAAAATAAGTATAAAATTTAATATCTTATTGTAATTAATCTTATTTTAATCGGTAAAAAGCAAAATAAAAATTATTTCTATACAAATTGATTAATAATTTAACTTTTATTTTTATTAATTGAAGCAATAAATGGTAGCTTGAATGAATTTTTCATTAAATACACGATTTGAATAGGAATTGTGTTATTAAAGTAATATTTATTATTATTATTTCTCAAAAAACAAAAAGATTTTAATCGTTTAGCGGAGAAATAGGATAAATTGTACAATTATAAATGCCGGCGAATAAAAAAAATAAAAGCTTTCACATTTTCTGCTTTAATTCTTATTCACGATTTGTTTAAAATAATTACACTGAACTCTGATAAATTGTTATTTATTTTATTTTAAATGATAATAGTCTCTTGGGAATTTATTACAAATAAATAAAAATGAATGAGTTAAAATAGCGAAATTGTATTCTGTTTTGCAAACAATATGATAATAAAAATTTGTTTTTATCATTTAATTATTTATTTAATTAATTAAGATTTTTTATTGTGTTGTCTCCTTATGACATTTTTTTTTGTTGTTTATTGCATGTTTGAGGTGAGATATAAACATCAAGAATAAGAGAAAATGTTTATTTTAAAACACATTTTTTTTTATTTCGGATGATTTTGATTCTTTTTAATTTTATTTTATTGTAGAAAGTTTTATATTTATTTAATTTATTTTGTTTTTTTTTATTACAGAATAAGACCACAAATACCACGTGAACTAATAGATATGTGTCGTTTGTGCACACAAGTTACACCAGGTGAACCACAAGTTATATTAGGTGCTGACAAAGCATTTACATTTGATTATGTTTTTGATATGGACTCAGAGCAGGTAAATTATTAACAAACCAATCATAATTTATTATGAGTTTCTTCTTTATGTTAATGCGGTTTTGACATTTCAATTGTAATTTAATTTAGCGACTTCTTCCGAGAAAATTTATGCATATTTTATTTCCTTTTTGCTTTATATAATAATTTAAAATTATAATTGCTATTATTTTTGTTTTTTATTTCTTATTTTCATGGGTGGCTGATTATTGTTCATAAACACGTGTAATGCATAACGCAAAAAAAAAATATTTTCTTTAATTACCGTAATTTATAAAATATATGGTTATTATTATGTACCGTTCCGAATTTTTTCACTCAATAAAAAAAAAAACATAAATAATTTTTATTCAAAACAATAATAATATTTTTCTTTTCGTTAAATTTATTCAGATTGATGTATATTCAACATGCGTTGAAAAACTAGTTGAAGGAGCATTGAAAGGTTATAATGCTACAGTTCTCGCTTACGGACAGGTAAATAAATAAATCAGTTTTAACATAGTTTTTTTTTTAATTGTATAAATTTGTAATTAAAAAAAAAAATTGATTGACTTAATAAATTTTTTGTCTCTCTTTTTCTTAATTTATTGATTAATTGATTTTGTTTATTTTTTGCATTCAGCTAATTTGAATATTAATTTAATTTTGTTTTTTATAGACAGGGTCAGGTAAAACATATTCTATGGGAACAGGGTTTGATCGTGATATAACTGAAAATCAAGAAGGTATAATTCCAAGGGCTGTACGACACTTATTTTCGGGCATTGATAAATATCAGGTGATTTTGAATTGATTTTTCTTATATATTTAAATAAAAATGTTTATAATTTTTTTTTATTAAATTAAGGAAAATCCATTTGATGATAATGGAGTCCCGTATGGGCCTATGCAATTTAGTGTCGCTGCTCAATTTATGGAATTATATAATGAGGAAATTATTGATTTATTAGATCCTTACTGCAAGGTAAAAAAAAAATTCAATAGCTCAATTAGATATGCAATTTTATTTATTTTTATTTAGAAATATTAATTCTATTTATTTTTGCAGAGTCGTATGTATAAAATTCATGAAGATTCTGCCGGTGGAATATCTGTTACTGGTGCGACAATACAACCGATAACAGGACCACAAGATGCATTAAGGTATAAAAACAAAATAAATAACTATAGTTACGAATAATTATGTCTTATTGCTTTATTTACGTTTTATACATATAATTTATTAAATTGTTTCGTGCTTAATTAGGTGTCTTCAGCAAGGCGCTTTAGCAAGAACAACAGCTGCCACACAAATGAATGCACAGTCATCTAGAAGTCATGCTCTGTTTACAATATTGATACGACGACAACGTGTTATGTCAGCTGAAGAAAGTGGTATGCCAGAGGGTGACTTAGAGACATTGACATCTAAATTTCATTTTGTTGATTTGGCTGGTTCGGAACGGCTTAAAAGAACCGGCGCTACTGGTGAACGAGCTCGGTAATTTAATTTACATAATTTTTTACAATAAAAAAATAATTTTAAGAATAAAACGTTATACGTGATAATTTTTTTTTATATTTCATAGTGAAGGAATATCTATAAATTGTGGTTTATTAGCACTAGGAAATGTAATATCAGCTCTGGGTGATAAAGCAAAACGTGCTTCACATGTTCCATACAGAGATTCCAAATTAACAAGATTACTACAAGATTCTTTAGGAGGTATAATCTTTTAAAATGTTATAGAAACATTTTAAATAATTTGCTAATTATTTCTGTTTTATTTTATTTTAGGAAACAGTCAAACAATTATGATAGCATGTGTATCCCCAAGCGATCGTGATTTTATGGAAACATTAAATACATTAAAATATGCAAATCGTGCAAGAAATATTAAGAATAAAATACAAATTAATCAAGACCAAAGTTCACGTACAATATCACAATTACGTCGTGAAATTGCTGCTTTGCAATTAGAATTACTAGAATATAAACAGGCAATTATCAGTTTATAAATTATTGAATGAATTAATTAATTAATTATTTAATGATGTTATTCGTTTTGTAGGGTAAAAGAAGTGTTGATTCTGATGGGAATGGATCGATATCGGACACTTTTCATGAAAATACTATGCTTCTAGGAGACAATAAACGCCTGCAACAAAGACTGAAAGCAATGCAAGAATCTGTAAATTCTTTAACGGAGAAGAATGCAGCATTATTAACCGAGAAAACAATACAGGGATGGAGCTCTACAGGTAGAATACAATTATTTAATTTTTGATCAATATAATATTAATAAAAGGTTAGAAAGTCAAGTCAATAATATTAATTAATTCATTTGTAAATTTTAGATACTGACAAATCTGTAACCGAAATGATAACAGGATATTTAACAGAAATTGAAAAATTAAATGCTAGACTAATTGAATCCGATCAAATGTACCAACAATTAAAAAAATCTATGAATAGTCCGAGAAATAATATTAATTTCAAAAATAATATTTCATTAATTGATGGTATGTTGAAATTTCTCGAAAACAATACTTAAGCTTTTGTATAACTATAATATTTACAATTTTTTGTTGAAATGAATTATTGCATGTTTTTGTTTACATTTAATTTCTTTACAATAATAGTATTTAAAATTTATTTTTAACTTTAAATTGAATGAATGATTGATTTTAATTGATAATTATTTATTTTAATAAAAAGAAGAAATTCAAAATAGCAAACAAGAAATTATAAATAAAAAAATTATTATAGATGGTACCGAAAATGTTATAAATTCTGCAAAGAAAGAGCTAGAAAAGGAAAGGGAATTATTGATGTCACGCTCTTTACCAGGTTTGGAGGATAATCATAATCATGCAGTTGATAATGAATCTGATAGTGAAAGTGATACAGAATCAGACGATAAATGTAAAGATAATAATAAATAATATTTACCAAATGTATATATTTATAATTGTTTTTTATTTATTACAATAGCTGGTGAAATACAAGCAGAATTGAATGATATAACATCTGATATTGAATTAAAAACCAAATTAATAGAGCAATTAGAATTGTCACAACAAAGAATGCAAGTAATGCGACAACATTATGAAGAAAAACTAAATGTTTTACAAGCAAAAATAATGAATACACAACGTGAAAGAGATCAAGTACTTACCAATATGGGATGTAAGATTTATTATAAAATTATAAAAAATTAATATTTAGCAATTAATATTTTTATTTTTAGTGCAATCAAATCATACAGCACAACCAAATGATAAAATTAGAAAAGTTCGTGATGAGTATGAAAGGAAATTGATTGATATGCAGCGTGAGCTAAAAAAATTACAATCAGCACAAAAAGAACATATTCGTCAGCAACGTGAATTAGCTGCACAAGAGTCACAACTAAAAAATCTACGCACTGAATTATCTGATTTGAAATCAATTAAAGTAAAATAAATAATTAACAATGAATTAATAATTTTTAAATACTACTTTATACCAATTGCAGATAAGATTAATGAGAAAAATGAATGAAGAAAGTAATCGCCATAAAGAAGAGGAAGGGAAAAAAACAAGAGAAATTGCTCAACTTAGGAAAGAAGCTAGAAAACAATTAAACACAATTAAATCATTGCAAGCTCAAGGTGCTGCTAAAGATCAGGTAATTTTTTATATTTCAATAATTATGTTAAAAGCAATTTATAAAATTGCTTTAATGTCAAATAGGTTTTGAAACGGAAAACAGAACAAGTTTCTGCTTTACGAAAAGGACAAAGAGGAATGCTAAGTAATAAAGCAGCCGGTAGACTACCACAAAAGAAGGGTATGTTAATTGAAATATTATATACAGTTGTGCTATTATTTTTAAATTAATTTTTATAACTTAATTAAATAACTATAATTTCATTATCCTACAAATAGGAAGTCCTTTGTATAGTCCTCGGCAAGCTAGATTAAAATGGGATAATTTACAACGAACAATAGGCAGAGCAGCAAGAAGTAAACAAGCTGTATTGGAGTTAGAGAGAGAACTAGAAAGACTATTGCAGGAAAGGGAAACATTAGGCAAAGATATAGCTATAGTAAGAATTTTTAAATTTTTTATTATGAATTGCTTATATTTCATATAAAATATATTTAGATTAAAAGGCGGCAAAAAGCACAACCAAATCAAGAGCTTGCTTCTGAAGAGGATACTTTAGCTGCAAGCTTAAATTATATTCAAGAAAGTATAACGCAGATACAACATTCTATAATGGAATTAGAAGATGGAAAGGTAATTAATAATTTTGTTACTAATAGAATACATATGTTAACATTTAGATTTATGCATTGCAATAAACAAAATGTTTATAGGAATCATCATGCGAGTCTCAAACATTAAATAATTTATTAGAAGAAATTAGAACAGTAGATGAAGCTAAATTTATAATTGAAAAACTTTGTGGTACTTCAATTTCACAAACATGTGACGTTGCCATAACACATAACCGTTTAAAAGAACGAGAGGCATTACTAAATGAGGTATAGTACAATTATAATTAATTATTTCATGTATTATTATAATTGTGTTTAATTAAATTTATGTTTTGCAATTAATAAAGGTACAACAGGATAGCAATATACATCAACTACTTTTGCAACATGTACTTGCACAAAATCCATCAACTGTAATTCCGGATGGAAATGTTATTGTACCTAATAATTGGAATAATTCTGTAACAACTATAAGCAATAATAGTTGTTTTGACATTCCAACAAATATGCAACTTATAAATGATGAAAAAGATCCAACACTAAATAGTTCAAGTTCTAGTAGAAGTCCGTCACCCTCAGCTCAAGTAGATCAGTAAGTTAAATAAATATAAATATTAATGTAATCGTATAATTAATAATGTTTTTCAAATAGTCATAAACGTGTTGGTCAAAAAAGAAGACAATTAAATAATTTATACGAAACAATTTATATAAGTGATTAGAAGATTTAAAGAAAAAGATTATTATTGTTATTTAATGTTGAATTTAATTCTTTTTTTTTTCGTTACAAATAAACATTTCGATATATTTATACAATTTGTACTATTATAATAATATACTGTCAATATTTAAATCTTATTTAAGTTGTTTGGAAATTATACTTATAGTAATAATAACAGATTAATTCATTTTTGGATATTGAATATTGAATTTTGTTTACTATGATAATCCAATGAAATTGCTCTTCGTTGTCACTTTGCAAAGACTGTTCAAGATTTAGTATTAAAGCATTTTCATTTATTTTATATAAGGTATCCAAAGCTTGTTATATTTCAATTTGTTGATTACATTGTTTTTAATGAATCCATTTAATTAATTATATGAAATATAATAATGTATATTTAATTCATTTAAACTTTATATATCATTTGTAGAGATTCGTTAAAAACGCCAAAAGTTAGAAGACGAACAGCATTACCTGCAGAATTACTATTTGGAGATTATCCGAATAATTCTTCTAATGGAATTGATAAGGTAATTTATATTTTAAATTAAAATAATATTAACATTAGAATATATAATTAATTTACTTTAAGGATGAGCTTATGATAAAATCGTTTACACAGCAAGAAAGTGTTAGAAGTTTAATTCCATTAGCAAGAGTCCCAAGCGCTCCAGGATCTTTAAAGTAAGTTCTTCTTATATATTAAAACTTTATTGTTTATTTTTTTCTTTCTCTCTATTTGATTATTATTTATATTTTTTATTGCTCAATGTGTTTGCATAATAAATGTTTAGTGTTTAGAGCATATATTATGATGTAAATTTATTTAAATTTACATTTTAAACATAAGCACATAACACATTAATTTAAATTTGAAATAAAAAGAGAAAAAATGTTATAACAATTATCATTCCTATTTGTTTTCATTTCACATCATACATTGTTATTGTGGTTCCAATAAAAACCAAAACAAAAAAAAAACACACATTAATTATTCGAGTAGAGGTCTACTACCTGTGCCAACATCACGACAAATTTCTGTTGTTAATAATATAAATACCGCCTCACCATTATTCCCAAGAAAACAATTTATTGATACAACAGCCACAGCACCAGTATCACCACGTATATCTAGAAGACCATTTCCTAATAAGGCATCACCAGGATTGTAAGTTTTATTTCATTACAATTTATATTTTACATTTTAATTTGTATTAATTTACATTTTATTAGTATGATTTAATTAATTTTTAGTTAGTTTTAAAATAAAATTTATTTCATCACATGTAATATATAGTATATACTTGCACGAAATTTGTTTTATTTATTATTTTGTAACTATCAATTGGCAATACTTAGTATTATTACACATTTAATTGAATTTTGTTGCATTATTTTTTTGTAATAATTTATTTTAGTAGATTACACAACAATGGTTTCTTGATGAAATATATATTTATTTGTGACGGTTTTGTATAAAGAAAATTAATTATTATTTTCGGTTTTCTGTGATTTACAAAGTTAACGTTAACGTAGATTCATTACATAAATGCTGAACTTTTTTTATAATTCAATAAAAAGAAATAAGAATATTATTGGAAAACCATAAACGTTTAATTTTCTTTATGCAATTATGTTGATTGCACATTTTTTATTAAAAAAAAAAGAACATTTACACATAAACACCTTGTGAAATAATATTCGAGAGAAGTACCTGATAAAACAGAAAAACACATTTTTATAGATTATTATGTTTGTTTGTTTGTTGTTGATGTTTTTTTTTGTTAAATTTTTTTCTTTTAAAAATACATTAACAATAATTATTCCTTAAAAGCATAGAATAACATTATAAAAAAAAATATTACATATAAAATTAAGTTGTTTAACATTTATAAATACACACTTTGATAATAAGAAAAACACATATTCTAAGCTTACGGTTTACGCTTTTCTTAAGTAATTAAAATATTTTTTCTGTTTTCTCGTATTTTTTTTAATTTAAATTAAATGACATTACATAATATAAAATAGTGAAAAAATATAATAAAATTTTATTTGTATGTTTATATGCTGCTGTTTACATCTCTTTAAATAATTTTTAACATTATTTCAATTTCAATTGTTGTAAATAAATATTTTTTTTTTTGCTGTTGTTACCTTAAACCAAAAAATGAAGGAAAAACCAACAATTTTTTCATAATTTTTAATTTATTTTATTTACAGTGTTTAATAAAAACATAAATAATAATATAAATATTAATCAGATTAATAATAATACTTATAATAATAATAATATAAATATAGTTTTATCTGTAGAAGAACATTTTAATATATTTTCATATAAAAACTTAATAATATTATTAACTTATTTATTACTTTTAACTATACTTAACTGTTACAATATGGTACAGTGATATTTTATTTTTGAGTTTTGATTTTGATGATTTTTGTGTTTTTATTCTTTAAATAAAAATAATGGAAAAACACCTGGTTTTTTGTTTATTTTGTTTTAAAAAAATCTTTTGAGTTCTTTTTTTTTATAGCTTTTAACTCATCCAAAAAAGAAACATAAAATTATTAACTTTTTTTTTTTTTTGGTTTTTAATACATTTTAATGTCTTTTTTTTAAAAAAAAATATATTTAATATTGTTTTATTTACTTTAAAAATAACATTAATCAACGTTTTATATTAATAGATTTTTTTGATTTATTTATTTTTATTTATTTATTTAATGAGTTTGTTAAATGTTTTTTTTTTATTATTATATTAAAACCCATTTTGTATATTAAATAGTTTAAATATTATTAAAATTAAATTATTTATTTAAATTAATATAAAATATAGGGAGAGTAATATAAAAATAGTTTTCTATATAGTTTTCGATATATTCATTCATTTATGTATCGTCATCATTTTTTTTATTATTTCATTAAAATCGCGACTTTAATTGACGTAAATTAAATTTTGTTAAAAATTGGTATTACTAAGCATGTTTTTTTTGTTGGTTGTTTCACTACTAATATAAATCAAATAAACACTTGTTTTTTTAATCAAATAATATTAGATTAAAAAATCTTGCCAATTTTTTATTGTAGAATTAATTGCTTTAATTGAATTATTGTAGCATTTTACATTTTGATGAATAAAAAAAAAAATAAAATGTTTATTAGTCAGAGTGTTATTATTTATACACCTAAAGAATTATTAATCGTTCGCTTTTTTTTATAAGAAAAAATAATGTCTTTTCAACGAAATTAAATTATAATAAAATAATAACGATAATAATAATGGTAATTAAATAACAAAAACACCACACACTTATTTTTTTTTTTTGGTTTTTCGTTTTGTTGCTTGTCTTAATAAATAAAAATAATAATTACAAATTATTACATATTTTTGTGTTTGTTGATTTTAACTACATTTCATTCAGAGAAATTATGTTTTTTTGAAACATTTATTTAAAATATTATTTATTTAACATTATATACATACATATAGTAGCGTGAATAAATAACATAATGAATTTTTATTTATAATATAAATATTGTCTTGTTATATATGTATATACAAATGTTAACATAAATATGATTGTTTTTAAAAGAATTACATAAATAATATTGTTAAAACACAAATTTATTATTTTCGATATATAATATTTAATTTATTCTTAAGATTGCACGATTTGTTTTTTATATTTTTTGTGTATGTCCTATTATTTACATTTTTTACTTTTTCGTCTATAAATTTTTTTAATAATAATAATTGTAATTAATATGTCTGAAATAATAATATTAAATGAATTTTGAATGTTTTGTTGCATTAATAAATATTCAACTGTAAAACTGTAACGATTCGTTAATAAATTATATTTACTTTATTTTTTTATGAAAAAAAAACACATTTTCAAATATAATCTTATTTACAAAAATATATTATTACAATTTTTATCAAATAAATTCATTATAATAATAAAAAAAAAAAATTTTAAACTTTAATTTGCATATGTAATTTGCTCTATATTAGTGTTGTTGGGTAGAAGAATTACATAAATTTAATATTTATACCCGCAACGATATGCTTTATTCATTCATTCATTTATTTGTACATAGTTTTTTATTTTTTAAACATAAAGTGAAACATTTTTTAATTAATATCAATTTTCATATATTTCTTCATTTTCCTTTTCTTTTTTTTTTACTTTTGGTAATTTGTAATTAAAATATTTTTTAATAAATAAATTGCATGCGCTTTTTCGTTTTGTAGAATTTTCTTCTTTTTTTTTGTGTGTTTTATATAATTTAGTTTTATTTTTTATTATTTACATTAAATCAAAAAAAAATTAATTATAATAATTTAAAACAAGAAAAAAAAACAATAATTAAAAAATAACTAACTAACCGATTAAACTAACTTAAATTGCTGCAATACATCTTCATTTCTTGAACATCATCACACCACAATGAAAATAAAAAAAAAATTATTTATATAAAATATAAAAATGAAAACATGATTAGAGATGATAATGAAATAAGTACAATGCCATCGTCACCACCAATTTATCGACGCATGACATCACGCGAAGAGACTGGCGATGTATTTTCACGTCTTGGTGCCGGAACTCAGGATCCAACTCCCGGTGGAAGTATAAGAGAATTTAATGGAAAGGTAATTTATTTTTTATTGATATTATTTATGTAGAGGATGTGGTCATTATTATAATGGCGTTGATGATGAAAAGTTTATTACTGTTATTAATAATTGAATGAATATTTGATTAAATAAATAATAAATTTTAGATAAAAGCTAATGCGCCATTACACTGCACACATATTGTTGAGGGTCATAGCAATTCTGTATTATCAATTAAAGTCTCTGAAAATATTTTATTTACTGCGGCAGCTGATCGAACAGTTAAAGTATGGGATTTAGTAACAGGTTCAACACCACATTGCTTATCTACTCATCCGGGACCAGTCATTAGTGTTGAATATGACAGAAGATCAAATTTACTATTCTCAGCATCTGGCCCATATGTACGTACGTGGGATTTGCGAACCAGCAATGTTAAAGCAGTGAAAACTTTATGGTAAGTGATGTTATTCTATGTCGTTTAAATTGTCGGTTAGATGGTTTATATAAAGGCTATTAGGTTAAATACAGTTTAATGTATAGGATCATAGTATAGAATGAAAAAATATATATCTATAAATAAAAAATAGAATTTTAATATATTTTAAACTGCTTTTAAAAATTAATATGTCGACATATTTTACATTTATAATGTACTTATGAAAATTTATATCATAAATTGATATGAATATATTATAATAATTTTTTTTTTTGATTATTATTCAATCGTTTTTTCTTTTCTTTTCTTATTTTTTTGCTTCGTTATAATTTTTCTTCAATGTTATAGTTCATCTGGTACTTTAGTACCGGGAACATCTGTCTTTAATACAACTCAGCATGGTGAGAGTCCAATAACAGCATTATCGATTGGTGCATCTGGTAATTTATATACGGCAGCCTCTGATAAAGTACGATTTTGGGATTTAAGAATGTAAGCTAATTGTAAAATATTGCTGTTACAGTTTGAAAACAAGTTTATAAGTTTAAATCGTTATACATATATTTTGGTCGGTTTACATTTTCAATAGGTTTTCGTGTTTGGGTAAATTATCTGGTGGGCATCAAGCAGCTGTTATGTGTGTTAAAGCATGGGAAGGACCAAATAATACGGATCTAGTTGCAACTGGTTCAAAAGATCATTATGTTAAAGTATTTGAAGTGCCCACATCCGGTGGTTTAGTTATGCCATTACTACATTTAGAGCCACCACATTACGATGGTGTGCAAGCATTAGCCGTATCAAACGATTCGATTGGTGTTGATGTTGAGTTATTTTCCGGGAGTAGAGACTCTGGGATTAAAAGATGGGATTTGCGAAATGGTGAACTCAAACAGGTATTAAACAAAAATTTTTTTTTAACGATTTACTGAAATGGTTTTTAATGATATAAATACTTTATCATTTTTGATGGCAATTCTTTTTTTTTTATTATTAATTAGTCCCTCAACAATGCACACAAGGGTTGGGTATCCGGAATGGCTATATCCGGTGATGTTCTCTTGTCTAGTTGTCGTGGTGGCGTTATTCGCTTATGGAATGTTAAAACTTGCGATGCATTAGCCGAAATGAAAACAGATTCATTTATCAATGATATCGTAACAAATGACTCGAGAGTTTTTACAGCATCCAAGTAAGTGATTATATGCAACAAATATTATTTATATATATATATATATGTATACTTAGGTTTAACATATATTTTTTTTTTACTTGTTTTAACGTTTTTGTATATATATAATTGTTTATTTTATTATTTATGATAAGTTTTTAGTATACCTGTGTGATTTATTTTCAATTATAATCCTAAAACAAATAATTTCCCATAACTGAAAAACTCATTCCCTCAAGCAGATTTATATAATTATTCAAAAAAATAATAATGATAATAATAAATAGTATTTAGATTAAGGATTATATATTTAAATTGTTATTTAAGGTTTTAAATTATTGCATATATTATTTATTTTATTTTCTTCTCTTTTTTTTTTCTTTCTTTTCATTAAAAATAAAAAATTATTGAATACAAATAAACAAAAAAAAAAAAAATGTATAAAAACAACAATATAGTTCCGGTGAAGTACGGATTTGGCGTTTTTCAACTCCAGATTTCGTCAATATGACAATATCAACAAATAAATAATCACAATAAAATATTAAAATTAATAATAATATTAATAATAAATAAAAACATACATGCAATTACTTAAATTTGATATTCTGTCAATTTACATTAAACATATTCATATATATATATCATTGCTTGTATGTGCAAAATGTAGAAAAAAGGCTTAAATTTCACATAAATTAATATAATTCATATTAAATACGCTAAAGTAATTGATGAAAAATATTTCATATTTTTTTTTTCTGTATTTCTAAAAAAGATAATCGTGATAAGATTAACACGACAAGAAAAAAAAAAGAATACAAAATTTATTTATAAATTATACACAGCAAAGCACATAATAATATTAAGTACAGCTTATTTGTTAATTATTTTCTTTTATTGTTGTTGAAACTATTAATTTCTTAACGTATTTTTCTTTTATTATTATTTTAAATATTGTGTGTATCTATCATTATTTTCTTTTAATTGCTTTTATTTTGTGATTGTTAATTTGTAATTAGTTTATTTAATTCATTCATTCATTCATTATTTTTAATATTAATTTATTTCTCATTTTATCATTCATTTTTTAATGAGTTTTTGTATTTATTTAAAATTACAACATTTTAATTAAATTTTATGGAGAAAAAATATATATAAAATTGATCGTGTGATGATAGGTCTTGATTTGCATTTGATAAATTTAAAAGCTTATTTGTTTTTTCATTCATTAAACATATGATGACAGCAAATAAGATTGTAAATTTACTTGCGAAAAAAAAATAAAAATAAATGTGTGATAATTGTTTAATTAAACAAAATTTAAGACTTTTAAATAATTAACAAAAAAAAAAAAAGAAGATTGATAGTTAAAATTTCATAAATGATGGAAATTGTGATGAAATAATATTTTTTTTCTTAATAAAATTAAAAAAAAAAAATATTATAACGAATTTATATATATTTAGCAGGTATTGGTCACGTATAGTTATTTGGTTAACATTGGCAGTATGGTTATTAAAATTATTTGAAATTATATATCAATTGAATCCATTCAGATGTCCTTATTATTTTTCAACATTATATTTTGATAATTCAATAATAATAAAAAATCATTATCCAACAATTATGTTATCATCATCATCCAATTGTTGTAGCTGTTTTTATTGTAGTTATTTTACATCATTTTATTATAATTGTAATTGTTGTTAGAAGCCACCAAATAATAATAATAATTAAATAATAAAATACTATCGATGCATGTTAAAAATAAATTATAATAGTATATCTATAATATTATAATATTGGATAAAAATAACGTTTAAAATAGAAAAAAAAATTGGCGTAAGTTTATAAAGAAAATAATTTTGAAATATATTTATGTTGTGTTGTTTTATTTTTTATTGTCTCGTTTAATATTTATTAATTTATTTATGAATATACGTCGACAGACAGACAGATACCATATACTATGTTTTATTTTTATTTATTATTTTGCATGTTTTATTTAATTATAATTAAATCATTTAGAATTATTATTTGGATAAATTGTTGTCAATTAAGGAAAGAGTCGGTCAGTCTATTATTACCTTAAAAAATATTTTTTTTTTATAAAAATCAATTTTAATGTTAACCACCTGTTTAGCATGGAATTATTATTATTATTATTTAGAATTTTAATTAATTTCCTTAAACACATGCAAAGAGTAAAAATATTATTATATAAATTAATAAATATTATTTATTAACATTACTCTCGTATGCGTTTTATCTTTATTATAATTAATAATTTGTTGTTTTTTTTAATTTTATTTTTATTTTTGTGTATTATAATTATTAAATGTTAATTTTATTTATTTATGTATTTATTGTATTTTTTTGTAATTTTTATTTATTGTTTTTTCTTTTTTTTTTCCTTTCTTTCATTTCTGCTTTAATTTTTCTGCACAACACATTATACAAATTAAAAATAATCAAACAAACAAAAAAATGATTTTATTATTAAAAAAAAAATTAATTCAAAATTCAAATTAAATTAATAATTATTTTGTTTTTAATTGGAAAAAAAAATTGTGTAATTGGCATTTATTATTTTTTTATAATTAAAAATCAACAAAATTACACAAATAATTTAATAAAATCTTTAAAACAAAAATCAAAAATACAAAAATCGAAAAATTAAATCAAATTTAATAAAGTGATGGAAAAGTACGATTATGGCGATTATCATCAACAATTAAACGACAAAATATTGAAAGTAGATGACAATCAAAATTAACGTCGTCATCATCATCATCAGCTATATTAACAACATCATCTATGCTATCGACATCTATGCTATCTGGTTCGTCGTCATCATCGTCCTCATCAACATCTAGTGGTTATAATAGCATGGTATTGGCAACACGACGACGTTTTAACAGTACCTACAGTTTTAATAATAAAATAAATAGAAGACCAAGATTTATACAACAGCAACATAGTCAGCAGGATCAACATGAACAACAACACCAGCAACTACCACAAACTTCTAGTAGTTTATATTATAACAATAATAAAAGGATTGTGATTAATAAAATATGATAATATATTGTGAAACGTGTTATGATAATAAAAAAAGGTTTAAAGTTAAGTATAGTTTTTAGTTTTTTTTGTTTTTTTTAATCTGTTGTGTTATAAAATGTTTCCCAAAGGCGATATTATTGTATTATCATGTCAACAACACCAATGTAATTTATAAAAATATACCAAACAAATGGAACACAGTAAAATAGTAAAGAAAAATGAAATAAAATTAAATTAAATAACAAAAATACAGAAATTAATTACTGCTGCATACATTACATACCATAATTACAAACCGACACTTAAATTTTCTTTTCTTTTATTTTCATTTAACAAAAAAAAAAAAAATTAAATTAATTTAAAAAAAAAATAAAAGAAAAACCTAAAATGAAAATATTTATAATTAATATACTAATTTGTATTAGAGAACAAAAAAAAAAGAAAGAAATGTTGCCTTTAAATTTAAATTTAAAAGAATAAATAATTAACATAAAGTTTTTATGAAAAAAGTAAAAAAAATAATTTGAATTATTTTTTAAATAATTGAAAGAGTCTTAATTATATACATAAAAAATAATAATAATAACATAATTTTGTTTTCTTTCATAAAATTAAATAATTAAAAATAGTTTTTGGTGTGCCCTATCCATATTTTTTTTTCATAATCATTAATTAGAAAAAGAATTAAATAGACTAAAAATGCCCTTATTAGAAATATAGTAGTTGAGTAGTTGTGTATTGTTGTCTTGTAATAAGAAATAATTTTCTATTTTTAACTATATAAACATAACATGTATCGTAATTATGATTAACAATTGTGTTTTTATTAAAGAATTTTGTTAATAATATAAAATTAAATTTCTTTTGCATAAAGAAAACAATAAATAAATGGCCTAGCTAGCAAAAGGTTCTTTACGCTTAGAAGAAAATCATTCGTTCGGTTCCAAGTAAAAATGTTTTCTTTGGCCTAACTTTTTATATAAGCAAAATAGAATTTGCATTAAAAATAATATTAACAAAATAATTACGATAAACACATAATGTTTTGATTAATAAACGATAAAAAATGTATGAAAAAATTAAAGTAAAACAAGTAGTATGAAGACAGGCTTAATAATCGTTTATGAAAATGACTATGTGATAAGTGGTATAAATATAATCTAACTGGTATATAAATATAAAAATTGAAAAAGCAATAATTATTTAATTATTAATTTAAATTAAAATATTTTTATTAAACTGTTTGGTTGTGAATTATTAGAGTTTATTATTTCTATTTATTTTTAATAATTAATTAATCTTTCTTTCGTTTTTTGTTGTTTTTTCTCCCCATTAATCATCATAAGTGTATTCGAATATAATTATACCATATTTTGCGTTATTTAATTAAAATAATTTATATTATTTAATAATATTTCTGAAAAAAATGTTAATGCTACATATTTTGATTAAAATTATTGGTTTTAAAAATTATTTTTTTTATATGCCGTTGTGTAGGGTAGTTTTCTCTTTGATCAATTTATATAATTTTGCATTTTAAGATAATATTTTATTTATATTTTTATGGTTTTAAAATAAAAATAAAATTTGTATAATAATTTTATTGTTAATTTATTAAAATTATTTAATTTAATTTATATATATATACACACAAATTAATAACTATATGTATTTTTATTAAATAATAAAATAATAGAGCCACCCTACTTACAACAAGTGAATAAACATTTTTTTTTTTGATAAATAAATAAATACATAGATTACAAAAATAAACCAAAATGCCTAGTAATGCATAATAATTTAATATATATATTTAAATAAAGAAAATAATATTTATTTATTATAATAAATTGTAATTTATATATCTATATAATTAAATATAAATATATAAAAATAAGTATATAGTAATAAACCAAATATATATAATAATTAATAATTTTATTTTGTAGAATATTAGTGTTGTTCCTCTTTAATTTTATTATAAAAATTTCATTAAATAAAATGAATACAAAAAAAAAAAAATAAAAATTTATAGAAATAAAGTAGTTAAATAATATAAAAATAAAAAATATTGCATTTTCTTTTTATTATACAAAAACCTTTAACCAATTAATCCCTTGAGATATTTTAATAATTGTACACCAAGTGATTGTAATATATAATTATTAATTGGTAATTAACTAATTTAATACTTGTACTATAATTACAACAATTATGAAAGATGAGGTGCTAATTACTACTGATTATTTATGTTTAAAATTTTATTTTTTTTTTTTTTAATCAGAAAACAGAAAAAATAAACTTTTCTTGTAGGAAAATATCTTTAATGATTATAAAATATTTTTATTGCGCATAAAATATACTTTATCGTTGGTAAAACAATTTAGAAAATTAGTACTGTATAGATAGAATATGAAAAACTGTCAATAACACTCATTTTTATCTTGTTATCATGTTATTTGTCGGAAAAAACTTTTAAAATTAAATGTTTGTTTTTTTTACCATAAGCAATACACCCCAAAAGCTTTTGGATAAAATATTATATTCAAGTAAATCTATAATATTAATATTGTTGAATTGATTTTGCATTTCCAAATATTTTCTATTTTTATTATTATTATTATTATTATTATTTAATTAACTTTGTTTTGTTTAGTTTTTTTAATTCTACTATGACGTATATTTTTATACCTGATTTTCTGTGTACAACATAATTGTTTTACTATTTTTTTCCTTTCTGTTTGATTAAACATAAAAAGTAATAATATAGAAAAAAAAAAACATCAACAGCATACATAATATAATAGCATATGAGGTGTTTTTTTTATTATTTTTGTATTATTTTTAATTGAATATAATGATTGCAATTTTATTATGCGCTTTTTTTTTTTTTATTTTACTCTGTAAAAATGAAAAACTTTTCGTCCATTTAACCATGTATAAACTTTATTGTAAATACGAATCAAATTTGAAAAAAAAAATGTATATATATATATTGTACTTTTAGTAAATATATAAAAATATACATATGTATGTATATACAGAAAAAAATAAATAAAATAATTTATAAACTTATAATCACAATGAAACACGAAAGAGGTTTTTTGATCGAGCTTTATTATTAAAAAAAAAATTATTTGCTGTTGTATTAATGCTGCTACTGCTGTTAGTATTTATTTTATTGAAAAATTAATGTGTTACTGCTGGTAAAGTTTTATTTTTTTTCTGTTGTTCTTTATATTTTATTTAAATGATTATTATTATTATTATTTTATATAATTTTTATATTTTCATGTTCAGTTTATAATTAAAATAACAAACTATATGTTGTAATATTATCAATGAAATTATAAAAAAAAAAAAAATATTGGTCGAACAAAACGGTAACATATGTTTACTGTTTACCATATTGTGTGCTTCAGTCTTTTTTTTATTTTTTCATTAAGCTTTTTATGCTGATTTTTATAAAAAAAAAAAATAAAAAATAGAAATTAAATAGTACAGACGGATATAGATAGATTTTTTAAATTAAAATATGAAATAAATGGAATTTAAATCAATTAAATTACGTTGTTTATAATTTTTATTTTTTACTTCTCAAATTTTATTTAAATAAAAGTTTGCAATTTTATATATTTAATTGAACAATTGTTAGTGTTTTAATTTTTTCACTAATTTAATTTTCAAATTTATATATTATTTAAATTTCTATAAAAATATTTGTATATAAATTGTATTGATTATTTAGTAGAAATATGTTGTCAGCAAATACATATTAAATAACTAATTATCTGACATTTTCATTTAATCATGTTTTGATAGTAAAATTGAGACTAAATAATATTTGTTTTATTGATGAAAGGAAGATTTTAGTATTCATTAAAATTAATAATATTATTTGAAATTAAATTAAATAAATTCTACTGATTTATCAGGTAAAATTCTATTGCAGTTTATAATTATTTAAAGTTATTATGACAATTTTTTATGATCCTTATTTCCATTTGTATGTAAATAGTCATCTTATTATGCCTTTATAAATTATTATTTATAACTAAGTATTGCTTATAAGTGTTGCTACTATTGCTTTTAAATCGCATAAATCGTAATGACAAGGATAACTCGTGGACTATCAAAATCCATAAAATTGTAAGTTAAAATGATTATCCTGTATTCTGTCTCCTTATAGACTCGCCTCAGTTAAACATAATTATTATAAACAGTTTTAGTTAATTTTTAATGGCTTAATACACTTTATTAGAAAATTTGAGAATACTTTAGTATTTACTTCAATTAATGTATGCCTTGTCATATAGCTTAAAGTTCAATCGGAAAAAACATTAGGCCACGAGAAGATTAATCGATATTCTGTGAACTTGTTTACTTATTTTAATAAAAATTATTATTATTTTTTTAAATCCAATACAACTTTATGTCTTATTTAATTTATTTTTATATTAAATTGATTTAAATTTATTCTTTAGTAGTTTAAAAAAATAATGAAAAGAAAAACCCATTAATTCTTTGTTAAATATTAATTTTACATTTTCTTTGATTTGATTTGCAAAATAGAAAGAAAATTTTTTTTTTTTATTAATTTAAGGGAAGAAATAAATTTAAAGAAAATAATTCCACATCGTTTCTTTTTGGTTAGTTGTCGTGTTATTCTTTCTTTCTTTTTTGAAAATTAGAAGGAATAAAAAAAAAATCACAAAGTAAAATCGTTTTATAATTCATTATAAATTCCAAATAAAAAATTATTTGTTTATGCATAAAATTTTCTTTTTCATTATGGTGTTCTTGTATCAAATTTTTATTTTTTCATTACATAAATAAAATTGAAAAATTTTCTTTAACTTTTTAAATCAGTTTTTGGTAATTCTTTTTTTTTTTTTTTGTATATATAAATCATTTTAAATGTTTTTATTTAAATTTCATTTTTCTTTCGTATCTATTATTCTTATTTACAAATAATATCTTACACCCTTAGAAATAGCACAATTAATTGTTTTAATCTTTATTCTTAAACGTGCGTTTGCTTTCAAATTGTTTACTCTTATGCTAGTATTGCACTAGGCGAGTATTCAACTAGGCGAGCATTCGACACGAACATGCCAAATTCGACGTGCACAATATGCAATGTTCGACGCAATTGGCATCAATCGTCGAACGCAAGCGACTGTTCTGTTCAACATTCTGCAATATTTGTCATTATTTGTTGTTGTCAATAGTGATATTAATATTTTGCGTGAATTTTGACTAATTTCATTGATTTTGAATTATATTTTACTAATTGATTCTTGTTCAGCGTATATTGTCATGTCTTTCGTAATGCATACACCACAAAATATTCGTCAAACTATTCGTAAGTCAAAAAAAATGGAATAGGCCATCGAACGAGTTCGTCGAACACTTGACATCGTATATGACGAATGCTTGATGCGATGGAATGGCAAAATATTGCGTTCGACAAAACTGTCTGTTCGACTGTGAGAATTGTCGAACGGTTGCTCGTGTCGAACGGTTACTTAGTGGAATGCTACCTTTATTCTTTACTTTAATATTACTGTATGCAATAACCTTATTTCTTTGGTATTTTTAAATGCCTACATTTAATAATATAAACACTACCTGCCTGTTGCGTTAAATTCCGTATAGTAAATTTATTTATTTTATGTTAATAAAATTTTTATTAGTTTTATTACTTTATAAACTATTTATATTATTAATAATAATTATTTTTTTTATGATAACATAACAACATTAACTCTATTTAATAATTATTACATGATTAACATTTTTTGTGCTTGTTGTTTTTTCTTGCATAATCAGATTAAAAATTATAAAACATAATTAAACCCATTATTAATAATAATAAAATTATAAAACTAACGTTAATATTACTAAAAAGCAATCAAAAAAATATTTTAATTAAGATAGTAATTAGTAAAAAAAATTACCCACTAGTAGTAACTAATATTATTAATGAAAATAATACTGACTAACTAAAAAAATAGTAAAGAAAATAAATTAAATAAACACCATATAGTTTGGTTATTAGTTCATGTCATGATTACAAATGAAATTATTAAAAAAAACTATAAAGTTTTATAAAATGAAAAAAACGAAACGAAACGAAACGTAAAAACTGGTGAAAATTACAATAAACGTTAAAGAAGACAACGGCAAATAAAACGCAAAAAAACAAAAAAAGCGTAATAATTTTCTGTATAATTTTATTTTTATTTATTTATTTTTGTTTTTTTCACACCATATTTTCAGTATTCATCATTTTATAATAATTCAACAGTGGAAAATATGTATATTTTATATATTTTACCACACTTATAGGTGCCACCATTTGTACGATTCTATTTAAAGTTTGCTTATTTGGCTTAAAGAATAATTCGAAGGAAAAATTCAAATAGAAGTAGTGGTAGGTGGATTTAGAGAATGGAAAACACTGACTAAATATATATAAACTAAGTAGAACAACGATTGTCTCTTACTGACACGTCTACCGTGGTATTTTTTTCTTTTAAACCTTCATCAGATGATAATAATCAGGCAGTTGGCATAATTCACTCATTTATATTCATTTTCTTTTTACTTTAGTTTATCCTTGGTGCTTTTTTTTATTGTTATTTATATATGTATATATTTTCTACGTTTTCTTACTTTACTAACATAATTTTCTATATATTTTATTTTTTGGGCTGTTATTACTTAACTTTATTTTATGATTTTTGTATATATAAAAAAAAAAAATTATATTATTAAGAAAATTAACTGTTAATGAAAAATTTTACTTTTTTACGCGCTATTACAATAAAATAATGTTTAAAATCATTTTTTATCTAGTAGCATATATACCTAATTTTACTACTTTACCTAGCATCAACCATTTGTGTAATAATAATTTCTCTTAAAATAAGAATATAATTTTTTTGCACACTATAATTTTGTATGTTAACCATCTTATCTAGTATACAAAACCACATTAGCCGGTAAATATTTATGTTCTACTGTAGGTATTTATTTGCTAATCTAATGTTGTTAAGTAAAATTTTTGTCTAACAACAAAATACAGGAAGAATTGTGGTCGCAACAAAAATAATAGTCAAAATGAACACAATTACGGTGATATTTTGTAGTGAAATCTAGGATTAAAAAAATATAAAGGATGGAAAATTAGTTCTTAATGGAGTTGTGCTGCGAATTTTCATAATTTTTTCTTCTCTTTTATTACTTTTCATTTTTTCTTGTTCGTTAAATTGTTCATGTAATTTTAAAAGGTAAATATATAGATATTCTTTCGTTAACAACTTGTATGTTGTGTTATGACAATTTGTTATTCAAATTTTCTTTTTTAAATCAATTATTAATACATTTATGGTAATGTTTAATGTGGTAAGTCTGTGATTTACGTTAAAATGTGAGGGTGTATCTTCTTTTATTATAATGTTTATTTTGTTTTGAAAAGTATTAAATAAATTTTATGAGTTTCTCTTTGCTGTTTTTATTTTTTTTTGTCGGTTTTCAGCTTTGTGGATGTTATTTATACTTTTTGCTGTTAAAAGAAAAGAAAAGTAATAAAAATGCTCAATATTTCTATAAATTAATAAACTAACATTTTAGCTTATGACTAAGCTTTTTTTTTAAATAAAACTATACATATTTTATCATCTATATTTAATACTTTAATGTAATTAAATAATGCATAGTCAGAACTATCAGTGCAAATCATAAGATATGACAGCTGAAAGAAATATTTTCATATCATAAAAGTTTTACAATTTTCCTTCCTTTTTCTGCTGTTATTATAAATTTTAATTAAAAAAATTTTTTTTACATAATTATTATGATTATTATTCAGGTAAAACATGGAATAAGAAATTTAATACATTCTTTATTATTCTTTGTAATAATTGTAATTTTTAATTATAAGAAGCAAGAATATACTGTGCCACACAGAGTATGTAATTAATAAAATTTTTAGCTTATAATTCATATGTATTTAAGTGGAATTAAGTGATTTATTAGCATTATCTTTAGACCAAGATTAACTGACAAATATTAAATAATTTTTTTTTTTTGTTAATTTATTTATTTTAGTTGAACAACAATAACTTTAACGCTTATGCTTTTGAATTCTAGTTTTATTTTTTTTTTTTTTATAAGGTTATAAAATATTTAAAGAGTAAAAAAATGGTATTATTAAGATTTAGAGTTTACTTTTTGAAAATTTTAAGTAAAAGTTTTTGTTGGAAACTTTTTCTTTTTTTTTTTTTTGTAATGTGTAGACATTATGATGTTAGCTTTTACAAAGCTTGTCAAATCTCTTAAGTCCATATTTTATTCGTCTTTTTTTCTTCTTCTTCTGTTCATAAAATAGAGAAACTTTTACAGAATTATAAAATATAAATTATAGCAACGTTAAAATAAAATAATATACCTTTGTATATGTGTATATATTTTGTAAATGCAATAAAATAATTAGTCAAAAATATATATGTTAAAAATAAATACTAACCGGACTTATAAATATAGAATATTTTCTACCCGAAAATCATTAAAATTTATTCCTTATTAGTATTTTTTGCCATCAAAAATCGTTCTCATTCGTTGGGTAGTTGAAATAGTGTTGACAATTAAAACCAAGTTTAGTTTATATAAATTTCTCATGTATAATTAGGATTTAAATGTCTAAATGATGGTGATGGTGGTGGTGTTTGGTTAAATTTTATTTATATTGTGACACATAATATATAAATGGTTTTATAATTACATAATATAAATGATAATATATATATATATATATATATATATATATAGAAATATTTATAACAGTAAGTAAAAAGTGAACAATTAAAACTATTTTCAAAACTAAAATTTATATATAAAATAAGTTTATGGTAGAATATTATTCTTTTACCAAAAAAAAAAATAAGAAAAAAAAAATCGCAAAAGAAGAATAATTAAAGGCCAGAGAAATATAGGATATATGCAAAAAAAAAAAAAAACGATACAATTATATTTTGTGCTTTTAAAAGTAGTACAAAACTATCTTCTCAGAAACTATTATGAAAACATTATTTTCTTTATGTGTTAAGACTATACAAATGTACATACATATATTTAAATAGTTTAACTAAATTTCTGTTTATCTATATTAAACATAGCTTAAACTTTAAAGGTTATAGTGTTATTATTATTATTATAACTTAAAAGTGTTACTTAGTTCAGAATAATATTAAATTTGTATAGAAAGAAGGAATAGCGACATACATTTAGTGTTTTTTCTCTTAATAACATTTACACATCAATATAACCGTTTTTAATTCATTTTTCATATATATTTTTTATTATCCGGTCATTAATTATTTATTAAGATAAGCTTATTATTTATAAGATAAATAAATAAAATATTAATACCTTTTTTGTTTTACTTTTTGGACACAGTATTACTTGAGCTATATTTCTTATTTATATTTATATATAAAAATTTTATTATAACATTTAATTCTAAAGAAATGTTTCCTTATTAACAATTAATGTTGTTTAAATGAATATTAAGAATAAAAATTTATGTCGTTTACGGATAAAATTATAATTTTATTTATAATTACGATTGTTACAAAAAAAAATAATAATAATACGAAAACCGAAAAACATCCCTTATGAATTATTATTTGGATATAATAAATTATTTTTATCATTTTTAAAATAAACAAAATTATATAAAATATTATAATTAAAATAGTAATAATAATAACAGAAAATTGCAGTCTATAAAATATGTAAGTAAAACACGTTAAAACAATAAGACTTCTTTAAATATCACCTCGATATCATCACGCATTCGATACCTTGTAATTATCTTTTCACCAATTTATTTTCCTTTCTTATTTTATTATTATTATTATTATAACGTAATACAAAATCATTTTATTTGTAAATTTACACTACATGAATGGACGAAGAAACGAACGAACGATAGAACATTAAAAAACCATCACTTAATGAAATGTAATATGAAAAAGCTTTATAAGCTAAATTAGTGTAGGCAAATGTGGGCTGTACGGTAAACATTGATTGTTTTAAGAAACTATGAAAAATCTATGTATATAATTTTGTTATTTTGAAAATAATGTTTGACGTGTTTGTTGGCGTTTTGATTGTATGGCGTGTTTATATACACTATTCAGATGTTATATGGGATAAGAGGCACGCAATTTATTCAAGAAACTTTACTATTTCTCATTGATTCACGGTATTTTATAAAACAATAAAAAAAAGCAAACATTACTGGCTTACTGTATAACAGATGAAATATTGCCCCGTAGAATTCTTTAATTTATTTTAATGGTTTTGTTGAAAGTGCACTGCTTGGATGTTTTGACCACTCACCATGATACGCCCTAACAAAATGAACGACGAATAACTCAGTCGGTATGTGTTTTTTTTTTTTTTTTGATAAAATATTACTGTATACATATTTATAGGCCGGTATGTATGATTGTTAACAGTAAACACGTACAATGCGCATTGTGATATCATTTCCACATGCAAGACTATAAAAAAAAAAAAGTAAGCTAGTCGCGTTGTGCAAATGAATATTTAACTTGTGTTGGTCAACAATATACACCATCCGTTACTACAAATTCTTTCCTAATTTTCATTTAAATATTTTTAACCTACTTTACGCCTTGTTCTCTGTTTTTTTTTTTTTTGCTTTTCCCACAAAAAAACAAAACTTTTATAGCTTGTTTGTTGCAATTTTATTTTTTTTTTTTAGTTTTTAATAGTATAACATTTGAATGTACATTTGTTAAATAGAAAAATAAGTATAATTCTTTGTTTTTTTATTTATTTTTTATTTATATAGATAGAAATAGAATAATATAAAATTATTTTTATTTTCTTTGTTTCTTATAATATTTATTTACATTCATATACAATGATGATTGCTAGCTTGCTTAAAATAACTATGTTGATGTTATATGGAAGTAACAAAAAATAAATAGTAAATGCAGTACACAAGACCCGGCTTACACATCCTTTTCCGTTTTTTTTCTTTTATAAACGAAAAACAAAAATTCATTCACCGTGTCTATATAAATCGTTCACAGTTATTATATAAAACAGTGTAGTGTTCACATAAGCTTAAAACTAAAAAAAAAAAAACGAAGAAATATTGCTGCCGGACTACAAAATCCTTAACTACTTTGGTATTGCTGTAAGTCTACATTACATTAGACGACGATATTATCATTGTTTAACATCTGACATGTTAATTGTACAAATAAGATAAGAATCTATTTAACTGGTCAGGTCACCCAACGGCACTTACTTTATGTATTTATTTTTCTTTATAAAATATTATTATCTGCACAAGTTAATTTTTTTTTTATATTATGGTTAATAATGTTACGTTTTCATTTAAAAACAAGTCGAATTAATGTTTAAGAAAAATTATTATCAGTGAAATTAATTAAAAAATATAACTTAAAACTCATGTTTATCAATTTTTATACAAACAGATTTAGTAAAACGTAGATATTTCATTTATTAACATCAAAGAATATAAAAAATAATCAAAAACACTTTAACAGTTTTTCTCTTTAAATGTAAACACAGTTGTATTTTTAAAATCCTTTTATTTTTATTATTTATTTACCATAATCTTTGTGTACTACATAACTTGACATTTAGGTTAACATCTAATGGGGAGAACGGAGCACTAGACAGAACACAAAAAAAATAAAAAAACGGCATTAACACAATATATAGATAGTGTATGTGCGTGCAAATATTTATTTAAGATTTTATATAAAATATATACAAATGTTTATTTGATGTTTTATGTCATACATAATTTTCACTTAAAAATTAAACATGTATAGCCATTCGTTTAACCAACCACCCATAATAAACAAATATTTATTTTATATTTGTTTTAAAGAAAAATCATGATGATTTTATTGAGGTGAAATTTCTCTTCCTTATTTATTATATATTTATGAAATGTTTAACTAAAAGCAGAACTAAATGTTATGTTCTTGTGTTAATACTCTTTTCTTTTTATATTTTTCGTACTGAAAATGGCCAGACAAAGTAAAAATCATTGTTTATTATTACTGTTTAGAGATTTCATTAAATGATATGTTCAATTCAAATCAACATTTATATTAATATTGTATAGTAAGAAAATCAAATGTAATTATTATATACATAAATGACTATAACAACAAAACTATATTATAGAAATTAAACGATAAGAATATATATATATGTTAATTTGAATAAAGTAATATCATATAATATAAGAGCAATGCAAGTAATAAAAATATAAAAAATATGAGTAAATAATTATAAACATGTGAGTTGTATAATGGTTAACCATTATAATAATAATAATTATTATTATTATTATTGCTATACAAAATATGTCAACAAGTTATGGTAAAGTTAATGTATATAAACCATAGAATTTAACACTTTTATCTGATTTACATATATGTACATCTAATTACTTCTTAGTGGTTTTTCTTTCTTCTAGTTATTGCTAAAAAAATTTTCCTCAATTTGAATAATTATCTTTTTTTTTTGATTTATAAAATAACAATTAAAAAAAAAATAATTAATTCTATTCTCTCATATTATTTTCTCTTGTTTTAATGTTTTATTCATTTTTTTTTCTGTATTAAATGAAGAAAAACACTTGTAAATTTGTTCGAATTTTTTTTTTGTCGTATTTAATTTAACTTTCGTCTCCTTTTTTCAATTTTGTACATTAATTTGTAAAGCACGCGTCCTGTCGTGCGAATAAAAATAATAAATAAAGAAGAAAAAAAAAAACGAAAACTTTACACGAAAATATATAAAAAAATATCCAACATAAAAGTAATAAGTTCACTTAAAAAAAAGGAAAACGAAAAATTGAGGAAAAAATTAAATTAAAGAAAGTTAAAGTCAAATTTAGTTGTCGATTTGTTTTGAAGGTGATTTGATTGCGTTTATTATTGGTTGTGGGATACAAAGGATACCACCCAATATATATATAAATATATAAAAAATATAAAATAATGATGATGATGAAAAGTTTTTTTTCCTTATATTATTAACTTTTTCCACCTTTTAACGTCCATTTAACAAAGGCATACAATTAGAAGTTGGTTGAATAATTTTTTATTTCAATTTTTATTTCATTTTTCCTTCGTTTCATTATTTATTTATTTTTTTTTTCTATTAAATATTTTATGCTGGGTGGGTTGGTGCTTTTGTAAAAGAAATATTATTAATAAAATATTTTTGTTTATTATTATTTTTCTTTTAAGGATGGAGAAAAAAGCTCGTTCTATTCAACACCGTGCAGCACAGTGTAGATCATTGAGAGAATGTTTATTTTTATTTAACTTTTATGCAACTTTTTACACGTTGCTTTTTTTGTCGATTTTCACCAATAACCATTCATTTTTTAACTTTTTAGTTTTTTGTACTTAATTTTTTTTTTGTTCGGATGTCATGGATTGTTACTCGATAAATGAAACCAAATATTTAAATTGTAAAACAAATTATTTGTTATCATTTTACCATTGACAAATTTTTTACTTTCGGTACTTTTTTTCTGCTATGTTCACAGTCCCACTTGTCTATTTATGTAAAAAAAAGAAAAAATAATAATAGAGGATATTATATAAATTTTTTATGTATCCGGTTCTGTTATATCTTTTTTTTGTTCGTCAACAGAACAAACAAACAGACAAAACAAAACGAACAAAATTTTTTTTTGTGACAGCAATTCTGAGATAATTATTGTTACATTGTCACGTTTTCGGGCAGAATTGTTTTTTTTTATCATTTAACAAATAATTTTTTATCGTGTTTATATCAAAATATCAAAAAATTTAAAAAGTTATTTTTAATTGTTTCTATGTTGATGTTGTATTGAGTTTATCATAGACAAGACTAAAAAAAAAGAAAAGATATAAAGTTAACTAATTAAGATAGAATTTAAATAATAATTGACTTAACTATAAACATAAATATATATGTTTTTCTCTTTATAAACATTTTATGTTATTAAATTAATTAAATATTTATTAAATAAATGTTGAAAATTATTATTTTTTTATTGTTATTTAACTTTTATACTTTATTATTTATAAGTAAATAATCACCAGTGAATAATTAATTGGAAAAAAATTTATGCTTAATGAAAATTTATAATTATTTTTTAAAAGTTATTAAGTTTAATTAGTTTTCTGTTTTGTGATGTTAATAATTTAATTTTTCAATCAAATAATAAACATAAGAAGAATAAAAAAAATTGTAGAAATAAGACATTTATTATTATTATTTTATTTATGTTAAATGAAAAAATTATAATAAAATAAATAAATAAAAACAATTTTAAAAACTTTAAAACATATAAAATAAGTTAATAATTATATAATTAATTTAAATTAAAACTTTTAATATACACCTGATAACCTACTTTTTCTATTATTATTATTATAAAAAATATAAACACTAAAAATAGAAATAAAATATAATTATTAATAATTTTAATAAAAATAATGTACTGCGTGTGTGCATTGTTAAAAAGTAATTTTAGTTGAATATTTATTATTTTTCTTTAAATAAAAATTATAATTATAATTATTATAATAATAATAATAAAAATTTGTACTGTGTGATGTCGTGAGAAAAAATAATTTTTATTTAAACAAAAAAAAAAATAATAATAATAATAAAACTCTTTTAAAAATATTTGTACGATAAAGGATCAAAGGAAATACTTTTCAATCAACTAATATACTTATATATTTGTAAAATGCATACTAAGTTTAGCATATAAATATATATAAATTTTTTTGTACATTATTTTAATTTAAATTTAGTATATAAACATTAAATATAAGTAAATCACTAAGTATATATGTATATAAAACTTATGCATAATGTTGATAAATTATTCTTTGTTAAAAATGTAATCAAATGATGATAATAACAGAAAAAGCAGTAGCAGCAGCAGCAACAGCAGCAGCTGAAGTTTTCAATGAATTGGACAAGTTAACTTAAACTCTGTATAATAATTATATTGAAAATATAAAGAAAAGATAAAGTTAAAGAAGTGTATATACATATAAAAATAGATAAACAAAGATGTTTATGTTTATAGACATGCAAGTTCTCTTATATATCTATATAAAGATTGTTGTTTATTAAGTAAAATTTGTTTAGTCAAACTTTAAATTGAATTTGATTGTTGTCTTTTGATATAAAAACTTTTATGGTGTTGTCACATTTTAATTGATTTTACTTAATTAATAATTAATTTATCTTATTTTATACTTTTTCTTATGTATTTTCTTTTTTCTATTAAATTAAATTTCCGCATTTACCTTGTATAATTCATGTTTCTTTTACATTTCAGAGTATAAATTATGTATGTATATATTTATAATAAAAAAAAAGAAAATAATTAATAACTGAAAAACAATACTTATGAATTTAATATATAATCATAGTTTATATTATTTTATAATTAATGTAGTAAAATTTTTACATGCATATGCTTTTTGAATATATTTTAGTAACAAAAGCAAACAGCTTTCTTTTTGTGATTTCTTAGTTTATTTTTGTTTTCGTGAAAACATTTTTCAATCATAAAAGGGTGAAAATAATAAAATTTAATTTAATAATTGTATATTAAATGTAGTTAGTTACTTACATACATATATACATACGTGCTTTATTGTTTTAAAGCTTTTTTTCAGCTTTAATAATTTCTTATTGGTATTCTATGCAATAATAAAGAATAAAATAAAATGAGTGGCGTAAATAATTGAAAAAAATAAATATTTTTGAAGAAAAATAAAATTAAATCCTGTACAAAATGAAATACCGAAAATAAAACGACCACTAACATAACAATTAATAAATTATTCATGAATTGAATTAACTAATCATTAGTAATTATTTTAAAATTATATCCTATTAATATCCCTTTTAATTTAAATACTAAAACTGTATAAAGGTGTTACATAAATATAAAAAGTTTTTTGTTATATTATTGTTATTAATATTAATTCCGCTTCTATTGATTTTGGTAATTAATTTTAAATGTTTTAATATTAACAAGCCAATTTTCTAGTAATTTGAAAATAATTTTACCGGTTAATTTATCTGCTATTTATTATTGAATAAGTCAATAATATGCGGTATTGAATTTTTATTTTTATTAAATCGACCGGGCGCCTCCACTTGATTATAAAATGTTTATTTAACCAAAATGAATAATTAACTTTCTATGAATTGATTGAAATAAATTTTTTCGCTATACCTTATATAAAATAATTTTATATAATTTTTGGTTTTTAAATTTTTGTTCAATTTAATTGAAAAAAAAAATATTGAATTATAGAAAAAAATTATTTTATTTCGTAAAAAGTTTTTAAAAAGAAAAAAATATTTTATAAAATTTACATTTTTTTTTTATTATGTATTATTATATATATGGTAAAGTAATAAAAAATAAATAAAATTATTTGTATAAGTACTAAATATCAACAATTTATTTAATATATAATTTTCTTTTTATTTTTCATTTCATGTTGACTTAAATTGACTTTAATTTTTGTACTTTATTTGTACAATTTACCACAAGTGCACGATACTTTACTCTACTTAAGTTTTATTGCTGTACGTTAAATTGTAATGTATGTCATTTATAAGAAATTTAATAATATATATTATTATTGGACATATTTATATATGTATGTATGTATATATATATATGATTTTATATTATTAATATTTTTCTAACTGTCATATTAATATATTTATACTAATAATAATAATAATAATAATCAAAACCAAAAATATAACGAATTATAGAAAAAAGAAAAATATAAATAAATTTAAAAAGTAGTTTGTTTGAGCGTTAAGCACATTGAAAAAAAATAGTTTTCGTGATATTGGAAAATTATGGTTTTAAAATAATATAAATAAAATTGAACATAAAAAAAAAAAAAAATTAGTACAAGTTGGAAAAGTGGAAAGACACGGAGCATAAAATATTAATGAATATTATGTTGAAAAGTTTATTTTTATTTTTCCAAAAAGTAGCATGACTTTATGTCATACATTTTTCTGTATACTCCTTCTGTGTGTATGCTTTACATGTTAAATGTGCAAAGTGAATTTTATTCCTTTTAAAAGAACAAAATAATACAACTTATTATCGTTATATTAATTAATTTAATTGTATTTAAACCAAAATAACTGATGTCGAAACATTTAATTCATAATTTTTTTTTTTTAAATTTTAACGATGTGCTTTAAATGCTATATTTTTTTTCAACTAAGCTTTTATTATTTATCCCATAGTAAATCATTGATCTTTTAATATAAAAACGCTTTTAAAAGTTGTTAATTTTTATTATTTTTTTTTTTTGGTTTTTATTTTGCTGCTAGAATAAATTAACAAAATAAAACAACAATTAGCGGTGCTCATATATTTACCATACATCGTTGATGTTCTTTTTTTTTTAGCATCGTCGACAACCACCGATGGAACATATGTATGCAAAGTGGTTAACAATTTAAAAAACTAAAAACAGAAAAGTACAACTTTGCACGAGAATAAATGTCGAAGCTTTCTATTTTGTTTTATTAATGTTAATTTATAAATAAAAAAATTTTTTAGAACGATCAGACGGAAGTTTATGGTCTCCACCGCATTTATTACTATTTTAACCCATTACCCAGTTGTTGCTGGCTAACAAAAATTCTTACTTAATTTTAACTTCTTTCTATTTTTTTTTTGTGTTTTACAAACAATTTATGAGTTTAGCCATAAAACTAATGTTACATGCGTTACATGTTATTTAAAATTGGTTTCGGAATTAATTTTCGGGGATTTCATTTTTTGTCGTCCTGTTGTAATACAATTTGTTGTCGCGTGATTATTATTTTAATAAATTCGTTGATGAGTGACATCATAACACGATATTGTATAATTAAAATTTTTTTTTTTTACTTTATTAATACCGATGTAGTAGATTTGGATACCGTAAATTGTTATTACAAATGTTACATTAAACATAACCATTGACCACAAAAATGATTTTTATTATCTTAAATGGTTAGAATTAACTTGTTTAAATGTAAATAATTTTAAAATTGACAACATAAAATAAAAAGTGTTTTGCTAATCGTATAGAGACATGGGAGAATTTATTATTATTATTCTCTAAGTAGCCTTAGTAGATTGACAACCACTTTATTAATAATCTAACCAAACATAATGATTTTTATTAAAAAGAAAAAAATTATAATAACGAGTACCTTTGACGCATTTAAGTGGTATTAAATTGCTGACAGTAAATTCACTTTAATACATAATTACTAATTATAAAGTCTTTTTTTTTTGCTTTGGTTCTCAGTATTACATTTTCCTTTAACAAAATGGTTTTTTTTTTGCAAGGGATAAAAGCTTTAGAAGAAAAATCCTGTTAAAAATAAAGAAAAAAGGATTTTATAATCTGTAATAATAATAACAGAATAGAGAAGATTATGTGCGCTTATAAATTAGTATTATTAATATTTTTTATATATATGTATATAATTTGCTTTATTATTATAATTATTTGCAGAAAATAGTTAAACACTTTCTACTTTTTACTAGCGTAACTATTTAACTAGAAAAAAACTACAACTTTTTCTTAATTATTATTATTAATAATAAGCTTAGCATTAATTATTTTATGTTTTTATTAATACTTAAAGCTAAACTATATTTTGTAATGACTTAATGTTTAAAGAGAAAAAAATAATAATAATTAACAGAATAGCTATTAACTTTCTGTGTTATATTTTTATTTTTCTTTTAAAAAATAATTTCTATTTAATTATCTAAATAATGAAAATTCCTTACAATTCAGTTTTTCTATATGTTTTATTTTATTCATTTTAATTATTTAAATGAATAATTAATGTTAATTTAGTGAAAAAGTGCTCAATACCCAGGTATATAATGGTTAAAATTTAAATACAAAAACATATATATTCTTTTTTTATTTTTATTATTTTTTCTACTGTCTTATAGTTTTCCATTAAATATTTATAATTAATAAAAATTTTCACATAAATGTTTTACAAAAAATTTTCTTAAATAATTTATATAAAGAGTAATATTTTTTTTTTCTTTTACTTTACTTGTTAATAAATTAAATAATAAAATGTTAATTTTATAATAAAGAAAAAGGATTAAAAAGTTTCTTAAAAATAATAATAATAATCTATACAAAAGAAAGCAAATTAAAAACAACTTAACAAATTGAAAATTCTTTAAGAGTTTAAGAGTGATACTTTTAGAGTATAAATTATTTTTATTATTATTACTTTTTTTTGTTCATTTAAATGCTCATACTTTAGAATACAATCGTCAAATAAAATAAAAGGTAATGTAATAAAATATAAAGTTGAAAATTAATTGGAATTGAATTGTTTCTTGTGCAAATTTGTTTTTCATTTTGTTTTTTGCTGCTGCTGCTGCTTGCTGCTGTTGTTTTTCTTTAAATGCTATTCTTCTCATTATGATTTTATTTTAACTTATTCTCTTCATGGTTTTTCTTTTTACAAATAGATTTTATTAATGCAATATTTTATTATTACTTTTTTTTTATTAAATAAAACTAATTCAAAAATCTCTTACAACATATTTTATTATTATTCTTTGCTTATGGTGTACAGTCTAGAATTATTATTATTTTGTGAAAAAAGCAATGTATAGTAATTGTAATGAATTTGGTAAAGAGAAATAATAATAACAATAATGATTTTCAGGTAATATTGGATAGAAAATTAGTTGCCAATTTATTGAAAAGAAAATTCATCGTTTTTTAATTTATTTTCCACATAGAAAAAATGAAAATGAAAAGAAAAGAAATCTCTCGATTTCGTTATGTTTACAAAATTGAAAAGGTAAAATAAATAAATTGTAAAGAATTTTTTTCTACTTCTTATTTTTTTGCAAAGATTATTTTCTTTTTTGTATTTTAAATTAATAATTTTTTTTTTATGTTACGAATAATTCATAAGAAGTAACAAGGATTGTAACATACGTTTCAAGAAAATCCTGTTTAATATTACGAACATTAGATCTTAAAGTAAATAGTAGAAAATAATAATAATTTATGAACCCTCTCTATGTATATAAATTATAATTTCGATGGTTAAAGAAAAAGAAAAAATGAAAACGCGTATATATGTAGTATTACAAAATTTCTATATAATTGAAATACCTTAATAATTGTTGGTACATATTTATATAAATAAAACTGTGCACGTTTTAACACAAATTTATGTGCAAAAATCTCATGTTATTACAAAGTATTTTTCCATTTTTTAACAATATCACACTTCAATTATACTCTTTATAAATTTTAATAGCTATGTTTTCTGGTTAATAGACTGAAAAGAAAATTAAAATTAAAGGTACAGAAAAATCTTTAAATTATAATTAAAATTCAATATTTGTTATTTAATCAAAAATATGGTTGACTTATTTGTGCTGTGTATGTTATACGCTAGGTAATTTCACCTTTTTATTTGCGGTAGTTACCGTTCTTATTTTAATCATTTTATTTAATTGGCTGATCATAATAACACATAATATTTACAGTTGAAATCATACAATTATTAAATTCAATTGTTAAATCTAGTTATTCATTTTATATTTAAGTATTTTAAAGTTCGTTAAATGTTCTTCAAAAAAAAAGTATCTTCATCATTTCACAATGTAGGCGTTTTTTTTTTTATTATCCAGAAACACATTGTCCTTTATGCCATCATTATTCACCATCTAACGTAACTTTTTTTTTTTGTCATAAAGATTAGTTTACTGGTTGAATAGTTTATATTAATAGAAATAAGAAAAACGATTTCTGTCGCATAAAGAATTTAGATTTAATATTTATTTTCAATATTATTATTATTTTTTTTCCTTTAATGTTACAAAACGTGTATATAAATTTTCGGTCTAGCAACATATAATAATGTCTTTAAGTACTACCACTAACTATTGTTCAATTTTACTTTATTGTTATCAGTTATCGGTTGATTACATTACTACAATAGAACGCTGTGCTGTTCACTTTTAAAACATGTTTCCTGATTCTATTCTGTCAATATTTTCATTCAATTTTCTATTTAAAAACTAAGATTGACTATCAGTACATTTATAATTACTTGATCCTATTTTATTATTATAATTATACTTTTAATGCTTTATACTAATACTTTAGAATTGGATATTTCTTTTCATTTTTTATTTTTAATTTTACTTTTCAGGTTGTAAACTGAATAAATAAAATAATTCCATTCTCTAATAGAAATAATAATTATTTAAGTTTACTACATAAAAAGTAATAAAATTAAATAAATAAAAAAAAACAGAAAAGAAAAGAAAAAACAACGAGAAGAAAAATAGTCAAAGTTAGTTTATGGTCAGATTTATGAGAATCATTATTTTTATTACGACTTTTATTATTTTAAAAACCTTCATAAAACTTCTAAGAGTTAATAGAAAATTCTCGAGTTTGTTTTTTTTCTTGAAAACACTTCTAAATTTATTTTTTTATTCTTTAGCTAAGTTTAACAGCCGGCAATTGTCTCATTGTAGATTTTTAACCGGAAATATTTTTTTAATTCAATATTCAAAAAACGTATACCATATTAATATTCGGAAAAGTTTTATCTGGTGACAGACTGATGAAATGGAAATATTTATAAGTATTCTTCTATATGTTGATATGAAAAATTGTTTTATAGCGTATATGTATGTATTCGCTTTAATTTTCAAAAGAGTAAAATAATAAAATGAAAAATTTTAAAGTTGTTGCTTATGTGAAATGATAGAGGTAGAATTCCATAAATTTTGACTTGTATGTTTTGGATAAATTAATTTAAATTTCAGAAAAGAAAATATTACAATTTTTTGTTATTTAATATTTTGAGTTTTGAATAGAAAAAGTTCGGAATAAAGTATTGTCTTGTATAGTTTCCGATGCATCGTAATTTAGTGCAATGGAAGTACAGGTATATCTTTTTCTACGTTTTGAAAGTTAAGAGATTGATTTACAAAAGCATTATTAAACTTTTTCTTACCACCCAATTATCACAATTCAATTTTTGCACTCAATTTTTAATTTAAAAAAGAAGTAGAAATATTTCTACTAGAGAAATTCTGCAAAGAGAAAAATAAAAAGTAAATAAGAACAGAGAAGTATTAAACGAATATAATTAAAATAAATAAATTTCTTTTCAATAATGTATTTAAAATCGATCGTAGTAAAAATAAATCAATTAAATAAAGTCAAATGTATAAAAATAAATAAATGAAAAATGATAAAAGTTAAGTGATGAATTGAATTTCTATTAAAATTGATTGTTTTTTTTAATTTTTATTTAAATTAAATTATTTCTCATCACTTAGTTTTCTTTCGTTTGATTAAAATCTGATAAATTTGTAATTCGTAATTTTTTTGCATTACATTTATAGATACTCACTATTAGTTCTTTTTTTAACGTTAACAGATGTACAAGTTTTTATTACTTAATATTTCTTTTTTTTCAAACGTGTTTTTAATGTTAACAGAATGTTTATTGTTTTTAACAAGTTTGATTAATGTTTATAAAATTAGTATAGTTTATTTTTTTTTCTTTATATTATTTTTAAATGACTAAATGATTGGTTATACTTGACACTATTGTTTCCGTTCCATTATCCATATGCACTTTTATACACGATAAAGTAAAAAAAAAATTAAAATTAAAATAGAATAAAATACTATAAATAATGTAAAAATAAAAGCAAACTTAATGCAATGACAAATAGAAAATGAAATGAAGTTTAATTATATAATAAAAATTGAATTTTTCTTCTTTTTTATTTTTATGTTAACGTTTCTTTCTTTTAACAAATAAAATAGAGTGAAAAACAATACGAAAATTAAAATCGTGACAAACATTTATTACAAAATTTATTATAAATAAATAATAATAAAACGAAAAAAATTCTTGTATTGTTTGTAAAAATATTGAAAATAAAAATAAAACGATATTAATCTAATTATGTATACGTGTAGTTTGTTTAGATTAAAAATTCTTCAGCAATAACATAATTTTCTTTATTTTTTACTTTACCGTTTGTATATTGCATATTTTTTTTGTTTTGTTTTTAGTTGTTGTTTGTATTTAATTTTGCCTTTATTATATTATTATTTTATTTTTTTCATTCACTCAATTGAATTTTGTATATCATTTTTCATCGAGTGTATAATTAGCTGAACATTGTAGAAAAATTTATTAGCAAACTTTGTGCGTGGTTGTTTGTTTGAATTAGCTTTTCATATAATACATATATAACAAACAAATATATAAACGTATAAACAATTAAACAAACAAAGAATAACAACAATAGCAGAATATATAAAAAGAAAGAGAGTTTTATTTTTCACAAATTATTATTCAGCAAAGTAAAGGATTTATCGTTGAAACAGCGGATATTAAAACAAAAACAAGAGGTGGAAATAAAAGTTTACAGGTAAAACATGAAAACTCGACAAAGTAGAAATCAATTTTTTCTTTTTTTCTTCGTTCATGTATTTTCAGTTTATTTATTGCATGCTAATTTTGTTTTTATATTTGTTTTTTTAATATACTGCATAATTAATTAAGTATTGTAAATTATGTATTCTTTAATTATGTACTTCTTTTTGTTGGTCTTTTTAATTATGTATTATTAATTTTAAATTCATGCGTAATTATCACACATTATTCGTTTGTTATAAGGTATTTAAAAATGTATTATTAAATATTAATAAATCATTATTATGATTATCTAGTCAATAGGTAGTAATAAAGGCTTTGAAAACATTGACAAAATAAATGAATTGTTTAATTGTTAATTGTTTTCCAAGTAAAAGAATATTTTATTCGAACAATTTCTTATTAATTAATTGTGCGCGCTCCATATTAATTAAGTAAATTTCATTTGGAAAAATCAATAAATATTTAATTTAAGGTCTCATTAAAAATGTATAATAATTATTTTAAAGTAAGTCATTATTATGTCATTAAATATTTATTTTTTAATTGTTTACAATTAAGCGAAAATTATGTAAAAATGTTAATAGAAGATTTTTGTGTTTTTTTCAATGGTTTTCACTTATTACGTCTCGATGAGAATACAGTCAATTCTCTTTTTATGCGATAGGTACGCTTCGCAGCAAAACGCATTAAAAAATTACATAAAAAACACGACTTACGACTAATGAATAAGGACTATTCACGTTTATCGAAAGCGCATAAAATCAAAGAAATACCCAAAAAATCGCTAAAAACCAGCATCATCGAAGAAAAAAATTAATTTGGTTGATTGCTAAACATTTTTGAAGACAGAATTTTAAAATTTTAATCTCCGAATCATTATAAAGCAAACACCTAAGCTACTAACTTTCAAACTTCACGAATTTCGACTTAAGGTGATAACAGACCAAAACACAATGAGCACTGTTCGAATTTTTTACAAGAAATAAAGAAAAACCATACAAATCGTGAACTCCCACAATAATATCATTTAAGAAATTTGAAATATTATAGAAAAATCGCATAAAATAAAGTCACATAAAAGCAGAATTGACTGTATATGCATAAGTAAATGTTTTTTTGTGATTAAATAGAATTAATAATTATTTATTCAATTATATTTATTGACATAAATAATATTAATTGATTTTATTAAAATCAAATATAATTTCTTCGTATTGAAGGTATTATTATTTTTTTGTTAAATAAAATATATATTCTATTTAATCAAATATTATGATTTTCCATTATATTTAATTAAAAATAATGAAAAAGCTAAAGAAAATAAATAAGAAAATGAATTGATTATACGTTAACCTTGAAAATATAATATTTTTAACATTTTGATTTTAACAATAAAGCGTGACCAATTATCTTAAAGTGCTCAGAAGACAAATAAAAATAAAATACAAAAATAAACCTTGATAGAAATTATATTAAAAAAGAAATTCTCTCTTCTACTCTTTTGTATTTTTATTTCTTTATTATCATTCATTTTTTATCTTAGTGTTTTAATAGTAAAATAGATTTTTTTGCAATTATTTAATTACTTTTTTTTTAATTAAGTTGTTTTACTATCAGTTTTATTTATTTTTTATTTGGCTTCTACTTTTATACATATTCTTTTCTATAAAATAAGAATCAAGAAAAAAAGAAACTATTCTCCTTCTTAAGTTAATAATTAGTACAACTATGTAATTTGATAAATCAGAAGGAAGAAAAAAAAATCTTTTTTCTTTTTAAAGCTTCTTTTTTCTTTGTATTAAAATATCAAAAAAAAAAAAATGTATATAGAAACTTTTACATGGGTGAATAAAAGCGAAAAGTTTTCATTTTTTAGTTCAAAACAGGAAACAGTTGTTATATTAAAGAAATTAAGAAAGAAAACAAAGTAAGTTTGATATTTAATCATGATAAAAAAAAGAGATATTTTGTGGTATATAGGTTTCTTGAATTTTTACTATTTTTAATAAAATCATATTTTGTTGAATAAATTATGTTAAAAAAAAAGTAAAATATTTAATAAAAATAAATACTTATTGAAAGTAAATATCATTATATGTTTTGATGGATAGCATTGATTTTATCTGATTTTATGTAAAAAATTTATTTATTTTCTGCTGTAAAAATAAAAATATATTTATTGAGTTTCTGATTAAACAAAAGTAATTAAAATATTGCAAAATACAAGTTATTTATATTAAAAAAATAATAATATTAACATTGACTTGATTTATTTAATTAAAAGTTATAAATATAAAATCTTTTATTTTTGCTTTAGGAGTAAAAAAATAGAAAAGTATAAAAGAATTTAAGAAATGTGGAAAATAGTCTCTTGTGTTTTAAGATTACATGAATTGAATTAAAATTAGAAAAATGTATGGTAAAAAAATATTTAAACGAATCAAATATTTATAATTTCTCTGATTTCTATACGTATTAATTTTATTTTCATTCTATATCCTTTCTATTGATTTTCTTATTTTACATAAGAAAAGTGCTAAATTTAATGCATAAATAAAATTTTATTTTAAAAATTTCAAAATCAGAATTAATAATTTTTATATTTTTTTACAGAAGAAATTCTTTTATGGCATTTAATTTCCGATGTTAATCAAATAGAGTAAATTTTATTTTTTAAAGTGACCTAAATATAAATTTGAAAGCGAAAATAGTTGAAAAATATAGAAAATAGGATATAGAAATACTTTATTTTTTTAATTTCGGGTATTTACTATAAAAACAAAAAGATTACAATCATTTGGGTATTTTTTTTGTGTGAATAAATCAATGCGACTAAAAATGAAAAATACTTTTATACAATGAATGTACAACAACGAAAATAGCCGTTAATACGAATAATTTAATGATAAAACAATAGCAAAAAAGAAAAATATCATACATTTGATAGGGATTATAGGTAACTAACTGATACTTTGTTGCTTTACAAACATTGAAAACATTTTTTTTTTATCAGGATTTTCAACAACAATACAACATACAATGTGTGAGCTTGTTACCTACATGATTGCGTATGCATGATTTTTTTTTTATTATTATTATTGATTTCAGATAGAAATGTTCAATAGTATTTAATTTGTGAACTATTGTTGTTGAAATTATTGTCAAATGTTTCCGTTTTTAAATCTGTTACAAATATTTTGAAATAGAATTAAAAAGAAAAAAAGACCTAGTTGTTTAAAATTTATTAGCTGTACAAAAATAATATTGTATAAAATTAAATAAACACAGTGCAAACATTGTTATATGCATTGAAAAATGTGGTCAATTGAATAGATAGAAAATATAGTGCGTTGAACTTAAACGTTAGTTGATGCTGAAACAATTAAAATTGTGGATTATCATTTTAAAATCGTTATTAGATTCTCAACCTTTTTTTAATGTTTATTTATTTTCCATTTCTTTTAAAAAAAAAACTAATTAATTTAACTTATTTTATCGAATTGATGTAGCAAAAATAAAAATATTACCAACTCTAAGTACATCTTTTTTGTAAGTCTTATTTGTAGCATAATTATCTTTAAAAGTGTTTAGTTTCTAAGAAATTTCATTTCTTTAATTTTGACCGGTAAAGTAGTACTTAAATGAAAATTTCTTATTTAATCTACTTGTAACTGAAAAACATATATATAAATACTAAAACATCGTTTATATCTAAAGCATTTGTAATGCTTTCTATATAAGAAATTGAAAATTTATATAAAAATAAATAAAAAATAGAACGAAAAATGTAAATGATGTTGAACAATTCTTAATTTACCATTTAGTTAAACGTACAATTTATGTTATTCTTCTTATTATATAAAATCGTTCATTTACCTGTAAAATTGTTTAAATGACAGACATTTTTGCTATTTTAAAATTTTTAACACATATTCTAAATGTGTTTTTGTCACCTTTTGGTATTTAACATAATTTAAATTATATTATATATATTTAGTTTTAAGTTTTAACAAAGCATTTATAAATGCTGCTACTGCTGTTACTGTAAACAAGCAATTAATAATTGGAGCAGAATATATACAGTTGATGGCATTTCACATTAAATAACATCATGATTTTCTATGGTCAAATTACAGGGCTTAATCGTACTGTCATTGTAGTGCCACTGTTTAATCATTTCAAGTTAATTATCTGTTTGTGTGTTAGATAAAAGCCATGTCAAACTGACAGGTAACGCGTTCATTATATAAAAATTTTAACACGATAATTATATCTATAAAGTGCAATTATAAATACTGTTTTTCTGTTATAATAAAGTTGATTCAAAATTGTACGATGCTGGAAAAGTAAATAAAAAACGTACGTTTGTAATATTGCAATGACATTTTTTAAGAATTGACTATATTTCTGTAATCATAATTCAATAATTCTTATATAATTTATAATCAAATTTATTGCCAGTTGATAAAGCAGAAAATCAAATAAGTATATTTTGATTAAAATTTTATAATGAAGGAATATATTTGTATATACAATAACAATATTTTTCTCTGGTTTTGATTTTTATTTCAATATAAAATACTGATGACATTGACAATTGTTTAAAATTATTTCCGCATATATGCTTATAAATCAAAAACAAAATATAATAAAATTTTATATTGTTGACAATTTGTAAAATTATTATTATTATTATTATTATTATTATTATTATTATTATTGATTGCATTATACTGCGAATACAATTAAATTATAAAAAAAACTATTGCATTCTGTTTTATCGTGGCAATATTAATTACAAAATGCTTTTTTTTTAATCTTGTTTTATTAAAAATAAAAAAATAAAAACACTGTAAGATACAACATAGATAAATAAATATTTTTTTTAATGATGTACAATTTACAAAGTGAAAGAAACACAGATAAAAAAAAAACGGAAAAAGTTTTATTCGTAATTTGTAATTTTTAAAAAGACAAAAATTTAATTAAAAAACATTTTTTGTTTTGGAGTTAAAAGTTATTTAAATTTATTGCTATATAGTTTTATTTTTTCTTGTTGCTTAAACAGAAATTTAAACTTTAATTTTCCATGTCATCATATCACATCCTTTTTATTGTAATAAACATAAATGTTCTTTATATATGTATATACATATCTTCTACGTAAACATAATATTACGTTAAAGTTCTTCTTTTTTCTTCTATTTTTTATTTATATTTTTGCTACATTTAAATGCGATAATTCAGTTCATGATTCAGTTAGTAAAATAGATTTTCTTTTTGTTATTTTAAGCCTTTTGTTGTTAATATTTTATAAATAAGAATGAATTATTATGTAATTTAAAAATGTTAAAATTAAATTAGTTGTAATTTTATATAAATATTTAATTAACTTAAGCGTTACTTTCTTCTTTTTTTTTCTTCTATCAGTAAATTATTTTATTACTATTATTATGTTTCGTAACACATTACGTGATGCATGGCATTTGCTTTAAATTTTCATATTATTTTACTCTTAAAGTTTTTTACAATAAAAATTTAACGTTAGTTTTATAGTTGGAAAATTCATTAATAAAAAAGAAAAAGAAGAAAAGTTAAATTAAATAAAAAGAAAATAATTATTCTTTTAATGTCAATTATTTAACTATGATTTTATATTCTTTTTAAGTGAAAGTAGGAAATTTTATTGAATTTTTAATAACATTTTATTTAAGCTTTAAAACATAATGTTTAATAGTGTCTTTATTACTTTATATAAGTAATAATTCAATAAGACTATTATGATTATAAAAGCTTATGATAATCTTTAAAAAAATAAATTCATTTCCAAAAATTTTCACATTTAAACAATTTTATTACTAAATAAAAAATAGACTAAAAAAATCATAAAGTTTAACGAATTTTATTTAATTTATTAACTAAATTTTTACAAGAAAATATAAGACAAGACATGCTAGTTTTACTAAAAAATAAAATACAAGTGCACTGATTTCATGTAAACAATTAATACTTAAGAAATGAAATGAAATTAATTAAATAAAAAATGTTTAAGTATATATTTTTGTTTTTAATAAAAAATTATAAATATAAATACAAAAACGTATAGAACATTAATCTATATCAAATTGTATTAAATTAATTGAAATGAATTAGATTAAAATAAATAAATAAAATAAAAATATAATAATAAAAATAAATAAATAGATAAAACTTTTCAATTTGACCAACAAATAAAGTTTTAGTTTTTCTTTTTTTCTTGTTATTTTATCTAAAAGAATCTTATCTAAAAGAAAAACGAGAAAAAATTTTCCAATGTTTCTTCAATTTACTATTTATATTTATTTGCTTTAATTTTCTTTAATTTTATTTATTTCACATTTTCGATTCAGTATGGGGCTCTTTCTTTCGCTCTGTGTCTATGCACAATTGTTTAATTTAGTTTTATTACATTTTTCTATCTTTTGTAAAATGTTAGTTTACTGCTTTTGCTTTCTTCATTGTTTTTTTTTTGTTTTTAACATCACATCACTTTGCTTTATTTTCGATTTTACTCCAGTTTCATGAGTTTAACTTTTATCTTCAAAAATAACATATGTGTATTTGTTGTACACATGGTTTATTTGCAGCAAAAAAGAAAAACAAACAATAATAATAGTAATAATAATCATCAACAACACTGTTGTATATTGTTCTAACTTTTGTTTGATGCATTAAATTAATCAAACTAGAGATTGTAGTTGATTGTTAAAAGAAAAGTCATTGCATAAGATTTAAAGAATAAGAAATCAAATAATTGTAAAAAAAATAGATGAAAAATATAATTTCTGCTTTTCTTATACTTTTCTCAATGCAAATAAATGTTTTACCATTGCATAAACCAGTCTTGGTTACTTAAACTATACAGTTGTTCTTTCATTAAACAAATAACAATTCAAATACTCGTATATACTTAAACCGCAGCGAATATAACTAGAACATAATCAGCTTCGAAATAATAAAAATATAACTATCTTTTTTTTTTGTTAATAATATTAATGTTAAAAATATAAACTAGACAATTGTATTTATGTATTTACAAGAGTGTCTCAATGCTTTAAGCTTTAAAATTTCTTTTATAGTTTTAATATTAATATTTTCAAGTGAATGATAAATAATTTTATTTTAATACAAGTTTTTAAGTGATTAGAATTTAATTTTTTGTAAATTAATATTATATTGTGTTTTTTTCTTATTCTTATTATCAAAATAATAATGATTAAGATGTTTTAAATTAATTAATTAAATAAGATATAATACCATATAATTTATTATACCGTATTAATTTGCATTATACAATTTTGAAATAACATGAAATTTTGTATTAATGACAAATATTATTATTATTATTATTATTATTACCTAATGATTATGATTTATTATCTGATTTCTGCATTCAAATGTAATTCTTGTATATGACATATTTTAAACTATAAATATTTCTCATATCAAATTATCAATCAAAATAGAAAATATTATATAAAGAAAAATATTTTATATATTTTTAATAATAATTCTTTAAAGACAATAAAAATGATTTATTTAATATTTTTTTATTTTTCTAATGATAAAATAGAAAATATATCTTGGAATTTTTTTTTGAAAATATAAATCGTTAATGATTTCAATTTTATTTTTATTATTATTATTATTGTTATTTATCGTTATGATAATCTATCTATTTCCATATCATTACACTTTCCTTATAATAATAATACTATTTTTATTAGTACTATAATATTTTTGCTTTATTAAAGTGTATTGTAATAATAAAATATTTTCAAAAATAAATTTATTTATATTTATTGACATATAATATGTGAAAATAAAAAATATATACAAGTCATTAATAATATTAAAAGGTAAATTTATCATATATAAACAAATAATATGTAAAGAAAATAATTAATCAATATTAATATAATTTTTTCAAAGAATAAAATCACTTATGATTATTATTTGAAATTGGAATAAATTTATCGTAATTATTATCAATGATATTGAAAATTGGTCATTTTTGTTCTATTTTAATTTCCATTAACATAAACATTTCTTGTCATTTCCTTGAATGAATTTTAATTTTATTAATGGTTATTGTTTTCAAATAAATACAAAGAGAACTATTTTCATTTAAATACACGATTGTGTCTTTGTTATTTAAGCCAAAGAGTACTCAACGGTTACCGATTTGATAGTTATCGTTATCTTTTGATTGTTGGGATTAAAGCAATGTCACGCTACAAAAATCGTTGTGATTTTTTAAAAGCCGTAGTTTATTTAAATGTATTTAGTAATAATGATTCAATTATTATTACTCTTATTTTCTCTATTGTATCTTTTATTTAATTAATTTATTGCCAAATATTTCTCGATAATAGTATATTAAACTAGTAAAATCACTATAAATTTTATTCAATTATTAATGTAGTTCTAAAACAATCATTAATACAAGAATAAATTTGATTAACATTAACAGAATTATTCTCAATTCATCTAAAAAACAAATCAAATGTAATAAAAAGAAGTAATGAAAACATTTAAAACATTAATTATGCTTCTGCAAAAAATAAATAGAAAGAAAACTTTCATATCATTTTTTTCTTTACTAAAGTTAATTTAAAATTATAAAAATAAGTTTCTCATTCATTTATATTATATATAAATTTTTTAATTAAATTTGCACGTTGTTGTTTAGTACTTTTTTTTTTTTTACTTTTTATTAAAGTTAAAAGTTAAATGAGAAAACATAGAAAACTTTCTTTTGCGAAATAGTATTGTCTCGTTGAAAATTACAAATAATAATAATAATAATAAAAAAATCTTTGCAAAAATGAAAAAACGATGACTTTACAATGTTTAAGCATTTAGAATACATTTCATTTGGATACATATTGTCGCATGGTCAATTCTTATTAAATTTCTTTACATTGTTTGCAAATAAAAGAAACGATTTTTTACTTGTTTTACGTTGCTATTTTAAATTTTTATAACAACTATAAAGTGGAATTTATATATATATATATGTATTTGCTATAAAAATATAACACTTTATCTGTTAACAAAATAATTTTTTAGTTGATTTATCTATATTTGTTGTAATATAAGAAAAATTATAGCAAATGCCCTTCGATTGCAAAAAAAACTCTTGCTGTTTTGCGAATAATTTTTATTAATGATTTTAATACAAAATTTATTTCTTTATGATTATAATGATGATTTAATTAACAAGAAAAAGATTTTTAAAGCATATGTTGCATTTCAGTGGGTGTAATTTTATTGTTTGCGTAATAATCGATCGAGTTAGAAATTATTAATGCGCATTTATAAGTGGGTTTTCCCTTTTATTATAGAAATATTTTATTCATTTTCTTTCGTTTGGTTTTTTTTTTGATAGAAAACAGGTAACAAAACATTAACGTTTAACTAACTTTTCTTTCTCGTTTTTTTTTTGTGTATATAATTCATTACTTTTCAACTGAAAAGTAATAATAAGAATTTATCGTTAATACGTATGTCGTTACCAACAATTGACATTTATAGAGAGTGAATTTAAACTTAATCAGCGTATTACTATAACTATATTGTCGAACCTTATGTAATATTAAATTGTCGTATCTATAGAAAGTTTATATAATGTATTATTTTCTTTTGTATAAATTGCAAATTTCTTTTCATACATATTCACAGACAATATAAGATTAATATAACAAAAAAAAAAAAAATATCTCTCTATATATATTTATAAAAAAATAAAAGTTCTACTCCGTTGAACTTTCTAACGAGAAAAATTATCTATATCCGACTAAAATGATGGTTTTTTTTTTCTGTGTGACTAAAATACAGTTTTCTTTATGTTCTTTTATAGTTGGCACGTCATCAGTGATGACTTTATTCTCTACTCTCTTTATTTTTCAAGAATTTTACTTATTTATAAGAATTTATTTAGTTTTTTTTGTTTATTTTTTTTTGGATAAATATTATTTGGCATTGGTCCAGTTAGCAGCTACATCAACTTTATTTTTTTTATATTAAAAATAATAATAATATCGCACGTGATTAGTTTTGCGGTGTTTTTCCTCTAATAATAATTTTTCTTTTTAATTTTAATTGAGATCATTAACCTACGTACTGTTTGTGCAGTGACTTAATTTAATTTCTATTCTTCTTGTACAAAATAAATATAAAAAGGGTTACATAATGAAAAAACACATTTTATTATTTGATTTTCGTGTTTTCATTATTTTTGTTATTTTATGTTAAGTGTTTGTTTTTCCACAGTTGATTAAATTGTAAAGAATTGAAAATCAATTGATAACAAAACACAATTGTATCATAAAGTTTCTTTTCATCGAATGACCATGACTTATCAACACTGTATATAATCTCAGATGGAAAATCAAGTTGATGTGTCTATTGAGTATTTACTTGTGCATAGTACACAGTTATTGTGTATTTTTATTTTACAAAACCATTTTTCCCCATTAGAAACTAGTTTTTTTTTTTAAACCATCAACAACATCATCAACAGTTAAATCAACTATCGAACTTGTGCTGTGTTTTTCTTCTTTACGGGATCTCCTACATTTTTCTGAATGTATATCAATAATGCTTTTTTCATTTTTGTTTTACTTTTTTCTATGTCGTTTTTACTTAACTTCAGATGGTTAGACTATTTATCATTAGTTTTGGTGTCAAATATTTTTATAGATGGGTGTATTAAAGCACTGTAAAGCAAAAAAGTGAGCAAAAACAAAACTATAATCAATAATGAAAACAGTAAAATTGGATTGCTTTTTTTGTCAACATTCATATATCATTTATGTTAAAATATTACATAATTAATGCGTTTTTGGAGGATTCTACATACATAATTTTCTAAATTCATTAGTAATGTTTTAAGAAAAAATTTGTTGATAGTGTTACAATGTAAATATTAATAATAAAACAAATTAAATTATGGAGATATTCTGGTTAAGATGCTACTCAGATATACAGTGTTGTTATCCTTGGCTACGTCTTATTTTCTTTGTTATTCTCGGCTTTTGTTTTCTTTGCAAATAAATTTCAATGTCAGTTAAGAATTTCTTAGTTATATATATATATGTATATAGTAAAGTATTTGGATAACTAAATATATAAATATAGTCGGTAGTTGAAAATAGTGTCTTAACACTTTGTAAATTATTTTCCATACATATGTTTATGCCACGGATGTATGTATATTTATATAAAGAAATTTATTTATTTCACAGCATATAAGTTAAATAGTTCGTTTTGTAGATATTTAGAATATGTTTTTTTTCTGTTTGTTAAAGAAACCTCAGTAATATATTAGAAGCCCAACATTTATAGTATACATCACCGTACTCACAACAATACAATGTCATTTAACACTAAGGAACTATTAGGAATTTCTTCTCGTTTATTTTTATGTTGTTTTTTGGATAATTTTAAAGTATTTTGGATAGTTGTTAAGTGGTTAAAGGAATATAATATATATATATGTATGTACATAACCAAAAATAAAACACTGGTACAAAATACAGCATTTAGATATCACCATCATCATTTTCATAAGTCGAATAGTATTTAGATGTAAAAGGAAGAAATCTTTAAGAACTAGTCTATAAAAGGAAACCTATAAAACAGAGAGCATCTTAAGAAAACCATTGGTGACTCGTAGCTTTTTTTGTACAAACGACAAGAGTTAAATGACTCATGGATTTTTGTTTAAAGATTATATTTAGTTTTTCTTCATACAAGGAAATACTTAGATAATAATTGTTAAGAGAACGACACATAAATGAATATAAACAACAAAGTCTTAAGTACACCACTTTAGAAATATAAGTGATATACACATATATATATATATATATTTATTTTAACACTTAGTGTTTAGGCAATGTTTTTCTATATAGATAAATTATATAAGAGACAATGAATGCTTTTGACATAATTTAAAATAATATTTTATAAATATATTATATTGCTGGATGGACATTTCAGCTTGTTTATATCATATATATACACTCAGAATAAAATTTATTTTGATAGTGAAATTAATTTTATTGTTTAATAAGACATGGGAAAAATATTTAATTAAATTAATAAAAAGCTGCAATTACGATCATATGAATAAATTATTTATTAAATTTTGTTTTTGAATTTCATTCTGTTTGACTTATTTTCAAAATCCTTTTTAATTAACTTTTTTATGTATCTGATGAATTTTATTATGAAACAGAAAAAATAAAATGACATATTCACTGTCAAATTTTATACAACTATAAATACAATAATAAATAACATTATTATGTTAGATTTTAATTGATTAAATTTATAGGAATGTTAAACATTGAGTAAATTTAATCGTGAGTAAATATACAAATTAGTTATTTTATATTCTTTTGTTTAATAATAATGTTTTATATTATTTAGTGTAATGTATATATTTTATTTAATGTTTGTATTGGACAGTTGTTAATGAATTACTATTGAATATATCTTTTGTTTTAAATTCAATTGTAGTAAAATTTATAGATTTAGTGAAAATAATAATAATAAAAAAATGTCACAAATTAACTAAATAAATAAAAATTGAAATAATGCAAGTGATGTTGCCTGTTGTGATCAATACGTTTTATTCTATTTTATATTCATACATATTCAATTGAAATAATATTCAAAAAATAAAAATTCTTTATATGTAAAATTATTATTTAATATGATGACAAATTTACATGTAAATATGTAATGTCCGCGTGGTATAAAATTAAATTTATTACTTCATATGTATTTAATTTTCTATGGTTTTAGTAACTTTCTTTTGGTCACATTATTTGATATATATGTAGGATATATAAGATGTGGTTTTGATTGTATGCCACTTGTAAATATGCCAAAACATAGAATACTTAAGTATGAATAATGTAATACAAAACTATGAATTTTAATTCATTTAATAATATAAATGTACAGTGCTCTCTGTAAGAATTAAAAATAAAAACGTCAAAAAAAAAATTAGAATAGAAAGTCGTCTTTGTGGCATCTGTTTAAAATAGGTCACATTGTTAAAATTCTATATTCACTGCTGAGTTAACCATAATCAGTCGAGCAACTAATGATGTTGAATAAATTGTTCAATTGCCTTTTCTACACTTTTATTTTAAGATTTCAAAAAAAAAAAAATTGTATCATCATTAAGATTAAGTAAAAATGAAAAAAAAAACTATTCCCATATCATAAATCTAATATTTTTTTTTTTGTAATTTTTTCTTTATATATTTATTGTCCAGATATAGCAATCATTATTTTTATAACTTTAACTAGTAGCGGATACTATTATATAATATCAGCCAAAATATAAGGGAAAAATATTCTATTTTATTTAATATTTTATTTTTTTATTTGCTTCATTTGTTATTATTACTATTATTATTATTGTTATCATTATTATTTCTTATGCTAGATATAAGCTTTGTCAGAAGCTTTTGGACCATCACATTAAATGAATAGTGAACGATATCATGAAGAAGATCTTACCATTAAAATAATAAAAATAATAACAACAATAGAAAAACAAAAATATCTTCATAACTACCTGCACCTAACTACTGTGCTTTTACACATGCAAAAAAATTATATACAATAATAATGTTGGTTTGTGTCTGAATTAATTTCCGTAGCATACAGGAAAAAACCATTATTAGTTTTTCATGGTCGAATTGTTACAGTCATTGGGTCCACTAAATACATTGTTTAATTTTTATTTATTTAACCTTTTTTTATTTATTTATCTTTTTTTTTTTAATTTGTTGTTTTTCCTATATAATTCTTTTCTCTAGGAAACGCATAAAATAAAAAATAAAGCTTATTTCGCCAGTCCCAATTTCTTTATGTTGTGCAATGTTTACACAATTTAATTACAAAATTATTATATAATTCTTTCAATGTAATACAATTGTTTTGCATTCTTGACTTATATTTCCTATTTTTAAATTTATTTTTTGTACTTCCTTTTTAATTTTCAATTTTTTATTTTTATTATGCTTTTAGTTTTTTTTTTATTTAAATTTTCTTTTTTCTGTTGTCATGTTATTTTTTTTTTTTATTATAATTACTATGCTCTGCTGTATACAAATTTACAACTTTAAATCAATATTTCCGATTATTTTTTCTATTTTTAATTTATGGAGTGATTTCGTGGATTTTTTGTATTTTCGCTCATCGTAATATTCTGAGCATAAGCTTTTCTGTTGTTGTTGATAAACATTTCACTGATTTTCGGTTTTTATTGATGATTTTAATTATAATTGAATTTTATTTTTATTTTATTTTGTTTATTTTAAAAAAAATTTATTTATTCTAAATATAGTATAACTTGCAAAAATTTCTAATTAATCATAATCAATAATTTGATTGTATATTTATTTTTTCGTGTATAGAAATTAATTAAATTTTTATTTTTAATTTAATTCGCATAAATTGTTTTGCATTTATTTATATAACAAAAATAAAAATAGATACATATTTCTATAATTAACTAGTAGGTAGAAAAATTCATTTTAATTAAAGTATAATAATTCTATTATTGATTATGATTTTCAATTATTTTAATTAATAATTTGTTTTATTTGTGAATTGGTTAAAATACATTAAAATTATGTAATATTCTTAATTAAATTGTCTGTGAGAGTTTTGCTTATTATATATTTATTTATTTATTATTTATACTTTATGACTGGTGCATTATACACATATAATGTTTTCAAAGAAATTTTGGTTTAAAACTTTAAATGCTTCTGGTGTTGTTAATTTTATCTGTTTCTACACTAAAAACTATATATATATATATATATATATATAGTATTTACTTGATCTCTATGAGAATAGCTTAGAGCAACAAGAAAATAAATATAAGTAACTAATCAGCAACCTTCATCATTAAGAATAAACATTAAACAAAAAGTAATTATTATATTAAAAATGATTAGTTTTCAAGTAAAAACCATTCATGAATAATGAGACTTACTGTATAATCCCGTGGTTATTAAAATATTCTATGTTTACTATGAATTTGTGTAAATATATGCACTCTTTGGTTTGTTGTTGATATGATTATACATTTGGTCAGACCAAGTAGCGGATATGGTTTTTGTGCAAATACAACAATATTATATTGTGACAACAAAGGTTATGCAATTATACATTTAAATAATGCGGGCTGGTTTATCTACTATTTACATAAGGTAAGTTAAAGAAATATAATTTTTGTGTTTTACTGAAATAATAATGAAGAAGTTTTAAAAGTTAACCCTTTCAATTTTAATTTTTTGCTCTTTACAATTTTTATTTCTTTTATATAAAAAGAAAAGAAAAACATAATCCTCTTTATTTACACTGAGTTCTTCTTCCACAAAGATCAAACTCTGATCTGTTCAATATGAATTAATTAACCTTTAAGTATACGATTTAAATGTTAATTTGTTTGTTAGATAGAAAAACGTATAAAAAGGGGTTTAAAAATTGTAATTTAGAATCGGTTTTGCAAAATTTTTACATTTTTTTTTTGTTTTTGTTTTTTTACCCGAAAGAAAAAAGAAAAACATTTTCCAAATGTAAATATTGCTTTTTTTTGTTGTTGTTCTGCTTCGATGTTTATTTTATTTTTGTTTTGCGGAATAAACTTGTTGTTTATATTTTGGATAAAAATAATTTTTGTGCGACTCCATCAACTTTACTTCTGTTTTTTTTTTTGATAAGTCCTAAAAGGTGTATTAAAATCTAAGGTTCTCGTTTTTTTTTTGTTTTGTTTCTTTTATTGTTGGTACCGAAGCTTTTTGTGTGTGTGTCGTTCTTCTTTGGCTTATTTTATTTTCAAAAACTTTTTGTAACCCTTACCGTCATTTCTAGCTTTTATTATTATAATTTTTTTTTCTCCTTACTTTTTCTTTTTTCCTATGGATATGCATGTACTTTTCAATTTTATTTATTTATTTTTTTTTTTGACCTTTTTTTTTAATACGTATGTCTTTCGTCCAGAATAAGTTGACGGGGTTTATTTTTCTTAACATATCCTGTGTTTTTATATAATATTTTCCTTTTGCATTCAGCTTTTTATTTTTTATTTAGCCTGGAGTATAAAAAGTGTCTTTATAAAGAAAATAAGGAAAAAAAGAAGGAAAATAAATATAATAAAAAAGAAAAAAATGCTACGTATTCAACAAAATCAGCTTTTGTGGTCGTGGTAAAATAACTTTCCCTCTTTGTAAGATCCTAACTCATGGATAACCTTTAAAATGATGCAATTCCACTTAATCAACTTATCAAGACGGCGCGACACCGTTGAACAACTGCTTGAACTTATAACAATGATCCTTTTTTCGTTTTCCAATTTCAATATGAGCATACACACTTTTCTTTTTATAAATGAATATTGTGTAGTTTTCGGGTGTTCGAAGGAAATATTAAGAAACAACGGACGGAAGGAAGGAAGGAAAGACAAGAGAATAGATATACAAAGAAATTTCATTCTGTTTTATTTTTTGTTAGTTCGAGTCCTTTTTTTTGTCTGATGTACACTAGTCTTATTCAACGCTATGCGACATAAAAGGAAAAAGCTTGACGAAGGACTATGGTATATAGAATTGAGTGGCAATAATGTATTGTAAAAAAAACAAACGCAGTATAACCATACTTGGTATAACAATATGAATAAAGAATACAAGGATTTCACAAAACATAGTAAATTATTTGAGGTGTGAGTTAAAATTATTTGCTTGTTCGTTTAGTTATTGGCGGGACTTTAACAACGGTTGAACGCAAAAGGCTAAGTATAATCAAACACATATGATAAGCTTAACGAAGAGCGATAGAGCCACCACCAGATTTGTGTTTTAATACTAAAATACAATATTGAACAAAGAAACTGAACGTATTAAATAGAATAAGATGAATAGAGATTTTGAATCAATCAAACATGAAGATACACTTGGATCACAACATGAATGATTTAGTTCTACTTATATGAAGCGTAAGTGGTTGGTTAGCTTGTTTTTATCCTGGGTATGTCAACGCTATCATAAATAAATTAAAAAAAAAAAATGAAATAATAATAAAGAAAAATATTCCACCAACAGTGGCATATAAAATGAATAAAAGCAAATAGTAATAATAGTTACGAAATACATAATAAGGAATAACATGGACTTTTATTGTGACATTTTTCTGACTTAAAATATATTGAATAAAGGCTGTTGTATGATATTTGTATTATATATTATTCGAATAGATGTCTGCACGTGTAATGTGTATAACATTGTTAAAATAAATCTGAAAATTCAGTGGATGTGTGCGCCACATTAGACTAAACGTATAAAGAGTAGCATAAGAGAAAATTGAAAAATATTGTGAACAAAAAACCATTGTCTAGTTGTATAGAATTTTCACTGCGTGTTGCCATTCCTGTTCTGTTGTTGATATATTTCTTTAAGTTTCTTTTTTTTTTTTTATTTATTTAGCTTTGTATTGTCATGTTTTCTATTCTTTGGAAAATGTAATTTTCTTACTTTTTTTTCCCTTAAACTTTTGTATTTTCATTCTTATGTTCACTTTTTATTTTATTTTCAATAATGTTGTTTTTTTTTTTTGCTTCTTTTCTTAATATTAGCATTGGTCGCATACGACAGGTGCTTGAAAAAATTTATTTTTTTTGTGTTGTATATACAATGCCAAGTAGTACTCTATGGTGTCATTTGTTATGAAGCAAAAATATATATTTCTTTTTCTATTATAAACAAAAAAAAAATTATTTTTTTTAAAGTTGATGATTTTTTTCTACATTTATTTTCCAATATTTAATGGTATTTAGACGTTAGTTTATATATAAGCAACAAGAAAAAAACACAAATAGTGTTTAGCGTGACAACGCATAAGCAATTTTTTTCTATTTATGCACATCTTGTTAAACATAAATGGATAAAATTCCATTTTAATTCAAATAATATATATATTTTTTATTATAAAATGATTAAACGATCGAAAGTGTTTAGCTGCTTATTTGATTAAAAATATTTACTTGCACATTCCTTCATAAATTGCTCGTGCTTTTATTATTATTATTTTAAGCATATTAATTTTTGATTAATAATTTGTTCGTTTCCTTTGTCTCAATAGAAATGCCAAAGTATTTGAAAAGTAAAAAAAAAAAATATACATGCAAACATACATATCACAAGATAACTTTTTTTATGTACAAGCAAAACATTTTTGCTCTGCGACAATATTTAAGCATTCAGGTCACGAAGCACGTCCATTGCCAGAGGTTGTAATCCCTCTCAATCCTCATAACCATATAAAAGGATAACATATATAAAAGAAAAGGATTGGTTATTTGGGTTGTGTATTATTTTATAATATAGGAGACATCGACAAGTAGATGTAACTTTATATAGCAAACGTTAAGTATTTTTTTTTTGAAAAATTAAAGGAAATATTTAGCACTGGTGTCAATTTAGATTTGTTAAACTTTAAATTTCACTTTAAAGTACAATTAATTTTTTTTTTGTATATTGCTTTAAAATGTTTTATTTATTAAAAAGATAAAACGATTTAAAATTAAAATTTTGTGTAAGTATATAAATAAAATGTTAATAGTTAATTAAATTAAAAACAACTCAAGTCAAGTGAGTTTTTATTGGATTTTTTTTTTTTAATTTATTAAAAAATTATAAATTAAAAGTGCATTATAAACAATATATATATATTTATGGTTGCTTTGATATATAAATTAATTATATAATAAGGCAAAACAAATATAAATAAACTTTATATTTTGTCACTAGTAGCATATTTGCTTAGACCATATATTATATGGTCTAGGCATATTTGCTATCAATATGCTTTTGACATTTTATTAAATTATTTAAAATATTTTTATTATTATTATTATATAAAAAAAAATGAGGTGAGTAAATATATAATAATAATAATAATAAATTTTTATAATAATAAAATTCTTTAATTTTTATTAGCACAAGTGTTAATATTTCATTTAAAATAATTTTAACATCAAATCCAAAATTACCTTATAAAATGTAAATATTAATATTATAAAAATAGAAATTTAATATCCGGAATTTAATATAAAATATACAACATCAATATTCTTAATGAAAAATCCTTTATTTTAATTTTTTCTTTTTTTTTCATTTTAATACCCTTTTACTATTTATATTAATGTGATGATTATTAAAGTTTGAGCGTACCGGAAACAACACCATTAACAGCTGTTTTAAAATATGCTGCCGAAGAATTTAAAGTGCCACCTCTAACTAGTACAATAATAACAGATGATGGTATTGGAATTAGTCTTCAGCAAACAGCTGGCAATGCATTTTTGAAATATGGTGGAATTTTTCGTTTAATACCAAGAGATCGTGTTGGTTTCTCTATGTTTTAACTAATTTTCTAATATTTAATATAATTTTATGTATGTTAAATTGTCTTTTAAAACTATGTACAGTATAATAAAAATATTAAATTTTCTAGAATGTGATTGCATACTAATTATTTGTTTGATTTAATCATCGTGTGAAGTAACATTATTATGACTTAATAATAAATAAATAATATTCGTATACAAGTTATTAATAATACCAATTTGTCATATGAAAATTTAAATACTAAGAATAGATATATTCTTTAGAAAAATTAAAAATAAAAAGTATTCAATTTTAAACAAAATGAAGCTTAACCGATCTCTCAAACTTAACTCACATATATATTTTCTAATAATCGACCATACATCTTTTATCATATTGATAATAATACAAAAAATAAATAAATCTTTAAAAAGAAAAGTGTAACAAGTAGTAGAAAATAAAATAAAAATCAATAATATAAAATTTAATAATAATAAAAAGGAAAAAATAAAATATTAGAAATATTGAAATTATATATATATATATATCTTCTAACACACATATAATAGAAAATAAAGCATTATAAATCTATATAAATTTATTCATTGAAACGAAACGATAGACATTTATTATTATTATCTTTATTTCAATAATCAAAAGAAATGGGACAAAGCCGTGATATTCATATTGGAAGTTCATTCGACAATATCATATATATATATACTATGCATGTATATAGTAAAAGAGGATTTATATTTTTAAATGGGACATAACTTGTAAGCATTCAAACGTTATGTTAGTTATAAAAGACGATGTTGTCCTTATTCATCGATAATTTTAATTTTCCTTTCGTATATTCTTTTTTTTTTTGTATTTAATTTTTTCTTTTTTTATCCATATACTTATATCTGGATGTATGTATGCATGATATTTTTTATTTTGGGGAAGTATTTCTTATGTCAACTCCTTTCATCTTATTTCTTATTTTCGTTAACAATATCAGGGAATAATAAAAAAAAATTATATTCTTAAAAGAAAATTGATAAGAAACCAAAAAATATATATAAATAAGTAAAATGTTTAGATGCTGACAAAAAAGAAAAAAAAAAAAAACGGAAAAATATTAAAATCAAAATTATTGAGAAAAGAAGAAATATTTGATAGTAAGTAAAAAATAAATTCTATTAGTTTCAGTTGGATAAAAATCATTTGATATATTTTTTTATGATTATAAATAATGTCTTTTAGATAATTTAATATACGATTTTCTCTTTTAACACAAATCTATCATTTATCTATAACAAAACATAAAAATTGAATATATAGCATATTAATAATAAAATTTTAATTAATTAAGTAAAACACTTAAAAACATAATTTATATTAAATACAAAGTATATAAAGAATATATATAAAGTGATATAGTTTATTATTGACCTGAGTGATTTATTTTTGACATTTTCAAACTGTTGCACATGTTCTCTGTAATTTTCTTTTTTTTTGCTTTATTTTTGTGTACCTTGGTACAGGTAAAGTTTAAGAATAATAAATGAGTTGATTTCATACATAAAATTTGATAAAAGTAAAAACAAAGTAGTAAACTCTAGTTACAGTATTTACTATATATATAATATATATGTCGAAGTTCACTAATGTTTTACTAAAGACTGGATAATAGAGTTAAAAACAACATAATTTAAGGTGATTTTACGTATTTTCATATAGAAATGCTCAATAAATCAATTCTATGTATTAAATTTTCAGAATAAAATAAAATTAATAAAAAATAAAATAAGCAAAAAATCATTATAAAATAACCATTAAATTAGATTATATGCTGTATAAATGCTTATCAAGCGTAACATGCACACGGCAACAGATCGCGTTTAACATGCGTCTTGCAACATTGATTCGAATACCACTAAAATATAGGTAGATAGATATAAATATATAGATATATTGAATTATTCCAACAACTAGTTCTATTGTAACTAATAGTAATATATATATTTATATAGATTGAATGTTTAAAACTATTGGTTCTCTGAATAGTATAGGAAACGGTTAACACGCTTGTTACACAAAGTGTTAAGTGCTTAAGTGGATGCATCCAACACTAGTAACTGTCATAGGGGTAATTTATTATTAATTGTAAACGATATATGTACGAAACATTCTATCTGTATATATATATAAATATGTTATAAATCTAATATGGTTCCTTGCATTTTAGATAATTATAGTGCACACTACTCATCCGGACATACAATTTTGTTTATTCTATTGTACTTTATTGAAATAAATTATATTTTGTTAATAAACAGTTTTCAGACATTAGTTTGAGTTGAATTAGTAGTTTTGGGCGTTTGAGGTGTACGGTCAACGTATCAGATAATATAATGTATAAAGGATGTCGCTACATACGTGAACACATATATTGATATATTTATTATAATATTGATTTTAGAAAACATTATTCAATATTATACAAATGATATATCCTCATGAGGTGAATGTTAACATCTGTATATTTGCTACCTGATGCCGTTTGCTTGGTGTTGTTTTATGGTCTTGTTGCACTCGGGTGCCTTGTCTATCAGGAAGGAACTAACATATTGGGAAGTATATATAAGTTATGTATATTATTTAAACAAAAACATTCAATATTTAACATAACATAGTTTAACAATATTCGATTGATTGTCTAAATCTTATAATATTGTTCTATTGCTTACCAGATTATTATCTCTTGAGGGTTATCCAAGTAATTTGTTTAACGTTTTCTCACACACTTTGATTATATTCTATAATAAAAAATATTATTGCCCATAGATTTATGTGCATAAAGTAACCATATATACATTATATAAATATATATCAATTAAACTAAATTAAATTAAATTTGTAATAATAACTATTATTACATAAAATTATATAATTAAATAAATTAACTAATGATTTTATTACTTGTACGCTTTTATAATAGATTAAATTAGATTTATCTTTATTGTTATTTGTGTTATCGTAGAAAAAGCAAAGGAATAAGATAAAATAAAAAAACAACCGGTATGGACCAAATGTTAACATAATAAATTGATGATCATTTAAAATGAAAGAAAATCCTTTAACCGTAAATATATATATATAAAAATATATGACGTGTTTTAAACTGAAGTAATTAATTCGGTATAAGGGATTTTAATTGCTTTAAATTTTATTACTCAATTCAAAACAATGATGATGATGATGGTCTCGTAGTATTATTATTATAATTATTATTAAAAATAAAAAAAAAACCATACACAAACAATACGCATATATTGTCTTTAACAGTTTAAGTGTTTCTATATTTGCCTGAATGTTCTTAATAGTTAAAGTTAAGGAAATAAATGACGCTATTGGGGGAGAATTTGAGATTGCAATAATAATTCAATGTACTTATGCGTTGAATATATATAAAGTTAAAATGGTTATAGGCGCTTAATGACTTAATGTGGCTAATGGCTGATTCCCCGTCAATATATAAATTTTCTTTATTTCTATGCCTTAAAAACATATATACATATTACGATTATATAATATGTTTAACTATGAAAAAAAAAAAAGTTTTAAACATGACTTTATGACATCGTAAACATAACTTGTAAGCAAACAAAAACATTACTCTGGATGGTATTTTGGATTAATGTTACGTTAATTTTGTAAAAATTAAAAAATAAAAAGTGGAAAAACTAAAATGAAACCCTTTTAATTATTTTTTTTTTCTTTTACGTTTAATTTATCTGTATAAATATATAGAGAACATGTAGAATTAAATTTAAAATAAATATAATTATTCATCTATTAAAGAGATAGAAGAAAAATAAATAATAAATTTGAAAAATACATTTCTATATATGAAAAATTCTAAATAGACAATAAATATACAAAATACAATGTCCAACAACATCAAATATAACAAAGTGCAATTATATGCATAAAATAATATAAAGGAATATAATTTATAGAGAAATTATTTCAAATATTCATATTATCTAGATTCTAGATAATAAAAACAAAACACTAATAAACTAACATATAAAATAAAATAACTTTGCAATTCAGCGCATATTAAACACAAATACAAACAGGAACAAACACTGAAAATAACTAACTATGACTATATAATAACTGAATATAAAAATTAAAATAATAATCCTATATAAACTAACTGTTGCTATAAATATATAGATACAAATTATATAGATATTTTCGTTATCTAATCTTAATCATCATGTATAATAATAATAAAAAAAAAAATTTTACTACCAATAATTTGTATTTTATTGCATAAATTCATAATTTTTGTTTTATTTTTGGAAAAGAGAAGAATGCTTTCCTTATTTTTTTATATAAATTTTATAGCTTTATGTTAAATCAATAAATAATTTATGATCAATTAAAAGTATTAATATTTTATTTGTTATTTAGTTTTTGAAGAGTTTATTAAAGATTTCTCATTAATTATAATTTTAATTGAGATTATATGTATAATGGATATTCTATTTTAATGTGTTTAAAAAGTAACATTTTATTGATAGTTAAATTTATATATGGATTAAGATTAAGAAATTTATATTGTTTGTTATTATTATTTAACATCTAGTTTATTAAATTGTTTTATTTAAATGTCCTTTTAAATATGTATATTGTTGTTTTTCTTATGCATTTTATCAGCAACAAATACTATGCTAAAGATACGATAATGAAATTAATAGAATATTACAAAATTCAATTTATTTTTCATATTATTTTAATTAATTACATAAACAAAGATTATAATTTTTAAGCTTAAACGAGTGTATTTATTGCAAATAATTTCATTTTTAAAATATCTTTAAACTCTTTAAGGTATACGTTTATAGTATTATATATTGTTAATATAGATTATTTAATAGACAGTATATATTTAACCATATGGTAGTTGTCTTTATTATCCACCTTGAAAAGTCTACCGTACCGTTTATGTTACCTTTTCTGGCAGTCAATTGGTTACACCATTTATATTTTACGCATTAGAGCATAAAACCACTAGATTCGTATCCAAGTTAAATACTCTTCAATGAACATTGTTACGTCATCATATGGACAAACATATACAACTTAGGTAAAGGACGTGATCTGGATGCCTTAGCTTCAATGACTTTATTTTATTTGTACAAATAATATTTGTTTGTGGAGTTTTATTCCCAAACCAAATTTGTAGTGTCATATTTTTGGAATATATATATATATATAATTATAGTATGAGAGAATGTTATATTGTATTTTATTTAGCCAATGTTTGCTAGTTATGCATGAGAAAATTTTATATATTTTCTATGAATGTATGTATATGTATTTAATATTCAAGTAAATTAATGTGGGAAACATTAATTTAATAAAATAAAGCAATGAGGTATAAACAATTATAATTAAAGTATAAATTTATTTTCATTTTGAAAAAACTGTGTCTGGCGTGATAATTTAGTCGCGGGTCAGCTACCTTGAAGAAGATTGAACATTTTATGGTTTGTATTCTGTTGTAAATTATTTTAACTAAATTTTAGATTCGTAATAAACAATTTACATAAATATTTCTAGCACATATAAATAGTAATAAATGCATTTAAATGTGTAAATATTTACTATTTAGCATGCATAAATATAATTAGTATAAATGTAGGGCAACAGCAAATGCTTTCTTTTTAATGTGATTTAATTGGCGCAGTTATTATTATTTTTTGTATTTCTATTTATTTATTAAACATAAAATAGCATTATTTTGAATTAATATTTTTTTTTTGTTTTTTTACATTTGATTTAAGTAAATTATTCAGGTAGCGTTCTTTATTTTTGATCCCGTAAAATCTTTTTATAATTTTTGTTTAATAATTTTAAAAGCGATTGCTGTCTATTTTTCACTTAATCGTCTCAGCGAGATGGTGTTTTTGTGTAGAAAAAATATATATAGTTATAATAATATAAAAAAACATATTTTTAATAATAATCTATTCACCTAATTTACATGATTGGGCCGCTTCGGTTCTGAATACACCATTACTGTGATTGAAAATTGATGTAAATTATTAAAATTGATTGGAAAAAAATAAATTCTGTCAAATTTTTCCAATCAATGACAAGGTGTTAATAAATATTAAAAAAATATAAAATGTGTTGCGTTTGTAAATTTCGCACAAATAATAATTGACGCATATTAATGTGTTGGTGTTTTTTTTGTTGACTGTTGCGATATGCTGATGATAACGGAAGTTGTGGCATTACATTATGATTTTTTTTTTTAAATAATAATTATAATTTTTTATATTTATTTAAAAACACCATACACATTTTTTTTTGTTTGCGGCTGTGAGATGATTAAATGGTATGTAATTTTAGTAAATAAAATAAAGTTGCTACATTTTTACATGTTAATATGTTTACGAAACCAATTTTCCTAGTAACGAGTAATGTACACCGTTTTTTGGTTAATGTTTTTCTGTTTCATTCATTGTCATATACATTCAGTGTAAATATAATGAATTTTTAATACAGATTATATGTTATTTTTACATTTAAAATGAAAATTAAATTAATTTTTTAAAAAATGTTATTTGTCTGTAAGAAAATTCTTTAATCCTTTTGATTGATTAATTTTGGATTATCAAGAATAGTTTATTTATTGTCTTGATAAATCTTCGTTCTTAAAAATTTTCTTTAATTAATATGCAATACTTTTAGCCCTAACTCAATACTTTATATCAATCTTATAGTAAAGTTTCAATTTTTAAAGCTTATTAAGGTTTATTTTCTAAATCCATATCTCAAATAGTATTGTTTATTTTTTTTTTTAAACAAGAAGCACAACCATGATTTTTTTCTTTTTTATAACTTAAAGGAATTATTTCCCCAATCTCATAAATTTTAGTTTTATTGAATTGAAATGATATCAATTCCAATTGTAGTAATATTATCTAAAAGTATAGTCTGTGAACTGCAGCAACTTATAGCCAGTTAGATTCAACTATGTCAGTGCACAGATGTGTATAGCAAATAATATTCATACAAAAATAAAATCAATAGTATTTATATACGAGTACAATACATTTGCAATGTTTCTATAAATAATATATATATATATATAAAGCATAATATACACAACAAAATATAATCAATTGATTTTGAGATTAATTTTGATTGATAACGAAGAAACAATGTTATATATTGTTGAATGCACATCGTTATTACTTAAACTCAGTCAAACAAGTTAATATATTGCATCTCGTATATATTATATAAACTTTTATTAAATAATATACGTTTGGTTAACACAAAATAAAATCTATGTCTTTATTATTTGTGTAGAATACAGAGTGTTTCAATTAAATACTAATTTATAATTTATTAATTTTGAATTAATCAATGAATTCAAAACTATAACTGTGTCTGTCATAAATTATTATTTATGCTTTTTATTTATTATGTAAACAAACATATAAGGCCATTATTTACAATAATAGGAAAACTACTGTAGCTTGAATTTTTATAATTACAGTGGAGACGCCTGGTTATTGGTAAATTATTCTCAAACAAAATTTTCTACAATTGTTTTACAGATTTATATTGTATTTTTACAAAATAATATTTTTTTATTATTCGTTGCAATTAAAATCACTTCATTATTTATTCGAATAATATAATTATAAGGATTATGGACAATAGAATTAAATAACAATGAGAGTAAACCTTTATTGTTATTAGTTTATTGTAAAATTATATATATATTTTTAAATTGAATGATTATTTAGTTTATTAATATATTTTTATTGAATTGGGTAATGTTCGATCAAGCTTTTTATCTAATGTTATTTTATAAAAATTGGTAAAGAAACTGATAATATATATAAAAAAAATAACAACAACCGTATATATTGTAAGAAAAACCAATTGACCCTTTTTTTTTGTTGCTTTAGTAAAACAATGAAAATTGTAAACAAAACTGTGCTATTATATTATCTTCACTATTGTAAGTAACTTGAAATAAACAAGACAATGTCTTCTAGTTATTATATTGTTTCTATTTTGCTTTAAAAAATAAAATAATAAGTATATATTGTTTTCTAGAGGAGTTCTTCTCTCCGTATGCTGTTATTTCTTTTATTTTTTTTTTTTTTTTGAAATCGAAAAAAGCAAAAAATATTGAAAAAAATAAAATAAAATAAAACGATACGATTCTTGGTGACAACCAGTAGTTTGTATATGGGTGGACAACTATAATGTTTATAAACATATCTAAATAAAAATAAGTTTAATATAAAAAGGCCAAGCAACGAAATGTCTATGCAATGCTTTTTATAGTAGAAGGATGATTTTTTTTTTGGTTTTCTATTATTTTATTTATTCTTCATCTTTTTTCTATTTGTTTTATTATTGCTGCCACTAGCACTGACACCATGGTTTTATAAACAGTTTATACTGCACAACGAAGCGCAAAATATAGTTTATCAAAATAACTAAATATACGAGAATATAATAATAACAATAATAAAATGTGATGTCTTTTATATGAAATATGATATATTTTTTTTTGTATTTATTTGATTATTAATTTATTTTCTAGTTATAATTTATATTGTTAACTATGACAATGTATTTTTCTATTCTATTTTTTAGACTCTGTCATTTTATTTCCATGCATACTATTTCTGTTTTTTTTATTATTAATTTTCCTTCTGATTATCAACATACTTTGTTGACGTCCATCAGTTAAATCAATATAAAATAAAAATTTCAATATAAACAACAAGTTTAAAGTTTGCAAATAAAACAATGTTTATGGAAAAGCTTAAAAAATAAATTAGATTTATTAGAAATTTGTTTAAATTTTTCTTTTACTAAATCAATGTTAGCAAACACTTGTATATTTATTTTTAAGTTAAAATAACTAGAAAATTGTATTGAGATTAATTTTATTATTATTATTATTAAATTACATTTTTAATATACATTTTTTCATTTAATTTTCATTGTTATAAATTGACAGTAAAATGATATCTAGTTGTGTATCACTAGAATTGTTTTTAAAAGATACAAAAGAAAGAAAATGAAAAGAAAACTATATTGTGTTAAATGGAAAAGTACTAATTTCTTAACAGAATGTTATAGAGAATAATGTTTTTATGATAAAACAATAATAATCATAACAATAATATAAAAATATTGTTAAATAAAGTCTGAGAAAAAAAAAGTATAAGACAACTCAATCATAATATTCCTCACTGTTGACATTTTATTTTTCTTTTATTTATATTTTAAGATGAAAATAAATAAATATCGTTTATATAAAAAATAAAAATATATAAGATAGTTATATAGAATTTCATGCTAGATATCATGTAACTAGTTTGGTTATGACAATATAACAGTTAAGTCAGCCGCTGTGATTGTGAAAAGTATTATTTCCAATAATGCATTGTAACAGGGATGGTGAACACTTTTCAGTGTTGAATTGAACGCATTGTTTTCATATAACAAGGATCATACAGATTACTCTTTAAGTGATTTTCAACGATCAATATTTTATTTTTTTTATTTTTAAAAATTTCATTAATTTGTTTATGATCACAGTCTTTAAATTGGTTACCCATGAAATAAAATCAAATACTTAAAAAGACAGTCATCTAGACAGACATATAAGAAAACAATAACATAATTGTACTCTATTTTATATAATATAGATGATATGATTTTGAAATGATATTTTTGTATTTATAATAAAAATTATATAACATTAACGTTGAATAAAAGAAAAGAAATGAAAGAGAAATAATGTAAAATGAAACCTTAAGAAAATATATAAAATAAAAGAATAAAACAAAAACGGTTGTCTTGTAAGATATAAATGTTTCTTTGAATTCCATATGTTTGTCATAATATTAATGCAAATAACAATAATAATTTTAGTCTATATAAAATTGATTTTATACTGTAAGACGTATATATTCAACAATAAGAAATTTATGACTTATTTAAGAATAAACTAGAAATAAATTATTCAAATATTTTATAACATATCTAGATAAGCATATTTATTTATAATTATACTATTTATAGAAATAAATAAAATATTATTAATAATTAATTATATGTTTAATAAACAAATCAAAATTTTACTTGTACTTATTTTATGAAAATATAATTAATTATTAATAATATAACTGACAATTATTATTTAAAATTCTAGTTTTTTCAAACAACATTTCTTACTAGCATAAATATTTTATATTTTAATGTATTTTATAGAATAGTTTACACAATCATTACTCAGGATTAATAAATGTAATGATAATAATAATAAAATATTTATTATATAAAATGTATTTAGAGAAATAATATTAAAATAAAGAAAATTCAAAATAATTAATTTAAATAAATTGTTTTAAATTGATTTATGTTGTATAATCATATAAATAAAATTTAATTAATATTTATATGTAAATAGAATAAATGTAAACATAAATGGTATAGTGTTTGTGTTTCTTTAATATAATAAAAAAAGACGACGAAATGAAAAAAAAAAAATAAAAAAACTAACAACATATTAGAAAAGGAGTTCAACCTTGTTGTATTTATTTATGTATAACTTGTGCTTGATAAATACAACAATGCAACAAACAACAAACAAATTTTCTAAGGGATGAAATTGTCTGTCTGACTTTATTTTAATAAAATACAATACAATTTTAGTTTTGTTATATACATCCATATATATATATTTATTTATTTATACAAGTTTTCTTTTGACATTTGATCTGTACGTTGTACCATTAAATTTGTTATTTAAAGTATGGAGTACAGAATGAAAACTCATTTCATTGTTACTTGATAATATGTAGTTATTTCAAATAATAAAAAGAAAATAGTTTATTTTTTATATTTTCATTGTTATTATTTCGGTTTTTTTGGTCTTTTTATTAACAAAGCATCAAAAAACAATATTAATGAAAAATATATTTATATATAAATATTTATATATGTATATATATTTAACACTAGAAATAAGAGAGAAATCAACATATACAACGTATTTTGTATCTACAATTCCGTGAAACAATCACATAATGATGTCTTTTATCTTGTATCATTTAAAAGCATCTCGAAATAAGTTCTATTTGAATACTCAAAATTAATGAATAAAATAGTCAACTATCCATGTACTATACCAGTTAGTTATAATAATTATAATAAAAAGAAAAGCAGAGAAGAAAAAGAAAGTATAAAAATGAAAATAGTTAGTAATATATACATTTTGTTAAACAAACCATAGCATAATATTTGTCATATATACATATGTATAGCATATGTTATATAATACAATATTAATAAAAGTATAATAAAGAACAATCTAATATATAAAGTAAAGTCCGATTTTTTCGTGTGTTTCTGTAACATTTTGTAGAGGTGGAAAAATTTTTGTAGAAGCGGAAAAAATTGACACTATTTAGGTAGAGGGGGAAGAAACTAAACTATATTATAATAATTCCAACTCACTCTCTATTCTCTATTCCCCTTTTCTATTTTGAAAATGTACTATTGAAATACATTTTATGTAACGCCATTTTATTATAGCAGATCCTAAAATTAAAAATTTATTACGTTTTTTAACAAAAATACAATAACACATATACATACATACCTATCACTAGAAATTCTCTTTGTTTGAATGATTCATATGAATGAATATTATTTAATAATTACACTTTTAAAATTAGTTACAATTTCTATTTAATAAAACAATTTTAACAAAAAAATAATAAAAATAATTTTTTGAAACTAACAACACTATTCTTTTCACCACTAACAAAATTAAATTATTAAATAAATACTAACGTTTTAACTAAGTAACAATTTTTTAAAATGAATTGAACTGCGAAAAAAACTATATGTGTATTATTATGTTGGCCCTATTTGCATAAGGGAAAAAATTGATACTTTTTAGGTAGAGTGGGAAGAAACTAAACTAGATTATATGTAAATAATAATGACAACTCACTCCCTCTTTTTTCTTTTTTGAAAAAGTACTATTAAAAAATTAAAATGGATTGAGTATATGAATTGTTTAGCAAAGATTTGTTTACTAGAAAAATAAAAGCGCTTAATTTAAAATACAACTGTTAAAAATATAAAATACAACTGTTAAAAATGTTAAATATGCTTTTGAATCATATAAATCCTTAATTGTATTTTGCAAATTAAATAAATAATTTAAAAAAAGGAGGATCAGTCATTCAAATTATTTGAAATATTTGTCAAATTATAAATACAAGAAAATGTTATTGTCCTGAAAATATTTATGTTATGTTTTAAAAGGTTATTTAAAAATTATTACGGCAAGTTCAATTTGCTTAAACAATGAAACCGTAAAAATTAAATTATTAATTTTTTTATACCTTTTTTAATTACTCTAGATATTTAAAAGAAATCGTTATACTGGTAAATTAATTTTGATTTTAGACAACAAAACGACGGCGTTTTTTCCGATTTGAGATGTTTAACAAAATTTTATTGCGGGCTACCGATATACCTGCAGAAACTACAAAACAAAAACAAAATTTGTTTTGTTGCTAATTATTTTTAATTGTTTTTTAAACTGTAAAGAGAAATGCAGCTGAATTTTACAAAAGGTAGTTTTTGTTTGGTTCAGGTACGCATGCACGTAAAAACTAGAGAAAAATAATCTTCTATTAATTGTTATAAATGCTTTGATTTTTTAAAAATAGGCTCTTTAGAAAGTGAACATATACGTAAAACAAAATATAGGCTCTCTGATAAAAACTTTATTTTCATCCCTGAAATAGAATTTTGAATTGCATTAACAATACATCAACAGGCTATGGAATTTATTACTTTATGTTTATTTTTAATGGGAAAAGGCAAATCGGAGGTTTTAAATAAATATAAAAACTAAATATTGTCGGGACTTTAAAAATTAGCATAAACGGGGTTTCATTATATTCAAAACTTTATTTTACCGCCGTGCGAAGCCGGGCAATACCAGCTAGTATAATATAAAGTCTTTTATGTAACCAATATTATTTGTTTTACATATTTGTATAATCAGTTATCTGTTAAACATTTATATAAATCTTCAAGTAGTAGATTATATGGTTAGTTGTATTTTCTTTTTTAATTTAACAAAATTATTTTAACACGAGTAAACTGTCATTGCGTGTGTTTTTCATTAAAACCCTCTTGAATATTATATAATAAAATTTGTTCAACTTTTCTCTTTTCATGGGTTAAAATTATAACAAATTTGTATTAAAAGTGAATTTAGAAAAATCATTTTTTTACTTTATTTTCATTGCAAAAATGAACATTTGTGATAAAAAATAAACTAAAATAAATTAATTATCTCATTATGCTACAACGTGTGTGTATTTTAACAGATTTTTGCATTTCATTGCTGTTTTATTTTTGATGGTTTTTTCTTTTTTTCGTTGGTTTTGTTACTAATAAAACACAAAATACCCAATAAATATGTCGCAAAACCATAACACAGAATTCAGATGATTTTATTTTTTATTAAACTGCAATTACGTTATGTCATTTATTATTATTATTATTATTATTAATAATAATAATAATATTAATAAAAAAAAAATCCATGTATGCACAATAAATCAAAAATCTTTAACAATAAAAATCGAAAAACAGACAAAATCTGAATATTTATATGAAATAAATTTGACTATTTAAATTTTTTTTATTTTATTTTTGTCACTCTTTATATTTTTGCTCTTTTATTATTATTTTTCGTTGTTATCAAAAATTATAAATTTTATTATTAACAATAAATATATATATTTTTTTATTTCTTTTATTTGTGTTAATGAAAATACTCTGGTAAAAAATAGTAAAAAAGGGAAAAAAGTCTCTGTAAAAAATAATAATAAATCAATTGATTCGTATTTATTTAAATAAATAATACTTTTATTATTATTATTATTAATATTATTTAACAAGAATTATATGTACATATTTTATTGTTTATTATATTTAAATATATAGACAGATCCTTTTATATTTTTATTTCTCTATAAATTGAGTATTTATTAGTTGTTTAATATTTTTTTAATTTATTGTATTTACTTTAAATAATAATTCTTTTTTTTTTTGTTTTAATGCAAATACGATAATTATTATTATTTTAAATTTATATTTTTCGTTATAATTTGATGCGTTATGCATGTGTATTGAATAATTATTTCGCGGAAAATTCTATTTATTTTTTCAATTATTTACATTTTCATTGGAAATAAATTTTTAAAAGAAATTTTATCCAATTTTACAAATTAAAAATCTCTTTGTCATATAGATATTATTAAAAATTATTTGTTTTTTATTATTTATAATTTTCTAAGACAAAAATCTATAAATTAATTTTCTTCACTTTAATCTCTTACAAACGTTTTTCAACGTTAACGTTTGTTAACTTAAAAATTAAATTTAATTTCTATTTTTAATGAAAAACAAAAAAAAAAAGAAACGTTTTAAAATCCTTTTATATAAGGTAAAATATGCACACTAAAAAAGTTCATTTTAAATTTTATTAAATGTAACAATGAATATCAAAGAAATATTTATTAAATTGCATTTTTGTGTTAAAAAACATGATTAAAAAAATAAGAAATTATTCATTTTATAAATTAAATAATAAAAAATATCTCAAAGAAAATGTAAGTCATAAACATTTGCAGGTATTTGATAAAATATATCCACAGTTGTAGTTACAGCAAGGTAATTCTTTTCATTTTAATTAAATAATAAGGGATAATTTATGTTGAATAAATAAATTTATATTTATCTAATACATTTTAGACCTTTAGAGCTTATTCAGTGCATTTAGAAAATTTACTAACAATTTTTTAATCAATTCTGCAGTTCTGTTTAAATATTTTTCAATTCGATTAGTTCCATCTAGAAATATAAATCTTTATATAAAATAGTCTGCAATAATATTTAGTGTAGAATCAAGAATCAAATATAGTTATAAGGTTATCACAATTATCTATGGAATGACCACAAACTATGATCCTATAAACTGGACATAAATTATTAGAACACATTAAACATTTGCTATTGATATAAAATATCGTTTTTTGAAAACTGGAATTAATTATTCAATAAACATTTAATTAATTTAATCAAATTAATAAAGAGTAATTACATTTATAGAACTTTAAATACTTGTACATCAAAATGCATCAAAGTTGACCTGTAAAGCCTTTAATTAATTAATTATTAAAAGTAATAAATTATTATTGAGCGGTTAAAAATAATAATAATTAATTAATTAAAAAATATATATTATAATAGTGATAAAAATTCTATCTGGGTTAATAAAAACAGTATAAAAAAATAATATTAATTAATGATAAGCTTTATAGCAAACAGCAACAATGAATGCGAAATGTACTTACAATATTTTTTTTTTATATAACTAGAGAGTGAGAAAAAATAAATAAATATATAATCAAAGTAAATTATCATTTAATTAAATTTTATATTTATTGAATTAATTTTTGATTTGATTTTTGGTATCGTGATAATACTTTATTTTAATGATGTGTTTGTTATTTTTATCCATGTGCTATTTTGTTTTTTATTTATTCGGTTCTCATCTATATTATTTTCTTTTATTTAAAAATCAACAATAATTATTCATAAATAATTGATTGATGCTGCATTTGCAATGTTTTTATATGCTTCAATTTTATTTTTAATATTTGTGACCAATATGCAAAAAAAAAATGCTTTAACACCTTAATAGGTTTTAATTTTTTGTATTTATTTTACCAAAACAGAAAATACCATTAGCTTTTATCATACATTAATATTAGTACTATTATTATAGAATTAACTTTTAAACAGATTAAGTTATTATAAAAGCGTAAAAAGTTTATTATTTAGTTTTTGTTAAGTGTTGAGTGTTGATTGAATAAATTTCCTTTTAAAAATTTTTTTTTCAAAAGTAGAAATTTTCCTTATTTTTTTAAAATTATTATTATATTTCCTTCTTATAAAAAGTTCTGAGAAAACTTATAAAAAACTATTATTACGATTTAGCCTGTCTACTTATTCAACTTTTTATTTTTATTTTAATTTTTTTTTTTGAAATGATTTTATATTTCTATTAAGCATTTTTGATTTTAAGACATGCAATAATTCTCTTTTGTAGTTGATTTACTTTAAATTTGTTTTTTCTTTTCGTTGTTGAATTGAATTTTCATTGTTTTGTTATTCAATTTGATTTCCTTATTTATTTATTTTTTGAAATATATAATGTTTTTTATTTATAATTTTTTTTTATTTCAATTTATGTTGAAACTTTATGGATAAACAGTGGATTGAAATTACTAATTGAAATTTATATCAAGACATTTATTAGGTAAACAATAGGAAATTATTATTTATTTAGTTTATTAAAAATTGTAGGTTAATTTATTTTTAATAAAAAATAATATTATACAAAAAAGGAAGAAAATAACGTTCATGTTTAGAAGTTTAGCAACTTAATATATTTTTATTCCTTCTTTTATTTATTTCCGTTTTTTTTTTTTACATTTAACAATTTGAATGAGTTTTAATATTTTCCAAACATTTACTTCTTCATTTGTAAATTTTCAGGTTTTCAAAATCAACTTATCAATTTATCCACTTAGTAAAACTAAACCGAATGGAAGTTGTTAAAAGTTTATTTTTTCTTATTTAAATTTTCTTTTACTTTTTTAACTTCAATTTAAACTTTTTTTTTCTATATTATATTCATAAAAGTCTTTTAAAGATTATAATAATTATTATTATAATAAAGATTTAAATGAAAAATTTGTACTTAAACTAATTAATTAAAAAATAAAAATTCTCAATGATTTTGTTGAAATAAGAAAATTACTAAAGATTTTTTAAAAGAACTTTTAATTAATTAATTAATCTTTAAGTATTTGATATATGAGAAAAAAATAAAAACTTGATTGTAATGCTTATTTAAAGGGGATTTAACTAATAAAAAAGACGAAGATAATAATAAGATTCCATCATTTACGATACAAAACCACCTGATTTATTAACAATAAATGTAAAATTTATTGTTTATTTTTTATTATCCACTCAACAGTTATCCACTTAATATATTTTATTTCAAATAAAACTTCAAATATTAAGTTAAATTAATGCTGACTGCTTTTTATTATTAGTCAATATATCTCTATCCAATTATTATTTTTTTATTTTTATCGATGTACTTTATGTATACAAAACAAAAAACAAATGTATATACAATTAAATAAGGAAATAAATTTTCAATTTAAAATTGATTGAAAATTCGATTTTCTATGTTTTTTATTATTATTTTAGTAACAACATAAATGTAGATCAAAACCACATAAATGAGTGAAAAAAGAAAATAAAAGGGAATCAAACTGTGGTTAACATTGTCTACAAATTTTGATGGATTGTCAAAAAATAAAATACCATACTATTCTCATAGGATAAACTCATGATGAAAAGTTGTATTCGATGTTACGCCAACATACAGTAATAAAAAACAATAATAATATAATGGGAACACACAACGAGTTGAAACGATTATAACAAATGTCGCAAAAACAAGATTGTTACATATAGAAAGCAATAACAAAATGTATACAAATTGATAACCAATCGTAATTTCTATTTTTATTCGCGTGCTGTGCGTTACATATTTGCTATTTTTCTTAATTTTCTTATAGAGGATGATTTTGTTTTTTTTATTCGACAAAAAAAGAATAAAACATTGACTTTGTCCCAGCATATATCATAGAAAATTCTTTTGTTTTTTTAAGTCTTTTCTACCATCAAGTGTGTTGATTCACTTGCTTCCTTGATCTTTTTTCCCAATTCAATTTTTTTTTTGTGTTGGATCTTCTATACTTTTTACAATAAACCAAAAAATTATTTACAGTTGTGGGTTATTTGCGATGTGTGTATTTTATCCTGGATGACCGCAGATCGAATAAAACGAAATGTCATAAAAAATTTTATTTACTTTGTCGAAATAGGGGTTTGTATTTTCTTAAAAAAAGAATTTTTTTTCGTCTTTATTTTTATTTTCTTGATTTCTTAGCTCACTGCTGTTGTCATAGTTATTGCTGTTTGTTTTGATTTGATTTCTGGTATCTTCATTTTTATGGAGGCTTTCACTCCATAATAAATTTATTTATATCTGTCATCCTGTCATCCTTGATCCATGATATTGTTAAAAGTCTATTTCTATTGTTTTACTTCTATGTTTTTCGTTTTTATTTTTGTTTTCTTTCATCGAAATGTGAGCAATGAAAACTACTCGAGTAAATTGATTAAAAACTCTTTTCATGCTTTCTGCTCCGTTAAACACATTTTGATCATCAACAATATAAGGACATAAATAGACAATAAAATAAAATTAAATATAAAATTGTGAAACAAAAAATATTAAAGCTACTAGTTGACGGAAAAAATGTTGAAATTACAAGAATTCTATGACATTCATTTATTTTATTTCTTTCTTTTTTTTTATCAAATTTCAAGCAACAAAAAAATGTCCACTTTATAAATTGTTACTTAATTTTCATTGTTTTTTTTCTTTCTATTTTTATTTCTTATCTCTTAAATTTATTTCGTATCAAGAAAAACAGTTTTTACAGACATTTTCACATGCAGCCAAACTATAAAAGCATTAAAAAACGATTTAATAAGAAATATAAAACGAAAAACCAATTTTAAAAAGAGAAAATTAATGAAAAGTATAAATATAATGAGACTGGTGACAATCAATTATCGACTAAGCGCAATAGATTGCGAGAGTGTTGTGTGATAATAAAAAAAAAGTTTCATTGCAAGCGCTAAAAATTATTTAAAGGAAATTTCAACTAAGACAAAGTGGTTTTGTTTGTTCTTTTCTAAATTGTATTTTATTTATTCGTGTAATTAAACTGATTAACACTGTTTAGTATTTTTTTTTATATATATTTAACAATTTTAAAACGTGCTTTTACTTTGTATTTAACAATTCTTTGTTAAATAACTTTGAATAACTTTTTTTTTGTTATTAAAGTAAAAATAATAATAATTACTGTATTTGTTGCATTTCATCATAATGATGCTTAAGTTAAAAGAGACTTGAAATTTTAATTTTTGTTGCAATATAAATTAAATAAAATACATAGAAAAACTATGCTTTAACATAATACATACATAAATAATAGAAATTTTAACAGAAATAATTAAATTTTAAACAAGTTAAGGATAATTTTATGGGTTTTAAGGCTATTTGAAAAGTGAAAAACAAAAAGAAAAATTATAATAAGTATTTTTTTTTTTTTTTTACTAAAAAACTTTAATAATAACTTTTGCAATAGATAGAATACATCTGCGTTCTTAAATCGCGCTTACACTTTTATAATATAAAATAAAAACAAAAAAATTTACTCGCGGCATACCTTCAATTAATTTTGGTATTTAACATTGTTTATCTTTTTTATAGAAAAAAATTGTTTAATAAAGAAAAGTATGTTTGCAGAGATGATTAAAAAAGAAGAGAAAAATCGGATAGAAACAGCTTTGTAAGTATAGGATAATGAAGTAGAAAGAAAAAATTATTATTATATAAGAAGTTTGCTATGTGAAATAATAATAATAATAATAAATAACAAAGTTGTTATCTTTTCACTTTAATTTGAAAGTTTTACTAGCCAGTGCTGCAAAGTATTCATAAAAGATAACTTTAATGATGGTATATTGATCGGATTTAAAAGAAAACAAAAAAAACTAAATTTATATTTATAAAATGTTAAATGAGATGCGAATATTGATGAAGATTGACCAAACAATAAGAAAAAATCCGATTTTTTTTTTGATTTAAACAGAAAAAATAATAATAAAAAAAATGAACCAAACAATGTACATCATTAGATAATCTTTTCCTTATAATATCACATTCGATATTTCTTTGTCACTTTTCTTTTTATTCATTTCTGCAATGTTTGTATTCCTTAGTATATTTATGAAGAGTTACTAGCATTAAATTGATAGGATAGATGAAAAAAAAAATATATATGAAATAAAAATAAATAAAATTATGTTGAGTTCGCAGAATTTTGTAATATCTGTATAAAGAATGGTGAATGGGCAATAGCAATGGCGATGTCAATGGTTGAATATATATGGCAATTGGTATAAATATAGGAAAATAAATAATATATATAATAATAATAATAATAATAATAATAAAATGGATAAGATCAATGAGAGAAATGAGACGTGTCGGTTATGTGTAATATAAGGGCTCAAACGTTTCATACCGTTTTCATCCGAAATAAATATAAAATTCAAAAAAATAATAATAAAAAATGTCGAAGCGAATAAAATTATTTAGCTGAAAAAAAATATATTTATTCACCCAAACATCCAGCCTATAAAGCAATGGACATCAGTAGATGATGGGTTGGATTATAGACTAAATGAGGAAGAAATGGTTAACCGCACGACAGTTATACATGACACAGAAAAAAAAAAAATGTAATAATAATATCGGAAAAACGATGACAATGTCACAATGATAATATTTGGACAACAATATAATCTATTTTCTATTTTTACTACATATAATGTTCATTTACATTATAAAAAATATTTTCTTTTACATATTATCAAATCAAAAGCTTTCTTTTTACATATTTTACCACGTTTGACATTTGCAAATATTTCATTATTATTATTATTTTTATTTGATTAAATAAATAAAATATTAATTTTATCAATAACAATAATAATATTATTTTGACAAAAGTCACAATATATGTATATCTTAAACTGGTATATTTTTTTTATAAGAATGATTCAAAGCAACATACAGCTGTTTGTCCTTAAACAGAATTTGTTAAGCAAATTATAGTAAATAAACAAATAAAGACGAACAAAACAAAAGACCTATAATCCGGATGTATGTAAAAAAGAATATTATGATAATAGAAGTAAAAGGAATAGTTTTATGCTTTTTAGTTAAGAAATCGTTATTATTATTATTATTATTATTATGCGACGCATGTTTTGTAATGATAAAATGTTAAGTATAACGTAACCGGATATGTAAACATTGTTTTTTGTCATTATCGTTATCAAATATTTCTAATTTGAATGTTCTACTCTATATATGTCTTTTTTGGAAACTATAATAATAATATCTCTCGTGATAATATACTATTAAATTAATTTGCTTATAGTTCTTTAGTTTTATTCAATTTTTTTCGAATTTTATGAAAAGCTTTATTGTTGACAAAAAATTACTTAAAATCGATTATGTTGTCAACAAAAAAAAAAAAAAAGAAGAAAATTATTTATTTTGACTTTCTAGTGTTAAAATTTAAAAACAAATTTAAGTCTTATCGTTTAACCATTTTAGATTAAAGTTTTATCAACGTTTTTCGTATAATCTATATGCATGCTTTTTGATTAATTTTTGTACTACTCATAATGCTTGAAGATACACAAAACAAATTTCATTATATGACCAGTTTTTAGTTTTATTTTATAGAAAGTTGTCCATTTAATAGTTATAATAATCAATGTGGAATTGAATGTGTCAAATAACTTATAACATCGTTTTTATTTTAAATATTTTCCATAATATAGCTAGAGTATATGAATAAATTTTTATTAAAATTCTCCTTTATAACATTTGACTCTCAACAAATTATAGTATTATGATTTATGGGGAAATTACAATGATGAAAATTCACTAAAACAATAAATTTACTCTCTTTATTTAAAGAAAATTTAAGTCAATTAATAAATTTTCTTTTATTTATTGATTATAAATGCTTGTTTAAAAGTTTATCTATATTTTAAAAATGGACAATTCTATCGATATTTTTCTATGCTTTATGTTTGTTTTATTGTTTAAAAAAAAAAAAAAAAAAGATTGAAAATGGTTTATTTTTATTTTGGCAAAAACGTATTAATATTTATTTGACCAATTGCACTTAATAAAATCAAATAGTATTATAAAAAAATAATAATAAAAAGATTGAATTAAATTGTTACATATAATGATATATGGACGCATGCAATGGTGATCATTTAGACTGTGCTGATTTATTTTTTTCTGATACAACAAATTTAAATTTATTTTAATGGTGCGATTTTTTTTCGGTTTTTTTATCGCAATTAATTTATTTTTCTTCTTTTTTTAAAAAAAAAAAAAAACTATCGTATTTACGGTACACTTAAAATCAATTTATATTATCATGATTGATTACAATGAACAATGTTGTAAATCGTTAATTAACAATTCATTTATTATTTATCATAATTAAAAAAGACATAAATTTTATTTATATAAAAATAAATTTCCTTTAGAAAAATAATGTTTGACCGTTACTTGAAATATTGTAATGTAAATGAAAATTTTCTCTCAGTATCTATTATAAATTTTGACTATTTAATTTGATAGTTTCTTTTTTTTGCAATTTAACAGTCTACAAAATTTAAAAGATTTGTTTTTTAATTTAAATATTAATTTTTATACGTTTAAAAATTCGCCTATGTATTCTGCGAAAATTATTCGATACTCTTTTCACAACATAATATGCTTTCGAATGAAATTTTACATATAATGTTTGATATTATTAAATAATATATAGAATGAAAATAATCTATATTACATGTAGTGTGTAAGCGTTATTATTATTATTTCTTTTATTTTTCGTTTTATACCACTAGGATAGCACAAACAAAATAAAGGATGGATAACAATAAAGGATTTTATATTTAATTATGCAATAAATTTTATAACTACGTCCAGTTATCATTGTTGCCATTTTGTGATAACCTTGTCAGTGTTATCGCGGATTTACAATTTTATAGCCGTGATTTCTATTGCTGATTATAATTTTTGTTATTTATATATATATATAAATGACAAAAAGACGAGTAAAGAATGCTTTATATATATATATTAAACCGATAAATTTATTATATAACTGTTCAAAAATTTATTTTCTGGGTAACTAAACGGTATGAGAATGAATTTGTATTATTAAATTGTGCTTTCCTACATACACACTATATATACATGTTAATAAATAAATATAATTTTTCGGTGTATATGGATATGTTATTTAATACATAAAACTTATGAATGATATGATATCATTTGTTATTATATTCTTGTTTAATTTTTTTTTCTTGCTTTCCTTTATTTTTATTTTTGCTGCTATATTATAGCTAGTAGTTTATATAAAATAATGAACAATGTTTATCTTAATTTAATGTTTAGGCAATTCTACCACATGAATCCCAAGTTTTATCAGTTAAATTAAGCCTTAGTATTTAGTGTTATAGAGTTTTATATAGAGTATCATCTCATTCTCCTTTTGTTTATCAATTCTTATGTTTTTGCAACACATTTCAAAAAGCATCTATTATGGTAAATAGTATGTATTATTTGTTGAAGAAAAATTTCTTTTCAGGATTTATTTGATTCTTATTTAAGTATAGTCAATTTGTAGTTCTCCATCTACAATGTTAATGTCAACCCTTAAAATGATTTCTTGTTTTCCATCTTATATACAAAAATAAAGCATTACATAATATTTCTGTTATTATTATTATTCACAAGATAAATAATGTTGATTTTGATGTGGCTGCAAATTACTAGTGGATGGTAATATCTACACTCAACATTGACTAAACTTAGTTTAGTTTTTTGTCTTAAATTGTTCATTGAATTTCGTTTGACTACGGAATTAAGTTTATTCCATAGTACTTTGCAGAAAGCTACAAAGAATGAACAATGTCGTCTCAACGACACATTCTTGTATTTATTTATTTTTTCCTGTTCCTAAGTTTCTGATATTTTTTCTACCGATTTAAATTGTCAATGCTGATAGACTGAATTGAGAGTGCATTATCTGTATTTTATTGTTATTTCTCTTGGCTTTTTATTTTATTTTTTCCCTTCTGCCCTCTGTTATACAATTGTATATTTTTATTATAACTTCGTTCACAGCTATTTTTGCTACTTATTTTCTATGTGAAAATCCAATCACACAAATGACTTTTCTTTGTATCAATGTTTGTGCCACGTCGTTGGCAAATGTTGTTCAGCTATCGGACGTACGAATATATAGAAAACCAAACAAAAATGCTAATCGAATTGTAAAGCTAGTTTTTCTAATATTTATACATACTGTGTATTTTAGCATTAACGAAATGCAATGAGCGAAAACAATTTCGATATTAAATTGTTTTTTTTTTTTTTATTTTTTCATGCAATTTGTGGTGGTTTAAGAACATTAACTATGTGAAAACTATGAGACGAATAAATGATCATAGTATAATGAAAATAATTGAATCACAATGATTAAATTCTATTTTTATAAAAACAAAAACTAGAAAAAAGAAATGATTGTGTGTCAATAGTTCTAGTTTCCTACGAAAACAAAATGATGTTACTGTGTCCCGTGTGACAGTTTTTTACGATCTCAGTGGAAATCGAAACTTATTTTTTATTTGCTTCAGTTATAAATTTTTCCTTCGTTAATATTATTACATTTTTTCTATTTGCTTTATATATGTATCCTTATGTTTTTCAATGATTTTCCATGAGTAACAAGGTTAAAAAGTAAATAAAAAATAAATTTAAAGTTGAAAAAGTAATGAATTTTCAGTTTTTAGTATTTTTATACTTTAAAATAGAAAGTTAACAAAAAAAAAACTGTAGAGAGAAAAAATTAAATACGAATTTTGCAAGATTAATTTTTATTACAAAATAAATGTGAATTTTTTTTGCCTTCCTTTGCATAAATTTTATTAAATACATTTTCGCATAATATTTTTCGTTCTTTTTTTATTTGTTGTACTTAAATTATTTGTAATTCACTTAAAAATGATAAATTAAATTATAATTAATATAATTGAATGTAATCAAAATATTCTTTAAATTAAAAAGAAAAATAAAGAAAATATTTTAATTACGGAAAAATGCTATACAAATTTCTTTTAATTATTTAAGAATAAAAATAAAATTAAAAGAAAAAAAAAACGAAGAAAATTCTGCTAAATGGTTAATTGTGTTTTGTTTGTATGAAACAAGAAGCCTAAGGTTAGTCCTAATTTAAATTATTTATTTATTTTACATTGTTGACATATAGATGTGTTTATATTTTTTACTGTTTTATTTTTAAAAGACCTTCAATCCCCTGTTTTTGCCTTAACAAAAATAAAAAACAAGATGTACACGCGAGAATTTTAGATGAAAAAAAGGACAAAAAAAATTCTACTGGACGGCTGACGACTAGAAATGTTTATATTCTTTTTTGTTTGCTATTTTTATTCTGTTAAAAGAAAGCTTTCTCCGCGGAATAACTTAATAATATTAAAACTCTTAAAACGTATTAATTAAGCTGCTGTGTTTTTTCGTTTCTTTATTTTTTTTTGCCTATGTAACACATTTTTTTATTTTGTTCCTTTTTGTTGTTGGTTGACTATGGTTTTACATTTATATCTCTGATACGATACGACAGCCCAGTGAATCGTATCACTTTCTATATAATATTTGCAAGGAAGGCTTGTTAAATAAATAAATAGCACAGAGAATGAGTAAAATAAAAATAACGTGTTTAAGGACTAAAAATGCTTATATTTGTTTATAAATAAAATTTATATTAACATTAGTATGTTTATTGTTGCTTAATTAATGGCATTTTCTTCGTGATATTTAATCTTTTTTTTTTAATGTGAGAATCATAAGCACAAAATTGAAACATCATTCATTTTTTTTTCTTTCTTATAATGAATTTAAATAACATTAATTTATACAAATGTTTATTTATTTTAATAATTAAATGTCTTACGATTAAACAACAAAATTAAATACATATATTTAATTATAGAACTAATATACTTAGTTATATGAAGAAATTATAAAATAAATGCGTGTATACTTTTGATTTTATATAATAAAATTTTTGCACGTTTTACGTTTTAATGATTTTCTGTAATTTTAATGGTTAAAAATATAAATTTTTCTGTTGTTTTTAATTACTTTATTTATCATTTAATAAAAAATAAACATTTTTGTACAATTTATAAATAAGAAATTATCTTTAAATAACAATTTATATTCGTAACGAAAATAATAATCATCATTTTCTATGCTGTTATGCATTTAAAATTGACAAACTTGTTATTTTAAAGTATTTCTATTTGATCAAGCTAATGATTTAATATATGTGGCTTTTATATTTATCTTTTAGAAGAGTAATAATAAAAAAACATTTGTAAGCAATTTTATCAATTTATAATTATAAATAATTCTACAATAAATTATTTATAACATTTAAATATTCAAATATTTAAGTGTATAGTAAATATTATATAATTATTATTGCTATAATAATAATAATAATAAAGTTCAATAATATGATTAAGTAGAAATATTTTTTGATTATTGAAGCATTTTACACTTGAATAATTTTATATATTGTATCTTTTACTTTTGCTAAAATGAGGAAAATTTTATTCATTTATTAATTATTATTATGCTTTTAACTTGCATTACTGATAAATTGAAAATAAATTCTGTATTTATATAAATTTAAATTCAAATACAAAATCAATATACTTTTTATGCTTTTCTTTTGAGTTTGCATTTTATAAAATTTGATTATAAATTTTTATATATTAAATTAACATCTGATTTCTATTAAAATTAATAACATTTATGATTTTTGGTAACAAGTGCTGTCTTGTCGACATTATTTTTAAGACTTTTTGCTATTTCCTTATATAATTTGTATGATACTGACATGCTGTATATTGTGTATTAGAAATCAAAATGTAAAATCGTATAACTTTTTTAATGATTAAACTTACTTTAAAATAATAATATTTTACCTTTTAAATCAACTTTTTCGTTTTTTTTTTACCTATCTTAAGTAAATCTTTTTCTTTTTTTATAATAAATTTAACAATTTTATATGTATGCCGTATGTTAACAGCGCGTATGTCCTTTCGTTTTCTAACTTTTTATTTTATTTTATTTTAAAAAACGAAGACTTTCTCTTTTCATATCTGCACAAATTTCGTTTTTCTTTTTGGCTTTCTTTCTTTATTATTTATTTACTTTTAACTTTGTCATTTACCATAAAAAAAGGGAAAATTCTGTATTGTATTTGGCTATAATATTCGTTTAATGTTTTTTAATCTAACATACTTTTGTTTTTATAATTTTTTTTTTATATATTTTATGATTATGATGTGAAAATATGGAAAAATTTATTTAAACTTATTATATGTATAGCGGAGATGTTGGTATATTACGATAAACAAAAATCTTTATATTTTCTTTTCTTATAATTTTATAATTTGACAACATTTTTTATTTATTTAAATTTTCTTTATATTTTTGCGTGTTATTTTTGCTTAGTTTTTTCTAGCTTTTCTTTTTTGGTATTTTCTTAATGAAAATTGTGTGTATAATCATTTGTAACAGAGCACAAAACAAACAAAACAAAAAGTAAAAGAAGGGAAAACATACCAAACCAAAGTGAAAGAAGTAAAATCTCACGTTGAATAGATGCCAAAAAAGAAAAGAATTAAATTAAAAAGATAAAATTGAAATGTATAAATCGGGTCGACGGCCCTTACATTTAACATTAACAATCCAAATTAAAACCAAATCTTCATCTTTTTTTTTTTTGAATATTTTTCTTTCTTCATCTAAATTCTATTTGTTTTTCGTTTTTTTTATTTTTTGTCTAAAAGCTGCTGCTGCTGCTGTTGTTGTTTGCCGTTTTATGCTTTTAATTTTATTTAAAAGCTATGCAAAAAAAAATAAATTTATTTCTAACAAAGTGATTATATTTTTCCTATTTTCCCTTTTTTTTTAGAATTTATTTACACTTTTTTTTTTTTGGCACATTTCATATTTGTTTATAAAATCAAAAAGAAAAAGAAAAATCATATTTTTTTTTCACTTTTATCATCACTTTTACTCATTCTTTTAGATTTGAAATAATAATAATTTGCAGAGATTTTAATTTAAATGAATTTGAATATTCATATAATTTTTGTTTTTTTGCAATTCTTTTATGAAATCAAATTTTATGTATGTTTGAGCTGTAGAACTGACCAAAATAAAATAATTATTTTATTTTACCTGTTATTATTATTATTATTATTATTATTATTATTATTATTATTATTATTATTATTTTGGACAAATATTAACATCACATAGATAAAAGGATTAAAAAGCTCAGTTGATGAGTAATTCTAAATTTAACTTTTTTAGACTTTTATGTTTTTTATTTATTTGTTTGTTTGCTTCAATTTTTTATTTTCCAAATGGAATTTAATTAAAAATATTCGAATATCTGTATTTTTTTTTGTCTTTTCTATAATAATATTTTTATTTTTTTTTGAAAAGGAAAAATTCATTAATTTTTATCAACAAATACCGAACTGTTTTTATTTTGCTTGTCATATTTTTATTTGTACTTTCCAATAGATATGCTTTATAATGTCTAATTTAATTAAATAAATAAAAATTATAATCCATCTTTTTGTTCTATACTATTTAGCGAAAATATTTTGCATATTGATAGGAATATACAACAAACTGATTAATATTTACCTTATTCTGTGTATTTTGTTTTAATATTATTTTGCTGTATGCAGGTTTTTTTTTTAAATTTTTATCAAATAACTATGCGACTGTGAAAAAATTCCAATTATTTATTTTACTATTAAATATTAATATTTCGTAAACGTTTGATGAAAATTCCTCAAAGTAAATGAATTTTTTATTAAATTTCTATAATCATAATTCGACTTTATTTGTATAAACTACCTGAGACTGTATATCTAGTAATAAAATCTCAATTAAATAAATAAATAATTTTATGTAATTAGTATTATTATTATGATACAATGTTTAAATTAACATAATTGATATAATTCGTCGGACATTTCTATATTCTGTTTTTCTATAGTAAAGCGACACAGGAGTCATATACGACATAACAAAAGCATACTTATAATATGATTCTGTGTAACAATCGTTGAATGTTACTCATAATAATACACACTTATTAGGACAAACTGTTTTCAAAATAATAATAGTAAATTATCCTAATAATACTAACAATGATACTATTAAAACTCAACAACCTTCTAATTGGTTATTCTAATTGAATGTTGAACAATATTAACATCAAAAAAAAATAATATTATTATTATTATTTTACAAAATTAAAGACCATTTTACCAGCCATTGAATAAGCACCCAAAAAACATACTAACAGAGATAATAATAAATGAAATAAAAATAAAAAATTATTATATTTTAGATAATTAAAATAAAATTTTATTCAAATAAAATTTTATTTATTATTTTGTTAATAGTCAAGGGTTGAATGAGTTAAATAATTATATAAATTTTTCGATCTTTTCCGTTTGATAATTTTACCCTATTAAAAAAAACAGTAACAACAACAGCAGCAGCAATTTGACCTAATTTTATTTTAAGCACTTTGTGTGCTTTTTTTCCGGTTAAATTTATTTTTATTAATATTGCTATTATTATTGTTATTATTATTTTTTAAACAATTAAAAACATTTATAAATTAAGAAATAAGTAATATAGAAATTCTTGTTAATACTTGTTACGGTTGATTATCCTTAAAATTAATTATTAAAAATTACCGAAAGGCATTTAATGGGAATCTTATATTAATTTCTATTAAAGTGCTTTTACTGTAGGAAAATGCAGCACTTTAAAATTTAAATTATTATTTATCATTAAACAAGTAAACTTTAATTTTCACATCATAAGAAAACTTTATTTAAATATTAAGTATTATGTTTAAATAATTAAATTTATTGATTATAGCATATTGCGGCGATTTAAATTTTTGCAATATAAAAAATATTAAATCTGAGCTTTAAGTAGATTTTATTTATTTATTGGATATTTTTGTGTAAACATAACGAAAGTTAATAAATTATTATCAATCAAAGTAGTCAATATAAGCAATTTTCATTTTTGCACAGGCATTTTAAAGTTTTTAATAAGTTTTCTCTATTTTTTAAAGTCATTACATGACTTTACTACTTGCAAATAATTTATAACATTTATATTTTCTTGTTATTATTATTTCTTTGCAATAAAAACAATGTCTATGTGCAAGATTTTAATAGACATACGACTAACTTTTTTTGTATAATTTATTAATAAATCAAAAACGGAAAAGAAGCTTAACGTCATCCAGATAGTAAAATATAAATAAAGAAAACATTTCTCAAAACTGACATAACACAAATTAAGTAAATTCGATAAATTTTTGCATAGATAGAAGAGAGAGAGAGAGAGCAAAAAAAAAATACAAATTGATTAATTAATGATTTTTTACAAAATACTTTTTTTTTTAAAACTAACTTTATAACATTAATCAATTAATTTGCATTTTTCATTTTCTAATACTTTCTTTTATTATTGATTTTGTTTTTAATTTACTTTCGGTACTTTGAATTTCTTCAATAAATTTTCTACTAGACATCTTTCGGTATTTTTCTTATCATTTTAAATAATTTTAATTTTTAAAAATAATTAATATGGAAAATCAACGAATTTATTTCGATAAAATATTTTATTGTTAAATATTTTTATTGTTTTTTAGTCATAATAAAATGTCAAAAAGATCAAAACGATACTTTAAATATAACACTTTTAACTATGTTTATCAAGAACATAATGATACATAAATTTATTGATGTGAATAAAATTGATAAAGAGACGAATTTATAAATGTTTTCTTTATTTTATTTTCATTGAGAAAGTATTTTCTTAAATAAAATTTCAGAAAAATAATAATAAAAATAATAAGGAGAGTGAAAATAAATTATAAACATCCACGTGGACAGTGATTGAATTTCACTAATTCAAATAATAAAATAAAATTTTTATAAATGAAATAAAATCAGCGAATAAGTAAATCTATAATAAAAAATAAATTCATCGAGTTTAATATAACCGTTTTTGTTCCGTGCGAAATCCATTAAACATTGTACAAATCTAATTCTTTATTTTTTATTATTTTTATACTATCATTGTGCTTTTTTTTCTGGTTGTTTCTTTACTGACTACGGTGGTTATGTTATTTCCATGACACCTTACTCTGTTTCATTGTTGTTATTTTTTTGTCATCATGATAATTTTATGTTTACTGAAAAATTTATTTGTAACCAGAATACTATTAAACGTATTCTATCGTTCTGAGGTTTTTCACGGTTTTCATTTATATGCTTATAAAGGGGTTGTCTATGCGAATGAGGAATGATGATGTAAAAATAACAATAACAAAATGCTACCAAGTAATTCTATTACAATAAGAAAAGATTTTTATTTTTATTATTATGTTTCCTATTGTTCTTGTGCCATTTCTTTTGCCTCTTTGTAATTCAAAGTGTTTTCACCGCAAAATAATGCAAAAAAATATGCTTGATAATTTTTTTTTCTATGTAATAATTTTTATTAGTGAAAATGTGCTTTTCTCTAACTTTTAAATATTAAAGAAATTAATTTAAGATATTTAAATTATTTACTCTGACTGATTTTCTATTTAATAACAATGCTTGTTGCATTAATGAAATTTCTATTATGTTGACCGTTCATTTGAAATGCATACAAATAACCAAAAAAAAAAGAAAAGTTAAAGGATCAACAATAGGAATACTTTCTACCAAAGATGACAATCAAAAAGTTAAAATTAAGAAAAATACCGAAGAAAATATTACGTGTTTTTGGGGAAAATGTTTAAAAACACTTTACATAGTTTAAACAAATAAAACACAAACTGAATAACTTGAGACATTTTTATGTTGTACAAAACAATCAGAAACAATAACAATAAACAAAAGTATCCAAAAAAAAATTTTTTATTGTAGTTTTTTTTTTATCTACAATTTTTATTTATTTATTTTATCTTCTGTTTTTTATTTATTTTTTTGTATAAACGTGTCTAGCAACTTTGTGCTTTTTTTTTCATACTTCGTCTACCTTAAAGTTCTTTATATAAAATGATAAAAATGAATGCAAAAAAAAAAAAACATCTTTATATCTTGTAATAGAAATATTTATATAAGAAAATGTACAAATCACAAAAGAAATGTAAAAAAAAAAAAAATCGGAAATTTTCAATAAAAATGAAAAAAATGAAAAATCTGTTTTTCTTTTTCTCTTCTGTCGTTCTTAACTATTTATGTATGAAGAAGAATATTTTTTGTGCTTTTTTTATTATTTTATTTCAATATTTTTCTTCGCTTTTATATTTTTTTCGACATGGAAATGTTGTTTGTCTGTAAAGATGAAGCAATTCATATATTGACACGAGAAGAAAAGTCAACATCCACAATACACAGTTTGTGTATATAAACGACCATATATAATAACAACAACAGCAACAAGAAAAACAGTAAAACGTTGAAAGCAATAACAGAAAATACAGTAAAGAATAAAATAAAGTAAAAGCATATAATATATGATGGAAACGTAAAAGAACTGAGTAGAGATGACATAAGAATATAAATACGACAAAAAAAAAAAATAAATAAGCAACAAAACTAAAATTCTATATATGAAGAATTGTATGTATAATAAGAAAAACGAAAAAATTTTTGTCAAAACCGATGACTATGACTATATACTGCAAATGACACACGACGAATTGGTGTAACCATTCACTCAATATACACAAAGTGATTCGAATAACACAAGAAATAAATAAACGAAAAGAAAAATTCTATAAATGGTGAAATGCTAAACGATTTTCGTGAGTTTTTCTTTTATTTATTTTTCAAAGAAAAAAAAAAATAAACAGGTGGAAGGAAAATGCTAATAATAATTTAATTTCAAATAATTGATGTAATGAGCTTTTTTTTCTTGCTTTTACATAAACAAATGTACTTGCCATTGCCCAGTACACTTGGTGACTGTCGCAAAAAAAAGTTGAATAACCGGAAACAATTGGTTATTTTTTTTTTAAATTTAAACTTTTGAGATTTGATCGTCCTTTTAATAAAAGTAAAAAAAAAAAAAAACAGAGCATAGTAAAAACGTAACAAAAAATTACTAACAAAGGAAATAAAAATTCACAACATGTTTTGTTGTTATTTTATATTATTATTATATCAAGTGGATTGGTACGTATGAGGATTTACTTATTCGTATGTGTTACTGTCGCGTATACTGTCGTTCTCTTTGTAACCCCAAGACAATTATATTTTTTCTTTTTTTTTTTTTGGAAGTCAAGTCCCATAAAGAGGACGATAATTTAAACCTATTTGAAATTCACAAAAAAAAAAAAATAAATAAATAAAAACGAAAAAAATACATTTATTGCTTCCTATTTTTACTTTATTTTCGTTTTTCTTTTGTGTTATTATTATTATTTTCTTCTTTTTTTTTAAAGTATTCACACTTCTTATAACCGTATGTATATATAGTGCGTATGAACATGTTCAAAAGCATTTGTTTCAGTATTCATAAATTTTCAACGAAATTCCCTTTGCAGTGCTTTTAACTCAGTGCTACTAGCAAAAAGCTTACACAAATCCTGTATGTATTACTAAACTGAGTGTTGTCGTTTTGTTATGTATTATATGACCTTGGGTCGTCTCTCTACTACTTTTCGTTTTTTTATTTTTTGTAGTTGGGTGGCTATATTATCATACAAAATATAATCGTAGTGTGATGATAACACATCGTTCGATTTCTATGAATATTGTCGCATATATTACTTTATATATATTTGCAGATCGAAATACACATAATGTGATGACATGATTTTACTGAAATCGTATACAAGTACTTAAAATTTACTAGAGTTTATGATCACTGATTTGTTACAAATTCAATAATACCAAGTCAATAGATATATTATCAATATTTCATCCTTTAATAAAGAAAATTCTACTTTGTTATAGGAATTAATTGAAAACACGTTCATATGAAAAATTATAATAATAATAAAACTGAAAATATGATTTTAATTAATTGTTTTTCTGCAATTATAATTTTCAATGTTTTATTAGCTGATAGTCTCCTCGCTTTATTTGAAGGAGAATCATATAATTTTAATTTCATTGACAGTGTGCCGGCAAACAAATGCCTAACAATTTAATGTATTTCCATGAACAAGGACAGTGTACTTCTCCTTTCATTGAATAGGGGCAATGCTAAAAGGATATTCTTGCATAAACATTTTTTAGTATTTCATGACAGTGTACCGTCCTTAGTAATGTAAGGATATCTCTACAAATAGGGGCACCTTCAATATAAATTGCTGTAAGCAACAAAATTTGTAATTCAATGACAGTGTACCTGTAGCTTGTTGTACTGCAAAGGGGAATTCATATATAAAATAATTCTTTTATATTTCAATGACAGTGTACCGAAACAAGGAGAATTATAAGGATAATTTCGAAATACAGAAAAGGAGAATTGGGTATTTTTTCCAATCATATTTCCTATAGTAAATCACTGAAAATTGTAAATATTTTGCTCCTTTCTAAACAAACATAAAAACATTTAAAATGCTTGTAACAAGCGAACTTTAAATTCGTCCTTTAAATCCTCTTTATTTATAATTATCGATTACTTTTTGCATAATTTAGTTTGAAAAATTAAATAACGAATTAAACAAAAAATTCAATTGATTGCAAAAATTACATTTTTTTGCATTTTTATTTATTTAATTTTTTTGTAATGAAAATATCCTTTTTTTTTAGTCATTTTCTTTTGTTAGAAAAACAAAAATGTGAAAAATTTGCTTGTTGAAAATTATGGTATCATGATCACTATAAAAAGGTTTAACTAGTTAGTATGAGGAATAAAAATAAAATCCCAAAGAAAATAAAATTATAACATCGGTTCATATCTTTCTCTGTAAAAAAATAAAAAAAAATAATAAGAATAAATAAAAAATTCCGCATATTTTCCATGCCAGCAATCACTTCCGATTTTTGAAATTTTTCTTTATTTTCAGCTGACATAAAAATCGTTATACTTTTATCTTCAATATATGTTAGATACGTATAACACATTCCTCATTTCACCTTTTACAATATATGTATATAGAAAATATTTACCTATTGATGTGGAAAATGTCTTGTCTCATTTTCTTTAACTGGCTGACGATATACGAATGAAATATCTATTGAGTTAAGAATAAAAACGTTGTCGAGCTGAATATGAATGAGTTCTTTTTAACCATTACGGCTGAGAGAATTTTTGTACCGATTTAGATTGCTTTGTAAATGGTTGGGGAATTAACAAAAGCTAACAATATAACACGTTGAATTTTTAACAAGTTTGAATAAAATCAAATAAGATGTCACTTTGGTATTTCGGGCATTACATTATATTTGTAACTGGACATACTTGGTTCTCGCCGCTGCGTCATTTATTACATTTAAATCTTTATAGAGAATATTTGATATCGTTAATGATTTTCCAAACTCAATGATTAAAGCTAAGCACAACAGAAGTGAGTTTTAGCACGCCAAATCAGTACAGTACACCACGGTACAACAGTACAGTTATTTTACAATCAAATATGCAATACTACCACGTACATATTCTATTTTTCTATACGAATATGATACTGATGAGATAGGTTTTTTTTTATCAAATCAATTGCGATGGAGTAAATCTCTAAATTCTTATCTCTTGGTTTTCAGTTGTGAGCTTAAACGAAATTGTATATATAAAGCTCATTTCAGTCAGTTGCGAATTCTCTTTGTTAAATGCAAGCTTTCAGTTCGTCGTTGGATGCTTTTGGAACAACAATCACGTACATCGTATAAATTTCAGTCTAAAGTGACGATATTTCAGCTGCGGGCTGGCGTATTTATTTTACTTTGTGTATCTTTTTTGCTTTTCCTGTTATTTTTTCCTTTTTTATTTTTCGCTATAGCGACGTTGTGCACGTTCATGTATGAGCAAAAATACTGTGTGAAAAGCTAAACAGAAACCAATTCGTATGCCTCTGTATGACGATGATAACAACGTCGTTGACTATACATACTTCGATAAGAACGACGACAAGAACAGTAACGCCGCCAATGATTATTACGGTGGCAGTATTGAACATACAGAAACAGCCACAGGCAGGCAAGCAGCAAGCAAGCAGCTAGTCAGGCTCAGTCGCAGGCAAAAAGTTCAACAAAATTTTTCTTTTTTTTTTATCATAAATATTACCTCATGCTCCCTTTCCTTTGATTACTCCAATGGTAGTCAAAAACGTTTGTTGGTAAACGCTAGTAGATGGTACCACAGTATTGGTTGATTTTCTCAGTTTTCGGTCGACCGTTGTTAGATTAGCACGTTGAACGTGCTCCGTCACGGAAAATACAAAATATATTTGTTTAGTTATTCGAATATTATAAAATTACGTCGACACCAATGATGGTAAACGATTTTTTTTTATATTTATTTGTAATATTTATCTATTTTTGTTGATCAGAATCACATATTTTTGATTACAAAAAAAAAAAAAATAGATAAAATAAATCAAAAAAATATTTAATGTGTGATTTATAGGTTCTGATAAAAAAATAAATTTGAATTTAAAGTTGCAAAAGAAAAAGAAAAAGAAAACCAAATAAAAGCGGAAATATTCAAAGCACAGAAGACAAAAATGTAATAAGGAAAATGGATAGATTAAGAAAAAAAAGTTACAAAAAAAAAATAAAATAAGTGGTCAAAGTAAAATAAGCTTTTTAAATAAAAAGGGAACGGACATATATTATAATATAAACAAAACGTACACGTTTAGAATATATAAACTTTTAATATACAGTTTAAGTGTGACCAATTTTTAGTAAAGCTTAGTTTGTGAAGAGAAAAAAAAAAACAAAAAGAAATCCCTTTTCCTTAAGAAAGAAAGAAAAAAAAAATTTATTCATTTGAATGAAAATAAAACAAAATAAAACCCTTAAATGTGCTTCAAATCTATAATGCATTTTCTTTCCCATTTTTTGTGAATAATTTTCAGTAATATATTTATGTGTTTGTGTATAATTTTGATGTGTAATTTCTTAAAGTAAAAACTAAGCAAAAAATAAAAAAAGAAAAACTACGTAAATAACGTATAAGAAAATTCTTGATTACACTTTAAAAATATTTTAATTGAAATTAGTATAGCGTGCAATAGAAATAAATAAGTAAATAAATTTTTGTGAACGTAAAGTTAATGGTAGTTAGTTGATGGTTTTTTATTTTAATTTTCCTTTTTTTTCACATTTCTGTTTTTCTTTAAATAAATAATAAGAAACAGAAATAAATAAATAAAATAATAATAATAACACAGCGTGAAGTATTAATATAATTTCTTATTTTATTATTAATTTATTTAATTTTATTATATATGTGTATATACATATATTTATTTTATTTACTTTGGTTCATAAATTTTCATTAGAAGTAAAAAAAACTGCATAATACATATTACTCTGTGCAAAGTAATGTTAAAAATGTTTGTATGGTGTGGGTGGTTAGTTTGTTTGCGGTGAATATAAATTTGATAAAAATATTTGTGTGCATTATTTATCATTGTTTTTCTTATTTTATATTTAAACCATAAATTGAGTGATAAAACAATGCATAGTTAAAGTTGTGTATATATGCATACATTGTCATAGTGGTTATAATTATGTTAGGTCGATAAAATATGATTTCTGTATAACAAAAGTAAAACGCGGGAGACATTATTTTGCAATTCATACGATTTAAAATAAATAATAATAATAATAATAATAATAGCAACGATGGACAACAAACATTGTAGACAGTATTCAGAATATAAAGCAAAACTAAGCAAATATAATAATAATAATAGTAGTAATACTAATAACAACAATAACAACGGATGGACAAGCGGATGGACACAAAAATAATAATAATAAATAATAGCAACAACGAAACTTTAGAAATGGCACAAGTAACATCAGTTGCAGAAAATAAAGGAAGAATAACTATTTAATAGTTGGAATGGTTATTCCATTTCATTACAAAAAAATAAATAAATAAAAGAAAAAAATAAAAATAAATAACGAAAGGAAAATAACAAACAACCTCAATGTAATAATAAAATAAACAATTTTCGCATCGTCTATTTCTCCATAGAAAACTATTTCGAGTTAATGCTACATACTGATATGTGTTTTTGTGTCTAAATTATGATTTAGTTATTTATTCAATGGTTTGATGATAATAATGATGATGATGACGGTAGTAAATAGAATGTGAAGACTTTTAGTAAAATAAATAAATATAAAAGAGGAAAATTCGAAAAAAAAGGAAAAATTAATATCAAAAATAGATAAAGCAAGTAGTACTACGGCTAATTCTTTGAAATGAACTGTTGCCGAAATTTAGAAATTCAATAATAGAGAAAAACCCAGTTAGGAAGGAAAAATAAATAAGAAATAATTTAGTAAAGTATTAGTAAATTAGTGGTAGTAGGAGGAGAGATGATACCTAAATAGAAAAACTAAATAAAATAGCAACGTCTCTAACCTAAATATTGTGTAACTTTTATACAAGCAAAATAAAATCAAATAATAGTAATAAAAAGAAAACGATGAAAAATTCTTGATCTTTTGCCTGACTTCGAATAAGTTCCTATTATTATTATTATATTCTTATTTTTGCCATTTTAACTTCTTGATTTTACCATTCCTCCACCACAATCACGTATTTTATTCATTTTATATTTCTATAAAAAAAATTGAACAATTTTTCTATAAATTTGTAACTTTTATATTTTTTTTTCGCTCTCTAACTGTCTTATTATGAATAATAGGTAAAAAGATTTGTACAAAATGATTTTGATTTTGATATTGTTGATGATTTTCAAGTAGAAATAAGTTAAAAAAGTTAGACGCAACAGTATAAACAAAATAATAAATGTAAGGAAAAATAAATAATCAAACGCCTAAAAAATCGAAAATAACAAGTAAAAATTGTAGAAACTCAAAGTTTATTTATTATTTAATTTTGTCTTATTTTTTTTCTTATAGGCTGTGTAGTGTCATCGTTTTGTTGTGTTTTATTTTATTCTTCTTGTCGATTATTTTTGCTTTAGCAGAAGAATAACAGCCAAAGTAGAGTAGAGTATGAAAAATAAAATTACAGAGAAATAACATTATAAAAAAAAATGGAAAAACAAGTTTAAAAAAAAAAAATAAATAAAGAAAAACGCGGTGACGAAGACACAACACCGACAACATCAACTTGGGAAAAAGTTTCTCAATTTTTTTTTTTTATTTTGTTGAAAGAAAAGCGCAAAAAAAAAATAACTTAAAAAAATATTATCGAGAAAATAGAAGTAAAGTAAAAAATTTGTACAGAAGTTCTTGATTAATGATTGTATGTATATAGAAAAGAAAAAAGAAGAATAAACACACACAAAACTTATGATTACTTAGCTGGAAAATATGTTTTTTCTCATATATGTGTGGCCGTGTGTGTATTGTGCTTGTTTGTTATCTTATCAAAACAACAAAACCGTGCGACTTATAAACACCAGCAATAATAAAAAAAAAACATTGTATATGATGTCCAAATGTTGTTTATGTTATTTTTTTTTTCGTATGCTACATTTAAAAAGAAAAAAAAACAACACAGCATAATAATAATAATAGTAGAAAGGAGAAAATTTAACGCTACTGAACAAATAGAAGAAAATTTCATGTGTACAAAATGTTATAAAAGAAAATCACGTTTATTGGATAAAATCTACTCAAGCTATACTCCATTTACGTCAATTTTGCCTCGATTTTTCAAAAAAAAAAAAAAATTAAACCGCATTACCGAAAGGAAAAACTGAAGAACAAAAAAAAATGCTTTTGATGCAAAGAAAAATAAACACCAAAGTAAAATAGGATAGAAAAGAAAAACAAAAAAGAAAATATTGAAAGGTTGTCGAATAACGTTTTCATTTTATTATCATTACGTTTAATTTTTTTTTCTGTTTTTTACTTTGCTCTCTCGCTGTTTTCTGTACGTTTTTAAGTGTAACAACATATTCATCATCCGACGGTTATTATTATTTTTTTTTTATAAAATCAGTAATGTAATTTTCGTTTCAGTGATAATATATAATTTTATATTTTTTTTGTTGATGCATGTTTATCTTTATTATTTGCAATCTTTATGATTAAATCTGTACACCTTTTTTTTATTACGAATTATTCCTCTATATTTATTTTTTTTCTGTTCTCGTAAATTTCATTAAAATTATAATCAATTACGCGTTGCTTTGCATTTATTTAATAATTTAAATATAAATTAACATAATTTATACGATCATTGATAGTAAAATTCTAATTTATATTAATAATAATGTCTAGTTAGATAGAATTTATTAATATTGATTAAGAATAGAAATTTTATTATACAAGAATAGAAGATAATTTTTGGTTTAATAATAAAAAATGACTAAAATATAATATAATTAACTGTCTAATACAGATGGGTTTTATTATCAAATTAATAATCATGTTACAAAATTACATGACGTTAATTAATGAAAATTGACATATCAATGATTTATATATGACAAACGATAACATCATTTATTATTATTATTATAATAATAATAATTATTATTATTATTATTATTATTATTATTATATAATGTTAACAACAAATCTTTATCTTGTGATGATGACATCAATATTACTAAAACTAAAATCCTTTACAAATATAATATTAAGCTTTTAATTATCTATCTATAATATAATTAATTATTTCTTAATTAAAGGTTGTATAGTGCTTCAAACTTAATAAAAAAATAAATAAAAAAATATTAATTAATTATATAATAAAATAATAAAAAAAAAACTAAATTAATATTTAATAATAAAATTAATATAAAAAATTATGCAGTGAATTGTGTTTAGTAAAACAATGTGGAATTTTCTTCCATAAATAATTAATTAATTAATTTATATAATAGTGGCATAAATCATTTATCATGTAGTGTTTTTATATGTAAAATTAATTTTTTTGTTTGGTTTATATAATTAATTATTATTACAAGAAACAAAAGTGACAAAGAAAAAAAAATTAATCGTGAAGAATATATTTAATTTATAAAAAATTTTGTATGGTGACCTAATGTTTTATTGTTGTGCTAAAATGAGGATTAATGAGCTGCTTGGTGTTTTATTTTGTGAGATTATATTGATTGTGGATTTTACCAGTGGCAAATATCCAATTGAAATATTAAAGGAGAAACAAAGTAAGCATTTATTTGTCTAATTATTTTAATTTGTTTTAAACAATTAAAAATTATAATTTTATTTAAAGTTTTTAATTTACTGAAAATTATTTTATATTTGAAATATATTTGATAAAAAGTTTGCTAAATATTAATTGCATTTAAATTGCATTTTATTTAACAAAAACAAATAGAAAAAGAAAATTGTTTTTTTCTATAAAATGTAATTAAAGTCAAATCACAAATTATTTCTATAATTTATTAATTGTCGACGCATATAAATTGTTTTCAAAAAGTTTTCGGATTCAATTTAACAATTTGTGAAATTCCGTTGTGGCACACCACACATATCATCCTTTTTACACATTTTGCTTTTAAGTCTAAAGCATTATTGTAGAAAAATAAAATTACTTCTTTATACCCTTAAAAGTGGTATATCAGTAGGATATTCATTTTTATTTTTACTGGGTCTCTAATGAAATAGTAAGCTTTCAGTTTATAGTGTGTATTATCTTTTAGAATATATATATATAGAAGAGATGGAAACTTTATTTAATTTCCTTCATTCGACATCTTTCCATTGATTAACTTAATCTTTTACCTTAAGGTTTTTGTGAAACAACATATTATACGTACGTGTGTCGTTTTTTTGTTGTCTAAATATTTAGCTCAAACCAGTTTCTCAGTATGTCTCATTTACTTTATATATATATATATATACACAGTTGTATGTTTAGAGTTTTAAGCTTTCAACAGAGAAAACGACAACGATGTTGTTTATACAATTTTCTATAGAAAAACGGACGACGTATTTCTTCATGTAACATGGGTGTTTATGTATGAAGCAATCAGCTAAAGTAGCATCCTTTTAACATTTTCCAGTTATTTCCTTTTCGGGTTATACCTATATTCTAGTTTATACTATTTTTATTGCTATATATTTATATCTATCTAAATATAAATACATATATATATATGAGTACAAACTTAACTAATCTCAACGTATTTACGTTCGATAAATACACAATTTATATATTAAAGCAGATCGTATGCTTTTTTTTTCTATTTTCTACAATTTTCATTTACATTTTCTCCATAAATAAAATAAAAATTAAACTCATTTATTTTCAAAATAGAAAAAATATAGTAAAATCTAGTAAAATTTGGCAAATTTTAAAATTTATATTTTCTAAGCGTATTGTATAATGTGAGTTAGTCGATTAACTTGATGTATTTATAACTAAAATATATGATGGGTAAACATGCGTAAGCACAGTTAATATACATATATTTATTTATTTTAATTTTTTATGTTATAAATTTAGTGTATAAATTATAATATATGAGCCAGTTAAGTGAATTATTATACAAAACACCTTTATCAACTATATAATGTATTTATTTAGTTTAGTTAAAATGTTTTTCTGGTTTTTCTTTTCTATTTTTTTCTCTCTTTCCATTTTTTTATTGTATTGTTTTCACTATTGTTGTTTTTCCTATAAGTTTTCACAAGATTTAACAAGAAAAGACATTTAAAATTGTTGTTTGTTTGTTGCTGACAACATTAAAATGTAAAATTTACTTGACTTATGAGAGATATGATTGTCGTAAAGACAAATAGAAAATTATAATAATAAAGAAAAATAAAATAATAATTTATACAAATGATGAAAATTGTAAGCTTTTTTTGCTTAAAATAACAAAAAAAAAAGAAGAAGAAAATTAAAAAAAAAACACACACATTTGACGTTTATAATGAAAAGCTTAATTTATAAGCTTTTAAAATATAAATAAAATATAAAATGAACATTTGGCATTTATGGTATAAATGTCTTTTATATTTTATTTATTTTATCACTCGTTACATTTTGTTAAAATAAAACTTTATTGTTATGATTATGATTATTATTATTATTATTATTTATAATATTATTCATTTTATTTATATTTCAATTATTTAAATTATTTACAATACTTAAATTATCTAAATATATTTTGATTTTATTTTGTACAAATGTGAATGAATAAAATATAAATAAATAAATGTAGAGAAAAAAACTAACCGAAATAAATATATATATAAATCCCAAACAACAAATCTCAATTTATTTTAATTTATATATAAATAAATAGAGTAGAAAAAAAAAGAAAGAAAATAATAAATATAATAGGTTTGGTAACAAATTTGACATATTTCTATCCATAAACACACATATACAATTGATATAAATGATATTGGACATATTTGGATAGAAAATAGAATATATATAAAAGAAAAACAACTATTTCCGATAATAAATCTATTATAAATTTATATATATATATATATATATTTGACCATTTTTAGTTTAATCAATATATATATATATATATTTATATATATATCAAATCATCGAATATTGAATCGAATTGGTGTCTATTTTATGTGACCCTTAAAACAGAACATACCAAAAAAAAAAAAGTCATTCATATATAAATAATTCTAACGAAAAAAAAAATACAAATAAAACAAAGAGAAACGTGTGGAGTCAGCATATAACATGACGATATTTATAGTAACGATGTGATGTTTATCGTTTTAAATCATTATTGATAAAAATTTCAATTTTATTTAAATGGATTTTCGTTTATTGTAAATGAAAGTTACAATAATTTTCGTTTCCATTTACTATTCATATAATATTAAGCTATGGTATTAAATTTAATAAAAATATTGGTAATAATAATAATTTAAGCAAAATAATTATAATTATTATTTATATGTTAGTTTTAGAGAGGAATAGAATTTATATAATCGTTATAATAGGGGTGAGTATAAGGGTCATTTTATTTATTGTAAAAGCTTCTAATAAACATTGGATACATTAAGCCTCATATGTTTTGGTTTGGTTTTAAGTATCCACTTAGTGAGAATGAGCACTATTAATTTTCATACACCCCATTCTGAATTTTTCTTTCATTTATTTTTTTTTATTTCAATTTAAATAAACGTTTTGTGTATTGCAATACTGTGAGAAATTTTATGTGCAAACGTGTTATATCTATTTACATACAAATGTAACGAATATTTTTTACTGTAGCCAATGTTTTGCAACTAAAAGAAAAATTACTTTTATAAAATCAAGTAAAAGATGATAATGTTGCAATGTTATTATTATTATTATTAATATTAGGCATATTTTATAAAAACCATATACCATTATTGCAAGAGAAAGAGTTTTTTTTTACAAAAATAAATATATATGCGTACAGTGAATCATGTAAACAGTGTTTAGTCAATTTACTCGTTTTATTTATTTAAATCATCATTTTTTTTTTGTTGTAAAGTACAAAAACTTATATAAAAGAACAGACATATAAAAACATAAACATAAACAATATGTTTGTGAATACATAAAATGCAAAGAAAATTTTGTGTTTACAAGTAGACAGATCTATCGTAAGCTTTTTAGAATATTGTTTGGGCTAAACTAAGTATGAGATAAGTATTGTGTGAATGAAAGTTATGACTAAAAGTGGTGGCAAAATAAAAGATGAAGAAGGAATAAGACATAAATAAATATATATATATATATATACATAATTGCAATTGTAACTGAAATACTCTTAGGTCTCAATAGACATTTATGATATTCTTGAATTGAGTTGTCTGGTTGTTACATAATACATATTAATAAGAATATAAAAATTTATATTCTTTATAATCGTACTGTTTGAGCATATAAATATATATTTCTTTGAACACTATTCATTACATAACATATAAATAGATAGATAGATGTATAATTGTTGCTTGATTAATGTATATTTATTCATTTGCTTGAAGCTAGACATTCTGTTGTTTGGTCTTCTTTATAATTATTTACATTTTTTGTTTTTTTTTTTATTGTATTTATTTATTATTTTCACTATAAATATTATTTATTTATTTATTTATCAATGACAATATACTTAATAAAATATACAGCTTTTATATTTCTATAAACATTTTTGACTACTTGACAAAAGAATTTGATCTGCACGCGTTATTTACGCAAAAACGAAAAACATAACAGAACAGAATAGAGATATACATAAATATTTTAATATATATATAAATAGAACAAACCATTTTCATTGCGTGCTATTAATGTGATTCAGATTTTAGGAACAATATTTTATTAAATGTTGTGGTTTAGCTGCCTTAAATATTTTTTTGCTGCTTTTTCCCATTCGTAGTGAGATTGCCTGTTTGTCTAGAAGATCTAGAAAGACAATAAATAAAATAAGAAATGTGGAAAAATTGATGAAAATTTAGTATATTTCTTATGAAGCAAATAAATAGGAAGAAAAAAAAAATCAACCTGTGAAATAAATCTTAAAAACAAAACAGATGAAAAACTAAATACGATTCAGCAAAAATTAAATAAAAAAAATATTGAGAAAAGAAGATGCGATGTTCGGGTCATATATTAGGGTGCTTTAAACCATATTGGACGAAGCGTATAAATAAATTCGTAAAGAAAAAAAATGTGATGAACAAATGCTTTTTTTCTTTTCTTTTTATTTTTCTCATAAGTTTGTTAATAATTCACTACAGCCGACCGACCATTCGTTGGTTTTCTTTATTTATTTATTATTTCTTTTAAATTGCTGTTTATTATAATTTTTTTTTGTCTTGTACCTAAATATGACGCTGATAAATATCCTAATCTGTTTATATGACATAATAATAATAATACAAAGAGAAATCCAATTTTAACAATAATAAAATGAAAATACTTTAGCTTACTTAGTTTTATTTGAATATATATATGGATATATTCCTTTTTAAATAAAATACTATAAAGATTTTTAAGGTATTATTGTGTTAAGTGGGCAAAAAAAAAACGTAATATATATATAAGGAAAAAAATTGATAACACTTAGTAAAGTTAAATTTTATTTGCAATTTTTGTTTATTTATTTTATTTTTTCATTTAAAACAGATTTATAACATTGAATAATTGTTGAAAGACTATAGAATCATTTTTGTCATTATCGTTAAATGGTTTAAAATGTCAATACATAAAATTGTATAATGTATTACAAATACTTTTATAAAAATAAAATAAAAGAAAAACCGTAAGTACGAAAATTCTTTTCGTTGAATAAATTTAATAGAAAATTCTTGGGATATTTTTTTATTAAAAATAAAATGACACGAACAAGTAATAGAAACAAATTTGAAGCTTTAATACTTAAAATATAAAAAGAAAAGAATAATATAAAACAGAAAGAAAGAAAAAAAAAATGTATATCAATAGTATAATAAAAGTAATCTAACATAATTGTACTTTGAGTTAGTAGAATTGATTTAAAGATTATAAATTGAAATCATTTTCATTTTATTCCATTATGTGTTAAAACCATTTGTGCTATTCTTATTATTTAAGTAGCAAATTAAATAAAAAGGAAAAAGCAAAAAAAAAAAAAAAATTAGGGATAGGAAGCTAGCTACGAATCATCATTTCAATTGATTATTTTATTTTCAAAAATACCATCAAATTATACAGCGCTAATGACTGTAAGCTTTGTCACAATTGTCTTGTCTTGTCTCGTCGAACCCTCCAATATTTTCTTGTTTAACGCTAAGTGCATGGAGCACCAACTTTTTTTTTTCAAATATATTTTTTTTTAAAGGAAAATGTTAAAAAAAATATCTTAGAAATGAAAATGTATTTGCTTTCATTTGTATTAACAATTTGTTTGTATTTGTTGCTTACAGAAAATGTGAATTTCATGTAAAAAGGTGACAAAGGCACGAAGGCGTTATTATAAAATAGAATAATGGTGTATAAATATAGCGAAAATAATAATAATAATAATAATAATGATAGAAATAAAATTATAAATAAAAACAAAACAAATATAAAGATAAACAGAAAAAAAATATAAAGAAAAGAAAAAGATATTCTTAGTTCGTGGCTTCTATTAGTCAGAATCGAGAAATCCCTATAAAAAGGAAACTTGAGGAGTGGCTGTGTATGCCATATAGAAGTATTAACAAGTCAAATAAATAAAATTGTGAAACATGAACAAATACCAAAGAGAATAAATTTTAATTTTTATTTATTTAATTTCTCTTCTTGAAAAGAAAATCTAGAAAAACGAGGCACCGTTGCTCTGATGCCTTTCTGAGTGGTATTTTCTTTAGTGCTTCGCTAGATTTTGTAGCGAGTTCGATGTTGAAGTTTAGATCTACTTACCGCCGCCTACTAAAATCTCTTGATTTTACACAACCACTACTCCCAGATACCATATAATTTTTTGTTATCAACGCGTTCATTTTATTTTATCTTATTTAACTCCCGATCTAGCAATTTCTTACTGCTAAACCCATACCAGTACTTGATTGCGTCGTGCCTTTAGTCTTGAGCAGACTGACTAAATAAGGAATTATTAAATTAGTAATTAATATTTATTAACTTTGTCCTTTGTCGCTATTTCTTTATTCTCTTGTTATTCTTATATAAATTCTATACAACATTGACAATGCGACGATTTTCCATTCTCCGTATTTTTGCTATCATCATCGTGTTCATGTATTCAATTAATTTTCTGTCTTTTATTTGTGTGTCGTTTAATTTAATTTTATATCTATATATAAACAATGTCTTGACCGTTTTGTTTTTGTCTCTCATTGCTACATTGTACATCTACATCTACGGGTACGATTTCCTTAATTTAATAATTTTTATTATTATTATTATTATTATACTTTCCTAATTTTACCATTCTTTTGATGAATTAAAACACGTGCCGGGCGAGTGTCGTCGTGATTTCTTTTTATCTTTAAATATTTTGTGTTGAGAAAATTGTTACATTTTTCTTATGAAAAATTATGGCTACAGTATAAAAAAAATAATTAATCGTGTATGCTTTTATAATTGACGATGGTGTGATTCTTAATTTGTGTTATGTTTAATGCTTTTCTGTTTTTTTTTTATAATATTGTTATATATTATTTATAATATATATTTGTAATGAGGATAAAGAAGGCAAAACAAAAGTTAATTTAAGATGTTTAACCAAATTTAAAAATTAATATTAAAAAGCAAAAAAAAACGAAACGTAAAATTTGTTCGTTGATTAACAGCAGCATTGTGACAATTTGTTGAAACTTTTATTTTATTTTATTTTATTTATTTATATTTTTCTTTTTGTTTTGTTGTTGATCTTGATGATGATGATGACGATGACAAGAAAATTATATTAAAAAAAAAAAGAAAAGAAAAAATATGTACATAGAAGAAAAATGAAATTCTATAAAAATATAATGGGGACTAGAATCTAATTATAATGAGAAACGACTATACGTCATTTATGAATTTAGACGTTTATTTATTTATTTATTTATCACTTTTGAACATTAATAAATAATTATAATTACTTTTTGTATTCAAACATATATTTCTTCACAAATCACATTTTTGACGTTAAACAATAAATTAATATCATGATAATTTACTAATCTAATATTTATATTAAATAATTTTCCTCTAATTTTCCTTTATTTTATATTTTTTCTATACTTTATTAGCTGTTCTTTTGATGTAAAAATTTATTTATATTTTTGCAAGAAAATTGATTAAATTTTACAAAATGTATTGTTTTGTTTGTGCTTTTAACTTCCTCTTACTCTGTACATATATCCATATAGTCATTATTCATAATTTAAATTTGTTGTCTAGTCGTCGCAACATTTATTCTATTCATTTATCATGAGGTATTATTTTTTTTTTATGTAATATACAAGAAACACCTATGCGAATTACACAAAGTCGTATCCTTAACAAAACAAATAATATTTTTATTATTATTATTGCTTTTTGCTGCTATTGAATATTATTTTTTTATTATTATTATTATTTATTATTTGTATATTTAATGATTTCTCATAGTCGTGCGTTTTCTATATAAATTTTATCTGTATTTATGTATTACCTGAATAATTTTTTTATATTTATATTTTCTATTGTCCATCAGTACAAAAATATTCAATTTTCATTCGTGTTACAAACAAATAATTCAATCGTAAACAAAATAAAAATTGACAGAATAAACAATACAAATAACAACCGACATATATAATATAAATAACTATATTTTTCCTTATAAATTATTATTATTATTTTTATTTTTTTTTCACAACATTTTTATTGCATACTTTTTTCTATGTTTTTTTTTTATTTTTTTCATTATTAATATTTTTCACATAAATTTTCTTGTTTATTTTAACTGTTTATTTTATTATTTTAATATTATTATTATTATTATTATTATTGATAATAATAATAAACATAATACTTTTTCTTTCTGTGTTTAATTTCTCTAAATGATAATTTATATAACATGTGTATTGTCGTTACAAAAATAAAAACAAAACAAATTGATTATAAATAATGGATGAGAATGATTTTTCAATAGAAAAGAAAAGTATAGAGTTAAATAAAAAAAAAACTACAGAACAAAAGTACCGGAATTAAATTGAATTGTATGGTGGAATGTGTATAGTGTATTTTGGTGGCGCATTGTTTTCCGTTATTTTTTTTTTATTAAAGAATAAGGGTTAAATTGTTGATGAAAATGACATAATATTCAATAAAATGGTTATTTTTTATTATTATTTTTCCTTTTCCGCTTTTTTTTTTACTATTATTAACAACTCTTGACATTTAATGGTTTTTATTTTATTTTGTTAATTACGTTTACATTGTTGATTGACTAAATACTCTATAAGGATGTAACTAACAAATAATGTGTGGTTTCTATTATTTTCCATTACAAATATATATATAGTTAATTTTTATTATTGATATATTTTTTTATTGAATTTATATTTGTGGTTTATTATATATGTGGGTGGAACATTTTACTGGCGTTTATAACTATTTTTTGTTTTACATTCAAACTTTAAGGAAATAATTATAATAATAATAATTACCTTCAATAATTTTGAATATAGTTTACTTAAAATTAATATTAAAACAAAGAATAAAAAAAAAGTAAAATAGAATAAATATAAGATAGTCCGTTTAATTAACTAAAATTATATATAATAGAGTTGCCCTTTAGTATACTTATGTAATAAATATGTTTAATCAATAGAAAAGTGGTTAAATGAACAATATAAATACAACATAAATAATAATCTAAAAAAGAAAATATTAATTTAAATGATTAGTTGTATAATGTGATTATAATTTTATTCTTTCAACATAATTGTGTGTCGCATTGTGACTATTAAGTATTTGAAAATTACCATTAATTATTGATGAAAATGTAGTGAAATGGAAATGTTGAAATAAATAAAAAAAAAATAAATAAGTAAGAGAAGTAATGTAATAAATTTATAACTATAATAATAATAATTTCCATTTTCTATATAATTTTAATAAAAGTCTAAATACAAAAAAATTTATTTTTTATGAAAATATAATAAACCCATTGATTATAATACCGCTGTTGGCTATACAACGGGCACGTAGAAAGTAATTAAAGTATGAATGGGGTCGCAAGACCTTGACTAACGAAATTTGACTTTGTTGACGTTATATGATTAGTTGGTTTGTGTCATTTGATTCGTTGACTTATAAGTAATTTGAGTATTTCTATGATGATTTAAGGTGGCTCATTGTTTGCTTTACCTAAATGACATCATCTTTTGTCAAATATAATTTCTATGATTCGTGCATTGTTTATCATTGCCACTAATCACTCATATAATCCTTTTGTTTACTAAATTGAAACGAATCCTTATAGAAATCAAATCGAAAATATATTACATAAGAAAAACGTTAATATTTAACCAGAAAAACCCGGTATAATAAAAGAGACTATTATAGGCGCTAATATAATATCATTAACATCATTACTGATAAGTTATTAGAAATAGGACAAATTATATACATAAAAATGTCTGTGTATAGGCAAATTAACGCGAATACACGAAACAAGTTAAAGAAAATGAATTAAAACAAAAATAGGTGAAATGAGCATTAAAATTTTAATTATTTTTAGGTTGGACAATCAGATTTATATATTAATTGTATATTTTACCATTGTTTATTATATTCGTTGTTAATTTTTGCGTACATTTTACGACTGTTTTTTTTTTTTTCATGTTTTTATTTTAATTTTATTTCGTGAATTTCTTTTTGTCTCATTATGCCATTAATGGCATTCAAAATGAGAAAGAAAAAAATAAACAAAATAACAGAGGTAATTTAGGTTATCACACTTGACCGACCGCTTGACCCAGGCCAATATAACTGTATTTAGTTAGCAATGTTCATTGTTTTCAAATTTCCAACACAAAAATTCTTCTCTTTATATTAGTTTTTCGACATAACGTCTATAGCCAAAGAACGCCTTTCATTTGCCCAACAAAACATACCGAAACCACAAACATATTACATATATATGAACGTATATAGAAATACTAAAGTCAATTTAATTTCGAAAGAGAGATGTATATTGTAAATGATATCTACTTTTGCGTACTCGAGTATTTACACATATATATATATATGTTACCGGTGAATATTCTGTATTTTCTTGATTGTTGGTATTTTAAACTAGCACCAAAAAAATAAAACCAAAACTATATATCTTCTACTGCTCAAGGAAAAATAATATAAAAAGTCTTGTAAAAAAAAGAATCCAAAATTTAGGCAAATAAAAGAAAATTCTTTCTGCTTTTATGTTTGGTGTAATTAAAGTGGGACAAAGGTCACCCTTTTTATCGTTATAGCAATGTGAATTGTTTTGAACAACAGTTTTAATTGTCTTAATAAATTCTATTAATTGTATAACTGTATATACATTTGCATAAGAATATATAATCGGGCATCCGGCCATACAATCATATACTCATCTGCTTTGTTTTGGTTATATTTTTTTTTTTCAAGTTCAAAAATGAAAAAGCAGAAGCAAAAATGAAAATCTAAAATGTTATTAATATTTTTTTGCCTTTTGCTTCTCCATAATAACAATAGACAAAAAAAATATTTACTAAAAAGTGTTAACGTGTTTTCTTGCTTAGTGTTAAAATGATATGAACCGTTTGTTTCTGGGCCGCTTATTCTCTATACACAACACTAAGATAAAATGTATTTGCAATAATTTGAGAACGGTTTATTCACATTTTTTTTTCTGAGGGGTGTAATAATTATACAAATCTTCATAGAAAGGCGTTGAAGTGTAAACGTGTATATTTATGTTAAAAGTAAAGTCGTAGGTGTAGGACGATTAGAAACGATGAGGACGATCAAAAATGATAGTTTCAATTGTTGTTTAGGGATTTTTATATAAATTTTATTTTATTTTTCTCTTGTTTTATCGTCTTTTGCTAAAAAGTTGTTAGCCTGCCTATGGTTTTTTTTTTCTCTTTTCATATTATTATTTTTATTATTATTTTTATAGGATGAAAAAAGGGTTGTTTCTTTAGCGCAAACATTATAACAAAACATAAATATAAAATTTAAAGTGTTATTTTTGTTTAGAGATATACACAAACAAATAGAAAATGTTTACAACAAACAATGAAACCACATAAACTTTGGTTCGTCGAGTATTAGATAGAAAATATTTAAAAAAATAAAGGAAGTAACATTAATATAAATAACAGTAATAGTATAATGAAATAAAACATTAAAATAAAACAAAAAAAGGAAAAGAAATTGAGGAACAAAAAATTAAATAGCAAAAAAAAAAAAAAAACGCAAAAACATTGTAAAGGAATTTGTCGTGTGAAAAATTGAACCAACCTCGGACACAAAATTTATTGTATACTTTGATAATAGAAGATGAATATAAAGTAATTTAGGGGAAGATATAATAGAATAAGAAGACAAAGATAAAGATGAAAATAAGAGATAAAATTAGGAATTCTGTTCATCATCATCATTTGAGGCCAAATGATATTGCTTTAAGGTATATTAAGATAAACATAGCAATGAAGTCATTTTGGACCTGACTTTATACTTATTTTACTTATATAATATGAGGACTATCATCAAAAGCTTTGCATGATATTTTAAGCGTTTTGTTTATAGTGCTACCAATTTCTCTATGTTTTTTTTTTCTATCGTTTGCTGTTTTCTTATTTAATTTATTTTTTTCTTTTTGTTTTTAATCCATTCAATATAAATTGTTTACTCACACCACACAGATTATACTCATTCAGATTTTACTTTAACAAACTTTCTCATTATTTCTTTCTTAGTTTTTATTTATACATGTATAGGTTTTCTTGGTCGCATCGTATTTATTTGTTAAGGTTTAAAATTTATATGGGTATATTTGTGTATATTATGTCGGTAAAAACGATGAGGTTTAAAATTATATTATGAATATCATCGCAATTAAGCTTAAAATGTGAAACCGGAGTATTTTACCTCTAATTAGATTTCTTTAATGGGCTATTTCTCAACTACGATCTTATGCACTGTCGTAATTATACCATTTATTTACTATTCTAGATATAATTCTATTTTGTATACAGAAATTCAAGAGCATAAACTTATAGAAAAGTTTTCTATTTTTCTGCTTTTAGGTTTTCTTTTTCTGTTTTCTTTTTTTTTTTTTTTTAATGAATATATTCCTATGGAAATGGATAAATGAGAATAGAAAACGCAGACCTAGTTTATAGTATCGTTAATAAATGAATTTATTTTTTCTACCATTTTTAACAATCTATTCTTTGCCGTGTTCCTATTATTAGGATTTTTCATGCCCTTTACGTTACTTTTAAATAAATACATTTGTCTAGTAAACTTACCTGGTGTGGTATGTCTATATAATCTACAAATGTGTCACTATAGTACAATGATAAACGTTTGGGCTTCTAAAGACAAACTGGTACGTATATAATAAAGTTTGTTAAATAATTTAATATAAAAATAAAATTAAAAAAAAGAAAAAAACAACAGGAAAATAAAGCAAAGCAAAGATTCTGCATGTTCGTCGTTAAACCATATGTATTATTTTTTAGTGTTGGTGTCCCATTGTATGTTTTTACATCGAGAATAGGATTTAATATAGAAATTTACGATTTAAACTGAAAACCAACGCAGGTTATAAATATATACTGTATATAAGTTGATGCGGATAAAAATGTTAAACTATATATGTATATATATAGAAATATTAAATGAAAAGAACCACATTCATCTCACCTGTGAAGGGTAACATAGCATCCATATATACTCGTACATAAACGCAGATCCACTCATGAGTATTTTACATATTATTTTGCATTTTTCTTTTTAATATCTCATTAACCAGTCACCATTTATGTTTAGAGAGTGAAAATAAAAAAAAAAAATTTTTTACCTTCGTATTTGTATTTGCGAGTAAAAATAAAAAAAAAAAAGATTTTCTTTTTTCTTTTAAGAAGATGAAAAATAATAATGGAAATTATATTATTTTTTTATTGTAGTTGGGATAAATAGGAAGCTAAAATGAAAACATAGAAGTGTCTAGGAAAATATATTCGTTAAATTAAAATTTATTTTATTTCCGCTGTTACGTTAGATAAATTTTTCCGACACTGTTATAACTCTAACAGTCACTTGGTAAGTTAGTATAGTAATTTTCACCATGGAAAAATCGCACCCACATGTAATTTAATTTATAATATAATATCTACTTTAGATAAAGTAAGGAAATATATATACATAAAAATAATAAAATAAAATACAAAACAAGGAAAATGGTGAAAAGCAAAAAAAAAAAAATATTTAGCATTTTTTGTTTTTTATAAATACAGACAAATTTTCAACTTAACTGAGCACACAATCTTTCACTTTAATTGCCTTTATTATTATTATTATTTCTACACTTATATATTTTTAATTACAATTATTTTATTATCATTAATTAATAACGAAAAAAAAGCATATAAAAAATTATGCAAAGCGAAAGTTAGTTTCAAAGTCTCTGAACAATTATTTCAGCATAAATAATAGAAGAAATAAATCACAATATTTTTAAATCCTTCTTTTTTTTGCAATAGTTTTATTCGAATAAGGTAGACAGTACAAAAGCTTATTATTTTTATATAAATCTACCGACATATTATTATTTTATTCTTTATTTTCTTATTTTCTATTATTAAAAACTCTCTGTCACAATTTACATACTGAAATATATTTGCAACTATAATCATTTAATTTTACTTTTTATTAATGAGCGTAGATATGCTTTGTAGAATATGTATTTAATCATACAAATAATTCGCGCTGTTGATCTGCATATAATAATTGTTTTTCACTTTTTATTCTTATTTATGATTGAAATTTTTTCCGTTAATGAACAGTCTATTTTGTATGTTTTTATAAATTACCACCCGACGATTATTTATCATCTATATTTTATTTGTTCCATAGTAAAAATACGACGGAAATGTAGATAGATTATCGTGTAGCATTTTTCTTTGATGAAAATAAATATAAAATCCTTATATACAAGTAGGTTGATGCATTTTAAATTGTAATAAATTTTTGTTTTCCCTGTAAAATGTCAATCATTAATGTTTATTTCTATATATATATATTTGTTATTCTTATTTTCCTATTTAAAAGAAGATTATTTATTTATTTTCCGCTTTCAAGCAACGACTATACATGTCATTAATAATATTTTATTATTTTTTTTTTTTGGTAATATGAGAAATTTTTCTTATATTTTATTTATTTATTATCGTTAATTTGAAAATAAAAGATGAAAATAAAATGAAAGAAAAATAGAAATATTTATTTTATCTTGAAATATATTAATACGAAAAATAAAAGAAATATATATATGTATTGTTTTTTTAAAACTTATTTCAACAAGGATTTCTTAAGTACAATACAAAATAAAAAGAAATGAAATTGTTCTTAAGAAACAATAATATTATTTCCTTCTTAAAATATTTATGTAAAAGAGAGAGCGCAAAAAAATAAATAAAAAATAATGTGGATGTTTAAAGACAATAATAAAAAAGAAAAAAAATTAAATTAAAATGAATTGCTTTGTGTTTTCATTTTAGAATGACGTATGATGTTAATTTTTCATAAGGATTGCTCTTGGTGTATTTATTTGTTTTTTTTTAATAAAAAAATATTCCATTGAGTCACTTTTTAAATGTCTGTTACATCTTTAATAGGCGTTTTATCCCCGATATACATATTTTTTTATAGTAAATATTATTAATATTTAAAAAAAAGAAAAGAAAACGACGTAAAACACATAAATTTTACTTTAAATGTTTTTCCGGTTTAATTTATTTTATATTTTCTTTTTCAAATAGAAAATCGAAAAATTATCTACGTGTGTTTTATTATTTTTTGAGACAATTTCACTACGAAAAATTATTATATATTTATAAAATTTTAATATAAAACATCGTTAAATTGATTAATATAATAATAAATATAAATTCATCATTTTGACTATAATATTTATAAATTATTAATACACGTACATAGATTAATAATAAAATGATAGAAAAATTAGCGACGGTGTGTATACGTTCATAAACGGAAGAAAAAAAATAACAGAATCGCTTAAACGTTTATCCTGATCAACAAATACTTTTTCTATATATTCAATTTTGATATTTTCGCACTTAACATTTATTTTCTATTTATTTTTTTCATCTTTTCTATATCAAGTTATACATGACGTGTACGTGCACATATAATATGCGGTAATATAAAATGGTAACACTTTAATAGAAGAATGATAAAAAGAAAAAAATATTGGAAAGAAATATCAAAAGTTAAGCAATTGCGAATATTTCATCAATATCAATGGGCTCGTGTAATTTGATTATTTTGTCGTCATTTCCTATAGTTTATATATATATATATATATATATATATATATATATATATTTTTGCTTCTATGTAATACATATACATACTTTGGTGTTCGTGTTCAAAGTCATGAAAATCGTTTCACCAAAGCTCGCAGTGAATTGCTTTTTTTATCATTTCATTTTTTTCTTCATTCTTTCTTTCGTTTCTTCGATTATTAAAGAATTTTTCTTTGGAAATATATATGTATATATATATTTTAAGTTATTTTTAGTAATACGATTTTGCTTCATATTTGATATTCTGTTGCCTAAAATGAAGGTAGTAAAAGAAAATAAAATCCAAATCATCATATTGGCGTCGTTAAGCTGAACCCCGTCACATAAAGGAAAGTGTTATATAGAAGTAGCAAAAGCATAAATAAAAAAGCTAAATAAATAAAAATGATGAAGAGGAAACAAAACGATATATTATTAGGATAAATATTGAATTGAATAAAATGAGCATAATATTAATGCGTTTTTTTTCCTCTGAATATTATATTTTTTTTTTGTAGAAATATATGTTGGGTGTAATGTTCATTTCTTTTTCCTTATTCTCTTGTTGTGTTTATGTGAAAAGAGTTAGGAATCGTATTCATTTTTAGATTAGGAATAAAGGTAAATCAAAATCTATAATCTTTTCTTAATTTTATTTATTTATTTTTTTTTTTTTTTTCGTTATTTTTATATACATTTTCTTTTTACAACCCGATTTTTCTATATGTTTATCTTGATTCTGTTATGTTTAATCGAAATGTAAAAATCTTTAACAGTATGTTAATAGAAATTAAATTCAGGATCAACTTTTATAATTATATTTATTTTGTTGTTTGCACAATAGCTGTATAATGTTGAAAATAAATTATAATTTAAAATTCTTTTTGATATAAATAAATTTATTTTGTTTTTAATAAAACAAATTATTATTTTTTGTTAAACACATTAGCACAATATTTTTGCACAGTAATTTAATATTCTTTATATTCTTAAGTATTCTTAGATGTGTTTTCTTATTCTTTTATTTTCTTGTTTTATTTAATTTTAATTTTATTTATTTTTTTATTAAAATAACAATAAACAAAGAATTATTATTTAAATTTTGACTTGAAATATTAATAAAAAAAAAAAAATTGTTATTATTTTACTGGTAAAAATATTAATTAAATAAAAATATTATTTTATTTCTAAATTTTATTTAACATAAAATAATAGGAGTTAAAGCCAGAGGCGAAAAGTTTTATTAACAAAAAGAAGAAGAATAATAAAAAAATACCCCTGTAAAAAAACTTTTCCTTTTGTTTCTACCTTTTGCTTTAAATATTGATTTGCGTTTACTAACGACTTACTAATGATATAATGTTCTACTCAGTACAAAAAATATAATACGATTTTTAATGGAAAATATAAACCAACGGTGACATTCTCTATTATCAAACATTCTGCCACATAATAATTATTATTCTTTTCAACTTTGAACAGTACTGCTCCCTTTTAGTCACGATTATAATAAAAAACTAAAATAATAATCAAAGTTTTAGTAATAAAAATAATAATCATACAAATCGTTTAGAAATATTGCATTAATAGATAGATATTATGAAAAAATAACAATAAAATAAAACATTAAGAAAATAGTTTAAGAGTTGTTTAAATCCATAAAACATTAATGTTTATAAAAATTAAATACTTTAATTAAAAACAAACTACATAAAAAAAAACGGACAACAATGTAACAGGAAAATAAAAAATTTGTTCAAAGTATATGGTAAAGTATGTAATAAAGCATTACTTAACAATAAATACCATTTAAAATTCTAAATTACATAATATAAATGCACATAAAGAAAAACAGTGTAATTTCTATTTATATATATACATATACTAAAAGAAATATAAAGGATGAATTGTCAGATAAGAAATTTTCTGTATAACTTTAAAAGATTTACCGATTTTAAATATGCTTAAATGTTAATCCGTAATCAACAAAATGCTTACTCTTAAGGCCATAAGTTGTTGTAGATTATATCGTTTAATAATGATAAGTACAGGCTTTCTTTTGATTATTATTTTTATTATAGGAATATAAATTTATTTTATTTATAGTTTTGGTTTAAAGATTAAATTAAGTTATTAAAAAAAAAAACCACTGCACTTGTCAAATTATATTCTTAAAAACACTTTTAATCGAAAACTTTCTATAAATGTGATGTGATAAAAGTTTTATTTTCGCGGTATAAATAATTAAATTTTAAACTATAAATAAATTTACTATTTTTTTTATTTCTTCTTCCCCTATAAAATTTTGCCATATACATACATAATACAAAGTGATTAAAGTTTTTTTTTCATATTTACATAATAATCTTGTTTCTATAAATATAAATTTTTAATGTTAATCACAAAAAAAAAAGAAAAGAAAAAGAAAAGAAACAAAAATATTACTTAAAAAAAATTTTCGTAATTAAAAGTTTATTTTTCTTCATTATTTTCAAATTCAATTAAATTCTAAAAGATAAACAAATAGCTAATAGTAAATATGAGATTAATTGAAATTAAAGTTTAATATCGTTAAAATTTAAAATAAAATTAATCAAACAAATTAACAAAAAAGCAAATAATAAAAAATGTGACAACGTGAATCCGGTAATTATGTTATTAAAAACTTTTTTAATTTAAAATATATGTAATTATCTAGAAAGTAGTAGTTAATAAAAAAAAATATATTTTTATTTTTAACATTGTTGCGTTATTATTTAATCTATAAACTTGTATAAAGTTAAAATGTTTAACGAAAAATATATTAATATTAATAAATAAATGGGATATTATGTATATAAATTTTAATTAATAAAAAGTCTCGCTACACCTTACTGTTTATGTATAAATATTTTGCATAAGTTTTTTTAGTATTTTTCCCAATGTAAAAGTTCCTGTAAATAACATAAAATTAATTGTTTGACATATAATAATTAATGCAAATGACATAATAAAGTATGTAAGCTATGCTTCTTATATTCATTTTATTTTACTTAAAGCTCAATATTCATATATTTAATATTAACATAGCATAAAATTGCATTAATAAAATATAATATACGTAATGTTATCACAATAATAATAATCATAATAAAAATAATAAAATAAAGTAAAAAAAAAAATGAAAATATTTAGTGTGAGATGTTAGAATGCTTTAAATAGGGTTAAAAATTTCTATATATATATAACGATTACTTTTAAAAGTTCAAATAAAATGTGTACTTGTATGCTGCTTGCTTTGTAATAAAGAGTACAAGTGCAAGTAGTTTTATAATAAGAAATACTAGAGATTTTATTTGCTGATAATAATGGAACAGTTACAATGTTAATGGTTAAAAACAAAGTGGCAATACCAACAACTTTACTTTAACGCTGACGGCTACTGTCGTCGTTATAGTTGTCGTTCTTGCCCAACAATAATAATAATAAAAAGAAAAATAGTGCAGTAAATGCAGACCACCAGACACACAATATTACATACGTATGTATTATTTTCTTACTTAAAAATTTTCTTATTTTCTTTATGATGATCAATTAAATAGATATTATTTTTACTTTGTTGTATTTTGTTGTTAAATATATACTTCAATTACTGCTTGTTAATGTTATTATTATGCTTTTTCCCGTTAATAATGTAAATATTTGTATATATATTTTTTTTTTTGAAAGTAATGAGTTTCGGATATTATAATATTTTATTATTCATGAGAAATAAAAATTAAATTTTTAAATTCTCTGTTCTGTTGAACTTGATTATGTTCTGTAAAAATAAATAATAATAATAATACAAAATACCATCGTTTATTATAAGAAAAACCTAAATAGTAGACAAATTTTGTTAACAAAAATAAAACATACACATATTTGCCAAATCATAAAATTTAAAAATATTTTTATAAAAGAAGCAAAAATTGTTTCTAAAGAAAACAGAGCCCACAAATATTTTTTTTACCCAGAAATCGAAAAAAAAGAAAAGTTTACCCAAACGCGTGGGACTTAAAGCGCAAATACATTAACAATACATGAAAGATGCTTTCATTTATGTTCATTTCGCGTATATCTAAAATGAAAAGTACATTAATATAAAAAAAAAAAAAAACCTTAAAGCAAAGTGTCGAATAATTATCTTTTACAACCCCTGAAATTATAGCACCCATTGGGAGCGGTAAAAATTATCTCTAGGGTGTGGTAAAAAATTATCCATAACGTTTTTCTCATCCTATTTTAACGACATCGTTATATACATTTATATAGAAATACAATATTTATAACAACCAAAAAAAATAAACCATCAAAATTGAGCCATATTACAAACTGACACAAACTGTATTTTACTTTCTAACTGAATATTATGTTATGGATATTCATTCTGTTAAAATAGATAAAAAAAAATATGAAAACGAAATCATGTGTAATGTGTACACAGTGTCCTCTTGTTGGAAATATATTTTTTCTGTTTTGCTTTCTTGTGCCTAACGCGCTTCCGCGCTCAATTACCTCACACCAGATTAATGTAAATATTGTCGTTTATATATTACGGAGTTGCTTTGATGGCAATCCAAACGAACTAAAGGCGACACATAACATCGACCAGTGTGAACCTACGTGTATAAACAAAGCGTATATTACATAGAATAATAAATATTACGACACCAACCCAACCAAAAATTCCTATTTTAGCTGTGGTTTATTTTATTTTGTGTGTGTGTGTGTATTTTTCGTTGTCAAGAACATTGAGAAATGAAGCTGTTTTAATCTAAGATTTGCATCAGGAAAATATAAGTGTATAAAAATCACCATTCTAACGTTACATGTTATATATATAAAGCTTTTGCTCAATGTTTATAAAATGTCATGTCCTGTACGTGGCTGACTATATATATATTATAACCACAGAATGCCACGGTATGAGTTTGATATAAAATATAATTTGCGTGTTGTTGCTGGCTTTTACTGTTGGCTGATTATTTGGTTGGTGAATCATTTGTTTGATAGTTTATATTGTTTAGACATTTTGTTGATTGGCTACTGGATAAGTTTTGTATTTGGAGCATTAACTATATGAATGATGTTATAATGTCCGTATGAGACAAATAAAATATATTATTATTATTATTGTATTCCCTTGCCAATAAATGAAGTATTTGACGGATTTTTTTTGATTTAAATGATAAGAATTATTGAACGTAAACATATTTTTTATTATTATTTCATTCTTTTCTTTTCAATGTTGGTTTTTTTTTTTTTGTTTGTTTGTGGTAAAATCAATGTGTTAATATCAGCACTTTGTGAAATGAAATGTAAACCGTGAACAATTGTGTTTTGTATTTAGTTTGATAACAGCACTAGTCAGGTCTCTACAGTAAGCTTTAATCTATTGTCGAACAAAAAAAAAAGACACGATCCTTTTGTATTATATTGTCTTGTTGGGTATTTATTTTTAAGGTAATGTCCTGTTCATCGGATATCATTTTGCATTAAATATTCTCTATCAAAAATTTTGCTAAAAAAAAATAAAATAAAAAGCATAAAATTCACAATCTCAATTATCTATCTTGGTTATTATATTATCTTCTTTGTTTTTCTATATATATATATGTGTATTGTATATATTGTATTTTGGATAACCTATAATACTTAAAATATTTACCTGAGGTATACTTAGTGAAAAGCATATAATAATCATTGCATTTTATAATATATAATAAAAATAATGGATTTTAAGAAACTTTTGTTTTAGCATAAAATTTATCTTAAAACTTGTTTATTTGTAATTTAATATAAAATGATTATGTTTTTTCTACATTTTCTTGTGCTTTTTCTGTTTTTTTTTTTTTTGGGTAAAGTCATAGAGAAATAGAAGAAAAGATATAAAAAAAATACTAATTCTAATAATAATAATAATAATAATGAAAAAGTAAAAGGAAATTTAAATGAAAATTACTTGAACGAATTTATTTTTTATTTTTTTCATAGTGAATTTCATATTGAAAAACTTTTCGTTTTTTTCCACCTATTTTATTATTTTTATAAAATATTTATATATATATATTTTTATTAAATAAACTTTTTAATATTTTATTTGTGAACTAATATTTGGTTGTCATATTTTTTCTTCTATTTGTTTTTTTTTAATAAAATGTTTTCTTTTCATTTCTTTATTATTATTTTTTTTTATGTATTTGAGTTGCTTTTTTGTTCTTCTGTTGTTTGGTTAAAGAAAATAATAAAAAGTTTACCAGAACACTTTAACTGTATTAAGAAAAATAAAACTTCTTTAGAATAGGACAAAGAAGATTAAATATCATGACACTTGATGGTAATAACAGAGAATTATTTTTATAAAGAAAAAAAAAAAAAAGGACTATAATGGTTAGATAGAAATATTCTTATGTTATAAATTTTCTGTTACTTTCCATCATTTGTCAACGTTGGTAAAAATGCTTTATGTTTTAAATGAAAGATTACTTGTGGCTTTTTATCATTTTGCCTGTTTGTTAATATATTTTTTTTACTCGGCTCCCCTATTTATTTACTTTTTTTTTTATAATTTATTATATTTTCAGTTAAAAAATAACAAAAATATACATAATTTTGATTATAGTTATTTGATAACACTAATAATTATAATACGGTTGGGTGATTTTAATGTAGGTGGTTATTGTTGGTTATGGTAATTGTGCTGTTTGTTAGATTATCAGCTGCATAAAATATCTAATATTTAATTGCTTTTGATTTTTACAATAATTACTTTTTACATTTTCTATTTAATTTATTTATATTAAATAAAATTTAAAGAATTTCTATAATCTGATTTTCCACGAAGAACATGCGAAGAATCAATAAATAATTACTTTTAAAAAGAGATTTTAATTTTCCATTCATATTTTTAGTTTTTCTTTCTTTTTTTTTTACAGAATTTACATAATTTTTATGGTATTCGTCTTTTCGCCTCTTTTCTATTCACATTTTAATGACTTCAATTCATTATGATTATTTTTTTTTTATTAAAGAAAAATAAAAAAAGTTTCTATCTAGTCTCTAGTGATTTTTTTTTTTTTTTGCTAAAACATGTAACTTTAAGATTTATTTTTATTTTTTTCATTTATCAATGCTCCAATTTTACGCTTATTGATAAAAGTAAGAACCAACAGTAAGAATGTAGAAGTAAGAATGAACAAAAAAAAATAAAATAAATGTTTTTATATAAATCAAATTCACATTTTATAATTTTCCATATTTTCTTTTTTTATATTTTAATAATTTTCTGATAACTTATTTGTTTGTGTTGAGAATTTTTATTTACAATTTATATACTTTTTGGCTATCTTTAAACGCGTTCTGTATAATCTATAGAACTAATTTACTTCTATTTTTCTTTAACATTTTGCTGCTTTTTCTACATTTTTCTTTTTACATAAATAAATTTTGTGAGTATTGATTTTATCAATAATAGCAAATAACGATGAACAAAAAAAAAAATAAAAAATAATATAAATGGATAATTCATTCTGTTGTGATTCTTTAAAAATAAAAATATATAAAGGTTTTCATTTTGTGGTAAACATTATTAGAGAAGATATATAAAAGAAAAGCACGCACACCCAATGTTATAAATAATAATAATAAAAAAGAAGAAAAATATTTAGAGGAAAATTCAGTTGTTAACAAAACAAAAAAAAAAAAAAAAGAACCAAGCAAAGAAGCAAAGAAGCAAAGAAAAACGTAAAATATGAAAATAATAATAAAAAAAATATTGATAATAATAAATGGAAAATATATTGAAAGAAAAAGAAAAATCAAAAATTATGAATAAAAATAATAATAATAATATTAACAAAGACGAAAGCAGACTATGCAATGAGCCAAAAAAAATTATTAATTCTAATATTAATAAATAAGAGTATTGCGAATCAAACGAAAAAAAGGGGAAGAAATTTCTAAAGTCTTTTCAATTAAAATCACTTTAATGCTATGTGCAGATGCTGTTATGTTAATTAGATTTCAAATAAAATTGGCTTCAATTAATTATATTTTTTTTTGGGCGATGAAAAAACTTGATGTGATATCAAACATAAACAAAACCAACAGAAAAGAAATAGAATGATGAAAATAATTTTGCATTATATAATCTGGGATCGTATGAGCTTTTACTCATTTGTAATAAAATTAAAAAATTTGAAGAAAAAACTCGCAAAGAATATTATGAGAATAAATAATAAAACTGTTAAATAGGGTGCCAGCTATTAGAGATAGGGAAGGTCAAGGTTTAAATGAATAATTTATTGATAACAAAAATCTGTAAGATATTTTACTTGCTGATGTTTGTTGTTATTTTATATGCTGGGATGTCCAAAAATCAATATTTACCCCAAACTACAAAGTATAATCGAAAAAAAAGTATTCACAAAGGATGGTATTAAGAACTGAATACGAAAAAAGAAAATACTAAATAATAAAATAAGATTGTTGAGTTGCATTGAAGAAAGGTGTTATGATTAAATAGGCATAATAAACCTCACCGCTATACTTAAATGTTTTTCTTTTTCTTCACTTTTATTAAATGCCATGGTGTGAGAACATGTATAAAGCATTGAACAACCACTAGGGATTAGGTTTGTTGTTTTCTTTATTTTATTTTATTTATTTTTTTTCAATTTAAAACTTTCTCAATCGATTACACAAAATAAGGATAGATTTTGTATTTTATTTTTTTTCTTTACCCTCAATTTAGTTGAAGACATGCAAGTTAAATAATTAAAATGCTTGATTAAGGAAGGCGGTTTTTTTTTCTCTTATTTTCTTGAAACATAATAGATCAATTCAGTTTTAATATAAACAGGAGGGAATATTTATGTAAAAATAACAAACAAATCCATTATCGTTAGATTTTTACGTTAATGTAATGTCTTTGACAAAACTCATATGAAATACAATGAAAACAACATTATGAAAATGTATTAATTTATTATTTCTTTAACATTACAAAATTGAAAAGTTTGACACATTACTGTCCGAGAAGTAGATATTGTGTCATTGCGTTTAAATTCCCATGTTGGCGAAACTGAATAGGAATTGAAACCTTGAAAAGAAAGAAATATTTTATAAAAAATAAACAGTTTTTTTTAGCTATATAAAAAGAAATTAATGTTAAGAAAAAATTTCTATTTCTAAGGGAGAAAAACAGAGCATATATGTGGAAATGTATGTATTGAACATATTTCTAAAATGACAATAAAAGAAAAGTCTTTAATTTTGTTTTTTTTGTAACAAAATATTGACCATCAAGGTGGTGTTTTTATTTAATTTTTTCCTTCTTTCTGTCATCAACATTTAATTTTATTTATTTTTTTCAGTTTATAGAAAAGAAAAACGCTTTATATATATTTTTCTTTTTAGTTTCTTTTCTATCAATATATATTTTTGCAGTAAATTGAATGTTATTACATGATTTTCATTTTAAATAGTATAAATGTCGGAAATTTGAAACGTCAAAAACATAGATATAATTTTATGTTATTTTATTATTCAATCGCGTTCCTGTTTATTACTTCTTAATTTGTTTACACACTAAATGAAAAATACTCTAAGGAATATTAATAAAAAGTTTTTCTTTTTTCTTTTTTTTTGAAAACAGGGAGCTACGAATAAAAAATAAAAGTTTTACTACGGTTATAAATATATTATAGTAAAGTTTTTTTTCACCTGCTTTTTACGATAAAGAAATACTAATTTTACTACAAGACTTACAGGTTTCTACTGTAGAAATATTTAATAAAAAAATAAAAATACCAAAAATTAATAATCAAATAAATAATAATTACAAAATTATTATTAAAATCATTCGTTAAGTAAATGCTAGTCCATATAAGCAAACAAGCAAAACTAACGAAATAAAATATTTATTAATAAATTTTTGCTTATTAAAGAAATTTTGTTTTGTTTCCGAATATTATTAGCTTGACGAAAAACAAATAAAATCCAATTATAAAAACTAGGGAAAAATACTAAGCATAAAATGAAAAAATAAACTTAAATAAATAAATGCGGAAAAAAAAAATCTAATTTTATATAGAAAAAACTGAAAATAAAAAAAAAATGTAAATAACCGGTAACGAGTGCAATTTGCATAATTATTGTATGTTGGCAATATGTATATTGTGCCTTTAACTAACTTTATTATATTATGACAAAGGTTGAATTTTCTCTACAGGCGTCAAATGTTAGCTTAGCTGTTATATTAAAATAGAGTAAAAAAAAAAATTCAATATCAGTTTTTATGGAAATTATGTTTTTTAGTGTGAGTAGCCTTTCTCTCTCACCTGTTTAACGTTTTTCTACCGTCCGATTATGTGGGTTGCAATTTGTATATGCCAAACTATGAATTTGATTTGGCAAAAACTATTCTATTAAGCTTTTTCATTCCGTTTTTGTATATGCATAATATTTCGCAATTTTTTTTTCTATTTACCTTATTTTATTTTTTATTCGCGTTACTTCGGTTTTTATTATTAATTTTTTTTTCTTTTAACAACATTTTTATTCTGGCTGGTGACGTCGAACATGGCAATTATTATACTTTATACATTCAATATCCAATTTTCATTTCTTTAGTGTTTTGTTGTGGTTTCTTTTACTAACTTGAATACGAAAAAAAAAAAACGCTAAAACCATCATCGTAATGGAAAGGTGGTGCCACTGATGTTGCTGTTTCTATTATATTATTTTCATTTCTTTTCTATTATTTTTATTATTATTATTTTTCGTGTAAAGGTTTTGTTATATCATTTGTACTTGTTATTGTTGCCATTGTTATTGTTTTTCTTGTTAATCTTTGGTGTTTTTACACTAACCACTCGAGCATACAATAACAAGTGTCGAAAAGTTTTATGCTGCTGTTGCTGCTGCTACTACTACTACTAATACTGGTAGTGGTTATATTTTTTCTTTCTATTATTTATATTTTCGTCTTTTCATTTATAAGTTTATGTATTTTTCTAATTTACCCTAACTTGGTGATTTGCAATACAATTTTCATTTGTAATATTGAAAAATGAAACAAACATTTGTTTTTATATCATTTTTAGTTTATTTTTAATTTTTTCTTATAACTTATGTGCGGCTGTTTTAAGTATAATCAATTTTTCCGCTACTTTTCTTTTTTGTATATTAACTATTTTCGCTCTATCTCTACACGCCAAATATGTTGTTATGATTTATATATAAAGCTTATTGATTTTATGTTTCATGTCTAATCGAGAAATAAGAGAAATATTATTCAATTACCCTATATTAGAAAATTAATTTTCTTTACATAAAATAATTATTAAATGTACAATAAAGTGTTATATTATTATTATTAATTTTAATATCGATTTATTTAATTAGTTAATATTTATTCACAATAAACAATAATTAAATATTATTTTATTAAATAAAAATGTGGTGTACACCGTTAATAAATGGATAATTAAAAATAAAAAGGTTACTAATTATTAAGTATAATGAATAATTACATAGCATAAAAACATAATTACAAATATCCGAACGTTTTTATAAGTATTTTAGTTAGATTATGCCACAAAATTTGTAACGGCTAACCTATGCTATCATATTTATAGAAGAAAAATATAAATATAAAACTAAATAAGTGTAGCAACAAGCATTTTTGTCTGAACTAACCATCTGTTGTTGCCATCTCATCAAAGCCACGTGCCACTTGGTAAATGTTTTTACATTGAAAAGTTTATTATAATTTTTTGCTATTCAATAAAAGGATGAGAAATTTATGTTGCCTTACTTTTATGGTACACTTAGAATAGAAATTTATTAATTATGTTATGGCAAAAAATGAATTAAGTGATTGGATATTTTCTTTGGTTAAACATAAATAAAACAATGTTGAAAAGTGTATGAAAAAAATATATAAAACAACCACAAATTTGATTTTATAATTAGTAAAGTGTTTATAAGCTAATAGCCACTTTGTATGGTTCAGTACATTATTCAAAAGTATTTTTCTGCATTTTCCTGTTAAAATTTGTAAAGTTTTTCATTTCTTTTTTTTTTGTTTGTTATAAAAATAAATTGTTTTCCTAAAATATATATGATTATTAACGTTAATAGTTGCAATTATAATAAAAAAAAAACATAATAAATTTAATTAATATTATTATTAAAACTAATTAATTAAACATAAATAAAATTTAATTATTAATTTTGTTACTTTTATATAAAAGTATTTAACATATATGTGTTTCACAAAAAAAAAAGTAATAATTTAATGAACAACAAATTTTAATTATAAATTTTATATTTAACAAACATACAAGAATATAAATAAAATGTGATGCTTGTGTTATGTAGTTGTCATAATATTATTAATAAATATTTATTTTAATTAATTTTATTGAAAATTATGTTTAAATTAGTGTAATTCCCACCATTTATTATTCTATTACTATGTACTCTCAATATACCATATTTTTTAATAATTATTTTTTTTTATTAATTTAACACCTACGTTTAATTGATTAAAATAAGAAAATTTTACATTTTATTTAACTTATTAAAATAAGAAGAATTTAACGTTTCAATATAAATGTAACATTTTATGACGCTGTTACCGAGATATTATGATAATTTTATCAATATTCAATTAAAATTTTATACCGAATTTATTTTACTAAGAAATACTTAAAAGTTTCTTTAAATAATGTAATTTTTGCATATTTTTTTAATTAATTATAATCTCAGAAATACCAATTACCTTTATTATTTAATAATTTAATGTTAAACACCATGAACTAGTTGTAAAAAAATTAAGTCTTTAAAAGTAATTCATGGAATCACAAAGCCGCAGTATTTTTATTTTAAGGATTATAAATTTTATTTATTCATAATTTAATTCTTAATTTACTTTCAAAAAAAAAATTATAAAATATTTTCTGTTGCCCTAGTTGAATGTTTTAATAAATAAATAAAGAAATACTTAAGAAATTGTTTTCAAACAGCCAATAGTGTTACAACGAAACACTGTTCATTAATTAAAAAAAAATAAATCTGTAAAATATTTGTATAATTATGTTGAGGTATTATGAAGGAAATTATTTACATTCTTATATTCTTAAATGCTATAAAAATATTTCCGGTTATTGATGCTATAAATAATCAGTAATTAAAGTAAATCAATAAATTTTATTAAAGATTCAATAAGCGAATAAATTTATTTATTTTTTCATTAAAATTAATAATAAATTAATATAATTATTTCTCAAAATTAAAATAACATATGTAGAATATTAATAATACAATAATTATTAATAATGAATAATTTATGTAACAATAATAATTAATTAATAAAAAAAAAAAAAAACAAATTGAATTTATGATAATTAAATATTATTACTAATTAATTTCCTGTAATATTTTGTTAGTTAGTTAGTCATTTTATTGTATTTATTTATTTTTTTTTTTAAATTGTTTGTAAATATAAACATGAATATTGGAATTCATTATACATATATTAAATCAGAAAAACAAGAAAATAAATTAAACAGATACATAGTTTTAAATTAAAAAAAGAAAAAAATTATTATTCATGATAAAAATAATAATAATAATAATTATTATTATTATGGTAATTTCAAATGTAATTAATATTTAATTTTTTTTTTGTTATAAAATTTATAAATTGTTTGCTTACTGATATCTTTTAATTAATAAAATTATGTTGAGTATGTGGTTTAATTGTATTTAAAATATTCATAATATTAACAAAAATAATTAATAAATAATAATAATATAAAAAAAATCACCTAAAATTATTTATTTGATTGAATTTTACTTTTATTTTGAATGAAACATAAATAAATGTATTAAATAATCATAATAATAATAATATTAATCTATTGATACGATTATAGATAAATTATTATTATTATTATAACTCTTTTTTTATTGTTTTTACTTAAATTAATAAAAACTTAGTATTTGTTGACAATAATAATAATTATTATTAGAAATGATTTCTCTATTTCTATTGTCATTTTAATATTTAAAGCTGCTAATTTAATATTTTGATTGATTATTTAATATTTTTATTATGATTTAAATATAAATGTTAGCGTGGTAGTTTAATCTTTTAATACTTCGTTTATTTTTCTATAGATAATGGAAGAAAAATAAAGAATTATTATCTTATAAATGATTAGTAAATTCAATTATCTGTAAAGATTTAACAAAAAAAAGAAATATCTTTATTTTATCTAATCTCTCAATTTTTATTTATTTATTTATTTTTAATAATAATAATGCGATTATTATTAGGATTGTTTGCACCCTTCTATAATCAATCATATTAATTTTTAATAAATAAATCTATAATCATAAATTTATTATTATCATCATAATAATCATATTAATTATAAATAAAAAAAATATTTTATTTTATTTGTTTTCTAATTATATTTGATTTTGTTGGATTATAAATAATTTTTGTTACATTTTACTAATTAATAAATATTTGATAAAAAAAAACTAAATTTATTTAAAGGGAAAATTTATTTATTTATCATTTATGTGGTTTTTTTGTACTATTATTAATATAATTATGAAATGTAAATAATAATAATATTATTTTTATACAGATTTCAATCATTAAATGCCATGAAAAATTACAAACAAATATTTCTAATAACATAAATTAGTATTTGAATTCAAAAATTTCAAATAATAATTTATTAAAAAAATGTTTGCTATAAATGACATTTTGCTGAACGATACATTGAAAAATAAACAAAGTATTTATATATGTATACCCTTTAAAAATTATTTGTATTAAGCTTTACCTAAATAAATAACATAAATTCAATAGAATTATCAATAAAAATGTGAAATATTTAATCAAAATAGGAAGTAAGAAGAATTATTATAATTTAAAGCGAAACAATATGATCATTAGATAATATTTCATAATAAAAGTTGCTTTTAAAAGCTTTGGAAAATAATAATAATAATTATTATAATTACATAAAAAAAACCCCACAAACGGTTTACCAAAAAACATGATTTTTATATGGAAAAATAATTTTATACAATTAAATCTTAATTAGATATAAATTTTTTGACCATAATTTATAATGTAATTATTACCGGTAATAAAAATTTGTTTCAATGTTAAAAAACAAGAACATAATAGAAATCATTTTATTTTATGCTATTTGGGTTGCTCGCTCACAATATTTTGCATTTTTATTGTTATTTTTATTAAAAATATGATCAAAAATAATAAACATATTTATATAAATTGCTCGGTTTTTGAACAATTTTATTTTTTTAAAGGTAATAAATTTTTTTGCGTTTTTATATATATTTTTAATTAGGATATAGAGTAGAAAATAAAATAAATAAGATAAAAAAAAAGGGAAAATATAAATTAAGTAATAAAATGGGATCCAATTTCCAAAATATATATACATAATTTGCTAGTAAAGTCAATATACTTATGAACCTAAAATAAATTTTAATGGTAATTGGAACTTAGGAACTTAATGATTATAAGATTTTAAATGAATAAAAATTGATTGAAAAATAGCAAACGAGAAAAAAAATATGAAATAAATAACATTAAATGAAGTAAAGAGAATTTATTTTATTATATTTGGTAGCGGCACAGGTAAAAATAAAATAAAATGAAGAAATATTGACCATTTCGCGAAATGATGAACATAATAATAATAATAACAATAATAATAATAATGATCAGATCTTAGTATAAATGTTATAATACGATGGTATGTATGTACCTCCTTTAGGCTATTTATTTAGTTATATGTTCATTTTTTATTTTATATAGAAAAAATGTTTAATATGTATAAACAAAAAACCTGTAAATACAAAAAGTAAGGTAAAAAATGCAAAAGAAAAGAAAAGAAAAATGATAAAACATGTATAGAAAGAAGTAAAGCTACTGTAGTGAAATAATTCCAAAAAGTATTATATATATAAAAATACTTTCTATTTTTTTTTTGTACAAATAAATACATTCTGCCCTTTAAAACAAAATAAATAAATAAAAAAAAATACCTTTTATTGATCATTTTGCAAAAAGGTAGAAATAAGCCAATTTGAATTTGTAATACTTTGTGCAGGTCACAAGAAGATTTTTCTGTTTTCATATTTTTTTTTTTTTTTGTAATAATCGTTGTTCAACTGTACAATTCTTTTATTTATTAACATTTTTCTTTGTTTTTGTGCGTGTTTTTTTCTTCTTGCTGCTCTGTATATACCACAAATTATGGCAAAGGACTTCTGTCCCTGGGTAACCCACAATCATTCAATATTCTATGTTTTTTTTTACATGTACTTTTGCTTTTACATTTTTGTATTTTTACTGATTATTATTTGCAAAAAAAAAAAAATTCTTTTATACAAACTTTGTCGATTTAAATATTTTGTTTTTGATGTTGTTTACGGTTTATATAATTAAATATTTACTGGTCTTGTATATTTTTATAATTTTCATTTTTTTTTTTTGAGAAATTACAAGAATTAAAAAGGAAAAAAAAATTAATTACTTTGATTTTGTCATCATTGTTGTTTTTTCTTGAATTCTTCCATATAATGTTTGTTTGTCTTTGCTATGACAAAGAGTATCGCTGCTTATGAATAAGAAAATTGACATTTTCTCTTAAAAAACATAGAAAAATAAAAATACATTTCGTTACTTTGTTTTATTAATTTTCGTTGTTTGTTGCTGCTGCTACTGTTGTTGTTAATTTTCTTTGGTTATTATTATTGTTTTATTTATTTTTTTTTTGATTTTTTATTATCGATGAAATTTTCTTTCTTTTCTTTTTTAATGTTGATTTTGTTGAAATCAACTTGTTGGGGCGTTGTCAATGAAATAATATACAACCCACATATATGTCTATATAAAACAGAATTTAATTATCTTTTCAGTTTTAACGGAATTGTATATTTTATATTGGGTTTGGTTTTGGTATATTATATTATCTGTATATATTGTATATCTATTGATAAATAGTAAGATAGATAAATAAATAGATAGATAGTTGTATATATTTATTATATAATAGTTATACATATGTGTAGACAATATACAATAGACAATTGAAGTATATAATTGACCTGAACCGAGTTCAAAGATACAATCAATGTGTCAAGAGTTTGAATAGCATTCAATGTTGAGCGCAATTCAATTTCACATTATATGTAATAGGAATTAGAATTTCTCTATGTAGTTAGAGAAAAACGTTGATGTAAATATTTAATTTCTATGTGCGTCAGTGTTTCAATAGGGCGTTTAACAGGCATGTGATTATCATAGTCTATAACAATTACGACAAAAAAAAAACCGTATCAAGAAAGTAACAACACAAATGTATAGTCGATGAATGTGACTTATTACATAAAATTAAAAAAACAAAGAATAATAATAATAATAACAATAAAAGTGTTTTAATGTTTAGAAATCTTTCTTTTCTTTTTCACTGTCATCCATCTAAAATTGTTTAATGTATTCCACGAACGCGAAAACATTGTCTCGCCGTGATTTTATATGAAGTGTATACGACGTGGTTAATACTTTTCAAAAAAAAAAATAAATAAATAAATTCTACTGTCTTTCATCCACCCATTTCATTTAAATCGACACATTTCTGTGTTTACAACATACATAATATAGATTGACATGAATAAGAGTATGTATATAATATGCATTAGATAATGATATTTTGAGCAGCATTAAGCGTGAGTTTCTGTGCTTTTTTCTTAACTTTTTTTTTTATTATTTTTTTAATGAGTAAAAAAGTTTACGCGTTGTCATTACTATAAAAATTAAAATTTCGCTGTTAAAGAATTTCTATCATCGTTATAAACATTATTGCTGTTGTTTTTTAATTTTATTTTTTTATTTTTTATATATAATAATGTGATGTCGTTGTCGCCATTGGCAATGTTTTATCACTGCCGTTAAGCAAAGTCAACGACATTTCCATCGTCTTCAATGTTTAACGGTTATTGCGCTATGGTTCTATTGCTATCGTAATACGTTTTCATATAACTTTCATTTTACTTTACCATTATAATATGTTGAACAAGAAAATATATGGTTTTATACGCGTGAGCTTTTTCCTTTTTTTTTTTTTTTTACTTTGCTTTCTATATTATAGAACTTTGTCCATTTTATTTATTTTTGTTCGCGTTCGTACAAATTTTATCACAAATAAGCTAACCACCGGATTTCCTTTCAATAATAAATGTACCCAGAGTCCTTAATGGTACGGTTTATGACTGCGTCATTGGTATGATAGAATTATGCTGTGCTTGGCTACTGCGTGCTTGTTCTGAACACCCACAACCATTTGCAGACAAATTTATATATAAATACCTTTTTGTAAGCACGCACACAACGGTTCATCTAACAAAATAATGATCAAAATAAAGAAAGTATTCTTCGTCTATCATTACTTCGATTGTTGTGTGCTTTTATCTGAATTTTCTTTGATAAAATATATATATATATATGATGGTTAGCAGGCAAAATCTAAGAATTTAATATTTATTTTAATGCTATAAGAAAAGAAAAACAAAATCATATTTTTTTGTTGTTAAAAGACAAATTAGAAACCTTATTGCGTCAACCATACTTTCATCATTTTTCTTTTTTGCCAATATTTTGCACCACTTTACAAAAATATTAGGATTTAAGTTTTTTTGCTGGGTGAGAATACATAATAACGATTATATGAAAGGAAAAGCTATTCGCTGTCATCATCATTTCAAATCGAACAGAATTATTATTATTATTTTTTTCTTTCATGCGTTCATACATCATTGACAAAATTTAACATGAAACCACATAAAGCACACACACAAAATACACTCATCTAACAGATAAAAAATGAAAAGTAAAAATGTCAGAAATTTCACAGCTATCATATGTGAATGAAAAAAGAACCACATACACTTTCTTGCGACATTTTTCATAAAAACAGCAAAAAAAAAAACGCCAAATCGAAAATGAATCAAACCGAATATTTATGCTACATAAAAATAAAAAATAATATTTTTGTAAGGAAAGAAAACTGCATCGCACATCATCTACTTTATCATCTTTATCGATATCTATTATCTATATCGAAACCTTGGATTTGTATTATTATTATTATCATTTTTTTTCTGTAATATAACATATTTATTTTCTAATGCGTGTATATGTGTAGAACATAACAAAAAATAAATATAATATTGGAACATGAAAATAAACCGAAAAACCAATTCAACACATCCGCCCAGTATTCACACCACTGATTCATATAGAGAACATTTTGATCCGACATTGAAAAAATAAATTTGTAAGACCTTCCTATATATTAAACTTGGTTATGATGATATGACAAAAGATCTTCCAGCCCTCTATCATCTGGTAACGTATTGATATTTCCCTAGCCCATTTGTCGTTTAAATATGATGGAAACGTTTAACTACAATGCATGAAGCTACTGTTGCTACTCAGCAGCATCTTACACACACAAAAACATCATATATAAATAAATAAAATAAAGATGCGAAAATGTTGATTCCAGTATTTTTCTTTTCCATTATATTTTCTATTCTTTAACATCAACTCGTAGTATTTACTTCATATTATCTGATATTTACTTCATCTTCTGTCAGAAATTCAACATTATTTTAACCTATTTAGTTGATGTTAAATTTCCAAAAATATAAAAATATGAAAATATATATATAAATCTTTCGATTCATTCAAGATATTGTTTTTATTTGTCAGAATTGTGTTATTGTGGGGCGCAGATTCTTAACTTACAAAATTCTATATACTCGTACATATATATATGAATAAATCGTATATTTATATCCTAGATAAATCCTTAGTTAAGTCTTGTCTCTTTTCATTCACTCATTCTTGTTTATTTATCTTTATTTGTTTGATATTTTTAGGCCTTATTTATCTGCTAAAAATTTGTAATATTTCGTATATATATATTTTATTATTATTATCAAATATTAGAAGAATACTATTTCATATGGTGAAATTTTTTTCCTATATTACCGATGTAAAAGTAAAAATATAAATATATATTTTCCTTTAACAACACAGATAAACAACATTTTGTCATTTTCTTTTATAATCTCTGGTACTTTGTTGTTTCGGTTTCATTGTAACAAATATAAAACTAGTTTTTATTTTAATCTTTAAAAATATTTTCTATATTAACTGTAACAAAAATGAGAAGAAATGAAAAGAAAATGATGAAGAATTAATAGTATGTAAGTAGAAAGGACAATATTATGTATAAATACACAAGAGAATATTATAACAGACAATGTTGCTAACTGTAACTGATGATTATCTATATACACAGAAAATCTCCATAAGGTAAACAAACTCCATCACATTTCTATTGTATTCAAATTGTACAAAAAAATATAATAATTTAAATAATTTTATTATGTCTTTATTGTTATTATTATTATTATTATCTCAACAATATGTTCCAGTCAAAAAATATTGAATGCACGTGATCCATGTATTAATCATTAAGATGAAAATCGTTTTTTGTTTTTTCCTTACTTCTTTAATTTTCTGTAAGCATCAACATCACAACATTCTTAATAATAATGCTTTTAATATTCATAATCTTTATCATAGATTTAGGACATTAATTTTAAACTGTCTGAATTGTGAAATGCAAAACCGAAAAGCATGTAATAATACAGTGACATAGACAAGACATAATTGTGATGAATCTAAAGTAAGGAAAGATTAAAGTTAAAATTTATCGTTTGACACTAGCCGCGTCACCAATATATTCCACAAAAAGAAAGTAAGAAAAAAATAATCTTGATAAACTCTTAAATAAAGATTTCTTTTTTTTTCTTTGTAATTTTACTTAACGTTTAATGCTACGCGCAAAACATCGTTAATATTAAACTACATGTTCGTAATATATGTTTCTTATGTTATTTTACATAAATAAATGTTTAGATATAAAAGATATGGAATTTTTATAAAAAAAATTTATTTGGCTGTACTGTGTGTTTATATTAAAGTATAACAAGTCGGTACAGTTTCTTATATATTTTTTTGCGTTGTTACAATTTTCTTAGCCGAAAGGAGAATACAGAAGGAAAAAAATAAAACTTTATAAGATTATGAATGTATAGTAGAAGCAGCAGCAACAATTTTTATGCTTTCTTTGTTGATACAGATGCGGTTGAAAAAACCAGAAAAAAATAAATAAATAAAGGGAATATGGAGAAACAAACAGATTTTTTTTTTTATTTGCTGTGTTTTTAAGTGACGACGGAGATGAATAAAAAAAGAAGCATTATTATAAAAGGTGTGGTTTGGTACTTGTGGTGAATATGTAGTGTTTATGCCATGTTTTTTGTTATTTTTAATATTTTTAAGTAAAAATTTATAAAGACTTTTCGTAGAACTATGGAAGAATGAAAAGTGTTTACTTGTTTGTTTAATGGAAGATTTAATTTTTCAAATAATTTTTTCTTTAATTTTAAGAATTTTTATATTAAATTTCATTTGTTACTGGTGGCAACAGTACACTGTTTTGCGTACAGATTTCTTCTTTCATAAAATATGTTATTTGAAACTTTTTTTAATTGCATCAATTTTACGTAAATTAATCTAAATATTATATGAAATTTTAAGAGGAGTATTGTTATTTATTTTATTCTATTGAAGGCTCTCAAAAACATCTTGTCAAGATTAATTAAATAAGAATTTTGAAAAGAAATATAGAATAAATTCTATAAAGTGTTCATTAATAAGCTTAGAGAAATAATTACTGTTTTTATTTTTAGTGTGTGGCAAAAAAATGAATATTTGTACATGGTAACGTATTATTAACGTATTAAGAAACCACAGAGAAACATTTAAATGTGAATAATTATTTATTTATTTTAATGACTCACAGGTAAACCGAATTTTTCTTTTTTTGGTATTTAAATTAAACAGCAATGTCATTAGTAATTAAAATATATTTAAAAGATAATAAATATAAATCAATTTTAAAATTAAGTCAAATATTAATATTATTATTTTCTTTATTCGTCTGACTAGTTTCTTTTATTATTATATTTACATATTTTATTCACCAGCGTAGCAAAAAAATATGTACTATGTATAAAGGCGAATCGTGCCATAGTATATTTACGTTTGTGGTTTAAAGTTCAAACTAAACTTAACGAAAAAAAAAATTGATTATTTTTGTTTTTTTTTTATAAATTTAAAGCAAAGAAAAGTAGAAGAAAGTTTTAATGAAAAAAATATTATAAAATTATTATATTTCATAGTTTTAAAATTGATTGAAAAGTTAAAATAAAAAATTATTATTAAATATACGATTATTATTGAAATTATATTTTGTTTGTTTGCTTGAAAAGAAAGTTTAATGTTTTTTGTCTTCTTTTATTTAAAAGAAGAAAAACTCACTCTTCCAACGAAACGTTAAACTTTTTAATAAGTTCTTTTATTTTATAATAAGAGAGAAGCAAAGAAAATTAAAAAAAAAAACTTTTAAATTTTCTTCTTTATTTATTTAAATATTTGTGTTTGTTAGGTACGATTTTATAAAATAGATAAGATTTGTTTTTTTTTTTTCTTAAAGAAAAGAAAATAGTGGGATTTACTTATGTCAAGTTTAATCTTTTATTTGCAATCAATGGTGTGTGTGTGGCTTTAGATCGAATTGATAATAAAGTGTTAGATTTTAACATTTAACATTACAATATAAAATAAAATACTAATTTAAACTATACCTTGAATATACTATTTTTGGAGTATTTAATGAAAGGCAGATTTTTATTTTCTGTTCTAAACTTTTAATCAAATCGTTTTCATGTGTAATGGGTGGCACTAAATGCACAGTGTTTTGTATTTTTCTTTTTAAATTCTCCTAAATAAATATAACATTGAATTTGATACTTTTCATAACATGTTATTGTTTCTTATTGTTATGATGTTTAAAATTAGAATTAAATCAATAAAACTTTACGAAATTCATAAAAATATACCAAATAAGATATAAAAATGCAAATAACGAAACTAATAGTATCATTTTTAATAATAATGTTCTATCATTATATAAATGTTAGCAATGTTAAATAAACTTATATTTAGTTAATAATACTATAATAATAAAAAGAAATCTTATTGCTGGTAATAACAATTATGCAAGTATTTTACCAAAAAATAATGTAAAAACATAAATCAGCAAACTAATATTAATATTATATTGAAATAAAATACATCAATATTTTCTAATAAAATTAATAATAGCATTTTTGCTAATAATTCATTCAAAAAAAGCAATATAAGTATGTAAAAGTAATAAAATAATCATTGTTCACATCAGTGAACAGACAATGTAATTAATTTTCTTCACCTTATTTCTTTAAAAAAAAACTCATTTTAATGCATTCAAAAAAAAGAAAAATAATGAATTAATTTTCTGTTAAAAATTGATTAAACTAATGTTACGCAAATGCAATGCAAAAGAGCAGGAAAATCATTTTAATTAATTTATGTAAAGAAATTATAAACATTATGTTCAGTTAAAAAAAAAAAACTTCTTTCTTATTTTATCGCTGAATTTCTTCCTCTTTTCTTTCTACATTATACATCCATTATTTTTTCCTTTTTATAACTTTAATAATTTATTTTCATATATTTTTTTTTTTTAATATAAAAATTAATTTCACGCAGAAGCAATATCAAAATGACAAATCATAAAATTATGAATTATTTACTTAAAGTCATCGCTTTTATATATAAAATTTTTCATTATGAAACAACATTTATAATCAAATAATAGAGATAATTATATCGTTGTCAATTTATAGAAAAATAAAGATCTGCTTAGGTTTGGGTATATATACCTATTATATCTTTTAAAAATTTTAATAAAAATAATATTAATAAAGAGAAAATTTGTCGCTATATTTTCAATTCAAACGAGATGGGTCTACGTCTAATCATAATTTTTTTTTTTTATGATTATAATCAAAATCATAATAATAATAATAATTATTATTATTTTACTGTTTTATATATTTGTTATAGAAATTTTAAGTAAATATAATCTCTTGCTTAATTTTTTAATCATATTTCAAAGTTTCAAATTAATTGAGTTAAGAAACTTTATGATTTTATTTGCTTGTCGACTTTAATTTATTATCGCTAGGAAGAGATTTTTCATTTTTAATTTATCATTATATTTTTTATTTTATTCGCCTTCTTTTTATTCGCCTTCATTTATGCGAATGTCATTCATTTTACTTTGAATATAATATGTTGCGAACAACCAGATATACTTGATTGTAATATTATTTTTCCCTTTTTACTTTGTTATCTTATGTAATGGAATGTTTTTTTTTTCTTTTTTTTTTTCTTAAACAAATTTATTTTTTGTGTTTTCATCGAGATACATTTAAGTAAGGTAAAATTATTGCAAACAAAATAAGCAAGACAAGAAAAAAAAATAAAATAAAAATCATAATGAAAGGAGAATAGCAAGAAGTAACTTTGAGTTTTTCTTTTTCTAAGACTTTTCTTTTTTTATGATTACTTTTCTTTGCTTTACTTTACTTAACTTCGTTTTTTTTTGTGCTTTTTGTGCTATTTTTTTATATATATTTTTAATATGACTAATTTAAATTTTTATAACATAGATTTGCTAGGTTTATGCAAAAATTATTCCTTTTCTTAACTTTTTTTTTTCTTTTACATTTACTATGTTTGTGTGTGTGTGTGTATATTACTGTTTTAATTTAAATTAATTTTTGTTTTCTTTTTACATTTTTTAATTAAACCAACAAAAATGAATATCCATCAAAATTTTATAGATTTTATTTTTTATGCTCTTCATCTCTGCACAAGATTTACGAATACTTTTTAGAAACCATCTTGTGTATTTTCACATTTTCTTTTGATTATTTCAATATAATTGATCATATCCAAAAAATGTTTTAATATTCACAAGGAAAAATCATTTAAATTTTTTTACTTGTTCACACATTTACCATTTACATTTGTTGGTTTTATTACAGAAAATAGTAATTTCGAGTGAAAAACAAAATAAAGAATTTTAAAGTCCGGAAAATAGCATAAGGAAAATGGGGATAAATTTTTTGAAAACATTAAAAATTAAACAGAATGACAGTAAAGCGGACAATCTAGTCGACACAAATGGAATTTTCTTTTTTCGTTATATTTCGATCGCAAAAAAAAAAAAAATATGTAATAAAGTTTTTCTCATACGTTTTATATTTCGTTTCGTTACTTTAATATTTTCTTTTTTCCATTATTCGTCTGCCTTATTGCTGTATTTATATTTGGTAGGAATATAAACATTCTATAATAACAGGAAATCATCAAAAATAAAAAACAAAACAAAACAAAAAAAGCATTGTATACCCCAATGAAAATACCAGATTTTATTTATCAAATTATTTAAGTTTTAGCGTTTTATTTCATTTTTCTTTTCTTTTAATATTATTATCCGACTAGTCATAATATTTTTTTGCTTTTACTTTTCCTTTGGCATGTCTATATTTATGTGGTGATAATAAAAAAAATGAAAGAAATCTGTTGTTGTCTTTCTTTCATTTTCCTTTTTTTTAATGTCGTTTTTCATTTCTCTGTGGTCTCGTTATTTAATTTTTTTTTTATATTAATATTAAGCAGAAATATAAAATAAGAATATCTTGAAATTGCAATATTTTGCAAAAAATATATATATATAAAAAAAAAAGATGAAAACTAATCAATAATGTAAATTTGATTTTGAATGAGGCAAACAAGCTTCCTCTTGATAAAAATAAAAATATAATACTTGAAATATAATAAGCGCTATTATAAAATTTTAAACATACCCCTGACCTCTCGTTAACGCATGATTGATTTTTCTTACGTCTTCAGCATTCTATATAACAGTATCCAGGCTCAAAATCACGAGAAAAATAAAATCTTTATATTCTCAACATGATGTCATGTATTTATATCATCTGCTATGTTGTATACTTGTTTGTAATTTATATTTACTTATATAAAAAATTAATGCCAGAAATATTCAAAAAGAAAGTGTCTTAGCTGCAAAAGTGAACTTTTTATGATGTTCTTATTGTACTGGAAAAACTAGCATTTTTGCAATTTTTATTTTGATTATTAATTTTTAATCTTTTCTTAAACTAAACATCAAATAGAAAAAATATAATTGAAAAAAAAAGTAATAATTCAAATTTGCAGCAATGTCAAAACCTTTTTGTAGTTTATTAAAGGTAAAAAAAAAATGATTTTTTCTTTGAAAATATTCCGCTATAGTCATTTGGTTAAAGAAAATCAAACGAGGAAAATTTTATATTGTGATTTGTTGCTGTTTAAAATAATCTTAATATCACTAAATAGAAACTTGTCAAAGTAGAAATCGCGAATGAGTAATGAATTCAACAAATTTTAAAATATGCGAAATGTGAAAATTTTATTTCAGAAAATAGTTTCTGTGTTTCCATTGTGGAATATTTCTATTTTGTCAATCATTAATATTAAAGAAAAATATAATAACGCATATAGAAATATTTAAAATATTTGCACAACCATCATTACCTAGAATTGCTTACTATTACCACAGAATATATTATCTATAAAGCAGGAAGAAGCACAAAAATTCATTCCTGACTTGACTTCGACGAACAAACAATGCTACTTACTTTGTATATCAAAAAGTAAAAAATAAAATAAATATTTATTTCTTCTATATAATATTCAAACTAGACTTTTACAATTGGTCTTGTCATCTACAATTTTATTTTTTTTGGTATCTGTATGTTTTTTAGTGCAAAAGCTTGTAAAATATATAAATCAGAAAATTTCTGCATGACAAAATTTTCGTTTTTTCTATTCATTTCACATTCATCTGTTCGTATTTGGCTTATTTTATATTTTTTTGTGAATATTTATTTATATTTAATATTTTACAGAAACATTGTACAAATTTATCATTTGTGATTTATCTAAAATCTACCTAACCTGCTTTCAATAAAAATTGCTTAAATTTAACAATAGAATAGTTGAAGACAACGACAACTACTTTATAATAGTAATAAAAATATAAATTCTTGTTACTTGTAATTGGAAATGCAAAAAAATATACTGTTCTGTCGTTATTGAAGCGCGAATATTATATTCAGATCAGCAAAAAAAAAAATCAAAACTGTATAAAATTCCTTGGATGAACAAAAAAATATTATTTTACTAAAATATTATTTAAATAATATTTTTTTTATTATTCTTTAACGATAATTAATGTTTTTATTAATTGTAAATCGAATTAAGAATCGTTGTCATTTCTATTGAAAATTTAAGAATCGAAATTCTATGAAATAATTATTTTTTATTGTTTTAAAAATCAGAAATAATTTTAAAGCACTTAAGCTTAAAGTCTTGATATTTAAGTATTATTTTCTGTTTTATTTTTGTCTTTTATGCTGTCTTTTATAATTTAGGTTCCATCTGTTACAAATCAAATTATTTTATTACAGAAAATAACGAAATATATACGTGTGACAATGATAAATATCTACCAATTTTCCTTATTATAATATCATTTCACCGCAATGGCATTAATGTTGAATAATCTATATAAATTCTGATAAACAAATGTTTGAAAAAATAAATAAAAAATAATGTCTCTAACCCACAATTAACGCGAATGTTTGAACGTCAGAATAACTAACGTTTATTGATTTATTTTTCGGTTCTTTTTTTTGCCAACATTAAATTATCAATATTATGTGAAAAAATACTCACATATATATATAACAAATCATCGCGTTTTATAAATAAAACCATCACGTAAAATAACAACTGTCGCATTACAAGATCCACGGTTAACCAGAAATCAGGTGGCGCGTAATTTTTGTGGCTCATACATATAACTCAAATATAAAATACAATATTAATAAGACAAGGAAATAACAAACCTATTTATTTTATGGTTTTTTTTATAAAAAATATTTTTCGTTATTTTTTTGTATAAGAAAATACAAGAAAAAAAAAATTGAAAGAAATAAAAATTAAACTTTACAAAACTGTCGTTTTGCTCGGTTTTAACCGCCATCAAATTTGTCCAGATCTTCTCTACAACTTTTCATCATATAATCTCGTCCTTCCTTGTATATTATTATAAATACGTTTATATATATATATACTATTTTGTATAAAATTCATATTAAAAATTCATGCACGATATTTGAATAATTCAACAAGAAAAGAGAAATAGAAACATTGCTGGAATGTTTTATGGGAAAAGTCACTATGTTCTTCGTATTGAGAAACCGATATAAAATACAATAATAATAACTGGATAAAGATAAAAAAAAAGTTTGCAAAAAAAAAAAGAAGCTTAGTAACAAAAAAATAAAACGATTTTATACAATAAATTTAATAATAAAACCATAAAAAAGTGTTTTCTTGTTTGCATTAAGCATTATCAATTCATCGAGCATTCTTTTTATTTATAAAAATAAGTTTATAGAAATTATTATTTTATTATATATATATGAGATAGTATCCTGATCAATGTCCTTAACGAATTTTCTGTTGTTATTTTTTTTTTTATATTAATATTCGAATTAAATTTAAACATTTTACTGCACTGCATTTGTTTATAATTTAATGAAGTAAAGCATGTTTACTGATAAGCAACAGAAACAAAATAAAAAAATATAAGAGATGAAAAATTATATATTTTCCACGTGAATTACTGGTTTTGAATAATTCATTTGCTTGAATAAATTTTCAGCATTGAATATTACGTATGCGCGTTTTCACATTTTATTCTCTTTACATAAAACATAACATATATTTATATTTTTTTATATGTTGCAGCAATGATTTTCTTATTACCATTATATACATTTAGTTATTTTGCAACATATTCTTATTAATTTTGTAATACCGCACAAAGAAATTGTCTTTTCTGAGGAGAAAATAAATTTCTCAAGCATTTTCAGCTAACCAAAAATTCTGTATTTTTGTTATTTATTCTGGACATTGAGGTATTTATTGTAATATATAAATTAAAATTATGATAAATTCTTATAAACAAAGTGACAAAATATAGTTTTGATCTTAAATTATAATGAAAAATAGCAAGAAAGCAATTATATAAGTGTCAAAAATATAATTATTTAAATAGATTTTAATTCACTAAATCATTTTTATTTAATTTACTCTTATATGTTATGTAACTGATGTGTCAGTTTTCTTTATGTTATTATAATTTTTGTAATATGATGAATATATTTTAAGTACATTTATCATATTGTTTGAAAAAATGAAATTAAAAAATAGACGTTAATTCTGTGATTAAATAATTAAAGAGTTTTTTTTTTAAATTTAAATTTAAAAAAAAATAATATGTCTGTCAAATTAAATTAACAAAATCACAATATAACTACAATAGATTGATGAGCGTTAATAGATAAAACCAAAAATATACAATTTGCTTTATAGTTTCATAAATAATTCTGCTTCAATGGAGCGAGTATATTTGCCTTTAAAATACTTTCAAAAATTGCAATGACAGAATCAGAATTAAAAACACTTTGATAAAAAATTATTATCTTTTTTTTAATTTATTTAAAACTAAATATGATAGCGACATAAAAAATAATCATTCAAAAATAAAATTTATACATTTTTTAAAAGTAGAAAATTGGCACACAAAAAAAAGACTCATAATGCTAAATACTCTTCACGTACAGAGTATAGGGCATAGAGTAAAAAATAATTTAAAATAATTATTATCCGAGGCTTAAATATATTTCATCAACGCAATAACAATAATAATAATAATAAGTAGGGCAGAAATATATACAAAATTTGACAGGATCAGATTTGCGAAAATAAATTTACATTAGTGAAAAAAATATATTGACAAAATAGAATAAAATAAAGCCTAAAGAAGAAGAGAAAAAAAATTATTTAAAATAATTCAGAAAAAAAAAATATTCGGTGTATTTTGCTCGTGTAAAATATTATTATATTCTCCTCCTACGCATAAAGCATATATTACATTAATAAAGACAAACATTTACAAACAAAAAGTAAACAAATGTAAAGGGAAAAAGTCGAAAAAAAAAATAATAAAATAAATAAATTCTTAGGGGAAAATAGAATTTCTGAATGAAAAAAGCAAAAGCAAAAAAATATTGGCAAATTGAATATATTTAATCGCCTAGATAGATGGTATATATATACATACATTATTATTAAAAGAAACATATTTAGTGAGAAAGGAAGAAAAATATTTACTTGGTTATCGTGTATAAAGGGAAATTATGTAAATTAAATTACCTGCTTAATGCTTATATAGACGATATATGACGATTGCCTTATGAGGTATTCAATTTTATATTTTTTAATAATATTTCTATTTTTCAGTTATTTGATCAAATTTTTTTTTTATATACATATATATTCAATTTACAGAAGACAACATACGACAGTCTTATCTTATATAAAATTTCTATTCCAATTATTATTATCATTATTATATGACTTCTGTGCTATGATTTTGTTCGTTCGTTTTTTGCTACACCATTAACATTATGTCTTAGTATATTTATTATGATTTGTCTGATTTCTTTTTTGTCTTCTTGTATCTTATGTACTTTTGAACTTATATTTTTATAATGCTTTTAACAATTTATTTCCACATCGACAGTTATTTTACTTTATTTTCACTGTAATGTAATTTTATTTAATTTAAAATGATTTTTCCATTGATTTTCTTTTTTTTTTAGAAAGCAATGAAATACTATTGTAAAGAAAAAAATATATATATAACTAAATTGCGATGATAATCAACGATACTAAAGAAAATATTATTATTATATTCTTATTTTTGTTGTTGTTTTTTCTTTGATTTAAAGTAAAGTTTATTTAAATTGAAACGCTTAACCTTAATAGTAATTTAATAATTCCTTTTCAGTTATTTTCGTTTTTATTTTTTAAATATAATTTTATATAACTCAAAATGCAAACAGAAATAAAAAAATAGAAGCGGTTACTGTAAAAAATTATTAAACTACAATTTACAGAAGAAAAAGCAATGAAAAATATATTTGAAATAAAGTGAACAGCGAGAAAATTAAGAAATGTATAGAAAATTTTACGGTATACGGTATATATGCATGTATATTGTCTGTAATACTTTTTTTATTTTGTTGTTTGCTGTTTGCCTTTAAGGAAAATTATATTGCTGGCACACAATAAACAACAGCCGAGTAACAGCAACAACGAAATTTATACATAGAAAATAAAAAGTAATAGCAGGCAGCAGTTACAATTTTGTTTTGTTTTCTTTTTTTAATTTTATTTTCTCAGTAAAAAAAAAAAAAATCAGAAATTTAGTCACAAAAATAAAGCAAAAAAAGCAAAATTAATTTTTCTCCTCTTTTATTTGTCGTATTTCCGTGTTTTATATTTAACTTTACAATCCTTTTACTGTTCGAATAGAAAAATAAATTAACAAAAAAAAAAAAAGAAAGCTCTCAACCAGCCTCTGTGACTACTTCCGTTGACGCTTATACACAACCTCTTTCTCTTGGTCTTTCCTGTTGAACACAACAGATTTATACAATGTCCACAAAATTGTATCCTAGTTTATAGCATAAACAAAAAATAAAAACTAACTATTGTTTGTTATATTGTTTGTGTTCTGCTATAATACAAAATCAGTTTGGGTTTTCTCTACTACTGATTTTCTTCTTCTTTTTTTTTAATTTTCTATTTATAATTTGTATGCATATAGTTTTCCATGTTTATTGTATAACGTAGCAAACAATTGTAATTTATAATAGAAGAGTATTGTGGTGGTTTTATTTAACAGAAAATAAAATAAAAAAAAAAAATAGTTTAAAAAAAAACATAATAAAACCACATTTGACACTGCTAACTGTCGTTTGTCAAGAATTTAAATTTACGAAAGAAAAGTTTTATTATTCCGTAAAAAAAAAATGTAATTGTAGAAGTGGACAATTGTGGGCGAGGTAGTTTACGTGCTTGGCATTGTATACAAATTATTATTTAAAAGGATTATGAGACTATAGTAATTCAATTGTTCTCATTATTGTTATTATTTTTTCGTTAATAATAATTGTTTGTAACATAAAAAGTTTCGTTAAAACCAATTAAACAAATTAAATTCGAATAAAATGAGAATAGTTGAGTGTTAAAAAAGGATTTATAGCCTTAAATATGATTGATTTTGATTTATTTTTACTATAAATGACTTTTTTATTATTGTACTTATTAAAAAATGATTTCACTTCAACAAAAAAAAAGAAGCATTTTTAATCAATTTAAGCGCATTTTAATGATTGAATGAAGAATTTTTAATTAAAAATCAATAATTATTGTGTGATTTAATTGATTTACGTTTTTTGTTTTGTTGTTTCTCATTCTTTAAAAAAAAGGTGTTTTTCAATTGCAGCGTTATTATTTTCCTTTTTTAATTGAAAATTTCATTAAAAAAGAAGTTTTATTAATGACGGTAAAAAACTTCTGTGTTTTGCCTGGCATAATGCCATAGAAAATATTTTTTTCTTGTTTAATAAATAAATAAATAATTGGATGATTTGTGAATGTTAAAAATAACACTCTTATGGATGGATTTCGGTAGATTCTACATTTATTTTCTTTTTTGTATTGTCTTGTCTTGTTTTCTTCTCGTCACATACATTTTTGATTGTATATTGACATGATATTTTTAGTGTTTCTACTTTACCATCGAAAAATTAATTCCATATTCTGTTGTTGTTTTAAAGGTTATCTGATATACTACGCACGAATGAATAACAGAGACTAAAATAAAAAGAAGAAGAATAAGAAAATACCATACATAGATATGTTTAGTAGGTATAGTGAAAAATGAAAACAAAAAATAAAACTTTCTCTATTTTCACGACAAATATATTGCAGATAACACTCAAGAATCATTTCGGTATTCATGTGGATGTTTTTTTTTTCTTCTTCATTGTATATATTGTTATCATATAAAGATGAAATATTTTTCATGCAAACATGTACGTGTTTTGAAATTAAAAATTATATAATTTTCCATCAGCCGTATTTTTCGTTTTTTTTTTTACATTTGGATAAATATGGATAAGAATAAGACAATGTACGAATGAAAAATAATAATAATAATAATAATACAATCACACAAAATATTAAAAAAATAAATAAAATAAAACAAGAGAGACAAGGGAATTTGTTTGCTATTTTCTTATTGTTGTGCTAGGAAAATGTTAAAATATTATATTCTTTACGTTGATATAAATATGTGACTATGTTTAAAAGTGCGTATCCTCTAACGCAAAAAAAAAATTGTATAATATAAATGATAATGTAAATACGAATGATATAAGTCGACTTTTTATTATTTTTATTTATTTTTTAAATATAATTTTCCTTTATGATTTATGATCCCAAAATATATATAAATTGAAATATAAATGGACAATTCCTGTTGAAATCAATATACCCAATTGATTAAAGCATTCATATATAGATTAATCGTTACATTCAAATTGAATTTGCTTTTGATATGATAAATATATGATTTTCCATTTGCCATTCATTTTACTATACGTACATATATTTTATGTTCTAAGAGTAATTCGATGCAGTAGTTTAAATTATTTTAAAAGCATCATTAAGGTCATCTTAGTTATTATAATAATATTTAAAAGAAAGATCTGCACCAAAACGCAACTATGATATTAATTTAATAAATATTAAAAATATAAATTTAAAAAAAACCTGGCGCCTCCACTTGCACTGTATTAGCAACAAAATTTGAATATTTTTTAATCTATTAAATTTAATATACTTTTCTGTAAAAAAAAATAAGATCATGAATAAGTTAAAACATAAAAAAAAAATTAAATCATTTTTTTTTCTATTAAGCAAATGTCGCGTACAAGTAATTTAGTGTTAGTTATGCTTAATGAGATGATGAAGTACCATCGCCAAGTTAAGTAAGGTTAAAAAGATAAGTAGAAATAGAATATATATAAAAAAAACCCTATATTAAAAGTAATTTTACAACGATGCATTATATAATTAAATTGTCCTTAAGCATCATCAGTAATAAAATTGTTTGTAGAAAAATGTAAGCGGATATGGGTACCTCGCTATAGTTCTTTTTTCTTTTCTTTTTTAGTTTAAATTTGTAATTTGATGTGAAACGAAACTATGCAAACTGGTGATCTGTTTAGCAACTGATGGTGATTTTGATGTTATGGTTAGAACTATGCTACTATAACTATGCTAAATTGCTGAACTGCTTTTGTTCTTTTATATGTTTTAAAAGTAGTTGCGGTAACTAACGTCGGTAGTTGATAGTTAGCTACAACTTTTTCACATTATTTTTTTTTTTTTCATTTCATTTTTTGTGTTTTTCATACAACTGGATTTTTTCATGTTTCATTTCACATCCAAAATAAAAGCAGTGAAACTATCCAAATGGAAACAAAACATGAGGACACACACAGAGTTATAAAAAAAAAAAAAACAAAAAAAAAAAGTTCAGCTTTCTTCTTTTTTCTCGCTCACTGCTATTGTAAGCTCGTTTTCGCATTAAGTTGATAAATGTTTTAGCTGAAATAAAGGTTAATGAAATTGCTATGTTTTTCGCCTTTTTTTCAAACCAACGAACTTAAATCATTCATATATATATTTGTGTGTTTGTCGATTACTTTAATTTAATTGCATTTTACTAAAACTATCTAATCAAATTTTATGGTTAATGAAGGCTTTTATACAGAAAAAGTTAAATAAATTTCTTCTTTGATTTAGTTACAAAATAAATTGTTGAAATTTGATTTTGGTAAAAACTTTTTAAATTGTAATAATTTGATGTTTCGTTGTTGTTGTGTTTATTCAACTTTTTCTTGTTTTTCCGATTGTCCAGAAATTGTTTTGATATAATTATTTGCTGTGCTTTTCAAAAATATTATTTTCTGTAATAAATGTATGTAGGAGGACAAAACAAATACAAGAAAATTTGCATAAGAAATTGTTTCCAACATTTATCTTACAAGACTTTTAAAAAGAAATTAAAAGTTATAGACTTATATTGGATCAAAACAAAAAATTGTTATCACTTTTTTTATTTATTTTTTTCTGATGTATGTATGTAGGTGGAATACACATATGTAGTGCGGTCACGAAGTTTCGTTTTAAAGCTCAACTTCTTTGGTGTAACTTTTAGGTACATATAACGTTGCGATAGTTTTCGTAAGTTTTTCAAGAAAATTTACCATTTTAACAGTTGAATCCATTTCGGAATATATCTATTTTCATTTATGTTTGGTTTTCTTTTTTTTTTCATTGTCCTTGCTTGAGGACTATTACACATATCCTTTAGTTTAGAAAAAGAATTTATTTATGCTCTTTAATACAAATAAAGAAAGTAACTATTTAAAGTTGAATTGAGTTTAAATACTTATTTTTCTTTATTCATATGTACACCCACTAGAGAATTACACTTTTGTCTTCTGTTCTTCCGGGTTTGATATTTTCTATCTATACAATACTAAACATTTCTTTATTTTTCTTTCTTTTTTTTCGCTCTTTCTCTTTATTTATCTATTTATTTATTTTGTTTGTCTGTTTTGTATGTTTGTTTGTGTGCATAAAAAAATAAAAATAAAAGTTCGAATCTTCAACCATATAGAATATAATATAACTTGTTATTCTTTTGCCGTTCAAATAACATTAGTTTCATACAGTTGACATTCCTAAACTGTGCGGAACATTCTGTTTGATATTACGTTCAGTTTTTTTCCAAATAATCTATTTTTTTTGTCTTTATTCTATTTACATTATTTTCTTTTTTATATTTTTATAGAGAAAAACTAAGTTCTTTGCTACTCTTCCATTGTTATTATTATTTTTATTTTTTTCTTCTAAATAACAAACATTTTAAACTACTTGTTCCAATTTTAATGTTTTCCTTTGAAAAAGTATATTCCATGTTAAAAAACTATTTAATTAATTTTATTTTCTTCAATTTATTCTCACAACAAATAAATAAGTTTTCCATGTTAATGTCATTTTTGCATTTATTTTTTCCGGATTCTTCTCCTACTTTTTACTTCTTTGGTTGTATTTAAATTTAAAGAAATAGAAAAAATTTTGTAATTGAAAATATAAATGAAAATTTATCAAATAAAAATAATGTTAATTAATTTTAATAGAAAATATGTACATAAATCGTATTTTATAGTGTTCATTAGTTTTTGAAATAAATTTTCTAAAAAATGGGGAAATTTTTATTGAATAAATAGCGGATATAAATTTTTTTTTTTTCTATTTACTTTAAGCCAAAATGATTGATTTACACATTTCAGACCTTAATTGGTGCTAATTACGACCGAACCAATAGAATTTACTATATTACACTAATATTAACCTCACCATTTGACATAGTTTATATTCTAAATAAATAACATATAAACATGAGTTTATGTTTTATATATATATAAATGTATAATTTTTTAGTAAAATTAATGAGGGGTTTTAAATTTTACTTATAATTTTCAAACGGATATATAATTAACACAGGATATATTTATAAATATATAGTTATATTTAAATTCACTTTAAATTTACTAAATAAATACAAAATTCTTGTTGATTTTCAACTATATTCGTGGTTATAGATTTGTATCAAATAAAAATTAGGGTTAAACTAACACAAAGAATATACCTATATAGCTATATAACACTAATCAATTTCTATCAAATATTTAACTTTGTTACAACAATTTTTATTATTTATTATAATTATGCACTCCCGTAATTAGATAAATAATTATAATTGAATTTATTTGTTTATAGTTTGTTACTATTTCCATATAATGTCATAATAATAATAAAATAAAATTTAAAAAATGAAAATCAACTTGAAACATCAATAAATTCAGTTATTTTTATTTACTTTACTTTACTTTATATTCTCAATAATAAACGATAATTGATAATCGTAAAAATAATGTAAATAAATAATAAAATTTACCAATGCTTATTATTCTACGTAATAGACAAATTACAATAAAAACCAAAGAAAAATAAAAATAAAACAAATAAATTATTCATAGTGTAATGTTATTTTCTCTACTTTAATACAAAATTATATATCTATTTATTTTTTTTAAAAAAACTTGCAATAAATATGTAATTATTAAATAAGCATTAGAATTTAATAATTTATATGATTTTGTTAAAGTTTTTAATGTAAATAATATATGAAAAATTGACAAACAAATCTTATTTAATTATTTTCATTTGTTTATAAATAATCATATTATTAATATAAATTATAATTATAGTAATAACGTAGAAAATATAAGAAAAAATAATATTTTCTAATAATAGTAACATAAATAGAGAAATAACATCAAACAACGTTCATATTTATAATCAAAATGTAGTCTTTTGCTGATTATTCTTTTGCAAAATAAATCCCTTTGTTGACTTTTGTTTTACTTATTGCTATTATTATTAATATTATTATATTTGTACATTTAAAATGGAAATATATACAAATAAGAAAATGAATAGTACATCATATTGTAAATGTCTTTCATTTACATATACTTTTTATGTTTAATTTACGCGATGAAACTATTGTTAACAGAATAAGTTTAATGTTTTTATTTCTTTGATTTTAAATGAAATTTATTACTATATTTTAATTTCAACGTTGTTCAATGTTGTCATAAATATACATACACGACAATCAATTTATAAAACGAAAAAAAAAATTTAAATAAACCTCAAACGTTAATCAATTTAACTAATTTCTCTTTGCAATAGTTTTTTCATTTATTTTTTCATTTCTTATTCGCTTTTATTGTTGCACGAAGGACTGAACTTTAAATTGTTATTACAATAAAGTACATGTAAAATAAATATACTCAGAAATTTATAACAAAATAAATAATTTACTTTAATCTTTGCATAGCTAAATGAAGTTCTATTGACATAATTCAATTTTCCTTTATTAAAAAGAAACATACAAATAAAAGAAAAAATAACAGCAATTTCAACAAATAAATATTTTTATGTTCATAGTCATGTAGAAAAGTAAAATAAACTCTTTTAATTAATATTATTTACATATACATTATGTATGTTCTTCAAAAGTAAATTTTTAAGTATTATTTTCATTTTAAAAACATTTTTTTAATAAGTTATTAAGTTTTTCATGTACACAAAAAATAATTACATATTTTTCGTTGAAAATACTGTTAAAAATATTATTTAAATTTAAAATTTATGTCTATAAATGTAAAAATTTTATTATTTCTTGAGCATATCGCAATATCGTAATAATATGATGAGAGTATATAAATAAAATGTTAATGTTAATAATTATAATAATAATATAAATACTAGAATTGGTCTATTTTGCTTATGTAGCTGAACAAAGTGTCATACAAGTAGTAAAATATAATCGGTTAAGTGACAATAAATGTATCGATAAAAATTATTAATAAATTACTAGTCATCAATCAATGTACTTTATTTATTTATTTATTATATTTAACAAAAAAAAGTTTTTCCTTTTTTTCTATAAACTTTTATAATTTTTAATATAAAAATGTTCTTTAAATTTCCATCAATAACATCCGTTAGCATTACTACGCCATTAAAATAAAAAATGTATAAAGTTTTAACAAAATTTTACAAAATCAACTCGTTTATCGTCTTCTTTCAATAACAAATTATATATTATATATATATATTTTATGTGGTCATATTATAAGGGGCACGTGTGCGCGTACGATAATCATAATTTTTAAGAAGCAAAAAAAAAATAAAATAAAATACGTCAAAACATAGACTATATATGCTTAACGAAAAAATGTACATAAAAATATATATATATTATTATATGTACTTTACAGTTATAACTTTTTTACTTTTTCATATTATTATTATTATTATTTTTCTTCTTTATATATCGTTTTTATTTATTTTAACCAAATAAATCATATAACATTTATTTTATGATTACGATTTATTTATATTTTTTATTTTATGATTAGAATTAAATTTTGTTTTTTTTTCCTTTAAAAAAATAAATAAATAAATAAACATAAATAAAGAAGTAAACAAGTAAACCGAATAGCAACATCAAAAAATTGCTTATTGTAACTTAATCCAGTTGATTTTCAATGAAGACTAAAAATTTGATATAAGCAACGAACGAATATATAAGAAACTCAATCAATTTTTGTTAGAGCTTTTTTTCGATTATCAAAATGAAAAATATTCAATTTTGTTGTTTTCGTGCTTTTTATTCTCCTCCGTTTATTTTTCATTTTTTTTTTCGTTACTTTATTGATTTCATTTTGTTAATAAAAATATTTACAATTTATTTTTACACATTTCTACCTATCTTAAAATATATTTTTTCATATATATACTGTTTCGTGGTTATGGTTTGGTTATTGTATCAAATGTAATGGATATTCAGCCAATGTCAATTCTTATAAAATACCAAATATTCTATTGAGAATTCTCTTCTTACATACTATACACCATGTATTGGCGAATGTTGTTACTGTTGCTGCTGTTTTTGTTGGTTTTATCATCAAATTTTTATGAAGTGAAAATGATATATCGTAAATTTATGTAAATATTCGTAAATTTATTTATTTTTTTGTGATTGCCACAACCATCGACTTAATATTAATACAAATAAAATAATAAATCTTTATCCAATGTAATGCAATATATCGGTTTGTGGCATAAAATGTATAAAAATGCAATAATGTTACTTTTATAATAAATAAAGTAAATAATCTCCTGATGGACAAATTATTGTCAACAAGAATTTCAATTGAAATAGATTTATTGAAATGGATTTTAATAATTTAAATCATCGCGACGAATTGAAAAGTAAATAAAAATCAATATAATGCAAATTTTTTTGTTAATTTTTTTTTTTCTTTAAACATAATTTAAAATGGAAAAAAAAGTAATTAAAAATAATTTATCTTCATCTAGATTATTAAAATAATAATGACAAATTTTTAGTACTTTAAATGAATCGTAAAATATAATTGCTTCAAGTTATCATTATGTGTTATCTTGCACTTAATGCAGATAATATAGGAAATAATTTGCTTGAGGACTAAATGGAAAAATAAAATTAGAGAGTAAAATTTTACTTCTTTATACGATGAAATACTTTCACCATAAATTTATGGATTCATTATCTTTTCTTTTATTTTTTTTTTTGTTAAATAAAATTGATAGAAGATAACTGAAATATGAAAAAGATTAATAATCTGTTGACTTTCTTGTAGAATAATGTAGCGTGTTAAAGTATTAATTAAACATGTATGTATGCTATTTGTTAAAACGTTAATTACACTATGTTGCGAACACATACGAAATGTTTATACATTATCAGTACATTACTATGATATCAAATAGTAGGGGTGGATTATCGTTTGTTTAATATTAATCGGTAAAAATAAAGCAAAAAAAAATCTTGCCAGTTTTCTTTTAACTTGAATAGAAACTTATGATATTTGGATTATTAGACAAAGGCGTTACTAATACTTTCTATCTCTGAAAAACATTTATATGAATAAATAAAATAAAATATCGCTAGACACATTAAATAGAATTATAAATAGTTTAAATGATCCACGAAACTCAGATTTTTAGTCTTATATCTGATTATGTTAGATTAAAACAAATTCAATTTAAGAATTTTCATCAGACTATAGAAATCCGTAGCAGTTAATATAATCTTGAATGAAATATTGTGGTTTGTATTTATGTTTCTAATTAAGAAATTACTTGAATCAATTTGAAAAAATTATAGATACCGAATTTATAGATATGAAATATTTTTATTTTTTTGAACTTATCAATATCCACGAATAATAATATCTTCTTATTTTTGATATTTTTAATGAAAAAATAATTTTTTAATAAACATCAGCATAATATTCTTAGAAAAATAAGTAAATTTTTGAATTATTTATGATTTTATTAAAATTTCAAAATCATTTACTCATCGAACATAATTAATTCCAATGAATCTCGCATCAATCAACCTTTAAATTATTAAAATTTATCAAATATGTCAATAAACAATTAAAATACTTTAAATGTTAAAAATAATTATTTATTTTTTGAAAATATACTAGATGAAAATTTAAGCTAATTAATAACAATTATTTGTAACTAAATAAAATTTATATATATATATCTGTATTTGTATTTGAATTTTCGCAATTTAATTAATTATTTACATTATTTTAAATAATACCATAAAAATCAATATTCAATAAAATAACAGAAAAATATTTATTATTAGACAAAAATACAGATCAAAAAAATAATTTTTATTTTCAATAAAAAAATTTTTAATTAACATTTAAATGAGCTATAAAAATTGTAATTAAAAACAAAAAAAAAACAAGAACTGTAACAATTGAATATAATTAAATTAAATTAAATAAATTGTTTAAAAAAAAAATAACATAAAAATGAATCAAAAGTCAACAAGAAATAAATAAAAAATTAAAACAAAATAAATTCCCATTAAAAAACAGGAATAAAAATCATAAAAAAATCTTTTTATGATGATTTTCTAGCAAATAATAAAAAGGAAAAAAATATTTTATCGTTTCACTTGCTTGTGCATAGAAATAAGTAATTAAACTAAAATTTTCTTTCGTTTAGCATAATCTTGCTGATTTATTTTTGATAAAATTACCTTAATAAATACATATTTTTCATTGAAACATACTTGAGTTGTATACATTATCTATCATTTTAAATAAATAAAAATAATTACATTAAATTAAAGCAAAGTGTTTAACACATTTTAATTGAATTTAAAAAGAAAATTAATATATAATAATAAAGTGATAAATTTGGATAATATTATTCAGATTAAAAATAAGTAAATTTTAATAGTTAAATGTAATTATTTTTTTGTATAAATGAATGTCTATTTTTCTTTTAATTAAAGCGACACCCATATCTATTAATAGGGTTAAAGTTTACGAACCCTTAACCCATATTTTATTTTACAATTATTCTTTGTCTTCTATTATCCTTGTATTTAACAATGTATTTGCCTGGAATTTAACCACAATTTATGTTTATTTTTTTTCTATAATTTTTAATAATAAAGGTTTTATTAAACCCTCTAAACACCCTTAATATCGTTTATAAATTATATAAGTTTATAGTTAGTTTACCTAACGCAAAACCAAAATTCTAATTAATAATAATTAATAAATAGTTTTTATTTATAATTTAAAATAGACATAATGTTTTTTCAACCATTCAACTATGAAAAAGCATCAAAGTTAAACCCTTTTTTAAATATTTTATTACATCAACAAAAAAAAATTAAATACTATCCAATATGTACACAGTGAATATGTTAAATGTAACAACAGTAACAACAAAAAAAGTGTCAAAATAATTAAATATATAACATTTTTATGCCTTTTATTTATTTATTTATTTATTTATATTTTAAATAACATTCTGTTGGTTTTTTTTTATAAATAAATAAATAAAATAAATAGAAATGTACACACAAAGGTGTGTCCAAGTAAATACATACATTTAACAATTTGTATAACACTGATAGGAAAATACAAATTAAATAATATTAACAAAATTGACGATTAAATAATAAATGCAAATTAAATAAATTTTTATCAAAAAAAAAAAGAGGTAACACGGAGGCTGAAACTGCTACAAAATTAATTAAACCTAATTGTGATATGAATTATTAATTAAATTAATTTGTATTTAAATTATTTAAACATATTTAATATTGGTTAAAATAATAATTAATAATAATAATATTATTATTATTATTATTATTAAAATAGTGTATTGTTGAAATAATTATGTTGCCACTGTCATTCATACGTAAATTAGCTTTTTATAATATTAATAATTATTATTATTTCTGCTGATTTTATATAATATTAATTTTAATACAGATTAGTTTAAAATTTTGTACTATTATAATTATTATTATTATTTTTAGTTAATAAAATCAATATAATAATAATAGTAAATTAAATACTAATTTAACAAAATAATAATTAAACATAAAAAAAGAAAAACTTTAATTAGTTAAAACAAAATAGTAAAAACAAAGCTTTTTTTAAAATCAGCATTTACTAATTTGAATATTAAATGAACCATTACAGTTTCTAGTCATGCTTGACCATTTATTTATTTAATTAATGTAATAATATGTTGCTAATTATATACTAAAAATAATGCTTTGAAGAAGCAAAAAATATGATTATTATTATTATTATTATTATTATTATTATTATTATTATTATTATTATTATTATTATTTAAACTTTAAAAGCATCATCAACAAAATATTATTATTATGAGCAAAATCATTATATAATTTTGTTTATTTGTTACAAAAAAATTAAATTTATAACAGAAGTAATATTTAGGCAGCTTTATAATCATTAATAATATTTTATGCACGTCATAATATGTCAAAAAAGAAATAAAAGTAAAAAAAAAAATTTTGTAATTCTAAAAATTGCATAAATATGCAAATATAAAACGGCTTATATTCAAGCAAATATAAATATTTACAGACATATGCATTCGATCGAAAATATGTTTTTGATAAATAATTAATAATATATATGTGGGGTAAAGAGAAAAAAATTTGTTCTATTATCTGCAAAAATTAAAATTTTCCAATAAAATAATCGATAGGAAGTTGTTATTTGTTGCTGATTTTGCAATTTATTCAAAATATTACTTTTATATAATAATAATTATATGAAATATAATATTAGTTATATAAGTGTAATAATATAAGCAACATACTGTGTTAAAGGTGGTGGCAAAATTACATAATATGTAGAATAAAGCATTTTTTTTCGCACACTGTTATTTACTTTATTTTTGCTCTGCAACCATTTTACACAACACGCGAATACGATTTTTTTTCTTTTACTGTAAAATGGGGACATTATTGATGTTTAATGATAAGCAAATTGAAGTGTTGAAGAAAAAGAGATTATAGAGGTTGGTTTCTTTTCTTTATTTTTTCGATGCTGTTGTACGTAATCGCAGTATGACTTAAAGATGTATTCAATTCATGAATAATATTGACGTATTGGCGTCAAACACTGACATGCCATATATTATAAATAAATGTCTATAAAATTAAGGACCTTGACATGGCATGTGTAGTATTGTTTTTTTGTAATCTTTTGACAATTTTAAACTCTGATATTGGCGCTTCGAAAATATATAAAATTCAATAAATAAATTACATATATAATCCGTCAAAAATTAAAGCAACCAAGATAAATTTATTAAGTTTGTATCGAATTTAAGTAACAAAGTTAAAAAAATTATAAAATTCGTGCTAAAATTTTATTAAATTAAAAAAAAAAAAAGAAAAGAAAATTATGTAAAAACCTTAACCACAGTTTATAGAAGAAAAAAAAAACTTTGCATATTATAATATTCGTGATGTTAAAGAAAGTTGTTGCTTAGCCCAGTTTTTAACGTAATTCTAACCAATCAACCCTTTTCAAAAAGCTACAAAAAACAAAGAAAAAAAATTTGTTCGTTTTCTTTGCATCTTAATATTAACTTTTAACTATATATATATTTATTTATTTATCTATTTATCTCTATAAATTTTTATGGAAAAGTTTCTCGGATAACGAAGAGAACTAACAATATAAAGTTAACTTTATTCTTCATGTGTCATGTACACACTTCCCTTTATACATATACTAGGGGTGCTTATTTTCTTTAAACATATATATTTATAGAAATTACATTTATGTTAAATAGTTAAGCTAAATTTAACTGAAAAATCCTTAAAGAAACAATAAATATAAAAATAATAATAATAATCCAGTTAAATAGCACAGCACATGCTGTGATTTATATTCATCATGTCAATATTATTTGTGATTTTTCTTAAACAATTTTCTTTTCGTTTTTATTTTTATTTATTCGCATATTTTTTTCGGTTTACGTTTTGCATGTGGCTGTTTATATTTACCACTGTTCTCACTTTTTAACCACCCCATATGTGAATTGTTTTACGGATTAATAATTTTTTTTTTCGTTTTGGTGTTCATATATCATATGGTTTTTTGTACAATTTTTTACTCTTTCTCTTTATGTTGTTTTCGCATACAACAAAAGTTAACATTATATTGGTTAATTTTTCGCACCGCTTTTTGTTATGTTTTTTCTATTTTTGTTATGTTTTTTAACACATATATCATACAACAAGTAGTACAAAATACATAGGGAAAATGGGTGTTTTTTCTTTTTTTGCAAATTTTATTTCATAACATTCTACAACAATAATCAAAATAGAAACAAAGTGGTTTGAAGCATAAAAAAAAACAGAATTAACATGTTCAACATTCAGTTATAATATATGAATTTTGTTTTAATTGGTATATGTTATATACATAAATATATACATATATAAATATTATTTTTAATTAATTGTATACGCATAGTTGATTCCCAACTGGATTTTCACCCATTATTTTATTTCATTTTTTAAGTTATTATTACGTTTTGAATTTCTTTTTCTATTTTTCTACACTCACACATTTTATTCATCCAATTTTTTAATTCATTTTATTTATAATTCTCTGTGTGCGTTTTTTATATTTTATTTATTTAATATTATCCTTTTGATCATATACATATATAGAACAGACATATTTATAATTATATAAATATATATTTATCAATGATTGCACATGAATGAATATAACATAAGGTAATGACATGATTTGTTCAGGGATTTTTCATCTTTTATTTCTGTTTATTTTTAACTCGGAAAAACTCTACTTTTTTTTTAAATAAAAAAAAATAATAATAAATAAATTTTCCACAAACAAATAATTAGAAAATTAATTAAAAATTTACTGTTGTAATATTTTTTCTATACTATACAAATCTTGATAATTGATCTTTAATTTAATGTGCTTAATCGAAAGCAATAAATAAATCCATGGATAACAATTAAAGCTTCGTTTAGGTACTACTATTTCACGGTTTTTCTTTCTTTTTTTTTTATTACACTCAAGATAACCGATTTAAAAAAGAAAAAGCACAAGCAAATACAGCGAGAAAAAATTAAGGAAAATAATCATAAAAAAAAATAATCTAGAATCTTTTTTTTATTATAAAATAAATCGTAAGCATAATCCAAGCAATTCTATTTAAAAATAACGAAAAAAAAAAATACATTCTGATCCTTTAACAAAGCTTGTTAATATTTATTACACAATTTTATTTTATTTTTTTTCTTTAAACTGAATAAACGTAAAGAATTCTCCGCAAAAAAAAAAACGTATAAAATAAAGTCACCGTTGACCACACTTTAAACTCAATTAGATGAAGTGTGACATTGACATTTTTTAACTAATAAAAGCATCTGCAGTGTTGGTGGTGGTCTCTTATCATTACGATAAATAAATATATAAATAAATAATATAAAATTGGTTAGAGACGTGATGTGACCAAACGAAAATATGACAGCGCGTTTATTAAATTATAATTAACAGGGAAAAATGTTTAAAAAAGAAAAAAAATTTTTTGATAAAGATTCGATCAATCCATTGAAAATAAAGTTAACAATTATTTTTAAAGCTTTAAATTTGTCCGCCTTCGCATTATTTGTTCAAAGGTTTTCAATAAAATTGTTGAAAAACAAAAGAAGTAATTATTATTATTATAATTTTAAGTAGACTTTTGTGGAATGGCTTGCGAAAAGTGGTGAAAAGACATTTTTTAAATTATTTTTTAAAATTGTTTATCATTGAATTGGGTGCACAATATTGAATTAATGACCATAGTCGTATAGAAAATAATATATTATAAATTTAAAATATAAAAAAAAAATCAACAACGGATATAGTAATAATAGCAGCAGCAGTAGAACAAACACAAGAACACCAAAAGCAAGTGGAAATAAATTTTATGGTGTTATATTTATTATATATGTATTTTCTGTTGTGCTGTTATTCCACCATTGATGCTGCTGCTATATTGCTCTTGTTCCTTTTTTATAACTTTTTTATTTTTTTTTTCATTTTTTCTTTTATTTTATTTTCATTTAAGTTTCCAGGACATATCCACTTTCCGCAGCATCAATTTTGATTATGGTTGTTTTGTATGGTTATTTCTATGTTGTCGTTTTTTTATTTATTCTTCATGTAATTTAATTTGTGTGTGTATGCTTTTTTTCCCTCATATCTCGCCTTGACCCTTTCGATTAATATTATAATTTCTGTTTTGCCAAAAAAATAAATAAAAATATTATTAATGATTTAACAAGTTGTTTGCGAATGAAAAATATTGCAGCGTATTGTATTCTAGAAACCTATCATAATCGATAATTTATTGGCAAATAATTTAATGGCATTTATTTTTCGATACGCTTTCTCCTCGCTCTCTCATTGTTTTATTTATTTTTATATTTTATATGATTATTATTATTATTAATATTATTATATTTTCTTTTATTTTTATATTTTATCTTTTTTACCCCGACATCCATATTTATGATATTAAATTTTCTTTTTTAATTTATGATTATTAGATTTTTATAGCGTATTTTTTTATATATATACAAACATATATAAACGATATGGTCATGTTAAAGTCATAACTTATTGTTATAAATTGTTTTATTACATTTAGCATATTAACATTTTTCGCTAAAATAAGCAATAGAATTGAATAGCTATGTAAATTGTAGACACTTTAGTAAGGTGTGACAAAATACTGTTGATTTGATAAAATTTATAATGATATTTATATGATGTGTGAATTGTAAATAAAAAAAATATAAATAAAATAAGAATTAAAAATGGAATGTTGAAAAAAAAAAAGAAAGAAGGAAAACAGTGATGGAAAATACATAATAATAATAATAATGAAAATAAAATGCCATTAATAATTAAATTAAGTTAAAATAAATAATAAAATACACATAAAATATGATAATAACAGCAAAACCGCAATATTAACCACAAGAGATTAAAATTTTATTTATATGATGTATGTATATTACATACATATATGCATATGAATTTGAATGGAAATTAACTATGTTCAAACAACAAATGTCAATTCATTTTAATCTGTATAGCCATTTGATAAATAGAAGGATGCGTGTAGGCGCGCTAAATTAAATTGGTTTTTACAGCTATGAAAATAATCCACTATTTGTGACTACATTATGCACAAAAAATTATTTTCCATTATTTTCACACTATTTAATGATGAGTTTTTTCATCGTTGTCATTGTCGCATTATTGTTATTATTTAATAAATGCTGTTGTTTAACAATTCTATTTTTTATTATTTCGTTATTTTTTTGTCGTTTTTAATACATTTATCCACAATATTCTGTATTTATAAAATTAATATAAATAAAAGCTTTATAGGAAAATAGAATTTTTTTTTTTTTAAATAAAAAGTTATTAACAATCTGCAATATAAATGAGAATGTATAAAATAAAATTAAATTAGAAACAACAAAAAATGAATACACTGCGTTATGTTATTAGATTTTAAGTTTTCTGTTGATAATTTATTTATTTATAAGCGTATTATGGTTTAAGCATAATTAACATATATAAATTTAATCTTAATTAAACATATAGTATATTTAAATTAAAAAAACTACGATTTTATCATTTAACATTTAAATTTAATCAATTTTGATCATTTAATTAAATTTTTGTAATTAAATTTATTTATTTTTATGAATATTTTATGAATAAATACAACTATTTTCCACTGTTTGATAAATAATAATAATTATTATTATTATTATCAAGAATTATAAAGAAAATCCAAATCTTTACTTGTATTAAAATAACACTTAATATTTGTAAATAAATTTTATCGTTTCTTATTACAATCAACTGACCTTTCGTTGTGATCTTTATTATCATTTTACAAATCATTTCAATAATCTTTTAACTTATTCAATTAAAATTATCTAGATTAAAATGTTAATTTGTTATTTTTAATAATAAAAATAAATAAATAATATTTACTTAACTTTCGAAAATCGTTTCAAAATTGATACAAATAATAATAATAATTATTAATCCTAAATACTTGTTTATTTTAGTTCCTATTAATGTGATAATAAATGTGCAAAAAGGGTTTAAATCTGTAGGGATACTTTAAAATACAAAAAGTATTCAAGGATATAAAAATAAAACAAATAGTTAAACGAAAAATAAAAATAATATTCCTAAAAAAAGCATAAAAATTCTTTGTAACAGAACCTGGGTCAACCAATACGTGAGTCACATTTCTATTGATTAAATAGAATTTCAAATATCTTGATGAACATAATATTTCTACTAGTGAGTCATCCTTTTATAAACAAAAAATACAAAATATTATCAATAATTTTTTAAAAAAATAAATAAATAAATATTATCGCAAAATCAATAAATGAATGAAAGTTTTTTCATCGCTAAAACATTTAATCCGTTATGACATCGCATAATTTAATTTGTTTGTTTTTTTTATTAAATAAAAATTTAATTACTCATAAATAAAAATAATAAATAAATTATGATTTATTTTTAAAAAAAATAATAATAAAAATAATAATTTATAATCAGAAAAACAATAATAATAAAAAAGTTACACGAAAATAACATGGAAAAAAAATATATATAAAATTATGGCATAAATTGTAGGAAAACTATTAAATAAGATAATATTAATTATAAAACTGTATAATTACCCTGATACAGATAATTAATACATGTTTTTATTATTCTTTGCACATTTATATACTTTATTATTACTACTATTTTTGCGGTTGTAATTTTTTTTTTTTTTGTTTTTTGATGTCTGTTATCTATTTAATCGAAAAACATTTTAACAAAACTAAAATATAGAATAAAGTAAATACACAGTGGTTGGGGAAAAAAAATAGAAAAAGAAGAGTTTACAAATAAAAATAATACGGAAATTTCTCTTCTATAAATCAAAACACGTGAAATATTCTTTTAAAATTATTATAGTCACGTTTTCAATATATAATTCCACCTCATATATATAGAGTTTCATTTTTATATCTATAATAAATATTTTACAATTAACTCCACAACACACCATTCTCATCGACTAAATTATGTTTATGATTATCAAAAAAAAAAAATATTTTAATGCTTTTTAAACAAACAATAACTATGAACAAATAAAATTAACAAAAAAGAAAAACTTTTTTCCTTATTTTATGTGCTTTTTCCTTATTATTTTTCAGCAAACGTAAGAGCTTTTAATTTCCAAAATAACAATTTTGTAAAAAAAAAAAAAAATATTTATTTATTAATAAATTTTTCATTTTTCAAATAAAATAAATCAATTATTGAATTAAAATGTATTGGTGGCATTGCATCTACCATGTTACACAATAAAACAAACTACTTATGACGCAGACGAAATATCACTTTTGTTAAATATTTCACGTAAAATTATTTTATATTGAGCTTTTATACTATATTTGTCTTTTTATGCATTAAAAATTAATTCTTTTATTTATTGATTATTGATTGATAAAGTTTTTATTTGGTTTATCAAACTGATGACGAGTTAGTAAATTTTCAAAATAAAATTTATAAATGTACATTTAAATAAATAAAAAACACAAAATTATGTGCAAAAAAACTATGAATTTTTACAGTAAAATTGTTAATAACAAATTGATCGTGTATGCAGTATGTATTTTCAAAGTTTTACTTTCAGAAATGCGATTAAAGAAAAATTTATCACACAATTTATATCTATATTTTTAACAATTTGATAAATAATAATTTTTATTATATTTAATATTTATTTATTTATTGAATTCATGTTTCTATTTTTAACATAATATTAGTTATTAATTGTGTAGAATTGCGAAAAAAATAAACAAATATTATTTTAATGCGTTTTCTGTCTAATAATATTATTTTATTTGATTACAATCTACTAAGTTGTCTCTTTTGGTTTATGTTATTTAATGTTAATGCCACTATTATTATTAAAGACAAAATAAACAATTTGACAAATAACTGCAAAACATAAAAATATAAATATATATTTATGTATAATACGCGAATGAATATCATACCGAAAAAAAATGAATTAAATTGAATGAGAAGCTTTAATATTTATTAACGAGGTGACTGAGAATATTACTATATAGACGACATTAATATTTGCACAGATATTTTTCTAGTCTTTTCGGTATTTTTTCTTTATTATATTTCTTCTTCTTTATATTAAAACCTATTTATATTTATTAATATAAAGTAAACACGATAGTTTTGAAAACTCATCACGCATGAAATACAATAGAATTGAATGGCACACGTAGTTGAATTGAATAAAGAAAAAAGCAGAAATGTTGAAAAAAAAAATAGATAGACATAAAGAGAGAACGAAGAAAATAAGTGTTATGACTCAAGTTCAGGTGAAGGAATCCCATTAAAATATATATATATATATATATATATATATATATATATATATATATATATATATATCACTTATTTTCCTCCAGCTTATCGTTTTCTATTTTCAATGTTTTATTTTTTCTTTATTATTCGTTTTTCTTTTGTGTTACATGAAGCTTTTTCTGTATTTTTCCATACATTTCTTTGGATTTTAATGTTTCGTTTTTTTTTTCTTCTTTTTTTAAATTTCCACACATTACATGGATTATAAAGGTGCTCACAACTAACAACATACAATCTAGCTAATGAGTCCCTTTTATCGTATTACAATGTTTTGTTTAACCTCTTTATTTTTTTCTTCTTTTTTTATTATTATTATTATTTGTGCGCCAGACGCCCCCTTTTACAGTTTCTGATTTTACTAACACACATCATCGTGTACTTTTATTATTATTATTATTATCATTATTTTTCCCTTTTCTATATATGACAAAAGTAACATTTTTTTTTATTCCTCTATTACAACACGTGCCTACCCTCACGTAACATTTGTTGTAATTTTGTTATGTTTTGTATTATTTATATGCATTTTCATTCAATGTACGTACATATAAACTCTTCTTGTTGCTTGCTATTTTTATTATCTATTTTAATACCAGGCAAAAAAAAAAATAAAAGCCAAACAAACACTTCGTGGTAACAAAATTGAAAAATAAAAAGTATATTTATATAAATATAAATAAATAAAAACATCTTTAATTATAGAACTTTTCACGAAAATAATTTCTAATCTGGTGATTTAATTTATTCATTTCTTTCATCAGTATAATCAGTAACAAAAAAAAAAAATAAAAAAGCACATAGCATACATTTTTTAGTTTTTTCTTCCTTTATTTTATTTTATTTATTTATTCATTTTATTTTTAAAATAAGAGTTGAATCATGTATTTAAACATATAAATATTTATAATACGTTTAATGACAATTGAGCGAGGGTATGAAATATACGCGAGAATATTAAAAGCTTTTAATGGAGTTTTAGATAGTTTTTTCTATTTATATTTTTGTACATATAGTGAGAATATAGAAAATGTTTATTTCATTCATATATATTTATTTACATTATGGATTATTGTGGTTGTATTTTTGCTGCTCGTTTCTTCTATTTTATATTATTTATTTATTTAAATGAGTGTTTAAACGAGACAGAGAAATTTACTCGCATAACCTTAATATTTAACCACATTGTAAACAGTTATTTTGCATATAGATCAGGTAGTTTGTAAAAATGAACAAAATGAAATAAATAAAAAATAAATAAACTTGACTAGAAACTTTTGCATTTTTCACTATATATTTTTGCATAAGCGACATTATTCAGAATTTATATATATGTTTAATAAACAGTAAAACTGTTATATTTTTGATTTTATTTTTATAAGTAATAAATATATATATATATAAAATAACAAAATTTTCCTATATAAATATTCATCATAGGTTTAAGTTTACATAACAAGGCTTCTAACAGTACAATACAGTGCTTTTTTAGAAAAGAAAAAACTAGTTTTTTATAGCACAATATTCGCGTCATGAATTGCAATAGTTTTAATGCAATCAAAAAACATTATTATGTATTTGTAAGTATATATATATATGTATTTATATATGTATGTTTCCTATTTTTACTGTCTGCATTACAATTACTCTGCTGCAGAGCTTAATTCACGCAATAAATATTTTTTATAATGCGACAGAATACAATTTTTTTTTTGTTAATATCTGTTTATATATTTGTTAAAATTTATTTCGATATTTATATATAAAATTTTTAGACGATGTTAGTTTAGTTCTCGGTGTCACTTAATTTGAACATTTATTTTGGGATTTATTTTTACAAAAATAGTAACACTAAAATAACGTTACATAAACATTTATGAATTTATAATTTTAAAAGAAGATTTTTTCATTTGCAAAAATTATGAATGAGTTTTACTGTTTTGTTGCTAATAAATATTTAAATATGTTTTCTTTTTGTGGTTGGTTGGTGGTCGTTATTTTTTTAATTTAAGAAAGAAATATTTCTTATGTCGTTTCTTTCACCGCTGTAAGAATAATTTGAAAAAGCTTTTGGTAGAATTTTTTTTCTTTACCTATATGCAAGTCTTAAGATATTTTCGTCTTCGTATCATTTTTTTTTTTCATGAAACTTCAAATGAAATCGTTTTTATAATAAATTTTTCACTGTACTAGAAATTTTTGCTTTCGTTACCACAATTGCACACAATAGTGTAGTACTTATTCAATTATTTTCATGGGGATTTTCTTTATATTTTTTTTTCATTTTATTATTTCCATCATCTTGGTATAACACTATTTCACTATAAAAGTCGACAGATCATAATTTTTATTTTCATCTACAATATTTTACTCTCTATCTCTGGTGTACACGTAATTTTTATGTTGCCAAAAATAAAATAAAAAATAATAATAATAAAAACGTTTATAAGTTATTCGTTTATTTTTTCACCCATGATGGTTTGGTCCTTTTATGTATAAATGTCATTTTTCTATTAGGTTTTCTTCATTTAGCAGTAAACACACTAATTTTTCTCCCTTCTTTATTTTTTTGTTTGGTTTATTTACTATGTGATTTTATATTGGGGACAAGACACAAATATACAGGACACTGTGTAAATGAAAAGAAAAGTCCAACCTGCTCCAGTTTAACTCCCTCAGTGAATAACAAAAATAAAATAATATATATATATTCCCAAATATATTAAAGTAGATAGTAAATTTATATTTTTTTTCTGTGTTTATAATATTATCATTATTATTATTATTTGTATTCATCTGTGGGTTATGTTAATGCTTTTATTTTTTTGCTATTCTAACTTCTTTTGCATATAATTTATTTGTTTCGCAATTTTTCACGAATTTTTTTTTGTCGTTTCACGATCAGTGTGTACTTTCATTATTTTTATTTTTTATTCTCTATATTTTTGTATTATGCCACATTTTTGAACAGTGAAATTAAACATTTTGTTAAATATAAATAAAATTACACAAAGGAACAGAAGAATTTGGAGAAACAAAAAAAAACCCTAATAAAACAAAAGGACATTTTAACAAATTATTTGTATTTAACACAAAGTGGTTTTGACTTGTATTTTATTTAAATTTACTCGTATAACACCTACATAATTTTAGTTTTAATTTTAATTTTTATTATTATTATTAAAAGAAGGAAACAAAATAAGCTGTAAAGACAATAATAACTGAGATTTTTATTCCTTTTTTTTTTAAAAATGATCCATTAAAATTATACCAACGTAACACCTCTGAGAGTAATTACATTTATTGCGTTTTTTCGTTCATAATAATGTTATTTAGTAAAAAATATTATGCATTTTTCACAGAGTTTACCATTTTGCCTGTTTTTTTTATAAAAAAAGAAGCAAAGTAACCAGCAGAAAAATATAATTAAATTGATTTTTATTAAAATTTTAACAAAAAATTCATCGTTTAATTTTAATAAAGTAAACAGTGGAAAAACAATTTAAATGTATGTAATTTTACAAAGCTTATCATTTTTCATGTTTGTTAAATTTTTGCAACAAACTTTCAGAAAAATTCACACTGAATATTCCACATACGAAAAAATCACTCTGCACATTTCGTACAATTTGATCATTTCTTTGGGGTTTTTCTTTTTTAAAACTTAATTTAAGGTTTAGATATATATATATCTTTTTCATTTTACATATTTTTGTTGTTTTCTTAATTTAGCCAAAAGAGCATTCTTTAATTTAATGTTATATAAGTTTAGCTAGTGTCTAGCTGAATTAAGATACTTTCATATAAAACGCAGCTGATCTAATTTTTGTCGCAATCAACTTTATTTATAAACCTGGTAAACATCTGCCACACCAATATGAAAAAATAATAATAATAATAATAATAATAATAATAAAAGAAAGAAACCTTATACAAAAAAAAAACTACATGGTTAATCGTTAGTATAATGAGAGGGTGGATTTAGTTATTTACAATTATTTTATTTTATTTATTATTTAAACAACATCTCCCTAGTGCTTTGATTCATATATTTTAAATGTATATAAACAGAATAAAGCTTTTAGAATAAAAATATAAAAGATAGGTAAATAGTAGTCTTACACAAAATTCAGCATATACATATGTATGTACAGTTCAAAAGATTATATTGCATGCATGTTGCTAATAAATCGAATTAGATTGTCTAACCGTCTCACAAATAAATTAACAGCAGCATAACTCCTTTTATTTATTTATAAATATATATTTTTCCTACGCTTAAATTATTATCTAAAATATTATTATTTGCTTGGAAAATCTATTTTCGAGATTTATAAATCAAAACATGCAAAACAAGCATATATATATATGTATACACTTGCTTGTTTAATAATAATAACTGAATTCACGTGTACATATAATAATTATTATTATTATTTTCATATGAAAATATACGAATATGTCATAGTAATAATAATAACAACATTTTATCTAGAATATAATATAAAACGTGCATTTAGTTTGCACAGATTGCAGCAAAAAAAAAAGCATTTGTTTTTTTCTATAATTATTTTTCATTGTTTATAAACAATATTTGTTGTTTATCCACCGTTTTATGCACAGTGTTGCATTGTGTTGTTTAGCACTAGAGAATAAACTTGTCTGGTTTATATTTTGTTAAGCATATAGAAGAGATAGATGGAAGTTTTTTTTTTTTGCTTTTATTTTCATAAATATTGACCAAATAATGAATTAATGTAAAAACTTGAATAAATTATTTTCTAAACCGCATCAAAAAATATAATTGTATTAATAAATAATGTTGAATTGGTTGAATAATGTTTGTTAAAGCAAATATGATTTAATGTAAATTTAATCGAAGTACAAAAAATAAAAATAATTATAATCATAATACAAGTAAATATTATAAAGTTTTTAAAAGTAATTATGTATGTAAATATATAAATAAATATTTGTTTTATAGAAAGAATAGTCTTTTGGGTCTTTAAAGACATTTCCTGCTGTATGTGAAAAAAAATCAAATTAAATTTATCATGTCTAAGTTGTTAATTTTCATATTGAATCAGATAAAATACATATTTTTTATATTAAATTTTCAATATTTTGTTTGATTTTTATTTTTAGTTTAATAAAACATGATCATTCGATATATTTATAACCAAATGTTTTACTCTTTTGTATGTTATAAGGAAAAACTCGTTGGTATTAATAAAATATTTTTGCTGTGGTCACCAGAAATTATTAAAAAAAATTGACGATAATCCAGCATTCAAAAAATAAAAATTATGTTGAAAAGATCCATGAATATATTTATATTTGTAGCAAAATATATAGACGATATTGGAATAACGACTATCGATAATAAACATGATGATTTTTCTATTTTCTATAACGTTTTCTATAACGTTGATTGGTTAGCTAGTTTATTGCTGATATTGTTGTCTGTGTTTTCTTTTTTTATTATAATAATTTACATAAATTGGAGTTACTATAATCTATCCATATATCTTTTCAATTCTAAATTCAAAAATTGTATGGAATATTTTTCATTATTATTATTACTTTTATTGTTGTTATTTGTTGTGTATGGTTAATAACTAAAATTTTATAAACCAAATAAGTTATTTGGTTGTGGTTTAGTTTTATAGCTCTTTTACTGTTTATGAACCACGACAACCAAGTAACATTGAATTATCACATGCATAAAAATTGTTTCTTTTTTTTTTTTAAGAGAAAATTTAAAACCAAAAAATGTAAAAATGAAGAAAAAATTTGTTTAAAAATTTGTTATTAAACATAATAAAAACATAAATACAAGTACACTTCAATCATATATTCTTGATGTTACAACATCATATAAATATAATGAAGAAGTTTTAAAATCCTATTGCAATTATTTATATATCATCTATATGCTTTACGTTGTACATTTTAATTGTTGTCGCCATAAAATATGTATGTATATATGTTATATTAAAGTAAAAAAGTTATATAATAAAATTGAAAAAAAAAATAAATAAAAATAAAATAAAACTTTTTGGTTATTAACAAAATGTGTCACTGTACAAAACTTTATTGCAGCCATGTAGAACATTATATGTAAATATGTATTTATACAAAAAAGAAATAATAATAATAATAATACGCAAAATTTAACTTAACTTTAACAGAGTTAAATGAACAAAAATAAATAACAAACATTGAGAGACACATAAAGTGTGTTAATTTTAATTGATGTGACAGATGATGCACTATAAAACCATATGAAAATTATCTTAAAAATTATTTTTATTATTTATTTTTTAGTTTATGACTTAAACATTTATCATTAATTTAATATTACTTTTATGTTGCTTTAACTTTTTCTTTATTCTTTTCTTGTTTTTCAAAAGTTTTTTATTTTAATTTCGTTAATAAATAATTTTCAATACATTTTGATTGAAACATATATTTGTAGTTTGTTCAATTATTTATTTATTATATAATAATCTATTTTAGGACTTTTAATAATTTATTACATTGTATAGAATTTTATTTATTAATTTTTTGATAAATTAAATAAATGTTTCTTTTTTGTTAATTATTAATATGAAATATTTATTTGATTGTAATTTAGTTTTAAAGATAGAAATAAAGTTTTTGAATATTACTATTTAATATAAAATAAATTATTTAAATAATAAAACGAGCTTTAAGCATTTATAATTTCTTTAAATTGGTTCAGCTTGTATTTAAGTTGCTATTAGACCACTTGATTTACATTAAAAATCTAATAAAATGCGTCCTACAGCGAGTAAAATAATGGTTAAGTTAAGTTTAAAATAATTTTGAATTACAATTGCGAGTAAACTCTGTCCGCTTTAAGTCGAATATTAAATAAATCAAAAAGAATATTTAAATACAAAATGATTAAACAATATTTGTAATATTTTCGTTTTATTCAAAATTCAAAAATAAAAGCATTTCGTTGAAAATTTTTTTTTTAAAGACAAAACATAAAATGAAATTTAATCAACGAAGCACTACGATTGTTCAAATTGAATGTTTTACTCCATTTCAATGGGTAAAAAATAAAATCATTTTGATCGCAAAAAAATATATGTAGATATATTATTCTCTGATTTTTATTTATTCGATGATAATTTATAGTTTTAATGATTTTATTCCTATTATTATTATTTTTATTTTTTGTTTATTTGGTTGTAAAATTTTATTAAATAATTCTTTTTTGTTTGTTGTTGTTTGCTGAATATGACAAATTCGATAAAATTAAATGTAAAATCAAAAAAAAAAATTATTTATATATTTTTTTCGTATAAAAATTCGTTAAAAATAAATAATTTATTTGTCTTTGCTTTTTATTGTTTTAATTCGACAAAATATTAATATTATTACGATTTATATGTTCTGTTTATTAAGCTCATATATTCTGAATTAAATAAATTATTAATAAAAAATCTCTTTCGTTTTTTTTTCCAATTTTTCCAATTTTTTTTTTCGATTTTATTTTTCAATTATTTTAAAATGATTTTTTTTTTGTCAATGAAATAAAATAAAAATTGTTTTTTATTACTTCATTATTATTTTTTGTATTCTATTTAATTTTACCAATATTAAATTCATTTAAATATCATTAATTTTAATAATTAATATAAAAAAATTATTTTTATTTATATTTTTTTTACATATTAATTAGCCAATACAAATGAATATATATTTTTTTAATTGAATTTATATGTTTCTACATAAATAATTTACACTAAATGAATTAATAATATATTTCAATTAGTAATTTTTCTTCTTTGTTTTTTTTTTATATATAATTTAGTTAATTTAAATATAAAAGAGTTTATTTTTATTATAATAACGTGTTAGTGTACAGATAGAAAATAATCAGATAATACCATTTATATATTGATATGTCAAACATTATTTATATAAATAAAAATGATAAAAATCATTATTGAAATATAGAATTAAAATTAAATAAATTATTTTGTTATATTCTATTTTGTGTATCTGTTGTTGTTTATTGAATATAAAGTAAAGTTATAAAAATTAATTTATCAGAGTAGCGTTTACGTAAATCCACCAATAGTCACGTGTCCACTGTAATTCAATTACATAGATCAACAAGCTGTGGTTATCCCACGTAAAAATATATAAAAATAAACTGCAAGTTTCAATTGTAGTTGGATAAAACAGAGAAAACAAATAATGAAAATAAATCTATATTTGATTAGTTAAAGAATACTGTATGTCTGTGTGACAAATAACATTAATAATATTATTATATAAAAGCAATAATCTTCAAGTTCTCATCTATCATCAATAGTCGTATAGAATTTTTATACATATTCTTTTACTTTTAATTTTCTAAACTAAAGTATATTTTGAACAAACTAAAAGTAATTCAAGGAATTGCCAATTGTCACGCTCAACTTGTGACTTTAGTTTTTTGTTGTGGTGTTGCCTTACTTAAGGGTATGTGACGACTAAGGGATTAAAAATAAAAAGAAAAATAAGACATAACAAAATAATAAGATGAGTCTCAATAGAAGATTAACAAGACACACTTTATTAAGTTTGGTTTCGATATAAGCAAAATACCACATAAAATACCATTGGTTTTAACCATTTATTTTCTTGTTGTCCATTTTACCATTTAGTTTACTTTATTTTGCGTATATAATCCCATGCCAAATATTTTAATTTTTTTTTGTCTTCATCTTCTAACTGTAGACGTCTTTTGTTGATAAATTACTTGAAGAAATCACGTCTAAGATTGATTTATATTCGATCCTTTTATATCACTCTTGGTGGGTTTAATTTTTACCACACATCCGCTTATCCGCAAGTAAATCCTATTATCTTAGTTTGATTATACAAAAAAAAATAATAAAAATAAAGAAATAAAACTTAATAAAAATAAGCAAAACTAGAGTGTGTTTTTCATTATATCGTAAATACATGTTCGCATTCACATTTATAAATAAATTGTTAACATCGCGCACAAATGCAATACAAGTAATTAATTATTTCTAATTATTTTTTTTTTTTTTGCTATTTCACAATTTTATAAATGATCATTATTATTACTTTCGCCGTTCTTCGTTTTTAATTCATTAACCATTTTTATTTGCGGTTAGTTGTTTTATTTTTCTATTATTTTTTTATTTTGGTTCTTTTACTTTTTTCTTTATGAATTTAAGACAACTGACCAAAGTGATTGTGTAGTTTTTCTTAAATGAAATTAGCCAAAAAAAAAAAAAAAACAGCTGGCATAGTATACTTTTAGAATCATCGAAACTTTATTGTTTGTTCGTATATATATATAGAAAAGAAAAGAATTAAAAAAGTAATAATAAATTGGTATGAGATAGTCTCTATGGCTAAAAGTAATTAAACCGCCACGATAAAAAGAAAAAAAGAAATCTTTGTTATTTTTTTTTGTTTGTTCTTATTCTTGTTTTCATCTTTGCAGTTAAGATAAGCGTAAAATTGTTCAGCTAGTCAACTTTCAACATTATATAAACTAAATAATTTTCATTATACAGTTCTGTATTCTTGCTAAACAACGATTTGCTATCAAAAGATGTCTAGCTAAATGTAGAATTTACTTCGTTGTATTTTTTTTCTTCTTTACTTCTTTAGTTAGGAAGAATTTTTTAGTCTACTTATTTCATTGCAAAAAAAAAAGAAAAGAAAGTATTGTCAGCCGACAACAAAGTAGATGAGTTTTAGTTATTGTAAAAAAAAAACTGTTTCACCCAATTCTAATTGCTATTAAAAAATAAAGGAAATTAAAGCAAATAAAATGAAAAATGTGAATAGTCTTTGAAATAGGATATTATTTTCATTATATTATTATAATCATTTTAATTACTATGGTGGCAAATGAAGAACATTTAAGGAAATGAAATTAGACTTTATTATTACTTATAATTTCAACTACTTATGTATATTTTAAAATAAATAGAAGAATGCAAATAATTTTAAAACATTACTTTCCATTAAATCTAAACCAATTTTCTAAATTGCATAAAGTTCTATCTATGATTTTACATGATTTGAATTTATTTATTTTTTTTATTTTAATTTAATAAAAATTTTAATTAAAAAAAATTACTATTATTTTTATTTTTAATTCCAGTACGTACCGTTGATATTGAAGCGGTTGAAGGAAGAACTGTTTCGTTACCATGTCCATTATCAACACCTATTCATGATGTCTACATGATATTATGGTTCAGAGACAATGCTGGTATACCCTTATACAGGTAATTTTAATTACTGTTTATAACAACGAAACTAGATATCTATACTACTGTTAAAGCACAATAATTTTATTTCTTTTAGTTTTTTTAATTCTCCTAACCATTCTACATGAAATTATACTCTTGCATAGTATTTTATTAGTTTTTATTAATGTAAAGACATAGTTATAGTTTTTCAACTAGGTTAATGTTACATCTTATATTATAAAGTGATGTGCTTTACATTATTATATCTTTTGACTTTATTATATTTTATAAAGATTTTTTTTTTATTTATTAATAAATAATTTGTGTGCACATTTTAATTGTGAATGCAGTCGCGTGTAGTTAAACAAGATTATTTATACAAAATAGTTTTTAATTAACAACGTATTAGTATTTTAAATTTATTCATAATTATCTGCAAGTGTATCATTGAATGTCGTTTTTTTAAACCCATAAACATAGTTGAACTAACATATTTAATAAATATTTTAAGACAAAACAATATAAATACATGTAAATATTTTACTTTGATTGCAGCAAATAAACTTTATTTAATTATTTATTTAATAATTTCACACGAATTTATATTGCTATATGTGTACAGGGTACATGCGACAAATAAGTCAATAATTTACCATATATACCAGGCGTCTCCACTGCACGTAATTGTATGCAATAAATCAAAGTAGCGAAAAGTAGCTGCTATAGTAAATAAATATTAATATATTTCACCGCAAAACAAAAAAAAAATAAATAAACAAAACTTTACAAATTAATTATTAAATAAATGTTCAAGGCCATTATTTGCACAGTTTATATGTTTAAATATGTACATATGTTTGAATAATAAATATGAAATAACAAACAATTTTTCGTTTATTTGTTTTACTAGTATTTATATTATTAAATATTTTGTCATTACTGAATTTATATTAAATGTAGAATATGTATATATGTTTAGAGATAATACATTACAGTAACATATTGCTTTATTAAATATATTAAATAACAAGTTAATATAATGTTATATTAGTAATACAACAAATCATAACTGATAGACAGACACGTAGATGTATTACATATATTTTAGTGCACGTTAAATATGTAAATAATATAAAGTAAGGGAATATTCGCGTATAGATATATAAAATACTGTACACAAGCATGCACTTAAATTTTTTTTATAATACTATGTTATAATGATAATAATAATCATAATATTACTTATATGTTATGTTGTACATGCTTGTGTTGCACTTAAACAATTCTCTAACCCGCTACTTTTTTTATTTTTTATAAACTACAAAATATTCCTGTATATTTAAAAAAGGGATTATTATTTATATAAAAACAAAAATACTTTAAAGGATATTTATAAACATTATTTAATAAAGTATGTACGAATAGTAACAAAGTTAAATAATTATAATAATACACATAAGTCAAGTGCTTTTTATTTATTTTTTTAAATATTAGCAAAAACATTTCTTTGTTTGTTATAAATATTAATAAAATATGATTGTTAAATTTTCACATTAAAAAGTACATACTTTGTATTCGTTTATTGTTTAATTAAGTCTGAAATTCGTCTCTCTTGTGCATATTATTTGTTATATTAATAATTGTTAAAGTAATATCAACATATTAACTACAAAGTTTGAATAGTAAAAAAATGAACTGAAAAATAATAAAATGTCACAACAGTAAAAAAAAGCAAAAAAAGATTAAATAATATTTCATTTTATGTAACAATTCAACATATACACGCAAAAATAAATAAAAATAAAAATCGATCATAAATATGTCAAATATGTTTGTTTTAAACCAATTCTCATGTGATATATACATATATGTTACGTATAACGTGTGTTGAATGATTTTTCTCTCTATTTATTTGAATAACAAATCATTGTGAATGAAAATTTATTTATGAATTTTTCACACAATTTGATCTATATACACCTACACAGATAGTGGAAAAAGAAAATGATTTTTTATTTTTGAAACTAAAAATAAATATATATATATTTAAAGGATTAAAATTGATTTATAATAAATATTTCATCATTTTTTATTTTTTCTTTTTTAATTACAAAATATGCTTTGCTGCAAATATTTTATTGATTTTGATTATTATTATTATTTTTTTATTATATGTAAACGTTTCTAGCAGCAGATAAAATTCTATTTCAGCCTTTTTATTTATAATCAAACGTGCCGCAATTACATCGATTTCATTTAATGCAACTTTCTTAAGAATATAATTTTATTTTTTGTTTTTACGATTCGTAACAATATTTAATCGAATAATATTTTTTTTTTTTTTTTTCAAATCGATTTCTTAGTATATCGTACTGTTTTTCTTTTATAGTAAATAAATGTCTGTTTGTTAGTTTATCTCATTTTGATAATATTTTTGTTTGTGACAACTAAATAAAAATAATAAGATACGATTGTTCTCTCCTTAAAAATACTTTTGTTTTTCTTTCTTTATTTTTCTATTTATTCTATCTTTTACTACACGCGTATAGTACTGCCTTTTATTTATTTCTATTTATTTTTACTCTAGCAAATCTATAAAAATAAAAGGCAAGAAGAAAATAAAATACACAAAATACTATTTATTCAATGTTTCTACGTTTCTATTTCCTATAATTTAACATTTTTCTGTTTGCCTTTAATAATATAACGACTCTTATAGCACTTAAACAGGATATTTTTGCCTTATTATTTTCGATTTTTATTTAATTTTTGTTTCTGTGTTATTTTGACAATGATTTCCAATAATAATTGACGGGCATTTTATTGTAATCGAATTAAGAACGTGACAAATAGAATGAAAACATGGACAAGGATGACAAAACATAACATTTTTAATCGTCACAAGTTGATTATAACAGTTTCCTTGAATATCCGTTATTTTATTTGTTATTTTTATGAAAAAAAAAAAATCGCGATTGTGACACAATAACAAAGTTAAAATCAAGGACTTTCACTCTTTTTAACATTTGTAACATGAAAATAATTACATGAAAACACAACCGAGCATATTGTTTTCACGTTTCATGATTGAAAAACGAAAACAATAAATGTATTTAATTTTTTATGTTTTCTTATTTTTTGGGTAGTAATTTTATGAATCTTTACTTTTTTGCTATCATGACAAAAAACAAATATTCTCATCAAGCAGGCAGTATATAGTACAAAATCAAATTGTATTAAAGAAGAAAAGTAAATAAATAAATCGATAAGCATAGAAAGGTGATAATTTTTATTATATAACGATTTGTTTCGTTTCGTTTACGTTTCCATTTCTATTGAATTTTATTATTATCATTTATGTTGACGGCTACAATGACAAGAAAATAAAAAAAATAAAACGAAAACAAGTGTCAGGCAACATAAACATAAGAAGGATATACATATATTTATAAAAAAAAATTGTAAAAATAAGGAACACGTAATAATAGACAAATAACGCGTACTATTTGATTATTTCCGATTAAATTTTGATGTTTTTCATTATTTGCGTTCATTTCATCGTCTCTGTTTATAGATATTTGATTTTGAGCATTATTATTATTTTTATATAACTGAAGCATATTAATTTAAAAAAATAATAATAATATAAAAATAAATAAATAATAATAATAAATAAATAGCATACCATAATATGTTCCTAATGAATTGATTATATACAATGTATGTTAAATAAAGACTCTAGTTACAAATTATATAAATATATAAATTTATATTATGGTTAAATAGAATTCTTTGTATATGTACATATAATATACACATTTGGTTAGTAAATCTTACTAAATTAATCCAAAATTCCATAATTGCACCACTCAAATCTCATTAGGTTCAGTCACTATTCTTCCCAAAACCACTTAATGGCGAACTTAATGACCGTATACAGCTTTATATACAATATAGCTCTACAATAAGCATTAAGTGTACGTCTATATAACATATAAATTTCCTTATAGATTCTATCAAGTAGTAGTTGGGCTATATGATCCTTTATTTTTGTTTGGTCTGTATATACATATATGGATATACAATATTTCTTTTTCCGTTTTATTTTTTTCTTAAATTTTTCTTTTTATTTTCTAGTTTGGTTTTTTTTTTTCATACTTTTTCTTCGTTGCGATGGTTTATTATTATGGTTTTGGCAGTAGTGTATACTGGTACGAGTAAAATACACCTTCTATCGCCGTACTTTTACACTTCCTTTATATAACGAAAAAGCAAATCAGACTTGCAATAAAAACATCCATATATATAGATTGGGATATATATACATAAATATTCTTTTGCGGACGTATTACGAAAACTTGGCCAAGGAATTCTTTTTTTATTTATTTATATATTTTTGCTGCTGTTGCTACTGCTACTTTCTTTCTATATTTTTGTTTTCTTAAACGTATTTTCTTAAATTGACTTTTGTACATATGTCTGATGGCTAGAAAAAAATATACACAAAAAAAAAGCGCACACACACACCCTTTAATATATAAGAATTACATGTTTCTCTATTATTTTATTTTATTTATTTTTCTTCTTTTAGTTTTGATGTCAGAAGTAAATCTACAACAGAGGCACGTCATTGGTCAGCACCAGAAGTCTTTGGTTCTCGTGCCAAATTTAATATTGAGTCAACACCAGCATCACTTGATATTAAGGTAAAATATAATTTTTTATTTAACTTTAAAGTTTATCTTTTTCTGCTACTTTTATTTGTAAAAAGCTTTAAATTAATTTTATTTTATTTTTATTTTTTTACCTTTTTACATTTAACCGTATAGAAGTTTTTTAAAAGAAATCACATTACTTTTTATTGTATATTTATAGAATGAAAACCAAAGAAATATAAAGAAATAAGTAAATATCGTTTTCTATTTCAATCAATAATCATAAAATATACTAAAACACGTTTTTATTATAGTTTAAATTTATTAAATTTATTATTATTATTTTTTTTTTTACACTGTGGATAAAAATGAAAGTTAATCTTTTTTCTTAGCAAAAAAAAAAAAAAAAAGGAAAAATAAACAAAAAACAAATTTTTAGCCATGGCTATTTGTGAAGTAGACATGAGTATGGAAGATTTGTAAGCGATACATAAAGAAGAAAAATCTAAAATAAAATAGAATAGTAAAATGAAACCAAACAGCAATAAAGACGATGACACTTTTATAGTATAGCCGACTATAGTATATAGTTGAAAGGACAATTTATATCCTTCTATAAGGCTTATAACAAAAATAAAAAATAAATAATAGAGCAAAGATTTATGATAGTTCGATAAGGGTTAAATCCAATTTCAAATCAACTGCCTCGTTGGTAAACTTCCTTTCAAAAAAAAAAAAATTGTTTTATCCTCGTCGCTAGTTTGATTGTTGTTTATCTTTTTACGAATTCGATTGTTGTTTTCCTAATAAAATCGCATCGAGGATAACAACTATCACATACACTATTTCATTTTGTCCTTTTATTGTTTAGTTTAAAATATATAAATAATTTTTTTTTACCAAATATCACAAAATCAAGTGAAAATTGTACTTTACGTCAATGGCATTAATGTTTTTATTTTTTTTATTTTTTTCAGGATATTAAAAGACATGATCAAGGAGTGTATCGGTGTCGTATTGATTTTCGTGCTAGTCAAACACAAAGTTTTCGATATAATTTATCGGTTATAAGTAAGTGTTTATCTAATACCTTTTAATGACATTTTAAAGTATTATTTTTATTATTATTTTCGTGTAAAAAAATATTTATTTATTTGTTTTTTTAAAAGTATATAAAATATATAAATAAATAAATATATAGTGAATAGACAAAAATACTATCAAATAACTGCAACAATAAAATTTATAATAATAGTTAAATTTTATTTGAAAATAGAATAAATTTCAATCCATTAACCATAAAATTTATTCTTTAAGATATAACATTTGATTTAATGTTATTATTAAGAGTAAATATATGTATTAATACAATATTATATAATGATATGACTATTAAATACAATAAAATGTTTTTTTGTATTTATTATATTAAATTCAAATATTATTATTATTGTATATTTATTTATATTTATGTGAATGTTTTTCACTTTATAGCTTATGAATATAAATAATCTATTTTCAGTATTACCCGAACAGCCGATAGTCTTAGATCAATGGGGTCGTCAATTGAATGGAACAATGTTAGGACCTAAACTTGAAGGAGATAATGTTATGATTACATGTCGTGTTGTTGGAGGTGAGATGACCAATTTATTTTCACACTTTATGATCCATACACATGTATATATATTTATATGCATTTATATTAAACATAATATATATATAAACACTCACACCCGTTCTTAAATACAGAATATAAAATATAAACGAAGAAAAAACACAAATTTATATATATTTTATATAATGTTTTCATGTATTTTTGTATGGTATATTGTTATAGATAAAATTCAGATGTAAAAACAACAAAATATAAACGAAAATAATAACAAAAAACATAAAATAGTAAAAAAAAAGTGCAGATCTATAGAAATCGAGGCGACATTTATGCTTTTCTTTTTTATTTAACTTTATGAATATAAATTTGTGACCTTTTTGAACACTTATATTTAAGGTTCAAGCCGGTTGTTTTGGTTAGAAAAGAAACGAATACCCTATATGTTATAAAAAGTGAACTTGAACCCTTGAAAAGCGTCTGAATTTGAATTAACCACTTACATCACTTGTGCTTGCCTTTAACTTTTTTACCTATATACAACATACTTTATAGTTTTAACGTTCAAAAGAAGTAAATTAAATTTATTTCCTACTTTCTACTATTTCTTTTTTAATACTGTAAAATTTTATAGAAAAACTTTAATAATATAAAATAAAGTTTAAAGTGTGTATGTGTCGTTAAAATATTGGTTTGATAATAAATATATTTATTTATATGTATCACAAGGTATACCTATAATAAATTGTATACTTAATATAAATTTTCAGTAGAAGATTGCGGGCGGTAATGTTTAGCTAATAGTCATTTACTATATATGATTATATCCTGTATATATCCTGTATAACCGATATACCGACAGATGTTTAAAAAAAAAAAAGAAGCAGCTCCAACACCATTAGAAAAGGCCAGACACGTCACAATAATATTGCAATTTATCTTTGGTCGAGATTTAGCTGGCAAACGTTTTAACGTTAACGGTTTGGCAACATAAAAAAAAAATAGAAGAAAAATAAAAATTTTAGTATTAGGATAGAGGAAAGATAACAATACATATTTATAGACAGTAACACTAACACTGGCCATATGAATGTCATCAAAATAAAAATCTAAATCCACAGAAGCTTAGCTATATAAATATATATTACACTTAAAGCAAACAATTTACAATTGTAAATAATCAATGTGATTTTTTCTCTTAATATAAGTGTGTTTATAAACATTTTTATTATCACAATGACTTACCAATTGAAATAAATTACAGAAAAATATTGCAAAGAAATATAATGTTTCATTACTTTGTACCACTATTTGTAATGATTTTGGTTTAAATATTGTTGCAAAAACTTTAATCAAATATATTTTTTTCTTTTATACAATTTCAATACATTTAATTTTTCGTTTTTCTGTTATTTATGTAACTCAGCATATTTTTACACAAGTTTAATAAATAATTATTCATTTGAAATTTTATTAAATATTTTTCTAATGACAAGTTTCTTTGAAAATATTTACAATACAAGCATCTGTTGCTACTTTTTTTTGTAAAAGCATCGTGATCAGTATTTATTGAATAACATTATCAATTTAAATTATGTCAATAAAAGATATTTTTTTTAAGTATTGCTTATCAAAATAAAATAAAGTGAAATAAACGATGAAATAGCACAGCAAATAGATGATACTAACAAAAAATATTGTGGTATATTTCAAAGTAAAAAATAATAAACCGAAATCTTATAGCAACAGTGAAAGTTAGTTTTTCGTATTCAATTTCTGTAAATAACTTATATATCAGTTTTCTTTCTATATACAATAATTACCCATACAAAATCTAAACAAGAATATCATCGATTTTTCACTATTATATAATCATATTATACATTTGGCCACAAATATTTCGTCTTTGCTTTATTTAATTTCTTTATTTTCATTTCATTTCATATAAATGTTTAATATTTCACTTGATTTTATATTCTATAACAATGCTATTAATGCCACATCAAACTACGTTGTGAAAACAAAGTATGTAATAAAAGTCGTTGATCAAAATACTTAAGTAAAACGACATTGTGAAAATAAAGTAAAATAAATAATATAATATAATAAACGACAAAGTTTATAGTTTTGACTTTATTCAATATAAATTTATTTATTTATTTCTTATCTTAAGTTCTGTTCATTTCGTCTGAAATAGCGTGAACTCATTCGCAGGCATAAATACAAAAGTCATAACTAAGTAATATGAACGGGAAAACCTTTTATCAATGTATGCCGAAAAACTTTTCATTATTAGCAGCACAGCACATATTCATTTTTTATAATTTTATTTCGTTGTTTTTAATAATTTCTTTTTTCTTTTTCTCTATCGTTTTCTTTTTTAGAATAGTGTAAATTTTCTTTGGAATCTCTATTCATTTATGCTGCTCATTAATTTCACAAACTATAGTCACTTTTTTGTATTAATACGATTACTTCTCGTTCCCAGTAGTAAAGCATGTTTTATGTTTTAATGCCACGGTTCTGTGCAGTTTTATTTTTTACTTTGTTTTTTAAATCTTAACAACTATGAAAAGAGGATATAGGAAAAAAGTACACACATACATATATATGTATATACAGAACTAAAGAATGAAAAACTTTTGGACAAGCAACTCATTAATAATCGAAGAGATCTGCTTTAATTTTCCTTCACGAATGCACATCATCTTTCCTTTCAACTCCAAAATTTCTGTTTTCTTTTCCCTTTTGTCTTATAGTGCCGTTATCATATATAATTAATAACTTTCTCTATAATTTTTAATGACTTTAAAAAATAACGAGAAACGAAAAACAAAGAAAAACAAATTAATAAACATTAAAAAGGCCAAAGCGTAGAAGAATTATGGTGTGATGATTTAAAAGAAAAATTGTATAAGAAAAAAGAAATGCATTATTATTATTATTAAAAATATTTCATCAGAAATAATTTAGCGTGAAAATTTTCTCTATTCAGTAAAATATAAATGTTTTAAAGAAGAAAAAGATTTTCTTAATCCATTACACATTTAACCATTTAAATTATCAATTGTTTAAAGAAAAAAAACCGGGAAGAAAATACAAAAATAATTTCTCTACTCGGAATATTCTATTAGCGTAAAATAAAGTTCTAAAAAGTTCTACTTACACAATAAGAGATTACTTTTTGTACATAGCTGACATAGACATTGACTAAGGAATTGAAAACTTTAAAAGATATTTATTGTATTGTCCATATCTGGTAATTTCTAGATATTTTTGTTTTCCTTAAAAAATAAATAACCATAGACAAAGTTAAGCAGGTAGTTTTCTATTTATTTTTTTTTTCTTTTCCACCGCTATTGTCTTACTGCGTCATGTTTGCTGGATGGTAATTGTCTGTACACTTAAAGTTTTTTTTTTATATTTTGTCTTTTTCAATAAAAGGTTATACTTATTCTCATTCTCGTTAAAAGTTTTTCAATGAAAGCACTAATATTTTATTTATGTTACATTAGTTGATTGATTAGATGGGTTTTTTCTTTTTCTTGTTAGCAAAAATAACCAGATGGATATTATTCTGTTCTTTTTTTTTTATTTTGGAAACATATTTTTGTCTTGTTACTATATTTATACCAAATAAATTAAGAAAGTTTTTTTTTCCATTAGAAAATTCTTGATTACTTTTTTGTAACTCTACATTTATAATTATGAAATGCTGTGTAATATATTATTGAAACAAAAGCTTTTTCAGTGCTATAATAATAAAAAAATAAGAGAAAACATAAATTAAAAACTTAAGAATAATCTTCAAAACTTAGAAGAATACAATTAAAATTTTATAATTGAAGATGATGATGAATAAATAGCATTGGAAAATGAATGCCCATTATAAGTTTGTTTTAGTGGTTGGCTGAATATAAATTATTAACTAGTAAAAAAAAAACCAACAAACCAAATAGCTTCAAATAAACCTTCTGGCATTTTGACAATTATTCTTATTCAAACACTAACAGTTTTGACCATGCATATATACGCAAGTATTTTAAGAGACTACTTGTCATCATTGTTGTCATCATGTAATTATTCTTTGTCGAGTATTTAATTACTTTGTCTTATATTTATATAGATAGAATTAGTTTTTGCATAAATATAAATATATATGAATAGTGACAAGTTAAAACAAGTGTTATACACAAACACACTACATGTCTATGATCATTTCATGTTCAATCAATAATAATTTTGTTATTTTAAACAATACGCTGTGAAAACTAACAATTTATAACATTATATATAGTTACGATAATTTTATTGTGGTAAATGGTTTTTTCATATAAATTATATTTACTAATTTAAATGTGGGTTTTTCAATCTTTATTGAAGTTTCATTATCTTTTTTATAATTAATATTTATATATATAGACTAATTAATTCTATATTTTTATGTATATAATATTACAAGTGGGTAAATGGGTAAATATGTGTAAATAGATTTAAATATTATTTTAAATAAAATAAACATTATAAAATATAAATAACTCAATTAGTATGATCATATAAAATTTATACATAATAAATAAAATAAATTAACAAAAATGAAACTTTTTGGAAAATATTTATTTTATGAGTAGTGAAAGAAAGAGTATGCGGTCGATATTAATGATATTAATATAACGTTTAAAGCATATGTAATATTGAAGATTTTCCCTTTTAGGCTTAATAAATGTCTGACATATGTATTAATATATATAGGTAGAAATATTATTAGTACTTTGTCAAGTGATGTATATTTATATAAACGTAAATTAAGTATAGTGGAATTGGGGTAAAGGATAATAACCTATCCAATGATAATAACATATCATTTTATTCATTGTTTCGCATACGAAATATCAACCATGGTTTTCTCTATTCACGATTAACGTAATTTATATTTTTTTTTTATCAAATTTCCTCAAATAACAAAAATGTTACTTATGTAGTTACAAATATAAATTTATTATTATTATATGTTGACTATCCTCTTTGATAATTCATCTTTAAACTTCCTAATTAATTTTATAATTATATAAATTCACATATATTTAAAAGTTGATGGCAATGACGAAACGATTTCATTATAATTTTACATAAAAATATTTTTTATTTATTTTCAAAAATAATTAATATAAAGTTTGAAAAATAAGCAGTAACCTATTTTCAATTACTTAACATTAATAATAAATAAAATCTTATGATGTTAATTATTTATTTTCAAATTTTCAACTTTATAAATAATAAATATATGTACGATATGCAAAGTTTCTTTAACTTATTAATAACGCATCTTTATAATAAAACTGTCTAAATACACAATTAAGTTGACTTTAGATAAATACGTTTACAAAAAAATTAATTATTTTACTCAATATTATAAGAAAAAGGTGAAGAAAAAATTGTCTAACATACAAAATATTATCATTTTATTAATTTAATTAAAGAAAATTATCTTAAGAAAGTTTAATTTAAATATATAAGAAAAACTACAATCTTTTGTTACAATTTTCATTACACATGTTATGTAAATATGAATAACTGAACGACATGCATATACTATACAATATTACCTTCAATATTTATAATTAATAAACTTTTCGAAAGCAATCCTAAAGTTCAAAGATATACCTTCGTAATTTGTCTTTTCTTTCCCTGTTCATATTATAATTCTGAATAAAATATTTCTTCTTTTCTTTTTGTTCTTTTATACTTTTACCTTTATTTTAATTCAAGAAAAAAATAATATCAATACAAAGGTAAAGTTACATGCATTACTTAGCTAAACTTTTTGTTAAAGAAAGTTACTTTTATTTTTTTTTTTTTTTTGCTTGTTCGTTATATAAATAAGTTTATTTTGTATTGTTTCGTTTTAGGTTCATGTTTGTTTGTTATTATTTTTATTATTATTATTACGCGGATGAATAGTATTTGTATCTGGCAAAATGTTGATTAAAAAATAACAATGAGGACAAAATGAAAAAAGAAAAGAAATTATTTAAGTTAAAGAAAATAGAAAAAAAAATATATATATTAAAATTTTATTTTCTTCGTTAAAGTTTGTTGGCATTTGAATATAGAAAAACAGTTTTTTACTTATCGCCTGTCAATGCCAATAGTTAAAAAGCATAACAAAAAAAAAAAGAATAATTAAATGCTTTACGTTTAATTACGTTGCACATAAGTACAAATTAACAATTATTGCTTTATATTATATGTATTATGTATAAAGTAAATTGGATAAAATAGATTCAACTGAACAAATGTAACGATGATAAACATTTTGCTTATTACTGGTAGAATAAAATTCTATTTAGTGGCAGTAAATAATATAACTGGATACAATTTTCGTTCAAATTGCTAGTAAATGGAATAAAAGAAAAACATGAAGTATAGTAAGAAAAGTAAAGCAAAGTGGAAAAAAGCATAGATATATATGTATAATAAAAGGGAAAAAAATAAAATACATAAAGGCGACCAACCTTTATTTATTTTTTTTTGTTGAAAATTGCAGAAACTTGTAGAGAAGATAAATTCGTTAGCTAAAGGGAAAAAAAAATTACTTAAATAAGATAAAGTTGAAGTTGAAAAACATAGAATGAAAATGAATGTAGCTAACCAGATCCCACAACTGGCATCCATAAAGAATGCTCAATTTTCGTTAAAGCTCATTAAAGGCAAATAGTGTGCAATACAAGTAAAAATAAATAAAACTTTCTCCATTTATTTTCTGCAGATTCTTCTTACTCTGCAACGTACTACTCAACGTTTTCTTTATTCAATTTTTTTTTCTTGCTTTCCTTTTGCCAATGACTAACCAACTCTTTTTTCTATTCGTTTGTATTGTCATGTTTTTTCATTTTCTCAAATTTTCCCTTTTTTGCATCAAAAATACTCTATTCATTCTGTGTATGCTTGTTTTTCTTAACTTTACTTCTATTATTATTATTTTCTTTTTTTTTTTTGTGTAATTCTTAAGTGAATTTTCGCACAGCTCGCGATACATTTTTCAAACAAGACAGTGGAATATAATGTAGAAAAAAAAGCTCAAGCGGAAGATGAACTGATGGTTTTTTACTTCTTCTATTTCTTCGATGTAATGAAAATAAAAATTGTACAGTGTTTGTGGTTTGTCTAAGGAAGATTCAATAAAAATGACTGTTTAAATGTGCAGCAAGCACAGTGCTTAAGCGCCAAAGCACAGTGAGAATAAAGGAAACCTTCAATAACACCGGATGCTTTCGTTAACATTTAAGCTTTTCCCATGCCGGTGATGCTCGTGATTTTTTATCTGTTAACATATTTAGTCATATTATATAACTCTATATTGCTGATTTTCTGTTATTCTCGCGCATATTTCGTTACATCCTTTAAAAAAAAAACAATTTTCTTTTCTGATTTTCTTTTTATTTTACTTTTTATGTCATTATGAAATTTAGAAATTTTATTTGCAGTCTTTTATCATTCATAAAAAAAAATAAAAGATGTTTAAAGTTTTATTTTTCCGCTGTATTCTTTGAGTTTCTTCCGTTTATCCAAGAATAATAAAAAAATAAAATAATAGAAATTTATTGCATTTATTATTTGCTATTCTTTAGAAGTGGCATAGTTGTGACTTTTTTTTCTTTTCAATTTTTATTTTCTTATTGTCATTGGACATTATTACTGTCCGTTCATTGTTCTTTAGTTGCTACCAAATGCATCAAGCTTGTAAAATAAAGTTTGCCGTCAAGAAATACAAATACATAAAAAAGTAATGCAAAAAATAGATATTATTAAAGGTAGAAATTCTTCTATAGCTAGAAGCCTCACGTTTTTTTTTCTTCTGTACTTTCAAAAGCATTTAATGGGATCCAGACCTAAGTTAACAAAACAAAAACAAAAATAGAATATAAGGAAATAGTAACTTTCTTCAGTTTATTTATTTATTTTCTGTGTGTTTTTTAATTTAATTTATTTTATTTTTTTATTTTTTATTTTTTGTATTTTCTATCTGTTTTGTAGTTTTATGCTTAATGTATATTTGCTATTTTTTTATGCTTTTTATTAGTTTCTATGATAAAACATTTATTGCATCTGTTTTCTCTGACTTTTGTATATATTTTGCCCTCATTTGAGCTTTGTTCTTTTCAAACCCTTAACTTAACGTTTTTTTTTTCTATGATTTTACTTTTTTTTTCTTTGTTTATTTCTATTAAATAAAAATGAAAAATAGTGGATAAAACACCGTATTGATATTAAAAAGAAAAAATAGTTATAAAGAACATAACATAAATTTGGAAATTTCACTTCTTTTATTTTTAATAATTTCAATAACAGAAAAGAAATCTATTTCTGTATATATAATCGTGTATTTATCCAATGTGAACCATCTGGAAAATTGATTTATTCACGGTAAACTAGCTAAAACCAGTGCAAAGAAAAAAAATTAAGGAAAAACCATTTCTCCAAATAGGCATACTAAAACTGTCAAATAATCATGTTTCCCCGTTGAAAACATTTTGTTGTTTATATTTTCTTCTGTTTATTTATATGTTAAACAAAAAAAAAAATTTTCTTTTGTATCAATTAGATTTGCATTATGTTGTTTTCTGTACGATTCAATGTCTTTATGAAAAGTTAAAGAAATGTTCTTCTTTTTTATTTATTTTTTTAATATTAAAATAAGCATCACATGTCACACGTTTGCGTTTATTTATTTATTATTCTCTTTATATTCATTTTTGTTTTTTTTTTGCTTCTTATATATATTTATATTTCGAAAAAATATAAATTTTTATTATAATAATATTAAGAAAATGTTTTGACATTAAATCTTATGTAGCAATTTAATTTAAATGCGAAAATACATGTTAAAGTTCACAAAAATAATAATAATACGAAAAAAAAATATTGTATGTATTTATATAAATTTTTTAAATAAAGGAAAACAGTAGAATCTCAATATGTTATATATTTTTTTTTTGCCTTAAAGAAATAATGCTTAAAAATAATAATAATAATATTTTTGCATGATTGAAACTATAATACAACAAACAAAACCGTTTTATTTTCGTTAAAGTAAAAATTTAAAAAAGCAAAATGAAACCCTTTTATTGGTTAGACATATAGTAATAAGAACATTCCACGTTCAATCAATCGATAATAATAATAATAATAATAATAATAATAAAAATAATAATAATAATAATAATAATAATAATAATAATAATAATAATAATAATAATAATAATAATAATAATAATAATAATAATAATAAAATAAATAGAAAAATAAAGAAATCCATAATAGAAAATGTTTATAACATTAGATTATAGAAAATTCACATAAACACACAAACTTATCTTATATTTTATTTTCTATTATAATAAATATATTTTAACTTTTATTATTATAACTTTAATATTTTTTGTTATATCAAATAAAGATTTTAATATTTAATATTTATTTATTTATTATGTATTTTTAGGTCGTCCACAACCGTTTGTACGTTGGCTGGTAAACGGTGTATTATTTGATGATGAGTACGAACATAATTCGGGTGATGTCATCGAGAATCGTCTACATTGGCCATCAATACAAAGAGCTGATCTAAATTCAATGTTTACATGTCAAACAACAAACACATTGCTTGTCGAACCAAAAGAAAGCAGCTATGTACTTGATATGCAATGTAAGAATAACATTAAATTTTTATATTATTATATTTTATAATATTCCGTACTTCTACCATTATTTTCTATAATGTTTACATACTTATTTTATTTATATAATTCTTTTCTTTCTTGAAAAACGGTTTTTTCTTTCTTTTTGCCTTTTTTTCTATTTTCTGGAAATGGTTTTCTTGCTTATTTGCCAAAATGTTTTAATAAATAGGCAAAAATACTGAATGATATATATGTATATATGTATACAATTCACATAATTTTGTTTATTTTGCAAAAAATCTAAATAAAGAAATAAAACTCCTTAAATCTGTACAAAGAAGAGAAAAAAAACTCTTCAATTGTACCAATAGATATTGAAAAAGGAATTAATAGATGTTAGATAAACAAACACTTTAAAAAATTTATCTGACTGGACCTTTTCCAAAAAAAAAAACTCTTAACTTGACTGAAAATTTATTTTCTTTATTTATTTCTGTTTTGAAAAGAATAAAGACTTACCTTTGCTTCTTTATTATATTCAAATATAGTTCTTCAAAAATATTCACTGTCCAAGTTGTTTTTCATTTTCTTATTTAAACATTTCAATTGTTATCAGCATAAAATAATAATAATAACACCAGCAAATCAATTTGTTACAAAAAAAAAAAAATAAAAAAACGAAAACTATCTATTGATAAACTGTCGGTGTATTTACTTTTATTCTTTATTCTTTATATAAAACGAAAAAAAACTATATATTTATTATGACGATGACTAAAAGAATTTTCACTATATATCAACTATATTTAATTTGAATATTTATGACATTTATTCGCACGTTATAGAAAAAAAAACAAACCTGAAAAGAAAATCGAAGTAAAATTCTATACAAAAATTCAATATAAAATTGTTTTTTATTATTATTATTATTCTGAACTACGGGTTTATTTTTTTGTGTATAAATTTTGAAAGTCAACAATGTGTCAATATGTCAAAAGTTTTCTATAGACTGAATAGAATTGAAAATAACATAAACTAAAAATATTTATCGTGCTATATATTATATATAGAGACTATATATAAGTAAAATTAATCGGTTATATTGATATTTTTGATTTTTATTTGATTTTAACATAGATTTTTTTATATTGATATTTTGGAAAAATATTACCAATTGATAAAGTTTTTCCATTGATATCACAACTTTAAAATAACAAAATGTGATTTAATGTATTTTATGTTGAATATTACTCGTCTTAATACAGCAACCACATTAAAGACTAATAAGCATTATAATCATTTAAATTCTAAAGTGTATGTAGATTTATGTAAAAAGAAAAATCAATTTTAATTTATCAATTATGGTGCAGGTGAAAGAATTTATTTTTAATTAATTATTTATTAAGTAAATAACTAATATATTTTTTTATTTGTATCTTTATTTAATTAATGTTTAAGTAATATAATACTTAAAAGCATAAACAAATTCTATAACATGAAATGTAAATTTTTATTTACAAAAAGAAATGAGTACATCTTCTTCTTATAACCTCATTGTAACATTTATTTATTCAATTATCCTTAATTAATTATTAAATTTGTTTATTTACAATTTGCATGGCCCCTTTTTTTATATCATTTTGTTGATCATTTATTTATGCAGAGGAAGTACTAAAATGTATAACAACAACGGTGGCAGCAACAGCAGCAAAATAAAAAGGGCAACATTAAGAAAATTCGATTTATTTTATTTATTCATTCATTCAACATTAATATTATGTTGATTTCTAATCAGATTTTTAAGTGTTTATATTTATTTATTTATTTTTTTATTTATGTATATTATCACAACACATAATAATAATAATCATAATAATAATAATAATGTGTGTATATAAAAATTCAAGTAATAAAATGCCAAACAATTTTATCATGTTTTTTTTTTTTTGTTGTCTTCTTTTATAACTGGCGTTTACTTGTGCTCCCCATTATTTTTATTTTTCTTTAAGAGTCTTTTAGCTTTATTTTTTCTGTATACAGAACAACATCTATTAAAGAAAAAATTCCAGTCAATATACATAAAGAAGGCCGGCGACGAGACCATAAACACATTTACATTGTGTGAAAGAATTCAAGAAAGCTTTATTGTATGTTGATGATGGTCGTGTAGGAGGTGCTAGATATTTTCTTTTTCAATTCTTATACTAGGCTAATATAATGAATAACCCCCTCGAAAAATAGCAAAAAAAATGAGTAAATTCTACGGAAAATATAAGAAAAGAAAAACTCTATTCAATGCTAGACAATTTTTTCCCTTTAAACATCTTATGACTATGTAAAAACTTATTTTAAAAAATCTTTTTTTCATTTTTAAATAAATAAAGAAAAGAAGAAAAATAATAACCAAATACATAGCCGTCAAGCCGCGTTACTGCTTATAAAAAAACCCTATTCAAACTTAATTATACTTAAGTGACCTAAAATATGTGGTACATTATTGTGGTTTTATTATTTTTTATTTTATTAAAAGTACTTGATGATGTAAAGACTAACTGATGAGATTTCTAGAGCGGAAACTTTTTACTTCAATTATTATTACACTTTTTTAACTGTTTCGTTTTGTTAAATTAAAATAAAAAAAAATTAAATAGAAAATGAAAAATAAATTTATCAGATTTATTTATCAATCTGCATGCTAATTTAAGAATATTTTTTTTGTAATAAGATTTCTCAATTAATTAATATAAAAGCTCTCTGTGCACTAAGTATTCCTTTAACAAAAAAATATCAATAATTAAATCTTATGTTTAGTTAAATGGTTAACATTTTATTAGTAGTTATGCGGTATTATCGTTTGCAATGAAATAAAAAAGATTACAAGTTTCATTTGAAAATGAAAAAACAAAAAAAAATAATAATTTTCGCAATAGCTCAATGCAGAAATTTTTATTATTGATAAAAACAAAAGATTTTTAAAATTTAAAATTAATTCACTGCAAACATTAAAACTAAATTAAAATCAAGCGAATGGCAATAAAATTCTCTGCATCTCTACATTAATAAATATTTTGCACGAAAAGTACATGTTTATATATATATATTCAAAGTTATATATAAATTTTATTTTTATGCAAAATTGATGCATATCTCTTAACAGGTAACAACAGCATCAAAATTTTATGAAAAGTAAAGATAAATAAAAAAAAACAAATTTGCAAATGAATGTTAAAATGCATTTTTTTTTTTTTAGCTCGCGTCAACACATTTTTTATTTTGTTTAACGAAATACACGGTAGCTACACTTGCCCAGTGAAAATAAAACAAAATTTTAATTTTTACTTTGGTTATCCTTCTTTAATAATAATTTATTCTCTATCCTTTGCCATTATTATTATTATTTTATTTTATTTTAATTTTCCGTGAAGAATTTTTTACTTTATTTTTTTTGTGCTTTATCTTTGTATGATTCTGTTATATGAATCTTGCTGATCTACATATTTTATCTGTCTTTCAATCTAAGGACAGCAGACAGATACTATGAAAAGCACTTTTCTTTGTAAATTTTTTTTTATTTTTTAATTTATTATTATTTTTTTCATTTTTTAAGTAATATAAAAAATTTTAATAATTTTTTGTCAAATATAAATTTTTTACCTTTTCTATTTTCTAATATTTAATCCTATTTTTTCTTGCAGTAAAACCTTTAACTGTTAATATAATCAACCCGCCAAGTTTACTAGCAGCAGAAAGAAGATATGAAGTCTCATGCGAGAGTACTGGATCGAGACCGAATGCAATTATCACATGGTACAAGATGAAACGACAATTAAAACGTGCTAAGGTATGTATAGTTTATATTTTTAATTAATTTTTCTTTTTATAATTATATGAAAACAAGGTGCAACCATATGCACAACAAATTATTTATTTAAATTATTTTTTTTCTACGGTAGACAAGAATTAGAGTTTCTAAACACAAGCAAAAAATAAATTACTGTTTAAGTGCTTTTCTCAATAATTGAATAAATAAATTGGAAATATTATCTAATTTATATTAAAATAATATTATCAAAAATTTTCTTTAATTTATTTTAAGGAAATTTTCGATATTTTTTTATTTTATTTCCTAGAATTTTATTTACTTCTGCTATTTCTTTTATTTTTTCTATTTTCTTTCATTGGAAAACCAGATGTTTACTTGCTTGTGAATAAATAGAATAATAAATAAATTATTATTTTGCTGTGTTTTTAGAATAGAACATATATTTATAAAACAAAAAATATATTTCTTTAAAGAAAAACAACCATTCCATTATATTGTTTTAATTTTGATTTCCCAATAGGAAGAAGTATCAAATAATACAACACGATCAGAACTCAGTTTTGTTCCAACGACAGAAGACGATGGAAAATCTATAACATGTCGTGCTGAGAATCCTAGTGCGAATGGATTATTTTTAGAAACATCATGGAAACTTGATGTTGTCTGTAAGTAATAAAAATTATTATTAATTTTTTTACTATATTTTAATCCGGAAAAATATGCATTTTGTCATTTCTTATAAGTAAATCCTTTAATTATAAATTTCAAAAGAGACAAATTAAACTATTCACTTCCTGCACAATGATTCATATGATTGTGTCATATTTGTTTGACATTTTATTAAACTAAGCATTTTTCTTTAATTAAAATAAAAGAAAACATAATCAGTAGTTAGACTTATCAGTGAATACCAATTTGACTGTGAATTTATTATAAAATATAGCTTCAAAAGTCACAGTAAAAGTTAAATTTTATTATAGATTCATGCTGTTATAACATAAATATATATTATATATGAATATGAATATTTTCATGAACCATATGGTCAAGTTGATAATTGATAAAGAAATGTAATGAAACGAAGTGTACATATTTTAATGTACAATATGTGGTATTCATAAGTATAATATGCTTATGGAATTACACTAAATGGTATAAATTGTAATAAATGCAATGAAATATAGAGTGAATAAAATAAATAAATGAGAGAACCCCATAGAGATTTAAAATGGTTAGTTGGTTAGTTGGTTGTCATTAAACGTTTGGCAAATTGTTCACAATCAAAAGATAAATTGTTTCTTAAGGTTATTACACATTATAATTTTCTATTTACCACAATTTTCTTTATTTTTGGCTTTTTGTGTTTGTTTTTTTATTTCCTTCTAAGTATAATAATATTTTAATACCATATGCTTATTGGATAGTATATATATATAAAAAATAATAGTTTGATTTTGTTATTAAAATATATAAACTAACTCTTTAGGATTATAAATGTGTGCTACAAAAATTTATGAAAAGTAAAGAATAGTTAAAATATATTTTATTTACATTCAATGTAAGTATCAACAAGATAGATTAAGTGCAACGTCGTCTTGAATAACCAACAAATTTTTTCCGTTTCTTTCTATTAAATCGCATTGAATTTTTATTTCATGGAAATATTCAATTTAAACAAACTTTTCGTTTAACACCGAAAACCCTAACCACATACTCTCTCACATTAAAAAATATTTTTCATATTTTTTTTTGTGTAATACTATTTAATAATAAAAAAATAAGCCAACATATTGTGATTTCCCATTTCTAACATTTATGCTTCTAGCAAAATAGAAAAAAAAATTAAAATTTTCCTTATGTTATATATATATATAAAATTATTTTTTAAGTTTCTCTGCTGCATTTATGCATCGTTTCGTTTCCTTGATAATCCACCGATTGTTAACATATATTAAAATTTCAACACCAAACCATAGTAAATTTTTATTTCTTCAAGATATTATTATTATTATTTTTTTTTTCGTTATTCAGAATTGCAATTCTTTTTTTTTTATTTTTATTTATTTTTTATTTGTTCGTAAAATACTCTGCACAGCTTTTACTTTATGACAATTGTATAAGACATATTCTATGTGTATAGCTGTTCTGTTAAAGTACATTTCTTATGGTTTGTGCAATGCCTGAGGATAGATAGCGAGCAGTTGTAAATTTTTATAATAATAACAATTCTTCAACATTGACAAGTGAAGCATTTTAGTGATAATAGCTTACCTCATCCACTCTATAAATATGTATGTATGTTTACAAAAAAAAATATAGAAAGAAAGCAAATAATAAGTATATGTGCATTTCCAAGTACTAGCAATTGAATAGGAAAAATTGTTTTAATATATATATATATAGACAAAATTGTATAACATCGAATATTTCCTTAATATGAAAAATATGCTTAAAAAAAATAGAAAAAATTGTTTTTTGAGAGATAAAAAAAGAAAATCAAAAATTTTTCTTGTTTAGATTTTTCATTATTTGTGTGGTTTTTCGTATTATTATTATTATCATATTTTATTTCTCTGTATCTCTTTCGTTTTTTTTTTTTTTTTTGTTTGTTAAAAGAACCCTTGGGATCATTTCAATCCCAGACAATACAGAGAATTTTTATTTTTATTTTTGATTTTACCTTAAATTATTATTATTATTTTTCTTTTGCATTTTCTACTCTGTTTTCTGTCATATTTAACCAGAAAAGAAAAACAATGTTTAGAGTCTTTTTTTATTTTATATTTTAAATATACATCTTTACGCATTACCATTTGTGTGTATTCTTTTTGTTTTTCATTTTCAAAGGCAATTTTTCTTGTTATTTATATTTATATTTTGAATACTATAAATTAGAATATTATGTACCAAAACGAAGAAAAAGAAAAGAAAGCACATCAAGTTCCAATTTTCTTTTAAATATTATATTTATGTTTTAAACATAAAAAAAAAATACCAGAAAATTATATATATATATATTTCTCTATCTTCAGCTAATGCGTATTTATATATGAAAAATAAAAAAAAAGCTCTACTATTTCTTTGTATCAAATATGACTTAAGTGCTTTAAACTTAAATTGTGATATGCGTCGTTTACGTTTCTTGTTTTCGTTACCAAAAGATTTGTCTTTCTATATATATAATAATAATAATTTTTTCCTTCATATTTTTATTATTATTATTATATAATAATTTTTTTTTTTTACTTTAAGTAACAAAAAAAATACAGAAAATTGAGTTTTGTTTTCACTTTTTTTTTTTGCTAACAAGAAAAAATAAAAATAAATAATAAAATATCTAAATCCATTCTACTTATAAACTCGTTACATTTATTTTTTTCTTTTTTACTCAAATGTATGAGTGGTATTTTACATTTATTAAGAATTTATTTTTTTTGCTATTTTTGCGAAAGCTTTACTTATTTTTTTTTTTTTGTTTGCAAAATATTTTATATGAGAAAGACGTGTATGATTGTAATTTTTTTAAACTTTATTATAAAGCAAAAAAAAATTATAAAAAGGCAAGAAAACTCATAAATAAAGTCATGGTAATTGCTTAAATGTCAACAGTTTTATTTGCTCTTTAAGATTAGAAATTGTTTTCTTAATAATTTTATGAGACGATTAATTATTTATTTTTAATACAAATAAATATGAAATGTAGCTATTGATTTATATAATAAGAAATTTACATAAAAAATAGTAAATTAATATTTTTTTAATGTGATATTAAGTTTTTACGAAAATAATTGATTATTAATTCTAAGAATCAATTAATTAATAGAATATAAAGCCTATTAAATATAGTAAAGATTAAATTAATGACATATGAATGATTATAATACAAAATTCTAATAACAATTATTATTAATTATAGTTGGATAATAGATAATTAACTGATTTCCATTAGATAATTTAATATAAATTATATTGGTATAAAATTATTTTAATAATAATTTCAATTACTTTTTTTTTATAAATCCGTCTAAGAATATTGAATTGATTTAAAGTATAGCATTTAAAATAATAATAATATTATAATAATGTCTATGAAATGTTTGCTCATTTACTTAAATAATCAATAAATGTTTTTTAATTAATCATGTTTTATGTAAGATTTCAGCTAATTATGGTAATCACTTAAAGTATTTTATGCAAATTAGTTAAACTGATTTATATTGAATGACAAGAAGGTCAAAACTTTCTTTATTTTTAAAATCAATAATATCATTTGTTAAATAGTATATTCAATCGAGAGTGAAATGTATTTTCTATTTATAATAAATAAAACTAGTTTAAAGTAATTAATTTATTAAGAAAATAATTTTCTTGAAAATTAATCATAAGAACGTAATACAGACGCTTAAATCGATAAATTATATTTAAATTTATTTCTAATTTAAATAAATTTAACAAGAATCATTTAGTGATCGTCATTTCAAGTCGTAATAAAACATTTCTTAAGAAAATCACCTAGAAAATGAAATAATTTTATTAAACACTGTCGATGGTACAAAACACAGACACAGAGTCAATCGAAATAAAAAATTCCAAGCATGTGTCATTCGAACTCTTAAATCGAATAGTTTTTTTTTTTTCTGTTTATTTAATTTTCTTAACTTTTCTCCTTATTTTAAGATCTTGCCCGCTGTCGACCTGTTAAACATGAACAAAAAAAAAAATTATACTTATACGAATATTCAGCTTCACTTTAGTATTCCTTTCTTATCTATTTTCTTTTTCCATTTCTTCTATTTTATCTTTTTATTTTATTTTGTATACCAAACAGTTGTGTTTTATTTTTACTTTAACATTTTCTGTTTGTTATTTCGATTCCTGTAGCAATATACATATAAAGGTATAAACAAGGTACCTTAACGAATAACATTTATGCAACCTATTTACGTTTTTTTTTTTCTTTGTTTCTTTATTTTCCAAACTCCACTTAGTTATTTTGGCCTGACTCTCGAAATCCTTGTTGTTTTATTATCAAATACGAAACAAACAAAAAAAAAATAAACAAGAAAAGCAATTGTCGTTTTTATTTTACTTCGTTTTTGCTTTTTTGCTAAAGTAAATTACGTATCGCAACCGTTATCAAATCGATTTAAGGATGATTAAATTTCAATTATCTTATTTACTTCCTTTGTTTTTTAACATAAACATATATTGAATTTTCTTTGGCTCTGCTTAACTGATTGTCATATATGTGCTGAGCTTATGATCGTTGTTTTTATCGTTTATGTTGCAAACAGGAATTCATTTTATTCTATTTTTTTATAATTGAAACTAAGTTATTTTTTCACCTTTTTTATATTGATTTTTTCTAAAAAATAATATTATAAGTATTATAAAGTGATTATTAGCGTGTGTTTGATTTTTTATTATTTGTATAAATATAATAAAAGCTTTTTGTGCTTTGAGTATCTACTGTACATCGTTAAGTTTATTTTCACATACTAAAATACTAAAATTTATTATAATTTTCTAAAGAAAAAGAAAATTTTAATTTATTTATACTGTCGTATTTTTACTTATAATTCTTTGTCATATATTATTTAATAAAAAATTACAGCATAAATATAATATTTTAGCATATATTTATATTATTTTATATAAAAGAAAATGTTAAAAAAAAAAGAAAAAACGAAGCGAAAACCAAAAACACAAAAAATTACAATCGTTTTAATACTTATTTCTCTTTTTATATATATTTTTAATTTATAAATTTTAACAACGAAAGACAATTTAACGTTTACATGCAATATGTGATGTGATATAATGCTGTTAAACATATAAACATAACATATATAAATATATATATATATACCAGAAACGCATTATATACGTATGTATTATGTACATCAGAATAATAAAAAAAAAGAAGCAAATAATTTTTTTTTTTTTGGTGTTTAAAAACATAATAAAAAAATTGTTGGGCGAATAATTTAAAAATTTGCTACAATGATAATGGTGATATACATACATATAAATTTTTGTTGTATTCATGTAAATTGTGGTTACGTAAAAATGACTGTTCTGGTTACATTGTTTATTTTTTTATTATTTTATCCACAGTTTTCCTTGGTGTCTGCATTTAACAAAAAAAAAATGAAACATTAACCACATATAGAGGAAACAAAAAGAAAATAAATTTAAAACAAGATGATTAAATGCCGTCACCATTGTATTTACCACACAGCTACAACTGATATTGTTTTTATCCTCAAATATGAAATCGCGTTATATATTTTTCTTTATGTACAATTCGTAATTATTTTTAACAGGCAAAACAAAAAAAAAACCGCCCGAGTATTTTTGCTGTTGTTATTTTGTTAATTTGAACAAAGCTTTTATTATATGTATAACATGTCGTCGGATATAAGAAATTAAAGAAAAATATTAATATTAATAATTTATTTCCGTTGTTTATGTTAAAATAAAAAAACAGAAGCATATATTCTTACAATAATAACAAATAAAATTATTTAATTTGTGCACTATCATTATCCAATTATAAATTAATTAAATAATTTACAAATAGTATACTGAACTGTGTATAATTACGAGTATACATCGATTTTAATGAATTTTTTAATATTATTTTAATACTTGTTATAATTTTTTAAGAAATAGAAACAATTGTCCAATTTCATTAAAAGTTTAATCAATATTTTTTTCGTATTTTTCTCTTTCCGCGAAACATTTGCTTATAAATAAAATGGCATAAATTAATAACATTATATTATTTAAATTTAAGCAAAAAGACGTTAGCAATGCTGCAGAAATATTTTTTTTATTCTAGTTTCTTACAATACTTAAGGCAATTTCTTTAAATATAATTTTAAATTATTATAATAAATATTATAAAGCAAACTGTTTATTTTTTTTGTTGTCGCGACTAGACTGTCACGTTTATTTTTTTTTTGTTTCTTTTTAATAAAATGCATAAAAAATATAATATTTTCTTTGCCACGGTACCGACAACACAACAAAATTTTCCATTCATGTTATTATTATTATTATTCATAGTCACAAAGAGAAGCTATATAAACACATTTAGACCAATTCTGAAATAATAGCATTAAACTGACGTGATGAAAAACACCTCGTATACAACATTTTTTCAATTTTTTGTTTAAAAAATGTTAACATTATAGTTCATAACACATTTAAAGCACCACTTTTAGTCCTTGCAACACGAATATATGAATTTTTCATTAAACAACAAAATTAAAAAATACTATGCAATGATTCTAACTACATTTATATAATAATTTTTTTACCTTGTTCATGATTCTTTATATTGCACCTCTAACGAAAATAAAAACACCGTTGCTCACTAGTTTATAACACCTAGGTACTTTAAAAAATTATAATATATACCTTTTTATTTATTTGAGAATAATATTTATATATATTTAAATAGATGTTATATTTTGTGTTTCACTGTTTCTATTAAAAGTTATTTCTATTTTTGTTACTCGGACGTTTATTTGTTAACAATGTCATCATCAGCCGTTTCTTACATAATATATACTTTGAAAATTACAATAAATGTGTTTAGTTGTCAACTTGTCCATCCGTATGCATATACTTATATGTGAAAATTAATAGCTAATAAAAATTTTATGTTGTTAAACAGCAACAAAGGTACAAAACAATGTAAAATTGTCGAATATAACTTTGTGCAGTATATTGTTAAATAACTAGAAACTACGGTAAAAAGGAAACCATCCTTGTTTTAATTAATGCGAACGTCAAAACCAATTATCACCTATTATAAAGCAATTTTTCTTTTCTATTTATTTTTTTTTTGCACAAAATAGCAAGCCATAGTGAATGAGTTTGTGTGAATTTCTGTTATGCAATGTAAAAAAAAATATAAATAGTAAATGAAGGCGCGTATTATAATGAGAACAATAGAATTAAATCTCCTTAATTATTACAGCTAGTTGTATAGAAATCTGCATGCATATATTTTATTTCCCTATAGACTTTTGATTTTGATATTCATCCAAATAAATTTATTAATTTTTTAATTATAATAAAGCTGCTAATAAAACATATTATAAGAATATTCATTATGAGCATCGTTTAAAGCAAAGCATTTTAGCGAAATGTTTTATTAATTAAAATTGAGAAGAAAAAAAAGGGGTGAATGAAATTTTATCTTTTTATTGTACATACAGCAGAGGGTTTTTTTTTATTCTTTTAGCTGCTTATTAAATTTTTTGACATCCATTGTGTTTCCAGATAATTTTTTTTTTCTTCATAATTTATAAAATTCCATGGATTTTGTTTGACTTTTGTAGAAAAATAAATGAATTTCTTAAGCCATAATAGCAGAACAAGACAGAAAACAAATTGAAAGTACTTGCATTAAACACCTTATTTTTTTTTTCATTTATAATCCCAAAACTCTTTCCATTCACTGAATACATGACATAAGAAGGAGCGAATCAACCAATATTATAAGGCTTTAATTAAAATTATAAACAAAGGATGCTTTAAACCAATATAGATTGTTTTAAAATGGTGATGTGGTTTGTCATAAAAGGCGGACGGCCGGTTGGTTGTATCAATATCATCTTTGATACAAACGGAAGATATTTTGTAACAAAAAGACGTTGTTAACTGTTGTTTATAGAAACGCCCCCAACCAAAAAATTTAATTCCCTGATAAAATTTATTGAAAGGATCACCATACATTATATTGTGTATATTGCCGCCTTCAATTCGCACCGAGTTGTCTCATATATAAGCTCATATACACCCAATGTGCCATTGTCGGCCCATTTCATTGTTACTCATTCTTATTACATGGTTGAAAACTGTTATTTATTTTTCTTTAATATTTTTGTTTGTTTTTTTTTTTTTCTATATTTTCACTACAACTTATATTTCCATTGCTTTTGTACGGCAAAGTCGACACCGAGAGAAAACCATAAGCTCTCCAGATATATCTTTTATACAAAATATCTGTTTTATTTGATCACATAGGAAATTAGTATTCTGACTCGTCGCCAAAAAAGTAAAAAAAAAAAAAAATAATAATAATGAAAAATTCGGTATGAGTTAACAAAGTGATGGTCCTTCCGGATAATGGGTAGTTATTGTATAAGACAAATATTACTATAGCTAAATGTATTGGTTTGTTTAATAAGTAGCTGCTGTGGCTGGTGGTTAATAGTCCCAATATAATACTAGCCGACAACAGCAAATATTAAATCAACGAATATAATGCTTTTTCCTTTTATTATAAATTACTTTAAGAAACAATCTATGTACGCCTATAGATATTTATTTATAATAAAATTCGTGGATAATCATGTAGCACATATATTCATTCATTCAAATACCGTATATTAAACAATGTTAAAGATGTTCTTACAACAAAAATTTTATAATAGAATAATATAAAATTTTCGGTCCCTTTTGTTTAACACAAATAAAATTATCTCAAGTTTTAGAAAACGAATTATTTTCTTATAAAATAAATAATAAGAAAAACAAAAAAAAAAAATTCAAAATTTTGCCTTTATAACGTTTTCTAAAATATGTATATGTATATATATATATATAAATTCAACAGAAGCAGCACATCTTCTCTTCTTATTGTTTAGTTTCCACTTGATATTTTCTGTATTTTTTTGTTGCCTTGATGCTGCTTGTTAATATTCTTAATGTAAAATGAGATATAGATGAAAGGAAATTTCGCACCTACCAATAAAAAGTACAAAATATTCATAAGTTATAGGAAAATGAAACAATTTTCAATTAATTTTTTTTTTTTTTATTTTCATTTTCTTTTCTCCTTTGTTATACATTCTTTCGTAGAAAGCCAACAAGAAAGAAAAATCTTCTAATAACAGCAACAATAAATGGTAAGACAGTTAACTAAAAAATAGAATAAAATAAATTAAAGGTGGCTTAATTAAGATTACTGAATAGATTTTAAATTGAATAAAATTGAATAAGAATTTTAATAGAGTATATGAATATGAAACATTGAGGAAAAAATTTATAGAAAAAATTTCTACCGTCGTTGTCTGTTCATATATTTTTTTATTCGCTTTTTTTGTGACATTTTTCTTTTGCTGCTTCTTCTTCTTCTACATCTTATTATTATTATATTCTATAAAGCATCTTTTTTATTTTATTTTTCTCTTGTTAATTTCCGGTTTCATAACGTGAAACATTCTTTTAAAAGAAAAAAAAATAATAATTTCATCGCGAAAACAATACATATATATACGAGTGAACTACTGTATATATATAAAAAGGAAATAGAGGTAGAAAAATATCATAAAATTAAATCAATATTTATACAATAAAACCAATCCTTGTGTCATTGTATGTCATTGTTCTTAACTTTCTTGTTTTTCTTTTAGAATTTTAACAATTCTTAAAAATAGTCTTAAAAATCTCCCGCAGTATTTTTTTTTATATAAATTATTTTGATTTTAATTTTTATAAATATTTCCCAAAAATAGAAAAAAAAAAGTAACTAAAGACATCAAAGTTGTATTCTTACATTTCGCGAATCATTAAAATTACAATTTGTAAAAAAGAAATTATTACTCAACAAGTACACTTTGTACAGACGAGGTAAAATCAATATTTTATTCATTTTTATTTTCTATTTAATTAGTTTTTGACTTGATTCTTTTCCTTCTTGGTTTTTTTTTCTTGCCAATTACTGTACAAAATTCTCCAATTATTCTTTCTTACAACATACAATTCGTCTATTTAATTTGTCACTTAACTTGTAATTTCCTTACAAGTGTTTAAATAGAAAAAAAAATAATTGTATTCTTATAAGTTTATTTAATTATTAGTGAATAAGAAAAAACTCCTCTATATTTATTACACAGTCACTATTATATTAAATTATTTAAATTTACCAGTAAATATTGATTATTTTAATGGCTTAATAAAAACTGAATATAAACAGCATATAAATAGACACTTAAGAATATTTTAAGAAATGTAATGTGTTGCGTGGTAGTAAATACGAATATATTGCTGTCAGATAATGTTTATAAGACAGTTATGTTAGTTTTCGTTATTTTTTTTTTCTTCTGCTTCTCTTTATTATTCTTTCTTTGTATTATAATAATGTTTCGATGGTAAGGTTCAACCATTCTCATCCTATGTGCTTTTTTTTCTCTTGAACTTTTATATATATATATATATTGTGTTGTTCTGTTGTTTCTTTTTTATTCAAAAAAGATTTCTAAGTAGGCGAAAAGTTAACAAAAATAAATAAATAAATGAAATGAAAAGAAAAGTTGTATGTTGGAGAAATAAGACTATATTATCCACAGGGATCAATTATTTCGGAGGACCTACAATATCTTACATAAAAGTGTTGTCTTCTTATATAATATACATGTTATGTTTTGCTGAAATCGGGCACGTTATTATTATGATGATTATTGAAAGTCAATGTTTATATATTTGTTTTTACTTTTTGTTTCTTTGTCAGTAGCTATAATGAAAGAAAACACCTTATTAAAGAAAACTAAAGAAGTACAAACAGTAATTGAAGTATAAAAATGATAACCCTGAGATCTGATGTCATTTTTATTCACAGTATCCTTTTATTAAATACCACATAATGGTATACAATTTTACATTATATATATTATATGATTATTATCTGTTGTTTCCTAATACAATATCTGTTGTTCTTTCGTTTTGTAAAACAAAAAAATAAAATAAAATAAATAGTAACATTGTATACAATGTTCTATATAATAAGTATATTCATAGTGAAAAATATATAAAATAGAAAGAGTAGAATAAATTTAAAAAGTAGAAGAATTGAAAAATTAATAGTTATGGTAAATGGGTTTTAGGTGAACATGATAATAATAAAAGTAATCATAATATAACAAAAGCTCTAACAAAACATTTAATAAACTATGCGTAGAATGATGAAATAATATTTTTCTTTGGTATTGTATTGTGTTAAGTATTACAATCACAAACAACAACAAAATAGTATATGAAAATGAAAATGAAAAAAAAAAAGAAATTAAATAAGAAAGAAAAAAATATTAATGATACTATTTTGCACTTAATATAAACGGATAAAGGAAATGTTTTTGCTATAGTACTACGCACATGAATATACATTTTTCAAAATAATAATAATAATTGTATTATATGCGAAAATGTGTAAACTAGAATATTAAGCATTTACGTAAAATCATAAGAAATATTATTATTATGATTATGATTATGATTATTATTATTATAAATATTAATATTATGACTATTATTAGATTTATATTTAACACCTGAACGTGATCAAGTAACATTTATAATTTTATTATTAAGGTTTTTTTTTTTTCTATTTTCATGGCATTTATTTTGCCGGTTTTACGTTGCTCCAATTTTTAATAGATAATAATAATTTTTCATTTTATTTATATTATTATTTTCTTATGTTTATTTTCTTATACATAAAATGATTTTGTTTTTTTATTTATTTCTTCTAAATGAATAACAACTAATAAAACAACGATTAAAATGTAACCCATGAATAGGCAAATAGAATTCCATAAATTTGACAACTAACGTAATGCTGAAATAATTATAATATGCCTGTAAGGCTTTTAAGCTAGCACGTAACAGTTAAAGTTTTATTTATTTTTTTATTTTTGCCATACTCTTTAAAACTTTGTCCTTTTCAGTTTTGCTTAACTTTTCCTTTTGGAAGATTTTAATTTGCTTGCATTACGTTTTTTTTTTTTGTCGGGTATATTGCGCGATCTTTTGCCATCATACAATTATTATCATACCTTCTACAAAAAAAAGAAAATAACGTCATTATATTTATAACTTATATGTGTTACTTACATAAAGATTTTATCAACGGTGTAGTACTTATAAGAGCAATTTCCGCTCATTTAAAATTGTTAAATTTAACAAGACACCAGGCGTCCCCACTTTAATAATATTATTTCAAACGATTTTCTCGTTACCATCATCACACCTTTTTATTTTTCATGTTTTTAATATTATTATTTTTTCTCGTTTTCTTTATAACTTTACAATAAAATACATCCTTGCCACGTTATATTAAATAAACAGTGCTTAAATTCATTTATTTTTTATACAAAAAATAAATAGACAGAAAATTCTCAAAAACTAATAAATTTTTAATCAGATTTTTAAACTATAAAAATAAAATCGAATTATAATCTCATTATGATATTTTTTTAGCAAGATTAAGATTATATATATATATGTATAAGGAAGTTATTAAGATATTAACAAATTTTTTAAAGAGGAACATTAAAAATAAAACAAAACAATTATCATTTTCCAGGGGTTATTAAAACAAATTAAAAATGTTTGATAAGTACTGTATAACTTGTAAAATGATGCAAAAAAAAAAATAACATTATATAAATAAAAAGGTACAGATTATAGATACATATATATATATACATATAAATTTTATAATATAGCTATAATATGTAAACATAAAGAAAAGAATACTAAGTATACACTTGACAATTTAATCACGTGTTAAATTTAAACAGATTTGTATACAAAATGTGTTTTTTCTTATAGAAGAATACTTTATATTGTACAATTCGTTTATTTGTTGTTTAGTTGTATATTTATTTATAAAAGGAAAAATAATTTAACGAGATGAATAATGTGTTGATCACTACCAGAATCATAATTTTATTATATGATTTTAAAACTTAACAAGTGATTGTGATAATAATTATTTTTCTTGGTTTCTTGGTAATAACAATAGTAATAAACATTTAGGCTTAAAGAAATCAATTAAATAACGAATCAAGACAAATTGCTTGTTTTTTTTAAAGATTTTCTATCACCTTTATTATGTATATTTCTTTGCTTTATTAAAATATATAAATAATAAGAAAAAACAAATCAGTATAATAGAAGACAAAGAATAGTAAATCTTTTTCTATTAAATATAAATGTAACAAATTTCAATTTTCATATTATATGAAGTTATTATATTTATATAAAAAATTGAGAAAGAAATATTATTATTATTATTATTATATTTTCCAGTATATACTTTCTGCATAATATTCTGTATGAATATATAAAGTCTCTTTGCTACATTGTCACTTCAATGTGATAACCAGTTTTTGATCCTTTGTTCTTTTTCTACTTTTTTTCATTATTATTATTATTGTTATTATTTGATGTTTGTTGCAAATAAATATGAATATATATATACTTTACAGCAATTCCTTATCAATTATTCAGAAATATATTATAAAAATAATAGCAAAAAATATATATATAACAAAATAAATTACATTTGCAAAAATAAAGATGAAAAAAATAAAATTATAATAGATTGTTTACACTTGTTATAATATTATTATATCTTTTTTTTTTTGACAAAGGAATTACATAGTTATTCAACACAGGTGACCTAAAATATAATTATTATTAAGAGTTATAAGACAAAAAAAAAATAAATAAATAATGTAATATGATATATGTGAAGATTTTTCCATAGCGATATATTATATCTGATTATTATGATTTATATTTGGTGAATTAAATAAGCATAACTTTTGTCATTATTTGTTAACAGAACAACAATAGGAAAACATTTTCTAAATAATATTATTGTTCTTTGGTCCATTTTAGAGATGACTTGCATATAAAATGTTCATTCAGATGAACAAGTTATAACTTAAATAAAAAAAAAAATTTCTTCTTTTAACCCACAGATCCACCTATGGTGACATTACGACTTGGCTCGACACTCTCACCCGATGATATCAAAGAAGGGGATGACGTTTATTTTGAATGTCACGTTCAAGCGAATCCTGTATGGAGAAAATTACTATGGTTACATGACGTAAGTATCTTTTTCGAGCATTTTTCATCATTTTTTTCGTTTATTTTATTTTTTTTTGCTCATAATTTTTCGTTTCGTTTTCTGTTTTTTTTGTTTACATTTTACACTGCCTTAACATTTATCTAATTTACATAGATAGTTTTTTTGTGTTACTTTAGTAACACTTTAACTGATATATATATATATTTTATATTTTTGAGGTGGAATAGATTGTAATTCTTGGTTATAGTATCCTAGTTTTTTGTACTTAATCTTTGGTTCGTTTTTTTCCAACTTTTTATATCGTTGTAATGTATTCTTGCTTTCGTTTACTAGTTTCCTGTTTACTGTATTACCTCTATTTTTATTAATACTAATATTTAGTACATAACATACATGTTATATATTATATTAAAAGAAAAAAAACGAAAATATATATTAATAAATAAATAAAGAGAAAAAATTGAGAATAACCAAGACAAACATTATTATACATCATAATGCCATATTTCTTTTGTATTCAAAAGTAGTATATAATTTTTTGCTTCCGTTTAAATTAAGTTACATGTGATGAGATACATTTTTATGCAACAGAACGACAAAAGGAACAAATTTGTATATATATTTATGTATTTTTTTATTATTTATTAAAAAAACCAAAGCAAATTCTCTTTTAGTGTTGTTATATGTATATTTACTGTGTTGTTCCTAGGTTATATTGTTTATTTTCTTTATCTTCCTCTGCTTTTTCGGGTCGATATGTCATTATATTTTCATGTACATGAATATTATATATATTTATTTTTATATATTAAAATTATCACGATGTTACATACTAATCTACATCTATCCTACATATCTATATACTCTTATCTATAAATATTTATAAATTTCTTTTTAAACACTTAACTTTTACACATGTTTCAGTTCTCATTGTAATTTCATTTCAAATACTTACAGAACAAAAAAAGAAGAAAATGACAAATTACAAGAAGGATTTTCTTTTCTTTTAATTTTCTTTTTTGACTAAATAAAAACAAACTTTTTTCTGATTTAAAATTAATAAAATTTATAAAAAAGAAAAACGATAAAAAAGTTTTAAAGGATACTTTTAAATAAATTTTTTCAATATTTTCTGACCATTAAATGTCATTTTCATGATAATTTTGCTCTTTATAGCGTCATTCAATAAAGCCTACATCGAAAATAAATATTTATTATTAAGAATATTAATCGTAAACTTTGGACAATATTGGTTCTATTACAAAAATGTTATAATTTAAATAAAAATATTTATTTGATATAGACATATGAGGGTAGTCAGTGTATTTAATAATACTTAAAAACAAATCAACAACAGCAGCAAAAAAGGATAACAAACAAATTTTAAATGTCAGACGAATTTTTCACGAATTTTCACATTAATTTATGTTTTTTTTTTTTTTTTTGCAAACGAAACAAAAGTTTGGTATTTTTTTTTAAAGTAAAACAACTAAAATACAACACAAAAAAAAAGAATAAATAAAACAGCATAAGAAAAAACGAAATAAAAATAATAAAATGTTCAATGAGAATACCCGAAAAATTTTTCAAACATATGTTACCATCTTCTAACTTTCATCTTAATTTTTCTTTTTCACTGTTTTTTCATTTTCATTTTTCTTGTTTTTTTTTTTATTTATTATAATAATAATAATAATAAATAAAATAAAATAAAATCTGTTTTATAAAGAAGACAAATGTTAATGTTTAAGAAAATATCATAAAACTTTAAGTTTTTTCTGCTCTCTTTTTTTTTGTTGCAGAAACCTTATTGCAAACTTTTCAAAATATATATATTTATTTTTTAATTCTTAATTTAATGAATTCAAGAAATACTTAATACTTTATGAAATGACCTTTAACAATTTATATAAATATATATATATAATAATTATTATTATTCTAATATACTGTTACGGTTAATTATTATTTATTTTATTATTAAAATATATATAAAAAAATAAAATTAATTAAACGTAAATGATGGGTATAAATGATAAAATTAAAATTTACACCCTATACTGATAAAAAAACCGATGGTGAAATTTATTTTATTATTATTCGCGTAAACCACGTTATTTATTTTATTAAGGTGATTGTCAACATTTTTTCTCTACGTTGTTTCCTTTAACCAATGGTTTATCACGTTTAACGTGTGTAATAAAGTTCATCAAAAATTAATTATACAATCTTAATTATAACAATAATAATAATAAAGTATTATATATATATGTTTATATTTCTGTGAATATACAATATTAATAAAATGTAATGTTTAATACGAAAATACGTTAAGTGTATTACCGGCGACCACAGTAATATTACTACTAAAATCACAAGTAAACATAAAATGTATAAAGGTGGTACGTACGTACATACTGTGTACAGTATATAGTGTTATATTTCATATAAAATTGATGTTCTCACGCGTCAAATATTCATTTTATCGCATTTATATAAAAATTCTGAAAAGGAATAAATATAAATTTCACGTAATACAAAAAGAAAAAATCAAGAAAAATGATTATTATTAGTATTTTTGATTATTTGCCTGCCGTTTCATAATGGATTTTTTATTACTAGCGTAGAACTTTATGCTTTTTTTCACTATAAACCTTTCTTCTATTTATTTGTTTTTGGGTTTTCAATTAGTAAAGATCGTATTTTTCTATGCATTGACAGATTGATTAGAAACTACTAAATCGAACCACAATACATACATTTTTTATGGTGAAAAACATAAAAATTCGAGAAAAAAAAATAGAATAATTTTATTCGAATGATTCAGCATAAAAATTGCATCAATAAAAATGCATTAAATGATCAAATGCATTAAAAAACTAAAACTAAACCGATCTAAAGCAAAAACAGAAAAAAATAATAATAAAAATTCATTTTTATTATTTTGTTATTCAAAAGATAACTGATTTATGCTTTAACTTTTAGTCGTATAACCATTTCATATTTAATAATTTTAAAATATTTATTTGTGTCCAATGTTGCCCATCAGCATAGATCCTCCGTAAAGCTATGAATAGAAACATTGTTTTTGTTACTATTGCTGCTGCTGCTGCTAGTACTGCTATTACTCTACTGTTAGAAAGATTAATAATTTAAGTTTTTATTTTCTAAATCAAAAAATAAACGAATCGCAATGTTTTATATAAACTAGGTATGAGTAACCTTGCTTTTGATAAATCCCTAGAAGCCGCGTGAGTACTATTTCCTATTATATTTTTTTTTTGCTTTTGCTGCAGCATACATAGTTGGTTGTTGGCAGATTTAATATATAGTTACGGATTGCCACAATTTTTTCTGTTTTTCGTTTTGAAAAAGGTATAAAATCATTGATGAGTAGCTTTTCAGTGTGTGTTATATAAAAGGGATAAATAATGAATATAAAAAAAAGAGCAAATCCAGTTAAAAACAAAATTCTAACAAAAAAAAAAAATACCTGGGATATGAATGATTAAAACAAAAATAAAAAAAAAATTATTAAACGAGTGAAAAGTAAAAAAAAAGAGCAAAAAAAAATGAAATAAAAACGAAGAATTTTTCCATTTACCGCATTCGCTAACTTTATACTTTAATACCTTTCATCGTTTATGGTTTTCTATCTTATTTTATAATTTTTTATTTTTATAATTTCTATTCAAAGCATGCATCGACTAAATAGGGCATACAAAATTCAATACAATGAAAAATAAAAATAATTTAACAAAGTGGTGAAATATATATATAGCCCACCTTCTAAATCGTATTGAAATACATATTTTTTATGAAAACATCAAAATCCATATGATAAAGGTAAAGAGTATCACATTAAGCATCGTTATTTTCTATTGTAATCAATTTTTTATTTCTGTTTTTTTTATTCATTTTAAAATTTATGTTTCATATGACTTAAACGGACAAATGTTATTATATTTTCCTTTATTATTATTTATTTTTTTTGACCAACCTGGAAAAACGTTGTAATAATATTAATAAAAATAATTACAACGTTAAAAAAATAAAAATATATAAAATCACTTAAAAAAAAACTTTGGTCATCTATCAATGTAACACAAAAGTTAAATGATCGATTACATAATCAATGTCAAAAGCATACACCGTTTAGTTAAATACAAAATGATCAATTTTAATTTAAAAAAACAAGAAAGAAAAGAAAAGAAATTTTAATACTCTATTAAATAAACTGTTATCCACTATTTTTCTAATCAATTAAATAATGATTTTATTTCTTTTATCAATTACCTATCTATAAGTAAAAAATCGTATTGATTCCATGCAATTAAACAACAAAATTGCATTCTTTATTCTGTTTTTCTTTAATAACTTTTTATATTATTTTCCAACAAAAGGAATTTATAGTAATTAAATAAATATATAAAAAAATATAACACGATAAAGGTAAACTAAATAACATAAAGTATTTATTTACTACTAATAAATCCAAAAGAAACTTCATTGAAACATATATGTATATATAAATACATTTTCATTAAGTGTACTTTCATTAAGTGTTACTTCGTTTATTTTTTTTTTATTTCACAAACGAATCATTAAAATGAAATAAATTTAATTAACGAAATTGTGTAAAGTTTTTTGTAAAATAAGAATAAGTTATAAAAATAAAGTAAAACGAAGTAATAATTATAAGGTAAAACTGTATACACTCTGTACACCCTTTTTACAGATTTACAGTAATAAAATGTTTTTCCTTATATATATATATATATTTTTTTAATTAAATAAAATTTCACTGATGCAAGTATAATGTTTATGCTTTTAATGACCTTAATAATCAATGTTGAAAAAAAAAATATGTTTTTACTTTTTAATTTATATAAAATTTCTATTTATTTTTTTTTGTGAATTTATTTTCTCCAACATTTATTGTCATCGAAACTCAAGTAAATGAATTTTTAATTTTACTTTTCTGTTTTAACATTTACATATTTTTAGTATTTTCTGCTTGTTTTTTTCTCCTTATGCTTTTAATGCTTTTATATATTTAATATTAATAAAAATTAATATTCTTAAGATAATAAAAATATAAAAAAAAATTTGTTATTTTTTATGCGGTTAGGGTTAGTTTTATGTAAATTTATTTTAAACATAAAAATATATAAAATATAAACAAATTAATGTTGTATAAAGCTATTACCATTGATAAATAAATATTCTCATTAAAAAACATATATTTTTAAATGATTTTTTGTTATATTTTTCAGAATCTTTTATAAATAAATAATTTTAGTTATTTATTCATTCATCTTTATATTGTTTTTTTATTTTCTTACTTTATGTTGCTTTATGTTTTTTTGAAACTTTAAACATCTGTTGCTGTACATAATTTTTTTTTTGTTACTGAAAATTATTATTTAACACTTTTCACTAGTTTAACCAGAATAACAAAAAATAAATAAAGTCTTTAGCCTTTTGACTTTTAAGAGTTTTTATTTTTTAGTCACAAAATTAAATTCGTTTTTCAGCAAAAGAGGGTACTTCGTGTTACTATTTTATAATTTATGTTCTTTTGTCATATTAAAAAATATAAAAAATTTTTATACAAAGAATTAATTTTAAATCAATTATTTATAAGTTATTACCTTTATATGTCATTATATTATTTTGCATTGTTATCAAACTAATATTAATAAAAACTTGTCATTCTTTTTTTTTTCTTTCATTTTTACTTTTGCAAACAACAAACGACAAAAATTATTCATCATTGTGTTATAAACAACGATACATATAACAGGGTGTGCATCTGGCACATAATACATCAGCAAGAGTAATTCGTTCTAATCAAAGTCTAGTTTTACAAAAAGTAACAAGATTCTCAGCTGGTAACTATGCCTGCAGTGCCATCAATGTTGAGGGTGAAACAGTTAGCAATCAACTACCATTGCGCGTCAAATGTGAGTAATTTTCTTTTTTTTTTCACTTAAAATAAATAAATTTATTTCAGATTTTTTTTTATTAAATCTTTGTTAGTTTCTTTATTATTGTTACATTTTTATTTTTTGCAACAAATAAAATGAATAAACAGAAAAAAATCATCAATTGTTCGCAACACTAAAAATAATGAAATAAAATTTGAAGCGAGTAGATTTTTTTAGACAACAAAACTCCTACGTGCATAAATCTGTGGAATTGTCCAATTAGATCTGGGAAAAACTTTTAACAATATTTCATTGTTGTAATACAATTGTAGCATAATAAACATACACACAAATAAAACGTCAAAACATATTGGCGTATATTTGAGTTGAAAATTCTACTCTTCTACATTTTTTTTTATATCGTTGTATCGTTTTTTCTAGACAAGTTTTTCGTGTGACTACAAATGTAATCAGCATGCTGTTATTATTTCCACATAAAATAGTTTGTTTTATCTAACCACATCAAGGCAAATCAAATCTGTACTAAAAGCAAAATGAGTTATATCGAGTTATTGTTAGTTTTTCTTGCGTGTGAAGCCTCACTGTATTTTATAATTCTATTTTCCTACTATAATCTACATGATGATACTATTGGCAAATTACAGAAAACAAACAATGACAATGAATAATCATAATAATAAAAGCATCAGTAGTAGTTTTTATATTGTTAAAAGAAGAAAAAAAAAGAAGCACTCATCCACGAGTTACTGGATAATAATAAAAATCATCAGAAAAACAGCAGCAAAAAAAAAATATTAAAATAAATTAAATAAAGTAGCCACCGGCTGTGATAATTGCTAAAAGCGTTCTTCTCTATTTATGATTCAAAATGATTACTCAAATCTAAATTTTTATTTAGATTTTTCATTTTATTTTTTTTCTTTTTATTGTTATAAAATTCTTTTCAAATGGTTTTTCCCTTTTTTTTTTTGTTAATATGAAAAACGATTTTCGTTTGTGTTCTTCACTAGTTTTGTTGTGCTTTTAGCATGTGGTTTTTATTTTTTTTAAATTTCGCAATTTAATTCATTATAATTATATTAGAAATTGTTTTAAAAAATTAAATGTTTTAAGAAGAATAAAAAATAATTATATAAATATATATAGAAAAGAAGACAAATTAGTAAAATTAATTGGGTTTTCTTATGTGTATCCCAATTCCAATTTCAATCCCAACATAAACATAAATGTATTATAGAGATGCTCGCAACAAACTGACGCATTTATATGATGCTATCTTAACTAATTTAATCGGATTATATAAAATCCTTGAAGATTAATTTGATATAATTATAGAATCTAGGGTTTTACGAATTTTTATTTTTCTTTTTTTCATTTCATTTCATTTATTTATTGTCTCTCAGCTGTAAATATTTAAACTAAATACAATTTTCAACTATTTTTTCAAGTAAATAGTATATAGAACATGAACAGCTAAAGCGAGAGAAAATAAATAAATAGAAAATATATATAAAATTCATTTAAGTAGTAAATATCTGGGTAGTGTGAGATTATAAAAATACATTTATAAAATCTACTATATATATATATATATGACTAGTAATAGCAAGTAGTTGAAATGTAATGGGTTATTGTCTGTTTTAAAATGTTCGAATAGAAATTCTACAGTCGAGTTAATTTTTGATGAAATTACATTCTTTTGATGTGAATAAAATGAAATCACATTCTATAAATTCTAATACATAAGAATCAAATGAAAGAATTTGATCAATGTTGGTAAATTATTTTTGAAAAAGTGACTTTTACCATATCCTTTGGTGTTTCTTCTTATTTTTATTTATCAATGACAATTTCATGTTGCATTTTTCTTATTCTTAGTAGCAATGTTGTTGATTTCTTTTATCTTTTTGATTTTCTATTTTTTTTTTGTTGTTTTCAGCTACCGTTTCAGCACATCAATCCAATAATCCTATCATCGTTGTCGCAACCTTGTAACCAATTGTAATTTTTGATTCCTTTTTTTTTTGTACAACTATATTGTATTTGGTCATCTTTTGTTGGATTAGTTACAACCTCAAAGCGTTGGACTCAAAAATTCTTGATAATTTTTTTCGTTTTATTTCTTTTTGCATTCCATCTATTTCTTTTTGGAAAAAGGAAAGAATTTTCAATTTCAATGAACAAAATAATGTTTAAATATTTACTATATTGATCGGTATTCAATGATTTGCTAAATCGAAATAATAATCATTTTTTATTATTTTACTAAATACATATTTAGTTTTGTTGAACAAAAAAAAAAGAATTTGTTAACAAAGATTTTTGACTTAAAGATTATTATCAATGGTGAAAAAATATTTGTGAGAGAAAATGATGATTTTTATTATTATTATTATTATGATTATACAAAAGAAGCTTTAGCACAAAGAAAAACACCCTCGATATTCTATTTTTATTACATTTAAAGAAGAAAATAAAGTAAATAAAGCTAAATGAACAATTGAGTGATATTATCGAAAAATGATGACAAGTTTAAGTCAACCATTTGAAGGGTATATCTTTGTAATTTATTTATGTTTTGTGTCATCTTTTTGAGTTTTTCCATTTCACTACTTTGTCATTGTTTATATAATATACTAAATACATAGACATATATAATACTAAATAGTCTATTTAAATTATCTCACATGGAAATGATTCGCTTATAAAATGTCAAACATAATTCATATCAATTATACAATTGTAACATCTACTCCTTGTATTTATTTTTTATTATAATAATTATTTTTATGCTTTTCTTTATTGTTTCGATTACAGAATTAAAAGCATACAAAAAGCATGTTTTTAATAACAAAGTAAATACATTTATTTAATAATAATAATGAAATTTTAACAAACAAAAATAATTAAAATAAATATAATAAAATAAAATTATAATAATAAAAATAAACACAATTATCGGTAAAGGAAAATTATATTTAACATTTACGTTACATTAAATTTGCAATCATTCATGTGTGTAGTCAAGTTGTGTATATACATAATAATATAATCATGTAATAAAAATAAAATAGAAAGAAAAAAAATGTAGAAAACACAACGATTACGAAAATAGTAACAAAAGAGCATACTCACATCTCAATTTAAAAACATTATTGTATTAAGTTGTTACCTGTTTAACAGACTATAGTACCATAAACTCCGTCAGACAAACTAACCCCAATCGTTATAGAAGTTATTTTTTTGTATTTTCATTTTTCTGCTTCCTTTTTTCTTTTATTTTTCCAACTCTTGTGTTGTTTTCTTGTTCGTTCAACTTTGATATTTTTTATTTTATTATTATTATTATTTTTATTTTTTTTTTTCATTGATAATAATAAACGTGTACATACACAGTTAGATGAACATATTTCCTTTTGTACTTCGACATTTGTGTACATAGAATTTTTTTTTCTTCTTTCCTTTATAATGTATAATATTTTCTTTTTGTTTTTAGTCGGTTTAGATTATGCCGTCATTGAGTTATAATTTTGTTTAATGAAAATTTTAGTATAAGAAAATGTTGTTGTTGAAATGGTCTATGCGTTACGGCACGTCTGCATCCCTCTAGAATATATTTTAAGCACAGTGGTGTCTACACGATCAGCCAGCCCATGTTTAAATTCTATTGTTTTACTTCTAGTTTTTTTTATGCTGTATAATGTTAAAAAAAAATGGAAAAAAAACGTAATTGTTCTTTGCTATCCAACCGTGTAATGTTTTAAAGTTTAAATCAAGAGGATGCTTAATGAGCATTTGAGAGGTTTTTTTTTCATTTTGTTTTGTTTCTTCTTATTGTTGCTTTACGTACAAAGTATTTTATCTAAGCTTTGTATTGTGAGTTTGATTTTTTTTAAAGCAAAAATATTTCTATAATAAGAATTTTATAAGGAAAATCTTATTCTACTTTTTTTTTGTTAAATCACTGGCCTTCTCTCATTTTTTTTTTTTTCATTATTCTATCCATATTGTTTAAACGTTTATTGTGCTTTATCATTTTTCGTCAAGACTAAAATTGTCCATCAGTTAAACTGCCATCAACATTAGTCCATATTGTAAAAAATAAAAAATTTCAACCATATAATCATATTTAATGTTTTTTTTTTTTTTTGTACTTATTGGCCAATGGGAAATATCTGTTTATTCAGATAAAATAATTTTATCTTCTTCTACTTTTTTTATATATAACTATAAACAGACAAATATAAAAAATAAATTATAAATTGATGCAATAGTTCACATGGAAAATAAATATAGTGGAAATAATAAATAATATGCAATGATAAATTATAAAAACAATATATATATCTAGCCTGTAGGGAGGTCACTGTATTTGATTTTGTTTATTGCATGCAATGTATTGTGAATATTATAATATATATTTATTTATCGTTTTTTTTTTTACTATTCGTATATGAGAGATGATATCATTGGTTTTGACAGCGTAGGTGATGTTTATTTGATATGAATTCGACATTATCTTCACACATTCTCAAAGTCATAATTCATTTACACCATATATCTAAAAAAAAAAATATATATTCACCCCTATCAAATTATACCTGAACTTATCCCCTGATCATCGTCATAATCAAAATTATATAGATATATTTAATGTTTAAATCATGAAAATAATATTAGGTATGGCTATTGCAGCATACATAAGTGTTTTTCTCTTATGTGTTTACTATGCTTGTACATTTTTACCCTTTATTTTCTATTTTATACATTTTTTGACCATTTAATATATCAATGTTATAAGCAATATACAAAATACAAATTATTATACGCCTTACTACCGCCCGTCTTGTTTAATATTTCAGAATGCTTATTGTATATTTATTTTGATTCTTCAAACATCAATAAATTTCAAAAAGAATCAAGGATTTTAGTCTGAGTCTAATGATAAATAAATTAAGAAAAAATGATACTATGTGACTATTAAAGTTCTAATATATTACCCTTTGAAAAAATATAATCTACACACCACAAAAATCATGTATAAAAGTAAACAATCAAACCGCACCTCATCAATGTCCTGTATATCATTCACGTTTACCTTCGAATTTTCTTTATTATAAACAAAATAAATCAACTTCTTGTTACATAGATATACAAAAAAATATATAAAATAATTTTCAAATAAATTCGAATAAAAAATTTAACATGACAAAAACTAGATCAAGGTAAACTGAGAACATAAATATATTAGTTTGGCGTAGTTTATTTTTGTTTAATGTGAAACAACATACCACTTGATCATTTTTCATTAGAACGATCACAACCACTTGTTTTTTTAACGCTTATGATTTACTGTTATCTTTCACGATATAAAGCCACCCACCAAAAAACAAATACAATTACAAAAAACCCTTTCAACCGCACCATTTCATCACATTAAATTCCAAACTAAAAACACGAATCAACATCAAGCCACTTTCAATATTTTTTTTTATTTTACAATTGACGTTATGTTATTGTTTCTTACATCAGCGTTCCACCTTTTCTACATCATCATCATCATCTTCTTTGTTTTATGAAGCAAAAAAAAAAATTAAAAATACAAAATATATTCCCAATACGATATCTAAAAAGCATATATGCATATACACCCTATTGTATCACCTTAACCAAATTATGTTTGCCGAAATGAGGAAGAGTTAAATTTCGGCATATTTTCTATTAGTTTTTCTTACGCATACACAATTTATATGTTTATTAATAAAGAAATGTTGGATTTTACCTAAGTATATATAACACCGCAACTACATCCAACTCAATTGAGGGTAAACAAGGTAGGATTGATTGTGAGTGGTTGGATTTTCACTTACAGTACAACAGCTTCTCTACTACCAAAATAAAAAAATCAACAACAGAAAATAACAATTTTTTTTTCTCTTTGTTTTTTAAGCAGAAAAACAAAACACACAATTTTGAATTGAATCCACCGTTTTCTCGTGTTCAATCTTTAACCATTTTATAAAAAGGGGAGATACTTCAAATTTGGCATTAGATAAGATCAAGGAGATTAGACGTAATATACCATAAAAGATTGTTTAAGGTATACCTGATTCAAAAATGTCGTCATAGATGTCGAAGACAACTATGATCAAATAAAAACGATATGAAATTGGATTTTACTTAACGTTTATCATGATTCTATTATCATTTTAGTCATTGATAATAATTATACTGATGCTAAAAATACAATGCTTTACAAACAAAAGAATTATAATAACAGGAATATACAATTAACAATTTAAATTTATTACCTTTAAACATAACACTTTATTAACCAATACAGTTATTGTTATTAATTATAAACTGACTAAATAATGTCACCAATTATTATTTAAACGAACTAAAAAATATTAAAATATTCTACCTTTTAATTAAAATAAAAAACCTCTTTTTGTATAAACATCGGTATAAGCTTCGCGACGCTATATTGCGTCAAAATTGAAAAAAATAAAATAAAAATTAAAGATAAAAATCACAATTCATTCGGTCATTCGTTTTTTTTTTATTTTTATAACTCATTAAAGCATCCAACTGTTAAGCCAGGTATTCTTATTAAACATACAATAATATAGAGTGGTTTATTTGTTTGCATAAATATAAAGAATTATTATAATGATAAAGAATTCACCTGTCTGTGAGTTGGAAGAAAAAAAACCATTTAATTCAAACAAAGTGATGATGACACCGCGTAAAGATTCATTCGTTTAGATCATATTTAGTTGTTTATTTATAATCTTTTGTGCAACAATAATATGTTAGTAGTTTTATTATAAATATATATATATACATATTTTTATTTTAGTCCAGTTACATATTCTATCGCTTCTTTTCTCCTCCATTTGTGTACTGTACGATCCTCTTAGCCATTATGTTATATAACTTGTTATGGGTGGCCCCTGCCCCGTTTATATTGGTGACGCTTTCACGTTTCTCTTATATATATAAATGTGTGCTTATCTGTTTATTTGGACTAGTCTTTTATATTATACATAATGGTACACAATTTTTCCACATATATTGTCACCGCTTAAATAGAATTTCATGTTTGCACTGCGAAAATGTGATCTGCCATTTGATAAATTTCATCTAAAAAATAGTGTTGGTTTTGTTTTCTTCATCTAGTTTTTTGTTTTCATCTATTTTATGTGCTATACATTTTTTTCCACTTTTCTCACACTATAATTTTATTCTTCGTTTTCTTTTCTATTATTTTTACGCTAAAACTATGCTGTAATAATACTATTCAAACCCCCTTTGTCATTTTCACTAAAACATTACATTTTCTTTTTATATCATTTCATCTATGAGGTTTTTTTCTGTTGTTGCTGTTGTTGTTTGCCTTTCCTTACTTTTCTTTTCTTTACATTTTTCCTTTTATTTTGTTAGTATTTATGTCACCTGCTTTCATCGTTCCTCATTTGTATAAATACAAAAAACAAGAAGAATATAAATAAAAAAAAGCAACATCGTGACAGCTTATATAGAATTGGTATTATGTGCAACCCAACACCATATCTATAAAGAAGTAACCAATTCGTCTAGCCTAAAAAATGTGAACAAAATGGCAATGAACCAGCCAGAAGCTAAAATGTTGATTTACTAGAAGCTGAAATGCTCGTGCTTATCCAAAATGTTTGCTTGCATGTGGTGTTTTTATTTTTCGTTGTTCCAACAGTAATAATGTATCTTCAAAATAAAAAATATAAAACTATCAAACATTCTTATGGTTGACTTGGATAAATGACCTACATAATCTAATGCCTCGTGAACATATAAAATCACCCCTTTTATCCATTACAAAAAAAAGAAACAATTCTACTAACGCGTTTACTAGTAAACATTTCATTCTTCTTATATTTCATTCCAGTGACGATAGTGACAAAGTTGTTGTCAGTTCTGTGGGATAAAAATTTAAAAACAGAAAACCACACACATAGCCATACAATGTTTTATTTTGATTTTCTTCAATTTTTCTTATTTTTTTTTCTTACATCATAATGCCCAGTCCACCGAAAAACATATATATATATTTCATTTTAGTCCAAGTTTTTATCTAACATAGGTCACTTCTCAGTTTATTGTAATACGATTCTTAATAGAGTAAAATTCACCCTATAAACATTTTTACCTATGTATCTTTATGATCCTCTATCATCATGATTATAATAGTCAACATAGTTTGTTTGCTAAAGATTACTTTAATAGATATAATAGTGAAGATTTGAAAAATTGATTAACTTAAAGGATATAAAATGATAAACAGTACACGATAAAATAAATTAAATGAGAATATTAAAAAGGTATTCGTATCTGTTGTCATTTATATTTACTACGCACTTGGTCATATTAATTTATATTTTTTTTATTTTAAATATAAAATATCAAAGAAAATATAAACAAAGAATAAAAATAACTTAAAACATGTTCAGTATTTCTCTCTTCATCTAATACTTACCATACTTTTACTTACAGAATTCTTATCATGATTTTATTTATAGCTTTTGTAACAAAATAATAATTAACACATAATTATTATTGTCGGTACAAAAGGTTTTCTAATTAGTAGAATAATGTTCAATAAAAAAAAATAATAATAATAATAATCTCGGGGTATTAATAATAAATATAATAATTAATTAAACATAATTGGATCCGTTAAAATAAGAAGCAACATTAATTGATTTTTTTTTTCTTTTTCTTATTGGTTATAATAATATTATGTATTAAATGATTATAAAATAAATAATAAATAACAATGAATGTGTTAATTATTATTTATTATATCTATTGAAATGTCTGGAATAATTGTCAATAAAAATAATTATTTACTTTATTTTGAGTAAGATTTTTAAGACATAAATATATGACTTCCTTTGAACGTTTTTCAAAAATTTGGTTTATTATTATCATTTACCATATGTTTAATGTGAAAGTTAATTGCAAAATACAAAGATACAAAAGAAATATGCAAATGAATATAAAATATGAATGAATTTGTGTGTTATAAATTTACATCCTTCATCTCGATCTCTAATGATAATTTAAAAACACCGATTATGGTAATTTAATACCTGACATTCCTTTTATTATTATTATTTTAGATTTTCATATTAAGACCATTCATGTGTTTAACTCTTATAATATGCAGTATCAATGTTACTCTCGTATGTATTATGAATAACTAAAATATCATCTGTGTTACGTATGTACATTTGACTATGCAATATAATTTAAGATTATAAATATATGATTAAAGGATAGTTGAGAAGGATATATTTGTACATGTAAAATGAATATTGTATGGTTTGGGTAACTTTATTAAAATAAATAAAATAAAAATAAAGCAAACAAAAAAATGGGATGAAAAACGAAAATCACTATTACCACCAACAGGCGCACAAGTGCCACACAAACAACACACCATTAAAGAAGGCAAACGAATATGACGCTAATAAGTCTCTTGAGTCATATTAAGAATTTATATAAATACTTATGTTGATGAATTATGCACCATATTAACTTGTTAAACTTATTTTTTTTTTATCAGTTTATCTAAATTTTTTAAGGATGAGTTAATAAAGCAAAAAAAAAATAGCTTAACTCTCAAAATTATTATACAGTAGTTACCATATACTTATTATAATTCATTATTTATGCATGCTGCATCTTAAGCTATTTAAAAGAATTAAAATAAATATGAGAAAAGTAAACAATAAATGTAGAACACAAAGCTATGCAAAACATTTTTTCTTGATAAGCATTTGTAATCATAAATTTTTTGCTTTACGCATATCATTTGAATAGAACAATGTTGAAAAGTCAGATGAATATATGCAAAAAATACAATAAATTGAAAACAGTTTATTATTGTTATTATTATTATTTTTATTGTAACACCATATTCCTTTCATCTTAAATCATTTATTTGCATAGAATAAACCTTATATGATGTGGTTTAAAGAATAATCTTTAAAGAATTTTGTATTTTTATTTTTGCATACATGAAAGCACTAATAAAAAATTCTCGTAAATAAGTCACAAAAGTTTTTGCTGAAGGCATTCTTAATATTTTAGTGTTTATTTTTCACTATTAAATGGTTGATGGTATTCACAAAGAAAACATTATTTTATTTTATTTTTTCTACAATATTTAACATAAACTCATTGTATTATAATCAACTCGCTTATTTACTTCACTAACTATGAGTTTGTCGTTCAACAGCCAATAGAACATTGTGCATTTTCAGTTTATATAGAAAATAAAAATATTTCATGTTTTTCTTACCTTTCTCATCAATATTCCTTTTTTCATTGTAATTTTTATACTTGTACTTACCTTTTTTACTTTAGTTTTTCTTCTTTACTTTTTAAATCAAGAAAATCATTTATGTGCATGCAAGTATGTGGAACGCTTGTGGTAATGTTTATTATTGAAAAATAATATTGAAAGAAAAACGTAAGCGAAAAATTGATTGCAAGTAAAATAATATATATTTTCTGAATATATTGTATATTTCTCAGCATATATATACATATATTTTTCTTTTATTTATTTAATAGGTATTTACTTTATGATTGAACCAAGTTTTTGTAAAATTTTGCATTTCTGTGTATTTTATTTATTTCTTTTGCTTCTAAACAAAATAATTATTAAGCTGAAACGCCACAATCACGTCTTAAACATTTTTACGTTTTATTTTTTAAATTTGCATATCTGTTAAAAAGAAAAGAAAAACAATCTTTGTGACTTATTGTGCGGTTGCTCTTCAATTACATATACATTGATTGCCCTTTGGGTGAGATTAAAATGAAAGATTTAACGAAACAAACATTTATTTATTTATTTTTTTAAATGTTTCACTTTCAATATGTCGCAAACAGCTATAAATAACAATATTAACATTATTATATTATTTTTTATTTATTCTGTTGTTGCTTTTGCCTGTTTTACTTTTTAAATAAAAGATTTTATGCTCTTTTTCCTTAAAATTAAATGTCAATAAAATACAAAAAGTTAATTGTTTTTTTGGGTTTAAGCATATAATAATCAAGAATATTATTTATAGGGTCAAAATATTTTTTTATATCATTATTTTTCAATTATTTATTTTATATTTCTCAGAAAATTTTAATCTTTAATCAAAGAGCAATAATAACAATTTTCATTTATAAAAGTCAATTACATATATATTTTGTAATTTAAATAAAATAAAAGTAATTTAAATTATTAGATTATGTTTAACCGTAAACGGCATCATTATATCGTCATAATAATTTTCATATACAAATAATTTTATGACTTATATCCCATAGTATTATTGAAAGTTAAATTTTGTGATATTTGTACGTTGTACGTTTATGTAAATAACAAAAAGCAACTACAAAAAAATGTCGGTACAATATTATATAATAGTAATAATAAAAATGAAAAATATTATTATTATTATGGCAAACCAATGATCTAACAAGATTTCAAACATAAAGTATATCATATTCATTTCCAACTCACACCTATAATACATTAAGCAATATTCAATGAGATGAAAATGCTTATGCTTATCACCCATCACACCATTTTACCTTTGGTTACAATAACTTCATGTTTTTCGTTTATCATAATTTTTTTTTCTTCTGTACAAAACCGCTATTTCCATCAGCATAAGCTTCATCATCAACACGAAGAACAACAACAGTAACAGAGATTGTATAGCAATATCATCATTTGATTTTGCCTTTTTAGGTTGATCTCGACCCAATGTAAAGCATTTCTGTTTTACCGTCTTATACAAAAGCTAAAGTACGTCTATATCCCAGAAAAAAGTATTACGCAAAAATAAAAAAAAAAAACTATAGAACAAGATTAGATTTTCTGCATTAGTTTTACCTACATAATTCCAACAGAATTTATTTCATAAATATATACATATACTTCTCATTTTAGCATACAAGATATTCCGTTCAAAAATAATATATATAAGGAAAAAAAAAATACCAAACCATGCATACATAAAGCACAGATCATTTTCTTCTATCTATATAGCAGGTTGGATTTAAGATTGGTTAGTCACTTACTGAATTTTGCTTATTTCTCTCTGTTCGTACAGTGCACCTATGTCATAATCTAATGCTTAAACTAGGTAACAACTATACGAGAATATATACATTTCATGTCGTTTTATACATGAAATAAGGGTGGTCTTGATACTATTGCTTTGAAAAATTCTTATTTCATTTATATATGATTCAAAGAAATTTTTTCATTTTTGTAAATAAAAATTATATAAAGCCAGCCAAAAAATCGACAGAAAAAACCGCACACAATTTTATGAATAAAATCTTTTTCTTTTTTAAATCCTTCATTTTTGATTCTATGTGATTCATATCACACGAAACAGTTACCCATCTGTTATTTTAGAATTACTTCCACAGACTTTTTCGTATTTTGATAAATTTAATATTTTTTTTTTTTGATGATTTCAACGTTCGTAGAGTATTTCTATTGGTATAGATACTACTACTCCTTACTGGTTAATACTTTTTCACAGATAAAGTTATTATTTATAGTTTATGTTGGAATATTTTTTGTATCTCATTGAATTAAAAATATCTTTTTTTTTACATTTTTTATCTTACAATTTTAAAGCAAATTTTTATGCTTTTAATTTATTTTCAGATTCACCAATTTGTTTAACTGATAAATTAACTATAATTGGTGCATCAAAGGACGAAAGTGTCGATGTAATATGTGGTATTCATGCTGATCCACCGGCAAGGTAGAAAAAAAATTGTTTATACAGTTTTTTATTATTTTTAATTCATTCATTGGTGTTTTTTGTGACAAAATTAATAATTATTAACTCTAACTTAGATAATAATCATTTTTTTAGTTAAAAAAAATAATAACAAAATTTCAATTAAATTATTTTCATTTATATAGTTTATTAATAGTTTATTTGATCCGGACATTCACTATTCAATTCACATATCCGAAACTTGTCAAAAACACAATTATTTAATTAAATTTAGAATTGTTATTACTTTCTTTTTTTGGTTTTAGTTTTAGTTTATTATAGTTTATTCAATGATAAAATAAAATGTATTGTAGATACAGGAGTTACAGAGTGAAAAAAATAATAATAATAGTAGAAGTAGACACTATCTCTATAATACATACAGCCAACCAAACATAATATCATTACAATAAAGTAGACTTATACAGAATATAGATGAGATTAAATAAATATATATATATAGTAATATTATATAGTATCAATGTTCGTATTTTTCTAAACATGCTTTAATGTAATATAATGTAAACAACACTTTATTAATGAACTAATTAAGATTATTATAATTATTATTATTATTATTATAAGAAAGATAAATTATAATTTATAAATAAATAAAGTAAATATATTTAAAAAATTTAACAGTTGCAATAATTTTTAATGAATTCAGTAAACATCTAAGATTATTAAATGTTATAGCGACTAAACATCAAAGTACTGGAAAAGTAATAATAATTATAAATAAATAAAATATAATATTAAATCTTACCGCCTTTTATTTAAATATATATATATATAAACATCATACATACTTATGTAATTAATTGTTTATAATATTTATTTAAATAGAACATTTCGTTGGAAATTTAATAATTCTGGTGAGACATTAGATGTTGGATCGGAGAGATATACAATTAATGGTACCCATAGTATATTACGCTATACACCAGTTACTGATCAGGTAAATTATATATATACATAAAATACAATAGATTTTTGCGATTAAATTAAATTAAAATTATAAACTTAAATTATTATCTTGTATTCCTATTTGCATATAAATATACATATATATTGGAATAAAATGAAGAGTTTATTGTATATTGTTAAAGTGGTTTTTCTTTTCTTAAACTCGTTTGTTTTTGCTTATTTTTTTTTATTTAAACTATAATATACATACCGCATGCATACAAACAATAAACTTACAAGATCAACTTATAAAATCTCTATAGTTAACTAAATTTCAACCGTAAATAATCTCTATTTTCGTTATATTTAAATATATATATATATACAATATACACGTGTAACATGTGAATAAAACTATAAAATAAGCTTATTGAATACAAAATAGCTAACTGAACAACGATTAGGACGACAAAAAGTCAATACAACGAATTTTATATGTAATATATTAGGATTACCTGCACCAATTGCAATATAAATAAAATCGACAAAAATAATAATTATTTATTTGTTGAAAATTTATTCATTTTGTATTTTTACGTGTGATTTTATTAAAAAAAATAAGCAAACATTTCTTTCTTAAATTTATTGAATTCCAATTAAATAAATTTAAATTATTATTTTCTTTATCAACGAAAAGAAGACGAAAGAAGAAAAAAATACAAGTAGAATATAAATAGAAACAAAAATAAATGATAAAAATACTGTGCAAAAAAAGAAAAGCACAAACACACAATTTGGCATCAAGGGGAGAAAATATAATTAATTTTACTTTTCACTTGTCTATAGATATTTTTACTATATAAAAGTAGACCAAGCAAAGAAATATTATTTATATAAATGAAATAGGAGAATAAAATTGTGATAATAAAAAAAGGAAAAGTAAAAATTAGAAGAAATGTAATTATAATGATTTATTATGTTCAATAATCGATTAAAAGATAAATTGCTTTCACTTTTTCACGATATATATTTATTCTTTGTTTTTATTTCACCAATGTTTATATTTAAACATTTCTATTTAACAGAGTGTTTTTCGTTGAATGATTTTTTAACATATTATCTGAACAAAAATAATAATAATAATAATAAAACTTAAAAGTATAAATAAATTAACTGAATGCGACAAAAAGCAGCAAAAGAAAATATAAATACCACCTATTGCTATTTGATTACAAGAAATGTAATATTCCTTATCACATTATACAGTCAGAATTTATTATGGTTTATATTCTAATAAACTAACTAGCTACCACCTACCTACCTACTTAATTTACAGTAAAAATACATGAACAAAAAAATTTATAATATCAAATTTAATTTTAATTTTAATATTTTGATTTTCTTATTGAAATTAAAAACAAAAAAGCAGTAAAATTGTACAAATTTGTATTTGCCGTACGGTTTATCATATCAAGGAGAAGAAATTATTCAAAGTTTTATAACATAGAAAAAGAAAAAAGATATAAAGACTTTAAGAAAGTTTTCTTTTTGTAATATTATTTATTTTTCTTATTGCAGGACTATGGTACACTCTCCTGCTGGGCGATTAATGAAGTCGGTACACAGAATACACCATGCGTCTTTCAAGTGGTTATGGCAGGTAAATCTATTCTTTTCGGATAATAATCAATTTTTCATTTATTTATTTATATTTATATTATTTTTTGATTTATTATGCATATATATCAATATTTATTTGAAATAAAATGAATATGACAAGTTGACACTATTTAATTAGAAATTTAAATGTATTATTTATTTAATTTCCAAGTACAAATAAATATTTATATGGATATTTTGCATAATAAATATTAATATAGAAATATTAACCACAAAAAAAATATATTATTTTTCATTTTACACATATTTATATGTGTAAGAATAGATTTACCATCATCAGTTAGCAATTGCAGTTTGTATAATCAAACACAAATGTCTGTGGAAATACAATGTATGGCAGGATATGATGGAGGTTTGCCACAAGTGTTCATTCTTGAATTGATTTCAACAAAGACTGGCATCACCAGGTATGCATGTTTACATTATATAATAATAATAATAATAATAATAATAATACTTGTATAACAAATGTAACAGCAAAATATTTATTGTTGATATTATTTACAACATGGGTTTTGAAAGTGATATGAATATAATTATATCTTAATATTAAAATATTATACTATGTGAATTATCTTAAATATGATGCATAGACATTTATGTACAGGATAAAGATTAACAACAAAATGAAAAAAAAAAAAAAAGAAAATGAAAATAATAATAAAGCTAAAGCAGTGAAACTTTAATATTCATCACTTTATTATTTGTAAGAATAATATTTTTCTAACTGACTAACACTTTCACAGTTAATAAACTCATTTAAATGATAATTACAAAGGATTGTGTGTTCATTTCTTCATTTTTAGTTAACACTTTTATTATTTTTATAACACTTTTCATTTATTTTCTTTATTTTTTGTTATTCTTTAAGAAATGAAACGCTGCAAAAATAAAATGCTGTTAGGTACAGATAATTTAACAATGAAAAGCTTTATAACAAGCAACATTTTTTTCTTCTTTTTAAAGAAAAACACAAGAAAATAAATATTTTTCATCAAAATGTAAGAAAATAAAAATAAATAAGTAAATAAAAAGTAAAAAAAAAAACGTAACGAAACGAAAAAGAAAACTTAATAAGTAATAACAATATCAAAAGTTAAAAGATGTTAAAATCTTAAATTTCATATTTCTGTATCATATTTTCATTTAAGTTCATTTTTCTTAACATTTAAATTGATTTTTTTTTGGTGTGCTTTTACATTCTATCTGTGATATACTTTTCTTTTGTTAAGATTTTTCATTTTTTCACTTTTCATCGAAAAGAAAATATATATAATTTTCTTATTATGCATAAAACAAAACAGAAAACAAAAAGAAAATAAATAATGTAGGTGTTGATGCCTATCAAGAAAATAATACAAAAATCAATGAAAAGTTTACTGTTTATTAGCGGAAATTTTAATTTTGTTCATTTTTTTTTTTTGAAAAATTTTATTTATATTTTCAGATATAATTTTACAAATACCGATGACCCATTATTTATTTTGGATGCACTTGATGTTTTGACCTCAATGATGACAATTGAAAACAATACACTTAAAGCATTTGTATATGCCGTCAATCAGAAAGGACGTAGTCCGGGAATTGCAATTTCTGGTTTATCAATTGGTGAATCAATAAAAGCAACAGAACGTTAGTATTGATTTTAACATTTAAACACTCTATATTAAATTTACGTATTAATATTATTATTATTTTATTGATATTATTCATTCTATTGTATTGTTAATTTATTGTAACAAAATTAATTACTTTAATTGCTTTATGATAATTATAATACAAAAATTTTTGTTTAAACAAAGTTAAATTTTAATTTCCTATTGTTTGTAACATAAGTAGTCTTGATATTTACAAATGTTTTGTTCAATTAGCTAAATACAAAAACGTAAACATAATTATCAATATCAACAATTTAGTTATAAACAAATATTAATATAAAATCAATAATATAATATTATATTTGATTTATATTTACGCAAATAATATCGTTTTTTTTTTTATTTATTAATATATAATTTAATTTTGATTAAAATAGAAATTATCTACGTTCGTTGAATTGTTTACGTGTTTTTATTATCGTTTTTTGTCTGTTTTCTATTTAAAACGTAACTAATGCTAATATTGTAATTCAATAAGTTTTAATTAAATGAGATTTATTGGAGAAATTACCCAATATTATGTAAACAAATAAATGAAAAAAAAATATTTAAAGGCCTAAGAATATTGAATTTAATTTAATTAAATTCAATTTAATTAAACAAAAGATATTTTCTATATCAAAGAGCCCTCATTCATTTGATTAAAGTATTACTTTAGTTGTTTAATTGAAAAATAAATACTATTCAACGAATAATTATGCAATTAGTAATAATACAAATAATAATAATAATAATAAAAGTACATTGATAATTGTTTTGAAACTGAGACAAATGTTGTTGACATAACAATAATGATTGTTTTATGGCAATAAAATTGAAAGTAAATAAAAATAAAATAAAAATACACCGAAACGATAGGAAAAAACAACAGCAAAAGGACTAACAAAACGAAATAACCAAAAGCTTGGGAGATTAATACGGGAAAAAAAAAGTTGCCAAAACACAAAAATTGTATAATGAAAAAAATAAATAAATAAATTTATAAGTACGGTAAGTGAAGAGGAGTTAGAAAAAAACAACAAAACACGGAAATAAAAAATAAAGTAAAAAAAAAAAAAAACAGAAAATCCACGGCTACGACGACGACAACAACACAACGATGAAGTACTAAAGTGAAGAAAAAGTTGTAGAAAAGTTTTACAAACTAATAAAATTCATGTAACAACGTGACTCAACACATTACCTACTTTTATTTACATTTTTTTTCTTTTTTTTTTTGATTCTTCTGTTTTATTTCTCTGTTCGCGCTGCATTTATCCAGCTTTTCCCATTTTAGAGCGTTATTTTTTTTTTTGTTTTTCTTTTTGGTAATGGGGAAAAAACGCGCACTGTTAACAGTCGGGTAAATGTAAGGGATGCTATTTCCTTAACTTTATTTTTGTTTCAGTTTTTATTTGGTTACTTATGCTTTATTATTTTAATATCAACACAATAAACGGTGTAGACGTGAGAATAAATTCTTTTTTTCTTCTTATTTTCATCCCATTTTAACACATTTATTCGCGTTTTATTTATTAATTCTTTATTTTTTTGCGTAACTTCTTCGTACGTCGTTTTGTTTTTTTTTTTTTTATTTTTTATGCACACAAAATTGAAAATAAAATCATAAACATAATTTTGTATTTTTTTTTTTATGTTTAATTTATTTTTAACGATGATTATTATTATGACGAGGCAAACCATTCATTTATACTTTATTTCGACGAGTTTATATGCAGATATATATATATATTTTTTGCAAATAAATTGTACGCACTGGATAATTTTTAATATTAAAAATATGTGAAAGTCTAGTGTGGCTATTATAATATTGGTCACAAGGGAATTTTTATTCAAGTTAGAAAATTAAATTTTTATTCAGAAAAAAAATTTTGTTATTCTTTCTTCTTATAACTTTTCTTCATTCAGCATAAAATATAATATTTATTCATTCGTAAATACATCATCTAGAAATAATGTATATTTTAGTAAAGTTAAATAACTGAATACGAAAATATATATATTTTTATTATAATTATTATTTTTATAATATCATCAATAAAGTTTTTCAGTGAGCAATAGATATTACCCATCATCATTAATTTGATTGAAAGAAAAGCAACAATTCTATAAAGTAAAACAATTTAACCATTCCTACTCTTATCTTCATCTTATCTTATTTTAATTTTAATAAAATTAACTTAATAAGATTAGGATAAACTTTTATTTTATTATTATTATTATTATTATTAACGTTCAGTAAGTCTTATCCTTAAATATTAATTAATTATTTATACAATAACTTTTTTTTCTATTATTATTTTATCTTAACGTTATATCTGTTAATAATATTATTATTTGCCAAAATATAATTAATCATAATTGATTAGTGATGTTACTTGACTTTTAAATTTTATGATAACATTTATTTACTTGAATCATGTTGACTAATGATGACGAATTTTTAAAATAAAAACAATTAAAATATATGACGTAAAAAGTATACAGAATTTACCAAAAACAATGAGATTAAATTCTCTCTTTTTGTTTTTAAATAATTTAATTATAAACTAACCTTTAACAATTTTAATAAACTTTAATCTGTTTTAAAAATTAGTAGAAAAAACTATTTTGCAACAAATTTCTTTTATTAAATAAAAGTAAATCCATTTCATAAACTATATACAAATAACAAAGTATAAAAATTTTACCAACGATATACATAATTTCTCATAATTTTATCCACTTTACCCAAATAAAAAAAAGAAAAGAACAATACAATTCATATTATTAAATAAAAAAAATAACAGTTGTAATTTTATGTAAGATTAAAAACTACTTAAAATATTAGACAAAATAACAATGACTCAGTTAATGAATTTATTTATTTTTTCCTCCCCTATTTTAATAATAATAATAATTATATTAATGAGCAACAGTTTTTGTTTTTTTTTAATAATCTATACAAGTTTAACATAACATAAGAAATATTATTATTAATGTAATCTGTTAATTAAATTAGTTATTATATTGATTTATTAATTAATTAGAATAAAAATAATAATAACAATTATATAAATAATCAAAGAAGAAGAATTACTTGAAATAAAGTTCAAAATTACATTAACAGTAATAATAAATTATGAAATTATGAGAATATACACATATATTGAAATTTTGTATTTAATTAGTTATTGATAAGAGTTTTTAGTAAATTTATTTTTCTGATTAAATATTATTACAATTGTTGTTGCTACTGTTATGATTTCTTACCCTATTCTATTCAAACATCCCTTATATTGTTTATATTTATATTATGAAAATTATTAGTAAAGTAAAAGTTTTTAGAAAAGTATCATCACGTACTTTTCTCTTGTTTTAAAGAACAAAAAACTTCTTTTCCTATTAAAGCATAAGATGTTGGGAGTATTCGTCGTTTCTTTAATTTTGGCAACAAATATTGCGTGTCTAACATTAATATCTGTCTTTTTCATTAGTTATTGTTTTTCTATTTTTGATAACATCATTAACATCACAAGGACTAAAGAATAATGTCCAAAAATAGAAAATTGATTACAGACAAACTACACTAGAGAGAATTTGTTGTTTTTTCGTTTTCTTTTCTTTATTTATGCTTTCTTTTTATGTTTTTTTTTGCATTAATAATTAAATTAAATTATATTTATTCAATCATGAAGAATATTAAATATGTAGATTTATTTAATAGAAAAAAATTCAATCTATTTAATAAAGAAATAAAAATCAATAATTAAGCATAAGAGCATAAAAAGTATAAAAGAATAATAGAAAGTAAACCAAAGTAAAACCACATAATTAATTAATAATAAAAATAATAAATTTAACCAATTTTTTTTTCTTTATTTACAATTTTTTTCAGATAATGATTTAACACTTCAACTTTCACCAATATTGATTGGTGCCGTACTAACAGTAATTATATCATGCTGTTTTATTGCTTTACGTTTATGTTTAATAAATTTTCTAAGAAATCTTCGACGTAATAATCAAAATGATGGTAAAACGCCACAACAATCAACTGATTATTTATTTGATGGAAAATGTGATACTGGCAAGGTAATTAAATTTTATTATTATTATTATTATTCAAATATTCTATCTGGGATAAATTTTTCGTTTTTTTTTTCCTTATTTTTTTATCACTTTCTTATCATTTTCTATTATTTATATTCATAAATTTCTATTGCTTTTGTTTTGGTTTTATGATTTTTATTTTTACTCTCTCATTGTTTATACGCTTTTATTACCGATGGATATTTCGTATTTATATATAATTTATTATTTAATTATTATTTATTTTTCATATTTCATTATATAAATTTTGTATTTTCTTTGGTTTTTTTTTTTTTTTTGTTATTTGCCATAAATCAATTGTTTTTTTGGTTTATTTTTTATTTTCTTCATAGAAAAACAGTAATCAAAAACCAAGATGGCAACATATTGATATAAAAACGAAACCATCAGCTGAGACAATAGAAGATGAACGAGATCCAGATGTAATACCATCACAATATGGTACGTTATTTTATATATGTATATCATTGTCATCACAGTTATGATAAATATTTCTATGCTCATATAATGAAATCGGCACCATTGTCGTCCGACCAACATTAAATATATATATATATATCCAGTATAACCAGCAGCTGGTCACATCAATCCTTTTTAGTCAAATAATATATACTTGCTATAGCCAGTTGTTATGTAATCCTTAAGTAATTTTATTTTATTCTCTTTTTTTTTATATATATAAATGCCGCCTTCTTTATTCTTATTTTTGGTACACATGTGCGGTTATTGTGTACCACCCAATTGCTAGCAAGTACATTCCATTCAGACCAAATATATATTATAAATAATAATTTTCTATTTTTATTTTACATAAATCTTTATACGGTACTCATACTTTCTTTTATATTTTTATCAAAAATTTTATTTTCATTCAAAATCATATTGGAACATTGTTCTAATATTTAGAAAAATAAAAATATTAAAAGGCCAGATTTGCTAAGTCAGAAGCAGTTGTCATAATGTTTCATAAAAATATTGAAGAAGAATAAAGCACAAAAAAAATTACACAGAATAATAGAAAGTAACGGACGACAACGATAGATGATTTTAGCAATATGACGTCGTCCAAATAAATATTCTAATAACAATAAATAATAATATTTTTCTTTCTTTTTGTTTTTATTGAATGATTTTGCTTACAGCATCAGATCATTATGCGCAAATCCAGTGGTCACAAAATTTAAATGTAAGAATTTCTTTCTTTTCAACAGAACGAATGATTGACTGATTGTTGTTTGGAGAATTATGATTTGTTTTGCTTAATTTTTTGTGATGCTTTGATTTATTTATCTTTGATTCTTTTTTAATGATTATTTATCTATTTATTTCTCATCAATATACACCGATTTTTAGAAATTAATGAAAATAAAAACAAAACAGACATTTTAATGAATTATTTTTTGTAAATAACAAATTTAAATAACACATAATACATTGTTATTGAAAAGAATTTTATGTTTATCATTATTATTATTTATAAACATCAATAAGAATCAACGTATTGTCATTGCAGTACACTCAAAAGTAATTTATCGTGATGTATTGATATCAAATATTATTTTCGCAAAAGTTATTTTCGTCGCTTAATCATTATTTTTTTGTCATTTTAAATAAACTTTTATTTTCACATTTAATTCACAAATATCAATATTTTTTCCTCACTTATTATTTTCAGCGATTTAAAAATAAATAAAATTTTCCCTTATTGTATTTCCTTTCTTAAGTTATTAATGATTTTTTCTTTAACAAATAAAGCAATTGGTAATAATTTCTTTTTACAAAATTACCCTCTATTTACTTTATAAATGTGTAAATAATAAATTTACTTTATTTATTATTTTTAAGTAAATTATTTATCAATATCAATAAATTTATCAATATTTATAAAATAAATAAAGATTTGTTAAATAAAACGTATTTCTTAAATAAACGATCGAACTAAGGCAACCAACAAAACCAATAAACGACACAACACAATAGTCTAATGAAATTAATCGCAAAAATAGAACACAAATAAAAAAAAACGTATTTTCACGCTAACGATTTAAAAAATAAACATAAATTTTAATTCTGAAAAATCGCCAATAAAGGCGTGACAATTATAACAAACGTTAAATAGGTATCCCCATGGCAATAGACTAAAGACTTGCAATAAAAAAAAAAACAACCAGTGTAAAGTACAATAAAAGAATGAATATATAAATGATCATTAAACGCCCACAAAATGTCCTTGGCTAATGGTTTGTAGTCACCTCAACAAATCGTACAATAAATGTCACACCATCGATACCCATTTATTTGTTACCAAAAAATAATAAAAACAAAAACTGTTATCGTTTAAACTGGACGATTATTGCTGCATAAAACGTTTGTTTGCTAGTTAGCTAGTTAAATAAAAAGAAAAACATGAAACGAAAGCAGAAAAAAATAGTAAAGAGATTTACAACCCACAACATACACACACCCCCATTATCATAAATATTGCAATAAGAACATTTTACATTATTCATTAAGCCAATATTCAATTGTATTTTGTGAATTATTTATGTAATTTAAATAGAAATTTTAGATTTATTTATAATAAAACAATTCTTTATTCAATTTTTATTAAAAATTTTTCTTTTTATTAATTAATTAATCAATGTTTCTGCTATAAAAAGAAAATGAATTTATTAAATTTTTGCAATTTCAACATTGCAAAGTAACAAAACCTTACAAATACCTCGTACCAAACCACGCATTTTGTACAATTGGAAAGGATTAATATTATTATTATTATAATTGTAATTATTATTATGTATTCAAGTCTTGTTAACTTTTATTTATCGTCCATCCCGTCTAATAATTCTTATTGTTTGGTTGCGGATTTCTTTTCTCTATGTTGTTTATGCCACGTATTTCAACTTTTATCTATGGTCTTGTAGCTACTGTTGCTGCTCCTTATTTTTTTTTGCCATTCTTTACTTATTGGCTACATTCAAAATGCAGCACGATGAAAGGTAAATTCTTGTATTCTTGCAAAAAGAAATACCAGGAGAAAAATATATTTTGTTGATATTTTCCTATTAATTTTCCTTTTTTCTCATCATACCATTACTATAAATATTTTCTTTTATATTTTCGATGATAATTTTTGTGATTTTATTATTTTTTATTTTAACAAATTTATTTGCATATTTGTTTACCAACGTCGACCATCACCATCGTACAGTATATCCACCCAAAATTATTATTTTTACCTTCATTTTCACATTCAATTCTGCTTTTTATTATTATTTTTTTAATCAATTTTTTGCTGTTTTTTTTTAATATATTCATCGTTTTATCATCTTTTATTATTATTTACCCTTTTGTTTTATTAAAATAATTTTTTTTAAAAAGCATTCAATAAAATTTTATGTTTTACTGATAATATTAATATTATTATTATTATTATTACTATCGCTTTGATTATCATTTTGTTTAATAGAATTTTCATTTATTACTTTTATTGTTCATTGTCTTGTATTTCTCTTCTTGTTAATCAAATATTAATCATCTTGAAATTCATTTTTATTTAACTATCTTTGTTTTTCTTTGCATTAATTTTCTTGTTTTGATAAATGTGATAAATTTTCATGTTTTTTATCTTATTTTTAAATTAAATTATAAATAATTTATCATTTTATTACTTAAAGACAACAAAAACCTCGTTATACAATAGTAACAGTCATCGAAGTTTAATACATTCAACAATAGAAACGCGTGGCCCATCATCAAATGCTGGTACACCATTAGTTGCAAGTAGTAGCACAATTAGTTGTGGTGCATCATTACCACAATCATCTCCGTCACAACAGCAACAACAACAACAACAGCCACAGCCACAAATTGGTACAAATCAAGCAATTACAGCAATCACTGTTGCATCTAGTTTAACATCAAATCATACAACAATAACGACAACAAATCAGAATAATAATAATAATACACGATCAATAGGTGAACCAGACCTTGATATAAATATACATGCGATAAGGGATCGTCTAATGACAACACGGGTACCAGAGAGTTGTGTTTGAAATAAAGGAATAAATAAATAAATAAATTTATATATATTAAAAAGATAAATTACTTTAATTAAATATTTACTTTTCTTTGTGTATTTGGTTTTTTTTTTCTCTATAAAAACATTTTTATTTTTTAATTATAATTATTCAAAATCGATTAATTTAATTAAAAGATTTTCTTTATGTTTTTTCGTTTTTCTTTTTATTTGTATGAAAAAATTGTTTTTTTCCAAAAAACAAATTAAAAATCTATTATCTAAATTATTTATTATTTTTTAGTTAGAGATTTTTTATTAATTCAATAATATTTTGTTGTGCTAAAATACAAATAAAAATCTAGAGAGACAAAAAAAAAAAATATTAAAAATAATAATTAAAAAAAAAAAATTATATTAAGGTAAAAATAAATTAATTAAAATTAATAAAAGTAAAAATAATAAGAAAAGTAAAAGAAATGTAAAAGAAATGAAAAGAAAAAGAAAGAATAAATTTTTTTTTTAATTATGTATATTGTTGTTTATTAATTAATTTAAATACCAAAAAAAAATAAAAAATAAAAAGAATAATATAAATAATTAAATTTAATAAAATCGTATAATATAGAAATTTATTAAAAATATAATAACAACCAAAAAAAAAAAATAAATAAATAAATAATGAATTTATGCCGGCAAAAAAAAGAAATGAAATAAAAAACTTTGATTAATTTAAATCAAAAAATCAGAGAGAAAAATAAAATATAAATTATTAAAATTTGCATAATAAAAACCAAAAAATATATTAATAATAATAATTAAAAATAAAAAAATAATAATATAAAGTGAAAGCGATTTTAGTTGTTTATAATAATAAAAAAAAATAAAAACTAATTATGTATTTAATAAACTAATTAAACTATAATTAATTAATTTAATAAAAAATAAATAAGAAAAATAAAAATAAAAATAAAAAAAGGAAAATAAATATAAGAACTGATAATCTATAAGTTTTATGTTAATTGTTTTTAATTAAAAAGAAAAGATAAAGATAAAGATAAATAAATAAGATATTAAAGAATATAATATTTTGTTTTTTAGATAAAAAAATTAATTTAATTATTAAAATTACTAAACTAAAGAAGAATAAAATTAAAGAGGCAAAAAAAAATAATAATAAAAATTTAGTTATTAAAACGATAATTTAAAAGAGAGTAAATTTTATTAAAGTAAAACTTTAATTATATAATTTAATTAAAATAAAATAATTAATTAAAATTAAATAATTAATTAATAATAATTATAATGCATTTAATTAAACTATAAAAAAATAAAATAAAATAATAAATTAACTATAATAATTTATTTATTATAATTATTCAATGAAAAAATGATGAAGAAGAAATTATAAATAAAAAAAAACTGTAATTCTGTAAATAATTTAAAAAGATAAATAATAATTAAAAATTATGTAATAATAATAATAATTAATAATAATAAATAAAAATAAAATAAATTAAAAGAGATGGAAAAATTGCGATAAGAAATGGAATTTAATTGTTATTTTATTATTATTATTTTCTTTAATTATTTTCTATATTAATCCTTGACCTTTTTATTTATTTATTATAATTAAAATGGTGAGTATCCTGTTATTTGCTTTTTTTTAATTATTTTATTAAAGGTAGTTCAAGTTAAATTATGTTCAAATAATATTTGTCCGCCTACAATAGTGACACAGCAATGATAAAATAAAATAAATTTTCGATAATAATAATAATATTGACGAAGGTAACATAGATTTTTATTTTAATCAATCTATATATAATTAATTATTTAGTACTTCTACTACGTAAATACCATTCAACCTTTAACATATAAAATTTCTTTTCTGCATGATTTTTCTTATTGATGGACTGACAGACATTTACTATTCTTTCGATAAATAAAAATTATTTTAATAAAAAATAAAAATAAATTTTCTTAGATATTTTTTAAGTAATTACATAAACAAAGCTTTGTACCTGAACAAATCCTATTAAATATTATCGAAATAAGTAAGTCATTAATGTTCTGCTTTAATATTTAAAATATTTTTTTTATATCCATCATCGTCTTGTAAAAAGATTTTTTTTTCTTCCTTTTGTTTTTACTTTTAGCAAACCGAAAAAAAAAATGTCAATCGTTTTTTTATAATATTAAAGAATTTATATTCTTTGAACCTTTTTGTTTTTTTTTTTTCGTTTTGTCTTCAACATTAAAAGCATATAGATATTTTTCCTGATTTTCTATTCTTCTTTCTTTTTTAATACAGATTTTTAGAGAAGAAATATTTCTATAAGAAAATTTTTTAAAAGCGAAACATTTTTTTTTATTCCTTCTCGTTATTCTGGAAACAATTTATTACCTGCATATTATTATAAAGCGAATTAAATTTCAATTTATCATAGAAAAAACACTATTAAGAAAAATGATTATTTACCATGATTTATCCAAAACATGTATATACCCATCATAATGCTATGTTTAAAAAAATTTAATTGAAAAAACCGTAACTTTATTTTTTTAGTTAGTATATACTCAGTTAGTATACACTCAGTTAGGAAGTAAAGTATTTCATCATTATGTTTCACAATGTATAGATTTATGTATTTATGTTTAAAATTATTAAAAAAAAAACTCTTCTCTCTCAAATTACATATAATGTTACACAAAAAAAAATACATTTACAGGTAGTATTACAGTAGATTCCGCTTAATCGGGACACATTTGGATTGGTACAATTGTTCCCGATTAAGCGGCTATCTTAATTATCTGAACTCTTCCGTTTATTATTATTATAACACGAAATATTATCCCAAAATAGCTACCGTATTTTACGGACTATAAGACGCACCGAATGATAAGACGCACCTCAAATTTATAAGATGGTTTTTAGAAAAATATATTGTAAAAAAATACCTTCGGACCATAAGACGAACGCAAAATTTGAGCCCATTTTTTAAAATGAAAAAAGTCGCGTTTTATAGTCCTTAAAATTCCGTAATTAAATGTGTGTTATTTTGGTTTTATTTTTATTCTTTAGAATTTGTACGAAATAAGCGGCTATCCCGATTAAGCAGAGAATCTACTGTATATACCTTAAATTTTAGAAAATAAAAACCTTCGTTACCTATTAAACCATAAACCATTAAAAACTTTGACGTTTATTTAATTTTATTAAAATAAAATTTCATAATTTTTCTGATTTAATTCACATAAAAAGTTTCTTTTTTAACCAAAGACTAACGTTTAACTAGCTTAAAAGACTTTATTGTTTTTTCGTAATAGTAATAAAAATAAGAGGAAAAACAAATCAAATTTATGCTTATCATTTATGATTAGAAAAGCAACCACTAAAATCGGTATATACATTGCGCTTTCGATAAGAAAATAAAAGAAAAAATACAATATTGTTCTAATAATAATAAAATAATAAAAATAGAATGTCCAATTCTCTCTGGTAATGATTATATAGTCTAAGATCACATTGATATATTTATATACGTCATAGCATTTATGCAATCCGTTATTATTATTATTATGGGCTTAACGATAACTGTCATAGTAACAATAACAACAAAAAAAAACGCAAAAAGATCCTACGCAACGATGAATATTAAAGTTACATCCGACCAAATTTTTATAGACAAACAAGTATATTAACGTAGTAATACCAATAAAATGAAAAGATCATCTCTCGCGCCTTCATAGATTGTCCGTCAAGGCATAGGCAATTTCATATATCCCAAGGATTAATGTCATGGATAATATTATTAAGCTTTTTTTTCCTTTTCCGCCACTTTGCAACACCCAATATCAACACCATCAGCTCAACGTATTCATGACCTCGTAGCCAGCCATAAGACTTCTTTGTAACAACATCCTGAGCTGTACTGATCGTCGTCTCTAGTGTATTCTCAATATCAGTCTTTATATTAGCCAAAAAAAAGAAAAATTAAACAAACAAAAAGAAAATAAATAAAAAGGTAACTTTCGTTAAATCGACTATTAAAGACATATGGGTTCGTTCTTCTCTTAATTTCTTTATAAAAGCCAACATAGAAAGCTTTATTTTTTATTTTCTCTTCTTACTTCTTTTATATTGTTGCTAATAATTATTATTATAATTATAATTATTCGGCAGAATGTTTAAGTATACCAAAAAAAAAAAAAAAATTGTCATATGCATTAAGCTTTTAAGAAGATGTTAAATTTTTTGGTAGAATTAAAAAAACTTTACAATTGACTACATTAGACTACCACCCCCCCATTTACTTATTAAAATTATTAAAACACTCTACCTAATTTTTTTTTCTTTCTTTACATTTTAACTAAATAAACAATGACATTATGGTTGCATAATACTCGTACGAAACGATAAAAAACCATCTGCCCCAGAGGATTCTTTTTCTTGTATTTTATTTGTTCAAAACTGACATATAAAATTCTACTTAATTATGCTTAAACAACCCACAAAGATTAGACACAGACTGCTTTTGTATTTTCACCAACTTCATCTTCCTTTCCATATTTTCTTTTTTTTTTCTTTTATAATACTAAACTGTGCTCAAACAGTACTCTGTTCCAGCATAACTCGTTACAAGATAAATAAAGACAACAAAATTAAAATAAAAGTCCACATCATAAAAGATTCACCATCAAATGGAGAAAAAAGAAAAATAAACGAAAGTATTATACAACAATTAATTAAATATTTTTCATTATTTTTCGTTCATAATTTTATCTAAACTGAGAAGAAAATCTGTTTGCTAACCACAGAAGAAAAAAAATTTTAAAATTGAAATTCATTACTTATTAAAAATGATGAATTTGGCAGAAAAGTGTGAAATTTATTTTTGAAAAGTAATTTTTTACTTTATAACCAGAGCTCTATATTCGACGGTCGTTCGTGTACATTTTACCACTGATGATCGCACTGCTGTTGTTTTGTTTTTTTATCATTTTAAAACAAAAGCTTAACGAAAAATATCTCACACCAGTTGTCTTTGTTGAATTTTTCTTTTTTCTACAACAAATTTTTATGTTATTTTCCGTTTTTTTTTTTTCTTTTTGTTGTTTTATTATTTGTTCGGTTCTCCTTTTTTGTAATCAAGTCCATTTGGGTATTTTTAAGGTATATTAATTACTACGTTGGATAACTTTAATCTCTATAGCAGTCGCCCATATACATTCCTTATATAAAGAAGCCTTAATAAATCTTATTAAACCCTTTATAAGTATATATATACGTATATTTATATAGAAGAATAAGACAATACAATGAAATATATAACAAAATATATATATAAATATGTGTAGAAAACAATGAAGATCTATTGAAAAGTAAAATAATAAGGAGAAGATAAATCTCTAAAATATAATAAAAAATAAAATAAAATCATGGATAGAAAATAAAAAATCGAAGTATGATATTAAAAAAGGATGAAAATATTTTAATAGCTAAAAACAAAACAGAAAACAATTAAGAATTCCCAAATACGTTAAATACCATAGAATAAATAGAAAATTAAATAAGATGTTAATTAATTTTAAATAATTTATTTATTATAATTGACTGTAGCTAAGTCAATTTATATATATTTACGATTTTCAACTATATAATTAGTCCAAGTGGAAAATGTATCTCCGTATAAGAGTAAAATAAAGAATTAATTTTCTGCATAAAATTTTCTTTAATTACAATTTTGCAGTTTGTATTAAGTGAAACATTGAGATTAGATTAGCTTAAATTATTTTTCTTAAGTATTTTATAATCATGCAAGTATAGTGATTGCAAAGAAAAAAGCATTAATGCTTTCAAAGTAGTGCTGATAAACACGAGAATTATATTTCTTTAGCAACACACTTTTCGTATGCAATTTACAGACCGATTTGAGGCAATAGAAAACAATTACCCTCAGTAATTTGGCACTTAGTTCTATCGCAAAAATTCGAACAAAATAATTTGCATGTATTTAAGTGAATATCCTTAAACACTAGACTAGAATAACAACACACTAATCATAATATTGTTGCTGTTACTTTTATATATTTAATTGCTTAACGATGTTTGAATTTCAGTAGGTCAATAATAATAATAATAATAAACTAAATAGACTAAACTAGTTAATTAATACCTGTTAAACCTGTGCACATAGTGCTTTATTAACTAAACTGTTAACCCTATTTTTATTTCAATTTATTTATTGGATTATTTTGGGTTATATTATTATTATTATTCATCTGTTTTCTTCCTCTTTTTTTTTGCTGGAAAATTAGGTCACTTTACACATTTGACATTTCAATAGATTTTACTAAATAATAATAATAATAATACTGGACAGATTTGCCAAAATAAGTTCAATGCAATGCACTGGAAAAATCAAATATAGTAAAAAAAAATATTAGTTAAATTTATTTTCATTAAAAAACGTGAAATTAATTATTTTATTTTTGTAAATAAATAACAATAGCAAATGCAAAAACATCTGAATATTTCATATAGAAAATAGAAAATAGAAAATAAAACATCGAAGCATTTTAATTAACTTATTTCACTTTGATTTGCGTTTTACAATCATAGAAAAACGCTAATAATTTTTTCTTTTTTTTTTTTACTTCGTTTTTAACATTTTATTTCTCTATTTTATTATCTTTTTCCATGTATATAAATTCTGCATGGATGCACACATCAATAGTCATTTTATTAAGTAAAATGAAAATACAAAAAAAAAAATAAAAAACAATTTTTTTGCATTTTTAATGTTTTGCAAAAAAAATAAAAACAATTATTTATAATATTTACGGCATCATAAAATTTTATTGACGTAATTTTAATGAATATTAAATAAAAGACAATAAAAGTTTTAGTCTATCCACCCCCTCATATTATTATTTGTTGAAGTTTTTTTTTTTCTTGCAAAGATTATTTCACTTAGGTTAATCTTTAATTTGAGTACGGTCAATTTTAGTGTTTTAAGATTGTTTATAAGTTTTAACGGTAATTTTAATACTTGTGCTTGTAGCTAATAAACTAGCATAACTGTTACCAAACTGATTAATTTTTGTGTGGCCCAGTTTATAGTGTGGAAGGACATTACTTTATTAAGATAATTTATTTTAATCCTTAAGAAAAAAACTATTAAGTTTCTTCAATTGTCTAAACTTTAAGTTATTTTCTTTAATTTTGTTTCAAACACTCTTACTGTGAATAACTACTATGCCAGAATAAACAAGTGTATTTCTGTAATCTTGATGATTGGACATTAATCAGGTAAAACAATAAAATATGACTATAACCTCTGTTGTTATCTGTTTGCTGTAGAAACATTGCTGTTAGTACGTACCATCCCTACATTGCTTACCATAATTCGTTTTTAACAAATATTAATTTAAAAAAAAAAAAGGAAAATAATTTTTCTTTCTTTTAAACATTTTCTTTTTATTTTTCATTTTATTATCCAAACAAACGTAATTCATTGTGTTACCTTTTGTATTATTATTGTTTTATTTTAATTATCAAGTTTATTTATTTTTTGTCTGCTTTGTTTCTTTATCGCTATTTGTACATTTTTTTTGCTGCTGCTGCTGCTTTCCATTTTTTTTTTAATTCACCGCTGCTAATAATACAACAAAACATGTTAAAAAATACTACAGATGAAGATGAAGAAACAGTTTTGTATTTATTAAAATTTAAGAGAAGAAAAAAAAACGATTTTTTTTTTATAGGTTAGGGAAAAGGTAAAGATGAAACGCAAAGAAAAAAATGTGAAATAAATTTTAAAACTTAATTATTAAATAAGAAAACAAACAAAATAAATAACAATATTTACAAGAAGGTGAGTTTATTCTTCTTAAGCAACTAAAAGTAATGGATTACGACCACGTGGTAATTTTATCTTCTAGTTTCTTAGTTCTATATATGTAAAATAGTATGTATATAAGAGGTATGTAGATGTGTTTTCTAATATGGGGTGGCTTTTATTATCGTTGCAACATATTTTCTTGCAAATTTAATAATGTTAAAGTAAAATAACTGATATCGTTGGTCACCATCGGTTAATATCGGTCTGAGGTTAACAAGGATAACTACATAGCTGCTGTTGCTGCTGCTAATGCTGATGTTCATTTTTTTTTTTTAGTTTTTCCGTAGATTGAGGTGAATACATGATACGATAATAAGGAAAAAATTGAAAATCCTAAACTGATTCCATTTTCATTTAGTCTACCGTATAAGTTTCTAGGATTTTTAACAAAAATTAATAACGGAGAGACAGACAAAAAGATGCCAAAATCAAGTTGATACCAATTATTATTTCACTCAAGAAAACAGACGGATGGACGGCCGTCCGCCCGACACAGGCAACAAAATTTTTGTTTTTATTTTATTATTATTATTCTCTCCTAAGAATAGAAGAAAGGAAAACTTTTGTTTAATGATTCATAAAAAAAATGTGTGCGCCACGTTTAATTTTTTTCGCTTATCTCATCGTATCACAAAGTCACTTTTGTGATGTTCGTCCTGGTATTTTATTTATTTATTTTTTTATTATTATTATAATTTTTGAAGAGGAAAAAACAAAAAATAAAAATCACTTCTGGTGTTGGAGGGAAAAATGATAGCACCCGGAGTAGCAGCAGTAACAGTAACAGCGAAACAGTAAAACTCATTTAAAACGAAACTGTTAAGTTTCAAGTGGAAAAACTTCTATTAAAATGTCTCTTCAAAAAAATTTATATATTTAAATCAAAATTAATAAAAGAAAAAAAGATAAAAGAAATTCTCCTCAAACTGTGTTGATATTGTAATCGTTCAACTTTTTATTGTCCATCCGTAAAATACACTAATTTTTTTTTCTTTTTTGTAAATGCTTTAAGAACTTGAACAATTTATTTCCTCATCAATATAGCCGAAGGTGAGAAACGACGAATAATAAAACATTTTAAACTATAACCATAGCTTTAACCCCAGCGAAATAAAGTCCAAAGAAAAAATAATAAAAAAACATTTATAACGAAACGATTCCTGTTACATCGGTCTGGTATGATTCTTGACTGGATTTGTTGATTGTATTATGGGATGCACACTAAGCTAAATATAAGATAAGTAATAAAAGTAAAAGAAAACATTGGCTATAGGGAAAAAAATCTTTACGATCAAACCATCAACAGTATGCCATATGTTTACATTGCCTCCGTCACCATCTCTACCACCATCAGTTCGCCTGTGTATTGCCATTTGTGGGCTGACTGATAGAATACATCAATTGCCTTGGTTTCGGTTAGATGTGTTAGCAAGTTACACCATAAATTGTAAAACCACCAAATATTTATTTATATTAAAATGGGGAAGTGTAGCTTCGAACATCACTTCGAACTTTTAGTTATACTCAACGCTGTGCATCCTTAATAATAGTAAAAAAAAGGAAAAATAAGAACAGAAATTAAGTGGGAATTGGAAGGAAAAACAAGGGAGAAATCATGTGTATAGTTTTCAACAAGAAAATATATTTTCTAATTTTGTTTTGGATGAGAAATAGCATTTAGCCATGTGTCCAATTAGTTGCATGTGTTGCTCACTGATGCATTGCCGTTAGGTAAATTAATTTCTTAGAATTTAATTTTCATAAACATTTTATTGCCGTCAAAAAGTTTCTACAAGAAACTTAACTTTGGTGTCTGAAAATCCAAAAAAAAAAAAAAAAATAATATAAAAAGTTTTTTAATAAAAAGAAAAAATCAATCATTGCAAATGTACCTTTATTTATTGTCTTGACTAAATTTACAAGAAATATATTCGATACATTTTTACAGCACTTAAAAATCAAAGTGTCTTTGCTACAAGTGTCATTGTACACTGTTAAACAATCATTATAAAATATTTTTTGCTTTGTAAAAAAGACCATCAAATGTCATAATAAAACTTTTAGCAGATTTCATAATTTGTTTATAATAAAATAATAATTATTGACAAATCAAATTATAAAAATTATATTTGTTATTAATATTATGGATAGTTAACTGCTAATGTTAAAAAAATAATAGTAAGCGAAGAATTTAATAATAAAACCTGGGAAACAATTATTCTAAATGATAAGTAAAAATTAACAATGAATCAAGAGGAGAATATGGTAGGATCTAATTCACCGCAAAATATGTCTGAGTGTTCAGAAATAGGAGATCTTGTTATAGATGAATCATTAGAATTAAAATTAGAAGGTGACAAAGATGAAGAATCTGTGGACAAAACTATAAATAGTTCCAACAATAAGAGGATTGAAGATAGCAACCTCTATTTACCAGAGTTAATTGAAGAAGATACATCAACGGGATTCAAAATAACAAGTATTAAATCAATACCAGCTGTATCGTTCAACACTGAAAAACCACCTTCTAAAGACCAACCTAATATAACGACCGATATAAATATAGAATCTCATTCAAAAGAAATTGAAAGGAACAATTTAACGAATCCAAGGTAAATTAAGTGCTTTAATTATAAATATTTTTATTATAATTATCTTGTTTTAATAGAGAAAATATATCTACGGCTTTAAATCTGATTGGTCAAAATCAAACAAATACAGGTATATTTCGAAATTTTATTAACTTAATTTTTATTAATTACATTATATTCCATAGAAACAAATATCTGTGTTCCTTCAGATAATGTAAATGATAACAAAAGAGTGCACGATAATAGTGAATCTTTTGATTTGCCTGCAAAACAAATTAAACTTGATACTCCTAATAACTCGCCAAGTCCATCAACTAGTTCTCAAGCAATGCAACAAGCTACATCGTCGGTCGGTGGCGTCCAAAAGTCAAGCACAAATCGTCGTAAAAGTCTATTAAAACCTCGTGAAGATGATATGATTTTCGATGAGGTGTCAACAATTTATCCAATAAATAAAAAACCAACAATGGAAAATCCAAATAAAGCAATAATGAAAAAAGTCGCATTAGTCCGTGTTTGTGCTGACTTTATGCTAAAGGAATTAGGTAAAAAATCACTATTTATGAAAAAAAAGAAATTATCATTGCAAAAATTAATTGAAGGTTTTAATAGTCAATTTTAATAAATAAATTTAATTTTTTAAGGTTATTTTTTTTTTCTATTATATAGAATATTATTATTATTATTGAAATGATTTATTAAATTAATAAATTTTGTAAAATAAGTCAGAAATGATTGTTTTACTCTGTAGATTAAGCAAAATTCATTAATAGTTTCTTCCTCATGTTAATCCAGATTTAGTTATTTCCAAATTATGAATTTAATTTCCTTAAAATTCAGCATTTTATTTAAAAACGTACAGTATATGATGTCTTAGCTAAGTGTATGCACAAATTAAATTGGCTTGAATACAGCATTTCGAAGTTGCAAATTTAAACAGTGTCTACACTAAAGATAACGAAACTTTAATACGTAGCTTTAAGTAGGTATAGCATAAAATCAAAACAATAAAAACACAAATTAATTAATTTTTTTTGGTTTTTCTTTTCATATTTTCATTTCATTTTATTTCATTTTTTTCTTTATAATTAATATTTAAATAATTTTCTTTATTTTTTATTAATTAATTATTAATAATTAAATTTTATCAATTATAATTATTGTATTACTATTTAGTTTTATTTATCTTCATTTTCTTCATATAATACATATAATTATCATAATTAAATTATGTAATTAGTTAGTTTCATTTATTATTATTATTATTTATTTTTAAAGAAATATGAATTAAATGTATTTATAAATTATTATTATTATTATTATCAACCCATTCTAGGTTGCATTTAATGTGACAATTTTATAACAATTTTTTAAATGAATTTTATTATTTATCTTTTCATGTTTTTTAATGTAAATATATATGTATATATATATATTTAGTTTAATTAAAAATGAATTTTATTTTTATATCAATAATGCAAATAGTAAATTCATAATTTGATAAATGGATTAATGTTTATAAGCGAAAATGGTTAATATATATTTTATTTAGTTTTTTTTTTGGTTTAAATATCTGGTTGGTGAATTTTGTATATTTATTTTTAAATTTAAATTTTTATTATTTAAGTACATAAATATCATGAAAAGGATTTTAATTAATTAGTATTGTTTAGAATTTGAATTTATATATATATATATGTATATATGTTTTAAAACGTACACGCTTATTGATTATTTTTCCTTTTTTTTTCGTTAATGAAAATTAAATGTTAACTGATGAAACACTGATGGCTACACTTTATTATTAATTATTATATATATATATTTTGATTATTGTGATTTTGTTGGCTTCTTTTACATCATTGACAATTCAAAAGTATGTTTAAAATAAATAATTAACGAAATTTAAATGAATATATATATTTCCTGTCAGTTAAATTTTCAAAACTTAAATATTAAATCGTAAATGAATCTGCACAAACTTTATCTGATAAAGAATTATTGAAAAAGAAAGAAAAATTTTAATAAGTAGATTAAAGTAAAGGATAATTAAATAAAAAATCATTTTTCCGTTTTCATTTCAATCATGCGAGCTAAAATAAAGAATAAGTAAAATTTCTTAACATAAAGGCAAAAAGGATAAAATAATGAAAAAATATTTTTTGATATAATGAATTTTCTTTTTCTCTTTTAATTATTATTAATATTATCGTTAGTATTATTATTATTATAATTATTATTTTAATTAAAAGACATGATAATTATAAATATAATATATATATAAATATATATTAAGTAAAGAAATTTGAATGAGAAAAGTTTATAATTAGTTTTCTTTTGTATAAATAATTTTCATTTATTTATTTTTTATCAATAAAAGTTTTTCGCTTGTCTTTGATCAATTTTCTTGCAACGAATTTGATTTATTTATTCTCTTAAAATTTTATTTTTTTTTAAATTATTATTTGATATGATAATTATTATTATTATTAATATTATTATTTTTATTCTGATATTTTTTTTTATTTAAACACGAAATTACTGCTTTTAAATTTTCTGATTTGCATGTACTCATTTATTTTATTTTTAAACAATTTTCAATTAAAGTAAGATAACTATCTAAATTTGTTTCCTTATTATTATTATTATAATTATTATAAATATTTTTATTATTATTATAATTATTATTATTATTTATCATAAATTATTACATAAATAGGTTTTTTTTTTAATTATTTTGTTAGTTTTAAATTTAATTGTATGTAGTTATTTATGTGATTTTATTTTATATATTGTTTATTATATAAGATAATAGATAAATGACTGTTAATTTTATAGAAGATATAAAGTAAAAAAAACATTAAATAAATATAATAAAAAATTGTAAAACTACTGATGCAGTTATTAACGCTGATCAGCGATTTACATGCGTAAAAAACAAGTAAAATATAATTATTCATGGATAAAAACTAAAATTTTTAATTTTGTCTATTCTTAAAGTGATTTCTTTTCCTTAAATTGATTAATTATTTAGATTTTATTCTTTTATTTTATTAAATTATAAATGCATCACAGAATTAATTTATTTGATGATGGATGGATTTATTGCGCAAATTTATATTTGAATGTGTTTATTATTATTATTAATATTATTTTAAAAATTATGAGTTTCAATTTAATTTAAGTAAAAATTAGCACATTATTAGCTGGTTAATTTGTTAAACTTAATTTATTAGTATTATTATTATAATTATATTATTATTATTTGGCCAATTAAGCGAGATTACAAGTTTCTAGATATATATATTTAAATATAAAAAAAGGAATTATTAAAGAATTAAAAATGAGGATTTTTTGTGTTTAATCATTATGTTTTGTTTGATATGAAAGTATTCTTATTGCTTTAATACAAGAAATATTTATCAAATTAGATTAAAATATTTATTTTACCGGGTTTTATCTGTTTAATTTCACAATAACTCGTTAAGTTTGTTAATCTTCCCTCAAAATTTCGTTAACTAACAGAATCACTGTTCTGTGGTAATTCTCAGTGTTTAAATACCTCATTTAATAGCAATTAAAACTATTCACATAATGTTTAACAGCATAAACAATAGCTAATTTCTCTTAATATTTTATATCACTTTAAGAATATTAAATTATTATAAATAATTTATATAATTATTAAATAAAATTAATTTCCATTCAATCGTCACAAATGTATACATAATATTAAAATTATTAATTAAATAAATTTCCAAATTAAAATTAAATAAAATTATTATTTATTTCTATTATATTTTTACTTTTTAATTATTATTAATTTTTAGTTTAAATTTAAATTTTTAAATGTTAAATTAATTAATTATAATAATAATTTTTCTTTTATCATTTAAATGGAAGACGTTACACGTGTCTAACGTGACAAAAACGAATTAAAAATTTAATTTAGATTTATAAATCTGTTTTTACAGATAATTAATAGATCTTGAATTTTGTATTTTAATTAAAGATTTAGTGTTTGTTTTTTTTTTTATAATTCTTTAATTAATTATTTTTTTTTTTTGTACAAAACAACAATGAGAATTCGTTTTTGCTTTAGCGCTAAACAAGAAATAGATTTAAATAATTTTCATTTTTTCTGTTATTTACAAAATTTTTTTTAACAATTTTTATATATATATTTTCTTTATTAATTACTTATTTATTCACACTTATAACTCAAATTTTATTTTTATACAATTTTTTAATTATTTATTTAATTATTAATTGTTTAGAGAAAGTAAGTGAACGAAAGGAAGAAATGTTGGTGTTGTGGTTTTTTTTTTAGTTTTTCATTTTTGTGTCATTAGCATAATTTTCCTTTTTTATAATTTTCTTTTCTTTTTTTAACAATATTATAATTGAAACACAATTTAGTTATTAGACATTTTTTTTCTTTTAAATAAAAAATTAATTTTTAATAAGTAAATTGTGCGTGTTTCATTTACCGAAGACATAAATTAAATTCAAAAAAATCAAACATTATTAATAGAAGAAACATTTAAAATAAATTAAATTAATATAAAATTAGTCAGAACATGAATATCTCAATTTTAATAATTTTCTTTTGCATAAATATCAATAAATGTTTGAAATAAAATTTACTAATTACATTTTATCAGTTAAGAATTAATTTATTAATTTTTAGAGGGGAAAATAATGGATTTTTCTTTTCTTTAATAGTTTTTTTTCTGCAACACTTTCACAACAATTATTTATTTTTTTTTTTTTTAATATATTTTTGATTTTTTTTTCTTAATTATAATTAATTTTTTTTTTTAATTTTCTTTCTTTTTTTCTGTGTTTTTTACTTTTGCTAAACATTTACACTAAAATTTTCTTTATTACATTTTTTTTTTTTGCGTTTTTATATTTTCCTTTTTTTTTTTATTTAATTTAGCTAAATTTTCATTTTCATTTTTAGTTTTTATCATAATTAAATAATAATAAAGAAGAAAATTAAAGATGAGATTAGTTTTAATTTAAATTGTTTGTTTAAAGATAGATAGAATGAGTTGAAAATTTCCTTTTTTTAATTTATTATAATTTTCTAAATGACAATTATCGCCCCTGTAATTTATTATTTAAATTTTTAATATATTATTAAATACACTCAATGTTTAAGTTAATTATTTAATCGGTATTTTATTTTTTTTGTTTTTATTACGCGAAAATAATATTCTTTTTACCAGCTCTAGGCTGGAGTAAATATTGTGCAGAAAATATATTATTACGGAAGTCTTTGTTTGGTTGTTGAAAATATATATATATATATCTTGTCAATCAATCATCATCAATTTGTAGACTGTTGAAACCATAATAATAATAATAATAATTTATGTTAAATATCTGCTTTAATTTGTTGTCTACGTTGTCAACCGCGTGATATATCATGACAACGCAGTTTTGTGAAAATTAAGCTTAAGGATTACAATTTTTCAACAATTATATGACACATTTTTTTGTCAACAAGACTGAAATTGTTTATAAAAAAAATAAAATAAAATTTAAAGTAGATAATTAAGTAAATTTATAAGCCAAATTAAAATATAAAAACCGATTAAATATCTTCTTTCAAAAAAAAAAAAAAAGAATAAACATTGAGTGTTCAAATTTTCATTTTAAATATATAATTAATTTTCTTCTTTGTTAATTATTTAATTATTTTACTAATTATAATTACTTTAATTTTCTTAACTATATTTAAATGATCGGATAATTCTATTATTTTAATTTATTTTTTCTTTAAAAATAATAATATAGAAGAAAACAAACAAACAGAACAAAACAATTATTATCTAAAAACTGTTTATACAAATCTAACAATATTATTATTTAAATTTATTAATTATTATTATTTCTTTCATTTAAATTTAACAATTATTATTAATAAATAAAATTTTTTATTTTAACAAAATGAAAAATAATAATAAATAAATAAAAAGAAGAAATAATTAATTATTATTTACATTTTTTTTATTAATTTTTTCAAATGTAATTTTCACATAAATTTATTTTAATTATAATTATAATTTACTTTAATTTAATTTATATGAATTTAACTAACAGAATTTATTTATATTTATTTTATTTAATTTCAAACTAAGTTTCTTATTAATATAATTAAATTTAATTATACTTAATCGCTAATTAATTATTATAAACTTTTTATTTATTTATTTATAGTTTTTTTTATTTTGTTTTGTCTAATCTTATTGTCTCATACTTAAATATGGTTTTAACTTTTATTATTTATTTATTAAACCATCAAACTCTCATTTTATATTACATATATATATGTATGTTTTCTTCTTTTTTTTAATACATTGCCGTCTGTTATGTTAATATTATTTAATTAATCTCAATCATATATAATCGTATGTATACCTATATAAATCGCATCATTTTGTCTTAATTTTAAATTTTTTGACATATAAAATTCTCATCTAGAAAACAATAACAAAAAAAAAACCCCGAAATAAAATAAATAAACCACAAAAAAAAAAAAAATTAAATAAATAAATAATTTAATAAATAAATAAATAATTATATTAAATTTTATATTTATTCATTAAATATTTCTATATTTATTTAGTATAGAATCATCAATTTTAATTATTTATATAATACAATTTTATTCTTTTTAAATAAATATTTGCTTTGCAAAAGTTTTTATTTTATTTATTTATTTATTTATTGTTTATTTTTTTATTATTTTTATTATTTTTACCACTTTTAATACAAAGGGAAAGGTACCACATATTTAATTTAATTTAATTTTTTGTTTTGTATAATTAATTAAGTTTCAATCGCGTTCGTTATTATGTTTACATATTTTGGTTGGCTTTTCTTTTTCATTTCATTCTTTTGTTGTTCACATTTTTATTTATATAAGCGAAGCTTTTATACACGTTTATCATACAATGCTATATGTAATTTGACTTTTATATACTTATATTTATATTAATATTAAGACATATTTAAATATGCTTTAATTATAATATAAACAAAAAAATAAAAAATAAAATTCGATATGAACACATGAATTACATAGATGAATTAATAAAAGAAATTAAAAATAATATTTAATTACTTATTTAATGAAATTTACATCGTTGAATTGTGTATTATATATATATTATATTTTCTTTGTGAATTTCAATTATATTTTTAATTTTAATTTAAATGAATATTACATCTTTTTATTAAACATTTATTTATTCAGAAAAATTCCACTTTAGGATACATTAATAGTGGTTCTAGTATTTATTCTTTTTTTTTTCTTCACATTAAATGAAAAATACTTTAAAAGTTATCACAATTTATAAAATAAGTTCAAATTTGAACAAATAAAAATTCATTATATATGTTTTCATCGTTTTCATTTCATTTATTAGCAGCAAATTATCGTTTGCATGATTAAATGAGAGATTTATGAACACAATAATACTAACTTGTGTATTGTATTTAAGTGAAATAATAAATGTTTGTCTTTATTTCTTTAATTATATTTTACTTAAAAATTGATAAACTTAATATCCTCGTTTGCATTTCGTTAAAACGTTTATCGTACTCCCTTATCGAATTATAGTAAATATTTTATTTTGATTAAATAATTTAAATGAACTTCTTTTTAAAATAAATGTTGTTATCCTTTCCTTTTGAATATATTCGTTGAGTATAATTAGTAAATGAGTATTTAAATGTAATATTAATTAATTAATTAATATAATAATAGTTAAGTAAATAAATTAAATTGTTGTTTAAGAATATAAATGTTTATATAGTACTGTTAAGGAATGTTTATCACGCATGCACAGTTAATAACCACATAACACTAAATGTAATTAGTGTTGAGATTAATGACGCTTTGACAAATGGGCCAGCACGTCCACATTGAACTATTTCAATTTCTTCTGGGTGATAGTTAATACATTTTGATGGTCTCTTGCGTGGCAAACGTTCCCTAGCTAATCGTCTGGCACCACAGGCACCTAAGAAAAGAAAATTTATTTTCACACATAATTCACACAGAAAACATTTTTTTGCAATTCTTTTAGAAAGCATTCTACTTCGTTAAGTTTTTTTTTTTTTTTTGGCTTAAAATACCCATCATTACTAAATCTCAATATAATAAAATGAAAAATGAATAAATGGTTCTATTTCTACCTGTTCCACCAGCCACCTCTAACGGTTCAATATCTAGTTGCTTTGACCCGCACGGACACAATGTATCTACCACTAAAAGTATTAAGTTACTATGTGGAATCTTTTGGACGCTAAATGGCCGTTCACACCCCGATGAATGGCAATTTGTAAGCTTTCCCTAAAATGTACAAGAAGAAATAACATGAATTGAAAGATTTATACAAAATCTATTTTTTTTATTTTTTTCATTTCAAAATCCCAAATTTAATCCCCAACCAAAAGCCACCCTTTAAGATTGGGATTATTACTTATTCTATATAATATTTATTTTTATTTTATTCACCTTCAATGGATTACTCTGACCACTCGCATTCAAACGTTCCGGTTGCAGAACATACAAGTCCGTTTTCAAATCACATGGTCTTGCATTACTTGGGTCAGGAGTGACTCGTGGCCCAGGCGCCGGCATTGGTGTCTTTGGAGGTGGTGTAGGTCTTTCCTGCAATATTATTTTCTATATTTCATTTAGTTCTTTCTCGGCTACAATTTTCTGATTTTATATCAATAAAATATAATAGAATCACAATTTTACTCACCATTTCGGGTGTTGTTAAATCTTCACCATCAATAGGTGGGTATTCTAGACCGCCCTCGTATTCATCAGAATAATTGGGATCTTCGAAATCATCATCAACATCAGAATAATGTGCCCCATAAGAGTGTGGCCATGATTTAATAGGCGTCGGTAATAATGATAACCATGTTGCTCCAAAGGTAACAAAATATTTTAATAACCATGTCAGAGGTTGTATAGGCTACATAATTATAAATTTTATGATATAATAAAATATATTTGAAAATAAAATTAAAGTAAAATTTGAGCATACTTTAAATTGTTCACCAGCTGCCGTATACGGATTATCACCGTCAGAGCAAACACCTTGGTAATCCATTAAAGCGACTCGCCGGTAAATTCGGTCTTGCACTAATGAATCCATTATAGTGCCATCAATTTGTCCAAAAAATCTTCCTGTGTGTTCAGTACTCTCTGAGAGTATAATAAAGCCATGATTGTCTAGTAAATAACAATCAAGTTCATCTGAAGCACATGTCTTCCGGCATGCGCCACTACTCGGTGCTGCTTGACACTGTTGAACATAAAATAAAAACAAACAAATACCCATAAAATGCATAAAATTTAATTTAAACTCAAAATGTTAACACTATCATTCGCATAATTAATTTACTTACAGTTGACGTTATGTTAAAAAAATGATGCGCCAATGAGGCATGTTGAAATTGTAAACCAACGACAGCGGCCGGTGCCTTATGACCACGATGTTCAATAAAAATTGCATGAGTTACTGTTACCAATGTTGAATTGCTCTTACTTGTGTATCTATATTAAATCATTGAATTTTTAGTTAGTTTAGTTTATTAAAATTTTAATTATTCATAATGTTATTTTCTTTATAATAAATTCATTAATAATTTACCCTGAATTAAATGGTACACTAAAAACGAAGCTATCTGGTTCAATGGCATGTTGATCAACCGCACGTTTAAACCATGTTGCATCCATGGCTCTAGTATTTAATTCACTAAAATGACTAAATAATAAAATAACAAATGATTTATTTATTTATTCATAAAAATGTACCAATTACATTAATTATTCAAATAAAAAGCCGAAAAATATAAAAATAAATATAATTAATAAATAAATTGGTAAAACTCACGGTTCAGCAGAATCTGGTGGATGTGGTATATGGTCAACCCAACGTAATAAGCCAGACCGAGTAGCAACAAATGACACAGTCACACCCAATATTTTATAGCCTTGTCTGTAAATTTTTTTATTTATACATAATTATAATTTTATTTACAATGTTTTCTGCTTTACCAAAGCATAATCTCTACATTCATATATATATATATATACTTATATTTATATAAAATTAATTAAATCTAACATTGTTTTAACAAAAAAAAATTTTATTTTATTTCTGTAAAAATAATAGAATTAATAATTTTGTAAAAGTTAAAGAGAAAAAAAAAAATCATATTCCTTGTAAGCTTTTTATGCGAATTTTCTTTCACTCAAACAACGAACCAACATTAAGAAGACAGAAGAAAAAAAAAAGTTTATTTTATTAAACTTACCAAATCTTCATAAAATTTAATAATAATAAAAAAAAGTATTTTTTAAAACAATAAAGGAAAAAAAAAAGTCAAATTTTTTTTTTTATTAATAAATAAAAATATTATTAATTCGCATTCAATCTTTCAACAGTCATAAGAAACAAAGAAAATAAAAATTTTAATAAGTAATATTTCGCCAAATTTCTCTCCTTTTTTTTATTAATAATCTCTTTCACCGAAATAATTATTATCTGAAAATTAATATTTATATTAATATTGATTTTGTAATATATTTTTATTTTAAATTAATTAAATTGATTAACAAAAAAATAAAAAAAAAACTGCCAATTTCTTAGATAAATTAATTTTCAAGTGTTACACAATAGACATTTCTGTTAAACGTTGCTTCATCTATTAATAGGAAAAAATGTTTTAATGTTAAATTAACAATTATTCGAGCCACAATAACAACATTGTCAATAAATAACAAATTGTAATGAATTGTTTTCCTTGAAATCTACAATGTAACAACTAAGTTTTTTAACTGCTTAAATTCATTGCTGATTTATTTTTTATTTTTCGCTGCAATTTTTTATTTTGACCATTTGACCCAGTTAAAGTTCTTTTCACACAATAATTTTCGTCTTTTTTTCTATTTATTTTGATTATTCTCGATTATTCATTTTAAAATAGAAAACTTTTAATAATTGAAAAACTACAACTTAATCAATAAACAACAAGAAACCGGAATGAAAAAGAATGAAATTTTTTTGTTCATACTTTCTTACAGATAAAAAAAAATGAAGCAATTTCTAATATATTTATATAAACTTTAATTAGTTTTTTATTTTTCTCTCTATTCTTTCTTAGATAAATAAAATTATATTAAAAACATCACATTCTATTATTAATTATAAACATTTTACTATGAGAGAATAAATCTTTTTTTTTCCGTTATAAAAATCTTCTTTTCTTTACTCTTTTCTTCTTCTATTATTTGCATTTTTTGTTAGACAAGAATATTAAATTATTTTTTTTATATATTTTACATACGTTAAATACAATCAAAATGCATACGTTAAACACATTTTTAAGTTTTTTCTTCTGTCTTTTCTATTTTTTTTTTTAAATAGATTTTTATTACATTTTCGCAGAAGTTTTACAGTCAATAAATTTTCATCCATTCTAAACGAATGAAATAAAATTAACTGCAAAAAGTATATATATATAACAACATAAATGGAAATATAAATAATGCATATGATATTATGAGCATAAAACATTAATGAAAAAATTAGAGCATATAATTTTCTTTAAAGAATAAAGAAGAAAATGTTATTTTATTTTTTTTTTGTTTAATGTAATTACTTTTTATTTATATAATGTCATATTTTCATAAAATTGATTTATTATTGTAATTAACATAGAGAAAAATATGCTAGTAAATATTTATGTAATTGTGTCATGAAACAATAAGTAATTTACTAAAACATTACTATTATTATTATTTTTTTTTTGTTAATATTGCTTAATGTAGTAATAATGAAGTCACTATTAAAATAAAGACTAGTATGAAAATGTTTATATTGATTTTAATGCTTTTAAAATTGTAACTATATTTTAATTTTTATTATTTTGATTAGTAATTTTATTATGACAATAATATGATTAATTTCTAAAATAAATAAGAATATTAAAAGCATAATTATGTTTATAATTAAAATATAATTTTTATTGATTAATTGTTTATTGAAATTAGTATTATTATTATTATTATTATTATTAGTAATTTAAAGATTACAACAGATAATGTGTATAACGCGACTTAAATAAACCTTTTTTCTTATTATTGATTGTCTACTTTTTGTAGCGTGAATTTAATTATTATTAATTAATTTACTTGAAATTTTAATAGTATTTATATATTTATTTACTTTCTAACTCATTTATTCATTATATATATTTTTCTTAGAATTATTCTTATGATAATAGTATTATTGTTTATATTTTAATTATTACTAATTACTTTAACATTAGACGCTCGAAATTATTTCACTCTAAAATCATAATTATAAATTTATAACAATAAAAACTGTTAATATTTATTAAGTACTTTACGTTTTATGTTTATTAATATTAAATTTGAATGTTAAAATATAATGATAAATGTTTTAGTTCTTAATATAAGTGTAATATCGATATTTTAATAAAATAAAAACATAAATTACTATCGTTCATTAGATCTATGTATAATCAAATATAAATGTTTCAACAAGTAATTGATTTTATTAAAATTAAGTGCATTTATATATTATATAAATTTAATAAAACATAACATAATTTAGCAATAAATTTAATAAAATATTTAAATATATATAAATTTATAAAATAATATTATACAGAAATATAATTACACATTTGGCTTATTCTTGTGTTTGCTTAAATAATAACTTTACCTGTGCAGAAAAGCCATCAAGGTGGCGATAGGGCTAAACAATTAAAAACGTGCAATTGGTGCTTGTTAGTGTTTTCTTTTATATTAAATTAAAAAGATTATTGATTATCAAGTGCATAAGTTTTTTTTTTTTCATAAATTTTTGTTATTTTCTCTTTTTTGAATTTTTTTATCTTTTAACATGCTTAATCAAGAAATTATTTCTGATTTAAAAAAAAAAACAATTAAATGCAAAAACTTTTGGTGATTATTTGTGATGAAATCAAAATAATAATAAAAATAAAACAGTAATAAGAAAAATAATACAAAAACGATTTAAAAAGAAAATAACAAATAAAATCACTTTGTTTTTTCATTATCAAGAAAATACAAAAGATATTTAGAGAATATATTAAGAATTTTGTTATATTTAAGTCACTTACTGCTTATCTTCCTTTCGCGTTGAATGTTTCGAGAAATTATCTAGACCATCCGTTACCATTGCATCTTTTACTAAACTTTGAACTAATGTTCGGTCACAGTAATATGGTTCAGCTTTGCGAGATGTTTGCCCAGCCGTCATATGCTGAGCATAATGACCAACAGGTATACCACCGTGACCATGATGTGGCTGTGGTGATCGTGGACGAACCTATATAACATAAGGAAATTAATAAGCATAAAATCATTGTGGTTTTTATCATCTAAAAATTTATAATTAAATATTATTATAAAAAACATGCTCACCGACATCCACTTCCAGCCAGGCCTACCAGCTCGAGCAAGGAAATGCAACACTTGTTCTTCCGGTGTGTCAAAATTATCCTCACGTTCACGTGCTGTTGGATATGACTCACCGGAACTGTCGCGATCCTTTTCTAAATCGCTCAAGCTATTATATTCACAGTACACCCAATCAGGATGTACTCTCCAATTATTACCTTTTAAATATTCAGTAACTGAAACAAAACAAACAGTATATGGTTAAATATGTGTTTAATTTATAAACATTTATTGACAATTACCATTCATGTGAGCATGACGTATCTCTTGCTGCGCACTAATTTCATGCATTCCATATTTTTCAGGTAATGCCAAACCCAATGAGAATGGCGTTCCTTCAATAGGACCATAGAAATATCTAAAAAATACAATATAAAATTTAATATCAAACAATAATTCTGTATTGCGAAAAAAAATTATAAATTTACTTTAAAGTACGCAAAGAAGCACGCTTCATGTGGTCTTCATGAGTCAATACAGAAAATTCGGTTTCACCTTCTTTTTGTAAAACCATTTCATGTCTCATCTGTTTCATTTAGAAAATAAAAGGTAAATTCATATAGCTTTTATTTAATTAAATCTAATATGTTATTTTTCTAATAAATGCATGTAAATGCGATAGAATAAATGTGTGTCTGAATGATAAAAAAAAATAAAACTTACGTCTAACAATAAATTATTATTCTCATCTTGTTTTTCATTATTACTTGTCGTATCAATTTCGGGCAACTCTACTTCAGTTAAATCAACTGAATTGTATTTTGGTTTTAATTTGAAATTATATTGCAAACCGTCGCTCTATAACAGAAAAAATAAAACATAATATAAAATTTATCAATAAATAAAAGGATATATTTCAAACAATTAATTCAAAATAAAACATAATTTATTTAATACATTAAGTTATAAAAAATTATATACGCACCATTGGTCTTAGATCAGGATGATATAAAACCCGACCGTTATTATCGACAATAAATGAATAACCGTTTACACCCAACTAGTAAAAAAAAGGAATTTCAGAAATAAAGTTTCGAATTATTATTATTAGTATTTAATATGCTTATTAATTTTAACTAAATAGTATTATTATTATTATATCCATAGTCACCTTATATTGCGGCACCATCTTTTGTATCTCCTCAATTGGCACATCAGTACCGACGACACCCAACAAGTTTGCAACGCGTACCGAATGATTACGCCGATCAAATACCGGCGTTGTAACAGCTGTTACTAACCGCCTTTTATATTCATTATCATGACCAAGTGAGCCAGTACGACCACCCATAAATACAGGACTCCAATGTACAGGGTGGTCGGCTTGATAAAGTACCATTGGTCGCGCCATAACTAAAGCATAATCTAATACTCGACGTTTCGCATCCTCAGCATTATTGATTGAAACAAAGTAACCTTTATTTGAGCATGCCATCCATTTCATATGATCTTGACTACTTGAATCTCTGCCAATCAGATAAGTAAACAAGCGGACAGGCATATGAGGCCAATTGAAATGTTTAATTATCTATAAAACAAATTATAATAAATAAAGAAATATTTTTATTTCGTGTTTTTTATTTTAAATATGACGTTACATCAGCGTGTGTATCAGTTGTTCCATCAGTTATTAACATTATTGCTTGGTTGCACTGACTACCCAGTCCAGATTGATTATACTAAATTAAAAAAGCAAAAAATAACAAATAAGTAAGAACCAATTTATAAAATTATATAGTTCGTACTCTGTGTAGCATTTCAAATGCAAATTCAAGTGATGCTGTAAAATTAGCAACATTTTCACATTTAACTCCTTTCATGGCTGCTTTCATCTCATTAACATTGTCTGGAGTAGCTCTTACCTATAATATAAAATTGAATGGTCAACATTTATACCTATATAAAACAATAAACATTATCAAAAAAAAAAAAAACAACTAAAGCATTACCATTTTATCCTTGAAACATGGTACAATCGATCTGGGACCATCAGAAAATGATATTAAACTCACAAAATCATCATCACCTAAAGTATCTAATATTGCTGCAGCTGTTAATATTGCAAGGTTATACGATTTTCCAGACATTGAACCCGAAGAATCCAATAGTATCATCTACAGAAAAAATTAATATAAATTTCATTAAGTAATTTAAATTTATTTAGCAACTCACAATGTCTTTAGGTGACGAAGCTGCTTGCACAAACCAATCTTCAGTACGAAAATCATTTATTTCTCTACCACCTTTAGAACCTTCCGGTGGCCATGCTGTACCTATTAAAAGTTTACCTTTTTAAGACTCTTCTATTATGAGTTAATTTAAATTATCTATACCTGGAAAACGTCTTAAAAAGCCTAAACTCGATCCAAAGTACTGCCATGAGAGACCCGGATCTCGTTCTAAATTGTTTGCAAACAAAGGATCTAAATGTGATGACCAGCCAACTGATAATTGAACTTCAGGATCTAGTTTTTATAATAAATTAACAGATTTGTTTATTTTGTAAAACTTTTTTTTTATTTAATTTTCTAATGTACCATTTAGATTAACACCTCCTGACACAAGTACAGAACTTAAGCTAAGATTCACTGGTAACCTCTCAAATCGTCGCATTGGACGCAATAACATTTCTTTAGCCCCATCAACTAAACGACCATCTGATTGAAACTCATTCAAATGACGTGCATCATAAAATCCATTTGCTCCTTGTGTTTGTGATTGGCTTTGTAATTCTCGATCAGATTCCGATAGAGCAGCTTGTTCTGCTGAATCCATAATACGCTAAAATAAAATAAATTAAAGAAAAATATTTTTATTTGTACTGTTGTTAGTAAACCAAAGTCCATATCTATTATATTCAAGATAAAATATTTTGTAAGAAAAATGATATAAGAACTATATTTCATGTCTTATGTTCTTAAATCAACAGAATTTCACAACGATTCAATATTTCTATAGATTTTTTTTCATTCTTTTAACATATACTTCTTTTATATACATATATGTACTTGTCTCTATGTACATACGTAATTTTTAGATTGTAATTTTTTTCTTAGAATTCGCTATATATATATATTTATTTGTAAAAACTATTTTAACAAACTTATTTTTGACATAATATATAAATAAATGTATATATGTCTTATGTGATACGTCTATATCAGTAAGTAACTATAAAGCAGCTTCACATTTTAACTCGCGTTTTGAAAACTAGTATTATTTTTTATTATGGTATGTATTGAAAGCTAACCCATCATATAACTTTACTACCACCAGCGATAACAACCTTACTATTAAGAACTACCATATTTGCTTAATATATATAATAGCAATAAATTGAAAAATCTAAGCTGATGAAAAAATAGAAGGAATAATGTTGAATAAAATAAAAATGCAAGAAGACAAGTACTTTCGTACAGATTCATTCTATTTTTGCACTAACGTTCTTAATAATATTATATAAACTGTTCTATAGATATTCTAGAGCAATGTTTGTTTAATACATTTGTTTTGTTGGTACTAAAAATTTTGGTGGTATTTTATACTGAGTACCAAGAATATAGACTTACATATATATATATATATATATATTGTGGTATAATAAAATTGGTAACATTAGATTACATTGGTAACGGTTAGTAGGCAATATTGGTGGTAAGATAGCTGGTTTGTCTAGCTTACGCTAGTAGACATCTCACACTTTTAATGTGTGTATACTTTGGGTGCAATATAACATCCTAAATAAATTCACATCACGTACTCGTGGAAGAAACTTTAATGTTTCTATCAAACTATTAAAAAAAAAAAACACACACACAAAAATGGACTCCTTTTTATAAAAATAGGGCGAACTAAAGTTCGTGAAAGCATAAGAGTGAGTGTACAGCACTTTAAGTTGTGCTTAAAGAATTTGGTTTAAATGGAAACCTTATACTTGTAGATGTTTTATTATATAATTTTTATATTTATTTTTTTTTTTCGGTTGTGACCAATGTTTTAAAAGTTGTGCAGCAAGTGGTGGTCTAATTGAAAATATTACGTAAGTTATTGTTTTTTAAACATTAATGTTTTATAAAAAATAATTTTATTAGAAAAACTTTTCATCTGATAAAAATGAATTTTTTATTTATTTATTTATTATTATAATGCATAGAATAAAAAAACTTTTTCAACAACAACAAAAAAAAAACAAACAGCCACATACAAAATTAAGAAGAAAAATAATTAAATAAATAACAAATTAACGATTACATAGAAGTATGAACATGGCAACTTGCCACTATGACATTAACAAATGAAGTTTGCATTTTTATTTGTTTTTCATCCTTTTTTTTTTGCATGTTTTTTCCTATTTCGTAACAAGAAAAAATTAATAAACTAAATGAAATGTAAAAAAAAAAAATAAAAAGTAAAGCAGCAAAAAAAAAAAATACAAAATAGAAACCTTTTTGGTCTTGTTTCTGGAAAACTTTGTGTCTTACAAGTGAATAAACAAACCGACAAACAAAAAATTAAAATAATACGAAACAACATTAATAGAAACCAAAAAGAACACAACAACAACAGCAACAAGAAAGAAAAAAAAAATTGTTTAAGTCAATTAATAAGGGCAGAGGTAGGGTAGAGATAACAAAAAAAAAAAAAAAAAAAATGAAAACATAGAATAAAATAAAATTAAAAAACAAAATTAAAGAAAATAATCTTTAATATAAAAGATAAATAAAGCAAAGAAACACGCAAACATTGAAATAGAGACAATATATCTTTCATCTTATTTCACCTACAAACAAACACCCAGAGAAAATATTATATGTACTCTCTACTGTATTATAATCATACATAGCTTGTGTAATCAAAATAAATTGCTAATCTTCATAGTTGTTTTGTTTTGGTTCTTCTGTTATGTATACTGTTCTTATAATCTTTACAAGCAAGTAACACAACACCTTCTAACTCATTGCATACGAAAGATTTTCTCTATATCCAATTCATCCTCTTGTTTTTGCTTTATTATTACTTTTATTTATGTATTTCTTCTATTTTCCTTATGTCATACACATATTTCTTAAACCTTAGAATAAATTCTTGGCATTCATCATCAGAATCAACATCACAATCATTATTTTATTTGTTTATATATAATATTTTTTCTTTTATTTTCCAAAAAGAAAAATAGAAAACTTTGTCCATTGCATACGCGTCACATATTATAACAATAAAAAAAAAATAACATAAACTAAAAATTTTATTTATAAAACGTTGCAGACCTTCATCTATATGAAAACGGAATAGGAAATATTATTATCACCAACATTTGGCTAAAGTTTTCATCTAGAATTTTATCCTATTTTCCAAAAAGAAAAACAAAAAAGCGTTGATTTTTCTTCTTTTTTTTTTTACTTTGATATTATTTTTCTCGTTAATTTCTATACTTTTTTCTTTTTGTTCTTCTTTGCCTACTATACTTTTCATTTTTGCTACATTGTCTGTCCATTCATTTATTCGTTGATTTGTACCATTCGGACCATTTAGTTACTAACAACAGCAGCAGTGGGAACCAACAGAAAAAAATAAATAAAGTAAACCAAACGCCTCCAGTACAATTATTACAAATTATCAAAGTTTTTCAAATAGAAAACTTTTGTACGCCTTTACATTTCACCTCTTTCTTCACTTATTTTATCAAAATCATATAGAGTGAAAGACACATTGTGACAATCCAAGTGTACCATCGCATATATCTAATAAAATATAGAAATAAATATATATTTCGAAATATAAAAGAAAGTAAAAAACAACAAAAGAATTATAGAAATGAAGAAAGATTAGTTTATACGAAGCTAAGCTATTCATTTTGTTTGCAGCCCTTCTTAGTTACTGTTTTTCTTTTCTTATTCTATTTTTCCCTTATAATAAATATATCTAGCTATAATTTTTAACCTTATAACGAATGATTAAAATGATCGGTGCACACTTTGCCTTTAATTTACTTTTAAACAAATTAAAAAAAGAAAATGTTTTTCTTTAACATTAAAATGTTGTCGCGAACGTATTTGCTTATTTCAAATTATCATCAACATTTTGCACCTTGATGCCCCTTATCCATACTTAATTTCTAGTTTACTTTTTTATTTTTTATTTACTTTTTCCTTTTCAATTCTTAATAAATTTACGTGGTAATGGTGTTAAATTAGGGAGCAAAGTAAATGAAATTAAAATAAAGTTTAAATGTGAAGCCATTTAGCCTCTCCATCTCCAATAATCATACGCCAATATCAATGTATCAAACTGATTAAACTTGTCAAAAATATTATAACGTCAGTGATTAGCTAAGAAAATTTCTAAACGAACTTTTATTTTAACGGAAAAACAAGAATATAATAATAAAGTTAGTTACTTCTGTGAATTGTTCAATAATCGACCAAAGAAAAATAAAATTTATAATTTATATATATGTATATACATATTTATACTTTAAATACAGCAAGTATAAAGGGAATATTCATGTTTTTCTTATTCTCTTCTTTTTATTTTTTTTAATAAAAATTTAAACTAAAAAGAAAAAATAATAATAATAACATTTCATCTTCAAGAAAACTGCTAAAAAACTTTTCTGCAATTCTTTAAAAGTTGAACAGTTGACAAAATGTTAGACAGAAATACCGTTGAGGGTGCGTCAGAGGGAAAAAACTTCATTTTATTCTCTTACCGTATTTCTTTCATTTTTTCTATTTTTAATTTCAACTATGAATAGTATAGTAAACGACACACCCAACCCTATACATATTGACAAAAAATAAACAAAAAGAAAATATGTATTAGAAGAAAGAAGAATTCTTAACATAAAAAAAAAATCGTCAAACATAACACACGAGAATAAAAACAAAACAAAAAATTTGTACAAGAAACAAATAAATAAGCTCAAAAGCAAAAGAAAATATTAAATTATAAAAGAAAACTTAAATAAATGAAAAGAAAAAAAGAATAACGCTATGGTCATGTCAAATTTAAATTTTAAATTTGCAACGTCGGCAACCAATTTTTTGCAACTCTGTTCGCTATTAAGGATGTTTTTATTTTTTAAATAAAAACAAGGAAAAAATAAATAAATAAAAATTTGTTACGTTTCAGTTTTTTTATTTAATTTTTGGTGTTGGTTGTAACCATCGTTTGCATTTTCCTATATATTGACGGAAATGTTTTATTTTAACAAATCGAGCCCACCAAATATGTAACATCAACCCAAATTTTACGTATAAAATTTTTTTTTTTTTCAAAATATAAATAAATATTTTCACTAAACAGCAAACACACCAGTTGATGCTTCTGCGTCCACATAAAATAATGTCAAATTTTTCATGTTTTCTATTTTATTTCTCTCTATATATATTTCTGTAACTTTTACTATTCTTTATCTGCGCTTCACTCAGACCATACTGTACATTTCGTTCTTGTCACACTTTGTCTTTAAAATAAACCAACAACAAAGAACATGACAAAAGGACACACTTGTTCAAAGTTTCTTACGAGTTATGCGAACATATTATAACGAAACAAACAAAAAAAAAAAAAATATGAAAAATAAAAATATCCTTGGAAATTTTGTTATTTTATCTTTTTTATATTTTTTGTTTTTAAATAAGGGAGGAATGGCGCGAAATATATATCAAAAAAAAAAAAATTTCGTATACATGCAAAAATTTCAAATAATATATATATATATATATATATATATATATATGTGCAAAGTTTTTCTTTTTTTTTTTGTCATTTATTTATTTATTTATATAAAGCTAGATATGACAAAAAAGAAAAGAAATGTACAGATATACAACTTAGTGCTGGAAAAATAAAATCAACAAAAATGTAAAAATTAAAAGAAAAACAACAAAGAAAAAAAACGTTAACAATAACAAAAAAGACAAGCAGGTTGATATTAGGCGAAAAAACGCAAAGAAAATATCTATTTTATGTTTTTTTTTTTTTTTTGCACAGAATAAACGAATACATATATGTATATATAAGTTAAAGAAGAAACAACACAACGTGAACTATACACAGAGAAAATGTTGTCGACAATATTACCCATAATGTCTATAGAATCTCTATGTGTCATATATGATTGGGCGTGATGATGTAGGGTTATAGAGTATTTGTTATTTTAAAGGGAGCTTTGGGGTGCGTTTGTACTACATATATATATATTTTACGTTTCTCTTTTCCAAAAATAATGGTATGATAAAATGTGTAGTTTATAATGTTTCTATATACACAGTTAACAGCGTGTGTCGTTCGTTTCTATACTCTTAACTCAAGTCAACTTAATTCAATGTTCAGCTTATATATTTACATAGCGGTAGTATATTATATGTTTGCATAAAAACGCAAAAATGGCATTTTATCCTTAGGCAAAATATACATGACAAGTATGTTTTACAAAAATATATATAGAAAGCATAGCTCTAAGCTTTTACTTTATATAGTTTTGTTTGTTTCTTTCATTCCAAAAATATTATCACTGTCTATTTTTCTTTAAAACATCATTTTTTAATTTTATTTTCTATTTTTTTGTTATCATTTCTAGTTCTAGTTATATATTTACTGTATATCTATTAAGTTTTACATTTACGTTTTTTTTAAAGTAAATTAATGTTTTTTTTTACATTATGTAAACAGAAAAAATGATGAAGAAAACATGATAGACAGACAGATAAGCTTACAACAGGGAACATATAAACATTTGTACAGCAAATATACGAAATAAATAAACAAAATACCAGAATATAATAAGAAAGAAGTTGAAAAAAGCATAGAAACAACAAAAAAACGCACAACAAAAAGCAAGAAAAATTTAAAATAAAATAAACTGTAAAACGAAACACGTTTATTTGGCAGAATTGGTGCCTATTCTATGTTCTACTACTGTTTTTATTTTGCTTCGTTTTCTTGTTGGTTTTGCCATGTTTTACTAAGTAATACATAGACCTTCATGTTTACCACATTACAACAATAGAAAGACTACCGAATAGCGCGTGGGTACAATACTTAATGAATTTTTCATTTTGTCTGGTCGGGTCGGTTGTTTAAGAGTCTTTTTGCTTTTTTAAGTTTTCTCATAAATAGCACAAAAGATGCAAATATTTTTTTCATGAAGACAAAATACAACATTGACAACAGCAACAACAACAAAAGAAATAGTTTATGCAAAAGATTAAAGCACATATTTTATGATGTTTTTTTTCTTTGCTTTTTTCATTCTTTTTTTGTATTTTCTTTTTGGATGATAACGATGTTTCACAGTAAATGCGTTTGACTTTTACATGTGACGATAAGTACTAAACAAAAATTGGAGGATACAGAGAATTAAAACGGAAGCTAAACCGTTTGTGGATAAAATAAGCATGAAATAGGTAACAGGGAGACAAACGACAAAAAAATAGCTTATATTGTTCTTTGGTGTTTGATCATCAATCAATGACATCAAAAGAGGAGTACTATTCTCTGTATAGCAAAGTTACAAATATGATTATATTTCTCATTATTTCTAAGCACCATTTTTCACATGTTTGCTTCTCTTCCAAAGCATGTATCAAAACGTAGACACAATCTTTATATTGAGAAACGATATCAAAAGATGATCGAACTTCCGCCCATATTGTGCTTCTTATCAATAAACAAAATCATCAACCAAAAGACATATTGGACGCCAAAGCAATTTGCCACCCTCAAAGCAAGGCCGCTCATCTACCAAAAAAAAAAACATATATGTAATTTCTAATTTTGCTACCGCAACAACATTCTTTATATGAAAATAAGAATATGAGTATGATAATGACATACAATAATAGCCAAGGCGTTTAATGGTTTTATAAATACAGACGCACAGTGAATTAATAAAGTATGAGAATGATGAATCAAGATACAACTTATATTGATGGTAAACAGTTTGACTTCAAGTGTTTTGTAATTAATAATGTTGAGCTACAACTACAAATACGGCTACAAAGCACTCATATTAAGACTAAAGCTACTGGAACTGCTGTTACAGTGCAAACAATATTGTACAAGAATGTGACAGGAGGAAAGACTACAAGAACGCGACATCAAGAACAAAGTTGACGATGTAACATCACTATAGAATGCATAACATAATATTTTTACCATTAACTTGTATTTGCTTTGTGTCTATAGAACATTACTTTATGCTCTTAATATAGGTTAATAATTATGTAACGTATTAAAAAAGCAAAATAATAATAATAATCCAATAACAATAGCGGCATACCCAAAATATATTTATTTATTTTATAAAAAAATTTATTTATTTATTTTTCTACATAACATAAATATATATATATCTCCGTATGTATATATGTTTAACACATAAAAACGATAAAAGACTATTTTGTTGTTCGAAGATTAGTTTAATAAATTTCTTGTCAATGGCTACCCTTTTTATCTTTTGACAAAATCTGTTTATTTGTCTCTTCATTCTATAACAAAACCGAATTTTATAACTCTTTGTGCCTTGTCTTTTTAAACTTTAACTGGCATAACTAGAAAATTAAAATTATAAATAAAATATCTTTAAAATAATAACCCGTAACACGTCATAGGTTCAAAGGCTTTAAAAGTTGACAACATTTAAAATTGATTATTCTTAAATGGACAATAAACGACTGGTAACAAAACTATTTTTAATTAACTAACTAAATCTACATAAAAGCTTCCATAGTTTTGCAAAATCAAAAAGTAAATACAGATTTTGATTTACAATATTTTCTTATTGTTTTCAACATTAATTCATAAGCACCTGCATGGCTCGTTATAATATTTAGTTTTACACTGTAGGTTACCCTATTTTCTTATATTTTCTTTGCCTACTTTATATATTTATTATCCATTTTTCTTCAATAACACCAGCAACAACGAGAAAATTAAAAAAAAACAATAGTAAAAAGAGAATTATAAAAAATGACAACAAGTAAGTAGCACAAAATAATAAACTGTTTAACATATTTTATATTGCTTCTGGTTCATATATTTGTATTTATATCTTATACAATATTCTTTTTATACACATATTTCATCTCATTTTAACATCCTTTAGATAAAATGTATACAACAGTATATGCTATTTAAAATATTTGCAGCCAAAAATTGCATGTGTCAACGTTTTTAAATATATATTTTCAGTTAAAATGTTATTTTGTTGTTGATATATTTTTTTATTATTATTATTATTATTATTATTATTATTATTATTATTATTATTATTATTATTATTATTATTATTTATTTTATAATATAAAATTTACTCTTTTTATTTTATAAAAACAAAGAAAAAATACAGAGCATATTTTTTTTTATTTAGTTAAATAAAACTGAAGTAAATTCGCTTACTAAAATCAAACCAAGTTATTTCATACGAAATACAAGCCTCCAAGTATACAGCATTTTTTATTTTCTTTGCCTTCCATATTTTCCTACACAAGATAATATATATATACATATTTTTATTGTCCTATATATTCACCCTTGTTCAGCATGATAAAAACCAAAAGAATCTAATACTCTTCTGCTTCCCAGAATTGTATACTATACCATTGCCAGTCAACTACTGCTCCTATATATTTAATACTATATAAAGTATACTCCTTCTGGGTCTGGCTGCCTGAATCATTGTATAATAAAAGCTATATAGAAAGACTATACAATATAGTAGAAAGTGGAGCTACTACACAGAAAAACAGATGATTCACGCGCACCGTTTGTACGAACGAATAAGAAGATGAAGTCTTGAAATTATTGATTCTTGACTGTGTATATATTTTGTTCTTTCTGTAAAATATGACGAACAAAGTATAGACATATTTATAGTATAAATAATATAAAGTAACTGGATACTAAAAATGCAGAAGACGGCTACACAAGACTCTCTCTTATATTATTGTTGTAAGTATGACGGTACAATATTATATTGAAGAAATTATAATACATATTTATATATATATATATAACTATATATAATAATGAATTGTATGAAATGGTGATGATGACCGTATGTATTTGAATTTTGGCAAACAATACTAATTTCAAGCAAGAATTATATTGTATATAACCATCTTTACCTTCAAACACTTTTCTTTGAATCAAACAATATAAACCAGTCAACCAAACCATATTTCTTTCAAAAGAAAGGATTTTCTTATTTTCTTCATCACCCATAACCATATATATATATATATATATATATATATATATATGCATATTAACAAAAAATATACATAACAGGAAAATATATATTATATGAATGTATATTTCATATATAAAGCCACAGCCGCCTTTACAAACATCCAAATCTGTATTATATTTCATTTTCATATTCAACAAACATCCATCCATTTCGTATTATTATTATATATATATTTCATTTTACACATTACATCACATAGTAAATATCATTTATAAATTTCACGTGTATCGAATAATCATATACATATATGTATATAATAATATATATTATGAATATAAAATAAAACCAATCTATATATATTTACGTACGAATAATAAAAAATATATAAAATAAATAAAGAATATTTAATTTCTTTTTATTTATCAAAAAAAAAAAACAAGACTTTTTGGTGAATAAATTTTTCTATTTTACATCTTTTTTTTTTAGATTTTTAATGAATTATTTTATTTCGTTAGATTTTATTTGTGTTCGCACAATCAGAGAATGTCAGCAAATAGTAATAAAAGACAATAAAAATAATATAGCTTGACTAACTAAATAGGATTCATCAAAATGCTGTAAACAAGATGTAATAGTCAGCAATTGTTGCAGAAGCTTTAAAATATACAAAGGACGAGACATATAGACATAAGGCCAAAAAAAAAAAATAATAATAATAATACTTAACGTTTAAGTTTTAATGTTTACTGGCACTGATGTGTGGTTAAATGTTGATTGTCTTAACAATAAAATTTTATGTCTCTTTAATAATGGAAAATTACCTTCTACCAGGCGCCTCCATTGTAATTTTATACTTTTAAACATTTAATTGTTTTAAATAAAAATTTATATCGTTTCCAATTTAATCATTAAAAATATGTAAATAAAAACAAATAATAAAGATAATTTATTTTGAACTAGTCGAGCTATAATTTGAAACGGAAAGATACAAAGTAAATGAAGTAACACTTTTAGTAGCAAAACAAAACAAGGCCTCACTTAACACTAGCTACAAACGAATGTTTGAATGTAGCCTTTCACTTATTCAACTTCTATTTTATTCTGTATACTCTTATTATTTCTTTTTTTTTTTTATTTAACATTACATTTTCAATTCTTTTCCTTCTAGATTGCTTATTTGCTTTACAGCTTTTGTTTATATTTCCCTGTCCATTTTCCCTTTTTTTACTTGTTTGTAATACTTTTACTGTTTTTTATATGCTTTCATTTACTAAATACATTGGCGTCTCTTTTAAATGCTTTTGAAAATTTATTTATATGAATAACAAAAAATACAAAATATTTTTCTTGAAACGTATAAAAGAATTGTAAAAGGATTTTATTCAATAAACCAATCAAATCATTTCACGACTCTTTAGATTGCTTTATTATTTATTTATTTATATTTTTAACAAATTTTCTTTTCTGTATATATTTTCTATACTTTGATTCAATTAGAATAGAATATGTTTGTATATGTATTGAAAGCGGAAGGCTTTAAGCTTACTCATTTTTTTTGGTTTGGCCATCGCGAAAAGAATTTAATACTCAAGATAAGAAAGAAAAACTTTTAACAAAAAATGCTTACACATCTTTATATTCATAGAGCACATATCCATTTGAATACTTAAATATTTTGTTAAAAATAAAATAATAATGAATATTCTTTACTTATCATCAAAATCCGTTTTTGACAATTCCGGAAACACTATTTGGCAGCATATCAATGACCGATATTGAAGTGTAAGATCTGTTATTTTTCTATACAAGTAAAAAATAGTTTTTTTTTTTTTTTTTTTTTTTTTTTAACAAAGCATTTATTTAACACTTTATGAAAATACAATCTAGTCTCCTGGACTAATAAGTAATTTAATTCTAACTTAAATTGCTAATATATAAATGTATATAAGTATTAAATGAAATCTTCTTATTGAGATTTCATATCTTCTTCCGGGTTAGTTGCTCATACAACATTGCTCATAGATGATTATATTTACATCAACTCAAATGGTTTAGTCCTTTGAAGTCTTCGTGTTATATCAGTTTCCTCTAGGAGTCTAGCTGCTTCTAGATTAACGTGATTTTCGAGCCTGTCTCTATGTCTCCTTGCATTTTTTCTAATTTCATGAGTTACCAACTCAACGTTTAAGTCCTTATGGAGGTCAGTATTTCTAATGTACCATGGTGCATTAGTAATGCTCCTTAAGACTTTATTCTGAAAACGTTGAATAATGCTAATGTTGCTCTGTTTGGTACAACCCCAAAGTTGTATACCATATGTCCATATAGGTTTCAAAATTTGCTTGTATAATAAAAGCTTGTTGTTTATTGAAAGTGAAGAATTTCTTCCTACCAACCAATATAACTTCCTAAATTTTATTTCTGCTTCTTCTCGTTTCTTTTTGACATGCACTTTCCATCTTAGTTTAGCGTCTAGCGTCATGCCTAGGTATTTAGCAGTGTTTGCGTAAGGTACTATTTTCTGTTTGATTGTAATCGGAATATATTCAAGCCTCTTATTTGTAAAGTCAACGTGAGCTGATTTGGATTCGTTTAATTGTATTCGCCAATTATTTGTCCAATTTTCTATTTGGGTTAAGTATATTTGCAATTTACGAGTTGACTCTGCATTATTTTCCCCAACTGCTAGGATAGCTGTGTCATCCGCAAATGTTGCAATGGTGTTATTTTCTGGTACAGGAAGGTCACTGGTATATAGTAGATATAAAACTGGACCTAGCACGCTACCTTGGGGTACTCCAGCTTTAATATCTTTCATTTCTGAAAAAGTGTCTTCTACTTTAATCCTAAATAATCGATTTTTTAGGTACGATTCTAGGATTTTGGCTAATTGTGGCGGTAATAAAGTTTTAAGCTTGTGGCATAACCCTTCGTGCCATACTTTGTCAAAAGCCTGAGCTACATCTAAAAATAGTGCAGAACAAACCTTTTTCTCTTCTAGCGCTTTCTCAATAACGTTAGTAATTCTGTGAATTTGATCTATTGTTGAGTGTTTATTACGAAAACCAAATTGGTGGCTCGGAATCAAACCTTTTTTTTCTATGATTAAGTTTAGCCTTTTAATTAATATTTTCTCAAATAGTTTAGATAGAACTGGCAGCAATGATATTGGCCTATAAGATGTTATGTCTTGTGGCGGTTTCCCAGGTTTTGGAATCATTATTACCTCAGCAATTTTCCATAAACTAGGTACATATTGCAATTTAAACGCTGCATTTATGAGCATGGTGATTTTAATTATTGCTTTTTTAGGCAAATTATGAAGAATTTCTCCAGTGATTAGGTCGTAACCTGGAGCTTTCTTTTGTTTAATGTTAAGTTTTATTTCTTTTATTACTTCTCTTGTAGTTGTCAGTTTTATATTTTGTATATCTTGATAAACTTCGTTTGTAAGGATCTCCTCGTTATTCAGGTTTGAACTATTTTCGTTTGGCTGAAAAATAAGTTCCAGATATTCTGCAAAAATTTTAGCTTTATCACTATTATTTTTAGCCCACGTTCCATTAGCAGTCCTGATTGGCGGAATTTGCATTATTGGACGTTTAAGCTTCTTTGTTGCTTTCCACAGAGAGTAGTCAGTGTTTCTATCATTGGTAAGATTTTTTAAAAAATGATTCATTGATTTATTTTTGATTGCTTTGATTTCTCGTCTTAGTTTTTGAGTAAGATTGTTGAATTTCTTTTTATCTTGTGGTGCTCTTGTTTGTTGCCACGTTTTTCTTAGTTTTCTTTTTTCTGCAACAAGTTTTTTTATTGCAGTAGAATAATAATTTCCTTTTATTATAAATGTTTGTTCTGGGGTGTTGTCTTTGGCTGATTGTTGTACATCCTGCACAAATTTATGCACCTCTTCTTCAAGTAGATCTTCACTATTAAGATGAATACTCAAGTCAGTCTTTTCTGCCAACGAATGTTTGAAACCCTCCCAATCAGTGAGTTTATTTACCAGTGCTGGAAAACCTTTCTTCTGGATAATTTTGTCACTTAATATCATAAGAATCGGAGAGTGGTCCGAACTTAGGTCAAGATTTTCTTCTAATTGTATGTTATTCACTGATATGTTTTTGATTATGAAGAAATCAATTAAATCAGGTATTTTATTGGTATCAGTAGGCCAATATGTTGGCTTTCCGTTGGACAAGGCTTCGCAACCGTGTTTTCTGATAGCATTTAATAGTTCTCTGCCTTTAGTTGTTGTAAGCCTGGAACCCCAATGAATATTTTTTGCATTAAAGTCTCCACCAATTACAAACTTATTGCCTAATTTACTAAAAAAATCCAAGTAATTTTGCTCTTTTAATGCATGTTTTGGCGGGCAATAAACTCCAATTACAGTTAAAATACTATTTTTATTTTTAATATTAACAGCTGTTGCTTGGATTTCTTCTGTTATGTACTTTAATTCTTCATAGTGACAAAGATTATTTTTTATTATAACTGCACTACCCCCTCTGGCTTTATTTTCAGGATGAATAGTGTGATAAATTTGATAATTTTTAAATTTTATGTATGATTGTTTTGTAAAATGAGTTTCCGAAATAAGGCATACATCAATTTTTTCCATATCGAGGATCAACTGCAATTCTTGTTGGTGCTGCAGAAGTCCATTGGCATTCCAACATAAAATTTTAATTTTGTCGGCCATTTTTCTGTTTAGAAAAGCATCCTTTGATGCTTTGCTCTAATTTTTGAATCCTTACGTCAAATGATTCTAATTTGTTTAAAATCATTTGTAATGTAATATTTATATTTAAATTATTTGTGTTATCAACTTTAACTTGATTGTCGGCTATTGGTATCCTTTGATCAAGGTTACCTTTAACAGTCGAAGCCACAGCCACAGGAGTGGCGGCTGGTTTAGCTGATTGTTTTTTATTGATTGTAGTAGGTTTTCCCGAAATTGATGGTAATTGCTTACTACTTTTTTGTGGTTGAACTTTAGTTCTTAAATTTTTATCTTTTAGCTGTTGCTTTAGGATAGCTTCTTTGCAGCCTCGATAGTTGGCTGGATGAGCTCCTTTGCAATGTACACATGTTGGTTTCTCATTTTCGATTTTTGTACACATGTGTGTAAAATGATTGCCTGTGCATTTGACGCACCTAGGTCCGTTGCTACAGTAATTTTTAGTGTGCCCATAGTCTTGACACTTTTTGCATTGTGGTATGAGTCTTGATCTTCTTAGCGGTAGAATATTTACATTACACCGCAGTATAGAGGTTATTTCATATATTTTGTTTATGTCCTCATCCGGATTAAATGTTAACATAAACATGTTTAATGGTAATTTTGTGCCATATTTTAATTTGATTGATGCTTCAATCGCCATGAACCCTTTCTTTTTGAGGTCCTCAACTATCTTTTCTGGTTTGCATGTGTGGTGCAAATTAATTGCCATTACCCGAATAGGCCTATTTTGCTTATTCTCATAGGTATGCCATGAATAGCCTGCATCAGTAAGCAACTTAGACGTAGATCTATAGTCCTCACTATTTTCAACATTTAGTTTAATGCTATTTTTTTTAATTAGCTTCGAACGAAACTTTTCGTCTGGTATAGTTGATTTCACTTTTTCGTAAAGTGAATCATAATCTGTCACACCATCTATTATCAATGGAGGTGGAGGTGGGTTTTTTTTTGGTCCTTTGTAAATACTCTTTCCATTAGTCACTATTGTTTGTGGGGGAGTTAGAGTATTGTTTAGTTTCCTTTTCTTGTTTTTTCTGCTTTTTTGAGTGATCCACTCAGGTTCAGTTTCATCCGCGAGCTCATCTGAGTCAGTGGCGTACTCAATATTTTTTTCGCAAGAATTACTTTTGGCACCACAGCTACAGTAAGCCTTTGCTTTAAATTCGTCTAATTCTTTTTCTAACATTTTTATACGCTCTTCCATATGAGCAACTATCTTCTCTTGCTGGATGTTTATTTTATGCGCATTCATCAATGCTGCGTTAGCATCAACGTCGGCACTAATATTTTTTTCTATATCCGAAGTAAAAGCATGTTTCACTTGCGGTTTTGATGGTTGAGCATTTTTATTGCTCAACATTTCTTGTTGTTTCATTTCTCTTGAAGGAGAACGAGACAATTTCTGACTTCTTTGGAAGGGATTTGACATTCCATCCAAGATTTCAAAGCGATTGGCACGGAGTGTGAAAGAATAGGAAGAATCTTCTTCCTGTGTGCCGGATTTATTTTTTCCAATTTGATTTTTTTTATCCATTTTTTTTTTTTTTTTTTTTAATTTTATTTCTTTAAATAATTAGTGCAATGCACTTACACCGGACGGTGTCACTTTACTTTATATATATATATATATATATATATATATATATATATATATATATATATTGTCTTATAAATATATATATTTATGAACCAACACTAATGTTACACTCATACTGCAGATATTGCAGTTTTTATATAATATTAATTAAATTAACTTTAACAAAATATTTTACGTTATGTGTATTATAGGCATTAAAAATGCATAATAAGCACAAAATAAAATATTTTTAAATTAAATTAAATTTAATTATTATTTTTGCTTGCACTCTCACTTTTTGTTGTTGTCACTTCAACACTCAAATTGTGAATGAAGTAAAAAATAGTTAAATTCATTTTTGTATTGTATATTTAGGCATTGCGTCGAATTATGTGATTCGTTTTTTTTATTCTTTGTATTTAATTTTCTTTTCTTTGCCTACTACTCGTATCATTTCTTTATTATTTTTGCTATAATATACTAGCATTTAAAGAGTCAAGCATCATTTGACACATGTGGATTTTCTTTGTTAAAATTAACTATGTATATTCACATTTTATATACATAATTTACTTTATATAATTCATTAAACTACAATTTTTATTTAAACAAAAAATGCGCGAAAAAAATTCTTTTAATTTAAATATTATTTATTTAAATAAATGATTGTTTTTATAATAAAATAAATATCAGTGATTTATTAGAAAATAGATAAATAACTTTATCGGAAATGGAACAAAAATAAAAATGAAACAGAAAGAAAAACATCAAATTAAAAGTAACAAGTATTTAAAGGAATTACGTGATTTTATTTAAAGAATGCATTTGGAATGTAGTATAGTACAGAAAATTTAAAATATATATATATATAGTTGTTATTGCTTTGTTATCAATTTAAAACAAAAATTCTTTTAGTGGTGAACATACCATTATTAACAGTTTTAAAACATTTTCTTTATAATGTTACTACAACCGATAATAATATTTCCAAGTAATATAGTTCTGTCTTCACATATTTCTTAAATTTATTTATTTATTTCTTTATATTTTTTTTTCCTTTTAAAAAATAGTATAACACTTTGTTTTTATTTAAATTGAACTTGATACAATTTCTATTTACACGACAACAATTTATAAACTTCTAAACAATTGCATGATAATTTGCATTTAACGATTGGAATTCAATAATACGAATCAATTTCCATGAACATATTTCTATCCATATTTTCTTTTTAGTTTTTTTTTTTATTTTATAACAAATCTACATATTTTTCTCGATTTTATTTACAACACAAAAATGTATTACAAATATTTCAAATTATGTCATCGTGTTTCAAATTTATATTACTTTACTGTAACTATTACTAAATAATATTCAAATCTGCATTTCAATTTTGCTGTCAAGTTTTCTATTAATTGAATACATTAATACACAATATTTGTCATACATGCAAATATTTCTACTACAAAAGTAGCAAAAAAGCAAAATAAGCAACGCATTGCATATGGAACAGTCATATAGAGTAACATTTTTTATTTGTAAAAAAAAAAAATAGAAAATATAAAATGACGCCTCATATACCAACCAACGAAATAAGGAAGAAATAAAAATATAATTTTAAGTAAAGAAGAATAAAAACAAATTATACGTAATCACAGTATTTTGTACCAAAGAAAAATAAAAAAGAAATCAGAAAAGGAAAAATAAATACTATTTTCTGTTAAATTAAACAGCAACAAATACGGAAAACAAATAGAACTTTAAATTGGCTTTATACAATTAAATTTATATCTAAATATATTATATACAAAAGTTAAATAAAAAACAATAAAGAAAATGAGATGTGGAACAAATAAAAATAATAATAATAATAATAAATAAATATATAAATAACATCTTCCGCCAGTACCTAAATAACAATTATACTGCCACATAATGGAGTAATTGGCTGAATCGATATAACCAATCTGGAAAATATTTTTCCGCAAATATGAAAGGTGGTCGCCCACCTAAATAAATTTTCATTGAATTAAACACCCACATCTATATTTACAGAATAACACTTATAAAGAGATGAAACGTAAGGCATAGCATACTCTAAACCTATAGACTTAATATCTAAACCAAATTTTTGCCATACATTTTACATTATATAGACAAATCGATTCGCTAAAACACGACCACACTCTGCACTGTTCGTCTTTATGCACCAACAACAATAATAAGTAAAGTCACCTCGTAGCAATATCATCATCTATACATAATATATAACATATTATCCACCTTTCTAATTCTCATACCAATTCAGCGAAAATAAAATTCCGGAACACTTTTAAGATGGTAATTGTATGTATGTACATTTTAAATATAACATATACGTATATAATAGGCTGTTATCAATATAAGATGGTTTTGGATATATGTGTTCACCATTTAAAATTAGAGCATCGATTTTTACGTCCAAAAACTAAAATGAATAGAGAATGAGATAAGGCTTTAACGAACAAATAAAGAATAATAAAAATGATGACAACAACAATTACATTATATCGTTATTTAGTAAACCAGTAACTTTAAGATTTCTGATTGCTTTTGTAGTTGATAAAAAAAGCGCAATAAACAAACAAGCAAATAATATAATAAGACAACAACCGAAAAAAAATAAAGAACAACTAGCTCTTGTTGGATGGTTGGTTGGTTGATTTTCATTTTTAAGCATCAGATGAGAATAAAGATTTTATCTTCGAATTTATTATATCGCTTATTGAGAGAAATAGTTGAACGTGAAAAATGAAAACCAAAACAGTACATGTCTAAATTAAGAAAGGGATGACGAGTAAACCGTGAAATAATTAAGCCAAATGGATTTACTTTATTAAAACAAAAAGAATAAGATGAAGAAAATTAAAAAGAAGGATTTTTTGAACCCTTAATAATTATTTATAAAGATATCAGTATGAAAAAATCAAAATAAATAATAAATGAGTGATATATTATATAATCCATTTATGTCCAGGAATCAAACTAAAGACTGAATTTTAATACCATTATAGATTTGTTTTAGAGCCAGATGCTCAAAACAACTAAAATTTTACGGCGTCCCATAGGACCGTTCATATAAAATGGTTGACAAATAAACTTCCGGTTATTTATAAATAAATAATAATCCAAATCATTGTGTAGGCTTATTGTTTAGCCAGCATCTCTATTTCAAATAAGGCAATAAAATTATATATTCATAATTTAACAACATTAAATATACAATGTATGTATGTAAATCTTTCATCCTACGCTACATTGCATTTTGACTGAATATTCTACCTACACTGTCTAACCTTGAAGTAGATAGTCGTAAAGTTGGAAATTCGTTTGAGTCTTAGGCGATGTTTGTTGTTAAGCACATTTATTTTATTACGGTAAATAATATATCTAAAATACAAAAATCAAAGAATAAAATTCCTTAAATATATATATTCTACATTGTATAAATGCCCATTTAAGTGTGCTCATAATAATTATATTAATTTAGAATCCGCAGACAAATTGAAAAAGATATTATTCATAACTAAACATAAACAATATATCTTCAAAAAAAAAGAAGAAAATTTCAAAAAAAAAAGAAGAAATCTTGAAAGCATATTTAAGAAAATTTCCCTTACAAAATTCACAAAATAGCAATAAAGAACAGGATGATGATGTTAAAGCAGTTACTATTTTGTTAGAATGATGGTGAAATTAAATTATGTGGTATGATGAATGTGGTGATAAGAATAAATGTCTATGTACCAAGGGTGTTTTTTAACTCAGTAAAAGTTAAGGCTATTTATGATCCAATAGAATAATATCGCGGAGACATGCCACAGACATTGTGTCTAGTAACAGAATACTAAAAAGTACAAATATATATATATATATATATATATATATATATATATATATGTTTTCTGCGTTAATATTTGTTATATAAAAGATGGTAATATATATATAAAAAAAGAAAATATTATAAAGCAACAAATAAATAAACTAGAACTAGACTAAACATAATTTAGTTAGCAGTAAAGTATGACATTCTGGATTGTTATGTTATATATATATATACTTGATATTGTTGTTGCTTAATGATAAACAATGACATCAGGCCGCGATCACAAGTTAACCACAAAATGACAACCACTGTATAATTTTCAACAATGTATTTGTAGTATTTTTATGTACTTGAAGAATAATACAACAATAAGGCTATATAGAATATATAGTAAACATTGAACAGTCAAGACAACAAGTCGTACCAGTAGTGAAGGTTCATAGTCATTTGATATATTAAAAAATATGGGACGAGATTTACAATACACGGCACAAATAAGAATAATAATAATACACCAGAGATGCTGATGATGATGATGATGACGATCCTATGAATAACCATCTATAAACTAACGCCGGCAGACAAAATGTACTATTGAATGTAGACAATTTTAAATAGGGAAAAATCATGCAAATCGTTATTTTAATTTTTTTATTATTAAATATTTTCTTCTCTTGCTATTTTTTTTTAATATTTTTTCCTTGTACTTCATGAATATTATAACAACTATGTACAAAGAAAAAAAAAAAAGATTGTATTTACTTCAACCAAGTACAAGTCGGAAAAAGGAAAATGAATTACTGAAATTTCAATGGTATATTTTCACGCAATTACTCCACCTTCAAATGTAGTAATGTTTAATAATATTTACATAAATTCAAATAGTTTAATGAAAGGTAACTTTATGTGGTGTCATTTATTTCATAATAACAAATCAACTAGAAAATGAAAAGCAAATAAAATTTATTAAACGATGTCATAAAATTTTAACAAAAACAACATCAAACAAAAAATAATAAATAAATAAAAATGAAGGAAAGCGTAATAAGGAAATAAAATATAAAACAAAATTTACTATTTTATTATTATATATTTTTATGTTTTATATAAACAACATAATTTTGAACGCTTTCTCTTTGCCTTTCTCTATGAGTGTTTCTTTGATTATATTAAATTAATACTAATTGTATTCAAATTATGACATACATATAAAAATATAATATAACAAAAAAAAAGCTTATAATGGAACTTTTGTACACAAATGTACCTTACATTTAGAAGTAGAAAAAACGTAACTATTTATACTGAACTAGACTTTTATCGTTTTTTTTTTGTTTATATAATAAAACAACGCAAAAGCTAAAAGAAACACAACCAAAAGCATATTATAGTTTTGTGTTATGTTTTTCTTTCATTTTTTATTCGTATACAAAAAAAAATGAAACTTTTAAAATAGGATTACATAACGTGATTATGTATACATTATAGCATATATACACAAAATAGAGAAGGAAAAAACCATAATATCGTTGATTTTTTTTCTTTATTCATTTTTCTTTCATAATTTTTTTTATTATTTATTTATTTCTCTCAATATTTTTTTTTTTGTTGTTACTCTGTTTGCTTCGCTGTTCTTTACATTGTTTTCAAAGAATGATTAAACAAACGGAGAACACGACTTAAAACAAGGCAGAAAAAATAAAGTTGAAAAAAAAAATAAAACAAATATAAACAACAAGTAGAAAACATAAAACAAAAATATTATTATTATATTATAAAATTAAATTAAATTAAATCAAAAAAAAAAAGAAGCAAACACCATACCATAACAGCATTCATTTTGAAATCCATAAAGTTTTTCACTTCGGCTGCCATTTCTCGTAGCAGCAATATTCCATCTTTTCGTATAACTTCAACATCTGAATCTTTGTATTTCTGTAATAAGAAAATATATTTATTTTTTAATTTAACATAAATATGTCTTTAAAATATTTATATGCAATAATTATAACTATTTTAAACTAAGATGTTTAGATATTTTGACAAAAAAACTAATTTCGGAAAATTTTTTTTAAAAAAGAAAAATTAACATGTGAGTCTCATACTGAATGATGACAAGTTTAAAACAAATAGGTGACAAAACTTCTTTGACAATACATATAAATAAATAACATAGATAAATGCATATATGAAATTAAAATTAAAATCAAAAAAACTTTAGTGACAAAAAGTGAAAATACTTCACTTTTAATGATAAAACAATATTCAATTATGTACAAGTTTATTATTTCAGACGTTGTCAATTGTTAAGAGACAAAAAAAAGCATTCATTTTAATAGTATATGACATAACAGTTGATTCCCTTTCATGTAACTGTACATCTTCCTGAGTCTTCTTCCATTAAATTATTGCATACATAAACTATATAATCATAATGACATCACCAATGGCCACCAACCATCTACGCTTTCTAACGCCCATCCCATTTGACAAATTGAAAACAATGCAAAAAAGCTCTTATACTATACCCATGTGCGATATATGAATAGTACACATTTATAAAGAATGTGTTTTATGTATTTTGGTATAGAAAGTTTTCCATCGACGAAATATTGTGAAAATTTGTTCAATAGTTTATACAAGTAATTTCATTAGAGTTTGGTTGTTGCTGGTGTTTTTGGCGTTACTAAAATGTCCCATATTGTTGTATTGAAAAGAACATTTTCTGTCATATTATATGGTGTGATGTTGTGTTTTTGAACAAATATGTTATAACTAGTTACCATCAAATCGATAACTATCAAAAATGAAAAATAATAATATTACAAAATCTCACTATTTGTAATTGAAAAAATAAAAATAAATCGCACAATACAACGGTCAACGAATAGATTATATTAATGATATGAGTTTAATTTTAGTATAACTGATTAAATAAATTTCTTCCTACACAAATAATGATTTATAATATGAATTTGATCTTTTCTATTTAAAATGCTTTTTATACCGAAAAATTTCATAAAGTTCTTCTTTACAAAACAAATATACCAGTTTAGACCACATAAAATATATTTGAGGCTTCTATTATTATTATTATTTTATTGTTTTTCTATGTTTTGTTTTATCTAACTTTTACTACACAATATACACAAGGTGAATCTATTCTATTATTAGTAATTTATTTAAAAAAAAAAGAAGCAAAATACCACTACCTTTATATGCTAAACCCATTTCAAAAGCGTGATATACTCTACTTATATTAATCACGCATAATCATATTTTTATTATAATATTTTTACAATTTTTCTTTTATTCTTTTTATTATTGTATAGCATATTTTTATACATTTAGTTTTGTTGCTTTAATTATTTACCCAAAATAAAAGGACCGCACCTTTTTATCAAAAAAAAAAAACGAAAAAATAATATAAAGAGAAAAATATTTCAAAAAAGGATTAAATTATCTTTAATCAAAAATAAAATTAATAATCATAATAATAATAATAAAAAATCATTTATTTATCTGAAATACATTTTGTATATTATAACAATAGCGTGCAATTAATGAAAGAATATATATTTAGAAATCGAAATAAAAAATTAAAATTCTATTTATTATATTTTTTTACTAATTAATTTCTTTTTTTAACAAAATATAAATTTCTTTGTGCCTTTGTTTATCATAATTATATTTCTAATTATATTAATTACCTTGGCAAGTATTATGCATTAAAGCTAATCATTAATTAAATCAACTATTCAATTAACACAATCATCATTTGAGTGAGCAAATACTTTTTTTACTTTTAAATAGTTAATTGGTTAAACTATAATACTTTTTGGTAGATAAACAACAAAAGAACTAAAAAAAACTTTAACTATATGTTTAAACTATAAAATGTAATTAAATAATATTAATTTAAATAAATAATCATTAATCAAGTATTAATTTAAATGATGATAAATAAGTAAAAATTAAAATTAAATAAAAATATTAATAAGAATAATAATAATTATATTAATAAAAATGATATACAAATCAGCTTATTATAAAAATTTTTGATAAGAATTTATGTGTGAATTACATTAAAATGATAAATTAAAAAAAAAATTAAAGAAACTTTGATGAGAAAAAATAAAGAAGAATAATAGCCAAACATACACCAAAGTCAAATAAGAAAAATGTGAAAACGTTGCTATCGAAAGCATTATATAAGAATGTCAGTGTAGGAAAAAAGGACAACCGTAAAAAAAATTTAATAATTCAAATAAACGCACAAACACAGTTATAGCACAAGTACAAAAGAAAAGCATTGCCATCGCCACTCTATTGTATAATAAGTTCAGTTTTTAGGTGAATTTTTTTTATTTATCGTCCTGTGTGCGTTTGTCCATCTATCCATGCTTTCATCCATCCATCCATCCATCTACTCAGCCAAGCAACGATCTATATCCTGCAAAGCAACCCGACCGATGAAAAATATCAAAAATTTATTTTGCCTACACCTTCTTTTTTATATGTTTCTTCTATCCATGCCCTTTCTCATGAACTAAGTCCATTCTAGGTAGTGCTTATGGTGTGTATTTTTTTTTTCTTTACTTTTTTTTTTATACTAGCAGCTCGTTCTCTTGTTGATCACGCGGTATAGCAATTTGCAAGCCGTGTATATAAATATGAAGCAAATAAAAAATATATAAGACATCGACCCATCCTTAAAACCTCCACACCAAAGTCAAGCACATCTAAGTATGAGAATTGCAAAAAGCAAAAGAAATAGGTTCTCGATTCTCTATTTTATTGAAACGGAAAATCGAAGATGATGGTGGCTGTGGCTGTGGCTCTGACTATGCCGTTTCCCTTTAATATGCTTTTTTTTCGGATTTTTTTTATATTTTTCGTTATAGACTAAGGTGGCATTGTTTTTTGGCAATGGTAACTGAATGAAAGAGAATAAAACAATATTGATATTACTCTATATTCTAACTTATTTGTATTCTTATTTCAATTCTATATTTCTTTTCTTATGCCTGTGGGGTGCTTGTCTATTGTATAAATATAAACCACCCAAGTTACCACAAGAAGAAATAAAAAACAAAGATGACTAAAATAAGGGAATTCATATGTATTTCTATATGATTGTGAATAGAATAACATCAAAAGTAGTCAAAATATATTGAAAGTGTACACTTATTTCTCGGTAAATTCACATATAGCATTTATTTTACATATTACTATTTAGCAAAAATGTAGCAAACCATCAATAATATAACACTAAATTGTGAGCACGAAAATTATATATATATATATATATATATATATATATATCAGTGGCGTTGCGTCATACTAGCGAATGGATGCTTAGCATCCCTATGTTTAGAATTAAAAATTGGACATAAATAAGAATAAATTAAAAATAAAATTTTTTTATTAATTCGCAAAAAATTTCTAATAATATTCATAAATTTTCAAAGAAATCATATTTCATTATGAACTCAATATATATCAACAATATTTCAGTTCAGTTCATATTCACAAGAAAAATTCATGCGTTTTGTTGTTGTTGTGATTTAAATGCGAATGAAGTGGCAAAGCAAAATATAAAGCAATAATGATGTATATTTTTAAAACAAAGAGAATATGGTTAAAATAAGTCTCTCAAAAAAAGCTAGCTTTTTCCAAATTATTTGTATAAAATATATATGTGTGGTAGAACTAGCGATTTGCATAGAAAATTAAATAAAAAAAATACATTTCTCTCAATTTAAATAAATTTTTTGGCTTAAATTTTACTCATTTGGATGCTACAAAAATATTGCTTCACCATGCAATTAATATATATAACACAAATAAATTGAAAGAAACTTAATGCAGATTGGATATGATTCTACGTTTCAAAGTATTGAATCTATCTTGTTTTATTTTTCTCATAGCAAGTGAAACATTTGACTAGATTGCTCTGTTGATTGCTGACGCATATCAATTTAATTATAAAAAAATTAATTAAAAGAAAGATAAATATTTAATTGGTAATTTTTTAAAATATTACTTAAAATTGTATTAAGTTAAAATTTGAAATAACAAATAAAACAAGATGAAAGTAATAAATAAATGCAATTGTTATATTGAAAAACTGTTGAAAAATTCATTTGCAATGCATAATTTTGTTGAAAAGCAACATATAATTGATATTGGAAGGCATACACCAATTATGGACATTACAGTTAAGAATAGGTCTTGTACTAGGCATTTTACTGATAAATTATATAAAACCAACAACTGGGTAGCTTGATGCGAATTTTTAAACAAATATTTTAAACAAATATATTAGGCCATGCCTACTGTTTTCAGTAGAACAAAATGTTTGGTGCAAGGATGGATTTTCAGACTTGAATAACATTCATAAAGCTGCAGATAGGCATTGCAAAAAGTCTCAAAATTTAGTCATGACGATGCCAATAACAAGTGCATCAGCTGAAAGAAGCTTTTCGACATTAAAGCGCATCAAAATTTAATTGAGAAATACAACTGGCGAAGAAAGATTAAGTAGCTTTGCAATTATTTCAATTAAAAAAATCTTTTAAAAAATTTATGAATAAAAGATAGAAAATATGATGCAATTATATATGAGTTTGCCAAAGAAGATAGAAGAATTTTTAATTTTTACAGGATATTTACACTATTTATATTATAAAAACTATAGAGCTTCCCTAATTCAAAAAGTCACGCCACGCTACTGATATATATATATATATATATATATATATATATATATATATATATATATATATATATATATATATATAAAAAAACAAAATTACCACCCTTTTTCGTTAATATAAAAAAGTTCATTTTGTTGTAATGACACATAATCATTGAATAAAGGGAAAATTTATTTATTTTTTGCTACTATTTCCTGATGTATTTTATCCACATTACACATCATTCATATTTTTTATTTATTATAGATTTCGTATAAATTTATTTTCACCCATCATATTCATAATATTACCCCAGTTATCAATAAACAGAAGAAAAAAAAATAATAATAATAATAATAAACTATAGGATCGACATAAAAAATAAATTAATAAATTAAAATTAAATATATGATATAAAATTAACAAAATAAAAAAAATAATTAAATATTTTTTTTGCTACTTACATTTTTTATGTCATCCATTTTGGTAAATTGTCTGCCATACTCCCATAAATCAACGCCAAACTTTAGCGCCCAATTTCTCACTCTGTAATTAAAAGTTTAAACACAAAAAAATAAACAAATAATTATTTTATTTTTTATTCATATAACATGACACAGTTTAACAAAAAAAAAAGATTATTAAATTAAATAAAAGTCGCTTTTTTATATGTTATATAATGAAATTAAATATTTAAATAAAAATAAAACAACCAGATACAACACAAATAAAAGAAAAAACTTTACTGTATTTTTAATTAAATTAAATTAATTCTAATTAGTATATTTTTTTTTTTTTTGTTATTTTTTAGTTAACTTTAATCAAATTTTATTTATTAATTGATAATATTTATTTGTAATTTATTAACAACAATTTTTACTATGACTTTATACCAAACAATCGATTAATGTTTTAATTTGCTTCATAGTTTTATTATTAGATCAGATTTATATACAAAATAAAGAAAAAGAAAATATTTATTTAAACTATATTACTGTTAAAATTTTACACCAAATAACCGAAAAACTTTATTTTGTTGAAAATTATCTACATTAATGACTAGAAACACCATACAAATTAGCTATTCCGCCCTATGTTATTATACTTTTAACATCATTTAAAAATACTTTAGAAGATATTTTTCTTTCTTTCTTCTTATTTCTTTTTGCAAACATTAATTAACAAATTAATGGGCAGCATAAAAATGTGTAAATAAATTAAAAAAAAAAACATTCTCTAATTGTATTAAAAAAAAGATTATTAATTCATTTTTCAAATTTTTATTAAATAAATTTTTCACTTATTTATTTGTATTTTTATTATTTTATAATAAAAATTAATTATTTTTATAATAAACAAATCGAAATTAATAAATAATATACGAAAAATATTTCAACTAAATATAATAATATTAATTGATGAATAATTTAATATAAATTAAGGAAATAACAGACATTTCATTCGGTTTTTTATTTATTTATTTATAATAATAATAATTATAAGTGTAATTGGTGTTGGTGTTGGAAAAAGCTTTTAATTTACTCTACACGTTGTTAATTAATATTCTTGAATGAAGGTGTTTAATCACTAGAAATATTTACAACAAGTATTTAATTGAAATTTACAATTATTTTTTTTTTATTTATAATTAAATATTTAAATTTACATTTTTTATTCATTTTAATTTGATTATTGAAGTAGACGGAAAAAAATTATTTATTTATTTTTATTCGTGTTAAAATTTTATTTTTATTAAATTCACTTTATTGACTTAACTTTTAGATAAATTGATTGATTTTTTTTTTTTTATTTAAATTTAATCATTAAAATATTAAAATACTTTTGAATAGCTTTGCAAGAAAAAGAAATTGAATACTACTCTTAGTAATTTTAAGCTTTTTTTGTTCCTTGTTCAAAGAAAATGTTTGGTTTTCTTTCTTTGTATATTTTATTCTATTATTATTATACACTTAAGTTTATATCATACAGAATGTAAAAGGAAAGAAAACAAAAATTTACAATCAATAAAGGAAATAAATTTATTTTCTTCATACATATAATAATAATTTAGAAAGATACTTCAATATTGAAGTGATGTCAACAATGTCATCTATATTGATGATTACAATTTTTGACATTATATTTTTCAAACCTGAATTTAAATAGCTTATTTACGATGTAAAAGTTTAATTTCTTATTTAATACACAAATTAAATAAATAAATATTTTGAGAAATTTTATTGATTAGATTACAAAAAAAAATATATCTCCAGAGTCTATTTTGTGGAATTTAAATTATTTTTTCATTCGAAAATTACTCACATTCACATTTATTTTAATGTCTTAATTAATCCATGTTATTTTGAAGTTTTAGTTTGAAAATAATATTTTTTACTTTATTTATGTCAGTTTCTTTTTTCATAAAACACGTTTCAATTATTGATTATAAAAAGTTTTACAAGAAAATAATAAAAGAAAAGTTATTAAGCTTAATTTAAAAAAAAAATAAAAATAATTAATACAATTTTTGCTTGCATTATTCTTAGGTGATAAAATTTATTCTCCACCTAACCGTTTAAATTTTAAATTTTGTAATTATTATTATTATTATTTTTCTTATTTAAAACGATTTTAATTAGTATTCATTAAGTTTCTTTATAATAAATAACGATAAAATTTTATTTTTCTTTTGTATACAACATAGTAATTCGTATTTAATTAAAAAAAAGTAAATAGCACGACAAAATAAATCCAATAATTGCATTTTATATGCTATTTGCTAGTTTTTGTTTTAGTTAATTTTCTTAACAATAAATACGAAAAAAAAAGTTATTTTTATTATAAAACTATGTATGTACTATACTACTAGTTGTCGTCGTCGTTGTTCTTATTATTATTATTATAATCATACAATGTAATATTAATTTTATATATATATATATATATATATATCTTCTTGAATCTTTAGTTTATAACAATAAAAAAAAAAAACAATGTAGTGAAATTTTATAAATACGAAGTAAAGTGGCAAAGCATTGTGAAAAGTAACATCAGCAGCAGCATTACAATATTAAGCATAGAGTGAATATAAAAAAAGATAATACGAATATATTGTTTAATGAAAGAAGAATATCCAAGTCATGACATTTGTTTTTATTTATTTTTTTTTCATTTTGGCTCTCTGTTAATATTACTGCATGGATTTTCAGAGGATTTAGTATGCGTATTATAATATAAAAAAAAAGTTTAACAACGAAAAGGAAAAATTGATAAACTTAAATCGATTCATGTCTAGTTACTTAGTAAATAATAATCAAAAAACATAAAAATAAAATTATTATTGTTTATAATTATAGATTTAATGATATAAATAACAATAATATATCATTGATATAAGATAAATATGATATTACTTAACTTTAAACATTATAACAATTCTTGTATTAAATAAGAAAAATATATATTGATTTTGTAAATTTAGTACATTTATTTTAATACAATAAAATCAAAATAATGACCTTAAATAATAATCTTTATTTAAATAAATAAATAAACGATAGCATACTTTATTAATAAAATTATTTTTTTCAATTTTATTTAATTCTCATTTCATATTAATTCAACGTACGTAAATTTCTCTATTCAGAATATATTTTTATTCTATATTTACAAATTTAATCGTCTGTGGTTTTAATGAATCGTATCAACTTAAATTGAACAATTGTAATTTAAATGATTTTAATTTATAATTAATTATATAATTTATGACAAATAATTATTAAAACTATTATTGTAATTATTAATTATAAAATAGTGTGTTAACGAATTAATATTAGTATAGGTTATTGTAATCTAAAAGTGGTCACGTACAATACAGAAATAGGGTTACAAATAAATTTTATTTTTATATATATATTTTATTTTTGTCATTAGTAAAATCAATATTAACATATTTCGCGGTTTTTCTATATGTTTATTGATCTTTTTTTTGCTTAAAAATAATAAAATAAAAATATATAAAAACTTTATGTATATAAACAAGCATAAAAAGTGTAAAAGCTTTATTTAATTAAATTCTGGAGTTATTTTATATTATGTAGAGATTATGTTGATAGCTTATTTGTTTGCATAAATTATTGATTCATATATCATTTTTAGAACACAGTATTTTTCGCTGTTTAGTGGAGGCGCCTGGTATACGGTAAATTATATGGAAAATATTTTTATTTTATTTTTTTTTTTCTGCTCTTTGCTCTCTATTTGAAAATAAGCTCAAATATTCGGTGTTGTTGTTTTTTTTTTCTTCATTTTCTTATACTTATATATACATATATATATACGATTATTCATGTCACTGTGACAATTTATCTCGACGATAGAGTTTGATTTATGATTCCAAATTAATGACTTCCTTTAAAATCAAAATTGTGCAGCTTTACTAGTATTAAATTATTTTATTATATAAAGAAATGAAAAAAAAAATTGTTAAGCTTAGTATAAAAACTATCCGGCAAAGCAAAGATTATGACTTTCTTATATGAAGTAGTTTAACAACAATGTGCTAAAAAAAAAAACGCAAATTTATAGTTTTTAATTTAACTTTTTTTTCTTTTGTTCCAAATAAGTGAAGAAAATTTTTCAACAAATAAAAAATTAAAACACTGTGTTTCAATTGTAAAATGGGTTTAATCTAAATAAATTATTAATAAATCAAATACAAAATTCAAAATTGTATTTTAATTTCCTGAACTCACATAGTAATAATTGAATTGAATAGAAATAATGAAATATAAATATGTTTATAATATTTATTTCGCTGTTAAATGTTTCACTTTTTTTTATTTGTTACATTTTCTTCTTAACATTTTAATGAGTAGACATATAAATATTTTGAATTAGATATTCGATTAAAAGTTTTTACCCTTTTTTTGCATGAATGAGTATGTTTTGTTATTCTGTTGCATATAATAATTATTTAATATTAAATTAATTTTAATTTGATTATTTAAAGAAAACATTAAAGAAAATTCTATTATTTTTATTTTTTAATACTAAAAGAATATTAATTATTGTGGTTAAATAATTATAATGTATAATTTAGCAAAACAATGAATCAAATTGAATTAAAATTTTAATGACAGTTGAGTGGTCAAATAACAGAGCTACCACAATGTTTCTCTTGAAATAAAGGTTTTAAATACTTGAATTAATTTATTTAAATAATAAAACGCCCCATAAATGCTTTTGGGGGTAAGCATTAAATAAATATCTATATCACAAAAAAAAATTCAAGTTCTAATTAATTAGAAACTTTAAATAAATTTGTTTGTTTTAGATAAAAATTATTTAATTAATTAATTAAATAAATAATAATAATTAAAAAGAAATAAATATTATAGAAATATTTAAATAAAATAGATAAATTAACTTACTCATTATGTGGTATATCCTCATCCTGATCACCATTAACTAATTCCATAGCCAATAGAAATACAAATAATAATGTAATTGAAACCATAATTTGTCGTTTCATATTTGATGTTCTTTGTGATTTCATCATGTTAATCCTTTTAATCATTTTTGTATTTTTTTTTTTATTTTAATGTTGTTATTTATATATATTTTAATTTTTAATCACTATTTTTTTTTTTTTAATTATAGAGAACACAACAAAAATAATATTATTATACACATGTAATAAAATACAAAAAAAAATAACAAAATTAAATAGACAAAAAATAAATAAAATAATAATAATAATAAACTTTTATTTATTCTTTACGTTATGTATGTTTTATGCACATAAAAAGTGATGTATTATAATGTGTTGAAGTTATTTTAGGCGCCTTATTTTATTGTAATGTATATTTAAAAAAAATAACAAACAAAAATAATGCCACCCTTCGGCTTCTATTTTTACTTTTTTTTTTTCTTTTTAATTTATTTTTACGTTATAAAAAAAGGACGAGCATAATTTTGTATATATGTATATTATTTTCTCTGTTTCCTTCCCTTTTATTGTTATTTTTTTGTTATTTTGTGGGTGATGTGTTTGGTAAGATGTGGGCGCCTTAATGGCGTACCAAACACTCTTTTTTTATAAATATTAAAATTTATATTATAAATAACAAAACCTCACATAAATAAAGAATATATTTGTTTATTTAAAATAAATAAATAGATAATTTATAAATAATAATTGAAAAGAATATAAAAATTAAAAATGTGAAAAATAAAACAGAAATGCTCCTTCTATCCTTTTATCTAATCCACAAGCAATAAAAAAAAAAATTAAATTAAAATAATCGCACAAAAACACCATAATAATATTTTTACCTAATATAATTTAATTACACAAATATAATATTATTAATTTACACTTAAACATTTTTAATAGAATAAATAAATAATTATGTAATATTATTATTTAATTAATTTATTCATAATTTTATTGAGAATCACACGATTTTATTTAAATTTACTTTTTCACAAGAAAATGTAATAATGCTGACTATTGCATTTGCACAAAATCACAACGATATTTTTATAATTTTAATTTAATTTAATTTATTAAATATTTCTCAATTTTCTATTACAATTATTAAACATTTTCTTCTTTTATTTCTTTTGCAAAGATTGTTAAAACGTTGATGATGTTTACGACGTTGTACTACTAATAGATAGTAGGTGGAAAAACTAGTGTAGTAATCAGAACGATTTAATACGTACAAATAGTTTTACCGCACAATAGCAATGTTGAAGATTAATTTTTTAATTTAATATTACTAATGTTATTAAATCGCTATTTTTTTTCTACCACCAACGATGCTAACACAATATTCAGCACAAATGATTATTTTTTATCGTTAATATTATCACTTAATAATTTAATTTGATTAAAATTATGTAAAATTATGTGTAATTTAAATTGTGCAATGTTTAAAAAAAAAATCCAAAATAACAGAGTAACTCACATAAAAAATTCCTTACGTTTTTTATTTTTCATATTTTCCATTTATTTATTTCTTCATTATTGTTTATCACTTATAATAAACACACAAACCCACAGAAAAAAACGGTATCAATAATTGCATTTATTTTCCTAATTATTATAATTTTATTAATTTTCAATTGAAAAATACCACTTATCAAAAGGAAATGCAAGAAAAAATCTCATCACTATACTCTGGTACAGGTCACGCTTCAAGGCCAAAAATGCATACATCGATTTATAAAGTAGAAAAAAAGAAAATATGAAATAAAATAAATAATAATAAAAAAAAAAATCTTAGTGGTTACTGCGGCTGCTTTGACAATACAATAATATTATTAATTAAAACAAAAAACGTTAATAAATTATAATAATTAATAAAATTATTCACTATTTTACTCCATTATTAGGATAAAATTTCAGTTTATTAAATAAATAAATTGTTTTCAATGAGATGAAACGACAAACAAAAAATACACTTTTATTCCATTTCGTACTTTTTACAATGAAGCTTAATTTTGTGTCATCAAAGCTTTTTTTTTTTTTGATACTCAGATACGCCAACGAAAAAAAAAACAAGAAAAAAAGGGATTCAACACATAAAAATTCACAATTTATTTCATTTAAACTGAATAAACTAATAATTTTCACTTAACAATAGTCTGGATAATTATTTAATTATAATTAAATAATCAAATTATATATACCCGGCTTAAAAATTATGTTACTTTATTTAACGGTACGGACACGGAGCTTCCATACTATATTCTGTCGTATTATGAGTAAAAGTTTTCTACTCTAGATGTTATTTTAAAGAAACAATATGTACGCTTTCTCGTAGGGTAGTTTTTTTTTATACGTAGAAAGTATTTCAGTCAAATTTTACTATCAATAATTGTATAAATCGCATGCGTGCCCTTCCCGAACAGTGAGTATGGTGTGTCCTCTATGCTAGAAGAGATCTCGACAATTCTAAAGCATCGAAATTATTTTATTTATCTCTGTTTAACATTTACTATTATTTTCAAATGTAACCAAATATTGAGCTTTTTTGTGTTCCATATTATTATAGAAATTCATTGGACTTTTTATTTGGTAGCGAACGACCCCCCATACAATTTCTATATAAAAGAGAATTGTTAAATACTCTTTTGCTAACGATTTCTTCTAAGTAAATCCTAAATCCAAATCACTATAATTTATCTTTACTGTGTGTAGCTTGCAGTCATCGTTTTGCTGCGTTAAAAAAATATCTACTTGTATTATATCATTTGTTTAGCCTTTACTAATCCTGCTTCAGTTGTATTCAACTGTTTTGTTAGATAAATATTTTACAAATGCAATAATCAGCATATAGTTTATTATTTTATATAGAAGATTTTTTGTAAATTCTATTTACAAATAGCATAATTAGACTATAGCATATTGGTTTTAAATATAACAAAATGTTTAATTGCCCTGTTAGACTTTTCAAGGTAAAGAAGCTTTTTGTAGTCTTTGTTGATAGCTACTTTAAATAAACTAGCATCACAACAGCTATACTCTGTTTAGCAATTTTTCTTTTTAAAAAGAGGTGGCGAGCAAATATTACATTTACAAAACATATTTATATATCCCGCTCAATAAATTTATCTTTTCACATTTATACCTCTACCTACTATTACATCATGGTAAAAATTATTTTCTCATTTTTTTTTTACCGCTGTACTCATCCAACAAATGAATTTTAGAGTAAATTCAATTTTTTGCGAAATCGAAACACACAGCAGGAGGTTAACGTAAAAAATATTGATTTAAAAATAAACTCACAAATGACAAATTTCAAAATAAGCGCTGAAATAAAAACGGTTTTTTATCGACTCAAACACATAGACATAAAATAAATAAAAAGAAAACTAAATTTCGCGTATGGGTTTTGTATTTGATTTAGATAAAAAAAATATATATTTTACAAATATAATGAAGCAGCGAATACAATATCACGCTTTAATAGACGAATTCCTTCTGAAAATTTATTTTCTAAATCTGTATTGCCAATTGTCTTTGCCGCCTGGCACATTTGTCGTAATAATTCTTCTAAACGTCGCATACAGCGAATTATTGATCCTTCGAAAATATCTGTCATTTTACACAATTGCAGAAATGATGCACCTTTACACCATGCCAGAACAACATCCATCAAATATGGTTTAAATTTTTCAACATATGCTTCTTCGTCCAATTCCAATTTACACTCAATTGATACTTTTGCAATGCGTCTAGCAAAGTCTTGCATTTGCCTTAGAGAACCTATTTAAAAAATAATTAACACAAATTATATATAAAAACAATTGTCTAACGATATTTTGTTCTTCAAAAATTACCTGATAGTTCTTCTGTAGCCTGGGGCATTTCAGAACTTTTCTCATCGCATACGAAACATGATAATAATGAAACACTTTGTGCTGTTGATAATTCATTAAAAACTCCATTGAATATCATTTCTGTTAACAGAAGTTCATCAGCAGTACTTAATTCACAGGCTACACGACCTTTAAATGCAATTACATCGGACGCTGTACAGTAATCTAAACGTCGTAATACTCTTTTCCTATATTTCAATTCATCCATCTGCAATAAGCTTTTCGCCTCACGCAGTGCATTTTTGGCCACTTTTAACTCTGCAGCAAGTTCTAACTTTTCTAAATATTTTGGATAAATGTCGTCTAAATAAGATGAATTATGTAATGGATGTTGAAATAGTCGTTTTTCAAATTGATCAATTTTATCAACAATTTCTTTGAATTCTTTATCTTTTATGTGCATATCATTAATGGGATTTAACAGAGGCGGTCCATTAGGAAAACGTTTTTTCACCTCAGCAATTGTATTTAAAACTGAGCGACGATTATCTGATGGACGTAAATCTTTTGGAAAGTATAATCGTAAGGAACTTATTTTTGATATTAAAGTATGTAAAACTGGAACTACTTCCACCGAGCCTTTTTTATTTGGTGGACATGGTTTCGGAATGGAATCCTTTTTAAAATCATCGTCTACATGCAGTAAAATATCAATAATAACAGATGTTTCATCCTTTAATGGATTCGACTTGGAATCTCCCGTTTCTTTCTTAAAATTCACAATAGTTCCCCAATCAAACTCTTGAGAACCACTATTTACTTTGATCATTCTGCCAGGCTGCAAAAATGGTACTAAGTATTCCGGTTTTGTAATAAATGATCTAAATTGTTTTCCAAGAATATCTAATTGTTCTCGAACATGGTGGTAAGATGTTATAGTATGTTCGTCTTTTATTTTAATTGAATCATATTCATTCTGCTTGTCCTGTACTTTTTTATACAAATCAGGTATTGATGATTGGTTTTGAAACTGGAAAAACGATCTCTCTAGCATATATTCTGGATTAATTTCTTCCACACGTAACAAGTTCAAAACCATATTATAAGTCAAATGAAAAGCTGAATTAATCGGATCAGCTTTACCCTGAATTATGTCTTTGGTTACTGCTGGAGTAACTTTTTCATCAATCATTAAAATTACAATGCCTTTATCGTCAATACCACGACGCCCAGCTCGTCCAGACATTTGAATATATTCCCCAGATGTAACCCAACGAAAATCTTTTCCATCGAATTTTCGTGGCCCAGTAAATAATACGGTTCTTGCCGGCATGTTTAAGCCCATTGCAAATGTTTCAGTGGCAAATAGCGCTTTAATTAAGCCTTCACCAAATAGAATCTCTATAGTCTCTTTTAGAATTGGCAATAAACCTCCATGATGGATACCGATTCCACGGCGTAAAAGTGGCAAAACATTTTCCACCTGTGGTAATTGTCTGTCTTCTTCGGATAAAACATCCATTGCATTATTAAACACTTCATCTACTAATTTCTTTTCTTCAATTGTATTAAAATCTAATCTTGCCATTTGCATTGCATACACTTCACAATCTTTTTTACTAAAAGAAAATATAATTACTGGTGCAAAATTGCGCTCCATTATCATTTTAACTATTTTGAAAATGTTTGTTTGTCCAGCATTGGTGCCTTTTATACCTCCACGTCGACCCTTTTGATCACCTTTAGCTGCTTCTCCTGCCGATAATAACACATTTATAGCAGTATTGAAATTATCCTCCTTAAATTGCCCTTTTTCATCAACAATTAAATGTATTCCGTCTCCACCAGCCGGAAATAAGTAATGTTGCAGTGGCGTTGGACGATAATCTGTGTAAACAACGTGACATGGTTGTTTGTGTAAATGACAAACCCATTCAGCAAACTGACGTGCATTAGGAATTGTAGCAGACAAAAAAACGTAATGCACATTATCTGGCAATAAAATTAAAGTTTCTTCCCAAACAACACCTCGCTCTTTGTCACGCATATAATGGATTTCGTCAAATACTACCCAACCCACTTCACGCATAATTTCTGATCCACGATACAACATATTTCGTAAAATTTCAGTCGTCATTATAAGACATGATGCTGAGGGATTTATAGTAACATCTCCTGTTACTAAACCTACATCTTTAAACTCTTCATGAAATTCACGATACTTTTGATTTGATAAAGCCTTAATTGGTGTAGTATAAATTACTCTTTGTTTTGCGGCTAATGAACGAGCAATTGCGTACCTTAAAAATTTAATTTATTATTTCTTCGTTATATAATCTACGTTTAAAAATTAATTTTACTTACTCAGCAACAACTGTTTTTCCAGCTGATGTATGAGCCGAGACTAAAACTGATTGATTGTTTTCAATACATAAAATAGCTTCTTTTTGAAAAGGATCCAAAACAAATGGATACTGTTTGGCTGGCTCATTTATTGATTGAATAAGTGGTACATACTCTTGTCCAGGATAAACAGCTACTTCATGTGTACATGCTTCAGGTGATTCTATAGTATGAACAGCAATTCGACAATCAATTTCTTCCAAACTAAAAATTATACAATAATACAATGTTTAGAAAAATATTTAATTATTAATTTTTTACCTTATTTCATCTAATATAGATTCCATTTTTGTCTTTTTATTGGATTTTTCATCATTTGAGTCTGACAATGATCGTTTTAATGAGCCGGTATTGTCTCTAAAAAAATTAATAATAATTTAAGGTTATGTTCACATTACTTGGAGGCAATTCTTAAATTCAATCATTACATACATTTTATCTTCAAGAATTGGCTCGTCTATAATAAGAGGTTTAGCTGATTCTGACTCTTCGACGTTTTCATCAAAACAATCGAATAATTCATCAACATTAGCCATTGTGCTAGGAAATTTTATTTAATATTATTCCGAATCAAGGATGCTCTGCACATATATGTATTATTATTTTTTACTGATGTATATTTGTAGAATTATTTAATAATTATAGTTAGTGATTAAAACATACACATTTAATATTATCTTTTATTACTTAATAGTTTGTTTCCAAAATAACAGAAAAACTCAACTAAGCGTATTCATAACACAATCATTTGACATTTACCCATGCTGCCTTTGTACAATAAGCACCAACTAAAAAATATATTTATGTTCCATTCTGACATTTATAGTTTATACCGCTTCTAGTACTTTTTTTAAATAAATCTATTTGTTTTTTTGCTATGTGGTGAATTATTATTATCCCAATACGTGAATACCCCACCTTATGCACTAACACTACTTTAACATAATATTTCTCTACAATAGTGTGGTGAATTAATTTTGAACTGTCAAAAAAATATTTTTACAATTAATTTAATTTAATTTAATTTTAAAAAAATATTTTAAAAATGTACGATTCAATGACGGGGGGCACAAAGCCCATGTCCATAACTGGACGTATGGTAAAAGAACGGGAACGCTTGGCTGGCATGACAAATGATGAGCGAGCCTGGAGAGCCCAATGGTTAAAAGATCAGAATTTATCACATTCAGAACCAAAACATGTTCCAGAATACTGGAAAGAAATCCGAAATCCAATTCGCAGATTTTATCAAGCGCCTTTAAATGTTATTGAACATGCATTAACGCCAGTTTTGGTAATTTTATAAATTTTATTATGTAACAAAATTCGACATAACCTCACTAAAATTTACCGTAATTTTGTATATTTTTTTTTTATGTTTCTAGGGACATACTAGAGCTTTCGGTGTACGCTTTTGGGCCGGTAAAGCACTTATGACAGTCTCTGGAATATATTTAATCGCATATTACTTCAAATATAACACAAACGTTAGTATAATAATAATTCAATATTCGTACATGTAGGCATTTTAGCTAGAAAGCAGTAAAGGCAAAGTTATTAGCGATATACCTTTTAATTTTTATAATTTGGTTGACAATCAAAAATTTAATTCAACTTTTAAAGTGCCTTTAGTATAGTAATTAATATTTAAAATAAAAAAAAATAATTTATATAAATTAGGATTGGACGCGTAAAGGCGGTTGGCGTGTAATTTCATCACGTAAAGCAGTAAATCCAGGCCATCCAGAATTCCCTAAACTATCTGATAGATCAAAAGGAGCAGATTATGCCGATCGTGGCTTTAAAAAAGCAGTTTTATAAAGTAAAAAAAAAAAAAAGTTTAAATCTATGGCAGTGAAGAGAATTAACAGAAAAAAAATCATTTTTTTTGTAGAAACGAAAAATTAATTGAATAGAATAAAAAGAAAAGAAGAAAATAATTAAAATATTTCATATAAATTTGTTTAGGTGAATGACTGATTTTATTTTTTATTAATTAATTTTTTTATTTCGCAATATTGACTTACATTTGATTATAATTATGCAAAAATAGCATAATTAATTAATTTATAAAACGATATATAATGCCCTATTGTGAAATTTAAATGATATTTTATTAATAATGATAATTATAGTAAGTATAAAAAATATTTAAACGTGAATTGCGCGCTATACAAGACAAGTTAAAAAAAAAATTATAGAGGTAAAAAAAAAAAAATTAATATTTTTTGCCAACAAAACATTTTTATTTTTAATTTCATTTGACAATTGTTGTCGGCTTAGCGCGTATTGAAGAATTTCATTATTTATAAATGAAATAATTAAATTATTTTTTTTTTGAAAAGATTAAAAAAGAAAGAAAAAAATTAAATGGCTTAAAGAAAAATCATTTGTTTATAAATTTAAAAGACATCAATATGAAATTTAAAGAGACTTGATATTCTCGCCATATATATAATGTGACATCAGTAAGCGTCATAATTTAAATAGCTGAGATGTGCTTTTCCCGCGCATTACGTAAGTTCGTTCACGCACACACAGTTATTTACTTGAATGTGTGCATATCAATCAGCTGGTTAACAAACAGCTGGCGAACTGCTTTTGTTTTTATGTTTATTCACTCAACTTTGAAATGTACTCTTCTTTTTTTGTTCTCCATTACCTCTAGTGAGAAAATGTAATAGCCAATCAAATTTAAATTATAAGTACAAACGTACTAGCTTAAACGTATGTATTTTAATTTATTTTATATATATAAAAAAGAACATAGAAAACTATAAATAACGGTTAATACTTATTAAGAAGTAAATAACCAATTATCCTTATATAAAATAAAATCATTTTTAATTTATTTATTCATTTTTTTTACGGATCTTTAGCAGCATATATTCGACAAATCATTTGAATTTACAAGTCCTACCTCAATTTTAATGTACTACATTTTTTTAAAAAAATCTATATTAGTATTCTCGGTATGTGTTTTTATTTTAACGTACGTTGATCAGTTTAGTAAACGCGCGAGATTATAGTGTTCTATTAAACAGAGGATTATCATAATTACTAAGTGAAATTAAACCGTTATTGTGAGTTTAAAGTGTAGTTAAACATTTATAGAAGCAAAATAATTAATAAGAGGTAAAAATATTGATCTCCGACACATATTTTATAGGATTCCCTATGCTAACCTGCAAAACCTTTTTAGTGCTTTTAAGACGAAAATACCGTTGTAAAATGTATTTATTTTATGTAAATAGGATCATAAAATCTTCCTTAACATAATAGTTCAATAAAAATTTATAAAATTTCCATTAATTAAATATAATTGCACAAATAAGCGCCCTCTGGATTTTATGAACCGTGACGCGTGTAATTATTTAAAATATTTCAATATAATTTTAAAATTTTAATTATTTTCAATAAAATAAAGTTTATGAGTGATCAATTAATTCATTGAAAAATATTTTTTATATTGTTTATGTCAGAAAATTAATAATATTGCAGTTTAAAGAATGCCTATATAAGACGTGTCTTTTTGATGTATAGGGTGCAAATTGGCGCGGAGACAAGTTTCCTTTCATTATTTTCTGGCTAAAAATGTGTATAAATAATTAGAAAAGTGATAGATTTCTTTATTAAGTATCCTTAATTTTATCCTGATAATAATTATTTAGTTTTATTAAAATATGTGAAAACTTTTCACGCGCCAAAAAAAAAAACTAGGCGGCATCATTTTGCTTATGTCTTTTTCTGGATTTAATTCAATGGCGACATAAGAACGTGTGTGCATGTAAAAAAATTATTTAAAAAAATTCAATTAATCTATATAGTCTACGTAGACATAATTTAACATTAAAATATTTCATAAAATATTAAGTCAATTAATTAAAATAATATAGTGAAGAGAACAATACGTGAAGCAATCTACAACCGTTAGTAAGAAAAGCTAACCTTCCTAAATATCTTTCCTATTGTATAAAATTAAAAAAAAAAATTTCCGCCATTTTACGGCATAGGGGGTTGGTTTAGTGTAAAGGAATTTTATGTGTGTGTTGTTTTAAATGTAAAATTGAACATTTTCCCTCCAATTTATTGCGGTAGTTTTCAAACGCTATTTTATTATTAACAGTTCTAAGTGCATCATAGAAAATCATTCTTGGATATCTTTATTTACCCGGCCTAGGCCGATACAATGGAAACAAGAAGGTAATTTAAATTTAATAAATTTATTTCTTAATTAAAATAAGTTTTTTATAATTTAAAATAAATATTATTAAAATTAAAAGTCAGTACTTAACCAAACAATATTGCAAATTAATAATTGCAAAGTATACAAATAATTTTAATTATTTATGCTCTAAATTTGACTACCCTTAACAAAAGTAACGATTTTTTTTATCTTATTTGATTACAGTTCAGAAGAGCACCCTGATGTATCTCAATCAGGATCAAATAAGCGGAAACGAAAGCCTTCAATGGACGAAACGGTATGTTTAAAAATATCTTTAAATTATATTATCAAATCATTACCAACTCTTTAAATAGTTTTTTAGTTTATAATTAACATTTTTGTTTACAATTTTGTTTTGCAGGACTTGGAAAATTGTCGCCCAACAAAACGACATGAACCATCAGCACCAACAATACAAAAAGTTTATAGTGAAGAGGACTTGGATTCAAATAGTTCAGATCCGATTTATAATTATCTAATGCAAAATGAATTAAGTGTAGATAGTGTGTTAGTTAATATTTTAAATCCATTGGATAGTGAAACAATAAGTTGGAATGATAAAGGCAATTTAACGCCGCATAGTAATAAGACAGAAAGGAAAAATAGTATATATAATAGTCCAACTAGTGGTAGTAATAATTATTCAATGTCGTGTTGCTTAACACCAAACTGTGATTTACGTGTATGCCCCTTACCAGCTTTATCATGGGCAAATGCCCATGATGTGTGGAAATTAATGTGTCGCAAAGATGAAAGGGCATCACTTGAACGTCGAAGCACTATGCTTGATAATCATACTGGTAATTTATTGTTAAATAATTTGTCTATTAACCAATTAGTCTATATTTACCTGTTAGTAGTAATCTAAGCAGATCGCTGATTTTCCGTATCCAATGTTATGTCATTACCAAAGTGTATATTTTAGTAATTTCCATTTTATTTCCTATAAATCATACATCATATAATTCACCAGATTATATATAATTATTAAACATCATAGAATTTGGTAAGATTTTAATATTCTCTTGCATGCAAAAACATTTCCAATCAAGATTATTTTCTTTATTTAATTTAATTTTTTACAGCATAAAAAGCATTTTATTTTAATATATTTAAGTAATTAATTCGCTTTTAAATAAATGTATTTGTTTAATTTTAAACTCAATAAAAAGTTAAAGGAAAAATACCTCCTTTATCCGTTTAAAAAAGTATTTTTTCAAATAATATAATGAAAAATCATTATTTATAATTACAGGTTTATTTCCTCGCATGAGAGCTATCCTTTTAGATTGGTTAATTGAAGTTTGTGAAGTTTATAAATTACATAGAGAAACATATTATTTAACTGTTGATTATTTAGACAGATATTTAAGTAATAATTCGAATGTAACAAAAACACGTCTGCAATTAATCGGTATAACATGTTTATTTATGGCTGCAAAAGTAGAAGAAATTTATCCACCAAAAATAGCTGAATTTGCATATGTAACGGATGGTGCATGTACTGAAGAGGATATATTAAATCAGGAATTAATATTATTAAATGCACTTGATTGGTGTGTCAGTCCTGTTACAATAATGGGATGGTTAGGTGTTTATATGCAATTAAATGTAACAAAACGTACACCGCCTACATTAAATAAAGCTATATCAAATGATATAATAAACAATAAGGTCAATAATAATAAAGAGGATACGGTTAAAAATTGTGCAGAACAAAATGCCGGTTTTATATTTCCACAATTCTCTGGTTTAGAATTTGCACAAACTGCACAATTATTAGATTTATGCTCTTTAGATCTAAATTTTGCAAATTACCAGTATTCGGTTATAGCAGCAGCGGCTATATGCCACACGTTTGATAAGTAAGTTATTTTCATCCCTTTAGTTTAGCTCTTTATATGTTTGTTTTTATTTGTTTAATTGAGACTAATGCGGTACGTTTAATTTAAAATAGAAAAACAGCAATGATGGTATCTGGATTAGAATGGGAGACATTAGAATCGTGTTATGAGTGGATGGATCCATTTTTTAAAGTTATATCGGAGGAACCTGAACAATTATTTTTATTAGAACAAAATGAACAAATATCGGCCAGTTTTGGTTTGAGTTCAATTTGTCCAAATTTAGTTACAGACGATTCTCATATAATTCAAACACATACTATATCAATGGATTTATTTGTAAGTATATATTTTACCATTTATTTTTCTGTTTTAATTGTTGATTTAGTAAAGTAGAAATATTTTTTTTTATATACTTTTCTTTTCTGATTTCTAATTTACTTCTATTTGTATTTATTTTTTTTTTGTGATTATAAAAGGACAAAGTAACGCTTCGGCTACAACCAAGTGAAACAAGTACTATATTAAGTCAACAAGAAACTTCACCAGCCCAATTAGTAGATTCTGATGGTTTATTAACACCACCAGCATCAAATAGAAAATCATTAGACAATAATAATTTAGATCAGGAAACTGAAATAATTAAGACTTTATAGTTAATTTTTGTTTATTTTTTAATTGTATTCTTTAATTAAAATTATTCTTATTAATTTAAATAGGTTAAGTTAGTAAAAAGTCTATTAAACTATTAACTATCCCAAAAGTAATAAGTATATATTTTTAAAATGTGAATAAAATTATATTTAATAATTTAAAATTTAGCCTTTTTTAATTACCTTTAAATAAAGTTTTGTAAATTATTTTCCATAATTTCTATATACTATTTATTATGTTTATTGTGTTTTTAATTTAATTTATAAACTATGCAAAAATATGAATTTTAATTACATTTAATTTAATTTATTTTAACTTTGTTTGAATTAAAAATGGTTTAGCATTTTTTTGTGACCCTGTTGGCACCCCGGTATTTGTTTTTTTTAATGTAAACAATTATTTTTTAGTGTTTTATGTTTAATTAATAATATTTAACAAGAAAAAAATCACTATAATTTATGTTTAATATGTTTTAAATGAATTTTTTGTGCATCGAAATTTAAGTAAAAGTCTAGTAATGCCATAAATAGAACAGATTTCGTCCTCCCGTCCATTGTAGTAAAGATCCTCAATTTGTTTCAAAAAATTGTCAAGTGCACTAGTTTTTTTGTCTTTTTTTGTTATACAAGTTTGTATACTTGATTTTTAGCTTTGCTAAGTATTTATTTTTATTCTAGTTAATAACTATAGTTTGTAAAAATAAGGATACAAATTAGAGTAAAAAAGAAATTATTCTATTAAAACACATTTCATTCAGATAATAATATTAAAAGTATTGAATATTTATATGATTTGTGTTTTAATTAAAAATATTAAATTTATGGAACATATTTAACTGTACGTACAAAAAATATATAAGAAAACCCTAAATAATAGTAAATAAGTTGTATTTTATTTACTTATATAATTTGGCAAACAATAATAATTATAATAAACAAAAATATACCCTTATTTATATATTAATAACCAATAATAATATCAAATTTTATTTCTAATAAATAAATAATCTAATAATAACTTATTAATTAATTAAAATTTAAGCTTAGTTTTAAGGAAAAAAATTGACTTATAACAGTGCCTACTCGTAATGAAACTATTAAAACATCTACATATATTTTTAAACTTTCGTTTTAATTAAAAAATAATAAATAAACGAAAGGACAAAAAGAAATAAAACGCTTAATTAGTTTTTAATTACTTAAACAATAAAAAATAATAAAATAGAAAATCTTTAAAGTGATAAATATAATATTTTATAGTATAAGAAAAATAATAATAATAATTATAAATATTAAATTGATTTTTAATTATAATAATAATTAATTATTTTAATTTTAAGAAATAGAATAAAAACACAAAAATTAATATCAACGAAATAAATGTAAAGTAAATTTAGTCATCATAGTTAATTAAGTTAAATATATAAATAATAATTGTACAATTTGTGCAATTTATTTATTATAAATAAAAATGGTCAAAAAGTGTTATCAATAATTAATTATTTTATTAAATAATAATTAAAAAAAAAAAAACCTATAAATAATAAAAATGTTAATACATAAAAGTACATATTAATACATATTAATTTAATTTAAGATACCTTTATATTATCATTGATATACAGTTTACAATTATTTTCACATAAAACAATTAAATAATAAGAATTAAATTTGTTTTATGTATAATTGAGTTATACTAAGATAGAGCCATGTAAAAATTAATTTAATAATATTAAATAAATAAATTAAAAAAGTAAAAAAAAAAAATATGAAAAGAAAATTACTGTTGTTGTTTTGATCAATTAAGGGTGTGCTTAAACTGCAATAATTTATATTAATCACTGTCTTAATCAGTATATTATATCTACTGATTATGATTGAATTTTATCAAAAATAACTTACATTTACACTTTTCTTTGAAGAAAATTCTATTTTCTAAATAAAATTTTATAAACAAAAGGTGTGTCGCCAATTAGAGTGGGCAGTACGTACAAAAAACGGGTGTGTCGTACAATGGAAAATTAAGAAAAATGTTTAATTTTATTATTTATTTTAATATAAAATCCATTTTGCGTAGCAGGAAATTGTGAAATTCAATGACGTGTCCAAGTCTGCAATAAGTAGCATTTTTACCAATAGCAAACAACTATTGATTAGCAACGATGCATAGTTTTATATGCTACACGTTTGATAAATTAGTTATTTTTATTCCTTTATGCTAGTCTTCCAAAAGTAGCATTTTCACCAACAAATAATAAAAAACTAAACAACAAAACTATTGATTAGTCTCGATGCATAGTTCTACTTCATAATAGAAACCTTTAGAAAAATTAATACAGTTTATAAGAATAAATAGCACTGCGAATCCACAAGTGTTAAATAATTTCAATTGACTACAAATATGACGATAGAAATCATTATTTATTCAATTGTATTTACTGCATTAACAAATTGCATCATTAAAAAGAAGTTCAATCGTAAAACATTATTTGTCAGAAAAATAAAATTGTAAGGAATAATCAGGATATTGATGATAAGGTTTTAGAATAAACAAGTAAAAATTAAACAAAAACTATTTTAAAAGTGTCTTTTTTTCCTTTATTTTTGTTTTTTTCTATAAATCTTAAGCATTATTAGTAGTTTTTATTTAATTAGAAAAAAAAATACTTTTCTGGTATTTTCCACAGAATAAATTTACAATAATACATATAGAAAATTATCATATTATTAACATAAACATAAATTACACTAATTACTTAAACATAAACATAACTAAACATAATATTAAAAAATAATAAAAACGAATACAAAAAATCAAAATACAATTATTGGACGGACAATTGATAAGAGTTTCTAAATTACAAAATGAATTCATTTTTATAATTTAAATTTAATTAAAAATACACATAAAACATATATTTAAAAAAATAATTAACTTAATTAATATTAATATTAGAAAATTAATCATAAAATTATAATAAACTATTAAAAAGAAAAGAAAACTTAATATAAGTTTATTTATTGCTTAAAATTACAAATATTTAAGAATAAAATAAAAAAATTCCTCTACATCCAGAGTTTAAGTGTTAAAAACGACTTGTTGATAAAAATTAAATAAAAGCTCTACAATTGAGAGCTTATTTTATAATTTTGTTCAAAATAATAAATTTAAAAATGTAAACTTTTTAGCACCAAAGAATATTATTTATTAATCTCTGTGCATACGAACTTTTGTAATACCCTGTTTAATGTTTAATTAATTTACATAAATTCTTAAAATAAATATCTTAAAACTATATTTTAAAGTAAATAACATCAGGGGTTAATGTATCATTAACAATGTCTTTAAAAGGCAGTTGATTATTCGTTTTTTTATATAAGAAAATTTACATTTTTTTTTTTAAATAAACTAAACTTTATTCCACTTGTAAATCCTTTGGATAATTGTGGATACTTAACCATTATTATATAATTAAATATTTACTAATTACCTTATGAATAAAAAAAAAAAATTATTCTAAAATTTAGAACGTTTATATGCTCTAAAAAATTTTTAACTTAAACCTCCGTTTGTGGTATTCCCTCAATAACATGAGTACGATTATTTTTAATAATTTTTCTATTTGCCGGAATCGGTGTACTTTTTCCCTCAACAGGACTACTCGTTAGAAATTCTCTAGACTTATTATTACTACTGCTACTGTTCGTTATTAAACTTTTATTATCTTTAAATTTATTTTTTTCACTTATGTCATCAATGCTACGCTCCGAATATTTTATATTTTTATCAAAATGTGAATCTTTTGGTATTGGTGTTATTGCCGATTCCTTTAATGATATTCCACTACGTAATGAACTTTGACTACCTGATTTTGTTGTTTGTGTTACAGCTAACGAACTTGGCGATCGTAATGATGTTGTATCCATTTGTGATGATTTCGGTGGGCGACCTGATGGTGAATCTCTATACTCATTATAAATATTATCGCGTGATCTCAATGGATGTGTTTGACTTAAATTATTATCAATGCCGACATCACGTTCTATTTCTGGATTATCAACCATAAATACATCACCGTCATAAAAACGATCGGTTTGTCTATTTTATTATGAAAAAAAGAAAGAATTAAATAAACAATACTTCCGTTTTCCAACAGACAGAACTTTGATAATAACAAAATTTCATTTAAATATTTACAATATTTAAATAAACAAACAAATTATATATAATATTCACAACAAAACACAATCAAAATAACACATTATTATTAAACCAGTTCTCATTCGATTATATTTTTTTAATGTTAAATCATCATTTTTCCAATATTAAATTCTTTTTAATTATATTAAATTAATAATAAAAAAAAAAGGAATAAAATTGTGCCAATAAACTTTGTGACTTTATCTTGTTAAATTACCGTGCAGAAAAGTGTACATGTTTGTGTAAACCAGTCCCAATAATTTAATTAAATAAATGTCATTTGATTGTGATTTGTTCCTACCTATCCATACCTCTTAGCATTGCGCCAAAGAATACAGCATATTACGACCAAAACTATTAAAAACATACAAGCAGCGGCCATACTCCAGAAAGCAATTTGTAATGGTTCTTTTGGCTCCCACCAAAATTCAGTACTGGGTGGATATGTTGGCACCAATACTCCAACCACGGTTGGTAAATATTGTGTCCAAAAAGCACTTTCGGTTTGTCGATAATTTAATAATATCGAAGAATTATACGTTGTATTAATATTCAAGTAGCGCAATTCACCATTTATTGCCAAGTCATAATGCAAACCCAGCACTTGTTGTGGTGTCGGATTACTGAAAAAATATGAAACATTTTTTATTATTTTTAATATTGAAAAAAAAAAAATTATAATATTAATAAATAAGAAGAACACAAATATTATAGTCTCATATTTCTTACCCAAATCTAGCAAAATCGGTAAATGTTTTCATAAAGAAATGACTCATATTACGATCATTATCAGTCCACATCGTTCGTTCAAGCCTTGCTCGTTTCGGGAAAAATTCAATATCCATAAATGGTGCACCGGTTAGGAAGTAATGTTCTGCTTCGTGAGGTACTTTTCGCCACTCAGGTAATTTTAACCCCTCTACTGTTGTATTCATCACATAAATATATACTGGTATATTTTTTTCTACCAGCAATTTTGTCATTTGATCCGTTGGTGCTCGATATAAAAAGTCAGACAGCATCTATAATCATTGCAATAAATTTAGTAAGATTGTATGTTCTATTAAGCATAACATTTATATAAATTACATTAATATATTGTTCACGAATCATAGTTGTGTTTTTGGGATCTGGCCAGTATGTATACATGTATTTAATAGCTTCGTAGACTCCATTCGGATTAAGCGTATAATTATATCGTAAAACTAATTCACGAATTTTTTGATCAAAAAATCTTTCGTTTATTTCGAAATAAGGTGCTAAACTTTCATTTTGATCTGGGAAAAAAATCAAAATAATTCATTTATTGGCAAGTAAAGATTGAAAATAACTTACGAATAACAAAGGCTGCTTCTTGTGTTGTTACACCAGACATGTAATGTAAACCTCGATTAAACTGACCTTTACGAATTAATGATTCTGGTGATTCGGACAAAAAGTGCCAATCACGTTCACGCCAGCCTTCATACCTATAAGCAATTAAATTTTTATTTATATATAATTTTTTTTTCAAAACATATATAAATAATTAGTCTTACCAATCATCGCCAGGGAAAGTAAAATTAATATCTAAAACCGGTCCCCATGGGAATGTACCAATATGTGGAGCGAATTCAGCATTTCCCAGTTCATAAAAACTTCTTCCTTGCCTTAAGCAGTTTAAAAGCTTCCAAGACGATTCGATGGAACATCCTAGTAAATGTCCAAAGACACGACTCGTATTTTGTACTCTGTATTTATCATTAATAATTGCCCAATCAGCTACTGCTGCACCAGACTGCAAATTAGAGGAGAAATATTATTTTCACTAAATTGCCATGAATTTAATATTTTCAAATTACCTGAGCAATAACCCTTGTAACAATATCTCTAGTTTTAGGGGCTACCATTAACAATCCTGCTGAGGCAGCTCCTGCACCAGGACCGAATAAAGTTATAGAATTTCTATCACCATTGAAAAACTCTGCATTATCGTAAACCCAACGCAATGCCATTGCCTGATCAAGCAAACCATAATTTCCCGGAGAATTTTCATCGCCAGTTGATAGAAAACCAAGCGCTCCTAAACGATAATTTATCGTCACAACGACAACATCATAAAACGCAGCCATCATATGCCCTGGAAAAAGATTTGATGCACCTCGATAATACTCTCCACCATGTATATAAACCATGACGGGATACTTTTGTGCAATGCCAGCGCCTGTCTGCAATTTTTGAATTTATATTAATTTTTTAATAATTAATTTTATTTTTCTATGAATCTTACTTTTGGTGAGAAGATATTCAAATACAAACAATCTTCATCCATGTCTCGTATTCCTTTTGTAGCACCAGTAAATCGAACTGGTTGCGGACAAGCTGGACCATAATCAACGGCTTGTAACAGTTGCCAGCCCCTGTGTGCCCGTGGTGGCTACAGTAGCAAAACAATTGTTTAATAATTGCCAATTATATAAGAATTTAAAAGCATACCTTAAATCTTCCTTCAAATGTCGGTGGAATGGCATAAGGAATACCTAAGAATACAGAGCATTCACCCATTATTCTATCAACAGTTGTGTGCCACGGTCGATAAAATGAATTTGGATTTGGGTCATCATACAAATAAGTTTTAAATCCTTGAACTTGACCGTAATTTGTTGTTACAAATACGTCACGATCTAGTTGTAACGAATCACGTCTTAATTTCCCTTGAATGTCTTCTCGCCATCCACCTAGTACACCCGGAAACGGTGTTTGTGGATTGTTTGGATTATTCTAATTAAAAATTAATTAATAAATAATTTGAATTTTTAAAAATATTATTATTCTTACTGGATCAAATCGAAATCTATCATCGCCTTGTGGTACACCAGACGGATAGTTTCCTGGATGTGATTGTCCAGGATATTGTTGACCGTATCCATTTGGCTGATAATGTCCATATCGTCTATTATTATATGTATACGTTCTAAAAATTATATTAAATTTATAAATACAAACTTAAATCGTTTAACTATTATAATTAAATTAAAAAAAGAAATTCTGATCTAAACAGAAACTTATTATTATTTACATAAATTATTTTTATTTAATTAAATTATCAATCATCACGATCATCATAATTATAGCTCTCGCGTATTATAAAATTACTTTTTACTGTTTCCATATAAAGATATTATAAAGAAATAATTAAATATTTCTAGTAAATAAAGCTTATCGAATATTTTCAATATACTTTCAATAATCGTATTTATTACTGAAATATTTCATAATTGTATAATTTTATTTTTTCCTCCATTTAGCTAGTGATTATGAGTAAGTAGTCTGATAAAAGCAAAAGTAAATTTATGTTTTGCTTTATTAAATCGGAACTAATTTTACTGATAATAATAATAATAATAAAATACACTTTTGATTTTTCGTGTTTTTTGTTTTTTGTTTCAAAACATGTCAAATATGAATTTTTTCAATTATTATTAATAATATTTATGTTCGTGATAGTTAATTACATTTTTTTTTTAAATGCAAGACTAATGTAATTAACATTAATGGATGCCCTTTTTAAGTAAACTTTATCTTTCCGACAATTATTCTAAATAATAAATTATTAAATTAATTAAATTGATCCCTATTTCCTCATATTTATGATTATTTTTAATCATATATTATTTTTTTAAACAAAGAAATAATTTTTTTTTTTTGTGTTTTGAAAAACAATTTTTAATAGTAAAACTGTATTTCGACGAATTTTTGTAAAAATTCCCAGAATTAATTTAGATAAAATAGTATATAATTAATGTATAATTTTTTTCTTTATTTATGTATAATGATTTATTATTATTTTTTCACTATAAAATTTAAAATCACAAGAAATATTATTAGTCATTAATTATTATTTGTGGTTTTCTAAACGTAAACATGTAATGGAAAAAAAAATATATTAAAATAATTTAACGGGTAACATATTCCAAGTAATTAAATTATGAATAATTACAATTAAATAATAATAAATAGAAATTATCAAGTGAAAGTATAGTAATAAAGAAAAGTAAACAAAAAAATAAATAGAATTTACCTATAATCTGGATCACCTGGATTCGGTGGATTATAATCAAAAACACCTTCGCGTGAATAAAATCTTGGATCTCTTGTTATTGCTTGACCAGTTACACAATTTAAATTATTTATTATATATAAACATAATAATAAATTATATATTATTAATTCACTTTTCTTATTTACATAATTATAATACATATTTCTTTTATAAATAATATTATTATTATTATTTTTGATAAAACTATGACGACGTTTTGTTTGTATCAACTTTGACGTCGCCATATTTAAATTACGTTTACTTTACGTTAAAAAAAATATATATTTATATATGAAAACTCTTCACAATACAACTATAAATAGTAACAAAAATTAATAATATAACACAGGTAAACACAATAGAAGAGTATGCAGGTAGTTTGACCACGTCACACTATTAAAAAGTTATTGTTAGCATACAGGTATATATTATTAATAATAACAATAATAACGTTATTTGTATTGTTTTTTTGTTATTACACCTTAACAAACTTTTATTATTATTTTATTTTTACTTAATACTTTGTATGTATTCAATTTTAAAAATGAATTTTAGAAACACGTTTTGTATGGCGTTACTATGGTATCATTATTACTGTGTATTTGTTAACTAGCTTTAAGTCATTTCACAGGTAAAAGAAAGTTTATTTATTATAAGTCAAAACTGAATACAAAAAATATAGATGAAAAGAATAAAACTTTTGCATTGTTACGACGTCATCAATAATAATTAACAACAATTTAAGTAAAAGTTTATCATACCATATAGGTATGTGATATTCTTTAATAAACTTTATTATATCATTATCATTCCGTACTTGTACTTTACTTAACAGAATAACGATGCATTATTTATGATTCATCAACAATAACAACATCAAAATGAGGTGCAGTGCATCACAGAAAAAATATAAACAAAGAATTTTATAGCATTTGTCACAGGTAAATTATTAATTAAATGCAGGATGGTGTTGCACAATAATTGTTTATTAAAAATAAAATTTCACTTGTTCTCTTAATTATTATAAAGTCAATAAAATACCTGTTATTATAAAATTACTAATATTATATTTAATCAATTTTTGGAAAATGTTTATTTTGCACGGATAAAAAATAAAACTAAACTTACAAATACTGATAACGTATCTGGAGCGATAAGATAAAAACTTCAATTCGTATCACAAAAAAAAAAGAAAATAATAAATATAAATAAAACTTCTAAATATTACACATAAAATACGTTAAATTAAATAAAAAACTGACGATAAATAAATAATCTAAATTCACTTTACAACACCGTTACATATATTTATTAATAAACAACATGGATTTCACACACTTTTTCTATTTCTTAAACCAACGCCCAAGCGTAAGGTGAGCTTCTAGAGTGGCTTAAGTTTCGTTTGTTTATTATGTACCAGATTCGGTCCAGAAACCACAGAGCGTCGTCATAACGGTCATAATATTATTATCGTGACTTTTCTGTTATGCTTAACTGAAAATATGCGTTTGTTAGAACACAATGAATACACGATAACATAATATATTAAAGCTGCCTTTTCTATATATAATATGTTTTTCTTGTGTAACTGTCGTCGCCTAAGCTGCCTTTAAGACTGAAAGTTTTATATTGAAAAATTAAGTCTGATTGAATTCAATTAATACAATCACACAAAAAGTTTATTAAATTGTAACTTAATTTTGTCTTATAAATGTATTTAAAATAATTTTCGACTTAACTTTTGTATTTAACACGGCGCTACACAACCTATACAATAATTTTATTTAAAATTGTAGTTAAATAATAAAATGTATAGGTAATTTCACAAAGCTATTTAATAAAAGCTTTGATTTAAACAATTATAAATACTTGTATTGAGTATACACTCAATCATTTCTTTTAATTGTTTAACTCTGAATGCATTTGGCATTTTATTTCAATGAAATTAAATAAATGAATCAATTTTATTATTGTTATTAAAAATTTTACGTTAACTTATCACATGTGTGTAATCTCTGCAATGACTAATAATAACATAATTAATGTAATATGAGTGAAATAGTTTTACTAAACCACATATGTTAATTGAGTCATTTATTATGAAGAGATTTATATAGTTTAATTAATAAATTTTATTCACATTCAGATAATATTCACAAATACAATTAAATTTATAGAACAATCGATTTATGTTATGTTTAAATTCTGCACATTTATTGCAACTGAATGTGTACAGGGGCATTGCAATATTTATTCGCTATTAAATTAGTTTTATTAATATTTATTTTTGCATCTGTTTGCTAGAATATTTGTAATTGTTTTTTAATTTTTAATGAGCATCAGGTATAACAAAGAAATATTAAAAAATCAATGATGATTTCAGCGTTTAATAGATAATTAACAAGTGACAATTAATTATAAAGAATTTTTCATTTAACAACACAAAATCACTATAATGTACACCCTCTGTAAGAACTGTGAATAGCTTGTGTTATTACTTATTAAAGATTAATAATTACTTCATAAGCATGTTAATAATATAAATTTAATTACATATAGAAACATACAGATTAAGTCAATAAGTATGTTAAATATTGTTTATAATAAATGCATAGCATGTCACATATTAACTTTTTGCATATTAACTAAATAAATAAGAAAAAATGATATTTAAATTAATTAAATGTGTTTTAATTTACATAAAATCATCACGTTCTATATTTATAAAGTCAGAAAGAAATATTATTTAAAGTCTTATAAATAAAAACTATTCATTATTCAATGATCTACATTTTTATTTTCCTCTTCGTTACATTGTTATAATTTTTCTCTCACATCATTTTGCATTAATTATTTAAAAAAATAAATATCTTTAGGAGAAAAGTAAAAAAATCAACAAAATAAATTTAATAAATTTACGTTAATTAATTATCTTAAAGCATCCAATTTAACAAAAAATAAAATAATACAATTTCTATACAGTTTTTACAGAAAGAAAATAAATTTATTTAAAAAAAATAAGACAAACGAACATATTATGAGCAATACATATAATCTCGGAAATATTCGTTAACCTTTGGAGTTCAATTAATTGATCTAATTGTTGTTAAGAACAGCACCAAGTACTAATATTTAAGTAACAGTAATGTTGACATTTGACTCCCTTAATTCTTTATTAAAAAATATTTTATTAATTTTTATTTTTAAAAGTATTTTCTATTAAACTGTTTTATTTTTTTTGAACAGTGCATACGACGTTAAATACTAATATTTATAAATATATACTAGTTTTATAATATATATAATGGTTTTACTACAACTATTAATTTCATTTAATTAATTTAATTATAATTAGCATATTTTATTGATTAATTTTATTATTACAACCAAAAAAATTATAATTTCACATAAAGAAAAAACTTTATATATATTTTTAAAAATTAAATTATTTATTGTGAATTTTATTTATTTTCATACGCCATCTATTATTTTGTAGATTAAAATTATCATACATTTCGTCTTTACTAGTTTCTTAAGACTTTGTACTTGAGTCGTTCACTTAGCTTAAAATAAAAATATGTTTAAAAGAAATTATTTTAATATTGTTTTTCATAAAAAAGAAAACATTAAAGAAAATTAATAAAAACAACCACATTGGAAAAAGGTGTTTAAATTATATGTTAATAAATCTCTGTTAATAAAAAGGGTTAGATTCCTGCAACATATTATTTTGATTACCAAAAAAAGCCAAATGTTAAGAAAAATTATTGGTAGCAATTACATTAGTTTTTCTCCCTTCTAATTTAATATTATTATTATAATACATATATAAGTTAAGGTAAGGAAATTGTTGTTCAATTCATGAACAAAAATAAAATACACATAAAATGTGGTTAGATAAATTTTTTGATAGAATATAAAAAACAGAACATTAGGGGAATTTTTTCAAATAAATAAATAAAAAAAGAAGTACAATGCACATGTAATGATTATATAAATAGAAAGTGGGAGGTAGACTAAATCAAAAATAATAATAAAACGATGTAGCAATTGAACTTATCAAATCAAAAATAACAATTGAATTGGAACAAAATAAAATTAAACAGGCATCATGTACAAAAGTATCCTAAATTATATTCACTTGATGTATTGTACATAAGAAGTACATATTCAGTTGGTTTTTTGCCGCATAACGTTACCGCACAGTAATCCAGTACAGAGTACGACAAGAGTAAACGGCACAGTACACAGTGAACGCAGCAATAATAAAACGCATCTGCCTTTTTTTTTGATCGTACGTTCAAGTAAAAGACTTTAATAAAAACAAATTTCAAAATCAACATTCACATTCAGTCGGTCGACGGGATAAGTCGGAGTTTTTCGATAACTTTTCTTCAACTATATTTGAATTAAAGTTTATTAAGTGGCAAAAAAAAAACTTATCCTTGAAGTGATTTGTGTTTTCATCAACTTGCAGATTAGTGTAAATGATTTGTATGTGATTCAATTGTATATAATTAAAGATTATGTTAATTGAAAAGAGAATTTTGAATTAAAGAATAATAAAATATTTGTATTTAGTTTTTATTTATACAAATATATAGCAGCTGATTTAGTTTGTTAAATTAATTTTAATCATTTTTAATTGTTTTATATTTGTGTTTGTGCGCGATTTATATTTGTGAATTCTTTTTGTAAATTAATTTTAATAATAAATAACAGAATGGGTGAAGAAAGTTTACATTTACGTTCAGAACAAAATATAGATTACCATATAGTGGCATTATTTGACCGTTTGGAAGCATTAAGAAAGGATAAAAATGTAACAAATGGTGGACTGGGCGCTTTTGGACGTCGTTCAACACACTTACGCCTTAAATTTAATATGCAAGCTGAGATACGGACTTTAGAGTTTTGGAGGTAAAAAATTTTGTTATCAATTTTTTAATACTTTAAGTTAAATAAAGCATCCCAAAAAAAGGGCAAGTAATTTTGTTCAACTTTACTATACAAAAGTTTTAAATAAATTCTACGAATTTTCTGTTATAAAATTCGGAGACCAGTTCTTAAACATATTTAATCCTAACTAACTTACAATAATATTTTCTTGTAATATTTACATTTATATTTGTCATGTATGAGTTATGGAGATAATTTAAAATAAATTCAATTTGTTTTATCAATTCTTGATAAATTATTATTGTCAATAAATGATAACCAATAAGGAAAATAGTCAATTCTGTTGCTGGCTTATTATTTTTTCTTTGTACAAACATAATTTGTCTGATTTAAAAAAAAAAGTTATTTAATCAATTGATTACTTCCTTTGTATGATCTATGCTATATATATATAAAATATTACTACAATGAAATGCTGATGACAAACGCTTTTAATGCTAGGCGTGAGTATTTCAAATTTAAATAACATAAAAAATAGAGAATTATCTTTTTTTTCAGTATTTTCACACAGAGTTTGTATTATTATTTTTTATTTTCATTTTAATTTTGTTGGTTTTACGACTTTTTCGTTTTGATAAGACATGAAAAAAAATTACTAAGAAAAACCGACAAATTGAATATTTATTTTGATGGAAAATATACCACCAAATCCTGTTTAACGGATAAAAGATAAAAAATTTTTTTTCGTTCCTTTATTAAGTTTATCAACAAAACACAATCATGTTTATATTTTTATTTAATTTTTGCATTCTTTCTATTCAACAGGTCAATTATCTCAGAGTGTTTAGCATCCTTTTTCTATGTTTTCATTGTATGTGGGGCTGCAGCTGGCGCCGGTGTTGGTGCTAGTGTATCGTCTGTATTATTAGCAACAGCTTTATCATCAGGATTTGCAGTTGCCACATTGACACAATGTTTTTCCCATATCTCAGGTAACATATAAATTTTAATTTTTATTATTTACATAAATTTTAAAGTAATTAGTTGGCAAAAAAAAAGGACACAGAATTGTTTGCCCCCTCATAAAACAAAAAGGAAGAATAAAATGTTTGCATTAGCATAATAAATGTGCTAAAAATATTTATGATGATTTTATTGCATAATTATATTTGGTTTTTACTTAATTTTTTTGGGAAATTTAGTTATCTTGGTTTCCCCAACATGTGGTCATTTAAATTTTTATTATTATTATTATTATTGTTGTTGTTTTTCCTTCCTAAAGGTGCTCATATAAATCCATCAGTTACCTTGGCAATGGCGTTAACAAGAATAATATCACCTTTAAGGGCTGCTATGTATATAACCGCTCAATGTGGTGGAGGTATTGCGGGTGCTGCTCTTCTTTATGGGTGAGTTTATATTTTGTTGATCTTTTTTGACTGTTTTACTTGAATAAATATTTAAATGACAAAAAAAGGTTTTTCGAAATAATTTTTTTTTTTGCATTTTACACCTTAAATGAATAAATCGCTTCTTTGACAAATAATTATCCAAAATTTCATTATTATTACGAGTATTATTTGTTTATTATTTAAAATAATAATTAAAAGGTATTTAGCCTGAAAGGTATCCTTAATTTTTACATTGCTTAAAAGAAAAAGATAAAGAAAAATTAAGATTAAAATAATAAATAATAAATAATATTCTTACTTGCCTACATCACGTTAATTTAATATAATAAAATTTTGATTTAAAGAAAGATTTGTTGCCTCCTCTTTTCGTTTTCTTTTTATTAAAAAAATAAAATAAAAAAAAGGAATCTTTATCCCAAACATATGCTACATCTATTCTTTAATTCTACATATGTTTTATAATTGTGTTATGCTTTTTTAATAAGTATTATAGAATATCGTTACAAACTAAAAACTTTAAAATTTTTACAATATTTTGGTACACACGTTCGCATATATACACACAATGAATGAAGACGATGCGATCCCGTCCGTTCATGCTGCTTTTTGTATTTAATTTCTTTTGGTATTTTTTTTATTTATGCTTCTTCTTCATTTCATTTTCGAGGACAGGTGATAGTTTTTTTTTTTTAATCTCTTAAACACACGCATACGAAATAATAAAACATACAAATTTAAATTAATGAAATAAAAAACTTCCTAAACGATAAGTTTGGCTGTTTTGTATTTACGAAAATAAAAAAAAACGTCTTCTTTTGGCCACGTGTTCTGCTTGATGAACTTTTTTCTCTAATTTTCAAATGAAAAACCATTTTTTCTGTTCTTCATATTATTTATTTTAATAATTGTAAAAAAAAAAATAATATGAACCGAACGGATGCAACCAATTATAATATAATATTTATATATATTTTGCTGTCTGATGACTATTTTAAAATATTGTTTGTTTTAATTTTAATAATTTTTTTTTTATTGTATTTTTGAACACCTTTAATTTTTGTTTATTTTTGGCAAAAACTTAAAGCAGTAAGAAATACAAAAAATTAACAAAAAACAAAAATTGTTGTTCATCGACCTACCGTGACACAATAAATATTATTTTTTAATCAAAAAATAAATAAATTCAACCAAGACAATATTATTTTGCATAAATGAGTATTCATATAATTAATTCGCTTGGCAAAAAAAAAAAAAACAGCAAACCAAATTTTGTCTGTTTTTCTTTAAAGCTGTCGAAAACTTAACTTAATTTCTAATAAGCTAACAAACTTTTATTTATTATTTTACTTAATTATCTCTTATAATTAATTTATCTTATAAAATATTAAATAAAGAATTATACACGACAACATAATAAGGAAAACATAAAAAATGTAAATAAAGCATAGATAAGGGTTAATAAATATATTAAAATTCAATTAAAAAAAACTGTGATATTATTAAAGACAGAATATAATATTTTAACAAAATTATAATAAATCAGCATTAAATTAGCATTTCATTTAACTTATTGTGATTTGTGACAGTGTTTGCGGTGTCAACAGTGTGACACGATAGGACATAACTTTTTATTTTATTATTTTTTTAAACAAAATTTAATTATAAGATAAAAAATATCACTTAAATGAAATAGATTAAATACAAAAAAGCAATTTACTTTAAATTCTTGGTAAAAAATTTTGTTTATATTGTTGACAAAAAAATAACACACACCCAGCATACAAAAATCAAGCAAAACATAAAACCTAAACCAAAATATGTATTAAAAAGTGTATAGAGAAAAAAAAAAATGTTTAGCCCACCGCAACGAAAAAAAAATATAGAAGAAAATGATGTATAAGCAAAAAATCTGTTCCATAAATGAGGAATAAAATAAAAAACTTTAACGATGTTATATTTTGTGCTTAAATTTTTGAACAAAGAAGCAAAAATAATAAATAAATTTAAGAAAGAAAAAAAAGAAGTTGATGAGGATAAATTTATTTTTTTCATTTAAATAAAAAGATGCAACGAAATGAGGGTGCAAAACGGCTTCTAGCATTCCTTTAGTCTAGGCAAGAAAAATCTAACAAAAAAAAAATAATGAATCCTAAAACTAAATTTTAAGTGTTTTGTTTGTTGTCAAACTTTTACCGGCATATGCTAGTGTAGATTGTAGAAAAAATGATTTTAGCCTAGCTATTTGGTGAAAAATATTTTCCATAAAAAAAATCATTTTATTTGCAGGCGAGAATTAATTCTTTTTAGCTATTTATTTTTATTATTTATGTGATGTGATCTTCTAGGGGGAACGACGCGTTTCTATAAAATTTTAAATTTATTTTTTGACCTGAAATTATTGTTTTTTTTTTGTTGGTATTTATTGAACTAGTTAAAAAAAGGCAAAATTAATCATATAATTTTCTTTTAACGACATAACCACAGACGAAAACAATTCTTCTATTTTACTGAAAATAAATTTAAAAAATCTAAAGATAAAAGAAAAGAAAATCTTAGGGTTGTTACAAAAAGAAAAATCAAAATAAAACAAAGAAGTCTTTTGAAGATTGATGTTTAATTAATTAAAAAAATAATGTACCGTTTCTGGTTTATTTGAGACAAGCAAAAAAATTAAATAAATACAAACAACGAACATTCTTCAGCGAAATATATATATTGTTATTGTAATTATTATCATGGTTTTTTTTTTCATGTTTTGTATTAATAAAAAAAAAAAGAAGAAAATAAAAAATCCACGCGAGCTTATTAACGGAAGACAGAGATACAGATAGACAGGTGTATTTTTTATATTTATTATATATTATCTTTATGTCTTAAAGTTTTTTTTATTATTATTATTCTTTTCTTTACTTTTTTAATTTAACGACATTTAGCTCTCTCGCGTGAATGATCAAAAATCATGTTTTAATATGCCGGATTGCTGGTTGCACAAAATTTAATAATAGTAACAGAAGAAAAAAAAAAGTAAAGAATTCTTAATAAATTAAAGCATCAATTTTTCGTAGTAATTTCTTTTCTTTTTTCTTTTCACAATACAGCATCAATTCACTACTTGCATTTTAAAAATAAATAAAAATATTATGACTTTGCAATTATAATTTGTGGTCTTGTTAAAATAATACATTTAATATGTTTTTTTCTTTGTTTTATATCATTATTATGTTCTCGATTTTTTTTTGTTTTTGTATACTTGTTACAAAATAATAATAAAAATAAAACGTTGTTATAAAGGAAAAATTATACATTTTATTTGTTAAAGAATACGAAATAATATTATTATTCGTTTTTAACTAAATTTTCACAATTTTACATACAAACCACAAATTAATGTATTCATAATAAAGCCGAAAATGCTACCGAATGCATCTCTGCTGTTATATTTATTATTATTTTTTTTAGATACTTGTTGAAAATTTTAATGTAATGTGCAAAATCACCTCTACTCTGTATTATATTGCATACTTTTATTTTTCTTTTTTACTTGCTGCTTTTAATTTAAACATTTTTCGTCTTTGTTGTTGAACTAACAGAATGAATACGATACATATGGAAAAAAAATATAAATAAAATGAAAAAAAGAATTCCTTTTATCGAAAATGTGTTGCTGGTGTAGTATGTTGAACAGTTAAAATAATAAAACAGATTTTTTTTTTGTTTGTAAGAAGCAGGTGGTCGAAAAATATACAGAAATATGTAAAATGCCACTTTAAGAGGCAAAGCATAGCCTTAAAAAAAAGATATAAATAAATGAAGAGAAAAAAAGCCCCAGTCAGTTAAAGCTACAAAATAATAAACAAACGTAAAACAGTGGAGTCTCTTCGTTGCAGATTAACAAAATTACTGTGTAATTTGTTGCTAATTTCTGCAACTAAATATAACAAGTTTCATTTCTTCTTTAAGTTTATCCATCACGTATTATCCAATCTTTTTTTTTTACATTCAACATATACATTCTTGCTAATAAGAATGAACCGACGAGAATTCACTGTTCTTTCATTTAATGATTTTTGATGTCATTTTTTAAGGTAAATTTTTTGTACGTTATCATAATTAACGTTTTGATTATTTTAGTAAGAATAAATTCCTGTACAGATATAATAATATTTCTTAAAAATTATAAATACCATGTACAATTACGCTTATAAATCAAACTTTACCGCTGAAAAATATAGCTAAAGGAAAGACGTGCGTCGCGCGCGTTTCATATTAAAGAATTTTAATAATTGAGTAAACTTTGATTGTGTCATTTTACTTTTTTTTATTATTTAACTATACAATTAACAAAAATAAAAGACTTTTACCTGGTTTTTTTTTTATTCAAAGGAATTCAAGAAAACGAGGATATAATAATTTACTATACATTGTTATAAGCGCGGACACCGCTTCCTTTCCTTTCTTCATCACTTCTTTTTTTTTTTATTCATTATTATTTTATAAGAAATTTCTTTTATTTTTTAAATATCAAATACAAATTCTTATCATATAATTTTTATGCATCATCGTCGTTTACTTTTCAATACAAAAACTACAAAAATAAATAAAAAGCAGAAAATAAATTATAAAGAAGACAAGAGGAACTTAATATAAACTTTAAACCGACAGTAGTTAAGTAACTACAAAAAAAAAGCGGAATAAATACAACAAAAGATCCTTTTAATGTTTGTCTTTTGTTGTATTGACATCCTAGGATAGAATTCATATCATGTTTTCATCGTTATAAACAGAAAGCGTACAATTCATCCTAGTTCCATATAGCCACAAGGAAAATATAAAGATGTTTAAAAAAAAAGGAAAAACTACAAATAAAAACAACAAGTAATGATGAACATACATCACAACTGCAAACAGGAAACGCGACTACCAGGTGTCTGTTTGCACGCAGCTACACCATAAGTTTACTGTTGTTAAAGAATATTTTTTCTCAAAAAAAAAAAACTATTCTATATGCAAAAAATATAAAATCTCTTTAACTGTCTTTTAACTTAATTTAATTATTTAATTTATTTATTATAAAAATAAAGCATTTTCTATTTATTATTCTATTTTATAAGGTTTAAGTAGCAAAAAAGAAAAGAAAAGAAATCACACATTTAGATCAGCATGTGTTACAAATGAAAATAAATTTAAAATTTGCAAATATTTATTATTTTTACAAGTTTTATGCTAGACAAATAAATATTTATGAAAAGATTAAGAATACAATATTAATGCAAGGATTTAATAAGGACTACAGATGTTCTATTTATTCAGATTTAATAATAATAATAAAAAAAAACAGACAAAAAGCAGGTATAAAGTCTATCAAATGACATAAATTGAAAAAAAAAAAAAATAGGAATAAAAAAAAACACTCATCATGCTAAAGCATAAGAATTTCTACTTTAAAATATATGTCCATATGTTTGAGGATAGGATCATTGAAACTTTAAAGAATGATTGAAATTGTAAAATTAGGGGAGCAAAGACATTCTTCTATCAACGACAAGAACAAAAATGCCTAATCTAAAATCTATGCTTAAAAATATAAATAAAATAGAAAAAAAAACAAAGTCTAACACCAAATTTATCAAAATAAAAAAAAAGAACCGAAATTAAATCTATGCAAGAGTTATAAGCTAAGCTATAATAATTGATTTCATAGAATATTATGTATGGTAGGAACTGCAGCTGTTGTCATCGTCTTCCTTTACAATTAATAAATACAAAAATAAATAAAATAAAATAAAGTATCAAAGTTTAGTCGGTGGTTTCTCTACAACGAAAATTAAGAAAGATTGTGGTTATAATGCTGGTTACGTATTTAAATATATTGTATTTCTATTAATTATATATTTTTTATGTGGGCTAATCAATTAAAACAAAGCAAAACCAACGAAAAAAAAAATAACTACAACTAACTGATTATCATAATAATAAATAAACAATATTTGTTTATAAAAATATTTTATTGTTTTCACAGTAATTAACATAAACATAAGGAAAATAAAAATTGAAAATAAGAAAATTGTACGGGAAAATTATAAAATTCACATAATGTATTCAATTTTTGTATTAACACCACTTGCTTAAAGCGTTTATTATTGGTAGTTTGGGAATACGTGAGATTATGATTTTTAGACAGGAATAGAGGAACAAGTAAATACAATTAATACAAATAAACGAGTCTCTTGATAGTCAAGAAAAATAAATAATAATAATAAATATGTTCACGATTATCTAATGTGACTAGATCACATACAAAAAAATAAACCACGATTTTTGTGTTTTATAGAAATATAAATACTGTTTATGTTATGATGATTATAATAAAATAAAGTAAAAATAAACGACAAGAACCTTTTATTTTTACTTTTTAATTAAAAAGAAAAAGAGTTTTTAAACATATGGTAAACATATTTTGAAATTTTTGTCCATTTCTTTAGTTCATTTCCATCTGATAATTATACGATGTGATAATAAAATATGATAATTAATACGAATTTTATTTTCATCATTTAAAAAAAAATAGAAAATCTGTGTCTTTTTTTTTAATAATTTCTTTACGAGGCATATTTAATGAAAAAAATAGAAATAAAGAAAATCAAAAATTTACATAATTAGAAGCTTTTGTTTCTTAAAATAAATACTAAGTTTAAGTTTGAATATTCTCTATGTCATTAATTTCCTTCACGTTTTTATGATAATTGTGATTAATTGTTTATATATATATTTAATTAATGATTTATACAATAATGTGGCCTTGTACTCTCTGTCTCTCTATTCTTCAATTACCAATAACAAATTTGTTTTTGTGATAATCACGCTTTTATTATATTCGGTTTAGTTAAAACAATCAACATTAACAATCAACGACCGTAACAAGACGTGCAACTGTTAAATTTTTAATAAATAAATAAAAATAAATGACACTCACTTAAAAAAATAAAATTATTATTAACCCTTATATTCACTTAACCAAGCTGCTTATGATGATTATATAACAACCAGTAAAATAATAATAAAAAAAAGGATATATATTTGTTAGATTAGGGTATTTTATTTATTAATTTTCTTCACAGTAGATCAAGTAAAAACACTAAGCATTAACACTATAAAAAATACGAGTAAAAACAAAATATTAAGCAATACAACATAGGGCCTAAAATAACACAAATGTCACTTATTTTTTTTTTTTTAGAGTAATTTTTCTTTATTAAAATAAAAGTAATAATTTAGGGAAAGGAAATAATAAATAATAATTTAATGAAAATTAACGAAGCTTCAATTTTCCTATATATATATTTTTTCTATTAATTTAAATATAAGAAATTTAATAATAATGATAGATCATTAAAATTTTTCTTTTTCTAAATAATAAGAAAATGCAAGTTATCGAAAAGATTAAAAAAAAAAACCTCCACTGAGTGCAATTTATTATAAAACTAAGATTTAAATCGTTAATCAATTTGATGCAATTTATTAAAAAAAAAAGATGTAAAAAATCAATTTATGATAAATTTTCAATTTTTTAAATTAAATTGATTTAAATGTAAGCTTAACCATCAAGAAAAAAAATCATCTATTATCCAGTATAAGTATTTACTAAAGAAGAAAAGACGACACAGATTTCATTTACATAAAATATTGATTGAAAACGTATAAAATGAACGAATGAAACGTATATTAATGTTGACACAGCACAGATGATGCACTGTATTTAAATAATAATAAAACAAAGCAGTAAAAATCAGCAATAATAAAAGATTATTAAATTAAGTGAAATGAAATTGATAAAAAAAAGCAGAAAATCATACAATATCAATGTTAAAAACATAAAAGATCATTATGGTTGTTTGTTTGTTTTTAATAAATATTTTTTTAGCAACAAATAAATAAAAAAACTAAACAGTTGTGTTCCTCCTTCAACAATATTAATAATATTTATAAATAAAATTGATTGAACAATAAACAAGCAACTGTTTTAATAATTTAATCATTACAAAAACATAATTTTAAACAATAATAAAAATTAAACTTTAACTTTTTAAATGCTTTAAACCAAATAAAAAATTAAATTTAAACGTTTTAAGATAATTTTTCATGTGGTTATTATTAACAACACTTAAATATTTATTATTATTTATGAGGGGTGAAATCTACGACTAGACAATTTTTCTCACTGTTTTAGTAACGTGGTTTAGCCCTTAGCCAAAGGATAAATAAAACATCATCATACATATTTCTTTAACCTTATATCAATATCAATGTTTAAAATTTAATTTTTATTTTTATATTGTGAAATTGACGACCCTTTAAATTTGTGGTCGCGACACTTGTTTATAATTTACTAACTCTAATATTTTCCACTTCAACATCCGTATCATCATCACCCTACAGTATTATCCCTTTTTAATTTTGCATTGTTAAAATTATAACGAAAATATAGATCAAGTATATATGTGTCAGTGTAACGTAAATTAAATTCACTTGTTCTAAAAAATTTTATGTGCAGTAAATGATTGTTATTGAACTACTTTTTTCCCGATTTTTTCACAAGGCCGGAAAAGACTTTACTTGATAAATAACATGTGCATAACATTTATATATATATATTTTCTATACATTGTCTTGTAACAATTACTTCCTAACTTGCATCATGCCTAAAAAGAAAAGGGTAAAATATGTAAAGTGTATCAAAGTGTATCAACTATCAACTCGTCTTTCAACAATTCATATAATATCATCCGACAGTTGTTCGATCTAAAGTATGTGTTTATGAACAACATTTATAATTTATTTCTCTCATCTATCATATGTGATAAAAAAATAAATAAATATTTTTATTATTTTATAAATTTAATTTTAGAAACATATTTTATGTTTTCTTTCATAAAAATTAATCAATTATAAAAATTTATTATGATTATTATACCTTCAAACATAAATAAGTTTTTAGAAATATATATATATAATTATATATTTATTATCTTTTACATTAAAAATTTAAGCAAAACTTTTTAATAGAATTAATATCATTATTTGTTTATATTAAATAAGCGACTTAAACATTAAACATAAAAGAATAGCAAAGAAAAAAAAATAAAAGAAAATATATTTGAAAAGTTAATGCATAAAGAAAATGTTTTCCGAAAAAAGTTTTAATGTTAAATTGAATTTTAAATTAAATATTATACAAATTGTATTATTGCAAAAACATAAATATAATTAGTCACAAACTTTGTATGTAAAATAAATATAAAAATAATTTTATTGTTAGAAAAATAGATTTCATTACAATAAAAATAAGTATTAAAGAAATTTATTTAATTGTAGATATATTAGATTAAATTAATATATGTACTATAAAATCAGTATATAGTAAATAAAATTACACACTGATTATTATCTTAATAATTGATATGTTAAATATTAACACAGTGTATTAGTTACAGATCAATATCCAACTATTAAAATCGTATTATCCATGAGATTATTTTGAATTTAAATTAAATTAAGTTAAATTACCCTCAAAATATACATTAAATATGATTATAAAGTATAATCGTGAAAATTGTTTTCAACAAATTTTAATAAAATATATACAATGAGAAGAAAAAAACAACACTAGAGGCTAAATAAAAATTTTACTTTTCTTTTGTAAATTGAAATTTATAATGAACCCTCTTATTTAAGTAAAAAACACTTTAATAGATAGATTCACTTGATTATAATGATTATGGTTATTATTGTTTACATTGAATTTGCCCATGCCCACCCAACCACCATCCCTTAATTTATTATTATTATTTTTTTTTATCAAATAAAAAATTTTAAAACGATTTGACACGCGTCGTCAAATAATAAAAAAAAAAACCTTCTGACATACATAATTTTTTCTGTAAAGTTACATTTCGCGACCTTTTGTTCACAGTTTATGTATTGTTCTTCACTATAAAAGCGTATAAAAAAATAACATACATAAAGGGTCGTTCACTTTAAATTTATTTTATTTTTCATCAATTTTAAAATATTTCTGTTGCTATACAGTTAGGGTAATTCTGGTATGAATAAACATTAAAAAAAAAAAAAGAGGAAAAATGAAAATGATACATACACATTACCATATGATCTTAAATATTTTTCATCATTATAATTCTTAACACGTTTTTATTTAAATTTTATTGTATGATGAGAAAATTTCTTTTCTTTATTTATATTATTTTAATCGTTTTCTCTTAATTAGGTACCCAGGCTAGGGTGTTCTGTTTTATTTATCATTTATTCATTTTATTCATATTTATAAATTTTTATGTATATATTTCTCTTAAAAATACTTAATACAAATTATCATTTATTACAAAAAAATTCTCACTGGAAAATTGTGGCATTAAAAATTACGGAAGAAGAAAAAAAAGAAACACTTGTTAAATACCGCCATATGGAAAACTGAAATCTCTCAATGGCTTTGGTGTTTTTTTTATGATTGCTATAATTTTATTTCAATTGTTATGTTATTATGTGCTATGTATTTTTATTTTTTAGTTGTTTATAAAATAAATATGACTGATTTTCTCCCCTTTTTTTTGTATATCTAGATTTAAATAATTTATGATGCAAGTGCAAATCTGTTAGACTATTAACCTTTTACGAATAGTTTTTTTTTTTTTTTGTTTTGATTTTCTTTTTTGTGGTAGGTTCAACCCGGTGATAAGAACAGAACTTAACAAGAGGAAAAAAAAATATACCATCGTACAATGTATATAAAAAATTGAAATAATAAAAAGAATATATATATATAAATGAACATTTTATCATAAAGTATCATCCCTTATTATTTTTATTATTTATTATTTCTGTCACTATTTTTTATCTGACCTATTTATTTTCATCATTCTCGGTTTATCACATAAGTAGGGTGAAAATTAACAAAAGCACTTTCAAAAATAACATTGTCTATAAGTAAAAAAATAGTTATTAATGTAAGTGAAGAAGAATAAAAAAAAAAGATTCATTTAATTGCGAATTATTATTTTTTCGCACATTTTGTACTAAAATCCTGTGAATTGTAACATAAAAGGGATTTTTTTTTATTACAAAAAATATGCTTAATATTAAAATAAAATTTTATGAGAATTATTTATTACACTTACAATATAAATATATTTATAATTTACTTATAGTGCTGTACGTTTGGTTTAATAAAAAAAATAAAATCAAAACAAATTTCAATTTATATTATATGTTATGTTGTTATTTACACAACTGGCGCCCAATTATGCGATGTTGTTTAAATAATAAAATTGGTAAATAATTTGCATTCAAGCGATATTACAATATACGAATATATAATGAAGTTTTATCAATGCAAATTGAATAGAATAATATAAGATTTATCAAGAAATAATTAATAACACAGACTAAGGCAGACTTTTGTATAAGAAATAAAATTTCTTTAATTATGGAAATTTTTTCATTTTTTAAATAACAATTATTGTTAAAGGAAAAACTTGTAATCAGCTTTTTTTTCTATCCACTTCTTACGATTTTCTTTATTATAAATTCTTGATAAATAATTCCATTAACTATTGATTATAGTACAGAAATTTTTATAAAATCATAGTAAATACTTAGGTTGTACTACTCATAATAAAGTAAAACAATAAATGGATTTAATAGTCTATAACTAGCATAAGTGAATGGATTTAAAGTTAAATATTATAAATAAAATTACTAATGATTGAAATGAACTTATTTAAGATTAAGTACGATTTTAAATTCTTTTAAAATAATATTAAAGCTTAATGCTAATAAATGGATTTATTTTACTAAAACTAATAATACGATTAAAGTTAAATAAATTTATCACCTGTATTTATTTTCTGATGTACCTTAGTTTTATATTAACTGCATTAAAAATTAATTATACAATTCATCAATAATGCCCTAGTACCCTAGACACTTAATTGAATCCAGTGTTTAAACACCATACAAAAAAAAAACAGTTTCACATTTCTATTTTCCTATCAATAGCACTTATCAAATTTCATTAATCAATTATATTAATTCTCTAATAGTCTAAAAGAAAAAAACTATTTCATCATAAAAAATAAATATAAACTGTATTGTCATTATGCATACGAACTATTATTTTTTTATCCATCATCATGCTGATTTGCATTTGCCAATCCATTATATTAAATAACAATAAGCGATCAACTAAATACAGAAAGAAAAAACATTGTTAAATATTGAACCGATAAAAAAATAACAAATAATAAAATTAAATAAAATAATTTTTTTCTATGCTGATTTTTTATTACAAATGAATTTGACCCTAAACATTGACCGCATCGCGCCTTTAGTTAGTTAATTTTATTATTTATTACTTAGTATTTGTTTGACATATTCAAAAAAAAAAAACATTCAATTGTATTTCAAGAGCATAAAAAATATACTTGGCTTATTTGAATACAAGCGAGATGATGATCCTAATATAAATATGAATAATATAAAGGGGAAGACGAAAAAAAAAAAATTGTTACATCATAAAACATGAATAAATTATTGAACAGAATAAAAATAAAACAGATGAGAGATTATTGGTGAGGGTGACTTATTCCTTTTTCTAAACAAATAAATAAAAACCCAACTGTAACTTTTTTTTAAGATTCTTCCATATGTTTTGTTTACTTTATTCATTTTTTTTTTTTTGTGTTTTACGAATGAAAATGAAATCAAAAAAAGATCAAAAGCATAAAAAATCAAATACTACTTACAACCTACAATATTTAAATTATTCATTTCATTTACTTTATTATTTGTTTATTTATATTCAATGTATATAATTGTAATAGACAAAGTTTATTAACATACGAATTATTTATTTAATTTTTTCTTATTTTTATCTTTCATTTTTAACAAAAAAAAAAAAATTACAGAGTTACTGTACCTGGATATCAAGGAAATTTACAAGCAGCAATTTCTCATACAGCAGCATTAGCAGCATGGGAACGTTTTGGCGTAGAATTTATATTAACATTTATTATTGTTCTCGCATATTTTGTATCAATGGACTCGTATCGATCATATCTTGGTAACTCTTCATTAGGCATTGGCGCTGCATATACTGCATGCAGTTTTGTTTCGGTAAGTTTTCATTATTTATTAATTATTATTTTACCTATGCTATTTCCATTATAGTTTTAATATGTACGAATATCTGTGATTTAACAAATGATTTTTACCTGAAATAATAAAGAAAACATAAAAACTCCATTAAAAATGTATATAATAAATTCATTAGAAAAAAAAAATATTATTTGCAACATAAAAAGGATACAAATGTTTAGATTATAATGTAAAACATATTTAACATTATTTAACATAAATTGGTCATTAGAGAAAAATAAAATACTTAGTTATTTATTTACATGAAACATTTTTATATTTACAAAATTTAACGGTTTTTTTTTTCATTCGATAATATTACCTCAAAAAATATCCTTAATATATCTTAATCTTCTTTTTGCTTGATGGCAATTTTTTCATCTCTGTGAAAATAGACATATATTTTCAGTTTAACACAAGAATTTTATTCGTTACAGAAGCAAATAAAATATTTTTCAGGTAAAAAGTTATAAGATGAATTTTTATTTTATTTAACGAATTAAATATTTATTTGAGAATATTTATGTATATTTTCAAATTCCAAAATAAATACATAGATATAAATATAGTTTTTACATCCTGACCGTTAAGTTAATTTTGTTGTATTTTGGATTCAAAAGATTATTGTCATAATGGGAAAGAATTTTAACAACAAGAAGAAGAAAAAAAAACCCCTACAAATTTTTCTTATCGTCATCCTTTTTATAAACAGTTAAATAAAAATAAGTAGAAATAAAATTTGTGAATAGAGAAATACCTAAAGGTGCACAGTAAAAATTGTACAATAGAAATTCTATGCAGTTATATTCGTGTGGTCCTTCGTTTAATGAAAAGGAAGAATTACACAAAATGCATACAATGGAGTAAAATATTCTTAGAAAATTATTGAACTAAATAAAACTGTAAAGATAAATTGCGTATAGGCTATTGTTATTTATGTATTCTAAGCATTCTTTGAAATTGATTTATCCTTTTTTTTCTTCGTTCTCACAGATGCCTTACCTAAATCCAGCTCGCTCATTGGGCCCTGCATTTGTATTAAACAAATGGGATAATCATTGGGTATATTGGTTTGGACCATTAGCTGGAGGTGCCGTATCTGGACTTTTATATGAATACGTTTTTAATCCTGCACGCCATTTAAAAAAATCCAAGGACAATTTTGAACATGATGTATCTAGTCTGCCCTCAGATGAAGATTTAAATTATGATATTGAAATTGAAAAATCGACACAGCCGAAATTCCATGGATCTACATATAATACGTATAAATCACAAACGGCTACACTACCTGCTCAAAGCGGATATTGTCAAAGTCTCTACTCAGCCGCACCACCTACTAAACTTGACCGTGTCGAATCCATTTATGGCGGCACCAGATCATTGTATTGCAAATCACCACCGCTTACTCGGGCAAATTTAAATAGGTAAAATAAAATTATTATTTGTGATTTATATTTGGACATTTGTAAAATAGTTTTTTATTCAAATAACAGATCGCAATCAGTTTATGCCAAGAGTAATACGATGCTTAATCGAGACTCAAGTGTTCCTAGGCCAGGGCCATTAGTACCTGCACAAAGTCTTTATCCAATGAGAATTTCTCAAACGCAAAGTTCTCATGTACAAAATCAAAATATGCACAATCAATTGCAACAAAAGAGTGAAGCAATTTACGGTATACGAAGTTCTATGCGTCAAAGTACTCCAATTCAGCAACAGCAGCAGCAACAACAACAGCAGCAGCATCCTCAACAACATACGCAACAGCATCAACAACAGCAACAACAAGAAAGAATCATGCAGGAAAGCCAAGGATTTCAACCTGTCTATGGTACTCGTTTGAATCCAGATGGTTTAAAGCATGAACGTGAAAATAGAGAATCAAGGTAAATTCCTTATATCAATGTAAAATGATATTGGTGGTTCTAATTTCTAATTGTAATTACAGAGATGAATCCGGTAAATTTTCGCGCTCAAATCGCCCAGACTCTATGTATGGTATGTCCGGTCAGAGGCGGGGACAATCAACTCAATCTGATGATAGTTCATATGGTTCTTATCATGGCCCCGCAATGTCACTTACACCACCGACTCGTAATCCAGCTATACAACAACCAGTTCCTGATATGATAATGCCGAATTATGTTCAACAAAATCCACGTGTTGGCCATGTCACACAAAATGAACGTAAATTATCTGGCAGCGGAGCACCGATTCCTCCAACACAAACTACTACACAAATGCCAAATTCACTTTACAGCCAAAAACAACAAATACAAACTAATGCCAATACGGTTGCTGGACCACTCCAACATCAATATAATCTACACGCTACCAGACAAAATTGAAAACGTTTAACAATCTCTTTGGCTATTATTTAGTATTTTGACTTCGAGAAATTAATTCTAATTAATAAATTTGACTGAAATAATTTTAATTTTTAATTACTCTAAGATTTTTCCTTCTTTTTTTTTGTTTTTTGAATTTTCATTTATTTCTTATTTTTTTCGTAGTTTTTTTTTTCTTGTCTTGAATCTTATTATTGTGTCCTACTAATTAAGTTTTAATTAAGATTAAATTTATTATATTATATCTTTTATTATTTAAATTATTTAATATTTTTATTAACTTTTGTAAATAAAATTTGTATTATTTTCTCAATTTTTTTAGTAATTAAGATATTCTTAGCAGCGAGATAGTTAGTTCTTTATATTAATTATTTCTTTTTTTTTTTAATTATAAACATATTTTATTTCATAATTGAGTAGAATTTTTCCCATAATAATTTTAATTTTATAAATTCATGTACATATTTTTATAAAAGAAAATTATAATAAATTAATAAAAAGAAAATTGATAAAATATTTATAAATTTTTCCTACTCACCATTTCAATAATTAACGCACGGTGTTTAACGCATTATAATGTAGGTATATAGTGTTACTATATGACGTCAGAAGTATAAACAATATATAAAACGATATAATAAACGATATAAGTATGTTGACATTTTGAATTTGAGTAGCTGTCAAAATATTAGATGTCAGCATCAAAACCTTTCAAATGTTAAAACCATTATATTATGATCCTAAGAACTCAGTTTATTGTTGAAGAAGAAGTATATATTTTTGACAACTGTTGGTTAGCATAATTGCAGCTGTATTGTTATTAAAATGAAAAAAACTGAACTTCTCCACTATTAAATTTTAAATTATTTGAAGATACAGTTAAAAATAATATTCCTCTTATAAACAATAATATTGAAAAGAAATATTTATAAACAATTCAAGTGCTTAAAAATAAAAGTTGAAGGTTATTTTCATGACAGTAAAATAAGTGTTTGGCAAATATCGTTCAAGGATTATTATAATAAAAGTATATAAAAAAAATATAATCAAGGTCGTAGGTGAAAATAGACTTAAATTGTTAAAAAATAAATAATTAGTAAACAAAATGGATTCACAATTTCATCCATGCGATGAAGCTGTTATTGCAACAAATGATGATGCAAGTGAATGCAAAAGAAGTGCCGTTCGTTTAGGATATTGGAAGGATGATTACATTGGTTTCTTTGTTAAAAATCCAGAACGAAAAGCACCCGAAATCAATCGTGGATACTTTGCTAGAGTTAAAGGCGTTGAAATATGTATTGAAAAATTCCTTCAAGTTAGTATTTTTACAAAACGTATAAGTATTTATTAAAGGTGGTTGTTTATTTCCATATTAAATTTCAGAAAACTGGCGACAAATGTCAAATTATTAATTTAGGATGTGGCTTTGATACCCTTTATTGGCGATTACGTGATGCTGGTCACATGATTGCTAATTTCATAGAACTTGATTTTCCATCTGTTACTTCGAAAAAATGTTATGCCATTAAACGTAATAAAAATCTACTTGGAAAAATACATATTGAAGGTTAACCCAAATGAAATCGATCTCTTTTCAAATTGCATAATGTTTATGTTCTTTTGATAATAAATTAATAGATGGTGAAGTGAGATTAAGTCCTACCGATTTACATGCAACTAATTACCACATAATGGGTGTTGACTTAAGAAATATCGATGAAGTTCATAATAAATTGAAGCAAGCTGAGATTGATTATAAATTGCCAACAATTTTTCTAGCTGAATGTGTACTTGTTTATATTGAAATGAAAAATTGTACAAATTTACTTAAATGGATATCCTCACATTTTGACTCTGCTGTATGTGTCAATTATGAACAGGTAATGCTTTTATTTTGTTATTGAATTTAATTAAGATATCATATGATGAAATTTTTAAAACTAACAGGTAAATATGAATGATCGTTTCGGTGACGTCATGTTAAATAATTTACGTTCAAGAGGATGTAACTTAGCTGGTGTTGATGCATGTACTTCGCTTGATACACAGATATCCCGGTAATTGCTTTATAACTAATTGCCCAAAGGAAAAGTTTGTAAAAAAAATGCTTTTTTATAGATTTATTGAATGTGGTTGGCATGGCGCAAGGGCTTGGGATATGGTACAAGTATATCACAGTCTTCCAGCAACTGATAGGCAACGTATTGAACGAATTGAAATGCTTGACGAGGGTGAATTATTAATACAATTATTTCAACATTATTGTATTGCAATAGGATGGGTTGGCGAGCTATTTCAAGACATTGAAATAACGTAATTATTTATCAATAAAAATTGTTTTTCTGTTATTTTATTTTCTAAATTTATTTCAGTATGGAAAAACGTATGTCATCGCTAAATATAGATTAAATATATAACTTTTTAACTAAAATAATTTTATCAGCGTGAAAGACTCTTCAATTAATTAACAAAATAAAATGATGGATATAATTCATGTGTTGCAACTTTCTTGAATGTATATTTTCCTATAAGTATTATGTACATAAGAAAGACAAAAAAAAAATACCTTACTTCGTTACTAATTAAAATTACTTATTTTATTATTTTCTATGAATTCAATATAATCGACTTTTTCTTCTTTGTATGTTTATTTAAAATGAAAATAAATCATTTAAATTAATAATTATGCTCAAATTTAAAACATAAATTAATCATATTTTTGTAAATGTTTATTCAAATGGATTGATAACAAAAGTAAGAAAATGGTATGGTTTTGAAATCTATATATTTTGTTCAAAAATTATGTCATTATTAGCTAGTCAAATATATAATAAAAAGGAAAGAAAACATTTTATTCATTAATCAAATTAATAAAACATAACATTGAACTGATAAACTTTTTGTGTTTAATTCAATTTATAAGTTTTTTACCTATGTGCACTAACATATGACCTCTTAGTGATTTTCTCACCCGAAACTTTTTATTACACACTCCGCATTCATGAGATTTTATCCCCGTATGTAATGACATGTGATTTTTTAATGATGCTGCAATTTTGAATTTCTTAGGACACAGAGCACATTCAAAAGGTGTTTCAGCGGTATGTACTCTTTCATGACTTATATGATCAGACTTTTTAAATGATTTCTTTCCACAATATTGACATACATATGCTTCTCTTTTACTATTATCCGATTTATTATCATTACGAAGACGAGACTGTAACTTTAATGTAGTCTCAGGAGTCAAATCTTTACTATAATTAATATCAACAGGTTTTTTCGATTTATGAATATTTAAGCAATGACGTTTTAAATTCTCTAAAAGAGTAAAATTCTTGCCACATACATTGCATTTGTGTTCTATGTTCATTATATCAGATTCATCTTTAGATTTATCTTCTATAGATTTTAAGTTACATTTTATACATTCAAAAATTTGTTTATCATTTTTATTTTCATTAATTAAAGACTCTGATAGCGTAATGTCTTCATAATCATCACCACAAGTGGTGCAAATCAATGGTTGTTTTATTAAACTGTCTAAAAGATCATTATTATCAATACTACTGTCTGATTGATATTCATTTATCATATCGATAACTAATGGCTCTTTTTCAATAGTTTCGTTATTATATTTGTTACAAATTATAGCATTATCCTCGTTTTTAGAAACTTCTCCTTTTAATTCTGTTTTTGATTGTATATTTACTGTTAATTTATAGTTTGTTTTTTCACATTTTGTGCGAAAAATATAAGCAATATTTAATTCGTTTAGGCATTCCTTGCAAATTGATTTTGGTAAGTCGTCGGCTAGCATAACCTAAAAATCGAAATAATTTAATTTGTTGATTTATTATTAATAATCTAAAATATACTTCTAAAGATGTACACATCGCAAATTTTTTGCTAAGATTATCCGGACTATCGAATAAATTATACAAGTTAACTTGAGATTCACAGGCACGACATTTATCTATCATATTTGTTGCTAAAGTTTCTCTTTTTATTATATTAATTTCTATATCCGTTTCTTTATTTATTATTGATTAATTCTTTAATTAATATTAATAAAATAGGGTGGTCAATTTTTTTTTATTATTAGAAAAAATTGTTTTGAAGATTCTTTTAAAACTAAACGTTTTAATTAATTGTAACACAGAACAACAATCATGAAAAATTATAAGCATTAAATTTAAACACTACATACTAGTAATTTGTTGCGGCTGACTAACGCGTTTGGATACGTTAGTACTACAATACAATAGAGTGCGCTACTATACTTGTGTATTATGCACTTCCTTTTTTTTTTAAATTTACTTCATAAAAATTTAATTTGCACTTTTTGCGACACATTATTTATACAATAATTGATTAGTAGAGTTTTTATTACTTATAAAATAATTTTTAAATTTTTATTAAAAAATTATAAAATTTATCTATATTGATATGCAGAAGATAAACAGATAATAATCAAAAGATACTATAATTTGTTGTACGTTAAGTGTCTGATGTATTTCGAACTGATAAATTTAAAGACATTAATTTTATTTGTATAAATTCTTTATTTCATGAACATTTATTAAATAATTAAATAAAAAATAAGACTTTATAATATAATTTTCTAAAATTTGTTTACAGGTCTCACGATGGTTTACTTTTTAAATAGCATTTGACAAAATTATTTTTATTCAATATTATATGGATTGGATTGAATAACACCCCCATTACTACATACATTTTTTATATACATCTAAAAACTATCCATTTTCAATTTTTTTTAACATTAAACCGCAATCGTTCCAACGTCTAAAATTTATAATAATAATAATTATTATTGTTATTTTTTTGTTCAAAAATTATAATGTCATTATTAACTAGTCAAAAATAGAATAAAAAGCAAAGAAAACATTTTATTCATTAATCAAATTATTAAAACATAACATTTAACTGATTAACTTTTTGTCTTTAATGCAATAAATTCAATTTAATAAATTTTAAAAATATTATGCAGTCAATAACTATGTCTTGTGTTTTATGCCACATGTAATAAAATTGCATATTATTCAACGGAAATGCTCATTCCAGTAATACTTAAATTAAATGTTGTGTTTGGATGGATAGTTAAGCAGATTTATAATGTATAATAGTATAACTTTTTAATCCTTAAATTTAAAAGCCTTAAATTTCTTTGGACAAATTAGACAGTGGTATTGATTATCTTCTTATGTGTTCGCATGTGATTGGTTAATTTATATCGCAACGTAAATGCTTTATCACAGTATAGACATTTATGAGGTCTTTCTCCAGTGTGAGTAAAATTGTGAATTCTTAGACCGGATGTTCTTGCATATACCTTCCCACACAAACTACATTCATGTTTCTTCACACATGCATGAATTAACTTATGACTTTTTAAATTTTCCCTTAGGCGACACATTACACCACATATGTCGCATTTATAAGGTTTTTCACCTGTGTGCACTAACATATGAACTCTTAGTGATTTTCTCAACCGAAACTTTTTGTTGCACACTCCACATTCGTGAGATTTTAGTCCCGTATGTAATGTCTTGTGATTTTTTAATGATGTTAAAGTTTTGAATTTCATAGGACACACATCACATTCAAAAGGTGTTTCACCGGTATGTATTCTTTCATGATTTATATGATCAGACTTTTTAAATGATTTCTTTCCACAATATTGACATACAAATGCTTCTCTTTTACTATTATCCGATTTATTATCATTACGAAGACGAGATTGTAACTTTAATGTAGTCTCAGGAGTCAAATCTTTACTATAATTAATATCAACAGGTTTTTTCGTTTCATGAATATTTATGCAATGACGTTTTAAAGTCCTTAAATAAGCAAAATTCTTGCCACATACATTGCATTTGTGTTCTATTTTATTTTTTTCAGACTTATCTTTTATAGATTTTAAGTTACATTTTATACATTCAAAAATTTGTTTATCATTTTTATTTTTATTAATTAAAGACTCTGATAGCGTAATGTCTTCATATTCATCACCACAAGTGGTGCAAATCAATGGTTGTTTTTTTAAACTATCTAAAAGATCATTATTATCAATACTACTGTCTGATTGATATTCATTTATCATATCCATAACTAATGGCTCTTTTTCAATAGTTTCGTTATTATCTTTGTTACAAACTATAGCATTATCCTCATTTTTAGAAACTTCTCCTTTTAATTCTGTTTTTGATTGTATATTTACTGTTTCCATTTGATTTGATAAACCCATTAATTTATAGTTTGTTTTTTCACATTTTGTGCGAAAAATATAAGCGATATTTAATTCGTTTAGGCATTCCTTGCAAATTGATTTTGGTAAGTCGTCGTCTAGCATAACCTAAAAATCGAAATAATTTAATTTGTTGATTTATTATTAATAATCTAAAATATACTTCTAAAGATGTACACATCGCAAATTTTTTGCTAAGATTATCCGGACTATCGAATAAATTATACAAGTTAACTTGAGATTCACAGGCACGGCATTTGTCTATCATATTTGTGATTATGTTTATTTCTATATCCATTTCTTTATTATTGATTAATTCTTTAATTAATATTAATAAAATAGGGTGGTTAAATGTTTTTTATTATTAGAAAAAATTGTTTAGATTCCTTTAAAGGTAAACGTTTGTAAATTGTAACACAACAATTATAAAAAATGACAAGCATTAACTTCAAACACCACATATACTAGTGATTTGTTAAAGGCTGTTAAATGAATTCACTCAGTTGCGGCTGACTAACGCGTTTGGATACGTTAGTACTACAATAGTACTATAACAGAGTGCGCTACTAAGTTATTGACTTGCATGTGTATTATGCACTTTCTTTTTTTAAATTTACTTCATAAAGATTTCATTTGTACTTTTTGGGAAACATTTTATTATTTATACAATAATTGTTTATTAGAGTTTTTATTACTTATAAAATAATTTTTAAATTTTTATTAAAAAATTATAAAATTTATCTATATTGATATGCAGAATATAAACAGATAATAATCAAAAGATACTATAATTTGTTGTATGCTAAGTGTCTGATGTATTTCGTACTAATAAATTTAAAAACATTAATTTCATTTGTATAAATTCTTTATTTTATAAACATTAAATAATTAAATAAAAAATAAGACTTTATAATATAATTTTCTGAAATTTGTTGACAGGAGGTTTCACGTATTTGACACAGTTATTATTATTCAATATTTATAGCAATATGGACTTGATTGAATAACACCCCCATAACAACATACATTTTTTATATACATCTAAAAACTGTCCATTTTCTATTTTTTTAACATTAACAGAACGCCTAAGATTAATAATAATTATTATTCTCGTTAAGAAATAAATTATAAGATTAAATGTTAGTTGGATGGATAGCTAAAGCAGATTTTATATGTACAAATTTATGCCTTTTTAATCCTTTTGAATCGTTAAACTTCTTTGAACAAATTAGACATTGGTATGGAGTGTCTCCTGTATGTGTTCTCATGTGAACGGTTAAATTATATCGCATCGCAAATGCTTTATCACAGTATAGACATTTATGGGGCTTTTCTCCAGTGTGAGTAAAATTGTGTTGCCTTAGATGGGGCATTTGTCTAAAAGCCATACCACATAAACCACATTCATATTTTTTCTCGCCACTATGAGTCAACTTATGACTTTTTAAATGTTGTCTTAGGCGACACATCTTACCACATATGTCGCATTTATATGGTTTTTCACCTGTGTGCACTAACATATGAAACGTTAGTGATTTTTTCAACCGAAACTTTTTATTACACACTCCACATTCGTGAGATTTTACCCCCGTATGTAATGTCATGTGATTTTTTAATGATGCTTCAATTTTGAATTTCTTAGGACACACAGCACATTCAAAAGGTGTTTCACCGGTATGTATTCTTTCGTGACGTATATGATTAGACATGTTAAATGATTTCTTTCCACAATATTGACATATAATTAGTTGAGAACTAGATCGTTTCTTATTATTATCCGATTTATTATCACTAAGAAGACAAGATTGTAACTTTAATGTACATTTAGGACTCAAAGATTTACTAGAAATAAAATCCACAGAAGGTTTTTTCTGTTTATGAATATTTAAGCAATGACGGTTTAAATTCTTTAAAAGTGTAAAATTCTTGCCACATACATTGCATTTGTGTTCTATCTTTATTTTTTTAGATTCATCTTTAGATTTATCTTCTATAGATTTTACGTTACATTTTATACATTCAAAAATTTGTTTATCATTTTTATTATCATTTATTAAAGATTCCGATAGCATAATGTTTGTATATTCTACACCACAAGTAGTGCATATCAGTGGGTTTTTTATTAAAAAATTGTCTAAAAGATCATTGTTTAATTGATTTTCATTTACAATATCAATAACTACTGGCTCATTTTCAATAGTGTCATTATTATCTTCATTAGAACTTATATCGTCATTCTCGTTTTTAGAAAGTTCTTCTTTTAATTCATATAAAAAATCAATGTCTTTACTTATTTGTATATTTACTGTTTCTATTTGATTTAATAAAGCCGTTAATTTATAGTTTGTTTGTTCACATTTTGTGCGAAAAATATAAGCAATATTTAATTCGTTTAGGCATTCTTTGCAAATTGATTTTGGTAAGTTGTCGTCTAGCATAACCTAAAAATCAAAATCATTATTTTATTTGTTAATTTATTATTAATAATCCAAAACATACTTCTAAAGACGTACACATCGCAAATTTTTTGCTAAGATTATCCGGATTATTGAACAAATTATACAAGTTAACTTGAGATTCACAGGCACGACATTTATCTATCATATTTGTTGCTAAAGTTTCTCTTTTTCTTTTATTTATTTCTATGTTTGTTTATTTAGTATTGATTAATTCTTTAATGAATATTTATAAAATAGTCTGTTCCGATTTCTTCATTATTAGAAAAAATTGTTTTTAACATTATTTTAAAAATAATCTATCGTAACCCATAACAATAATGAAAAATGACAAGCATAAATACATACTACGTTATGTTTTTTTTTTCTAAAGGCCATAAATTTATAGTTACAGCTGACAAATGCATTTTGGATACATTTTTGTACTACATAATGGTAGTAATATAAAATTAATGTTATATGTAATAATTATAACTTAAAATAACTTTTTGTGAATAATTTATCTCATATTCGTTTTTTCTTTTTGGAAAAGCTGAAAGTTGTCTCTTAAAAACCAACTATTTTTTTTATGGCAGGATTCGTAAAGAATTTGCAGCAATTAGTTCTATTTTTATTTTTCATATTTTTCTTTAAATGTTTCTATATTCATAATAGTTTTAAACTTATAATTTCTTTAATTGAAAATTATCAAATTGAGAAATTAGTTTATTTGTGTGTTTTAAAAATAAATTATTTTAACAGAAATTATCTTTACAAAATAATGTGCACAATATACTATTGTGATTGTTAACGGCTGTTAAATGAATTCACTCAGTTGGAGCTGACTAACGCATTTGGATGCGTTAGTACTACAATACAATAGAGTGCGCTACTAAGTTATTGACTTGTGTATTATGCACTTCCTTTTTTGTTAAATTTACTTCATAAAAATTTAATTTGCACTTTTTGCGAAACATTATTTATACAATAATTGATTAGTAGAGTTTTTATTACTTATAAATAATTTTAAAATTTTTATTAAAAATTTATCTATATTGATATGCAGAAGATAAACAGATAATAATCAAAAGAGATTATAATATGTTGTATTAAGTGTCTGAAGTATTTCGTACTAATAAATTTAAAAACATTAATTTCATTTGTATAAATTCTTTATTTCATGAACATTTATTAAATAATTAAATAAAAAATAAGACTTTATAATATAATTTTCTAAAATTTGTTTACAGGTCTCACGATGGTTTACTTTTTAAATAGCATTTGACAAAATTATTTTCATTCAATATTATATGGATTGGATTGAATAACACCCCCATTACTACATACATTTTTTGATATTTGAGCCATTTTACTATATAAATCTAAAAACTGTCCATTTTCTATTTTTTTAACATTAAATCGCACTCGTTCCGATGCCTAAAATTTATAATGATTATTATTATTATTATCGTTAAGAAATAAATTATAATAATTATAGCATACATCAATGCACCATGCTTGTGTCAATAGTCTCTCTTGTTCACCTGATGGCAAATTCAATTTAAGTGACCGTGTTGACCGTGACAATGTAACAGTCATTCCATAAATATCAATAGCTGCATCAGCCAAACGATTTAATAAAAATTGTTCATTGACTATATTTTTACCATGTTTTAGTAACAAGTTTTCTACAGTGCGGCCGAATAGATCCACACTCTTATTATTAAAATAAAAATTAATTTATTACATAAATATTAGCTTTAGATTTGCTTTATCATTGCTTACCTCTGCACATAACTTTGACGATTCAATAAGGGTCGGGTGGACGTATTGTGACATGTCAGTACCTCCAAACCCTACAGAACGTATAGCACGACTTGACACTTCTTTAAATATTAAACCGAGATTAGCTGCAGGATTTTTAAACGCCCTTTGAATTTCTTTTAAATGACCACCAGCATATTGAATTCCTAATAAATAAATTTTGTAAAATTAGTTTTATTTATTGTAAACAGAAAGGAAACCTTTGAAATACCTGTTAAAGCAACAAATAATCTTAAAATATCATTTGTTCCTTCAAAAATTCTAAATATTCTAAGATCTCTTAACATTTTTTCTAATCCAGTTGCTTTCATGTAGCCCATACCGCCCATGATTTGAATAGCCTCATCGCATACATACCATGCCGATTCTGAAGAAAATACTTTTGAGATAGCTGCTTCCAAATGATAGTCTTTACTACCCAAGTCCATATTTCCAGAAATCATGTATGCCATTGATTGCGTTACATACTGTAGCATTGACATTCTTGCTAATTTTTCTTGAACTCCACCATAAGTATCAATTTTATTACCAAATTGAACTCTATAATTAATCATTCCTATTTATTAATAAAAATTATATTTATATTTTCAATTAATATATAAATTACCTGTTTGTAGCGAATTCTGTTGCTTTATGAATGCAAGCTTTCATTGTTCCGCCTAGCGTGGCTGCCATTCCAAATCTACCATTATTTAAAATGTTCATAGCAACTTTGAAACCTGGAATCAAAACAAATTGTACAGATTCTTATTTTATTTTTTATTAGATGAATGATTACCTTCCCCTTCAACACCCAATACATTTTCAATTGGAATTTTTACATCTTCATAGAAAACTTCTGCTGTATTTGAGCATTTAATACCCATTTTACTTTCGGGTGGTCCATTTGTGACACCGCCAAATCCTCTTTCAACAATAAAGGCAGTTACTTTATCTTTTTTCTTTCCTGTTTTTTGATCAACCATTTCTGTTTGTGCAAATACGGTCATCACATCAGCAATGCCACCATTTGATATCCAAATCTTAGAACCATTTAAAATAAAGTATTTCCCGCAAGGTGATTTAACGGCACGTGATCTAACGTTTAGCGAAACAAAAATTAATACAAAATAGCATTTTTTTAAAATAAAATTACAATACTTAATAGAACTAGCATCTGATCCGGCGCTAGGTTCAGTTAAACAAAATGCAGCATAGACTTTACCAGTTGCTACTTTTGGTAAATATTTTTCTTTTTGTTCTTTTGTTCCATAAAGCATTATACCCTGTTATCGCGAGTTAAAGAAAACTGTTTAGTTTAGTAAAAAGTAAAAATATTATCACAATTTACTTTAAATCCGATACTTTGATGAGCGCCAACTACAATTCCGACGCCCAAATCTTTCCCACCAACAATTTCTCCAAATCTTCCATACTGTGTGTTGTTTAAGCCTAAACCACCAAAATCAACTGGTGCCTGAAGAGCAAACCCTCCTAATTCCCATAATCGATCCGACGTTTCCTCATCTAATTTTTCATTTGTATCATTTTTAGCTGAATCGTTTACTTCCTAAAATTAAATCAATTAGTTTTTAAACTGATAGCACAAAAAATATAAATTCTGTAAAATCATACGTCAAAAAATTTTGTGACGGGAGTAACAAATGCTGTGACGTATTCAATTTGTTCTTCATTTAATGCCTCTGGGTATGGAAATACCTGTTGAATGAAATATTAAAATTAACAAGAAATCTATGTGAATTTTCCTGTTGGTTTAAATAATTTAAAAAAAAACTTACTTCTGTTGCCTCTAGTTCGCCTTTAAAAATATTTGAAATGAAAGAGTAATTTTTTACAGCCCCTGCAGGTTTCTTTTCGATTTTATGCTCAGCATTTTCTTTTGGCTTTGTTTGGGCTGCAGTAGCTAAATATCTATAAAAAAAAATTAAATATAAGTAATAAAAAATTATATTTTAATTGATTATGCTTCGTTTGTGCGTAGAGAAAAAAAATATACACACAAATTTTTATCAATAGATAGGACATTTTCACATTTCGTATTTTAATTTATTAGATTATTACAAAGGTACAAAGTCTTCAATAAAAATAAAAAAATTAAAAAGGCTGTCTAAAATTAGTCAAATGATTATGAAAACTATTTAATTTATTACAAACTAAGGCCAAATTTTTCTTCTTACGTATTTATATTATTTTTATTACACTTTAAACCATGTTTATTTACCTTCTATATTCATAACTTTTAACTCTATTCGTCTGCCTTAATAAATTATGTCCGATTCGCAACATATTTTTTGTTATCAATTTATATTAAAAATTATTTAAAAAATATATATATTATTTATAAAAACACTGTATTCACTAGCAGAAGTCAACAAATGAATAAAAAAATATATATTAACTAAACAATAACACAAAGTCACTATGTCGATGACGAAATCAACTTAATGACAGCTCAAAGTACAGCTGTGTATAGAAAAAAACATCACGTTTCAGTGACGTGCAAACTTATTGTAATATATTCATTAATTTTAAATTTAAAACAACCTGTTTGAAGAAAATTTCACATTACAACATTTGCTAGAGATAATGTAATTTATATAGGTGAGAAAAAAAAATTGCAAATATTAAAAAAAAAAAACAATAATAATAATATTGACATTAGTATTTTCAAACTCACCCAACAGTATCTGACAAGAATAAAAATTATTTTACATTCTTATTAGACATGCTGTATTGTTTGAACGATTCTGATTGGAGAATAGAATTTTCTTCAAATGTCAAAATTATCAAAACTCAGAATATATTTAGTCGTCCATAATAAAGCTGATTATAATTTTATTGTTCATTCTCTCTTAAAAATTTTGTTTTAAAACATTTATATAAAATTTGTCTCGCATATTTTCTAGTCATAAAATATTAAATATTTTTTTTTTTAAATACGTGTGATTTTATTTGAAGTGCAAATAGTGATAATTATAAAATATATAATAAGTTTTTTTTTGGACGAAAGGATAAATAGAATAATTTTAAAGGAAAGACAGAAAAACGAAAATAAAATTCATAAAAAGAAAAACAATGAAAGGACATCGAAATAAATTGTCACCACTTATTTTAATATTTAATTTATTTATATTTTTTAATTTTTATATATTGTGCAATGGTGAAGCAACAGATATAGCCCTTGACGCTAAAGCAAATTTAACACATAGAATTGATAGTTTAAATTTATTACTTTATACATTTTTGTTAATATTAACAGTACTGACAATTTGGTTATTTAAACACCGAAGGGTTAGCTGGTTACATGAAACAGGACTAGCTGTTATTTATGGTAAATTATTTATTTTTAATTAATAATATTTATTATTTTTTCTCTTTAATTAGCAACTTAAAAAAAGCGTATGTTAGTAGTTAAAAATAAAAATCATATGAGTCATTGTTATCTTCATGTATCGGAAATTTCCGTCTTTCAATTGTAAAACATGTAATTTTCTAGGCCTTATTGTTGGTGCTATAATCCGATATGCTGGAACTTCTACGACACTTATACATTTGCCGGTTGAACCAGAAGTAAATGCAACATTCAATCAAAGTTTACCACCTGATACACTATGGTTAAAAGTATGTTAATTTTTCTATATTTCTCAAGTATGTGAAAGAATAATTGTTTGTTTTTCCTTTTGTGTGCAATTTTAGTTTCCAGGCAAATTGCACCATGGTGCTTCAGATCAAGTTCCAACAGTAAATAAAACGTATGCATATACATTTCGCGGAGAAATTGTTGATATTGAAGAAAATGAAATTGATTTAAAAGCAACATTTGATCCAGAAATATTTTTCAATATCATATTACCACCTATAATATTTCATGCTGGATATAGTTTAAAGCGGGTATAAATATATATAATAATATTTTTATTGATCTTTTCTTTTACTTTAATTTTATTTTTACGTCAATATATTTTATGTCATCAGAAAATTGTTATATATTTATAGTTTTTTATATAAATGTGCGAGTAATAAATAATATTTTTTTCTTTTTTCATTTTAGAAATATTTTTTTAGAAATTTAGGAGCTATTTTAACATTTGCTATAATAGGAACGACATTGTCAGCTTTTTTAATTGGTGCATTAATGTATGGTTGTGTACAAGTAATGCCAGAAAAATTGAGTAATAGGTATTTAGTATAGAATGATATTAAATAAAATAAATGATATTTTAATTTATGTTAATAACAAAATTAATCTTTATATAGTTTCACATTTCTAGATACATTATATTTTGGAGCATTAATTTCACCAACAGATCCACTAACAATTTTAGCAATTTTTAGTGATATGCATGTAGATGTTAACCTTTATGCTCTTGTATTTGGAGAAAGTGTACTTAATGATGCTGTTGCTGTTGTGCTTAGCGGGTGAGATTATTTGAATTAATTAAAAACATAGAATAAATTAGAATAAATTTTTCAAACATTAACAAACAATTATTTTTAGAGCTATACAGAATTATGGAGAGCATTACTCCAGTACGGGGGGTTTTGAAATAAATGCTTTCTTTCAATCGTTAGGTGACTTCTTTGGTATATTCATGTTATCGCTTATTATAGGCGCCTCAATGGGCTGCATCACAGCATTAATATCCTTTTTAAATAAAATTTTATGTGCTATTTCATGTTAATGAATAAACATTTATTTTCCTTAATATAATTTCTACTATACATGACAAAATTTACCAGAGTAAAAGATTTTCCTCTATTAGAATCAGCTCTTTTCGTTCTTATGTCATATAGTACATTTTTAATTGCTGAAGCATCAGAATTAACAGGTTATTATTAAGAAAATGGTCTTAGACTAATTTATAATATTAACATAATATCGATTAATTTTTAGGTGTTGTTGCTGTATTGTTTTGTGGTATATGTCAGGCACATTATACTTATAATAATTTATCGGTGGATTCTCGGTCACGTACTAAACAAATATTTGAATTATTAAACTTTTTGGCTGAGAATTTTATATTCTCATATATCGGTGTGTCAATGTTTACATTTCCAAAACATCATTTCGATGTGTGGTTTATATTAACAGGATTTGTAAGTTATATTAAACAATTATTTTTTTAATATAAATATTAATCTACTCTCATGTATATAATCTTATTAGATATGTGCAGCAATTGGAAGAGCTGTTAATATTTATCCATTATCATTTTTATTAAATTTAGGAAGAAAACCGAAAATACCTTTTAATTTTCAACATATGTTATTCTTTGCTGGTAAATGATATTTATCTTTATTTATTATTATTTATTATTGATTTTTTTCATATGAAATTAGGTTTAAGAGGTGCAATGTCATTTGCTTTAGCGATAAGAAATACAGTGTCTGATGCTAGACAAGCTATGCTAACAACCACATCTATGATTGTTATAATAACTGTAATTATTCAAGGTGGAGCATCTAATTTCTTATTAAATTGGTTTAAAATTCCGTAAGTAAATGTTTAATTTCTTTATTTATAATTAAATTTTATTAAAAATGTTTTACAATTTTTTTTTTATATTTAATCGCTTAGTATTGGTGTCGATGAAGAAACGGAAGTTCTTACATATCAAGGAATTAGAAGTGTAAGTTTATTTTTCTTATAATTTATTTTAGATTGTTTTTATTTTTATTTTTTTTTTTTTGTTACTTTGCAAAATTTATAATTTGTATGTAAATTAATCACAACCACCTACAAATGAAAATATAAAACAACATTAAAATTGATTAAATTACTAATAAAAACTTTAATTAGAATAATAAATTTTAATATAAACAAAAAAGTCATCTAAATACATGTTTTTTTTTTTTTTTATTTTTTTTTCTTTGTTTCGCTTGTTTAATTAAACCAAAAAAAAAAAAATATTAATAAAAAAACCCCTAAAAAACTATATATTGAAAAACATAAATAATAAAAACAATAAACCAATTAGGTATACAATTCAATGGAAAATACAACTGGGGTATGTTAAAACTATGATCTCTACTAATTAAAATTAATTAATTTTGTTTAAAATTCAATATTAGTTTATGTGTTTATTGCACAATTTTAGGCACTTGCTTGAAATTTTTAATTTGCATGATTAACTGTGTGTGTTTGTTGTTTATTAAAAAAAAAAATTTTTACATTTTAATATCGTAATTTGTTTTTAAATAATATCTGTTTATTTTTTTATTTTTTTTAATTGCATGATTACTTGTTTATTTAAATAAATAAATAACCTGTTTTATTAATGTTAATAAAATATTTAATTAAATTGATTTTCTCTTAATTTTGAACATTATAGCAAGATATTGAAAGTACAGAAGCGGAAATACCTGTAGGCACAAATGAAGTGAAGAAAAATGAAAAAGCCTTTTTAGCAAGAATATGGGGAAATTTCGATACAAAGTATGCGGATTATTAATAATATTTAAAATTATTATTATTTTTTTTTTATAACTTTTTTTAAATTAATTAATTACAGATATATGAAGCCATTATTAACAAATTCACGTCCAACATTGTTGGATACATTGCCAAATTGTTGTACACCGTTAGCACGTTTATTGACAACTACCGAACAATTAACACAGGTATTAAGTGATTTTTATACATTTGAATTATAAATCTAAATGTATTTATTTTTTTTTATATTTTTATTTAACAATATGTTTTTTTTTTTGGCATTTATTTATTTATTAATTTTTTTTTTAACTTATTTTGCAATAAAATAAATAAATTTTGAATAACAAATTTTTTTTTTTTGTTTACTTTCTAATTATTTCTAACAAAAACTTCTAATTGCTTTTTCTTTTTATATATAAATTATCTATGGTGTTTATGTTATTTTGCTTCATTATCATTAATTATTATTTTCATGAAATATTTAACAATGAACAAAAAAAATTACTTTATTTGTTTGTTTGTTTTTTTTTTTTTTACTTTTTTAAAAATAAATAATTAATTATAAAATTAGGATAATACAACTAGACGTATTGATTCTGATTCCGATTTATGTATTGAAGATGATTATCATACTGGTACAAATAATGTTCGTAGAAATTCAATAAATCGTGTAAGTATACGTCTTGTATCAAATGAACGTAATACATTTCTTGCTAGTTATAAAAATCGTGATTAAAATCATAATTTAATGAAAACAACATAAAACAAAACTAAAAAAAAAATAACAATAAATCAAATTTATACCAAAATATATTATAAAAATTTAACCAAAAAAAAATAATTAAAATTTATAGATAAAAAAAAAAAATAAGAAAATTAAAAGAAAATTTATATAAAAAGGAAAAAAAAAATAATAATAAAAATTTAATAATAATTAATTTTATGTTCAAAAGGACCATATTTAATTTTAATTATTGTTAAATTAATTTAAATAAAAAAAAAAGTAAACTTTTAATTAATTAAATTTTATAAAATAACAATAATTTTTTAGATTAATTAATTAAAAATTAATATTTATATTAATAAATTTTGAAATGATAATGAATTAATTATAAACTAAATAATTATTAGGGTTTGAGGAGTATTTTACATAAATTTATATAATTATACTTGAGAAAAGAAATATTTAATTACAGTATCTTTTCTGGATTTGTTTATTATTCTTATAATTTTATGTATTATTTAATAATTATTTATTTATTATTATTTATTATTTTAATTTGATCGACTTTTTTATGCCTATATAAAAGTATTAATGCTTGTGTCATCATTGTGTAATTATTTTTCTCTTTATTATAAGATTATGTGTTTATACAAACAAGTACATATAATTTTAATTTTAAATTAATAAATATGATAAATACAATTTTAATTGATTAAATTATGATTGTAGAAATAATTTCTTATTTATTTTGTAAAAAAAAATCAACAACATAATAACTATAATGATTATTATTTTCATTTTCTTTTATTCAATTAAACCATTTTTCTTCATCTTTCATTCATATTTTATTATTATTATTATTATTAATTCTTCAACATTTTACAATAATACATAAGAAAATAGCAATGCTCTATCTAATGCGATACAAAATAAAAAAATATTAATAATAATAATAATAATATAGATAAATAATTTTAACAAAAAAAAAATGATAAAATTATAAAAACTTTTTTATTTCTTTCAGTCTTTCTTATTTTAGCTTCAAAAATAATAAATTCATTTTTGTCAACAAAATAATTTAATAAATTTATTAAATTATAATTATTTTATCTACATAAAATTTATATTTATATTTATATTTTTTTTTATATTAAATAATCTAGTTAAGATACTGTAATCTGTAATTATTAGTTTTTAATAAAAAATAAATATATTTATTTAAATTTAATTTAAAATAATACATATATATATGGTAATGGTTAATATTATTATTTTAAAACTAAAAAGAAATATAAATTTAATTTATTTATTTTTAATAAATTACAAAATATACATAAATTCGTTACAAAAAATAATTAATTAACTAATCTTAATAAATAATTTAGTAGTTAACTAACTAGTTAAAGAAAAAAGTAAAATAATATTATATTTTCAAAAGTAATTAATTAGTTTTCTTTTATTGATTTAATTTTTTCTTTATCTTTCTTTTTTAAAATATAATTTTATTTGCATGCTTTCAATAATAATATACCTTTATATTTGGAATTATATTATTTGATTTAATTTTTTTTTTAATCTAAATAATAATCTAATAATAAATAAATAAATAAAAATCAAATAATTATAATAATAATTAACTAAACAAAAAATAAAAACCAATTACATATTATGGTAAAATTGAAAAAAAAAATCAATATTTCTTAAAGTATATAAGTCATGAAGCCAAGCAAGCAGCCAATGAGATAAGTGTTATTACAAACTATATGATATAAGTACATAATAATTGTAATCAAGAAAAATATTCATTTAAAATCATATTTTTATTATTTTCTTTTCTTTTAATTATGTTACTTAAATATGCCTAAAGTCACTTTTGTACATAATTGTATTTATTTTGTTCTTTAAAATGCTTTTACCTGTTTTATTGTACTTCTTTTTATATTATTCTTGTTTTACTTAATTAACAAATAATTATTATATGCATTTACATAATTACATTAATTGCTTGTTGTTTGTTTGTCTTATTAGATGTTTATTGTATATTTATTCAATTTATTTATATTAAATTTTAATTTATTTTATTTTATTTTGTATTATTATTATTATTTATTTATTTATTTTTGTCTTTTTCTTTCAGATGAGACCATAATTATTGTTTTATTTTGTTATTGTTTATGTTTGTTTTTAATTTTAATTGATTGTTATATTTGTAAGAAATATTTTTTTATTATGTTTTTAAATGTTTTTTTAATGTTAGTGAATAGTATATCGATATTATAAAGAAATGTCAAGACTACTTTGGTTTGACTATTATTTGATCTGTTATTTGTTTTCGAACAAATTTTTAATTAAATTAATTATTATGATTGTGCTAAATGAAGAACAGTGAAAAATAATTCTATATTGTTGTTGAAGCAATCATATTAATTTTTGTATTAGAATTTAAATATTAATACAATGCAAAATGTTTTTTTTTTTTTGCTTAAATATTGTTAAGAAATGTTTTTAGCCGTAAAATATTCTTTTATTAAAAAAAATAATCAAACAGTGTAATTGTGTGTGAAGTAATATAACTATTTCTAAAGTTGCTTAAATTTTATTTAAACATTATAAGCATGTTATGACGGAAATACACACGAAAACTGATAAAAAGAATTACATTTTAATGAATTTGCATTATTTTTATTATACTTGTAGAAATAAAAAACTAAAAATTCCCAGCTGGTTTTTTTATAATCGTCATAGACGTGGTAATTAAATAATTTATTATAAAATGTAATAGATGTCCAGGTAATAGCAAATTGCACAATTTGTTAATTTTTTTTATTAAAAATCATAAATAAATTACCTGATGAGTGTTCTCACTGTGGAATAAGATTTTCTTATTATTATTCGTGTTTATCTTTTTAATTGATAATTTAATTTGCTATATTTTTGCATTAAAACAATCTTACCTGTCCCACATGAAATAAATATTTTGTATTGTATTAAATATTTAATAAAAATTTAATTTGTTTTTATTATTATTATTTTTAATTGTTTATTTGCTGTGAAATTATATAAAATTTATAAATTTTTATTTGTTATATGCTTTAAGCTATAAATTTGCTATTTTTTTATTATAATTTTAATATTATTATTTTATTAATTAATTAGTTATACTTAGTTTAATTTATAAAAAACAAACTTTAAAATTGGAAATCAACTGTGATTTAGTTTCAAAAACAAAATTCTATATTAATTATTATTTAATTATTTTTGCTTAGTTTAGAATTAAACAAAAAAAAAAAAAAACAACACATTAGCAAAACGAATGCTAATCATTGATTGTGCTTTAAACTATTACATAAAAAAAAATATATATAAACATTACGAAATTATTAAAAAAAATAGTTTATAACTTTTAAGAATTTACACAAAATAGAATAAATTTATTCGTTTCTTAATTATTTATATAATAAATATTATTGTTTTTATGTTATCATTATCATTAAAAGTTGTATTTTAATTATTTATTTAATATAAAAAGACAAAAAAAAAAAAAACTATAAGAAAATAAATGTAAAAGATAAATTAAAAGAAATAATATATATTTTAGTTTTTATCTCTTATTACTTTTTTTAATTATTGATTATTAAATCAAAATACAAAAATATTATGTACCGTTATTAATTAATATTTAGTTGGAGATTTTGGAAAGTATGCAGCATCATCCAGTTACCACAAGGGTACGACTTCCCGGTCATTTTGGAAATAATATCTAATTTATTTATTATTTTGTTTTTATTAATTAACTGAATTGTTGAAATGAAAAGAATCTTTTTTAATTTATTTATTGTTAAATGTATTAAAAATATTTATCTGAATTATATTTCTTTGGTTTATAATTATGAAAATAAATAATAATAATAATAATAAAGTTAAAAATTCTCTTTAATAAATAATTAAATAAATCGCATGTTATCCATTTCTCGTTCTTTAACAATGGATAATTTATTTATAATGCTTGAAAAAAAGTACATTTTTTTAACTTAAATTATTGCGTGTATTAAAAATGACAATTTTCATTTTTTATTATTTTATTAAATTTATATAATTGAAAAAAGAAATTGATTTAAAAACAAAAAAATGAATTAAAATGTAAAAAATAATAATTTTTACAAATGCAAACACTAATTATTTACCAATAACTAGTACTAAGTGGTTAAGAATTGAAATTTGTTTGCATAAAGTTTTAAAAGACACGAATTGTATGTAATATTCAGCGTTTATTTATTAATGGCTGTGACTTTTGAGTCGATAAAAATAAATTTAATTAATTTTGAGATAAATAGATTTGATTTTTTTTGTGTTTTAAATTTATTTCATTCTCGTAAAAAGAAAAGAAAATTATAAAACTTTTATGTGTGCGATTGTTTAGTTTTCTTTTGGTCAAATTGCTTGTTTTAATCATTTTTTTTTTGTAATTTAATGAATTTAGACAAATAATTTTACTGTAATTGACTTAAATATAAAATAAAAAAAAAAGATTATAAGAAAATGCTAAAATAAATCTGTTTTTATTGGCGAAATGCTTGAAATTTTTATATTTTACAGAATTTTATTATTTATTAAATATTTTAATTCGAACCAGAACTTTAGACGTTAAAACCAGATTGTTGATACGAATCGAAAAATATAATTTAATTGTACTGGATAAAAACTGGATTAGAAAAATAACTTAAGTAACCTTTTAAAAACTAACAATTGTTTTCAATTCGATTCAATTTCAATCTCGTGTTGTAAATGTATTTATATTAACCCTTTTATACGTACCGTACAATATATTGTACATCACATTGTATCTTGAATATCTTTCAAACTAGATTGCCCACATTCTCAAAATTGCTCTTTTCGCTGTGTTTATATCAGTAACTATATCAGTAACTAAAAAATATTTTTATAATATGTTTACCTACTATAACTAGCCCATAATCTCAAAATAATTATTTAGTCCCCAGAATTAATTCCCGAATGAAAGGGTTAATTGACATTATAAATGTCAAAAAAACCGAATAAAAATCATAACCTAACGTAAAATGACGAATATCAGTTATAAAAATGAAATAATTGTCTTATTTAATGGATATTCATATACTCATCCGAACAATGAATCTATACAAATAGCGAATTGCACGTGTACCTTAATTAAAGGTGAAAAAACGGTAATTATCGATACAATGACACCATGGGATAAAGATGCAATTTTAACAGGTATAATGGATTATTATTTTTATTGAAATTATTTGTAATTATAAATTTCTTAATTTATTTTTTAAGAATTAAATAAACACTCAGTGTGTCCAGAAAATGTTGACTATGTAATAAGTACCCATGGACATTCAGACCATAATGGAAATAATAATTTATTCTTGAATGCAAAACATTTCACCGGGCAATGTTTATCACATAGAAATGAATATTATTCACATAGTTTTGAAGGTATACAATGTTATTTTTTTTTAATTTTTAATATGTACAAAATATATTTTTTCAGATAATTTTTTAATTAATGATACTATCGAAGTAACTGCGACACCCGGTCATACGTTGTCTTGTGTATCAGTGATTGTAAAAAATAGTAATATTTCACCAAACGGTATTGTAGCAGTAGTTGGTGATTTATTTGAAAATGAGAATGACATTGAAGATCAAAACATATGGATTAATGCTGGAAGTGAAAATAATAAAAAACAAATTGAAAATCGATGGCGAATATCAAAAATAGCAAATTATATAATTCCTGGTCATGGAGCAATGTTTGAAATAACAGAAAATATTAGAGCTAAATTAGAAAATGAACATTTTAAATAAACTTAATAAGTATGTAAATAATATTGTTTGATTAATAAAAATAATGCAAATTTATTTATTAAATTATTAAACGAAAAATAAAAACCTAGCAATTTCTCTTGCAAATTATCTGCAGAAAATAATTTCAATACGAGTTTAAAATAACTGTATTCAATGCAGCTTGACTTAACAGAATTGTCAAGTTGTATTATAATGTCGATGTGAAATAAACGTCAAATTATTAAAAGGATTTTAATAAACCTAGTTAAATAGTTTTTTAACTTATATTATTATTAAATAAAAGTTATAATATGAATAACAACACTTTGACAAAAGAAAAAAGAGTTATTTGGAGTGATAAGGAAGTGGAATATTTATTATTATTATATATAAAAAATGATATAGTAGCGCAATTAGAATCACGAAAATACAAGAAAAATACTGTATTTGAGTCTCTGGTGCCATTAATGGCTGTAATGAATTATCGTCGTACAGCAGAACAAATTCGTACTAAAATGAAGCAATTAAAGCATATTTACTTACAAGCTAAGAAAACGAATATGACTTGTCCTTTTTATTATCAATTGAATGAAATATATGCGAATGAGGAGAATAATATGGAAGCTCTACAACATTCAGATAATATGTCTCCAACTGGATCATTGTCCTTACTTAATCCTAAAATTGAATTTGTATTATGTGGCGAAGAAAACAATAAAGATGACAAGAATAGTAAAAGCTCTGAATATGAAGAAGAGTTAGATTGCATGATTGAAAATGAAAACAGGAATCAAATAGACATAATGTATAATGATGATAATTCAAGCCTGTTAGATTCGAGTGTCGAAAATGACGTGCTAGAACCGGATACTTTAATGGTGAAATAATATTTTAAATATGTATGTTTGTTACTAAATTTAGTTTATTTTCAGGACATAGATAATTTTCAAAAGCGTAAAAATAAGAGACATTTTAATTGGAATCACACCTCAAATTTAGCAATAATTCATCTTTGGAATAAAAATTTCAATAATTTAAGATTAAATAAAAGAAATATTTATATATATTGTCATATTAAAAATGTTTTAGAAGATAAATACAAAATAATTGTCAGCACCGATGAAATAAGAAATAAAATTAAAAATTTAACTGCTAAATACAAGTAAATATTTATTAATTTTTTATAAAAATTAGATAAATTATTAACTATCTATTGATTTGTATGAAAGGCATGAAAAATATGCAGTAGAAACATTAGGAATTGTATCTGAATGGACTTATTATGATAAAGTAAAAGAAGTTATGTTGAAGGCACTGGAGAAAGCAAATGGTGAAAGTAATACAAGTATGAATTCTCAAGAAAACAGTAAGTTTTTTGTTTTATAATATTTCAATGTATTGTAATATATAATGTATTTTATTTTTATATAAAAAATTAATTAAGATGAAATTTTAAATGACTGGAGTAAAGCGGAAATAAAAATATTTTTAGACGCTTTTAGAGCTGTAAGTGTAAATTATAAGAGCAACACCTGTGTGTTCTGGAAGATTTTATCAAAATATTTAAAAGTTCGTAATGTATATGTAAGTTGTTTTAAATTTGCCAAAAATAAATTTACAATTACAACAAAACAAATTACTGTTAATTTTTCGTAGAAAACACCAGATGAATGTAATACTAAATGGACTGAATTACGAATAGGATATAAAGATACAGATCCAATATTAAACAATAATGGCATTTTTTCGGATATTAGAGATGACAATGTTGATGCAATAAATTGCAAAATAGAACCAAAAATTGAAAATGCTGATCATATAAGAATATTATCGGTATCAAGTGTTGCTGAGCCAGTTCCACGAAAATCTGATGAATCTTCAGAAAATAAAAAACATACATTGTCGTATGAAGATGATTATTATGAATTAAAAAAGAAAATATTAATTGAAAAACAGGAATTGCTTAGAAAAGATATGCAACAAAAGCAATATTTTAGAGAAAAGGAATTGGAATATTCTAAACAAAAACTGATTTTGTTACAGAAAATTGTCGATACTTTACAGAAGAAATAATTATTATGTATTTGTAATTCATTGTAGAGTTGTTTAGTGTTATTTAATTATTATAATAAATTTTTTATGTTTAGTTAAGTGATAAATTAATTTTTGTGTTCTTTTTGTTTGTTAAATCTGTTAATCAGAAATTTGTGTTTTGTATGTCTATACAGTCTTCTCAAGACAATTTGTCATCAGTTTTATCAGACCATTACTTGTAAATGTATTATTCTTATTTAATCATTAAAATGAACTAAATTTTTATCTAATTATTTATGTGTTTTTAATTAAAATGCAAACATTTGGTAAATTGAATTTTTATGAAACAATTTTTTAAAAAATAATTATCGTTTTGTACTATATGTTCAACTACAGATGGAGTTAATAGTACACTAAGCCCAGACAATGTTGTATCGATATTCATAAGAAAAAAATGTTTTCTAATTAAAATCAATTCATAAAATATAATAAAATTTAATTATAAATATAAAGATTATTTAAATAGTAAAACAATACAATATAATAACACACTAAATAAATTATGAAATAAATATTTTGTTAAACATAATAAAGAAGAGTGAGTGTTCACTCCCATTTCCTATATAAACAAAAATAAATAAACTAATTAATAAACTATGTGTGCTTCGATAATAAAAAATTAGCATAAAAAATGAAGAAGAGATTTGCAAATCACGTGCAAAAAAAAAGCACAACAAATATTTAATTAATACTCTAATAAATATAATAAATCTGTTTGATAATTATTTATTAATTAAAATTAATTATTAAACACTATATAAATTTTATTATAACACCTATCTAAGTTGGTGTTAATAAAACTTTTAATTATTAAAATTAAATTATTTCTAATTGATTTAAGAAGTATTAATAAATATAATCGTCTATTTAATTGATATTAATCAGTTATAAATTAATGTGATAATAACTTATCTGGAATTAACTAAATGAAAATCTATTATATACGATTAGAAATGTTATTTTTGAATGAAAATTAATGGCATTAAATGGTATTAAATCAATATTAGCTGCGATGACAACGTAAAATAATTTAGCATTAACAACTTAAATGATTCTAAAATAAATTTTCTTCATAATTGCAGAATTCTACACTATTCTGGCCTGTGATAAGAAGTTTTTTGGACTAATTTTTAAGGTAAGTAGTTTCAGTTTTATTTAATTTAAAACAAGTGGTGTGCAGTGGCACATTGTTAAGTTTGTTAACTTTATATAAGTGCTATTAGATCAAAGTAAACCAGACGATTTAATCCAAATTGTGCATTCGTTATCGGATATAGTAAAAAATAATAACAAAAACTATGCCAATTCAACATAAACTTTCCTATGTGGTTTATATAAATAACGTATTTAAATATTAGTCAAGTTAATGACGTTTCATTGATGATTTTTAAACGTGTTTTTTTGATTGTATATTATTGCTGAATGGTCACTAAAATGCAAAAATATTTATAAAATTTTGTTTTGTTGAGATAATCAAAATTACTTGATAAGAAAGCAAATACTTTTAAAGAATATTTAATGATTAAAAGTTATTTATTACGTTTAGTTAATGTTTATAATAAATATATTAGATAAAAAGCAATAATAAAGCAAAAGTGCAAATTTTATTACAAATTACTAGCGACAATTTATTTACACTAGTTTTAATGATACTATTATTTCTCTATATAAATGTACAAACATAATTAAAATTAATATCAATATTACATTATTTAATTACTACTAGTATTATTATTATTAAATAAATAATCGCGAAAAAAAAAAACATAAACAACAGCAACTGTTTTAACATAAACATACAACTATAAATACAATCAACTAGCAAGAACAAAATTGTTAAATATATTTATTTATATCGATAAATATGTATGTTTGCTAATCTTTAACACAACAAATAATATAAATAAATAAAAATAAAAGACATAACCATAAAGTTGTTTATTAAACAAGAAAAACAAAAATCATTTTCCATGATTAGTCAGTCCATCCATATACATACTCTATATGAAAATATGTATATTCTTAAAGCACAACATGAGACTATGTTTGTTTGATTGTACTTTTCTATAATTTTCTTTTATTAATTTATTGTTTTGGTTGTACCAAAAAGTCTACGACAAGTAATAATTATGAAACCTAAATAAATAAAAAAATAAGAAGAAATAAAATATGTACCGAAATGTATATTACATTCGTGGCTATATATACATATGTATATGCGAGCAAAGAAAATTCTCACAGAAAACGTTAAATATACGACAAACTTTCAACTGAAAAATTATTTTTGTTTTATCAACCGATTTTATTTTGACAAAAAAATTATTTTTATATTATTTTTCTTTTTCAGTTTGTTAGTAGCGAATGTTGTGTACGGACGTATACGTTTCGGTTATAAAAACGAATTATTTTTTTTTTTTAATTAAATAATATAGTAAAATTATTAATTTTATATTGTTTTAAAAATATATAAATATTATTTATTATTCTTTTTTTATTTATTTTTTGTTAGTTGTGTTTTGTTGATAACAATATTTATAGTAAAAAAAAAGAAAAATTAATAATAAAAATTTGTTAATTGTGTTTTAAAAATAAGTTTGTTAACGTTTTTTTCTTTTTTTTTGCAATAATTATTATTCTTTCTTTTTTTTATATATATAATGTGACTTTAAAAGTTTTGTTTTAATTATTTATGCAGCAAAAAGGCAAAAAAAAATATTATAATATATTTTGTGATTCGTTTTATTGGTTAATTTTTTTCTAATTAAATGTGTACTAAGGAAACGTTAATTTATTATTTAATTTGTTTAATAAATGTTTTTATAATTAAATAAAAAAGTTTTTGAATAAAATTTGTGGCGAATTTTTAAGTGAATTAATGTTAAAGTGAATGTTACAAAAAATAATAATCATAATTAATTAATTACATTAACTCGAAAAACGTGGATAATAGAAATATTACATATTATAAAGGTGAAATTAAAATATTATTTTTTCTATTTTATTTAATTAAAAATAACAAGAAAATCTATAACTAATTTAATATTGATTTTTTTCTTGTTATTCTTGTTGTTACGAAAAAAATAAAAATAAAAAACTTAATCAATATTATATAATCATCAGAAAAAATTAACATAATTAGATTTCTTAGAATTAAAAAGTGTGCGTATGTTTTTCACCGTGTTATTTGATATTATCAACAAAATATTTTTTATTTCTCCTCTCTATATAATTTTCTAAAACATTTTTTTTTACGTAAATATTTTGTTGACATATTTATTTAATTAATTATTTAATTCAATAATAAAAATAATTAATATTGTTTCGTTTTATTTGCAAAGTTAGAATACATACATTGTTACTTGTTTTTATTAAATTAAATTCTTTTTTAAATATTTATAAGGTTATATCTAATCCAACTACGGTATTCTTTTATTGCATTTAATAATTAATTATATTGATAAGCTTCTAGTCTAGTAACTATTTACAATTAATAAGTAATAAATTATAAACAAACGAGTAATGATGAATTAATAATTATTTCCCGCCAAGTAAATTACTTAATTTTTTCCATATAAACAAGTGGTTTTGCATTATTATTTTAATTTTTTTTTTTTGATTTATTAATGCGTTATTTTTCCTGTTACTGTAATACCATATCGGATATGATAATAATTAAAATGTTTTTATTTTATTTTCTTAAATACGTTAATAATTATTCAAAATGAAAAATAACAAATTTTTAACTCTTTAATTTTCTTATTTATTTAACTACTGTTGTTGAACAGTTAAAAAAACATTAAATAATTATTTAATTAATAAAATAATAATAATAAACGCCCATATTTAATAAATAAAATAAATTTAAATAAAAACCAAAAAAACTAATACAATTAATTCGCAATTGCGAAATAAGAAAATTATTTTTTTTTTAATTGATTTTAATTTTTTTATTATTATATTTAATTTGTTTTTATTATTATTATTTATATTTTTTTTTTGTTAAGGTCCGGTAAGTCAAATAGGTTGATAAAACATAAATAAAATATTATATAAAAATATATATAACAAAATTAATATTATTATTTAATTTTTACAGTAGTAAACAGATTGGTATAATTTTTCCATGCCGTTTCATTTAATTAATTATGTTTGTTAGACTTTTATCGTTTTTCTTCTTTTATTGATTTATTTATTCATTTTTATAACCATCATTTTAATATGATCAATAACTACTAAAGTGCAAAAACTACTTTCTGATATAAATTAATCTATGGAAAATTAATTTCAATGTCATTCTGATTACCTGATTCTTATCGTTTTATTTTATTACTATTTTTTTTTTGTTTATTTATTAAAAACACCCAGTTCTATTGTTAATTTCTTTCATCATATTTTTTTTTATGATTAAAGAAACAGAAATAAATTTCAAACAAAATTAATCTTAACAAAACAAAACGATTAAATTTGATTTAAAAGAAAAATAGCTTTGTTTGTTCCTTATTTTTCTGAAAACAAGTAGCGAAAAATATATTTTATTTAAATAATAATAATAATAATAATAATAATAATAATATCGTTATTAATATTATGCAAATTTTTTCTTTATAATTTGATTGAAACTTATATATATTGTTAAGCATATAGATTAATTATTTATTTAAATCTTATTAATGTCATCAGATCATATTTATTTTCAAAAACTGGTTCTAAGGTTACCCTATTGCAATATAAATAATTTAATTTCAATTTTTTCTTAAAAGTTTATTTTATTATTTATAAATAACCTAAATGTTTTTTAATATAAATAAAAAAAAGGAATAATGTCACCTAATTACAAAATAATAACAATAATAAATAATTAAATGCATTATTTAAATAATTTCTGATTTAAAGAGAAATAGAAATAAAAAAGCATTAATTTTCATAACAATTCATAATTTTTGTTGCACAGATTTTGTCTTTGTTAATGACATAGATAAATTTATTTCTTCTTAAAATAAATAATAATAATAATAATAAAAACATATTTTTCCTTTGCATAAATATAAATTTTAAATTCAAAAATAAACAATATTGTGCATCATAAAATGTTTATTTAAATTTAAAAATGAAAAAGAAAAAATTTATTAAAATAATTCGTTGCTAAAATTAAACGATATGAAACGGTTATTTGATGGCAAAAGTAATTATTGATCTATTTATTATGACATTATTATAGAGATTTTATAATATTTTTCAATTTATTTGATCATAATCCTTTTGATATTTTTTTTGCGTATTTAATTTTATTTAAAGTAATTAAAAATAAATAGAAATGTAAAATTTAGAAAATTTTAATATTTATTTTGGCTTATCATAATAGCAATTAGTCTTTGATATTCAGTTATTTATATATATATTTATATTCAATTAGTCTTTAATTTTCTGCTAGAATTAATTATTATACTTTATAAAGATAATATTGTTTTTACTAATTATGGTCTTAAGTTTTATTATGCTACTAAAAGAGCATAGTACTAATAGAGAATAGTTTCAAAATGCTACTAATAAAAAACAATATTATTTAGCATTTACATACTTAAAATATTGAAAAACTATGTCAAGAATATAAATATTTTATAGAATAGCAATATTATTACTTATAATAAACACATATTGTTATAATAACATAAATATGCAATGCATTACAGTTAAAATTTTATGTTAATTACTTAATGAAATTAAAACATTAATAATTGAACTTACAGATCAAAAAACCATTACAAATTTATAATTTAATAAACAATTAAAAAAAAAGAAAAACCATTAATAAATCATTAAAAAAGAAAAACATTGAAAAGCGGTAACACTTGCTTTGTTACTCGGTAAAAGAAAAGAAATTTGAATTTTATTCTTAATAAAATAATAATAAAAAAATTTATAATATAAAATCCTGAAATTTCATTTAATGTATTAATTAAAATAAATAACCACCCACCATTTCTTAAACGAACAACAGCATACTTATCAAATGTTATATTTATTTTCACTTATTTGTTGTGAGGAGTTCTGCATATTCTGTATATATAATTATTTAATTTTTTTCTTCCTCTTATATAAAAATAAAACGTAACTAACAACTAATACACATTTTCTTTATTATTTTTAACACTTTTCGCTATTTTTTTTTTATTACATTGCGTTTATTATATAGAAACTTTGGTTACATTATCAATTAAAATTAGAGAAACGGGAAAAAACAGCTGAGCCCCAGACTAAAACTTGTATATTATTGGATATTATTTTTTTTTTTTTCAAAATTATTATTTTATTTTTTGATAACGTTACACATTTTATTTGCTCACTTTCATTATTCAATTGTTATAAAGTAGCAAATCTGTTATCTTCACTATAAAACAAGTAAAATGAGCAATTAAAATGATTATTTTAAATAAAAAGAAAAACATTTATTTTCTTGTTTTTCTACTATTTTAACAATATAACTTAGTATAAGTCACACACTTTTATTAATATGATAAAGAAAAAGAAAAACAAGTAGATAAATACAAAAAAAAAATAAGATAGAAAAATAAATAAACAACTAAATGAAAAGAAAACATATTTGCACAAGCCATAAACGGTGTGTCGTCGCGAATCATTTTTATTTTTTCATATAGAAAATTTGTTTTTTTTTTTTTTTTACGCAATTCAAAAAATTAAAATAATAATAATAATAAAAGCCGAAAAATAACTTTGAAAAAAATAAATAAATATTTCAGATATTTTTATATAAAGAAACAGATTAAAACTGGGTGTCTCATAATTATAAGAAAAAATAATTAATAATTAAATCGTTAGTAGTAGTGAAAGTCCACTCAAGTACTTATGTGATCTACAGTGTACTGATATTTATTACGTTATCAAGTCAGATCCGAACTGTAATGGTAAAATTTTAAATTTAAAACTGTGATTTGTAACCAGTTTTAGCTAGTAGTATCTTTTTGGTACTACTCACAACCTGTATCACTTTTCGTAGTCCAAAGTACTAGAAAATATTAAATTTTGAACGTAATTGTTTTTAAAATAGTTACAATTTTATCTTAATATTAATAACGTGACCCATATAAAAAACTACACATCAAATTGTCACAATAGTTATTAACAATCATGAGACAATAAGAAAATTTTAACGCATTTTTTGTAGCATCCTTCAAAGCAAGTAAATTCATAATTAAATGTATTATGACTTTTTAATTATATAACAACAAATGAATATTGAAATAGAAAGAAAAAAAGAAAATTTAAGACACTAAGAAAGCAAAGAAAAAACACCATCATCATCATCTTATAAAATAAAAAGAAAATAATGACAATTTTACCAACTTGACATTATTTTATTTTGAAAAGATTAAAAAATTTTTGTTTTTTTTTTTTTTTTGACAGTAAAAATTGCTTTTTGTTATTTTCATTTGTTTTGAATAAATATTTTTTGTAACGTAAATGTAATAAAGAAAACACGCACACAGCATACTTATAACTATATAAAAATGTAACAATGAAATATGTATTTTGACAGGTAAAATTTATAGATAATTATTTCACGTAATCAATTTATTTATTTTGTTTATTTAATATTTAATTTTATTGTTTTAATTAATATAATAATTTCTTTAAAATTAAAAATAGATTTTCTTATATTAATCACATAAACCGCCTAGAAAGTGTTTACAAATAAAATTTTAACTTAAAGAAAAGAAAAGATTTTGCGGAGGAATTATCCAAAAAAAAAACAAATAAATTTTCGCTTAAATAAAAATAAAATTATTAAAATATAATAACAAACAAAAATGATGAATATTAATTATATTAATCAACACATTTTTTAATATATTTACTTTTTATGTAAATTTTGTTTTTGCCACTTAAATGAGTGGGGTGTGCTTATTTTTATCAAACGATGTTTTTGCTATTATTGTAACCTTTTTTTTTTTTGTATCTTTTTGCAATGTTTTTTTTTTTTTTATATATATTTTGTGTTGAATAAAACAATTTGTAATTTAACATTATCAAAATATTAAAGAAAACAGAAACAAAAAACATCATTTAAACTTGAGAGTTTCTTATTACATCTTAGAATATGCTTACTTAAGTAAGTAATTACTTAAGAAATAATAAAATAATTTAAATGTATTCAATGTTTATATAACAAAGGTAACTAATATAATAATATTTAGTTAATTAAAAACATCATTATCTAATGATAAAGTGAAAATAATTTGTGAGAATAATCGTTGTGAATGTAACCCTGCCACCTTGAAATTTGATTACTATTTAAATAACTAATTATCTATGTTTATTATTGTATAATAATAATAAAAACATAAACACAAACAAGCATACAATCGATGACATAACGTTTAGAATTTTTAAACATAAACAAAAAATAAATAAATAAATTTAATTTAATAGACAAAAGGAAAAATATATATATAAAAAAATATTTTCAAAACGATTCAACAAACGCCTCTCTATTCTTATAATTAAATAAAGTTAAATTTCAGAAGCTTTCTCATTCCATCTAATATATACAAATATACATTGTATCTTATATAATACAATTCTTAAAGAACATAAATTAAATTAAATTGTTATCATATAAAGAATGTTCAATAATTTATGATAATTTTTTAATTGTAATATTCATTTTTATATGCTATCACAAGACAATATTTTTTTCGTTTATATTTGCGAAATTCAGCATCACACAGCTATAGTGCCTATGTATTTATAAAAAAAAAAAATAAATAAAATCTTTATATATATATTTAAAATTAAGCAAAAAGACGAAATAGAAAAAAAAGAAAAACATGATATCAAAACGTTAATTGTTGAAAGAATTACAGACACAACGTTGTTATAAAATTGCGTAGTAAAATTATATTTGTTGACAGAAATAATAAACAAGAAAATCAGAATAATTTTTTTTTTTTGCTAGTTTTAGTATTTTCTTTATTTTCTACTTTCACAAAAATGAAAAAAGAAAAAAATAAATATATTTTTACTTTGCATAAGATTTAATTCTTATTTAAATAATTATCTTCTAGTTTTACTAAAGAAATTCAATTATATATGCATATATTTATTTAATTAATTAATTATTATTATTTAATTGTTATTCAATGAATCGTTTTTATTTTGTTTTGTTTCGAACGGATATATTAATTTTAAAAAAATTTAAACATAAATACGAAATATGTAAATTAATTTTATTTGATTAGTTTTACAGTGAAAAGCAATTACAATAAGTAATTAATCATTATTTAATTTATTGTTTAGTAGCTGATTTGTTGTTGGCAATTTTAATATTCAGAATTTAAATGAATTAAATAAATTATTTAGAGACAGATATGTTTTTTATCTATATAAATATTTGACAATCAATTTGTATTTAATTAATTATAAATACGGTACATACATATAATCAATAATATTTAATTAATAAAAAAATTTCTAAATTTTCTTTTCTACATTGTTGTTTGCTTTAGTTTAACTGAAAAATGTTGAATTTATTTGATAATTGATTAATTATTAAAATGATTTAAATATAAGTTGTTAAAAGGAAATGGTTAAATGATTACCATAAGAAGTATTAAAGTGTTGTTATTAAAATATAATATAATCAAATAAAACTAATAATATAAAAATAAAAAATTAGCGTGGGAATTATTATTTTTATGTATTTAAGAGAAATTGATTTTTATCTTTTTTTTATTTTTATAAAAATTTTAGCAATGAAAACATAAACAAAAATACTTAAAACAAAATCAAATTTTATACGACTAATAGCTATAATCCACCAATAAAACGATTTATTGAGAAACGTGTTTAACAAATAAACAAATCAATCTCTTTAAGGATGGTAATTTTAACCTTTAACAAAAAAAAAACAACATATTTGCGTGTGTGTTTAAAAATTAATTAACCTCATTCGTATTCGTATTTATTTTTATTGCAAAAAAAAAAAAAATGTAGTATTTAAATTGCCAATAATTGCATTTAAATAAAAATTTATCACTTTACCGCATGATATTATTCTGTTTGTTTTTTATTGGATTGTTAGTAATAAAATTCATCTTCACCCTATGGCCCCACCCATGGGGTAATAAGTTTTTATTATTTATTTACAACTTTTTTTTTTTTTTAGTAAATCATCAATTTAATAACATAGAAAATAATTTTTTAAAACATAGAAAATATACATTTTAACATATCTAAATCATAAAACACATATTTTATTATCTATCTATCTGTATGTATTATGTATGTAGATATAAAAATTCAAATATTTAATTAAAATTTTATAAACAACAAAATATAAATAAATAAAAATAATATTTTATTTAAATACTTTTATGTGTAGAAAATAATAATAATAATAATAAAAAATAAATATATATATATAAATAAATTTATTTCTATTATAATAACAAGAAATTAATAAACAAATTTATATTCAATGGTATAAGAACATATAATTTGACAATACATTGATAATAATATTTTCGTATAAAAATGAATATTAATCAAATAGTTAATTGGTATATTTATCATATTTAATTGTAAAATAAAAAGAAACTATTATACACTTTATATTTATTTATATTAAATATAAAGTGTCATAATATAAGTACATAGAAATTTATCAAAAATTATAATGCGGAACCAGATTATAATTATTAAACTAAATTAATTATAACATTGTTCATAGGAATTAATAGTTAAAAAAAAGTAAAACATAATAATGTTTTAAATCTAAGGCACTAATATAATAAACAAACATGTTAAATGTTCCTCAACTCAAACTGTATTTTATAATAAATGTTTATAAAAAAAAAATATTTACGCCGTTAATTAATTATAATAGATTAACATTAGCCATTGGCAATGAAAGTATTAGTGGTAAAATACCTTTGAAAATTGACATTGAATTATATAAAATTTACTAACTGGATAAATGAATAAAAGTATGATTCATTAAAATTCACACGTTAATATTTCTTTTAAATTAAAAAAAAAAACGATTTAAGAAGTAATGTTTATTATTAATATAAATAACATATTATGCAAAAATTAAGTGTTTATTTATATTAAAAGTTAAACCCACTTTCAATGCAAGACTTAATCAACACGAAATAAAATTACCACGCAAGTAGTTATGTGAACACTTTAAAAAGACAGTAAACGTGTTTTTTTTTTGGAAAGTACAATATGAAAACGTATCGATTAAAAAACAAATAAAGTATTTAAATTTATTAAATTAAGTAAAATAATTAAATGTAATTAATATCAGTAATATTTTTTTTTTGATACAAAAGAAAAAAGTGAAATTTTTCTTCTTTTTTTTTTGCCATTTTAACATTAAAATCTTAAGTGTTTTATTTTATTTTAAATAACAAAAATGTATTATTTAAATCAGATAAAATATAAAGAAAAAATAAACAAATATTATTTGATTTCATTATTATCTGTGTTTTGATATATAATTCGTTATAATCGGTCGCCTACCTATTATGATTAAATATTTATTATTATTATTTACCTTTCACTTTACTGTAAAATATTTTTTGGTAATAAAAACGAAATACTGTTCTAGCAGTTTTTTTTGGTTAAATTTATGCAGAATAATTATCTTATTATGAATTAAATAAAAACCAAAAAAAAATATATAAATAATTAAATGTGACTTGTTAAGGTTAAAACAAATAAATAAATAAAAAACCAAAAAATAAAAACAAATTTTTTAACCCGTTTTAATCGGTAAAATTGTAAGGAATTTTACAATTTATTAGTTTTTTTTTTCCTTTTCTTTTTTTGCTAAAATAACCTTGCTTAGAAAAAACCACTTTACCAATGCTAGAAATCTTATGTTTATTGTTGGTTTATAGTAAATCGTAGTAATTTGTGTTTAGATTATTTGGGTGAAATGTATGATCACCTTGAGAATAAACAACAAACAAACAAACAAAAATAAATGCAAAAATATTATTCTTAAAATTCACAAATTCTTATGCATTCAAAAAAAAAAAAAAGTTTTAAAAATAACTTTTTTTTCTTCGAATATCTTATAAATCTTGATTACCTTGATTGAATGTCATAAATTAATTAAAATTTACAATTTACATCCGTTTTTCTATAATTAAAAATATTATTCGGACATATTATTATTATTATTATTATTATTATTTGAAATAAACAGTAACTTTCCCTGAAAAAAAAATTATGTGTAATTTCTATTCACCAAAAAAAGAAGAAAAAAACATACATATATTATTTTTTAAATTATTTAAAAGTCAAGAATTTAAGATTAAATTTTAATTTGCATATTATGTAAAATTTATACAATAAATAAAATAAAAATCAAGTGAATACTTTAATCTAAACGGAATATGAAAGAAACGAAAATTTGTATTATTATTTTTTTATTTTGGAAAAATTAATAGAAAACAAACAAACCAAAACATTGCTTAAAAACGGAAATACCTAAAATCTTAAACAAAATAAAAAATAAAAATTAATTTATAATTATTGTATTATGCACGTTCATTCACATGTTCCTATTTAAATAATTTCTTATGAATATGTAATTTAATTAATTAATTTATTTATATATTTTTTTCTTTCTTTGTTATGCTACAAAGTCACGTCTTTTTTTTATTTTAAATAGCTTAATATACACTTTGCATTATGTTTTTTAGAGTGATTTTGATGTATGCAAACTGTCAAGGGATTTCTCCATAATAATTATTTAATAAAAATTAATCTGTGAATTTTATTTTGTTAAAACTATTTTTAATTAAATAATTCTGACGTAAATCAAATTAATTAAGAGAATTTATATTAATTAATTTTTATTTGCAAAAAATTTATTATATATATATAATAAAACTACGCAAACAGTTAAATATGCTTAAAATTCTATTTTATTTCTATAATTCTTCTTTAAAATTTTCTTAGTTAAATTTATTTTAATCAAACATGTATAACGTGATTAGCATTTTTAATAGTTTTTTTACCTATTACAACTAAAGCAAAAATTTTTTTATATTTTTTATTTTTATATTATTGATTTGACTATCGAACTGTCATTTATTTAACATATTTCTATCATTATAAAGGTTTTAAAACTAAAAAACAAAAACCACTAAAGAACTAAAGAAGAATTCAAGGTTTAAAATTCTTATTATAAAATTTAAGAAACGATAAATTAACAAACTTTGAGCAGGTGAAAGTATTATAAAATAAACCGCTTAAAACTATTTTAATAATATAATTTTTTTTTTTGAATTACGTCTTTATCTATCAGTTGGTAAAATTTATATTCTTGTTTATTTTAAATTTCTTATAAATAAATAGTAGTTTTGTTAATTTTACTTAATAACAATAAGACTATAGTATTGTATTGACTTACAGTACAAATTATTATAAAATAACAGTTAGAAAAAAAGCAACTTTTTATCACCTATTTACGCTTTAATTAAAGGTGTGTCTTGACCTCTTACATATTTCTTTATTCTTTATTTTATTATTATTAATTCTCTATAAGCCTTTCCTAGTATTATCCTTCCATATTAGTTATGTGTTTAAGTTTTTTACTCCCACTATCACCTGTATTATCAAATAATTACCAAAAACATCATTATTTGATTTTAAAAGTAATATCAACGCGAAGTTACTTTCTAAATTTATTCATTATTCAATTGAGTATAATTATATTTAAAAGTTTTATTACATTGACAATATTTATTTACTCTTTCAAATTAATGAATTATATAATTAATTTGTTTGAAACGGGCCGCAAATGAAATATATATTTCCAAAAAGAATAAAACTAGTAAATGTTAAAAAAAAAAATTGAATAAAATTTAAAGTTCATTATCTTAAGCTTTTGAAAAACACTTTGGCTTAATAAACAAAGGTGAATAAGCTTAAGTGTAATTATTTTTGGAAGGAAATACTTTATTTTTACTAATTATTATAAATTTATTGTTCAGAACTAATAACCAATAAAATATTTAAATTTAATTGAATTTATACTTGCTATGGGTATACGGATTGTTTATTATGTTTTTTTTTTTTTTTACTATACACCAAGACCCCGATTTTCGTTGTTAATTGGGACCAAAAAAAGACGATACATAATACAATTCAAAATGACGTAAATCGAAATAATTAATTAATTTCATGTATTTCTACAAGTTTATTTAGCTTTAAGCAACGTAAAAAGAAAAATTAACGAACATTGAAACAACGAAATTTTCTTTTTGGTGGTTTGGTGTATATCCGTCCTTAGTACTTAGTCCACTTAGTAACACACATTATATATAAGCCTTTTTTATATATATTTTGTAATTTTAATAAAAAATTTGAGCATATTAAAACACTTTTATGTGTAATAAATAATTTGGTTCATTATACTAATTTATTAAATTAAATGAAAAGAAAGATTATAATCAAAATAATACAAATTAAGTACTTTTTACAAAATTAAAGAAGCTTTTTCAATAAAAATACTTAAATACCAACCCTAACCTATAAAAAGAAAATTCAATAAACGATAAAATATTATTAGTCAACGATAAAAGTTAATTTCTTTACATTTTTATCCAATATAAATTATAATTTTAATGTTTTTGGCATAATTTCATCATTGTAATAGAATAAATTAAATTACAATTAATTAAATTAATTTATTAATAATTATTTTAAATACTTTTTTAAACGTTGCAATAGATTTTTTATATTATTATAAGTTAATCAATTAAATAAATAACCTGTCATTATTTTGCATAAAATATAAATAAATTAAATGTTTAGTTTTCATTAGTTTAATAATACGTGATTGACTATCCTTTCTTAAATATAAATTTCTATCATTTAAACGTTGACAGTATTTACTGTAACATTTCTTTTTTGAATTAGTAGCTTTTTAGTGCCAAAATACATTTTATTTATTTATTAAATATATAAAATTATAACAAGGATATGAATTAATTATTATATTGATTTTTAATAGTAATTTTTTATTAGAAAATAAAAACAACCGCAGGGAATTATGTATTATTATTATTGTCTTTGTTGCGTATAAAGCTTTTCTTTATTTTATTAAAAAATATATAAAAGAATTAAATTAAATTATAAATTTCTGTTTATAATATACAAAAAAAACTAAACATTTGTTTTTTTGGTAAATATCTTTTAAGATACAAAATATTAAAGATTAACATAATACAAACAGTAGAAATTTGCTTAAATTTTCCATCATTATATATGGTGGATAGGAGAGAAATACTGTTTGTATGACAGAGAAACAAACTATGATTAAATTAATTTTGAAAATAAAAAAAAAAAATGTATTAATTAATAAAATAATATTTAAAAAACGCACACACACACACACATATATATATATAATGTTTGTGCTAAACAGATGAGAAACACGCACATTAAATAGTCGTTATTTACTACGCAACATTTTTTTACAAATTATATTATAGTGAAAATTATTTTGCCTAACCGTATATAAAATACGTTTTTATTATTAAAATATTTAAATAATGCGTTTTAGTACAACAAAAAAAATATATAAATTTATTAAAAAAAAAATTTATTACATATTTAAAAGGTTAATTAATTAAAATATATAAATATTAATTGATATGTTGTAAAAGTGACGCTTGAGCTGTAAAATAATGTTCAGTAGTTGTAAAAAAACGTTGTAAAATTTAACAAAGTAAATCTTAAAAATTAATAAAATATATACAGTAGATTCCGCTTAATCGGGACACGTTTATGCTAGTACAATTTGTCCTGATTAATAGGCTGGCCCAATTATCCGAAATTCCACAAACCTTACAAAATTAGTGTTTTTAATAATAAATAATTGTACATACATATAATAATTTCTATTAGATTAAATTTCTTGTAAATATTCCTTCAGAGTGGTTTGACTTTTGTTTTTGCTGGTTTGTAGCTACAAAAAATCATTTTCGTCAACCAAACTGTACCGATTAAACGAAATATTGTTGCGATATATTGAAGTAAATTTGTGCTATTTCCTTGAATTAATTTTTATTCTTTAGGATTTGTCCCAATGAAGCGGCTGTTCCGATTAACCGGTGTCCCGATTAAGCGGAATCTACTGTATATATATTTCTATCAAGGGAAAAATATTAATAATTATAATAATAACGTTTATTTTTTGGTCGTTATATAAGATATCTAAAGAAATAAAGAAAATAATTTTTAGTATCCACACGCAAATGTGGGTTTTTATTTTAAAATTGTTTTTAATTTTATATTTCATATTTAGTTAATTGAGTTAGTCAAGAAATATTATAATAATATTAAAAATTTTCTTTATTTAGAATTTCGATACAGTCAAAATAAAAGTCCCCTTAATAGAAAAGTTGTTATAGAAAAATCAATATTATTGATTATACTGAACTTCTGTTCTTATTTAGTATTATTTTTATACATGTTTACTACTTACCTTGTACATATAAGATTATTATTATTAAATTTATCACGTTTATATAATTTATTTAAGTTCTTGAAGCATTAACAAACATTTTTTTATTATTAGCTGGTGAGAGATGTATTTTATTTTATTAAATTTTGACACGATATTACACAACTAAATCAGCATCTATTAATATTATATTATTTATTTATTTATTTATTTATAAAATAGAAACACTTTTTAATAATAAAATTTTATATTTTCTTTTAATTGCAGAAAAACCATAAAAGTGGATTTATCGGAAAATAAAAAATAAATATTCATTGCAATGATTAAATAGAGCCAAAAGCAAACGAAAAAAAGCAAAGAAAACTGATAAATAAATTACAATAAGAATATGAAAAATATTTGGATAAGTGATTTTCTTATAATAAATGTAATTTTATTAATTTTTTTTATAAAAATTAATACGGGAAAAGAGGATTTTAATTTTCAATGTCTACCGGAAAAAGGTATATGTAATAATTTTGTTAATTATTTCCCTACTTAATCCACTTAAAATATAAATTAAAATTTATTGCATTTATATTTCCTTGTTGTTTTACTTTGATTTTTTCTTTATTTTTTGCAAATTTTTTTGCTTTTGCTGATATTTTTGTAAATTTTTTGCTTTTGTGAAAGTCTTTACTGTGAAAAGAAAAACAAGATTTTTCATGACATTTTTTTTTGAAAAGAATGTGTTAAAATGTTTTAATATGATAAATGTCTTATTAAAAATTATTTAAAATTTTATTTTCTTGTGTGTGAAATTTATTCAACATTCTTCTAAAAATATTTATTTATATTTTTTGATTGTTAGCGAAAAAAAAAATACGAATATTTACTGTTACACGCGGATATTAATTATATGTGAATGTCATTAATATAAATTTTTTTTTAGCTTTTAATTAGTTTACTTTCTATTTGATTGATTTTTTTTTGTTTTTTTGCTTAAGTGTAATCCTATTTCGTATTTACGCATTAATTTTAGCAAATAATTTTTACCTGGCTAACGTTTATTTTCTTGTTAAAAATAACAAAAACGTTAATAGGTATGCTAATTTGTTTATTTGTATCAAAAATTTTACTTTAAATGATTTGAATTTTTTTTTTTTTTGCGATTTATTAAAATAAAAGAAGTTTTTTATTGCTATTTTTATTATTCTTATTAAACAGACGCAAAAGCAATCAATTAATAAATGATATTACAGGTTTTATTTTCAAAAAATTTTTTAATCTTTAATTTTAATATAAATAGTTATGCAAATTTCTAAACATTTCTTTTCATTTATTTGTTTGGTGTTTTTATCGAAAAATTAATTTTTATTAAAACATATTTTAATCAAAGATATTTAAGAAAGATGTGCTTAAACTAACTCCAATTTATGTTATTTTTTTGTTTGTTTGATAATGCTTTTGAAATAATTAATGTGCTTACCAAACAGGTGGTATTGTTTTGTTAAAATAAAATTTTTCTTTTGATTATTATTTAGTGTCATAAATATACAATAGATATTGTTATGTTTAACTGTATTTGATTAAATTTTTATTAATTAATTAATTTAATTTTTATCATATAAATGTTATTGTTTGGTTTTTTAATTTTAAACCGTAATTAAATCGGATAATTTATGCATCGTCTTTATAAATATGTTTTTGATAAATTTATCATACCTACGCAATTGCTACTTCGCTTTTATTTCGATAAAATCATCAGATAATTGTCACTAGAAAAACAAATTAAATTATAATGATTTTATTTTTATATTTTTTTTAAATAAAATTTTATTTATTAATTGTTTATCAAAAATGCATTTCTTATCAAATAAATAATAATAATTAAATGAAAAGAAAACACAAATAATTTCATTATCATAAAAAAAAAAAATTAATTTTTTGGATTATTTTTTTAATGTTTACAAATAATAATAATAAAAATTTTTATAGAAAAACAACCAAAGTCCAAATTAGATAGTATTGAAATATTATTATTATTATTATTAATTATTAATATTATAATAAATAAAATAGTACAAAAAAAAGAAACAAAATATTGATAAGATTATGTGGAATTTATTTATTTATTTATTTTCCAAAAAAAATCAAAACATATTATAATAAAACAATTAAAATTAAAATAAAATTTTGATAAAATGCGTATAAACCGGAATTATGGTGAATTTTCTCCTTTTTTATTTTTGAAATAAATATTTTTCTTAATAAAATCTTATAAATTTATCAAGGAGAAATAACATTTTACGCATAAAATTAACAAAAAAAAAATGAAATGAAAAGAAAAGTGTTTATTTATGATATAGAAAAACAATAACAATATAAATATATATATATATATGATTGTGGTTTATAAATAGGAAGTATGTATATATATATTTAGATAAAACAGAAAATAAAAAACTATATAAATATTATTTTTTATAGGCCTAAAACTTATACAAAAATTAAAAATAATAAATAAACGACGCAAAAAAATGAAATAATAATTAAATAAAAATAAATTAACAACATTTTATTATAGTTTTTATTAATTTAGTTTTTTTTATTATTATTATTGTTATTATAATTATTATTATTTTATTTAATATTTATGTTTTTGTAGTTCTTTTCTTTTCTTACAAATGTTTACATTTTTCTTCAAATATATAAATAACAGCGAAATAAAACACGGGCAAACAATAATTTAATCAAAGTATAAAAATAATAATCATTAATAAGAGATATATAAACAAAAAATAAGGTTTATTAATTAGTTAAACTTTTAATAATAGATTTGTTTTGCCTAAATAGTGTTCTTGAAGGTCAAAACCAGTCATAACATTGTTTAAAGGCAGACAGATTATTTAATAATAAACAAATAAATTCGTGGTTTTTTTTTCTTCTGTATATACATAAATACATATAAAAAACATAATAATGAAACATTGTTTACAAAGAAAAATTAACTCAATTATTCTTTAATTAACCTAATAAACTTATCAACATAACAAAGTGATTAAAGCAATATTGTTCATCGTATAATAATGTATTCGTTTTTTTATTTGTTTTGTTTATATTCAGCTTACACTTGAATAAACACAAGAAAAACGGAAAATAAATCGTTTAGTGTTTTAGTTTTCTATTTATTATTTTATTAAACTTTGTAATTTTGTATAACAACAAAAACACTTCTCCTCCTTTTATGAAATTGATTATAAAATAATTATGCTACGTTTTGCATAAGAAAAAAAATCCACTATTTTTGTATGATTGACCTTTAACATTTTTTATTTTCTGAATAACTTAACCAATTTGTAAGAAATATTTTTTTTGTTTATTTTTTTGGCTGTCAATTAGCACCATTTTCTTAATAATAAAATCGAATGAAACGATATTTTTAAAAATATATATTTAATTAGTATTTATTATTATTATTATTATTCAAAACGGTGATATTTCCAAATAAACATGATGACAAATTTTTATTACGACGTAGTATTTTTTTTTTTAATTCAATAAATATGTTTACTAACCGTATATAGCAGGGATGGTGGACTAAGTTAAATGTTTATTCGTTTTTTTTCTTTTATACAGGTGCATGAAATTTTGTGAAATTATGTGAAATATGTGAAACATTATTAAATATTTTTTGCAAATAAAGTAATTTATTATATTGTTGCTGTACAAGCTTTTAGATTAAATACATTTTTGAATTCATTAATTATTACTAAAACTAAAAAAGTGTATTGAAAACAGCCTTATTAGTCTAATAAACTATTAATAATTAATTCTACGCGTGCTAATTTTTACCAAACACTGCTAGTTTAGAATATTTTCAGATTTAGTCATTTTTAAATTGAATAATTATTTATTATCTTTTGATTAAATGATTGTATTTACAGTTATATAAATTAACATAATTTTGGATATTAAAAATATTTATTAATTTTTTTTTTTAAAGAATATGATGCGCCACGTTTTGCATCACCGAAAAAGGATCCAATTGTATTGCAAGTATCAGACCGTGTTACACATCAATTGACATCAAGAATTTATTCAATATTTTTACGTGAGATACTTGGCTTTCAGCATGTACAACTTATGGAAATTGAAAAGCAAAATGTATCGGAGCATAAAAAATTATATGATTTATTGGATAATTTAGTATCGTAAGTTTGCTTTTGTATTTATTACTCTACCTTTAAAAATGATTTAAAGGATTTATTTTTTTCTCATTAAATAATTAGTTACTCATGGCCTGTGCCAACATTAGATTTGGAAGTATGGATCCTTTCAGATTTACGTTCAATTCAACCAGAAATTGAAGAAGCGGGAGCATTGACCAATGCTGGACGACATGGATGGTTTATACCAACAAAATTACTTAAAAAAAGGTTTTTATTTAATTCACTATAGTAAATAAGCAATACTTTTTAATTTTTTATTTTAATGCAATTTTAAAGTGATTTACCATCATTATTGCCATACACCATGTTCCAAGACACTGCTGATAACAATATAATTAAACAATTTGCTATAGATAATGACATTCTAAAATTATTAGAGCCGTATATAGAGTAGGTTGATTTAATTGATTAGAAAATAATCAATTAATATACAATTATTATGTTAATTTATAATACTTATAGAAAACAATATGGAAATTTCAGTGTAAATGGTATATATGTGCCACCAAATTGTATGAATAAACCATGTGCGACATTATTATCATCACTTTACATAGACACATCATTTGTTGCTGATCATATAAATGAATTAAAATTGCGTGTTAAGGTTATATGGTTTGGTGAAAATCTTAAACGTGTACTAAATTGGCTATATAATTTATATACGAAGGACAGTAAATATATAATGGAAAAATCAAAATATCTTGTTTTACATTGGACACCGTCAGAAATAATTGATGGACAAATTGAGTACAGCATGCTAACAATGCCACGATGTGAAGAGGTATTTTTTTTTTTTAATAATACATAAATTATTTTTTAATTAAATATGACATAAAATATTTTTTTTTAATTTTAATTTAGATGGCTAGCAGTAGTCGTTCAGGATGTAAATATGAATTAACACCATTAATAAAATATTATGCAGAAGATTTTAAACATTCTGAATATGCTGTACAATCATTAATAAAAGTACATTTTCGTTCATCTGATATTAAATCAATGATACATTTGTATGAAACATATTATGATAAAACATTGAATAATCTAAATACAAGTATAAAAATAAATAATAATATGGGCCTTAGTATGGAGACAGAACAAAATAATTTTATACCAAAAATAAATAATTTAAGGCATATGTATAATAGTATAGCGTGTGAATGGATAAAAAATAATAGAGAAATGTACAAACATTGGATACCGATTGATGATGAAAAAGAGGATATTCTAATTGGTGGCATTTTTCCATTATCTATTCCCGGTTACAAAGGTTTCTATACATTTGCTTATTTTAAATATTTATTTATTACTATGTGTTAATTAATTATGAAAATATATATATATTGATTTATTTTTATTTATCAATAACATTATACGAATATAGTGCCTTTTCCGGCAAGTAATTAGTCATATTATGTTATTACGTATTAATTTTCCGTCACGATTAACATTAAGTTTATCACTTTTTCAATATTAAGCTATATTTATCTATTGTTTATTATTAAATATTCATTAATCAATTGCTGATTATTATATTTTTATTTATTTTCAATTAAAAAATATATAAAGATTATTCATTAATATGTATGTAATAATATTAAATAATTAATTAATTAATTTTGTTACATTATTATTATTATTATTATTAATTAATTAATAAAAATTTATAAATTTTTCTTTGCACTCGGTTAATAACTAGTTTTTCATACATTATTTATAGTAAAGAACATTGAAACTGATATAATTTCAAAACAATGATATGACCTCATAATAAATAATCGCCTCTAATTTCTCTTTAAAAAAAAAGAAAGAAAAATAAACTATTTTTTTTTTATTGATAACATCTATATAATATAAACAACAAAAACAACGGAAGGCACATGCTAATACAAACGAAAAAATAATAATAATAATAATAATAAATATTTATATTTTGATAAGAAAAATTATAAACAAAGTATTTTCTACACTTTTTCCGTTTCTTTAAAATCGAAATTAATTTTTCTTGCGTATTCTGCGTACACTTGCCGTACACAAGTAATAAAAATACAAAACAAAAATAATTACATAATAAAAGAAAATTTAAAGTAAAAAACTTTAATTATATTCCTCTTTTTTCACACAAATAATAAAAAAATGATTTGCTTAATAAAAAAAAAATAAAATAAAGTAAGAAGTAAACTAGAATATTTTTTTCATTCATAATATTTTATTATAGTATTTTATGTTTTATTATGATTTTGCTTAATACAATTTATATATATTTTTATTATTATTATTATTATTATGAAAAAAAAAAGAACAGTAAAAATACTATAATAAAGAAACAGTTAAAAAAAAAATTAATAAATAAATAAATAAAAAAATATTAATAAAAATATTAATTTGCACAGGAATTTATAAAGCGGCACACATGGCAGAAAAAGCAATAAATGATAATGATGATATTTTACCAAATTATAATTTAAATGTATTAAAAAATGATGGACAGTGTCGTCCGGATATTGTAATGAAGACATTTATTAATTATTATTTAAGACAAGAACATTTAATTGGTATATTAGGACCAGCATGTAGTGAAACTGTGGAACCTATAGCAGGTAATTTTTAATTTTTATTCTTTTCATAATTTAAGATGTGTTTAAACTGTTTTAATTTTTATTTATCTCTTATCTTGATTTATAGATAATAGAAAAATTCTTAGAAAAATTATTAATTTTATAACTACTGTTTTGTTTAAAGATTTGAAAAATTTGACCTACTTTCTACACTGAGACAAAGACTTTCAAAAAGTCAAATATTTGTTCAAATTCATATCTAAAAACTTTAATAATGTTGCTTTATGTTTATTTATCAAAATATAATTTACAATTTTAACTTAATTCCGAGATTAATGACATAAAACTGATCGGCGAAATATACACTAGGAACAGTGTAAATTCGTTTACACAGTACGATCATTTCGTTGGAACAAACACTATACCTTTTCAACTTCAAATTGGAAATAAACAATTTCAAAATGAAAATAATGAAATTTCAAATTTAAAAATTTGAAATAAAATACGAGATATTTATTCTCATAACTTTATTAATATAAATACTAAATTAAAAAGCCACATCATTTAAATTTAAAACATCTGTTATGGTATTTGAATATATGCAACATATTTAGCAAAATATGCAACAGATAAATTTGGTAAATTCCATTATTTCCATTTTGAAATTGTTTATTTCCCTTTTGAAACTGTTTATTTCCAATTTGAAGTTGTAAAGATAAATAGAAAACATTCTCCTTTTAACTAGTAACTTTATCAATATCCATAAATAAGCATTTAATGTTTTCATACAGATTGACACGACACTTTAATTGTGTAACCGTAACACGTTATTAATAAGAGAAATAAAGCGAATAAATTTTCAGTAACGTTTTTAAGTATAAACATTTTTTAGCTCATAGGTAGCATGCATTTCTGCTTTACAACTAAATAAATTTACAAAAAAATAATAAACTATATACATAAATATTTATGAATGAATCATTTATATTATTTTTCATTGTTATTGTTTTTGTTATACAAAAAAATAAAAATCTTGTTTATATTTTCATAATTTTTATTTTTCTTTCTTTCTTATCAAAACGCGTTAAAATAGCAAAAACAAGTAATAAAGCATATGTTAAAAATTAAATTTTATATACATATGTGTGGCACTGACATTGGTTATCTATCTATTATTCTATATCATTCATATTGTTTATAATTAAAATTTTTAAAATACATATTAAAAATTTCAAATAAAGAATAATGCACAAATTTTATTTATTTATTTTATATAAATGAAAAAATGCAACATTTTATCTCTCTCTGTGTGTGTATTTTAATTATTAAAAGAATCAAATTAAAAATGTGAAATTTTTCACTCTAAATATATATTTATTTATTTTTTATTGATAAATAAACGAAAGTCAAGGTCAATTAAAATTAAAATTCATGATAGGACGATGATGTGAATGAATAAATTTAATAAGTAAATAAAACAATCAGAGTAATAATAATAATATATTTATTCATCGTTTAATTTATTATTTTATTAATAAATTAAATGTCGTACATTTTATTTATTTGCATTATTTTGTAAATATTATTATAATAATTAAAATAACATGTTCAACTCAGTATTTTTTTTTTTTGCAATAAATACGTATATGTGATAAATAAATAAATTTCCAAAAGTAAAAGTGAAAATGTAAACAAAAAAGAAAAAGCAAAAAATTGCATTTAAAAATGAAATTCTCTATTGCGTAGAAGAAATTAAAAGTTGGCAAATATTCCAAAAAATAAAATACTTATTTATCTTTTATCAACTGAATTACTATGCAACCTGTTACTGTTATTATTTATTTAATTTTATTGCAAAACAAAAAATAACATTTTGACCGAAAACAAAATTTTAATGATTTTATTAATTGATTAATTAATAAATTTAATAATATTTCTACTACATCCCACTATAATTTTTTGGTGGATTTATTTTTAATTTTCTTTTTTCTTTTTTGTGTGTGGATGCAAATTATTTACTTTTATTTACACAATAAATATACTTTAAGACTTTAATTAAGAAACAAAAATAACATTTTAAACATCTTCAAAAATTTTATATTATTTTTAATTATATTTAACAATGTAAATAAATAACTTTTAATTAATATTTACAAAAGAAAATTATATAAATTAAATGGATCAGCTCTTTTTCTTATTTTTTTTTTTTTACTTTTACTGTTTAATATTCTTAAGAAAGTTTACAGATGATCCGATTACAATAAATTACAGCATCTTATTTCTTTTATAATGTAATTCACTGTATTTGCATAATTTGATACAAACAACAAAAAAAAAAAAAGAAGAATATTTTTCATTATAATTTTCAGTAATAATTTTATGTATATATAATCATAATATCTGTTGTGTAATGAAAGTCAATTATAATAACAATATATATATATATATTTTTCTCTCATTATTTTATTACCATCGTTTAACTTTTAACATTTTATAAATAAAAATTTAAAATGTTTTTTAATGGTTATTTGTTTTTATTCGCAAATAAACAGAAAACACTAAACTATTGATATAGTTTATAAGATTTAATAAGTCATTAATTTAAATTGATGCTATAAAAATTTTGCGACTATTAATTTAATAAATGAATCAATAAAAATAATAATAATAATTTTTTGTTGATTTACGATAACAGATCAGAAAAACCAACAAGAAAACATGTTTATTGTTTTTTATAAATACCAATCATAATAATAAACAATGATGATAATGTCATTAAACGTTGGAAAAGATTTAAAATTAATTAATCAATTAACTGACAGTACTTTATGTGTTAAGTATTCAAACATTATCATTGTTATTATCTTGTTTATATGTAAATAGAAAAACAGTTACTATAGATGTCACATTAAATTATAACAACAGTGAATTGTTACAAATAACAGAACAAAGTAAATTTATTTATTAGTAATGGAATGAGTTCAATGTACAAAACTATCAACACACTATATATTTTGCGAATAATTTTATTAATACATGGGCCTCGGATTTGCCTTTCTCTATAATCTATTTATAAATGTCAAGAAAACTGTTTATTTTTATTTATTAAAATTATATATAAATAGAATTTATTTTGTATCCTCCAGTGGTAACTAATTAAGTAAATAACATAATTTTTTTGTTATTTTCTGCTTTAAATGTAAACAAAAGATAACGTATATTTTTCTTAAATTAATTAAAAATAGAAATTATATGATTTAATTAAATTTATTTAAATTAAATATGATAATTGTTTTTTTTTTTTTATTAAATGTGTGCGAATAAAAAAATTAGCATAAATAATTTGTTTGTCGTTGCTTTTATTTGATTATGTTTGTAATTTTTTTGTGTAAATTATATGATAACAAACTATTGACCCTTATGTTTTTAAATTTGATGGCAAATACTATGGCCTGATGCCAATATTTGATCGATAAACATTCTAGATATATTTTCTTAATAATTATATTTACTGCTTTGAAACAGCATCACAGATTAACTTCTGTAAAATTCTAGAAATATGTTTCTCTCTTTTGATATGATATTATTACCGTTTAACACACTTAATAACAATATTGAAATGATCACATTTATATAAAATATAATATAATAGGGGTACTTCCTATAATAAATAATATAATAAAGTAATTTAATAAGTTATTCCTGTGTCATTATTAGTTATTATTATTATTATTATTATTGTTGTAACATAAAATTCCATTGTCTGCTCTTTTATATCAAAATTTTTCCTAATCATTTTTGATTAAATAAAATAATAATAATAATGTTTCAAAAGAAATTTTAGTTTGTAATAAACAAATACATATATATTTCTATAAAATAATAATAATAATAAAATAAAGAAATAAAGTTGTTTACCTCAAAATTCAAAGATTTTTAAATTTTTATTTTTTTATTTCTTAGCTTAAAATAATAATAATAATAAACGAATAAAATGATTTGACTTGTCTGACTTTATTTGTGTTTATTTATTTATTTATATACATACTTATGTACGATAATAGTGTTTTTAATATATGTATATTTTTCTTGTAAGATGTATGTTTCATTTTTAATCAAAAATTACAAAACAAATACCGTATTTTATGGACTATAAACCGCGAGTTTTTACTTTGAAAAATGGACACAAATTTTGCGTGCGTCTTATGGTCCGAAGGAAGCATTATATATTTTTCTAAAAATCATCTTATAAATTTGAGGTGTGTCTTATCATTCGGAGCGTCTTTTAGTCCGTAAAATACGGTAATTTGTTTAATAATTTTTCATTAAAAATCCTCCTGTTTTTTTGAAAGTTTTCATTCCAATTTTCTGCAAAAAGAAAAGAAATTAATAATTTTTTTTTATTAATTAATCAAAAAAAAAGAAATTATTTTTAGTATTTTGATAAATTAATAAAAGTATTGATTTTAATTAAACAGTTATTTAATTTTAACGACAGACTAATTATGTTGATTAACCACATTTTTGTTTAATGTTATCATTTTTGTTTTTATTATTAAATCATTAATCATCATACTGTCAATGTATGTTATAAGTAAAAATAAATCACTAAATTACGTCTTAATTAATTTTATATTATAAAAAAAAAGAATTAATAAAATAAATCAAAAAAATTAGGATAATAATAATAACATACATGACACTACTACGAAGTCTATCTTCATCTTATAGGAAATGAATTTGCAAAGTGAATTTTTCTTTTTTGTTTTGGTTTGTTTTAAGCAAGCGTTGACATTTAGGTAAAAGGTGTTTTTTGTTTTTTAATTATTAATTTTTATATACTTAAATGTGATCTCAATAATACCGGTTATTTTTTTTTATTTTGTTATTGTTGTTTGAATGTTAAACGAAATTAATTTAATACAAACAGCTGAAGGAATTTGTATTAATTAATTTCTTTTAAAAAATCAGCAAAATAATAATAATAATAATAATACTACCACACGCTATTATTTTATAACATTGTAGATATAATTACTCTTCTATTTTATTTATTTTTTTCATTAATTATACGCGCATTTTCAATAAAATGAAAATATATACATATATTTTTTATACACATGTCGTTTGCGGTTATTTTTCTTTTGTTTAAAACTTTCACACTTGTCGTTCATATTTTTTAACCACAATTATTTTTCGTCTATATAAATAATAAATTAAATGCGTTATCATAGTCTCATGCAGATAACTAAATTGCATGTAATTTTGGTAAACAAGTAATTAAATAAATCTTTATTTATATAATATGTAATTAACCATCAAAATTATGAAAAAAAAGAAAAACAGAAAACAGTTTATTTATCATCTAAAATTACATTTCAATAATAATTATTATATTTTATTATTTGATAGGCGTTTCAAAGCATTTCCGCATGGCAGTCATATCATATTCAGCGGAAGGTGCCTCATTCGCTGACCGTGAAACCTATCCATATTTTTTTAGAACAATTGGAGAAAACCGACAGTAAGTGATTTAAGCTGATACGTTTAAATAATAAAAAAAAAACTGCTAATTAATTAATATTTATAAAAATTTTAGATATGAAAATGTTTATGTTCGTTTATTAAAGCGTTTAAATTGGAATCGGGTTGCTGCATTAACAGAGGATGGCCAAAAATATACGGAATATATTTCGCATATGGAAGGATTGTTAAAAAAGAACGACATTGATATGATTTTGAATAAAAAATTTACCAGAGATCGTATTGAACAGGAAATTAATAGCGTAAGCTAATTATAATTTTGTTGTATTTTTGGTTGTTTATTTAATTAATTAAATATTTTTTTTACAGCATTTAACTGATCTTAAGGCGAAAAATGCTAAAATAATAATAGCCGATATAAATGATAATGTTGTTCATGTTGTTATGTGTGAAGCATACAAATTACAGGTAAATACAATTTTTAATTATTAATTTTAATTGAATTATTCATAAAAGAAAAAAAAAAAACACAAAAAACATGCGAATTAATACTTTTTTAATTTATAATTTATAATCGTAACTGCTTGTCATGTTCTAAATGATATATTCTTCAAGTCAAAGACATTTTAATTATTTTATTTTGCTCTCTTGCATTAATAAAAAAAAATGTATTGTAATAAACTTATTTAATTATTTGACAAAATTTAATATTTTTTTTTGCAAATAAAATGCATCGTATAGCATAATATTTAACAAACAAACAAATCACTAAATTGCTGAACAATTAAGCAATCAGTTATAATAATTTTAATGCTGTGTCATATTACCCAACTTTGCCTATATTGTCGTAATATGATATTATTGTTATTTTGTTTAAATAAATAAAAATATTTTGTCTACAAAATAAATTTTTATTATTATTATTTATTCCCTGTTATTTAGATGACAGCAAAATATGGATATGTCTGGTTTTTACCAGTTTGGCTATCTAAAAGTTGGTTGAATGCACCAAATTCAACAAGAAGTACACAATGCACCGAAAGTGAATTAATAGAAGTAATTTTCGTTTTATATTAAATTTTAGAATTTATATGAAAATATATTTGAAATGAACAATATTTATATATTGTAGGCAATAAATGGACATTTTTCCTTAACACATGCACCATTTGCTGATGATCATGAAATGATGCAAGAAAATGTTACTGTTGGTGAGTGGCGTAAAAATTATACGGCTCTGTGTGACATGGATGAAAAAGTGCCACCATCAGATTATGCTGGTTTTGCTTACGATGCAGTTTGGGTATACGCTTATGCTGTAAATAGTCTCATTCAAGAAGATCCATCATATCTTATTAATTTACATTCAGAGAGAACAACCAAAAGATTAATGGAATTAATATTGGCTTCTGATTTTCAGGGAGTTTCAGGTAATTATGGCTAATCTATTACTTCCCAATAGAATTTAATTACCTAGTATTTTTTTATATTTTCTAGGACGAATAAGATTCGGTGAAGGTGCTTCAAGATTTCCTCCAATAAATGTTTTACAGTGGTTCAATAGCACAAGCCATGTTATAGGTACTTTTTATCCGAATATATCGGAACCTGATCGCCATATACTAGGAGGAAATTTAATATTAGATGAAACGAAAATTATTTGGCTTTCACCAAATGGTAAACCAGACGATGGCACACAAGTTTGTGGTTTAGCAGATTTGGCCATAATGTTACATACGGATTGTGAAACTGCTCGATTAACATTGATTTCTTTGTTATGCTGTATTTTGGTCATTCTTGTGTCAGCAGCCTCATTCATCTTTTGGAAAAAGAAATATGACAAGAAACTAGAACAATCGGCAAGATATATGAAGCATTTTGGAATAGATTTATTATCATCTTCTACTATACCTGGAACTGCATTGGATAAATGGGAAGTTCCAAAAGATCGTGTCGTTATAAATCGTCGTTTAGGTGAAGGAGCTTTTGGCACAGTATATGGCGGTGAAGCACAAATAAACGAGAATGGCTGGACAGCTGTAGCAGTGAAAACATTAAAACAAGGATCAAGTACAGAAGATCGTTTAGACTTTTTAGCAGAAGCTGAAGCCATGAAACGATTTGATCACAAAAATATCGTTAAGCTCTTAGGCGTGTGTCTTCAAACCGAACCGATTTATACAATCATGGAATTTATGTTATACGGCGATTTAAAGACATTTTTGCTTGCTCGACGTCACTTAGTGAATGAGAAACCTACAGATGATTCTGATATTTCTCCGAAACGTTTAACAATGATGGCATTAGATGCAGCTAGAGCTTTGTCGTATTTAGCAGAGAGGAAATATGTTCATCGAGATATTGCTTGTCGTAATTGTTTGGTAAATGCTCAACGTTTATTAAAATTAGGTGATTTTGGTATGGCGAGACCAATGTTTGAGAATGATTATTACAAGTTCAATCGTAAGGGAATGCTGCCAGTACGATGGATGTCACCAGAGTCTCTAGGTTTAGGAGTTTTCAGTCCAGCATCTGATGTTTGGTCGTATGGTGTTCTACTCTATGAAATTATTACTTTTGGATCATTTCCATTCCAAGGCTTAACTAATAACCAAGTCTTAGAGCATATAAAAGTAGGCAACACCTTAAAAATACCGAACGGTGTTAAACCGCATTTGGAGGGACTAATGAAAGCGTGTTGGAATCAACAATCGAAAAAAAGACCTACAGCATCTGAAATTGCGGAATACATATCAAATTATCCTCGTTTGTTAAGTCCATGTTTAGATGTACCTTTAGCATCGGTGGAAATGGCAGACAGCAGTGATCAAATTGAATTATTACCAGGCTTAAGAAAACGATCAGCTTCACCACAAGTATCTAATGGGCTAGTCAAATCTGCAACACTTAATAATCTCGATGTAAGACATTCATACAACAATACAAATCTATCATCGATTCATTTAAATAATTTAAATGTACCAAGTGATAGTACAGTTGAATGTGATCAACTTCCAAATGGTTCAACGAGTGCTTATAATCCTATTGAGCCATTGTTACGATGCGATAAAGAAATATCAAAGAGTAATTCTAGTTTACGACGTTATGTACCAATGTGTGGTTTTCGGAAAATTAATATTCCACCAGCGCCTGAAAACGAACGCAATTCTATAAGCACAAGTGCTCTATAATATATCTATATATTTATAAAATTATTTAATTCCACACCTGAAAATAAATAAATAATAAAGCACAGAAACACCCTCAATGCAATTAAAAAACCGCCCATTAGCATTTAAACAAAGATTAATTCATTAAATAAAAAAAAATCATCATTTTGACAAAAATATTGTGCAATAAAGTATGCATGAATTACAGAAGAAAATTCTATATTAAACTAACTAAATTTTCTTTGCAAAACAGATCTGGTAAACTTTTCATAGTTTTACTAATTAATTAATCATAAATAATATAAAGTAGATACGTTAAAAAAGTGTTGAAAAAAGACTGATCTAATTAGAATATAACAAAAAAAAAAAAAATGAAGGAGAAAGAAAAACTATTTATAAACAAATATTTGAATAAATTTATTAAAAAAATAATAATTTAATTACCTTTATTTATGTAATAAATAATAATTATGCTAATTAATTAATATTGATAATAAAAAGTATTTATTTTAAATTATATAATCGTCGTTTTTTTTATTTTATTTATATAATTATCTTCTCATTAGCATTTTAAATGAGAAATTTCACTTTTTAATAAATTGTTTAATCGTTTTTTTCACTTTCAATAGGAAATTGTTTTATTAATTACAAAAAAATTATGGGAATTTTTATTGTTTTAATTATCATTAATAAAATAAATAAATTAAATATGCGTAGCTTTAATCGCATAAAATTAATCTGAATAAAGAAACCCTTTAAATACTCTCAATGGAGAACTAAAGGATGTGTATTATTAATATAAAAGCCTAAGCAAATTTTATTCAAGGATAATTACAGTGATAATTACTTTCACTTTACTGAACAGTTTAACCCATATTTTTCCACTGTACCTATATTGGCACAGAATTTTAATTTGATTTAAAATGTTTCAAAATCCAGTGCACCTACTGGGCCTTAAAATAAAAATAAAACTAATTCTGTAACAAATATTTGTGGTTTTTATTTTTTTCATCATTAAACTTCATAATTCTCCTTTTTTTCAGTTTTACGTGGCATCTAATAGATTTAGAGAATAACTAAGTATCATTCTTCCTTTGGCTGCATTTTTGTGAAATGTCTCCAGAGAATTAGTAAAACCATAATCAATAAATGAAAATAGTAAAATTATGTATTTAATAAATTTATTTATTGAAATAATCAATATAATTATAATTTTTAAGATAAACAAAAATACTTAATAAAAACTACTAAATAAGAAAAAAAACTTAAAATAATTACAATAAATCACAAAATAAGTGTTATGCAAATGATAATAACAAAGATGACACAAGATTTACGTGTTTTTTTTTTGCTTCTCAATTTTATATATAATTAAAAATTCCTACATATAATTATGTATTTATAAACTATTTTCAATCATACGTATTTATCGATTTTATAAATAATTATTGAATTCAAATATTTCTTTTAATAATTAAAATAATTGTAGTATATAATTATCGAAATTTGTAATTAATTTATAAATTGAGCTATTTATATTTTTTATTGAATAAAATGTAATCAAGAATATTAATCTCTTATTTTAATTATTACTTTACAAGTATTACACTTATAATATTTAACACTTATCAAATATCCAATAAAATAAACTAAAGAATGTTTTGAATAAAATTAATAACATTATTTGCTAGAATATTTGCATTCTGTTATAATTTTTTTTTTTCATTCGCATTTAGCGAAAATTAACCAGACGTTCTTCCATAATAAATTCAATTATTATAATTAAATGACAGAAAAAATTATTTTATCTAAATTTTAATAAAATCTTTTGTTGATTGTATTATTTAATTACCATTATATTGTCAAAATCTACAAAACACATTAATTGTTTTATTCATTTCACTTAATCATTTAAAAAAGTTTGAAAATTGAATAAAGAAAATTCTAAACAATTTTAATTGTTCTTAATTTATATGATAAGAGTTTGACACCTACTGCCTTGGTGTTGAGACAATTTATGGAAAAATTAATTTTACAACTTGAACAATTAATATAAGAACATTGAGAATAATTCTTATTCTTATAATTTTTTTTCTATCACTAAATTTTTTATGTTTTTTTTTTATAATTTGTAAGAAATAAAATTATTTTAATAATAATAATATACATGTGTGTATGTTTATTATACGAATAATAAATGTGATTGTGTTATTATCACAAGAGTAAATAAATAAACTTAAACGCCTGGTTTTGATAATCTTTCAGATTCTTCAATTTCGGCAATATTAACTATATCGAATTCAACTATATGTTTTCCACTGAATTCGGCAAATTTGGCTGTTTCTGGCAATTCAGCTGATCTTTTAAAAACTAAAAAGAAAAATACGTAAACAATAAATTTGTTTATACAAATAATTTCAATAAGCATACCTCCTTTAACAAATTTCTCTAACATGTAGATATTCATGCCAATGCATTCTTCTGCAATACGTGGAGCAACCACTTTTAAATCAGTTAATGCTGGTGTAATTACACGCATATTTTTACGTACAACATTTGTATCAATGTCATAATAACCGTTCCACATTTTATTAACTAAATCATAAAATGAATGTGGTGGCAATACGGTATCACGATCTAATGGCATAACGAAGCATCGTCTTGCATATTTATCAATGATGCAAGATTGATTATTTTTAAAATCGTGCAAGAAACGTCCACGACGACTATCACGGAAATCTGGTACATCAATTTTAGTGTAACTCTCTTCATTACTTAAATCCATTTCTAGTTCTTCTTTGAAGAAATTCTTTGCAATATCTTTTTCAATTTTTGTCAAACTAGAAAATAGTGGCCTACATAAAACAAAATGATTAATAACAATCTTAATTCACAAAAAAAAAAAAAAATATTTTCTTTACATTGGTTCGTTTCCATCTGAAGCATCTAAATAATTATCGTCATTCATAATATTATCATTCCATAAGTCTTGATTCATATACATCATAGCACGATTATCAACGGAATTTGAGTCATAAGGTATTTGACAGAAACCATGGAATCTCATACGATGAATTGTTGACAATGCATATTCACGATAAATATAAATGCCACCCACAATACTAAGACACATTACTGTAATCGCTGCAAAAAATAATAATACAGTAAGTGGTGATAATAGACGATTTGAACGTCGTTGTATGATAACATCATTATCAGCATTTTCTGCATCTGCATCACTGCAAATCTGTGTAAAACAATAATAATTAGTAAATAAATAAAATAAATAATTATTTAAAATCTGTTGTTTTATAAAAGACATTTGAAGGGATTTTATTTATATTGCGCATTTATAAAGTATACATAATAACATACAACAACACTATACAACAACACAAAAAAATTATTTCACATTTTAAAGCCCATTAAAAAATAAATACATTTTTATCAATCAAATAAATTATTAAAAATAAAAACATATTAAATAAGTGATAAAATAAATAACATTAATTGTATTAAATATATAGAATATATTGATAACAATGTAATTAATAAGGCATAAAGAATATATTTTTAATATTATTATTTTCGATAAAGCAATCAAATGTTTATGAATTATAAATATATATATATTAAAAACAATAAGCTATATAGAGTTAAAATCAATTAATAAAATGTTTTTACTTCATTTTTTTTTCATTGTTTTTATTTATTTGCATTTATAATGACCAAATTGACCAATATTAAATAAATGACAAAATTATTTATTTTATTAATAATTTAGTGAATGATAAAATATATTAATTTAAATAATACGCATTTTATATAATAATCAATTTAATTGAAATAAATTTTTTTTTTTCAAAATCAAAAAACATAGAAACAAATTAAAAAACAATGGCGTTTTACCAAAAAACAAAAAATATTTTATGAAAAATAAAAACAAATCAATGGTACTAACTTGTGGAGCAGTAGGAGATTCAAGTCCCCCAACTAATGGCAAATTTAATTTATCTGGTTTTTTATCTGTACGTCCATTTATTGTTAGAATTGTCATTTTTACGGATTTTCTTTACTTAAATCTTTTCTAATAAATTATATTTTATTTAGTTTTTTCTTTTCAATCACAAGAGACACACTTCTTATGTTCGTAATATTTTCAGACTGTAATAAATGAACAATAATATTTTGGAATAGGAGTCGCACTTGTAGTTTGGTGGTTTTTTTTTTATTTTTACTGTAACCTGATGTTTTTATATCAATTTGACAGAATCAATTGTACTAAATTTAAAAGTTATCGAGATACTAAAATTAATTATTAATGTTTTGTTTTAAAAATAATGTATTACTAGATTAATAAAAATTAAATGAAATTTATATAAAATATATTTTTTTAATTAACTATAATTGATAGTAAAAATAAATTTAAAATAAATATGACACGGTTCTGTTCTCAGCTAAAATGTAATTTTTATTTATGTACTAAAAACGATGAAAATGACCTAAAACAATATCGATAGTTAAATAGAACGTACACCAAAGATCGATTGAACAGTATTTTGTGTTAAATATATGTAAAAAAAATATAAAGCTATATAATAAATTAAAATTGGGAGGGAGAGAGACCAAATAAAAAAAAAATTAATCTAAGTCGGCTGTCGAAAATTTTGAAAAATTAAACTTTTTTTAATAAAATTATTATAAATAAAATTTAACAAAGCAAAGTGTTTTATTTTTTCTAAAATAATAAATTTCTTATTTTATTAATTATGTACTCTTTATGTTAAATTTGTGTTAATTACAAGTGAGTAAGAATTGTGCAAATAATTATTTAAACAAAAAAAAAAGTCATATAAGAAAACAACAAAAAAAAAAAATTGTATATAAATATGGTAGTGTGTGTGTGTTAATATAGTTAAGGGCTGGGGCGGATTTTTTTTTTTTTTGCAAAAGTACAGTTCCTAAAATTTGTATTATCATTGTCGGCGACTTTTATTGTGTGCTAAAGTAAAAAATAAATAAATAGTTTGCCCACCAAGCCAATTATTTATTAATAATAATTTTTACATGTGATTTTATTTAAATATTTATTTAATTATTAATAAAAGAGAATAAAAGAAAATAAAAACAATAAAAAAAAATCGGTTTTATAATTTTAATATTATTATTATTATTTTATAATGTCGCCTACATCATTTGCAGACGTAAAATAAAACAACAATAATCTACTTTAGTTATATGTGATTGCTCTATGTGTATTTGCCGAAACATTTTTTATTTACAAATTTTATAATTAGATACCCAGAAAGTTTGTTCATATATACATATATTTAACATAATTTTATCGCTGATTATTATAATAAAAAGTAAATTAAATGTTAAATAGTTTTTGTAGCGTTACGTTTAACAGAAATATATTTATATTAAATAATATTTTTATTTATTTATAAATCTGTCAGTATATGAATGAACGAACATAGGATAGGGTACATTAATAAACATATTGTGGAATAGATGGAATAGACAGAATATTATAAGAATAAGAAACAAATTATAATTTTTATATATATAGTGTACGTCGACGGCATAAATTAAACGTCCATACGCCGTCCTCGCTTTCATTTTTTTTTTTTTAATTTCTTGATATGCTAACATTACCGTCGTTTTGCTGCAAGTTAGTTTATTTTGACATCATCATCATCATCATGGTTTTAAATAAAAAATAAGAATAGACAATAATAATAAAAAAAAAAACCTTTTGCCTATATGATTATTATTACTTTCACTTAACGAGTTCACTCGTTGATAAAATAGATTGTCTGGTCTAGTAAATAAATTAACGTAAGAAATATTATATTAATACAGTTAATTAAGTGTGATGTTTATTACTGTTTAGTGGTTTTTTCAAACTAAAACACAAAAAATTTAAATTATGTTTAAATTAATTTCTTTGTGAATTTACTAATTAATTTTTGTCGTAGAGAAAATCCATAAAACACAAAGTGAATTCTTCGTTGGCTGTTATAAAAATTGTCTATTCATAGCAAAAATGAATGAATAATCATCAAAATGACAAATCAAACGTTTAATATACAATTGCAAAAATATATACGAAATTTCTACAAAATAACTAAATATAAATTATATTTTCCTTAATTAATTAATTCTTTTTATAATAAAAATAATAATAATTTTCTACTGACTACAGTGTTAAAGGTTTTTTTTATTATTATTTTGCGCAAAATTTTTACAACAATAAGACAATTGTTCGTTATACAACATAATTTAATATAAAAAATTCAATTAAATTAAATTTAATGTTTAGCAATGATATTATAATTGTTTTGAAATAATAGAATTCTTTTGATATGAAATAAATATTCGTGGATTATCTGTTTATACCTGTAAAATTACTTTCTTATTTTATAAAATTATTATTCGCTAAGTAATAAAAACTAGAAATAGCAAAAATTAAAACAGGCAAAACAAGAAAATTAATAATAATAATAATAATTAATGGTAAAAAGTAAGCATGTAAATTGTTTTATTTTTTTCTTATTTAGAAACTAAAATAATCTGATTATTTTTACATTTAATTATGATTAAATGAAGTCAAAGACATAAATATTAACATCAATAAATAAATGTAATGTAATGTTTGCTCGTACTGAACTTCGCTATTTTTATTTATTTCTTTCTTTCTTTTTTTTTTAAATTTATTTATTATTTGGAAAATATAATAAATATTTTGATAATATTATATTTTTAATCATATTTATCATTCTAATCGGATACGATTTCATTAAATTTTTATTCGTTTTTATTTTTGCAACAAACTTTTGCAACACTGGGTGAATATAAATGATAAGAAACATTATTTCATTTACTTTAGTTTAAAACAATGAAGTGTTTTGTTGAGTTAAATGAAAAAAAAAATAGTTTTTTTCCTTCTTACAAGATTTTAATTAATATTTGAGTGAAACACGATAAAGAAGCAGAAGAAGAAAAAAATGCATAATGAATAGATACTTCTTAAGCATAATTATTATATACAAATGAAAGTTATAAACACGTTAATGACTATTTATTGTTTATATTATTATTATTATTATTATTATTTTTATTACTCTGCTGGAATAAACAGAGAAATTATAGAAAAAAGTAAAGAAAAAAAACAAAAAGAGTTATTTTTTGCGGTCATTAAATAAATAAACAAATTTAAATATTAATCCACTTGATTTGTTTATTTTACGGTTATATAGTTTGCACAGAAATATTTATATAGTTTATTAAACTTTCAATTTTTTTTGTTTTTAAATAATTAAAATCATTTAATTAATTAAATAATAAAGGCAAAAATCTTATTAAATAATTCTTTTATTTATACAAATCAATGATTATTAAATACTACTAAGCATATTTAATATGTTTAAACATTTAATTTATTAATGCTAATGACTTAATAAATATTAGTAATAGTTTTAATAGGATTATGATAAACATAATTATTATTATTATTTTTTCTGTCTGTTTGTTTTTCTTATTTTGAATGAAATATATAGTAAGTTACATGTTTTCCACTAATCTATAATTAGGTAAAACATAAGATTGCATAATTTATTTATTTTTTAATAAATATAAATTATAATTATTATGATTTCTTATCGATTTGTTTGTATTATACAATACAATACAAACGTCCTACACATTTCCGGAAATAGTTTTTTTTTTTTGTCATTTTTTTCTGGTTTTTAATTTTCGTTTTTAATTTCTAAATAACATATGTATTTATTTTTTGGATTCTTTTAAACTAAATATATAAAGATAAATGTGAAAGAAAATAGGTTGTTTATATTCGACGATAATATAATAATTGACAAACACATGTCTTTCTTTCTTTAATTATACATTGTTCTAGTCCTATAGTGAACTAGAGATATATATTAATTTAATTTTTTCTTTTAATTTTTACAGATTATTTAAATTGTTATGCTAAATAATAATAATTATAATACTGCAGTTATAGATAAAATGTCATCACACCTGTCTCTTGTTCTTAGACAGACGATGTGATTATGTTGGAGACACGGCGTATGCACAGCATCCCCGATTCCTCAACATCAACAGATCCTTTTGTATCTTCAGCTAAGAATAAAATAAATAGTGATAATATAAGTACATCATCGACAACAAAAATAAAAGCATCGGTACGTTTTAATCAGGAAGAGAATAAATATATCAATAATAATAATAATAATTGGAATACAAATAATAATTATAAACAAAATCCACAACTGATGGCGGGCAATATGAAACACGGTAATAATTTATAGATTTTAATTTTTATTAAGAGAAAAACCGAAAAAGAATACAGCAACTAAAGAGTATTTGTATATTGTATTTTTAGGAAAAACTCAAGAAGATGTATGCTACGTTGTAGCCAAATATGATTATGCAGCTCAAGGTGCCCAAGAATTAGATTTAAGAAAAAATGAAAGATATTTATTATTAGATGATTCGAAGCATTGGTGGCGTGTTCAAAATAATAGAAATCAAGCAGGTTATGTACCTAGTAATTATGTGAAAAAAGAAAAACCATCTTTATTCGATAGGTAATTAATTTTTTTAAACATTTATTACTATTATTTCTTCATTATATTTACACAAAAAATTATATATACTTTTAGTATAAAGAAAAAAGTAAAAAAGGGTTCAGGTTCTAAAACATTGCCAAATTGTTCACCATCACGACAAGTAGAAAGTCCTACAATGTCTAGAAAACTTCCAGCTGATCCATCAGAAGCAATTGGTAAATGATTAAATTATTAATTAAGTAATATGCGTGGTTTTTATTCATTTAATTTTATTATAGGAACTGCAATTGTAAAATATAATTACCAAGCACAACAAGCAGATGAACTATCACTTACTAAAGGCACACGAATTTTAATATTGGAAAAATCGAATGATGGATGGTGGCGAGGTCAAAGTGGTAATAGTGTAGGTTGGTTTCCTAGTAATTATACGACGGAAGAATGTGATGCTGATGAAACATTGCACACATATGCAATGGCTGAAAATGTCTTGGATATTGTTGTAAGTTGTATAAAATTTATCAGCTGCAAAGCCAAAGTTTGCAAAAAAAAATGGCATGTAGTGGATTGTATTTAATTAAATTTATATTCGAGCAGGTTGCATTGTATTCCTTTAACTCCAATAATGATCAAGAATTATCTTTTGAAAAGGGTGATCGACTAGAAATATTAGATAGGCCTGCATCAGATCCTGAATGGTACAATTTAGAAAACACAATAATTTATTTATTTTATGAAAATAATTTTATTTATTTATTTATTTTAGGTATAAAGCCCGCAATCAACAAGGTCAAATTGGTCTTGTGCCTAGAAATTATTTACAAGAATTATCAGAATATTTAGCGCAACCATATCGTGGTCAAGGTAATGATTCAATTGATCGACGAAATGATCCCATGACTACATCTATGCAACAACCACCTCAGCAACAGCAACAGAAAACTTTGGATAGACCTAATTTAGCAGGCAAAACTTGGTATTATGGGGCAATCACACGAAATCAATGTGATACCGTTTTAAATCAGCATGGTCACGATGGTGACTTTTTAATAAGAGATAGTGAAACTAATGTGAGTATTTTACTGAAAACATTTCATTTATTTATTTATTGTTATACAAGCATTACGTATGTATTTACTTTAATCATTCAATATTGATTTTCTCATTATTTCTTTATACAATACATTACACCTCTTTAAAAACTAATTTAATTAATTTGATGACATCATATTTGTCTAATAAAATTATATTGTTAATGGGCTTATTTTTTTACAGCTTGGAGATTATTCGGTATCGTTAAAGGCGCCTGGTAGAAATAAACATTTTCGTGTACATGTCGAGGGAAATATGTATTGCATTGGACAAAGAAAATTCCATACACTCGATCAATTAGTTGATCATTACCAAAGAGCACCAATTTACACAAATAAACAGGGTGAAAAATTATATCTTGTACGATCATTGCCGAAAGCAAATGGAATTTAAAGGCAATTTAAATAAGTTAGAAATATTTTTTTTTTACACAAAAAAACTAAACAGGATTCTGTTTAATTAAATATTTTTTTTATACAAAGTTTTCTTTTTTTGTTGCTCGAAAAGTGTTGTTTTTTGTTAGTTTTTTTTTACCCCCAATTTTTCCGTATTTATAATAATAATAATAATAATAATTATAATAATAATAATAGTAATAATAATAATAATAATAATAATTAAAGAAATTTAGTAATATAAAAATGGCATAATATTTAGCATTTAAATATTAAATAAGTTACAAAAATGAAATTAATTATATTTTGTAGCATAAACAAATGGCAAAGAAAATATAAAATAAAATTAATGAAAATAGAAAAAAAATAATTAAAATCAAATTAAAACAAAAAGAAAAATAAACTTATCCGGCCACAAACAAAAATAAAACATAATTACAGAATTTACAAAAAGAAAAGCATAAACATTAATACAATTAAAAATAAAATAAAATAATTAGAGTTTGCAAATTAAATTTTAAAGAGAAAAAATTAAGCAAATAATTATTAAAATCATAATTTTACATATAATAATAATAAAAATAATCATCATAATAATGGAATATTTATATACATATTAATATGTCTAAACTACTGCTGTTACAAATTGTAAAAAACGTTTAAAACATTAAAAATTATTTAATTTTATTAATTATTTATATTTGAAAATATGTTAAATGAAACAAAAATAAAAATATACTTTTTTTTAAACATTTATACATAATTTCTTTAAATAAATTATTAAAAATTTTGCATAAACACATTAATCAGTTTAAAATGCTGTTCAATATACAAATTAAGACTAGTAATAATTAATAATCAGTTAGTCATCAAATCAGCTGTTTTTCTAATATAATTTTCTTAAATATTTTTATTGTAATAAAAGTTTATTTGAAATTATTAACATCATCAATTAGCATCTCGTTAAATACATGATAAATATTTCATTTTTTGTATTGTATTAAATAAATATTATTAAATGTATTCGTTATTTAACATTATTATTTAATCGTATTTGCATTAGTAGTGATTTTCTTTTCTATCATTTATTGTCTTAATTTGAATTAATTAAACAGCATTTAAAAACTTAAAAAATAAAAGTGTTTTCTGTTTGTTTTAATCAAAATGCACACAAACACATATATTAATGAAAATAATTAACTAAATTGATCAAAGCATATACATATTATTTTTTAATTATAATAATAATAATTAAATATAATTATGCAAAAAAGGAAACGCACACAAATTTTTTTAATGAATTAAAAGTGAAAATTATAGAATGATAGTAAAAGATAAGGAAACAAAGTAGATGATAAGTAATAAATACTAAAACACAAAATTTAAAATTTGTAATATAAATAATAATTAAAAATAATAAATTTATAATTTGATTTTTCATTTTTATTTAATTAATTTTTTTCCGTATATTTTAATAAAGAATTTGTTTACAATTTAAAGAAATTACTATGTGAGTCATAAAAAGAAAATCATTACGTTTTTGTGCGGGCTATTTAAAGCTAAACAATAGAAATGAAAATACGACAATGATGATGATGATGGGTGGGTGATTTTGATAATTTTGATATATAAATAAAGTATAGAAACGTGAGAGAGAAAAATACGAAAATAATGAATAAAGATTAAATAATATAATAAAGTAAAAGAAGAAAAATATTTTTGTTTCTATTCAATTTTATTATTAATGAGGAAAAAATGAATAGAAATTGTGTTGTGTGCATGAAAATTATAAGTAAATTTCGAAAGGTTTCATTAAAAGAATTGAAAAAAAATTTTTTTGCATTAATATTCTTAATTTAAATAAAATAATAAAATTAGTTAAATACTTAAATTAAAAAAAAAAAAGAAAAAAAAACTGAATAAATCAGAAATTAAATATTATTAATTAAAAAAAATTGAATAAAACGTGCGACGAAAATATTAAAAAAATTATTCGAAATTCAATAATTAATTTAAATAGGAAGATAATGATGAAGAAAAAAAAAATTAAAATTCCGGATTAATATGTGATTTAAATAAAATTAAATAATATAAAACGTTAATTAAAATATTTAAATTTATAACATTTAATTAAATTAGAATTTTCTTTACTGTTTTTTTTTTTTCTTTTATTTTTCTTATTTGTTTATTTAATTAAATTTACCGTATTTTACGGACTATAAGACGCGACTTTAATTCAAATTTTGAGTGCGTCTTATGGTCCGAAGGTATCATTATATATTTTTCTTAAAACATCTTATAAATTGGAGTTTCGTCGTATCATTCGGTGCGTCTTATAGTCCGTAAAATACGGTATTTAAAATTCGCATTATCATTTAATAATTAATTTGATATTAGTGTTTTTATTTACTGTGCATTTTCCATTAATAAAATAAATAATTTTTAGCTTAATTAGAAACAATTAATTAACGTAGAAATATTTGCAATATATTTTAATTAAATTATGCAATTATTTATTTAAAAAATAATTAATAATATTGATACAAAAATTATAGTAACGAATTTTTTACTTTATAAATATTAATTAAATTCACAATAAATCATCCCTCTCTGCTATATTTAATTAAAATTTTTTTTTTCTTTTATATTTATTAATTATTTTAAGCATATTTATTATTATTTTATTATTAAATTATATACATTTAAGTATATAAGACTGAACATCAATATTATGAATTAATTAAATTAAAATTATATTCAAATACGTTTAATTTTTAATAGTAGAAATTCACACACAAAAAACACACTTATTAAAATGCACACCAATCAGGTCTATCTACATATATATATAAATATTGTAAACGAATGTAAATTATATATAATTAAATAAGTTTAGCACTTTTTTTGTACACAAGAGAGAAAAAAAATAAAAACAAATACCGAAAATAATTAATTAAATTCTTCCACATAAAAAATAAAATTATTGGTGTGCTCTTCTTCAAAGTAAGCTCTAATTAATTGTTTATAAATCCCTTAACAACGTAATTTAGTTAAAATTTATTTCAATGTATTTTATACCTGTTGTTTAACAATTAAAAACATAATAATAAATTCGATTAAACATAAAAATAATAATAATTAAAACTATAAACATAAAAAATACTCTACCAAATATTGTATAAAAAAAAGAAGTTATATCAATTAAATTGAAAATTTAATAAATAAAATATTAAATGCTGTGTTGGTCGCCGCCGCCGCCACATTTATACATTAATAATTATAAATTAATTAATAAATCAATGAAAAACAAATTTTTATTTAATATTTTCTTTGATTTTTATATGCATTTATCTACCAATAATAATAATAATTAAATTAATTAAATCAATCTCTAAGTAATAAAAAAATAATCAGAGATACTCATTAATAAAAAAAAAAATATGATTTTTTCATATCTACTACATAATTATGATTATTATTTAACATTTATTTGAATTAATTAATTAATTTAATAATAAATTCAAAATAATATGAGACAAAAATAGTATATTTGCTGTAACTGTGTGTAGATGTTTGCTGTATTATTATTATTAAATTAAAATTAATAAACAAAATAATAATAATAATAATAAATAATTAATTAAATAAATAAAAATAAAGACGAAACAAATAAAAAATAAATTATTTATTTATTTTATTTTTATTAATTAATAAAAAATAATCAATTAATTAAATTATAAAAATAAAAATGAAAATCAATTATAATTATTGCATTAATAACAATAATAAATAAATAAATAAACGAGACAAATATAAAAATTAAATTAAATAATTAATTAATTAATATATATAATTAAATAAAGTAATTTATTTCGAAATTTTTTATTTTGTTCTTTTAATTTATTATTTTCTTTTCTTGTTTCTGTTTTTTTTTTTTTAGGTTAAATTAAACAAGTCTAATATACATATAAATAAAAAAAACAACCCCCATACTATACTCCTAATGAATTATAATTATAAATAAAATAATTAAATAATAATTTAATTAGAATAATTTTTAAATAAAAATATTAAATAAATTTTTATTTAATTTAATATAAATATGCCATAATTGCAAGAATAGTGATTGCATTTTAATGTTTTTCTTTTTTATTTCATTTAATATTAAAAATCATAGCATTTCTTATATGGGAATTATATTTATGCAAATTCACTCCATATTCTTTTTTAAAAACCTAGTCCAATAAAATTCATTAATTACATTAATTATCAATGACATTTAGATTAGATCCTTTGTAATATTAATTATAATTTAATTATTTGTAAATAATGTATTTTTATTATTATTATTATTATTACATTTTGCTATAAACAATTATTATCTATAAAATATTTCCATTAATAGAAAAAACAAAACATATTTTTATTTTAATTATTATTCAATTATGATAATTTTATTTTGCTTTATAATTATAATAATAATAATATTAATAAAACAAATTTCTACAACATAAAACACTTGTTTTTTCATTTTCACTATTTCAGTCATTTGAATGACAATTTATTTTTATAGCATAAAACCTAACAACAGCGTTTAGTTTTTTTTTTAACATTTACTATGATCTTTTCTATATCGATTGCTTTCATTTAAATTGAAATTGAATAATAAAACTTTGCATACAGTAACGTCTTTTAGATTAAACAATTAGGCAAATACGATAAATATAGAAGTTATTAAATTTAAATAATTAATAATTATATTACCTTTATATTACATTTCTTTACCTGCAACCAGTTGACACTTAGTATACTTCTCCATACTTACAAATCAACATAAATATTCAACCATCAGAAATAAATTCTTATCCTCACGTCATATCATTTATAAAGAAAATTTATTTATAAAGAAAAACTTTAATTATTTCCAATACAACAAAAAGAGAAAGTCTTTATTTTTTTTATTGATTTTCTTTAATTAAATATATTTAATTACAATTTATTTTATTAAAGCAAAATTACCAACATATAATCAACATAAAAACATTATAAAGTTGCAGTTTGTTATTGCACATAAAATAGTCTCTTAAATGTGAAATAATAATAATAAAAATGTTTATCCATAAAGAGGTGATGATGAGTGCATATTTGTAATCACATTTGGTTTGTATATTTTATTTTATTTTCTATACAATTTATTAATTAATTAAAGAGTAATTATAAATAAATTATTTATTACCTAGAGCATTTTTTCTTGCTTAACAAAACATTTAATAACAATATAAAGTATTTTATTTTTTCATTGTGTTCTTTCTTTCACTTTTCTAACAAATATAATCAATTATAAAAATTATTTCTTTTTTAATTAATTAACTTAATAAAATGACATATATTTGCTGTTACTAAGTGTTAAAAAAGAGAGAGATATTCCATTTAGTATTCATTAATCATTTAATAACAGTCGACAGAATTGTCCGGATCAATTGTGTCTTGACGGAATGTCTCAACATCTGCTTGACTATCGGCATGTATCATTTTACCTTTTGTACCAGGCTAAATAGAAATAATTATGAATATGTCTGATTTACAATTAAAATAAAATAGTTATATTTGTTTACCTTTGGATGCATTAATATAAATGGTAATTCAGCTGATAATTCGCCACCTAATGCTCCAAGGAATAATTTTACTTTAACAGCATAGGATATGATTATGCCAAAAGCATCACGTTGTTCAGGTGCCGATAATCTTTAAGGCAAAAAATAATAGTTAATTAAAAGAAATGAAAACAAGAATTTGCAAAAAAAGCATACAATGTGGTGGAAGCCAGATTAGATTCTTGTCGTTTAAGTTGTCCATCCAATGCAATACCACGACGATCCTTATTTGAACTAATAATTGGCATTAGATATATAACCTTTTGTAAACTGGAGCCTGGTTGTATTGGACAACCCTCACCTGTCTCCATACAAGCAACAGTATTTCTATACTGACCATTTTGGAATAGAACTACATCAACTCCTTGTTGAACCATTGCTTTTATTTTTTTAACCACCTACAAATATATTTAATTGAATTTAACTGCCAAATGCACTTTTATGTAGTTTATTACCTTATTTGAATTATTGCGAACACAAATGTTCACAGCAATGCGTTCATTGTGATTATAAAGTTGTTTATCGAGAGTCACTTCAAGCTCTAATTCTCCAGGACTAAGCATGAAATCTTTACGAACAACTGTGCATGGTTGCGATCCTTGTTTTGTTGGAGCATATTGCACTTTACGTATTCCCAATGTAACGGTACTGCGACGATGTGTTCGATCAGTCTCAGAATCTCCAGCAAATATCTAAAATTAAAATTATTTAAAAAATAATCCCGCATATTACAGAAAATCAAACGTACTTTGATGAAATATTGAACTCCGCATGGATCACCTTCTTCTTTTTTCTCTTGTTGTAATGTTACTGATGCTGGTGCACATGGTGGAATATTAAATGTAAATGGAAACGCATTTGCACCCAATTTCTTCAATAATCTCTCTTGCAACTTAGATACTTTTTGTTCACTTTTCTCTGGAACTGGATGTATCATTTCCGAAGCTAAATACAACTCCTTTTGGAAATTCAATCCCATAACTTCATCCTCCTCACGGCCATATCTGAAGCTGCAAACAACCTGACCGAAAACTTTACGCTGATCCCGTATATATTCATCGTCAACAACAATTATCCCATCTAACCATATAATTCAGATATAATTTCAACAGAAATTTGTCAATAATACAAATGAATTAAACATACCGATTGGTTCAACAGCAGATATATGATCGACATAATCACGTTTACTCAAGTACAATGTAACCTTTCCATTTGGTGAGCTTTTCTTAAACACTTTAAAATTCACAACCATTTTATCTGATATTCCTTGTTTAATTATTTTCACTTAATAAACACACAAATTAATTTCTCCTTATTTCTATTATTTGCCAGCAACTGTTTGCTCACTTGCTGCTTGCTCACTAGCCACTACACGACTGTTGATAATTTTCTACTGCACTTTTATATAAATATATAAAAATAAAATAAAAAAATCGAAAACAATTTTCTTAATCCAATTAGATAATGAAAAACTTAAATTGAATAAAAACGTAAAACATTTCTAGCCGCACTAGCACAAACAGATCACTTACTACGGTTTCTCTTAATACCTTCAATACAAAATTTAAAATCGATAAATTATTTTCGTTAATAATAATTTAAATAAAATTAATAAATAAGCAAAACCAAACAATAGAAATAACTATTATCAAGGTTTCCTCTACATTACTAATACCCCCCAATACACACAGTGACTAATTATTTACAAAATATGCGAATTTTAAAACCTCAACCGAACATATTATAAATACATCAGAAATGTCTTTACAAAATGACTGTGTACATGTGACCAGTTGATTAAATAATAATAATAATAATATATATATTAAATTTAATTTAATTGTGAAAAGAAAAACATGTGATTGTTACCTGAAAATGAAAAAGATGAAACGTAAATTAAATTAATATAAATTTGGAAAGGTCGTTAAATAATTATTTTGAATATATTTTCTATGAATTTAACTTACACATGTATTTGATAATTATATATAATAATCTTTATCACGTCATAATTTATTCTTATTCATTATTATGACGCATTTGTTACATTTAAAACATGATTATTAATAATAAAAATAATAATATTATTAAATATAAATAAAAAGTGTAAATAAAATAAAATGTACACCGAAAAATGTAAATTGTTTATTTAATTTTAATTGTAAATACGCAAAATTTTTATCTATTAAAAATATTGGAAAGGCAACAATTTTTTTGGTTTGTTTAATTAATTATAAATAAAGAACTCTATTCATGATTATGTTCTGTTTTGTTTACATTTAAATTGCGATTTATATGTAAATAATCTACCTTTTATATTTGAGTATACATTAGCAGTAGTAGTTAAAGTCAGTAATACAGTGCAAGTAAGAACAATTCGTTAAAGATTGCTTCGATGCCACATCTAAGGAAAACAGATATAGATTTAATTTGAATAATAAGTAATTAAAATGTTCTTAAACAATACCTATTATTATGATAATTATTTAGATATAAAATCATGAAAGTAGCCAAAATCATCTGTAAATCAATTTACTCTTGCAAAATTCTTGCAAAAAAAAAAAATTCAACAATTAAATAAATAATTGTGTCGTCTCGATGTACAAAAAACATTATGATAATAGATAATTACTTAAAATTCTTTTGAATTTAATTGTTATTAAACAATCGATCAAGAAAACTATTCTTAAATTTAATTAAACTGTTCTTAGAATTTCTTTAGACAGACAAACAATTTTTTTTAACTAAATTTAAACAAATAAGTAGTTAATAGTAACGTAAATTGAGTAAATAAATTGAAAAACATCTTAATATCGTTGAATTTACGTAAATTAATGTTAAAAAAACGAAATATTTCAAAACAATAATATTCTACGTACATAATGTTTTTGCATAATAAATAAATAAATAAATAAATAAATAAATTAAAAAAAAAATATTGATATGTGAATTAATCAATAAAACATGTCAAAATAAATAAATTTAAATTCACTTCTCACTGACGTATCTATATCAACAATAATAATCATAATAATTATAATTATATTATTCAATAATGTGTATACGTGCAGTTATGATATAAGTATTATTTTGGATTATTTTACTTCTGTTATTTCTTCTTATAACTATATTGCTTACGTTACTTAGGTAGTTATTATTATTACTTTAACAACGGAAATAATTTTGTTCTTAAGTGTTTAATGGATTTAGTAGAGCAGTGATGGCGAACCTTTTTGGGAAGTGGGTCTAATTTTGTTAATTATTTCTTTTTAACACTAGTTCGTGGGTCAAAATACCAGTGGTCTTTATGAAGACTGGGTTGTTTCAGCAAGTTTTTTAATATAAGGCTTATATTCCGTATTCATGCATTTAACGCATTTCTCAGTCAATTCATTACTAAGTTTATTTCTATTGAAAGATTTTACAAAATTTATTGAAGAAAACAATTTTTCAAATGAATATGTAAGCCCGAATATCGTTAACAAAGCATTTGTAAGTTCTTTCATTGATACAAAATTATTTGGAAAAGAATCCCATACGTTTAATATAATATTTTCAATTTTCAGTGTGGGATCGTTATTATCTGCACTACTTTCAGACATTTTTGCTTCTACTTTCGAAATCAAGTTTGGGACAATTAAAAAGTCTGCTCGGGTCAGTCTCTGAACCACGGCTCATAGGTTCGCCAGCACTGTAGAAGAGTATATATGTAGGTTAGAAATGTATATAAGTATTTCTTATAAAAATCAATAATTATTCTTCTTTAAAGTATTCTAACTATGCAGGTAAAAGTATTTTATCAGACAATACAGGTAATTATTATTCATTAAAAACATTTTTAACAATTTTATAAGGAACTAAATTGCTGCTTAGTATTAAATATATAGTAGGAAGCATTTATTTCCACAATTTGTCAACCAAATCGTATTAAAAGACTGACGAAACTGACAATAATAACTGGCAGAAAAACCCATTAAAAATCAAACAAAATAAAATAATTAAATTATTAAATAATTAACTATATATTTTATTAATAATCTTATGAATAATTAATGCATTTTAATTATGCAATTCTTACAAAATGAACAAAGACAAAAGCAAAACACTTGTTGACGTTATTTTAATAACATATTAATTAAATTTAATTAAATAATTTTATGGCAATAGTGTATGTGACAAGATTTAATAATTAATTAGCAAATTTGTTTTTCTCCTTTTTATTTTTTAAATTGCAAAAATAAATAGTTTTATTTTTTCCATCTAAAAATAGAATTTTTAATTAGAAATAAATAATATTTGAGACATTTTTTATTGTTGGTTTTTGGTAAATTAATTTCATGGATTAAACGTGAGTAATTGAGTATTACTGTATCATCCAGACTAGCTTATCTCTTTAATTATTTATTAAAATTGGATAACAATAATTAAATACATAGCACTTGCATTTATTAGCTAAAAATAAAAATAAATAAAGAAATGTTTGCGAAATATTTAAAGGAATAATATTAATTACATTCTGTAGTGAATCTCTATTTAAATTAAAAAATCCAGCCGCTGATAGATTAATTGGTTCATGAATTAATTGCAATGAGAAATGCATTATCTAAAATAAATAATTTAATTAATATTTATATTAAAAAAAGGTTTTTATTTTCTAAAAAGCTATACTTTACAACATCATGCAAATGTTTATTAGTGGTATTTGCTGAAATTCTATGCAATAATGATCCTGTATTCAATCCCTTAAACAGTTTAATAAATTAATTAGAAATATAGAAAAATAAAATTATAATTACCTCTTTAATGCAGTCATTGGTGGCAAAGAAAACCAATATTATTATTAGCACTAAAGGAATAAAACAGATCAGCGCGCCTGGCAAATATAAAATTTTAATTTTAATTAATCTATTCAAATTAAATATATCATACCTGTTATATGATTTATTTCATTTATTATAACCAGACTATATGCCCAGTAAGATGTATTAATTAATTGGAAGAAATTCAGCATAATTTGAAAAAATGCCGAGTATCCAAAGCAACAGTTTAAGTCATTAACTGCTGTCCATAGTGTCGTATGCACATCAGATAATTTACGCAATTTATTACAAACTTTTCGATTGTAAATTTTCGACTTTAACCGTTTTAATGCGAGACGATTTATTTCAGAATTCATTGACACTATTTGACTCTTTAAAATCTCAACATGAAAAACATACTGTAAACTTCTCATTCGTCCGTTTATTATCGAAAATATCAGGAGACACCAGAAATACACATAACGTGCGTGATATGTCTGATTTATCCCAATTAATAGTTCTCCTGTTATGAAAATTATAAGATAGATAACAAACTTCACTAGTACCGGTTTCCATAAATTCTTATTGAAATCATTCAATTTTGAATTCTCAAATACTTTAAATATGTAAAAAATTTTAGACCAAAAACACTTTTGATAATTTCTTGTTAAAATTGTTTCACAAAGTATAATAAATTGTGTCGCAAATACACTTAGCGTTTGTAAAAGGTATACAAATGAGCCTGGATTAAATGTTGTTTCAAAAAAAATTCGCCAATAATATATTAAACAAGTAATTTGTATTATAAGGATTGCAAATTGAATTAAAGTAAATATTGGACACGAATATGTATCGTTGCTTATAATTGATTCAAATGAAATCGTTGTTAAACCAAAATATTTAAAATAATTTATAAAATATGAGCAATTCTTTGAAAAATTATTAAATGAATAATCTTTTTTTAATGAAAATTTCATGATTATTCGTTTAAAACCTTTTTCTATGCTTGAATTAACTGGATGGTTGTAGAAAAACTGGACTCAAGCGACAGTTTATATAATAATAATAGACTAATTTCTGTTTTCTTTTTCTTTTTTTTTTAAATTAATAATTTATTTAGCATATATATTGGATTATTTTTTTAATATGAAATTCACTTTTTTAATTATTTATTACATTCTGTTGTACAAGTAATTAATTAAAGCACAAGCTAAATAGTATAGTCGCTAATCGAGTATTGAAATTGACAGTAAGCGACAAATAGAATATAGTTATTAGCCTAGCTGCATGCAACTGTTATTACATAAAATATAATTTTATTTTATATGCAAAAACTTTTATTATGTAAATTTTAACCGATATTATAAAGCAAATCGAAAGTATTTAAACAAAATAATAAATTTAAAAATATTATTAGAGAATTATTAACAAAATAGCAAAAAACTGAAGGCTAACTATTAATAAAAGTTGGATAATTGCTTAAAGAAAGTTAAGTGTTAATTAAGGATAAAAAACGAAAAGTTGCATAACTGATAGCTAAGTGTAGATATGGCGATGCATCATCAGTAATCTGATAAAACCGATATTATATGCCAAATATAATGATGATTCTGTTTGTATTGATGGTTTCAGATAGGATTTTTTTAATTCACTGACGTATTGCAATCAAATTTACATAATTTAATTCTTAAAAAACCCATCAGAAACCCACAAAACAACAATAATTAATAGTAGCAAAAATTTTCATTGTAAATCGTAAAAATTCGATTAGATATTCATTATAAACATGTAACATTATTGTTTTTTGTTAATTAATATAAAAATTAACATTTAAAACTATTTATAATTCTGTTAATTAACAGAAGAAAAAAAAACGTATAACTGTTATGACGTGATTGCCGAATTCATTACCTATCGTTTCAATGCTGTCAAAAAAACTTCATGGTAATTTTTATTTATTTTTTATTTAATTTTATTGACTTTTACTGGAAGCCAACTCAATTAAAATAAATAATTATAAACAAGATTTCATTTTTTAAGAAAAATCGGACAACATTTATGTGACGTAACAACGTAATATGCTAAATAAATAAATATATTTATAAAAATCTGGTTTTCAGATAAACAAGGTGATTAAGAAAAAAAATTGGATCAATTTAATAATAAAGAAAATGTTAAAACAAAGAGTTAAATACATATGAAAACGATTTGCTTGAAAATACTGTCTCATGATGCATCCTGTATAAGTAATAAAGTGGTAACAAAATTGTGATAATCATAAATTGAAAAATTTGAATATTGTGTTGGGGATAACCGACAGCACGCAAAGCAACAAATAATCACAATATTGCTTTATTTTTATTTAAAACAGAGGAGATATTTTATTTGTAAACAGAGTTTGTTAGTTTTTCTGTTCAAAAGGAGGTTAAAAGTTTTCTTTCTGTTTATTTTTTTTTTTTTTTTTTCGTAAATAATTTAATAGTGCAAAGTGTTTTGTTAATTAATAATTTAGTAAAGTGTTTTTAATTAAAATGAAGTGTTTTATTGCACTAATTGCTATTTTTATTAATGTATTTTGTGTAGTGAATTCACAAAATTATGGTAAAATATATTTAATAATTAAGTGAAAAATAAGTTAATGTATTTCGTATTGTTTTAGCGGATGAAGTAATTCATTTTATCGAGGATAAAACAGAGAATATATCATGTACATTGAAAAGTAATGGTGCTGTAGGCACATGCCGAAAAAGCTTCGATTGTATGGAAGCTTTAACAAAAGCCGAAGCACCTATTGAATACTGTCCATCCGCAGATAATCATGGAGGAGTACTAGTGTGCTGTCCTAATAAAGAAAATATTTTACCAACAATATCGTTGATTAAAAAGGAACCGACTATTGAGAAAAGGAGTAACAGTGTGACTGGGCAAAGTATGCTAAATAGTTATTTAATTTATTTTATGATAAAATTAAATGGATTTTATTTTTTAATTTATTTACCATAAGGATGTGGCAATTATACAGAACAATTAAATTTGATGTATAATCCAATATTTTATGGTGCAGCCGGTGGTGTTGATGCTTTACCTGCCGAATTTCCTCATATGGTAAATATTCTCTAAAAGAATTTAATTAATGTTTTACGAAAATGTTTTAATTTCTTCCTTTTTTTTATCATAAAAGGCTGTTTTGGGTTGGACACAACCAACTGGTGAAATAAATTGGAATTGTGGTGGATCTTTAATTAGTGAAAATTTTGTAGTAACTGCTGCCCATTGTGCTTCTAATGGCAAGTATGTATTTCCACCGTTTAATTAATGTTTGGTTTTATTTTGTTAATAATAATTATTAATAATTTTATAATATTATAGACAGCCACCAGACACAATTCGTATCAGTGAGCATAATTTAAAAACCACAAATGAATCACAGGTACAACAATTTGCAATTAGTCAAATATTTGTGCATCCAAATTATCGTGAATCTTCTGTATACGATGATATTGCGCTAATGAAATTAAATGACACCGTTTTGTTAGTTTATTTTATATTATTATTATTTTTATTATATTATATTAATTATATTATATTTTAGCTTCAGAAAGGAATCATTTCCAGCATGTCTTTGGCAAGGGCCAGAAATCAATGAGACAGAAGCAATAGCAACTGGTTGGGGACGATTAGGATTTTGTAAATATAAATAAAAATCCATTTTAAAAGAATTTTTTTGAAAAATTATTTCGTTTTTTTTTTATGTTTAGTGGAAGATTCTGCGGATGTCTTACAGAAAGTCACTTTGGATATTATTGACGCGGACACGTGTAATAAATTTTTACCTCCACAAAGCAAATTTAAAGATGGACTTAGACCAACGCAAATGTGTGCTGGTGTCCTAGCTGGTGGTATTGATACCTGTCAGGTAGGTTTTTTATAATAAATAATAATAAAAATAAATATTTATGGAAATTTATTTATAGGGTGACTCTGGTGGTCCTTTACAAGTTAAAATCGAGCAAAATAATTTTAAAATGTATCATATACTGGGCGTTACATCTTTTGGAACATTTTGTGCTGCTAAAAACTCACCCGGTGTCTATACAAGGATATCAGCATACACAGATTGGATTGAATCAATTGTATGGTGATTTCATTATTAATAGTAAATTAGTATTCAAAATAAATAATATTAATAATAATAAAATAATTTATTAAATAAATTTATTGTTGATTTTTCTATAAAATAAATTTTCGCGTTATTGACCTTTACCTTTTCGCATTTAAGTCTCTCGTTTATCATTTTTTGTTATTATTATATTTTTCACATTTTATTATATTCTTTGTTTTGTTTCATTAATAATATTGATGCAAAGTGGGGAATGACTAATAAAATATATGAGAGTGTTTAAAAAAGCAACACATATCGATTTTACATAGCAATTCATTTAATATCATTAATTCGTTAACAACTTGTTTTCTGAGAATTTAAAAAGTAGAAAAGTTAAATTATTGAATAAATCGCAATAAAAATGAATTTATATCTGCTTGTGTTTATATTTGGATATCTTCTTATTGGTAATTCAGTGAAAGCACAAGGTATGCTATAATTTATTTTTAAATAGTGTTTGTGAAAGTGTTAATATAATTATTCTTCTTATAAGATGGCACTATTCATTTTGTTGATGATGATGATTCGGATGAACAGTCATGTCAAATAGCAAATAGTACTGTAACTGGTAAATGCCTATCGATTGAAAATTGCACCACAGTTAATATAGCAATGAGGAATACATTAACCTACTGCCCAAGAGCTGTACGATATTTACCGAAACTTGTTTGTTGCCCAGAGTTACAAACAATATCAAAGTCGAGTAACAGAATCACAACCAGAATAAGGCAACAAAGTGAGATGAAATTTTATAAAACTCATCAGAATAATCTAAAAATATTTTAATTGAACAGAATGCGATGAGTACAAAAACAGTGCAAATAATTTTGGATCACGAAATATAGCTAGTTTACTTAAGAGAAATGTTGGAAGAGTTGAACCACAGGTCGTTGGTGGTAGAGATGTGCTTCCTGCTGAATTTCCACATATGGTATAATCTTTAATTATTTTCGATTTATGATAATAATTTTAATTTTTCTTCAGGCTGCTATTGGTTGGACAAGTTTAGACAAAGTGATTAATTGGAATTGTGGTGGCACATTGATAAGTGAGAATTTTGTTATAACCGCTGCACATTGCTCCGCTGATAGAGAGAAGTTAGAATTATAATTAAATTAAGTTATTAACAGTTTTTAATGAATTTACTTAAAGTAAAGCTCCAGATATTGTGCGAATAAGCGAACACAATTTAAGACTAACGAGATTACGAGACGTTCAACAATTTAATATTACGAAAATAATAAGACATCCTAGCTACAATTTTTCTTCAGTATACAATGATATCGCCTTAGTTAAATTAAATGGAAAGGTCATGTACGTATTGGAGAACACAGCTTATAAATAATAGTACTAATTCTATAACATTTGGACATTTAGTTTCAGTTTTGCTGCTAAACCAGCATGCTTATGGCCTACATATAATATAGATCAAAATACTGCTATTGCTACAGGATGGGGCAGTACCGGCTATTGTTCGTTTCTTTATATTTAATTCAATTCTTAAAAATAATGTCTCTTCTTTTCTCATTTAAGTGGAAGATTCTGCAGATGTTTTACAGCAAGTAGATTTAGATATTGTCTCAAATGAATTATGTGAAACTTTCATAAAGCCTCAAAAGAAGTTCATGGATGGCCTCAGAATGACACAAATGTGTGCCGGCGTACTAAGTGGTGGAAAAGACACTTGTCAAGTATAAAATCACAAATAGTTATTGTTTTAATCATTTATTTTTCATTATCGTTTCAAGGGTGATTCTGGTGGACCTCTGCAAATAAAGTCTGTTACACTAACGAGAGGAATGCATTATATAATTGGAATAACATCGTTTGGTAAATTCTGTGCTGCTCCAAATTCACCCGGTGTGTACACTAGAATTTCAGCATATATCGATTGGATCGAGGGTATTGTCTGGCCATCAACATAATTTATTTTCAATAAAGTACTACTTACTTTATAAATTATAATAATCCAAATTTAAATTCATAAAATAACGAAAAATGTTATCTCTAACCTGCAGAAATAAAATTTTTCACATAAAATAGACAAGATTTTAATTTGAATATTAATTATGTTGTCAGACTCGAATTGTAAGATTTATTTATTTAAAATATAAGAAAAAAATTAATTTAATTAATTATTCAGATTTTTTTTTAAGTTAAATAATTAATAATTCAATTAAAAGAGTTAATTAATTTTATTTTATTTTTGCATGGCTGACCTTTTGACTACTCACAAACAAGTCATTCGTTTATCAGCTAGTTTAACTTAATTATTCATAATTTAAAAGTTTTAATTAAATTTTTCTGAGTATTGGTATATGGAGGGGAAAATGTATTTTGCATATTTTAATTATTTTAGTGAATAAATTTTATTTAAATCATAATCAACTTATTTTCAACAAGAATAAATTAATAATGAATTTATTTCTATTTGTGTTTATATTTGGATATGTTCTTGCTGGTAATTTAGTGAAAGCACAAGGTATGCTATAATGTGCTTCGAATTAATTTATTTAGTGAAAGTGTTAAATTTTACTCGTTTAAAGATGACATCATTCATTTTGTTGATAACGATTCGGATGATTTGTCATGTCAAATAGCAAATAGTACTGTGAATGGAAAATGCCTTCCGATAGGAAATTGTACCACAATTAATCCAGCGATGAATGAAACATTGACCTTTTGCCCAATGGAATTACGATATTTACCAAAACTAGTTTGTTGCCCAGAATTACAAACGATATCAAAGACGAGTAATAGAATTACAACCAGAATAAGTCAACAGAGTAAAATGAAATTTTATAAATCTAATCAGCAGAATTTAAATCAATTATTATTTTAATAGAATGTGATGAATACAAAAATAATCCAAAAAATTTTAAACTAAATCCAATATTATTTGAAACATTTGATGAAAATGTAGAGCAAGTTGTTGGAGGTGTGAATGCGTTTCCAGCTGAGTTTCCACATATGGTATTATTCATTCGTTAACCAAAATCGCTAAACTCTTACAATTTTATATAATTAGGCTGCAGTAGGCTGGATACAGCCAGATAACACTTCAGTATGGAGCTGTGGTGGTACATTGATTAGTGAAATTTATGTTCTGACCGCTGCGCATTGCTCCATAAATGCAGAGAAGTTAGAATAGAGTTATTTTAGTTAAAACAAGTATTTAAAGTAAGATTTTTCTTAAAGTAAAGCTCCAGACGTTGTGCGAATAAGTGAATTAAATCTGAAAAAGACAAGAAGTTGGGATTATCAACAGTTTGATATCATCGAAATAGTATTACATCCAAAATACAAATTTTCTTCAGTATATGATGATATCGCTTTAATTAAATTAAATGGAAAGGTCAAGTATGTTATCTGTGACGCAGAATTCGAATTATAAAGAACTTATCCATTATATAATTCTAGTTTCGGTTTGTCTGTTAGACCTGCATGTTTATGGCAATCATATAACTTAGATACTAATACTGCAGTAGCCACAGGATGGGGCAGTACCGGCTACTGTTCGATTTAAAATAAATTTTTTATTTTATATGATTTATTAACTTTGCATTTTTTCTTTTTTTTTAACTTATTTTAGTGGAAGATGCTGCAGAGATCTTACAAAAAGTAACTTTAAATATTATCGCCAATGATTTATGTCAAACTTTCTTAAAGCCTCAAAAGAAATTTAGTGAAGGTGTAAAAGTGACACAAATGTGTGCGGGAGAGTTAAGTGGCGGCAAGGATACTTGTCAAGTAATCACAATTTTATGCGATAAAAAATTTTAGACTAATTTTTTTCTTTGTTTATAAGGGTGACTCTGGTGGACCACTTCAAATAAAACCTATTTCACGTACACAAGGAATGCATTATATAATTGGAATCACATCATTTGGTAAATTTTGTGCTGCACCAAACTCACCGGGGGTCTACACTAGAATTTCATCATATATTGATTGGATTGAGAGTATTGTCTGGCCGCAAAATAAATAGAGTAGTAAATGGAGCACAAAATGCATTAAAAACAAAAAATATTTATCTTATCATTTTTTTTTTTATTTCTATATATTATATTAAACGTAAAAAGATAAAACAATTATTTCTTAATTGGAATTGCTTTACTTGTGTGTATTAACAAATGTTAATAACTTAAAAATTGCAAAAACTTATTGTTATTACTATATTAGCACGCAATTAATATACATCTCATAATAAACAAAAATTATAATTAAACAGTAAGTACATCAGATTCCCATCCTTTTCTTATAGTAATAATTATTCCTATTATAATAAGTAATAATCCAGCGGCTGCTATACCGTACGCTATGTAACTTCCCAGATTTAACATTAATAATCCATTCTTTAAAAATGAGAAGAAATATTTTAAATTTTTATTGTTATTCATTATAAATTTGTTGATATTAACTTACTTTGGCTTCATCTACTAAATCCTCAGGTAATGTTGCTACTTGTCGGAACCAAAACATCGGAATCATCATTTTTGGAACATTTGTGTAAGTTCTTTAAATTAACGTTAAATTAAAAAATTATCCGAAATAAAAATAATGTCAATTGCTTACTCAAACGCTCTATCTGGTTGTAATAATAAATTAACCTGTATTCCTGCTCTTACATTAAGCGGCGCACCTGTTGTTGGCTCAAGTGAAACGATGAATTCGTGTTTTTCTTTAGTAGGTAGCAAGCCTTCAATGTTGTTCACATAAATTGGATCTGCTAAATAGAAATGAGGATACGACATGAACGCAGGAGCTCCAAATTTACATTCAGATACATTTTGGACACCGTAAGGCAGGTCTGGACAGCTTCCTTCGGCCGCTGTGCAGAAACAACTGGTACTTTCCACATAAGTATGTCCACTATCAAATACACGATCATCTCCCACCCATTTTCTACCCGCCAAACCTAGATGCTCAATATCTGAGTCATATTTTAACGTCAGATAACGACATGCGTCCGGTGAAAATATTGAAATATCCTGTTTTGTGGGTATCGGTGGCCATAATTCGCCAGTTGTGCCTTTCACATTGCTACAATCACCTTTGAAATAATTGGTTTTATTCGCGCCATTCCATTTCTGAACAATGCCTAATTTTTCTATTTCCCCAACACCCGTAAACATGGTAAATTGACCATCATAAGAACTGGATCCATTTCTATCGACAAACCAACCAAATTTTGTATACGGAATTTCAATTTCTATTAAACCCTCTAAATTAGGTAAAAAATCTAAAATAGTATCATTGTATCCGTCAAATAGTAACTCCTGGACTGGTTTAGTTAAAGTTATACTCCCATATTCTTTTATTATTTGATTCGCACCCGCTTTCAATAAAGCGTCCCAATAGCGTGCAACATAAGCTACAGTCTTATCAATTTGCATAAATAATTAATATAATTATTCATAAAAGATAAAGATAATTTTATTATCGTATAAACTTACATTTGAAATTGTATTTAAATTTGTAATTTGATCATTTAAAGTGCCATTAGATTTTTCCGGAATAAAATGCCATGTTCTCGTTTGATTAAATTCCACTGTGTGTTCATCGTTCTTCCATACAACGTTTACACGTTTATGTTGCTCCAAAAATACATACGGACCATGTTCCGTAAAATGCGGTTTAACATTCTGATAATTACTCACCTGTTCTGAATTTGTCCAATTAAATAAAAATACTTCTAAATACATTGGAATCGGTGTCTCTTTCCATCTTTCATAGCTCGGTGATCCATCTTCTAATACTAATTGCTTAAAAAATATTTATATTTTATAGTTTTTTTTTTAATACAAATTTGAAGAAAACAGTAATTAATAATAATTAAAACCTTATGTAAAAACGGTTCGGCAATTGTCGCCCATAATAATCCAATAATTAGTGCAACACACAATAAGAAACTACCGCATCCAAATATCCAAATTTTTTTTTGTTTTGCCGAACACCGAGAACACATTTTTTTTCACCTTTTTTTTTTTCTTTGCTTTCTTTATTTATTAATTAATTAACTAACTAACAAACAATCTGCACAGTACACACAATAAAATTAAATAAATAAACTGATACGAAATGAAAACTTTTCTATTTTTTTCGTTCACTTCAAAATCAATTGAATATGATCGAGATTAATTTTTCAAAAAAAAATAATAATATTAACTGGTGATAACGACAATTTTTATTTATTTTCTATGCGACTTTATTTCATCATTTACTGATGACAATCCAACATTAACAAAAAAAAAAAATAAAAATTTCTTACTTAAATTTTTTTTTATAATTAATCTCAAGTGCATTAAAATTACAAAATTATTCAAAGCTCTAAAAATGATAAAATACAAAAAATTATTATATATTATAAACATTTTGACACGCTAAGCTGCTTATTATTTTCTTCATTTTTCAATTAAATTTATTCTATTGAAATTAATTTATAACAATAAATAATTTATTTCTAACTGATTAGTATTTATTAATTGTATTATTCTCAATAATCTTTGCGAAAGTATAGCAAAATTGTATTGAGTTTAATTTAATATTTATAACATTATTTATCGTACGACTTTCTTAACGTTAATTTTAAGACGGTGAAAATAAAGTCAGTTATCTACAATTAGTCTACAATTATGAAATAACTTTTATCAGTAATTTTTTTTTTTTAATTTTAATATGATTTATCACAATTTTATGTTTATTAGCGAAATTTTGATTTGGCAATTAAATTACTCATAAAGTATTTATACAACTGAAACACATTTTACACAAGCAACTGATTTTTAATCTGTGAAACAGTTTTTATCCAAAGACAGATATGGATACTTTGAACAAATAGAAAACCTTTCAAATGCTTATTATCAACGTTCTTGAAAATGCTTAGTTTTTAAATGCAAAATTTTTGTAATAAAAACAGTAAATAAATAATAATAATAATTATATATCTTAATTAATAGTAAAATAAGTAGTTAATACTTAATAATAATAACACTAATAATTAATGATTTAAGTTAATAATAATAATAATATTAGTTAAAAAACATTAACATTTAAATATCAATTTTTATTCATCAAGATAATTGTTTATAATAATTTATAATTATCACAGATGGCATTATTATCACAAACTATACAATATTCTTTGTAAAGAAAATTAATAAAAATTTATATAGCTCAGTAAATTAGTACATTGCAAGGTAAAAATTGAAAATTTATTTAAAAAAAAAACATATAAAAATTAATTTTAATGCATTTTATTTTGTTAATTAGTTTTCAATAATCTTAAGTTTATAGAAAACATATTAATAGTTTTTTTTAACTTATGCTAATGTCTTTTTTGGCACTTTATGATATTATGAATAATGAAGAAAAAAATAAATTCATTACATTTTATTTATTTACATTTTAATGGAATTATAAAACGTGATGTTATAAAAGTTAGATAACAAGATATATAAACTTTTTTAATTAAAAATATATATTTATATACACAAATACTTAGCAAATGTGACGTATTAATGCATTATATTAATTGTATTCAACTATTCATGCACTTGCATTACATATATCTAATATTTCAAGGAGTCAAGGATATAAAAAAAAATTTTTTTAGAAACAATTTACCAAATTCTAAATAACAGAAAAAAAAATGACTTTTTTATATATACATCTATGTACTATCTGAGTAACGTATCCTCGTCATCTCTGTGACTCCACTTTGTAACTGATAACACAACACCGACAACAATTATAATAGCGCCTATTGCCGCTAAACCATAAGAAACATACAAACCAGAGTCCAATAGTATAAATGCAGTCTAAAACAAAATTTAAAATAATTATTAAACAATCATAATTAAATATTAAATTAATTTTAATCACTTTAGTTTCGCTGGCTAATTCCTCCGTTAATTGTGCCGTCTGTTTAAACCAGAACATTGGAACAACCATTTTAGGAACATTTGAATACATTCTGAGGAAAAACATTAAATAGGATTTTAGTTTTGATACATAAATTTGTAGAAAATAATTTCAAAAAAACTCACTCTAATCGTTCAACAGGTTGCAATAATAAGTTCAATTGTAAGGCAGCACGAACTCTTAATGGTATTCCCGTTCTGGGCTCCATCGAAACATAAAATTCGTGTTCCTCTGCATTTGGATGCATACCTTCAATATTATTTAAATAGGTGGGATCAGCTAAATAGAAATGTGGAAATGAAATAAATGCCGGTGCACCAAATTTGCATTCAGATACGTTTTGAACGCCACTAGGCAAATCCGGACATTCCGCTACATCAGCTGTACAATAACATGAATTAGGTTCATAGTTACGGCCATTGTCAAAGACTCTTTCATCACCGACCCATTTACCACCATCTATACCCATGGAAGAAAAGTCGCTCTTATACGAAAGTTTTATCGGACGACAAAAATCAGTAATAAATAGTGATATGTCTGGTTTTCCATTAACCGGTGGCCATAATTCTCCCGTCGTTCCAGATATAACACCACATTGATCTCTGTAGAAGTCAGTACGATTATTTCCATTCCATAAACTCATTACACCCAATTTCGATATATCATGTTCACCGGTGAACATATTAAAAGTACCATCATAGGTGCTAGACTCATTTCTTTCCGCAAACCAACCAAACTTTGTAAATGGAATATTTATTGTTGGTATTTTCAACTCTTTTAAAAAGTCTAATAATGGATCGTCATAACCTTCAAATAATAATTCACGTACAGTTTTAGTATTCATTAATGAACCGCCCCTTGTTTTAAGCATATAATTAGTAATTAGTCTGAGGAAAGAACTTCCGCTACGCAGTGTATATGCTGCTGTCTAGAATTTGGAAAAGAAAAATTATTTTTATTATACAAACCAAAAAAAAAACCTTTTAATAAATTTATTTACATTTGAAATAACATTTAAATTTGTTACTTTATCTTCTAAAGTACCATTTGACATTTCCGGTTCGAATTGCCAAACCTTAATTTGATTAAACGTTACTGTTCCATTATCATTCCAGATAACATCGGTGCGAAAATGTTTCTCACTAAATATATACGGACCCATTTCGGTAAAGTGTGGTTTTACATTGCGAAAATTGTGCACTTGATCGGTATTATCCCAGTTAAAAAAATAAATTTCTAAGTACATTGGTATAGGTGTCTCCTTCCATGAATCATAAGTTCTTGTACCCTCACGTAATACAAGTTGCTATTTGAAAATAACAAAATTTATTATTATTATTAAACATTATTTAATTAAACATAAAAATTTATTACTTACATCGTATAATATCGATAGTGATATTGTTGGCCATAATAGGCCTAAAATTAAGGCAAATAGTAAAAAAAATGAACCACAGCCAAATGTCCAATATTTTTTTGTTTTTGTCGTACACGATGAACACATTTTTTATTTAGTTTATTTAATTATTCTATAATTAAATTAATACAGAAATTTTACTTATTCAACATTCTGTAATTATAATAAATAATAAAAAAAGCAAAATAGAAACAACAACAGAAGGTAGAAGAACATACAAAGAAATAAAATATTTAATTCCATATAAAAAATTTATCCGATATAAAAGTATTTACGTTGCAAATTAACATGTGTTTAAAGTAAAAAAAAAATAGACATATATATATGTATGTATAAATTATAAATTACTTTCATAAAAGAAATAAAAACAAAGGTAAATAATAACATTTATAATAAATCAGCGAAAAATTGTGTAAAATAGCGCAAACAATAATAATAATAATAATATCAATGTCAAGGTTACAAATATAAGTTTCATGTTAGAACACAATCTATTAAACAAAGACCTAGATATGACTTTAATTACTTTGATCCTTTTATTTCTTCTTCAAAAAAAAAAAGCGTAGAAATACCCTGCAAAAATTACCATACAAATTACCGCATTTTTAACAGGAAAACCATTAACAATGTATGAATCGTTGCAAAAAAGATTAATTATAATTATTTATTTTTATTTAAAATTAATCCCTGATAACCACAAATACAAGTAATGTTTAAAAAAAAATTATTGTTGAAATAATCAGGAGTAAACAATGTAATAATGTTTATAATTATAATCGATAATGCTTTAATTGCGATGTAAGCAATGAAGGTTGAACGTACTGGTGCCAAATTTTTTGATTTTTCAAAAGAAAGTACTTTATTTTAAGAATGATGGAAAGGCTCTTTTATGCTGGAAAAACTACTTGTTGATGTTAAAACAATGAAGTAAGTTTAAAGAAAATATTATGTTTATTATAAATTACTTAAAGATTCTACTAATACCCTGTTGGCATTGGAATGCTTCAAACATTCTATTAAAAAAAGTATTTTAAAATGCCAAAAAGTCGGTACCTGTAGAGTGCATTCAAAGATCGTTCAAAATTCCATGTAATATGAGTTAAATCATATATCAATGCAATAGCAAAACTACATGCATCTATCATTTTCTATTTATATAGAAAAAATAATAATTCTTTTTTTTTTGCTATTTATTAAAATGTACAAAAAAAACTGATATAAAATTTATAAAACATTGCCTTCATGAATTATTATTATTATTATTTAAGATAATTATGTTTAATAAAAAAATAATTTATTAAATTATCAGAAATATCATTAAAAATAATAGCAAGCAAAATATTCAAAGAAATTACTAACAAATGAGACAATCATGCGAAGAATTTTTGCATTTTAATAATAAAATTACAAATTTACCAGACCAACAGCAATAATAAAAAAGGTTTACATCTATGACTAACAATATTACAATCATATGTAAATGTACATGTTTATTAAGTGGTGACCTAAATTTTCCCTTAAAAATGAAGAAAAAGAAAAGAAAATGTTTTTTGTTTGCTACTGGATAAACTTTTAAATTTAAAGAATAGGAAATGAAATAGTTTTTTCTTTCTTTCTTTGAAATGTTAATGAAGTTTAAATATTTTATTTAACAGAAGGAGAAAAAAAAACAATAATATGATAAGAAGCATGTACTTTATATCATGTACTTTGTCATAGAAATAATAAAGAAAATAAATAATTAATAAAAATAATAAACAAATTAAAATTTTGTCATAAATAATACACTTGCGTTAATAATGAGTCACAAAAATTGAAAATTTTTCTTTTTTTAGCCTTTGCTTACTGGTCTGCTTGTCTTACTACCTAAGTGGGTAAGGTAATGTAATAAACATTAGCAACTGTTTATGTGATTTGGGGTTTTTTTTATTTATATAAATTTTATGTGCAATTAACCATTAATAAAACTTAGTCGCAATTATAAACTTGTTTTTATAATATTTCAACATAAAAGCGAAACTGTATGACCTAATACAAAATTCAACAAAATTAAAATAAAAAAAAGCCAGTTTTTTTCATCTCAATACATATTTTTTTTTTTTTTTGCAAAGTAATTGAATACGATTTTTACTTTATAATAACAAAAATAATTAAATTACATTACGATTAATATTTAAAAATAAATAAATAAATTTTGCAAAAATGCGCATAGCAAAGTACATTCTATATTGATAACAAGTAATAATTATTTATTTGTTATTTTTTAAAAATTAAAATACGAGTGAAAAACACAGTAAAAACATTGAATAAAAATAAAATAATTATCTTTACTAATAAAAATATCAATTGTCGTATCAATTATTATTTAAGAATAATAAATAGTAATAAAAAATACAAGATATATATCATGAGATTAATAATTTTTTTTTCATTAAATAATTAAATAAAAATTTAATTATAAAACTGATAAGATTATTTAAAGAAAATTAAAATAATATTTGTATTTAATCACTTAAACTTCATAAATTTATTATACTATTTACTTGTTTCACATTTTTTTAAGATATTTCTATTATGATTATTATTGTAAAATTGATAAAATTATAATTTATATGATTAATACACGACTGATGGGGGATAATTAAAATTGTAAATTAAATAAAATTAATTTAATTTAAAAGTTGCCTGTTTCAATCATGATTAATTAATTACATAAATATATTTTTATTACCACACAAATATGTAAATATATATAATTCAATAAAAATCACTTTCACTCTTTTTCTGTTATTACCAAATAGGAAAACTTCACTTTTCTTATTAAATGAAAATAAAAATAATGCAAAATATGTTGCAATAAAAAACAGAAAAATAAAATACACAAAAGTAACAAAAATCACAAAACAAATAAAAAAAATTAATTAATTTTAATGAAATTACAATATTTACCGAAGCAATATATGTTTATATATTTTGTTTATGATTTATGTTTTCTTTTTTTTTTTAAAACATCGTTGATGTTTGACTACCATTTGTCATTTGATTGAAAGCAAACAAAAGAATTTTTGCAATGTACCAAAATAACAAAAATATATGCAAATTATCTGTTAAAAAGAGATAGTTATATGTTATTTTGACACTTCGTAAAGTAAATAAAACCGATTACCGTAAAGTATTACCAGATGAATATATTATATTATTATATATTATTTTTATTTAAAATAAATTTAATTAAAATAAAACAATATTATATAATTAATTAATTTATTTAATGATATTGATAAATATATATATTTTCCTTTTCTTTTTCATTTTTTCTATAATATATATTTAATAATTTGTTGTTATTTATTTTTCACTGTACAATGTAGAGAATTCAATTATTTAGTTTAATTTTACATATTTTGCAAAATTCATTATAATTATATTATTATTATTCGTTAAAAATTTTTGTGCCTCATATAGTTAATACATAATTTTTACACCACAATGAAAATACAATTAAAATAAAATAATTATTAATAATTATAAAACATTGAATAGTAAAAAAAAAACAATTTGATTATCCCAGATCTTTTATTCATTTAAGAAAAAAAAAAATGAAGCTAAAAATAATAATAATTAATACAATTAATTAATTATAATTATGGCACTAATTTTAGCCAAAAAATAATTGATTATTTTAATAATAATAATAATAATTTATAAAAGCATTCAGTATTTCGCTTCTTCTATTTGTATAAATTTTATATCATTTCTGTTTCTTTTTTTTTTTTTTATACACATTTGATAATCACATTATTTTGTGGCTTAACATTTGTTGAAAATAATAATTAAATTGATAAAAAAAAAAAAATAATATGATTCTTCATTATCTTAGCTACACATTTTGTTTGCATTTAATAATTATAATAATAATAACAAAAATTACAATTTTTTTCCAATAATCTATTAAATTAATTATTTAAAATAATTTTGATCATTAAATGCCAACAAAAAAATAAACAATCATTATAATAATAATAATTAAAAAATATATATATTAATAATATTTGAGCTGCCACAATAATTTCACATTAAAAATTATTACCTATCATTCACATCTTAGAATAGTTTTTTCTTTTCAATACATTTTTATCAAATTTTCTTTATCTCTTGGGGTACTGTGTAAAACCACTGTGTTTTCTAATTAAACAAACACATTTTCGATAGTACAGGTACAGTACAAGTACTACACGATACTCAACCATTATTCTTTCATTTTATTACAAACAAATAATAAACATTTTATATTTAAATTAAATTAATACAATTAAAAAAAAAATAACGAGAAAATAAATGCCAAAATAATAAATTAAAGAAATTTAATTATAAATTAATTAAAATTATATATCTATAAAATTCTTTAATTACTTTTTCTCCCCTATATTTGCCACGCAATCATAAATTTCTTTGCTTTTAAAGCAGCAGATTCCTATTAATTAATTAATTATTAAAAAAAATAAAATTATAAATTTAAATATCACCTTTTTTTGTATTTATAAAATATTTTCTTTCTAAATCTTTTTCTCTTTTTTTTTTTTATTAATAAATTAAATTAATTTCCTTTGTGTTTTCTTTGCTTTTTCACCTTTTTAGTATTTAATTTGATAATTAATTATATATTTCGATTTTATTTTATATTCAAAAAGAAATATGGAAAGATTCTATATAAGAGAATTAAGTATAATATAATAATTATTAAAAAATTTTTGTATTATTATAATTAGAAACGAAAAAAAATATAAATGATGAATTAATTAATAAAATTTAATTTCATTTAAAAACAAAAAATAAAAAATAGTTAATGATGAATTAATTATTCATTTTAATTTTACATAATTATGTATTTTTATTACGACAAATAAATATATATATTAAATGGAAAAAATTAAATAAAATTTACACCGTATTTATATATATATATAAACAGCAAGTCTTATTTTTATATCGTTTTATTTACTTTATTTATTTATCATTAAATTATTTATTTAATTTAGCAGCGCAATGTTATTATATATGTACATATATTAATGCTGCTTTTTACCATTCTTTATATTATTCTCCAAAAATAATCACTTAAAGTGTTTTTTTTTTCTTTTTGTTTTACAGCCACAAATATAATAATTATGTTTACTATTATTTGTTCCAATCATTAACATTTCAATAATTCTCTACAACTTGTTAATAATTTCTTTTCTTTTCTTTTCATTTTTTTAAAGAGATTTTTCTTTTTGTGTCTTTTCGCATCTAATTTTAATAAATATTTTTTATTATGATTTTTCTTAAATAGATTTTCATCTTTTTTATATAATTTTATCAACGTTAGATTCATATGTTTGGCGTAGGTGGAGTTTATAACTCACTGTGGGTTTTCTTTCTTATATTTGTTTTAAAATACTTTAAGAGATGTCTTAACAACTATAGATAATTTTGAAAATTTTTGAAAAATATCGAAATTCTCTATTTTTAAAAATATTTTAGAACAACAAAAATAATATATATTTATTCTTAATAAACTAAACATTGACATTTATTGCATTTTCCGCAATAACGTAAAATAATTACAAATAAAATAAACATTTGACTCGTTTTTATCATACATTTTACACATTTTCAATTTTATCATTTCTTCACTATTATTTTCTTTGAATTTATTTAAATTTATAATTTTTGATATAAAAAAAAATATACATAAGAAAGTACAAAATAAATAATAATAATAATAATGATAAATAGAAATACAATTATATGAGCTCGATGTGCTGTATATATCATTAGCTTATTTAATAAATAAATAAATTTAAAAAAAAAAAACACAAAGAAACTTTTTTTATTATTATAATTATTATTATTTTATATTGATGCTTTTTTTTGATATTTCTCTTTAAATATTATTATCATTTTATTTTATTTATATTTTTATTATTATTATTATTTTCTTCTTCTTCATCATCTAATAATAAATTTTACTTTCTTGATTATGATTGTTATTTATTTATAATTTTAAATTATTATTATTTCTTTTATTCATATAAAAAATATATTTATATATATTATTATAATAAACTATACTCTAAGATGCCATTCCGTCGTTTCGCAGAATTTTTTAATTATTATTTTGTTTTTAATATTTATTTTTATAAAAAATTTATATTTAAATATTTAATCAAATATATATGTGTATTGTTATAATAATAATAATAATTAAGCAAACAAAATTACTAGTTTGTTTTTTAAATAACAATTGATAAGGGAAAAACAATTAATTAAATTAATGAAACGAAAAAAAAAAACTAATAAAATAAAATTCTTTTTTTTAAATAATATTTACACATTTGTTTGATGATTACTAACTTGCTGTTGGGACTGTACCAGTTCCAATTTTGTACGCATTTTTTCTTTTTTCTGTTGCAGGCCAAGTAATTCTTCACTTAAATCATTGCATAAACGTAATAATAGTATATTTTGCTCTTTTAAATGTTGCAAAACATCGTTCATACTACGTTCCTGTTTAAATGTTATATGCTTTAAATTTTCACTTATTAATGATACACGTTTTTCATATTCGGATGTTCGAGATAATGAACATCCGACACCACCAAATGCACCTATTGAACAATTTATAATCTCTGGTGATTGAGATCCTCTTTGTGATGGTTTACGATAAACTTCAAATGCACTTGTACGTTGCGATGTTTGTAGTGTGGTTAGTGATGGTCGTGGCACTACAACTGGTGCTACGCCAGAATTATCTAAATTTATTGTTGCTACATTATTTTCTATATTAGGATCATTAGTACCAGAAAATTGGGTAAAGTCTGCAAATGAAGTATCATTTGGAATAACATCTATATTGTTTTGTGATGGTGAAACACGTGGCGGTACTTCAGGCGGTACAGCGGATGGTGCATTTAATTTTAATTTATTTAAATCTAAACTACTACTTCTAGCATGGCGATGTGGTCTAAAAAAGTTAATTTCAAAATTATTTTTAATTTACATAATTTTATTGGTTTTATATTTTATTTTAGCTAACCTGGGTGGAGGCAATGGTGGTGGTTCTTTTTTACTACCTAATCCAGCTATTCCACTAGTACTTATATTTGATAAAACAGAATCAGTGCAATCAGTCGTCGAAGTTGCTGGCGCACTCATTTCTCTTTGTGGAGGCGGTGGCAATGCTCCAATACTTTTTGTTGGTAATTTTTTTGGTTGTGGCCTTTGTATTGGCCGAATATCGTTTTGTAGTGATTCTCGACTCAGTATTTGTTTTGGACTAGAATCTATATCACGCTGAGTAACACCAGGTGCTTGTACAACACTACTATCATAAACTATACTGTCCGCTTTTTTGAGAATACGATTTGATTCATCATCTACAGATTCTGCTCCTAAAATATATATAATTATATATGTAAATATTTAATTTATATTTGATAATAGAAATAATGTTCACTAATCAAAAATACTTACCAACTGGAGTTACTCGTAACGGTACTGGGTGTAATATTTGTGGATCGGATACAACAGCTTGTGCAGTGCGCTGCATGTCAAAATTGACTGGCTTTGGACCGGGACTTGATACATTCGATGTTGGAGATTCAGTAAATTTAGTCCATTCTCTATTTGTATTCCAGTCCTGAAATAAAACGAAAAATAATGTATACGCTTTATTAAACAATATATTTCATGTGCAATAAATTACCCTAATACTTTGTTCAACCCAATCATTTGGTGCTTGTGGCGGTACTTGAGGAGGAGTAATTGACTCCGGAGGAGGTGGTGAATTTGAAACGGATCTATTTGTTATTCTTGTGGAACTATTTGCTAAAATGGGTGGACTTCCACTAGCATGATGATTGATTTGTGGCTGTTGATATTTATTTGATAATGATGGCTGCGGCACAGGCTGCGTTGTTGTTTTATTTGATACATTTGAGCCAATAGACGATGTACTTTGGTTCATTGAAAACAAAAGGCTACTATCACCACCACTACTTCCACCTGTATGAGATGATAACATACGTTTGTATTCACTATCATTAAGTTTACTTAGAGCTAAAAATAATTGATTTTACAAATTAAAAATTTTCGATACGTAGTTTAAAAAAAAAATAAACAACAATATTTACTTGTATTTTCATCATCTTCTAAATGTAATAAATCTGCCTCGGCTGGTTCTTGTAAATTCGTCGTATGTCCATGAGTGGGCATCAGGCATGGTGGCAGTGTTGCAGGCAAAGGAATATTATTTCTTCGCAATACAACTAAATGCATAGCGGCTATAAATTCTGCTAAACTTAAAGCACCATCTTTTGTAACATCACAAAGCTGCCAGATATGGCGTAATTCTTCCACTGGTATTCGAGACTTTTCAAAAAATACTCTGCAAAACAAATAACATTATTTTTATTATATTTTTAGATATAAATATATTTTTATATTTAATATTATGTCACACCTAGCAATATGACCAGATAATAAACCATTCGGATCAGGTTGAACGGTTTTAAATTGTTTAATATAATATTCTTTTTGTTCTGTCGTTATTTGATAAACAGATTCTAAATCAGTATCATTTTCTTCTTCACTACTATGCTTATCTGATGATTCTTCTTCCGTGCCTAAAAGACAATATTATACAATATTGAATGAAAGCAAAATAATAAAGTTATTATTCATAATAATCAGAGGATGAGTAGCAAAAACAAATAACATAAAACAAATTGAGTTATTGATTAATTTTTTTTGCTTACCTAACAATTGACGTTGTTCTTCACAAAGTAACCCTTGCCATAGATTACCTTTAGCCCAATGACGATCTGCTACACTATTTGTAGGTGTTGGACTATCGCTCGCCGTACTCCACGCTTCTGGCGAACCACCAAGGCGACGCTATTTATAATTGAAGGAAAAAAAAATACTTATAAGAATGCTTTAATTATTTTTTATAATTTATAAATACTTACTGAACTTGACCCTGTACAAGGTTCATTTGGTTCAACTTCAGAGTCTGTACTTGGTTGATCGGAATTCCCTGTATCATTTTGTGATTCCCTATTTAACTCTATTAAATCTAAAATGTTTAGTTTGTTAAAGTTAAAATTATTTCAATGGTTAGTAGTATATATACCTGGACTTCTATTTGTATGTGTACGCCACTCCCTAATATCTCTATCTTCGAGGCCATTTGAATCAGCTACCGGACTAGAAGTGGGTGAATCTTTCCAACTAAATCTAGGCAGAGGCAATGACATGTGGGTTGTAATTAACTCTTCACGTAAAGGCATCGATGCTTGATGGGCGGCAATCAGTTTTAAACATGAGTAAAACTGTTTTCTAGATAAATGCAATGCATTTTGTGGTATTCCAACAAGTGATAATATCTGTTATTAAAATATATATATACATATAATATATATATATATATATATATATATATATATATTTATTAAAAATTGTACAATTATTACTTGTTGAATTAACAATTAGTCATAGTTAATATAAACTATGTGGGTTTGTTGACTTTTATTATATATAAATAAAAATAAAATATTTTTTAAACAACTCTTTTATTAAATAAAATAAAATAAAGTTAATAATAATAATAAAGCACACATACACATCGACCACAATCAATTTTATAACGATGATGAAGATACACAAAAAACCAAAAATAAAATAATAAAATTATGTATATGCTTAATATTGGATTAATTATTATTAGTTTTTTATAAGTTCTATCGCAAAAAAATATACATTTTTTTTATCAAAAAATAAATACAATGTATGGTATTATAAACATAAATAAATATACAAACTAAATAAATTTAATATTGTCACACATATGAAAAATTATAATAATAATAATACTATAAATATATATAGACAATTACATGAAGAAAAAAATATATAATAATTCAAATATGTGACCTCCAAATTGGTTGCACCAATTATATATCAAGATCAAAAAATAAAATAAATATGTTTATAAATGTTAAAATTTATTTAAAACACATTTTTAATTTGCTGTATTATTCACATAATTATTTGAATAATGAAAAACATTTAATTTGAATTATTATTATTATTATTAATAATTTACCTGACGTATAATATCATTTGATAAACTCGATGAACGAAATAATTCGGTTGCCTTTAATAATGGTACCTTGCCCGATTTTTCTGAATCACAGCAAACAAATAAATCACCAAAATATCTTAATTCTGTTTCTGATATTTGTAATTCTTCCATTTTTCTCTTCTATTTTTATTTATTAAATTAAATAAATTTAAATGTTTTACTAATCTATCATATAAAATTAATTCTTATAATTATTTATAAAAATTTCACATTAAATATTGTAAAGAATTTTTATTTTTTTTTTTTGCTAATGTATAAACTTTATTTTATTACACTTAATCAATCTTAATCTCAGGAAAAGTAATAAACAAATCTTCCTATTAAGAAAGATATTCTTATTTTAATTTTTTTTTTTGTAAAATTAAATTTGTTATAACTTTCGATTAAATTTCACTATTTTTTTTTTTTTTATTAGCTACAAGAAGAAAATTTGACAGCTCGACTCCATTATCGTTTTCTTCTTATTATTACCTTATTCTTCTATGACTCTCTTCAATTGTTCTACTGAACTCTTTACACTCTTCACTTGTGCAATTTAACAAAATTTTCTGTTAAACAAAATATAACTCACATTTCGAAATTGATGAGCGGTTTAAAAGTGCGTTCATGCAATAACAACAACAAATTTAGATTTTGTTTGAAAATCACACGTGCTTTTACCGTTGTAAAATAATTTTTATTTAATAAAAATGATTATTAATATTATTTTATTAATTTAAAAAATTTAAACTTAATCTGAACCGATTAAGGTAAAAAATAATTTACTACAATAACTATTATTTATATTATTAGTTTGCTTGAAAATAAAACTATAAATAGAAAAATTATTAGGCATGTTGCCAATTACACTATAAACTGCAATTCTCTGTTGCAAAAATCATCGAGTGAATTTAATTGCATCATTATTGGTATTAAATGTAAGTTCATTTATTACTTGATTATTTATTTTATTTTATATTTAAATAAATATTATTATATTGTGATAGATTGATAACTCATTGTTTGTGATAATAAAAGTTTTAAATTTTTTTTTTTAAATGTAATAATAATTTTGTCTTAATTTTGTAGCAAAAATTTCCTTAATTTTTATTATTAATTGTAAATTTTATATTACATAATTTCGTTTGAAGATAAAGTACTTAATTACAATGGCGTTACCTGAATCATTCGCAAGAAGTTTGAAGAAATTTCAGGTAATTTCTATTATATACTATTTATTAAAATAATCATTAATTATTGTAATTTGTGTAGGCACCAACTGGAGTTCCAATTTTCTTAAAAGGTGGTCCATTTGATAAAGCTTTATTTGGACTAACTGTAGGATTATGCGGTGTAGGAGTGGTTAATTTCGTTTATATGGTGTATACCATGGGTTTTAGAAAAAAGAATTAAATAAAATAAAATAATTAATTAAAATATAGTGTGATTTATTTATTTAATTATATTAAAAAAAGAAAATCTAAATTGTTAAACTAACAAAAAAACGTTTTTTTCTTATACTCAACCGATTCGAACCGTTTACTCAAAGCACTCTTATAATTTTAATCGAAATTTATTTTGCATTTGGACAACCATTTAGAAACAGCTTTTTTTCGTAAATTCGAATTGTCAAAATGACAGTGACATTTGGCGAGAGCTGTTATTTGGTTACTGCCCAAAATATATTTTTTATTTTTGCTTTGTTATAAAAAGTGACAAACAAAAAAATAAAATTACTTTTTAAACCTTGGATAAGGTTTTATCAATTTATTTTTAAAAATTTAGTTTTTATTAGTTTACAATGGAATGTAATGATGAAGCAGTTGAACGACAAAAACTTGTGTCGAATGATGGTGAAACAGAAAACGATGATGATCAAAATACCATATCAAATATAACTTCAAGTGCCCCAAAATCAATACAGACTCCTGTTTCACCAGTTCTTAGTAGTAAAGTAATGAAAATATTTATGCAAAATATGATTAATAATGTAATTTTTAATAAATAAATAATAATTGATAATTTTTAGGTGTTTTCTAGTGGTGAAACAAGTAGAAGTCAAAATTCCGCCTCATGCTCAATTGGAAAAGGAAATTTAGAAACAGGAATACCATCTACACGTCTTATTTATATAAATGAAAGAAAATTACAAGATGCCAAAATTGATTATAAAAATAAAGTGAGAAAAGTCCAAAGGGGTAAGTTCTTTTTGACCAGACAAAGTAGAAATTATTTAATTTCTTTCAAAAAAAAATTTTGTAATAAATCTGTGGTGGCAATTATTTTATTTATGATTTATGTATTTAAATTTTTTATTTAATTATTTATTTTTTATTTTATTTCTTTTTCATGTTTTTTTTATTATTTTTGTTTTTTTATTATTTCGATTGATGATTATTGAAATTATTATTTGATAATTATAATAATGAACGCAAATACAACTTGTACAATCAAAAAACAACTGTTTGTTACTTGATGTATTGCGTATGTAGAAAATATAACCACAAAAATACAACCACCGCCACATAATCCCCATGTTAATCATAGTTTTGCTGCCCGAGCACTAAAACATCATTCTTTTATATCAGAAGTACCAGATGTACGACATATGGAACGAGCATTGCTTGGTCTCCTCGAAGATTTTCATTCGGGAAAGTTACGGGCGTTTGGTAAGTATTTAAAAATACAAAGAGAAGTTTATTTTTATTCTCTTAATTATCTGTATTTAGGTTCAGATTGTAGTATGGAACAAATGACTGATATAAGGGAACAACAAGAAAGATTAGCTAAATTACATTTTGAATTAGCTGCTGGTGATCCATTAAATGCCAGTGAATTAAATGCACAAGAAAATATGACACAATTGGTAACAAAATTAGAACAATTATCTGTTTCTATAGAAAAATTACACTCCAGTAATATAGATATATAGAATACTAAAAAAACCCATAATTTTTATATAAATATTTTCTTTTTATTTATGTATTTTATAATATCGCAAATATTTTTTATTATTTTTTTTTTTATTTGGTTATTTGCGCGTAAAAAACATTCATAAACAATTTTTCCATTTAGAGATTATTTTCATATTATTTTCCTTTTTTTTCTAATATATATTTACTGTTTTTTTTTTTAATAAAAATATATAAAACAAAACAAAAAAAAATTAATGAATTAATAAAAATCAAAGGCTGTTATTTTTAGATGAATAAAATTAAGACAAATAAGAAAAAAATAGTTTTTTTTTCAATGTTAAATAATAATTTACTGTAATTATTAATAAAAAAAAAATATTGAAATAAATTATTAATTTTGTTTTATTTATTTATTTATAAAATGGGATTATTTGATGAGTTTTTAAGACATTGAATTTGCGATTTATTTTAAGAATGAAGAAATTATTTACCTTAATATGCACTTCTAGCGACATCTTAATTTTAGTAGATTAGTTGTCCGCTTCTTATTTGAATATGTTTGTAAATAAATAACACAAACGTTTGTCATGTAACATCAATTGTGATTTACCTTATTTCAAATTTTATGCTTTTTAATGATTATTTTATCCCTACAATTACTAATTTATAATCTTTGGGTAATTTTGATAAATAAGGCCATAACTCCCAAAATAATTTTTTGTCGCCTCTCTGAGTAAGAAACATAGATTTAGGATGTAAATCGCCATTGAAGCTCTGTATTTTGGCAGTTGTCGCAGTGTTTTGGCTCGCATTTTGCCAAAAATTACTCTAGAATTATGATTTTCACCTCATTTAATTCATAAATGAATTATTTATTAAACTGAGAAGATTTAAGCTAAGTTTCAGCCATTTTTATAATTTTGTATTTAATAATTAAATTAAAATATTTTAATTACTATAAATAATTTTTAATTAAACTAAGAGAAAATATTACATTTGTTATTGGTTAGCAATATTAATAATCAATTATTATTTTTATATTTATTTTTTTTAGATGTGATTAAACGTAGCTATTCTGATGTATGGATATCATTTGACGATAATTAAATTTTGGTGGAATTTGAAGCCGAGCAGAATTACTTATAATTGAGGAAATACTTTTGGTATTGGAAAAACGAATGGAAATTTAATTTTATTTGTTTAATTGTGCTTTTAATAATTTGTAAAAAAATTCTAATAATACTTTGTTTAAATAAATAAAAAATAATTAAATAAATTTATGTTTTAACGTTACGAGATGTTTTTTGTTTTTCTTTATTAAATTCCCTTAATGTTCCCAATCCTAGTTGTTCATTATTTTCAGGAATTTTAGTTTTAGAATAATTAGCAAATGATAAATAAATTAAAATTGAATTAAATTATATTTCAAATATTATTATTTTTATATATATTTGTCTAATCCAGAATATCTTGTCTAATCCATTTTGAAAGTATTGTTGGTCGAGTTTGCTTAGACGGAAGGTTTGTATTTGGAGTGTTTCGGGTTCGATTCTTCCTATAGCGTAGTTTTAAAATACAGTTTTTTTTCTTTAATCTGGATACTGAAATTTGTTCTGATTACGACAGCAGTTTTAATAGCCCAATCACCACCACCACCCACAATTGAATAAAAATTTAATAAAAAAATTGTCAAAATCGCACTTGAAATCCTATCAGATAAGTGGTAGCTTGCAAGTATATCGGTAGCTGTGGTTACTAATGCGATAGTTTGTACTTTTAGAGGTTTCGGGTTCGATTCTTGCTCAACGCAGAAATTTTCATTTTTGAGTTATTTTTTAAATAATTCATATGAATACTGCATGAGATGATGACGACTGAATTGTGGTGTATATGGGGCGACGGCAGTTTGAACTACCTCCTACAATAAGGAAAAGGAATAGGATAAGTTAAGAAATAAAATAAAACAAGAAAAAAAATGAAATAAAATTTTCGTGAAAAATAAGGCATTTTTTTCACATTTTTAACATTCTTCAGAATTCAGATAATTATAAAACACAAGTGAAACAAAGCGATTTTTCTATATAAGTAAGTATGGTGTGAAAAAAAAGTCAATTACAACAACAACCGATTTTGGTTATTTTGGGGGTTCAGTTTTTCGCGTTTTTTAGCGAAACGCGTGGACGGATCGGTTCGCAAGTAGGCTCATTCGCTGGCACTTTTTAAAGCGCATCTTTTGATACCAAACACATCAATATAAGTTGCATGATTACCTAATGCCACGTTTATCTCAATTATTAAGAAAACCTGTTGATTAATTCCGGATTTTCTGATACAGGTAGATGCGCTATATAAAACCACGACCTATGATACCAACCTTGATGAAATCGCTCCACGGGATTTCTTAAAAACTAAAGAAAACAACCGCAAAATTGCATCCAGTTTTTTTGATTTATTAAGGACACCCTTGGACCGATCTTATCGGGAATGCCATAATATGATAGATATTTCTGTAGCGCATCTTTTGATACCAAATACGTCAACGTAAGTATCACCGTTTGATAACGGTAGCTAACATAAAATTATGATGTGTTTTTCTCAATTATTAAGGAAATCTGTTAATTGATTTTAAAAATTTTAATGCAGGTAGATGCGCTATAAAATACCGCGTCGATTGATACCTTACTCGATCAAATCGGACCACGGGTTTCCTTAAAAAACGAAAAAAACAAAAAAAATTGTTATCCTGCGTCTTCTGGTACCCTGGTAGCAGAAATTTTTTTTTCGTCGAAATTTTTGTCAATTTTTAAAACTTTTGTATGCGGGTAGCAGAAGACGCGGGATAACAATTTTTTTGCGTTTTTTAAGGAAACCCGTTGTCCGATTTGATCGAGTAAGGTATCAATCGACGCGGTATTTTATAGCGCATCTACCTGCATTAAAATTTTTAAAATCAATTAACAGATTTCCTTAATAATCGAGAAAAACACATCATAATTTTATGTTAGCTACCGTTATCAAACGGTGATACTTACGTTGACGTATTTGGTATCAAAAGATGCGCTACAGAAATATCTATTATATCATGACATTCCCGATTAGATTGGTCCAAGGGTGTCCTTAATAAATCAAAAAAACTGGATGCAATTTTTCGTTTGTTTTCTTTAGTTTTTAAGAAATCCCGTGGAGCAATTTCATCAAGGTTGGTATCATAGGACGTGGTTTTATATAGCGCATCTACCTGTATCAGAAAATCCGGAATTAATCAACAGGTTTTCTTAATAATTGAGATAAACGTGGCATTAGGTAATCATGCAACTTATATTGATGTGTTTGGTATCAAAAGATGCGCTTTAAAAAGTGCCAGCGAATGAGCCTACTTGCGAACCGATCCGTCCACGCGTTTCGCTAAAAAACGCGAAAAACTGAACCCCCAAAATAACCAAAATGGGTTGTTGTTGTTGTAATTGACTTTTTTTTTTACACCACACTTACTTATATAGAGAAATCGCTTTGTTTCACTTGTGTTTTATAATTATCTGAATTCTGAAGAATGCTAAAAATGTGAAAAAAATGCCTTATTTTTCACGAAAATTTTATTTCATTTTTTTTCTTGTTTTATTTCATTTCTTAAGTTATCCTATTCCTTTTCCTTATTGTGGATAGTTCAAACTGCCGTCGCCCCATATACACCACAATTCAGTCGTCATCATCTCATGCAGTATTCATATGAATTATTTAAAAAATAACTCAAAAATGAAAATTTCTGCGTTGAGCAAGAATCGAACCCGAAACCTCTAAAGTACAAACTATCTCATTAGTAACCACGGCTACCGATATACTTGCAAGCTACCACTTATCTGATTGGATTTCAAGTGCGATTTTGACAATTTTTTTATTAAATTTTTATTCAATTGTGGGTGGTGGTGGTGGTGGTGATTGGGCTATTAAAACTACTGTCGTAATCAGAACAAATTTCAATGTCCAGATTAAAGAAAAAAAACTGAATTACGCTATAGGAAGAATCGAACCCGAAACACTTCAAATACAAACCTTCCGTCTAAGCAAACTCGACCAACAATACTTTCGAAACATACAGTATTTTGGATTTGACTAATATATATAAAAATAATAATATTTATATTTTAAATATAATTTAATTCAATTTTAATTTATTTATCATTTGCTAATTATTCTAAAACTGAAATACCTGAAAATAATGAAAAACTAGGATTTGAAACATTAAGGGCATTTAATAAAGAAAAACAAAAAACATCTCGTAACGTCAAAACGCTAAATTTATTTAATATTAATAATATATATTTTATATATATAAAATAGTATTTACCACTTATTTGCTGATGATGGTGATGATTTTGCTGTTGCTGTTGATGATATTGTGATTTATACATTGATTTCCATTTAAATTGATTACCAACAACAGCAGCCGCAGTTGCCAATGTATTTATAGTTGTTAATGATGTATTATTACCAATTTGTGAACTATTTTACCTGGATTGTACTTTATCATTTAGTACACATATCGCCCTTACTATTTGGTTAAATTAAACACAAATTTTGATATTTTTTTTTTTTTACATAAAATATATATTTAATTTATTTAAAATAATATATATGTATATAATATAATTTTTAATTATTATATATATTTTTATTTTTACTATTTTTTTTTTGTTTTTAATAATGTAGTTAATTAATTTGTTTATGTATATATATATATATATATATATATTTTAATTTTATTTAAAATAATAATATTTTTATTTTGCTCGTATAGTAAGTATAGATATATAACATTTAATATATTTTTAATATGTTTTTTTTATTTATTTATTTAAGAACATTTTTAATTATTTAATAATAATAATAATAATAATAATAATAATTCGTTAAAAAAATCTTTATTAGTTTTCCATATTAATTTCCCATAATTTTTATTCACATTTTTCTTTACAATTTCTATCAATTAAAATCATTATTATTTTGCTTCTCTGTCTAAATATTATAAAATTAATTAATATGTAGAATTATAATAAGAATAAAAATAATTATTTATAATAAAATTATTAAAAAATAATAATAATAATAATAAAAAAGAAAAATATAAGGTATAATTAATTAAAAAAATTAACTTCTAATAAAAACCAAGATAATCCCCCATATATTTCACATTAATTTATTTATTTATGTAATAATAATTTCATTTATATATATATATATATTTACGCAATGAAATTAATTTCTTATTTCACTTAAATTTAATTAAATAATAAACAAATTAAAATACTAAAATAAAGAAAAACATTTTATTTGCACTTTTATTCAATTTCTATATAATAAAACTTAATAATTGTTTTGTTAAGTGGTTTCTTATCTTTTACTTATATATTATTATATATTTTATTTTTTTTTTTAGTTAATAGTTTTATTAAAATAAATTTACTAATTTATATAGTCTAATTAATTAATTATATTAATTAAATGTAAATATATATAGATTTATTTTGTTTGTTTCTTTGTTCGTTTAATATAATTTGATAAATTTTATTTTTTTTGTTCAAGTTTTCAACAAGTAACCATGGCAACCAATAACAAAGTAATTCTATTGATAAGACAAAAAAATAATCATAAACGTTTCTTTTTTGTTTTTTCGTAAATAAATTAATCAATCGGATAACACTAATTAAGAAAACTATCTCTCATTAATTAATTTATAGTAATTTATGGATAATTCACTGATATAATTTAATTTTATTGAGAGATTAAGTAATATTAATTAATTTAAATAAATATACTGGACATGCTCAATATATGATTTTATGTTTAAAATTGCCAAAGTGATTATTTCTCTTAATTAATTCAGTTAAGTTCTTATGTTTGTAGGTGAAAATTAATAAAATATTTCTTAATTCTTTCTTATTCAGTTGTTTTTTAATTAATTTCTTAATAATTTTTTTTTTTTGCTATTTCATTTATTATTTTATTTTTTTTTTAAATAAATTTTTGGTTATTTATAAATAACATTTAGACATTTATGCATTATTTATTACACACGTTTATGTTATTAGTATTATTTAGATAAATATTTAATTAATTTATTTTTCTTTAACTCAATTTTCATTATTATTATTATTATGAGAGAGATTATTTATTAGAAACAACAACATCGATAATATTTTTATTTTATTTTTTTATTTTCCTATTATTATTTAATGTTATTTTAATTCATTAATTATGAATTGTTTGTTGATTTATAATTAATTCATTTAAGGAGTTCGTGTTCCAGTTAAGAGAAACTAAAAGAACAAAAAAAAAAAAAGGAATTTTTTTCGAGAAAAACATTTATCTTTTAGATTATTTACGTTTAAAGTCTGATACATAATTTATATATTAATTATAGTTATACATTAGCACTAGTATTATTGTTTATAATTTTTCACAAATAAAATTGAATAAAAATTTGAGCAAAATTAGACTTTTAAAAAAAAAAATATTACAAATATTATTATTTAGAAAAAAAAATAGAACAGATAAAGCGATACACAGACAGGACAAAAACGTTCATCTTATGTTAAAAATGATTTTCAATTAATGGTTCTGGTTTTTTAATTAATTAATACATTAAAGTTATGTAATTATTTCGTTTTAAAGGTAAATTTCACTTCGTTTATTCAGTTATTTCTGAAATCCAGGTAATTCTTTTCATTCATCATTGAATTTATTTAAGAGGCCAATTAAATCGCGTATAAATATTACAAAAAAAAGACAAAAAATATATATATATTTCTATAATAATTATTGTTAATTATCTTATGAGCAATGTTCATTTTATATAATTAAATAATCAATTGACAAACTATTGATAGCATAAACAAAGCAATTTAAAAATAATAATAATTATATGTATAGGCCATTAAAATTGGATGGAATAACAATATAAAATAGTTATTATTATTATTTAGTTTTCAATTTTTCATTCTGTACTATTTTTAATTATTTCATTTATCTACATTTATCATATTTAATTTCTTTTTTATATAAAAAACAAAACTATCAAGTCCAGTAGCGGTAGTAGTAATTAATAGTTATTCCATTAAATAATGGCTAAGTATATTTATTATAATTAATAACATTAAATTTTTGTATATTTTATCAACTACAAACAGAATTATTTTCTTTGTTCAAAAAAAAAAAATTAATTAATGCAAAAAAAAAAGAAGAAATTAATTAATTGTCAAAACAAATCACATAAATAATTTAGTGTGTTTATAAAGGTAAATTTCCTCAAACATAATACAATCCCTTAAATACATAAAAAAAATATATATAAGAAATAAATTTCTGTCTATTACCAACCTATTAATTAATTAATTCATAAATTTTTCTAATTGAATTAACAAATTTCATTACATATTATAGGATTTATAAATCTTTTATAAAATTTAATTAAATTACATGTAGAATAATTATTTTAAAGAATTAATAGAAAGAAATGATTTTAATTAGGTTAATTATTTTTAATTATTTAATATAATATAATTAATTATTTATATATTTATATATATTTTAAAAAAAATTATTTAATAGCACCGTTTTTTTTTTTTTGTTTAAACATTTTGTTTTCTTTTTCTTCTTCTTCTTTTTTTAAATAAAATTATAATTTAATTAACACAAATATAACAAAGTAAATTCATTAAACAAATATTTTAATTAATTAATCAATTAATATATATATATATGTTTTTGGGGTTTCTTTTCAACTTCAATAAACTTCAATTGCATATCTCTATCATAATCATTATTGATCATCGTCTTAGTGTTTTTCTTATTAATTAATTAATTATTTTTATTACAAGAATGTTTTATTTTTGCTTTAATAATTTTTTATTAAATATAATTTTTCATTATTATATTAATTAGATTAAAAAAATAAATTGAATAAAAACGAAATAAAAATAAACAAAACACACATTTATAAAGATTAAAGCCCAGTTAATTGCGATTAATAATAATAATAATTATAATTATAAATTAATGAAACCTGTTTCAATATAATACTTTATCGATAAATTATTTACTTTATTTTTATTATCCTTTATCCTTATTATTCTCTCTCTCTCATTCTATACTCGTTTTATAGTTATAAATTAAGTTTTTAAAGTACGTAAATTAATATAATTCTTCTCTACTATTAATGTGATTAAATAAAATTTAAAAAGAAAAACCAAACAGGTAACTGAATAATTATTGTTAATTATTTTTAAAGATAAAACCAAAAATGTCAAAATCTATCAAAAATGTCAAAATTATATAAAAATTGTATTTCAATAGGAAATTATTACAATTTTATGTAATCTACTTGTTGTTCTGATTTTAAATTTTAAATAATTCTAATCTCCTTACTAAAGGACAATTAACAAGATTTAAGGAATAAAAATAATAATAAAAACCATTAACCCTCTAATGCCACAATTTTATTTCGAGTTGGTAAAATCAAAGCCCGCCTCTAAGCGGACTTAGGAATTAGAAGGTTAACATCCTTAATAATCAAATAAAGATTTTAGTGAGAAAAAACGAAAAAAAAATACGTGGAATTTAAGAAGTGTTTTTTTAATTAAATAAAATACTAATAACAACCCAAGTTTACTGTTAATATATTAATTATAATTAATTTCTTTCATTTTTTATTTGTTGCACACATTTATAATTAAATTTTTAATAATATTCTTTTTCTTTATTTATTTATTTATTTATTGTTATCAGACTTTATTATTCAGTTTTTTATTTAGATTTTTCTTTTGGTTTTTAATGTACAATTATTTAATTATTTACTTAACATTTAAAATATTTTATAGTTTTTAATTAAATAAATTTTTAAATTTACATAATTTGACATCTAATGGTTGTTTTCATTTGATTAATTTTTCTTTAATAATAAAAATATATATATATATATGTATATATTTATATAAGAAAAAGAGAAAAAATAAATAAATTGAGCGTAAATTCTTCTTTATTTATATAATTTTTAATTTAATTATTTTTTTTTAAAACATTTGCAATTAAAAAAAAAAAAAGAAAACAATTAAAAATAATAATTAACTAATGGAAGAGATTAATTATAATAATTATTATTAATTACTATTAGTATTATTATGATTTTTATTTCTTTTATAATTAGGATAATTTATAATTTAGGCAAGAGAGAATGTTTATTTATTTATTAATGTAATTAATTAATTAATTTCTATAATATAAAAAAAAAATCTGTAGTATTTAAAGTAAAAATAAAAATCAAACAAATATTTTTGTGCATGGGAAAATTAATTGCAATAAAACATAATTAAAAAAAAATAATAAACACTGACAGAGAAGTAAACATTGCAAACGAAAAAAAAAAATAATAATAATCATAACAAACTCACCTTTACTTTCATTATTTTATTTAATTAATTAATTAATTGATATTTTTCTTTACTTTATTTACGAACAAAAAACAACATAGATTTTTCTTTTTTTGCATTATTAATTTTAAAGATTGTAAAATTTAGTAAATATTTTATATATATATATTATAAATTAACCTATAATAATTTGGAGTATGGAAGTTAAAAGAAATGTTACAATTAATGTAGATATAGCAATACATATTGCCATTTGGGTATCGGTTAATTTTTTATGCGATGCATATAATGTTGTTATTCTTCCTAAAATCTTTTTAACACCATTACCAGATAAATTTACACTATTTGGACCATTTATTGTGTCGACTAAATCACTTGCGTTTGATCCATTTATTACATTTAAATCATTACCGGTACGTGATTTCATCATTTGATGACGTAATACTGGTGAATATGCACCCATTAATATTTCACCAGATGATTGTATACGTATTGGGCAGACACGTAACATATATTCATAACCGGCTTCCAGATTTTCAATTGTATAACGTGTATCTGGCCCACGATAAATCTATAAATCATAAAGAAAATATTTTAAGCATTTAATATAAAAGATTTAAGATGCATAAAAATCTGTATGTAAACAAACCTCTTGAAATTCTTGATGTTTCGCCTTGGTACTTTGTAATATATATTCAACTTTATCTGTAAATGGATTTTTGCTGTGTTGCCATTCAATTGTAATGCATGACGATGAACCACAATTAGTAACTGGTGATGAAGACGTACAAGGATTGGAATGTTGATTGCTCGTTATATTTGTTTCGCATATACGTGGAGCTTTTATATTATTAGGTAGTGCAGCGCATGTTTTGAATGTGTAATCACTTGAAAAATCACCAATGCCGGCATAATCAGTTTCAGCACATATTCGGAAGACGTATGTTGTCATTTCATTTAATTTATTTATTTTGCAAATATAACTTGTGCCAGAATAAACTTGGTGAAACTCTTTTGATCGTTGATTAAACATTTCAATATAAAAACGGGTAAAATTGACATTTTTTCCTTCACCCCATTTTAATTTTAGGAAATTATGTCCAATGCCAGTACATTCTAAGTGTGGCGCAACTGGTGGCATCGGTAATGTAGTTATTTTAATTGATGTGGAAAATGGACCAGCTCCAATTTCGTTCACAGCCTGTATTTTTACTTTATATGTAGTCTCAGGAGATAAATCATTTATCGAAAATTCTGTTATATTTTCTACTGTTGAGATAAGACGATCACCGCATTCAACATTGTAAAAGAGAATTGGAGAACCATTACATTCAGACGGCTTCCAAGTAAGATTTATATCTGTAGGTAAAATTTCGAATGAATCTATTGTTGGTGCGCAAGGAGCGGCTGCTGGTGTTTTTATTGATACAATATCCGAATATGGACTTGTACCGGCTACATTAGTTGCACACATCCTAAAATAATAATTTGTAAATGGATTAAGATTTTTAACATCCGCATGAGTTTGTGTCCCAGTATAGCATATGTTGAAAAACTCATCGTTATTTTCTATTGTTGAATTTTCAAGACGATATTCACTAATAGGAGCACCATTAGTATGAGGTTCATTCCAGACAATATTAAGTTGCGTTGGAGAACGAATAAATATTTGAGGAACGTCAGGTTGCGTTGGTGGTGCAGCACCAGAAGTAAAAGTAAAAGGCACCGACCATGAACCGCCTCCAATTCGATTTATAGCTTTCACTTGTACAGTATAATCGTTGCCTGGCAACAAATCTTTAACAACACAATAAGATTCTTTGCCTTTATATGCATTATACTTAGATGTTGTATCACTAATTGTGCTTTCTATTTCTAATTCATACTCTATCACAGGTGCACCTCCATTGTATCCCGGTCGTTCCCATTTTAAAACAGCAGCATATGGACCTGGGGGAGAACTGCAAAATGGTTTCAATGGTGGTCCAGGAGCCACGGCTTCTGTAGTTATTGTGGATGGATCGGAATGCGTACTAATACCACCTGGTCCTTCACAAATTAATCTAGTTTGATAAGTTGTGCCTGGGCTTAAACGATCACATACTGCTTCGGTTTCCGGACCACTATATATCCGTTCAAAACCGGCGCCAGAGCTTATTTCTAAATGATATAATTTAATATCTGCACCTCCACGATCTGTTGGTGGCTCCCACTTAAGTCTGAAATATGTTGCATGAATTTTTCCTTTAACTGTTGGTTTGGGTGGTCTGCCTGGTCTTTCTGGTAATGTGTTGAAAACAACCTCATCACACCACGGTGAATTACCAGAATCGTTTTCAGCACGTAAACGAAATTGAAATGGACTAGCACGTTCTAAATTACCACATTCATACATTGTTTCCCGACCATTGTACACAGCCAAATAACCGTAACCCGATTTTCCGTTATTCATTTGTAAAACGTATTCTTCATCTGGTGTACCTCGTTGCCAAGCCAAACGAAGAGAAGACGATGTTACACCTTCTAAAACCGGTGGTTGAGGCTGTGGTGGTGGATTACTTGCTGTGGTAAATGCAACAATATTTGAATAAACTGAACGACCACATTTATTATAAGCAGCCAGCCGGAATCTATTTAATAAAGCAAAAAAAAAATATATAAAATTATAAAAACTTTAATAATAAATGAATCAACATTGACACATTACCTATATTTTGTGGATGGCTGCAATTTAGATAATGCATATTGTTTTCCTTTGGTTTTTGTTGCTTCAACAAAATTGTCATCTGTTTCATCATCACTGTACTCCAAAATATAATGTATAATTGGTGAACCATTATCAATTGGTGCATTCCATCGTAATTGTAATGAATTCTTAGTTCTTGCAATTAATTTTGGTTGTGCCGGTTGGTCCGGTTCACAAGGAGGTGTTGTAAATACAGTTACTTCAGATGATGATCCTTTTAACTCTTGTAAATAAACCTTAACAAATGATAAATAAAAAATTTAAATTAATCTTATAAGTGGTAGGTCTTATAACGAAATTTTCTATCTACACACCTGTAAGCACACATAATACTCTTGCTTGGGACATAAATCACGAATGCAACAGGATAATGAATTGCCTAGAAATATTCTTTTATATTTTCCCTCTTTAATTCGAACACTGAGCAAAACTTCATAACGCAAATCATTTATGTTAAAATTTAGTGGAGCATTTTCTGGTGCCGGAGGTGGCGACCATTGTAAAAGTGCTGAACGAGATGTTATTTCGGAAACTTCTGGTGCTTGAACAGCTGATAACTGTTCAATTATTGTTTGGGCATCATCTTCCTCGTCCGGTACACTTGATGATTCTTCACCATCCTCTGATGTGCCTACAGATGAGGCGCCATTACGTGGTGTATTCCTACGTAAACCATTTAAATCATTTTTACGTGGCGAAGGTGAATGTGCTGGTGTTGACATCGTTGAACCTTTTTTATTTAAACAGATAAATATAATATTGCAAAAATATAAAGTTTATTCTACATAAAATAAAATCAAATTAAATTTATACGCACTCATGTCTCGTTGCTTTTGATTAAATTTATTCACTAATTTTTCATGTTGTCGTTGACTTCTTTCATCTTTATGATAATTAGTGGGTGGCGATGGTGAATGTGGTGAATGTGTCATTGGTTGTGGTTGTAAATGACTTCCTTGTATTGGATGAAAATGTGGTCCAGGTGCCGGAAAACCACCAGGCAATGTGTAATAATGTGATGTTGTACCATTTGTTATCTATAAAGAAAATTCACAAATAAAATTAAAAATTAATAATCAAAGTATTTATTATTTTCACATTTAATTAATAATTTGAATATTTATTTAATAATCATTTTACCACATCATCAATTATTGACTCATTTAAAATGTTATTCTGCTTGTCTACCATTTTATTATATTTTCTTCTTTGCAATTGATAATTTTAATTAATTAACAAATATAGAAATAAAATTGACACGTAAACAGACAAGTAAATAAAATATTTTTTTCTTCTTCTCTTTATTATTCTCTAGTCTAATAATAATTATCGAAGCATAAATTGTAATAGTAACTTGTTATTTGTAACAAATGTCTAGTTATTATCATATTTATACATTTTCATATATACTATATACATATATTAATGTTTAAGGTAAACAACACACAATCAGTATTAATAGACAGTAATTTTTTTTAATAAGTAAATAGATAGTAGTTCACCAAAAACATTTTTGTAATTAAATAATTAATAATAATAATTATTATTTAACAAACAACCCTATTTATAAAGTAAAACTATTCTATTAGAAAGAAAAAAAAAATCCAAAAGCAAAAATAATTTGTTTCTCTTTAACACATTAATTATACACAACTGTTTTATATTTGCAGTTAAAAAAAAATAAATAATAGTAATAAATAATTACACGTATGATATAACAACAAATTAATTAAAATAAAAAAGTAACATTGATAAATGAATTAAACATGTAACTAACTAATATGAAAATTAATTAATAATATATTTATTATAATGCATATTCCACATGTACATATTTTTTTCTCTTATCTTATCATCATATTTGGCGCCATTTAATGTAATTTAATTCGATTTTGTTGTTTTTTTTTTTTTTGCTTCTTCTAATATTCAATTGCATACATTTTGGCGAATTTACAAAAGAAACAATAATGCATGATATGAATACTAATTTAAATTTAATTAATTATTATTTAAAGTGACTTAACAGCATTATATTTACCGTAAATATATATATGTATATAAGTTAAAAGACCTTTTATATAATTATTTTTATCTATTATTTATATTATTTATAGTCTTATGCAGATTATTAGATAATTTAAGAATTAAGTGCATATGTAATATTATGAGACCTTGATTATGTCAAAAAAAAAATAATTAAATAATATAATAATGGTGCATAAGATTTATAAAAATGGTCATAAAGAACAGCAGCAACAACAACAAAATAAGACAAAATTTACGATAGAATCGTGATAAAATTAATTATTTTCATCAATTATTATACCTTTTCTTAAAATAAGAATATATTTATTTTTTATTTATAATAATATTATTTACTTCTTCAATTAATTTATACAAAAAAATATATACATATATATATATATATATATATATACATATATATATATATATATATATATATATATATATATATATATATATATATATATATATATATATATACAAATAAATAATTATATTTTTTTTTTCAATTAAAGATTTTTCATAAAATTAAAAAGGTTAACGATAAATGTTAAAAAGGTTATTTAACAAAAATAATAATAATAATAAATTATTAACATAAATATATTAATCTATAATTTTTTTTTTTTTTTCGTTTATTTTCTATAATTATATAATTAGAAAAAAAAAATAAAATTGATTAAATTTTATATAATGTGATAAGAAAATAAAATAAATAGAAGTTAAGCCATTGACACAAATAATGATGAAACATCATCATCATCATCATCGCATCATAAAATTATATACAGAACGGCTGTAAAAAGCCACAGAAATGTTTTTTTTTTTTATGATCATTTTATGGAATTTTTCTTTTCTAGTCGATGATGATTATTAATAACAAATAAAATACATGAATAGAGTTAAATAGATGAATCAATTCTCTACCAAATCAGCAAAGAAATAAATTGATTTTTTTTTTCTAGAAACTTTAATAATAGACATATGTCTATTATTATTATGTTAAAGAAGTTAAACTCAAAGTAAAGAAATTGCTAAATAAATTGATTAGACAAAACTTTCATTAGATGTTCTATTTTTATCTTGCTTATATTTTATTTTCTTGTTTCTAACTGACTAAAACAACGTCATACATTTGATGATGATAATTCAAATAATGCAAACATACAATTTTCAGAATTTTCTGTCATATCATAAAGTATATTTATGATTTATAAACTGTGCAACTATGAGTTAGAGTAAAAGTTCTGTATAATTTAATATAAATATTTATATTTAAACTAAACGATTATTTACAAAACCAAAAAAGTTTTTACAACTTTTAGCCCACCCGGTACACATTTTGTCTGTTTTCTTTTCTTTTTCTTTTATTTAAACAATTTCCATGCTTCTTATGAAAAAAAAAAAAAAACTTATCATTTTTTTATTCTCTATGGTTCATAGCTATCGAGAACATAGAAATATAATTAATTAATAAAAATGATAATTTTTTTTTTCTATTTTGTATTAAAATTGTTTTTTCTTTTCTTTTCTTTTTCTATTAAAAAAAATAAAATTTAATTAATTACTTTCTACAAGATTAACAAACAAAATAAGTAAAAAACCAACAAGCAAGCAGCAACAGTTTTTTTTTTCTAGCATCGTCGTTTATTAATTTATTGAATTTAATAATGAAAAAAAAAATAATAATAAATAAATTAAATAACTGAAGCAAATAAAATAGTAATAATTCACTGATAATGTCATTAGATAAATCATTCACATTTGTCATCATCATTCATACATAAAATACAAAGAAAATTATTATCGTAGAATAACAATAACACATAGTTATTAAAAATAAATAATTATCTAATTATTTAACTAGTCGTTACGGTAGTTTATATTAACTAATAAAAATAAATAATAAAAATTATAAATTATTAGATAATTTATGTCAGTTATATTCATTATTATTGTGAGCATTTTTTTTTTTGCATTTACAATTGCATTCACTGAATTCTATTATCCTAATACGTAATTTTTTACAATAAATTTTACTAAAAAATCTCATAAATATTATCATTTAAAAAAAAAAATAAATAAAATAATAATTATTTTTAATTTATTTAATTAATGAAAGAAAGAAAGTAAATACTTTAATTAACATAAAAAATAAAACAGTGTTGTTCCGGTTCAAGAAATATAAACTATTTACATATTTTGCATAATAATTGTTTATAAATATATTTATTTTATTTAAATTAATTAAATTGTATAGTTTAATTAAACGAAACAAAAAAGAAGAAGAAATTATTGCAACAATAAATAAAAGTTGCAAAAAGCGCATACAAATTTATAATTTTTTCACACTTTTTAAAATTAAATTAAATTACCAAGAAACTTCATTTCAAAAATCATTTAATAAAAACAAACTACTGGTTAACCTTAAAATTTAATAAGATTAATAATCAAAACTTTAACCAGTCTAAATTAATTATAAAAAAATAAAAATTCTAAACTATCAGCTAAATCCAAAAAGAAATAAACTTCTGACATTCAATTAATCAGAAACTTACACTGTATCCGACTCGAAGAATATCAATTACTTAACAATTTATTTTATTTTGCAAATTCGTAAAATCAAGATTGAAAAAATGTCAAAAAACTTAATCATATATTGACTTTACTTAAAACAAAAAGAACCGCAATTTGTTAATGTACAAAGCAACGAAAACAAACAAGCAAGCAAACAAAAAAAAAATACTTAAATACTTTTAAACATCCTTGAATCTTACATATTTCTAATTTTAGATAATTTTAATTCATCAAGTAACATTTAAAGATGAGAATAATTTAATATAAAAACTAAATAGACAAGAATAAGTTCCTTTAATTAGCATACAGAAAAGAAAAAAACAAAAACGAATCAAGAAAAGCACCAGAAAAATGAGATAACCACAACTAATTAAGCTCCTAATAAAATATTATATAAAACAATAAAAAATAAAAATAAACATCAAATGTCTATATAATATTCTTCTTTTATAGCAGCAAAAAAAAAATAAATACTTAAATTTTGCAATAATAATAATAATTTATATAAATGTTACACATAAACTGGTTTTTTCTTCTATACAAAAATAAGTTAAAAAATGCATAAAATGTAATGTTATAAAAATAATAAATAACTTTTTGAAATACAATCAAATGAATTTAGACGAATTAAAAAAAGAAATATTAATTATAATTATCTAATAATAAATAATAGAAAAAATGAACATACTATTACACAACAACACATCGAATGATGATATTTATTAAACTAATTCTTTTATCGTTAATCAATCGATAATAAATCAAGAGCATAACAATGCATTTTAATACTAAATAACGAGTAATAATAATCATAAAAAGCATATGTTATAGATATTAATATAAAAGTAACAAATTATGTATCTAGAATTCCCTTTATAAGTCACTACATTCTATTAAGCATCGAGGCTTAATAGTGTTTTTGAATTGCAAAATGTTTTAGGATTCTCCTATTTAGTCACTACTCTTTATTTAGCCAGTGGCTTCTTAATTCTACTAAATGAGAATGAGGAAAGCGATAATAAGACTGATATTCTAATTGCTGAACTTGCAATCCGTGAAAAATTGATGAATTATTTTTTAGATAAAGATAATTTTGCTTCCGATGAAGAAGATTTTGATGAATAAATTTTAAATTTCTTTCATTAAATAAGATTCAATAAAATTTCTTTTCAAAATTTATTTAAAAAAAAATATGCATTCTATTAAGCCTCTCCTACTATTTAGCCTCTACCCGATGATATTAAGCCGCTGCTACGCCTAAAAATTTAACATTTTTTCTCTATTAAGCCTGTGGCCTATAAAGGGAATTCAGGATATTTAATTACCATATTTTACGAACTATAAGACTCGCGTTTTTACATTAAAAATTGACTCAAATTTTGCACTCGTCTTATTGTCCGAAGGTAACATTACTTTTAACATTTTTTCTAAAAATCATCTTATAAATTTGAGGTGCGTCTTATCATTCGGTGCGTCTTATAGTCCGTAAAATACAGTAATTAAAATTAATTAATTGAATCTAACAAAGAAAACTACAAAGCAAATGATGCAAAACGATCAACAGTAACATAAATAAATTATGAAAATTTTAAATAATAAATAAATAAATTAATTAAATGTAATTTTCAATACTATACAGTATAATTGTTTTAATTTCATTAAATAGTTTTAATTGATATAAATAAAATAATAATTATTGATTTATTAATTAATTTTAATTAAAAACACAAATAAAAAATAAAAATCGCAACACTTAACACAAAATTAAATTAATTTAAAAAAAAAAATCATTAATAAGTTTAAAAAAAAAAAAAACATTATTGGCATGCAAATTATAACAAAATAGATAGAAAATAAACAGATCTCTTCATTTCTTCAATGTTTATTTAATAAACCAGAACAGCATCAACGACGGACAAACAAACAAAGAGTTAAAGAAAAATATTTTCAATAAACGATTTGCGATTTGCAAAGAAAATTACCAATGAAGAAGAAGATAAGAAAAATATACTCTACTATTTAGATTGTATTTAGCATGCAACCATTTATTAAAATACTAAGTAAATTTATTAATAGATCTGAGAAATAAAAGTAAAATAATAAAAATAAATACATGAAAAGAGAATAAAAATCAACATATTTACCTAACACGATATACACAGGTAGGTAGGATAGGTATAAAAAAAAACGATTTCTGCTTTTTTACAAAATAAATTAAATAAATAATTAAATTCAAATGCACATCAATATCAGTGTAGAATCAACCAAAAAAAAAAAAAAGAAAAATTACCATTGGTGTGATTGACCATTGAACCTTCAGGCATTTATAATTATTAATCAATTAATTCATTTTATTTTTTAATTAAAAATAAATTAAGTAATTAATATAAAAAAAAAAATCAATTATTAAAAATGTATTTAGAGCAATAATTAATAAGAGTAAACAAGTTTATTAATAGATAATTATTAATTAATTAATAATTAATATAACAAAAAAAAAAATTTAGCACAATGCAATTACATAAAATAAAAATAACTAACTAAGAAAAGAAAAAAACACATTAAGATTTATAGTTATTTTTTTTTTAACATAAATTATTTCTAATTATATAAATATTATTACATCATATTATGTAAAAGAATTTTACAAGACAATTTATATTAATAAAGAAACTGTTGCTTTTTTTTCATCAAATACTTAATAATATTATTTAACGAAAAAATTCCTTTATAATATTACTTAATTTATGTTTTTAACCACAACTAATAATAATAATAATATCATAAAAATGTGGCAAAAATTATATTAAAGAAAAATAAAATAAATTTCAAAGATAAAGCATACAACGTTTTGAACTAACGAAACACTTTAAAACTCAACATATTTACTAACAAACCAATAAAAATAAATGAAATTATTAAATCCGAAAGAATTCCTATAAAAATAATCATAATCACAATAATGGGGTGACTTGACTTTGGTTAAAGAGTTAAAACACAAAAATGTAAAAATCCACAAACAGCCGATAAGAACGAACATCACATAAGATCAACTCATACAGTGGTACCTCGACATACGAGTTTAATTCGTTCCATAACCTTGCTCGTATGTCAAATTGATCGTAGTAAACTGTAGTTATATGATTCCTCGTATCTCAAATATTGCTCTCATCTCAAAGAAAAATATCACACGCTCGGCGACTTGTACCTCAAAACACTCGTATATTAGGGCACTCGTTATCGAGATACCACTGTATATATTTTTGTAATATTATTCTATATATATAGGATATTCCATCATCTATTTTTACCAAACACCTATTTTTACACGATAATGTTTTCGTGTCAGTGTACTTATTATTTTATTTTATTCATACACGGATGGCGAGTCTAGAGTAGCGAAAAAGTTTATTTAAGTAACAAAAGTAAAAAAGAAAGGAAAATTCTTTATCCAAGAGATTTACATTAAAAATATTCTCACGTTCAATATAAAATAAAATAAAATAAATATTTCTTTACTTTTATTTTTTTCTTTTCATTTTTAGATAAAAAATATTATATATTTCTGTGATTATGCATTTTGATTTTTGTTCTTTTTTTTGGCTAGCAGAAAATATGTCTTACGAAGAATTATATATATATATTATATATAAAGTATATATTGTATTACACTTGGGTGTACCCTTAAAATATATATCATAAAATGATAACCAATACAAATGTATTATTATGAATAAAAAATAATAAAAACTAAGTGTATAACGGCTGGTATATATAGTATTAATATCAATAAACATAAAATTCATATATCATTTTCAAATACATAAAAAAAGAAGAAAATAATCATATTGTAATTTTTATAAAAACTCATTTTACCACTTAAAAATACACAAAGATTTATTCGTCACGATTTATTTTCTTATAGAAAGCAAGCAAGCCAAAACCAAAGTGGTAATAATTGTGCTTCATTGTGATATTTATAAACGAAAAACATTTTCTCTGCATCTTAAAAAGACTTTCACTTGAAAGCATAAATCAAATAAGATACTGAATAAATGTTTAATTTTAAAGAATAATCCCTTTAATTAATTAATAATTAATAAATAGTAAAAATTCTAACTTACAAATTGTCCATAATTTGGATTGTGCACACCCTGAACACTAGCCTGTCCATGAATTTGTTGATGTTGTGCTGTCGACAATATAACATGACGTAATGTACCATTTTCATCAACAATTTGTTGCATAACATGACCAGGTGGCACTTGTACAGGCATAGGTATTGGTGGTGAACCACTTTGCGATACCATTGGAACGGTTACAGGTCCTATAAAATAATTATAAGAAAAAAAATTATTCATTTTTATCATTTATTCAAATTAAAAGTAAAAATTATAATATGAAAATAATTTTTTAAATAAATATTCTCTCGTATATTTATGCTAAAAACAAAATAACAAGTAAAAATAAGCACACTTTGAGAAAATTAATGTAATTTTATTTTATTTTTTTTTCTTTATAAAATTTATTCTAGACAAGTGTAAATAAGAAAATTGTACAAATTATAGACAAAGAATAAAATAAAGTACATTAACCAGATATTCGATTGGAAGCAAAACAGGAGTATATACGACGTAATGAAAATAAACGCAAATTATATCAAAGAAATATTATCACGTGTTAAATTTAAATATTTTTCCTATACTTAAAATTTATTTCTGTGCAAATTTACACTAAACGTAAATTTTTAACCAATTATTATCTAAAATTAATAATGTTTATTAATAAAAATAAAAATAAAAATCCATTACATGTTTTCTTAAAGAATTTTTAATACAATAAAAAAAGAATAAATATCAACAGCAACAACGAACCATAATAATTAGCAGTAATGAAGAGCAGAAAAGTCCAATTTAAACTGTTTTTAAATTCCACAAAAGTAAGAAAATAAAAATAAATTAAACACACCTTAATTATTATTAGTCATTCTTAAAGATATGTTAATATTTTCTTAGAATATATGGATTTCACAAAATGAAAAACGTCAAGTCAAGGTCGTATAATTTAAACTTTCATTTATATTTAATATTTAATAATAATGAGAAAAGTTTTTTTTATATATTTTTAAATTAAATTAATTCATTTATATGCAAACATTAACAATCATATAAATAAAATCATTATTTTCTGTGATATGAATTAATAATTTTGTCTATATACAACAAGAAGACATAAGAAAAAATGTAATTAATTTTTATTTTCTCTTAAAAAAAATATATAATAAAAGAAAAGAAAATTAATACAAAATAAACAGACGATTTATTTCTCTGAACTAATTCTGTTTTCCATTAATGTCATCAACTACATCATCATCATCAATATTGCAAAAAGAGAGAAAAATAATAAAAATAATTTTTACATAAAATAGCAAAGTTTCACCTGCATGGTAATATAAATTTGCATTTATTTTAACTAAATTATATTTATAACAAATTTTTATTCTATTTTTGCATAAAAAAATAAAAAGTTTAAATTACTTATAATTAAAATAAAAATTTACAAAAATAAGTAAAAAATGGAAAGCACTCGTTAGTTATTTTTATGATAAACAAAAATAAATTTTACAGAGCAAAACACATAATAAAAATGCGAAAATATAAAATACACAAATGAATTTAATATTTAATTTTTTTACAAAAACAAAATTAAGATAAAAAAATTTAAAAAAAAGCATTAATCTTAACAAAAATAGTTTTGAAAAATTTATTAAAAGCAAATTTGGTTAATAAATCATAATAATACAGTAGACAAGCAATGATAAACATCAAATATATATATATCAATGAAGCATAAAAAGTTATTAAAGCTGTTTTCAAAGGTTTTGCCGATAAAATTATTAATTGATTGTATTTTATGCACGCTTTAATTCTATAAAACAACAAAATAAAATAAATAAATAAAAATCCCACTAATATCATGTAAAAGAAAATAAAAAAATCAACAAGTGTTGCACATACTAAAAAAAAAAAATGACAATTTTAATTCACATTTATTTCAATAATAATTAATAAAAAACAATAAAGAAAAAATTAATTTACAATTAGCATAAATCAAAGTGAAATAATAAAAATCTATCAACATATAATTAATATAAATAAACAAACAAATAGGTCAAATAGTTGTTTACCAATCAAATAAATTAATAACAAAAAATATAAATAAATAAATAAAAACACAAACAGAATGAACAAAGCATTTAATGTATTGATTTTTATTGCTGATTTTTTTTCGCTTTATTCCAGTGTATTACACACTTTATATTAAGAAAAGTACATTTTTCTCATTTATTATTATGTTAAAACACCTTCTTCTCAGTGCATTTTTATAAAACAATGCAATATTCACAAACAAACAAAGAGAATGAAGAAATATTTTTATTTATGTTAAAATTCTCGTGTAATTTTTTTTTATTTATTATTTATTTTCCTCATAAGGAAATTTATAATTAAAAAAATAAAATCATAGTAATGTTATTAAATCAAATAAACAAGCATAAACATAAATAATAATAATAATAAACTAAAGAAACATAACAAAGAACATACTCGTACACTACATCGAAATACATTAAATCATTTATAAATATTTTTGCATAGAAAAGCAACAAGCAATGAACAACAAACACACTTCTTCTATTTATTGTCATTAATCACGCAACAACATAAAATGTATTAAATTAATGATGTTAAAATTTATGTTAATGAAAAAAATAAAACAGGTCAATAGAAAAATTAACGACAATTAATACAATAAAACTAATCGTTTTAAATTAAATTAAATTAAATTAAAGAAAAGAAAAGAAAACTAATTAACAAAATAAAATTTCTCTTGCACTTTAACCGCGTTTAATACAATGCAAAATGTTGTTTGTCGGTGGTAATGAAAGTATACGGTGTTTATCGTAAGAAATTGGTTTTTGCATTTAGTCTTTAAATTTAATTTTAAATTATTAATAATACCTTTTATACAAATTAAATTAAAACTTAAACGATTTAAATAAATAATATTCACGATCAATAATTGAAATATTTAAAAAACCACAAATTTACTGCATTTTAATCAAGATAAAAACTCACTCATTAAAGGTAAACCTAAGAATAAGAAAAAACTTCTTACATTTTGTCATTTCTAATTATTTTTAGCATAATAAAACGCGAAAATAATAATCAACCTTTGATAATTTTTTTGTTTTTTTCCTTCAAATTTCATATTTCTATGTGAAGATAATAATAAATAATTTTTTTTCCGTACATTTCTTCTATTCTGTTTGTCACATTAAAAGATTGTTAAAGAAAACGACAACAATTTTTTTTTTTGCATAAATATGTTCTATATGGATTTAACAACAAAGAATGAAAAAAAAATCAGCAATTTTTGCTGACGACAACACAATTCTAACCAAATAAAACCACAAGCTGTGTGATCAACAAAAGTTATGTCGTCTTTTTTGTATGTTTCTCTTCACGTTTTTAATTTTTTTCGTCAGGAAAATGATAGAAGCCAAGAAGAAAAAAAAATATTAAAAAATCAAGCAAAAATAACACAAACATCTGATGATGACAAAAACAAAAAGAGAGAAAAAAATAAATAGAAAAAACGTCAACAATAAATGAATATCAAAAAATAATATAGAAAAGATTAAAATTTACCACGCGCGAATTATACACCAGAGTAACAGAAAATAAAGCAAAAAAAAAAAAAAAAGAAAACGGCAACAACAAAATTTATTCACCGTGGCACAACAAATCAAGGTTAGCGCACATGATGAGGACAATCAACTTTTCGCGTAAAATATATATAAATATACCTCTTTTCTCTTTGTTAACTTATTATTATTGCTATGGGTTGTTGTTGTCGTCGTCGTTGTCGCTTTTTTAATATTAAAACAAAAAAAAAATAAATAAATTATATTATTATCAACCATTTTTTTTTTGTTGTTTCCAACTACCTAGTCACTGTGTGTTTTACTTACTACATTTTTTATATTTAAATTGTTATTATTTCACATCTTTTTACATAGAAAAGAATAAAGAAAAAAAAACGCAACACAATTAAATAAAAGCTCAACAACTTCTATTGTAATTTTATATAGAAAGATATACAGTATGTATATGCTTTGATGAAGATAATAATGATTATATAGATAATAACGATACGTTAGGTATTGTTATGTTTTGTCAACTCTTTTTCTTTTTTTCTTTTGATTATTTTTTATTAATTTTCTTTTATTAATCATAGTAATCATTTTATTCTTCGTTGAAAAACATTTAATTTTATTTGACAGCAACAAAAATTAGAAATTAATTAATTAAATAAGGCATAAAGGGTTATTATTGCTAATTAATTGCAAGAGAATACTGCCTTAATAATTTACAATTTCGTTTTAATATATTAAACAACTATGAACATACATACATGCTAAATACAACGCTAAATGCTCTTCTAAGCACACAGTGTGTACATTTATTTGCAGTACTGACCGCCTATTTAACACTAGAACTACCAAGCGGTCAAATTGATGGGTGTTGCAACAATTGTTCACAACACTTTTTCTAATGTAATATATATTTTATTTACCTTTAAACTACTTTATATTCTGGATTAATAATTTAATATTTTGCCAACTAAAAATCTAACCAGTCATTTTGAGCGGATTAGTAGAAAAGTGTGTAAAAACAGTCAGTAGTTTTAGTGTTAAAAATGTTACCAGACACTCTTATAATAATAATTTCTTTTATTAATAATTTAAAGTAATCTTTCTAATTTCCAAAAACTCATGTTTAATATGAATGCTTCAATATTTTTACTATTTATTGATTTAATTCAAAGTTGCTCTATCAACAAGATGCTATATAAACAATAACAATAATTTCGTAAAAATTTGTATTGCACTGCGAAGACATTGATTATCAATAATAATAAATTGCTAATAAAGACAATGTTATTCATATATCAGCATATTTTTAACATAAGAAAATAAACAATATTGATAATCAATTGGTCGATGATTAATTCTGTTTTCTTTCATTTCATTTCGTTAATTATTTATTTAACAAAAAATATGATTCATTTAATTATATAATAAAATTTTCACACCTACAATGACGTCTTTATTTTATTTTATTTTATTTATTATTTTATTATAAACTTATATTTTAGTTTGAACAGGATATTAAGCATATTTAACGTACGTAATGAATAAAAAACAAAAAAAAAAACAATATTTTCTTACATTAAATTAAAAAAATAAAAACAAAAAAATTGATGATAAATTATTATTTTAGCAAAATCGGTAGTTAACTAAATGCCACCACACAAAGCCACTCTAATCCGTCTTAAGTAAACCCATTATTATGCTATATACATAAATATTTTCCACATAAATATATTAATCAAAATTTTACTTTATTATTTCTTTAATAAAAATAAATTTTTACTTCCTAATCAAAACATAGCACAGAAATCAAATGAATCATTTGTATTTACACTAAGAAAGAAATAAATAAAAAAACAACGCAAATCCGTATAGTAAAAGACAGAAAAAAAACCCGCAAATAAAACGTACGAGACAAATATAAAAAAAAAATTCATAACAATTTGAGACCACCTGAAAATTTTCAAATAAATTTTTGTAAATAATAAATAAAAACATAAAAAGTATTAACGCGTTGGCGGTTTTTATATTAAAATTTATATTGTTCCATTATAATAATAATAATAATTATTATTTTTAATAAAAAAACATAAAACGATAAATAAAATAAAATAAAATAAATAAACATTTGTGTCTGTGGAATTTAATTATTTTAAATAAAATAAATAAACATATGCTGTTGTATAGCTACTATTTTGCTGCCGGTAGTAGTACGTCTACCTTAATTTTATTGTAAATTAAGCAAGAATAAATAAAATAATAATATTAATAATTATAATAAAAAAAAAAAAAAATGATTTACCAGCATTTTATTTTTTAATTATTGAATAAATTATACAAATACAAGACCGTTGACCGTCATACTTTGTATAATTATTTAAAAAAAAAATAATTGTTGACATCTACAGAAAAACGTAATGACACGACACAACAATTAATTAATAATAATAATTAAATTAAATTAAATTAATTAAATCTAAAACGTTTATTGAACTTTAAACGTGGATTGTTATTAAATTCCATAAAATATTATTAATTTTTTAATTTTTAATATAACGAAAAAATCTTCGAAAACATTAATATTAAAATTTGTTAATATTTTTTTTTTTCAATTATTTTAAATAATGATAATAAATGCTAAAAATAATTTTAATTAAAATAAAAACTAAAATTTATATAATTAAAACGAGTGAAAAAAAGAAAAACGAATAAAAAAATTATCAAAATTATGTTACCAAAAACAACACAACATAAAAAATATTAAAAAATAAAACCGGAAATAAACATAAACTTACAAAATTATGAACCAGATAAAAATTAGAACAACAACAGCAACACAAGAATAAAAAAAAATAAATTAATTTAAATTAAATTAAATAAAATAAAATCCCATTAATTTTATTTTCATTTTATAAAATTACTTAAAGAATATTATGTATTATCTATTAAATACTTCTTTTACTTAACATTTTATGCCATAAAACACTATGAACAGTAATAATAATTAAATAAACATTAGCAATTATTGATCAAGTGTAATTACCACATGATAATGACATTTTGAACAATATAATAATAATAATAATAACAATAAATAAATAAAATAAAAAATATTCAACAGAGTATCTAATATATAAAGTAAAGTCCGATTTTTTCGTGTGTTTCTGTAACATTTTGTAGAGGTGGAAAAATTTTTGTAGAAGCGGAAAAAATTGACACTATTTAGGTAGAGGGAGAAGAAACTAAACTATATTATAATAATTCCAACTCACTCTCTATTCTCTATTCTCCTTTTCTATTTTGAAAATGTACTATTGAAATACCTTTTATGTAACGCCATTTTATTATAGCAGATCCTAAAATTAAAAATTTATTACGTTTTTTAACAAAAATACAATAACACATATACATACATACCTATCACTAGAAATTCTCTTTGTTTGAATGATTCATATGAATGAATATTATTTAATAATTACACTTTTAAAATTAGTTACAATTTCTATTTAATAAAACAATTTTAACAAAAAAATAATAAAAATAATTTTTTGAAACTAACAACACTATTCTTTTCACCACTAACAAAACTAAATTATTAAATAAATACTAACGTTTTAACTAAGTAACAATTTTTTAAAATGAATTGAACTGCGAAAAAAACTATATGTGTATTATTATGTTGGCACTATTTGCATAAGGGAAAAAATTGATACTTTTTAGGTAGAGTGGGAAGAAACTAAACTAGATTATATGTAAATAATAATGACAACTCACTCCCTCTTTTTTCTTTTTTGAAAAAGTACTATTAAAAAATTAAAATGGATTGAGTATATGAATTGTTTAGCAAAGATTTGTTTACTAGAAAAATAAAAGCGCTTAATTTAAAATACAACTGTTAAAAATTTAAAATACAACTGTTAAAAATGTTAAATATGCTTTTGAATCATATAAATCCTTAATTGTATTTTGCAAATTAAATAAATAATTTAAAAAAAGGAGGATCAATCATTCAAATTATTTGAAATATTTGTCAAATTATAAATACAAGAAAATGTTATTGTCCTGAAAATATTTATGTTATGTTTTAAAAGGTTATTTAAAAATTATTACGGCAAGTTCAATTTGCTTAAACAATGAAACCGTAAAAATTAAATTATTAATTTTTTATACCTTTTTTAATTACTCTAGATATTTAAAAGAAATCGTTATACTGGTAAATTAATTTTGATTTTAGACAACAAAACGACGGCGTTTTTTCCGATTTGAGATGTTTAACAAAATTTTATTGCGGGCTACCGATATACCTACAGAAACTACAAAACAAAAACAAAATTTGTTTTGTTGCTAATTATTTTTAATTGTTTTTTGAACTGTAAAGAGAAATGCAGCTGAATTTTACAATAGGTAGTTTTTGTTTGGTTCAGGTACGCATGCACGTAAAAACTAGAGAAAAATAATCTTCTATTAATTGTTATAAATGCTTTGATTTTTTAAAAATAGGCTCTTTAGAAAGTGAACATATACGTAAAACAAAATATAGGCTCTCTGATAAAAACTTTATTTTCATCCCTGAAATAGAATTTTGAATTGCATTAACAATACATCAACAGGCTATGGAATTTATTACTTTATGTTTATTTTTAATGGGAAAAGGCAAATCGGAGGTTTTAAATAAATATAAAAACTAAATATTGTCGGGACTTTAAAAATTAGCATAAACGGGGTTTCATTATATTCAAAACTTTATTTTACCGCCGTGCGAAGCCGGGCAATACCAGCTAGTTTTAAATAAAATAAATAAACATATGCTGTTGTATAGCTACTATTTTGCTGCCGGTAGTAGTACGTCTACCTTAATTTTATTGTAAATTAAGCAAGAATAAATAAAATAATAATATTAATAATTATAATAAAAAAAAAAAAAAATGATTTACCAGCATTTTATTTTTTAATTATTGAATAAATTATACAAATACAAGACCGTTGACCGTCATACTTTGTATAATTATTTAAAAAAAAAATAATTGTTGACATCTACAGAAAAACGTAATGACACGACACAACAATTAATTAATAATAATAATTAAATTAAATTAAATTAATTAAATCTAAAACGTTTATTGAACTTTAAACGTGGATTGTTATTAAATTCCATAAAATATTATTAATTTTTTAATTTTTAATATAACGAAAAAATCTTCGAAAACATTAATATTAAAATTTGTTAATATTTTTTTTTTTCAATTATTTTAAATAATGATAATAAATGCTAAAAATAATTTTAATTAAAATAAAAACTAAAATTTATATAATTAAAACGAGTGAAAAAAAGAAAAACGAATAAAAAAATTATCAAAATTATGTTACCAAAAACAACACAACATAAAAAATATTAAAAAATAAAACCGGAAATAAACATAAACTTACAAAATTATGAACCAGATAAAAATTAGAACAACAACAGCAACACAAGAATAAAAAAAAATAAATTAATTTAAATTAAATTAAATAAAATAAAATCCCATTAATTTTATTTTCATTTTATAAAATTACTTAAAGAATATTATGTATTATCTATTAAATACTTCTTTTACTTAACATTTTATGCCATAAAACACTATGAACAGTAATAATAATTAAATAAACATTAGCAATTATTGATCAAGTGTAATTACCACATGATAATGACATTTTGAACAATATAATAATAATAATAATAACAATAAATAAATAAAATAAAAAATATTCAACAGAGTATCTAATATATAAAGTAAAGTCCGATTTTTTCGTGTGTTTCTGTAACATTTTGTAGAGGTGGAAAAATTTTTGTAGAAGCGGAAAAAATTGACACTATTTAGGTAGAGGGAGAAGAAACTAAACTATATTATAATAATTCCAACTCACTCTCTATTCTCTATTCTCCTTTTCTATTTTGAAAATGTACTATTGAAATACCTTTTATGTAACGCCATTTTATTATAGCAGATCCTAAAATTAAAAATTTATTACGTTTTTTAACAAAAATACAATAACACATATACATACATACCTATCACTAGAAATTCTCTTTGTTTGAATGATTCATATGAATGAATATTATTTAATAATTACACTTTTAAAATTAGTTACAATTTCTATTTAATAAAACAATTTTAACAAAAAAATAATAAAAATAATTTTTTGAAACTAACAACACTATTCTTTTCACCACTAACAAAACTAAATTATTAAATAAATACTAACGTTTTAACTAAGTAACAATTTTTTAAAATGAATTGAACTGCGAAAAAAACTATATGTGTATTATTATGTTGGCACTATTTGCATAAGGGAAAAAATTGATACTTTTTAGGTAGAGTGGGAAGAAACTAAACTAGATTATATGTAAATAATAATGACAACTCACTCCCTCTTTTTTCTTTTTTGAAAAAGTACTATTAAAAAATTAAAATGGATTGAGTATATGAATTGTTTAGCAAAGATTTGTTTACTAGAAAAATAAAAGCGCTTAATTTAAAATACAACTGTTAAAAATTTAAAATACAACTGTTAAAAATGTTAAATATGCTTTTGAATCATATAAATCCTTAATTGTATTTTGCAAATTAAATAAATAATTTAAAAAAAGGAGGATCAATCATTCAAATTATTTGAAATATTTGTCAAATTATAAATACAAGAAAATGTTATTGTCCTGAAAATATTTATGTTATGTTTTAAAAGGTTATTTAAAAATTATTACGGCAAGTTCAATTTGCTTAAACAATGAAACCGTAAAAATTAAATTATTAATTTTTTATACCTTTTTTAATTACTCTAGATATTTAAAAGAAATCGTTATACTGGTAAATTAATTTTGATTTTAGACAACAAAACGACGGCGTTTTTTCCGATTTGAGATGTTTAACAAAATTTTATTGCGGGCTACCGATATACCTACAGAAACTACAAAACAAAAACAAAATTTGTTTTGTTGCTAATTATTTTTAATTGTTTTTTGAACTGTAAAGAGAAATGCAGCTGAATTTTACAATAGGTAGTTTTTGTTTGGTTCAGGTACGCATGCACGTAAAAACTAGAGAAAAATAATCTTCTATTAATTGTTATAAATGCTTTGATTTTTTAAAAATAGGCTCTTTAGAAAGTGAACATATACGTAAAACAAAATATAGGCTCTCTGATAAAAACTTTATTTTCATCCCTGAAATAGAATTTTGAATTGCATTAACAATACATCAACAGGCTATGGAATTTATTACTTTATGTTTATTTTTAATGGGAAAAGGCAAATCGGAGGTTTTAAATAAATATAAAAACTAAATATTGTCGGGACTTTAAAAATTAGCATAAACGGGGTTTCATTATATTCAAAACTTTATTTTACCGCCGTGCGAAGCCGGGCAATACCAGCTAGTAATAAAATAAATTAAACCACTAAAAAAGCCAACAGTAATAGCAACAACAGCAGCAGCAGCAATTGTAATTTATTTCAATAAATAATTAAAAGAACAAAAAAAAAAAACAGCAATATTCTATTAATAATATAAAAAAAAAAAATAATAATAATAATCAATTAAATATAAATAAATTATTATTATGCAAAAGTAATAAAATTAATTAGAAAATAAATTCAATCTATATATATAATAACGACAAACATATAATACAATAAACAAAAATTTGATTAATTTCACAATAAATTGTTGATAAATCATAACAAAAAAAAAAATTTAAACATAAAATCTTAATAAATTTATGTTGAAATATTTATTCATTATGATAATTTTTCGTTTTTATTTAAGAACAAAACTCATCTTACTCTTTCTTATCTCATTTAATAGCATTATAAATTTATAATTTAAATAATAAAAAAGGGTTTTTCAATTAATTAATATTACGTAAATGCGAATCAAAGTCTATAATTAAATTTTTTCGTTGATCTTCTACAGCCAGAGACAACATTAATATAAATATATATATTATTTTTTTAATTATTCTTATAATCCTATTATTATTATAATTATAATTATAATCTAAAGTGCTTATTTATATTTAAAGTCCTAAATAAAAAATATTTAGATTATTATTTCACCTGAGAATTTTCTTTGAAAAACAAATAAAAATAAAAACAACATTTAGCAGAAATAAATAGCAAAACCTTTTCTTCTATGACCTTTATAAATCATAGCAAAGGATAAACAAGTAAATAAATAAATAAAATAGCAGTAACATATCAACAGTAATTATTAGGATAAGAAAAATTAAATAATAGAAAGGAAAACAATCATCAAGTAATTAATGTAATAAAGATACAACAACACAATTATTTAATAAATGTGTGCGGCGGCATCCGCCGTCCTTTTTAGTAATTTATTTTCTTTTTTGTATCTAAATTCAGAAAATCAACAAAGTATAATTTTCCTTCAAATAAAAAACAAGAAAAGAAAAAACAACAACAGATCAACATTAAATTATGTAATAAAATTAAAATCATCAACATTACCAGTATTAAAAGCATATTTATACCAGAATAAACATAAAAAAATTACAAAATTAGAAAAAAGCATAATTTTATCTAAAGCAAAAAATAAGAAAAAAGAAGAAGAATGTATGCAAACATATGTTTAATTTTATAATTATTATTATTATAGTTTTTAATACAATTATTATTATTAAATAAGTTTATGTTAGTTAATCCAATGAATGTGGGGGTGTTATGGTTTATTCAAAAAAAAAAAATATATTTCTTAATAAAATAAATAAATAATCACATCAAAGTGTAAATAGGTTATAAATAATTTTTAATTAAATAAATCGACAGAATCGAAAAAACCTTATGTGTCAATAACAATCAAAATGGATGATGATGATGATGATGACACGACATTTAGAAAATGGCACATCATTATATTGTTTTATTATTATCATTCAACAACGACTATTAAACAAATTATTTACTAATAAATAATCATCACCTCACCTCATCATATTCATATAATAATAATGAAAACATCCAGACAGAAAACAAACCATAACTTATCCATTTATTAACATTTTATAGAAATCAATTTTATTATTATAAATAAATAAATAAATTAATAAAATTATTTGATTGAATTTTGATTTTTTATTATTAGAATTGCATAATTGAATATAGAAAATTTGAAATATGCAAATTCAAATCTATTTGTTGTTGATGAGAATAAAAATTATTTTATTTTTCTATAAATTATTTATTATGATAATTATTTACCGTCTGTGATTTGTATTTATTTCTGTCTGTTGAGCGCAATCAAACAAAAAAAAAATTATTTTTTCTATTTTTAATAAACATTTCAAAAAAATATGTTAAAATTTTAATAAATAAAAAAAGCCAACATAAGAGTATTAACTTACTACTAATTAACTAAAAAAAAAAAAGAAAATGTCCAGAGATAAAAATATTAAAATAATAATTAAAAGAAAAACAACAAGAATACACTTGATAATTAGAAACAATTGTTGTGAGCGAGCGTGAGTAAAATTTCAAACTGTTGCAATGCAATGAATAGAAGGAGGAGGTTCACAGAGATCAACAACATCAACATTAATTAATTAATTCTCATTATTATTATTATTATTTTTATTTAATTTTACATTTTCTTTTATAAATACTTTGGCTGATGAATAAAGATTAAAAAAAAAAAAATACTGTCAGTCAGTAAAAAAAAATTCATAAATAGAGAAGAAGACTTACGAAGAAAAAAAGTTAAAAAATATGAAAAGTCAGACAAAAAAGACAGAATTTTCCAATGTAAGTGACAATGATAATGATAAGTCACCATGTTTTAATAATGTCATCAGACATAATGTGATGTAATAATTATTAATGGGTGTTGGTGATGCGTGTAATTAAAATTGAACAAATAATTTTCGGGATTTTTTACATAAACAACGTTACCACCTTATAATCCCAATAATGTTCAATAATAAAAACATTATTAAAAACAAAGAAGAGAAAAACTGTTCTAATTATAAATAATTTAAAGAAAAAACAATAATAATAATAGGGAAAACATGTATCTGCGTAAACAGACAAAAACCAATTACATAAGATACATAAAATAGTAAATAAATTAAATTTATGATGTGTAGGTAGTAGAGGTTGTTATTCTTGGTTAGTTAATGTATTCTTCTTACAGTCTTATTACAATAATAAAAATAATAAGAATAAGAATATACTCAGTACGCGATTTACGCGGTACTTTTTATACGTGATTTCACTTTAACGCGAATTAAGCTTATTTTGTAATTTTCTTCATCAGTGGTTTATTATCATTCATACACATGTAAATAATGATGACCATTTTTAACGCAGTTTCAATTTACGCGAGTTTCTGCGGAACATATCTACCGCGTAATGTATGAATGAGTGTTTATTTTTAAAAATAAAACACATTTTGATTTAATTGTTTTAATATTTGCTTTCTCATTTTTTATCTTGATTTTTCAAAATCAATATTTGAAGGATATATGTATGTATAATATTTTTACAAAATAAAATAAAATAAAAACGAAATTAATTTTAATAAAACATCAGAGTCAAGAAGCAGACAATAGCTATGCTATAGCAACAGTATCATCAAGAACAGCAACAACCAGTAAAAAACCAGTAGTAGCAATACAATATAAAATTATTTTTACATAAAATTAAAAAAAAAAAGCACATAAAATATTTTTTTTACAATTTTATTACAAAAATAATATTAATATTGTTATTTCTTCAAAGGTTATTATATAAAAGGAAATATGCATATTATAGTTTATGTACAATAAATGATGAAATTTAAAAGAACATATAGGTTTTTGCTATATTACAAAATTATTTCAGTAATTGTGAATGAGACAAGATTTTTTTATTAAAACATAGAAATAAAATTCATTCTTTGTTCATAAATAAAAATATTTTTCTTTAAACATAAACATTAAATAAATTTATAAAGACAATTTTCGCTAATGAAAATAAAAACATAATAATAATATTTGTAGCCGGAAACAGTCGAAAAAAAAAACAAAAAACAAAACAGAATAAATATAGCAGAGCAATATAAGAAGTTTCCAAGACATTCCCAATAATAAACTAAAGAAAAGTTCATTTAACTTTTAAGAAAATTAAATTTTTCAACAAAATTCCAATTGGAAATTATAATTCGTTATTTAAACATACACTGTTTGTTTGCAATAAAATATAAATCCACTAAATAAGGTCATACAGCTGATGACTATTACTATTTTCAGAAAAAAAAAAAATTGGATCAATTTGGATTAATTTTAAATTAATTTAAATCTTATAAATAAAAATCTTTATTATTTATATACCATACATTACATAAAACAACAAACGCTACAAGTGTTTAATTTATTTTAAAAATTCAATAAAATAATTCAAATGAAGTGCGCGATGTTATTAATAAAACGAAAAAAAAACAAAAAAAATTGATTAAAATAAATTAATATTTAAGCAAAAATAAATTTCATCAAGGACATGCAATTTTTCTTTTATTTAAATTTTAAAAATTCATTTCTAAAAATCAATAATTATTTAATGTAAATACAACAATCTGTCGCGTCGTTTTTCTACATATTTTTACATATTTTTAAGCATAAATTTAAATTTTATTTTTTAATAATTATTGCTAGACAAGACAAATAAACAAAAAAATGATAAACTTGAAGAAATGACGCGACATTGTCAAACAACATCAATATTGCAGAAAATATATCAAAAACTGTTATCACATATGTACAATCGAATATTTTTCTATAAATTTTTAATTTAAATTAAATTTATACATATTAATAAAAATAAATGAGAATTAATAATCAAAAGAAAAAGCAAAAAAGAAATAAATAAATACGGCGCCGCGTCTATTTTTATAATTGAACTTTTTTATTTCTTTTCAATTTTTGTATATTTTTATTTAAATTGTTTGTTAATAAATTTTTCTTCTTTTAATCTTTTCTGTTTTTTTTTTTTTTTTAACTTTTTGCAATAGACATAAATGTTTATTTCAGAACATATTTGCAAATATTAAATATTTTATTATAATAATAAGAATAATAATAAATACAAGGACAAGGTGGTAGTAAAGTAATGGATATGCATAGCTTAAAAGTATAGTAATAAAAAATTATAACATAATTATATTAATGAAAATTTTATTTATTTATAATTTACTTAACAAAAAAATAATAACATCAAATGTGACATAGAAATAATGCGGAAGCACTTATTTGTTCCACCTGATGTTTAATGTTGCATTATTGTTAATATTTTTGTTTAAATATATATATATAAATAGCATGTAAAGTAACAATAAAATATTATTAAATTTTCCGATTGACAACTTTTGCCCATGCAACACACAATCAACTACATAAAATAGTTAATTGACCATGAAAAAACAAAATAACAGAAAAAATTTTAACTAGAGCATTACTTGCTAATAATGAATCAATAAATTACAAATACCACTACGATTTTATGCATTACAAAATTCTTTATCTATCGAAATTATGATGCGGGCGAAAAACCACAATTTGATTATTTATTTTCTGACTAATTGACACACTAATTTATGTATAATTAATTTTTTTATTTCAAAATTGTATTTTCGAGTAACAATAGTGAATAATTAAAAAAGAATATTCAAGGTTTCACAGGTTGCATTATTTGTACACATAATATTACATTTGCTTAAATGAAAAAAATATAAAAAACGAAAAATTATTATTAATATTTAATACTGTGTTTACCTGTGACAAAAGTAGCAAAGCAAAGAAAAGAAAAACAGCAATAAAAACTATATATAAAGAAAATTATTGTCACACAAGTAACAACATTGTAGAGAAAATGAATAATTTACCTTATTGTTGTTAGTAAGAAGAATTTAAAATAAAAAATTCAATTTCAGACAAATTTAATAAAAAAAAACGAAACGCAACGAAACAAACAAACCAAAAACTTATTATTTTTTACTATCAACTGGCAATACAATACCGGTAGAAACTACTCTATCCATCGGTTAAGTGTTAACAAAGTACAGTAAAATTCCATTAAAGCGCGATACTACACTACACTACAGAGTACATATTTAATTAATAAACAATAAAAATAATAATAAAATAAACAAAAAATTCCGCGAGTACACTATGCAAACCCGGTTAATTTAATTTAATTTTTTTTTTACAGTTTTTTTCACTTTTAAATGGTAAAATTCTCAGAAATTTATTTAAATTTAATATATTTTAATAAATTTTCGCAACAAACATATATTTTTTTTTATTTATTTATAATATATTTAGTATTTCGGTCATTGTTTAACCAATAAAAAAAAAAATGAAAAAATTAAAATAAATAATACAAAAAAAAAATAAAAATATGCATATTTGAAAATAAATAATAATTATGTGTCAAAAAAAAAAATTACATTTTAAATAAATTTAACATAATGAGGGAGAATATTTTTGAAAATTGTTGCAACTTTGTATTAATTTGTATTAAAAAGTTGTTCGCACATTACTTTTGTTTAAACGTTTATATTTATTTATTTCAATTTTTGTTTTGTATAAAAGATTAGCATGACAACACCTTGTTGAAAAGCAGCAGCAGCAGCAGCAGCAAATAATTGTTAAAAATAAAACTAGTTTTTTATTTTTTTAGCATTAATTCTTCTTAAAATATAAATCTTTATATTTATTGCTTTTAAAAATCAATAAAGAAAATTAATTAATAAAAAAAACCAACAAGAAGAATAAATTAATCAAAAGTCAACTACTTAAACCGCTTTAAAAATCTTGTATTATTTCTTCTACATTTTATTTTTTTGCCTTCAACATTAAGAAGTCGCGAATATAATATTATTATTTAATTTTCTTGATTTAATTTTAACTATTTTATTAATAACTGGATGATGACAATTAAACGTGGAAATAAAATATCGAAAGAAAAACAAACTACAGCTGGTTAAAGGTTGATAATAATTATAATGATGCACAAACAACGCAAAAATAACATATGTTAGAGAAAATAAAAAAATAATAACGTCATAAACAACCAGCATTTTAATGTAGAAATAAAACAACAAACCGCACAGAAAAATTAATTAATAAAAAAAATAAAAACAATAAACAGTGATCAAATCCGTGTGTACAACAATAACAATAATAATTGTCATAATGTGTCGTTGGTTGGTTTTTTTTTTTTATTTCGCAATTTCATATTTTAAGTTATTTCAAAAAAAAAAAAAAACAATTCTTAGTTGTTTTTCTTCATCTTCCTCATCTTCTTATAAACAAATTAAGATAAATAAACAAATGTTTGTGTTTTATACTTTGTTTACGTATCACGGAGAGAACTTATCATCTTGGTGAATAAAGTTTAATAAAAAAAAAAAAAATTACCAACCGCTAAATTAATTACTTTTTTCTGTTTCTTATTATTCCTTTTTTTTTTTATTATTTCTTTTTTAAATAAAATTTAATCTCCTTCATTTTGCACAATAAAAAAATAAATTTGAAAAAAAATTTCCAAGTGAAATAATAATACAACACATAGCCGTTGGTGGGTTTTCTTTCTACGTTCAACTAATTGTTTACCGAGAATTAATATTTGCCATTTGTCAAAGCAAAAAAAAAAAGGTTCAATAAAACTTTAAATAAATAAATTCAAATGAAATATAGAAAAATGAAAGAAAATAAACAAATTCAATTTAATTTATTCGATTTATTTTCTTTAAGGGATAAATCCTTTACTCAATTGGAAAATAAATATTTATGTTTATAAAAATTTATGTAATATTTTTTTTATTTTTAAATAAAAATCTACCAATTCTTAAGTAAAAAAAGAAGAAGAAAAAACGTCTTTATTTTCCATTCAATAAACAATAAATTGAGGAAAAAAAAGGTATTATTTTCGCATAAATTATTTTTCTTAACTAAATTTCCAAATTTAAATTATAAGGTGATCAAATTAGTACTATATATTTTTTAACAGCTAAGCACTTATTTATATATAAAAATATATAGTTCTTATTTGATCACCCTATATATAATTGAAAAAATAAACAACGAAAAAAAAAAGGAAATTAATTACGCAAATTTTGGTTGCAAATAAAGTAAAGTTATAAGAATAATTAAAATTTCCTTTTTCCAATAAATACTTTAATTTATCGTGATTTTGTATTGTTTTTGATTTTTTAAATAAAAAATCAGTGACAGTTTAATAACTTAACAATTAATTTCATTTCATAAAAAAGGAACAACAAACAAGGCGGCAACAAAAGAGTAATAGTTTTATGTTTTTTGCGTAACATGTAATTTCAAAAAAAAAAAAATTATATAACCTTGTGTGTAAATTATGTTAAATAAAAGCAAAACTATAAATGATTGATTGATACAAGAAAATTAAAAAAAAAAAGAAAACTATAAAGAAATAATTAATAAGTAAAACACCATAGACATAATAGTCCAGACATAAAAAGCAAAAAACTCAGCAATTATTAAACGAAAATTAAAATTACTTGCATACAACAAGCCGCTGCTATGTATTTTACTGCATTTTATGTAAAAAATTTCACAATAATAAATTAATAATTTTTGATTGATAATGGTGGTAAAGAACAACAGAAAAAACATACAAAGAAAATTACTTTAAAAAAGCCAAAAAATAAATGTAACCAAGAGAAAAATTATTAAGAAAAATAACAGGAAAAATATATTTACAGAAAAAAAAACAAAAAAAAAAACAAATTTAATGGAATTTAGGTCAAATTTTATATTTGAAATGACAAAAAATAATATTTTTTATTATTTTCATGTTTTACTATTTAATTTCTTTTATTTTAATAATAATAATATAGTATAAATTCTGTTAGTATATATGATTAATGTAATAAAATAAATTGGCGGTGTTCTAGATATGTATAAAGGACATATACAAATACATAAAATACTAATACATAACGCAAATACTCTTTAAAATATTTTATTGAAAAGAAAAGCAAAGAAAAAATCTTTAACATTGATTTATTTACTTATTATTATTATTATACCAGATGTATTACTTTTAATAAAATATACACACATGTGTAGGAATTGCAAAATTTATTCATCATTATTATCATAATTTTGTAGAATTATATGTCTACACATAAAAAATATTATTTATAATAGAATCATCAAATGATATTTATCAATTCTAAGTGTTTTGTCCACATTTATTATTTTGATGCGTAATAATAATCATAATAATAATAATAATAATAATAATAACAAAATTCAGCAACATAGAAAAATACAAATAATAATATAAAAAATATTAATCAACTAGTTAGTTATGTTGTGCTGAATATTTTTATTTTTTGGGAAAATATAAATTTCATATTTATTATTCTGTTTGTTTTGCGTTTTTTTTTTTAAATAACAATTATTGCAACATTTATTCAATTTTTTCAACATAAAAGTAACGACCAATCGATTATAAATAAGAGAAAAATAAAGCTACTTTGCTAAAAGCTTACGGATAAAAATAAAGCTTTTTTTTTTGCTGTTCATTTATATTTTTTCTTTCATTTGCAAAAAAAGAAAGAAAAAAAAAGGATTCGTGTTCATTGGGCAACATATTTATTTTATGTTGTATTTATTCAAATTTAAATTGTAAAAATGAAGAAAAATCTAAAGACAACGAACGACAACAGCAGCAGCAGCAGCAACAACAGAGTAAAAATATAACAATAAATAACAAGCCATCAGCAGTGTATCACAAAAAGAGGGGAACGTCTTCTGATGACCTTGGGAGTCTCGCGAACAAGTTTTTTTTTTCTTTTTTTTTATGTCTTTATATTGTTGGTGTTATTTTATTGAATTTTACTTTAATTTTTTTTTTATTATATTTTATATAAAAACATTATAATAGCATCGCTACAAATAATATCTTCGATCTGAAATACCAAATGTCTTGTTGTTAATTTGCAAAAAAAAAAAAAAGAAAAAAATCTTCATTTTACTTCACTTAAAATCTGTTTTTATTCAACGCAAAGAAGAAATATGCGTTTTTTTCCTTTATTAATTTGCCTTGAATTACAAAAAAAAGCTGTAGATTTGTCTCGTGCTGCATGCATATGTGCAGCAACAAATAAATTAAAGCAAAAAAAAACAGAAAGAAGCAATTCTTTATTACAAAAAAAAAAAAGTTATTTGCAACAAAATACATTTATCTTTAAATATATGATTGTATACGATATTTTATCCTTTGGAAAAAATTCTTTTTTATTATGATACAATAAAAATAATAATAATAAGAAATAAAATTAAATAAAAAAGAAAAAAAACTCTGTCTACGATGGCGACAAGAAAATACTTCTTCGTTTTTTTTATTATTATTTTTATTGGATTATAACAATTGCATCAATACCATTCACTTTATTGTTTTTTTATTTTGTATGCGAGCGCAGCATATATTTTTTTTTTTCTTTAAATTATAAGTGGTTCGCAGCAATCAATTTAATTATTTTATTTTATTACAAATATTGTTTTTTTCGTTTATGTAAATAATCTCTAAATCCTTTCTTAAAATTATCTTTTCTAATAAACATATTTTTATTCAGCTAAAACTTAACTAAATGTCATTAAAAAAGTACAATCATTTTATGTACATAGAATTAAGAATAATTTTTTAATGTTTTAATTTATGGTATTTACAAGAAAACAGCAGCAGCAACAGCACCAGCAACAACAGCAGTAATAATAATAATAATACCAATAAAGGATGTAATATTTATTAAAGCAAGTGCACAACAAGTACAAACATTAATATCTCTCTTTCAATTGGATTTTTCTTTTCATAATAAAATAATAATACAAAACTATATAGATTGTTTTCCGCTTATAAAAAAGCAAAACTATTAATAATTTTTTATTAAAAAAAAAAACAGTAATTAGGTTTAAAAACACAAAAAAAAAATACTCAATAAAATAAAATTAAACAAAAACATCAACAGCAAAAAATTCAGAGTGGAAAATGTTTGATAAAACGATAAAGAATAAACGATAAATAAAAAACGATAAAAAAAAATGACAGGATATGTGACGATTTTATTTGAAACAAAATAAAAAAAAAACACTACATAAAAATTAATAAAATTGTTTTAAAAAACAAGTTTTAATTATCAACTACAAAACTAGCTAACAAACAATTATAAATAACAACGAGCATAACACAACTCTTTGTGTATAATTTGTCTGTGCTTATGCAATTAAAAATAAAAATTATATATGTATATAAATAAATAAACTTAAAAACCAATCAATTATAGAAAGAAAAATAAATAAATACTCAACATAATCATAACAATAACAGTTATATACTGTCAAGATTATTTAAATAGAAAAATCATAGAAAATCTAATAATTATACTGATATCATAGTTGAGTATGCTTTAAGTCAACATTAAACAAAAAAAAAATAATAAAAGGATTTTACAACCTTAAAAGATGTAGAAATGTGAAGTGAGTTTATGCTTAAGCATCATAACTATCATACTCGATGACATTTAACCACAGAATATATAGCGACTGATATATAGAACATGTGGCGGGTGAAGTTTTCTCATCATTAAACATTCATTGAAACGTTTCTAGTTTTATGACATATGAATACAAAAAATATATAGCAAAACAATATGTTTTATCTGCAGCATCTTTATGCCACATATCTGTTTCTTTTAAAAATGCAACGAAAAGAAAAATTCTACATAAATAAATAAATATATAATAAGCATTCTAAGCGCATGCAATAAAATATATATATTTTTTTTAAAACGCGCAAAGTTTTAATTAAATTGAAAATTGCACATGTGCAATACAATTGCACGTGCCTTAAACACACGTTGCTAAAAATGCCAATTTTGTAATTAAGTTTTTTTTTTCTTTCTGCATAGATTTGCAATATCAAAACATTTTATATTATGTTTTTCAGGATATTTTTGCTTAAATCAAATGAAAGCAAAAATATTTAATAAAAAAATCAGCATGAGTATCTAAGAAAAAAAAAACAAATTTACTTGCATTCTAGTCATGTGCAATAATTATTTATTTATTTTAAAAAATGATTTTCGAAAAAAACAAAAAAATAATTAAAAATATCTTGCTGTTTTATAAATTAATTTTTACTTTGTTTTTATTTTTTATCACAAATTATAAAATTATGATTAATGCAAAAAATTCATAAACGAAAACGTAAAATACCATACTGATATGCAGGTATCTCACAGTAAAGCATATTAGTGCCCAGCACATTAAAAATAAAAATAAAAGAAACAGAAACTCCAGACATTTTTTATTTTTGTATTTTATAGCCAAATGATTTTATATAAATCAATAAATAAATAAAGAATTGTATTTAAAACACGATATATTCATTAAAAATAATATAATAATAAAAGAATAAATATAAAGAAGGAAAACGTATCCCATCTCCAAACGTATCTCATATAGAAGAATCACAGTCATAAAATTAAGATGGGACACAAGACAAGTATAAAAATGATTGTTTATTCATATATACATGCATGGCCGATACAATATGTTTATTTATTAATTCTTTGTTTATTAATTTTATGTTGTTCTTTTATTTTTTATTTTATTAATATCTTTAGATTATTATTTATATAAAAAAAATGTAGCAAATACAAAAGAAAACAGCATATTTTCCCCTTTTATTTTTATAATAAAATGTTAATATTTATGCTACAATGCATAGGACAACAGCAACAAAACACATCATTAAGAAAAATGTAACTCAATGTAGATAATAAAAATAAAATACATATATTTAGCAGAAGTCATTAATATATATTATATAGCTTCTCCTCCTCATAAATAATACAAACTACTTGAATGATTTTTTCTTATAATTTTATTATTGCTCTACTAAAATCCATCACGCATTTTTTAAAGTTCTCCACCTACCACACAAAGTGTATTTTTCGTAATTTTAATTACAAACCAAGCACTGTGCAAGTACAACACATTATTTTAATTAATCCTTTAAATACAAAAAAAAAAACAATAAACTAAAGAAAAATTAAACAAAATACTTGAAAATTAATAATTTTGATTATGATCATCCCTACAGACAAAATATTTTCTTTATTATTAATTATTTCTCAGTAATATCAATTCAAATAAAACAATTAATTAGCATAAATAACTTTATTAAAAACAAGTTGATAATCGCACAACAATAATAACAAATATAAACAACAAAGATAAATAATTTTCTATAAAATTTATTTCATTAGAATTTATTAACAGATTTTATTTTGTAGCTATTTTTCTTGTAATAATATTTTGTTGATTTTACAGCATTTATTACTTCTTTATTATTTATTAATTTATTTCAATTAATTAAATGTCTTCTTGTCTAATTGCATTTAATAAAGAAAATTAAAACAAACAAAAAAACCCCATAAACACTTAAATAAAACAGAATTCACAGAGAAAGTACATAAATAATAATTATAGTAGATAAATGTGTTGTTTCAAATTAATAATTATTATTTTAATCATAAATTTGCATTTAAGGGAATAATAATAATAATATTTTTTCTATTGTTTAAAGTTTATTAAGGATTGTGATAATCTGACTGAAGAAAAAAAAAACTATAAATAAATAAACGCCAGACAATATTAATTGTAAATAATTAATTATCATTTATAATAAACAGATTTTTTTTTATCATTTTCGTTTTGCTTTGCTGTCGTCTCTGGCTCTTTGTTTAGTCGTCAATTAACATTATTATTATTATTTTTATTTATTTATTATTAATAATTATAAGTATAAAAAAAAAGTGTCATGACAATTACATCGCATAACATAAAAATTAAAAGAAACGTTAAATTAAACAACCAACAAGTGTATAGAAACTAACATTGCGTGCATCATGAATAATTTTATTATTATAAATAAAAAAATTTTTATTTAACCAACGGATAAACAATGGATGATCATATAAATTTATGTATTTTAATAATTTATAAATAAATATGTAATTATTTAATAAAGGGCGGAGGCAAAGATGCAAAGCAGAAAACACTTTACCAATATCAGGGTGGGTGTTTATATTAAATATATTTTATGTAAATTTATGTACAATACAATGTTATTTTTCAAAAATATAAATAATAATAATAAATTTAATAATGTCCTTTGATAATTATTTAATAATAATTTTAACATTAAAAACAGAAAAATATATAATAAACCCTAAAGAATTGGCATAATTAATAAAATAATAAAATATTTTACAAATTGCAATCATTTTTTGCATAAAAAAAAACAAATATTTTAAAAAACAAAAATAAAATAAATAATTAAAACACAATGCTAAGTGATGTAATTTAATTAATTCAAATTAAAAATACAAAACGAAAAACTAAATTCCCATAGCACAGAGTGTCGGTGTCGGTTACCACGGACATAACGCAAAAAAATATTTACGTAAATTAAATTCCATAAATGCAAAAAAATAAAATAAAATTATTAGTTTCACTCAAATAATAATAATTGTTATTAACTGTTATTATTCACAATTATTTAAAATTGAAATTTTTATTCATTTTTTTTTTTGCTTTTAAAATAATAATTTCATTGTTTTTACGAATGTAATAATTACCAAACGTGAGGAGATAACTTCTTAAGCAACAAAAATAAAATTCTCATAACAATCACCTATAGATATACCTTACGTTCACTTCAACATAAAATAATTAATACAATTGGTTGAATAAAACTATTACGTTTCCGTAAGTTATATTTCAACGACAACGAAATAAAAATGTGCAATTTATTTTGCGTACATTGCTTTCTTTCATTTTTTTTTTTTTTACCTTTATTATTAATTTAATTTACATTCTTTTCTCTTTTAATGTTTAAAAACAGTACCCATGTGTATTTTCACACACATTACATTTAATTATATAGATGAAAAATAAAATTAACGATATAAATCGATAGCAGAAATTATTTCTTATTTTTTTTTTTTTTTTTTTTTTGTGTGTGCAAATTTCAGTTGTACAAATTAATTAATTAAACATTGTTATTAGTATTTAGTTGTTAGTAAATTATTATAATTTATATAATTGTCATTAATTTTGTTATTTATATTCATAATTATCATTAATATTGTGTTGTGCTTACCAAAATCAGAATGTATAGTACATAATGTATGGGCTGGGCATATATCATGCGGAATAAAATATGATGTCTCAGTCGGATAAAATTCACTACCAAACATATATAATCCATGTCCATTTTCATGGTGTGGATGTATATGATGATGGTGGGTATGTGGTGGCGGTGGCTGATGTGTATGCTGGTGCACCGGTGAATGTTGAGACGATGGTGAAGGTTGCTGTTGTAATTGAGAGCCCGATGGGACACCTAACCCACTTGTTTGAATAATTTGCTCTCCAGTATTTACACAATTACTAACAACTAAAGCACCATTACCACCACTGATAATACTACCGCCAGTACCACCGCCGCCACCACCGCCAACACCAGTCACAACAATATTACCACCGACTTGATGATGGTGATGATGATGATTATTATTCATGTAATTTGCCTCAGATGGTGGTGATTGCATGCTCAGACGTACCATCTTGGTTTTCATTTGTAGCGATGATAATAATGATGATGGCGCTGATACACACAAACTCCAACAATAATAATATACTTGGATGAAACCTTGGAAGAATTGTCGAATTTATTGTGTCTCGTCACTTTTTTTATAGTAATCAAATGTTATTTCTTTGTTGTTGCTGAGAACTTTCTTATTTTCTTCAATTATGTTAACCTTCTTCTTACACAATAATAAAAAAATAAAGAAAATAATCACAAATATGTCTCACAAATACAAAAAAAAAAGAAAAGAAGAATAAAAATTGTCGTTGTATTTTCACACAATTGATTTTTTGCTTTTTTGCTTTTTTTTTGCAAACAATTCTGTGTTGTCTCTGAGTTTGCATTCATAAAATCGTTGTTATTTTCTTTCTTTATTATTCAGAACATAAAAAATAAATTAAAAAAGAAAATTTAATTTATTGTTATGCAATTATTTGTCGTTAATAAAGGAAACATAAGCATGAAAACATTTTTCATCAGCAGCAATAGTAGCAGCAGCAGTTAAACTAAACTTTTACTTATTATTTTAAAAGAAATAAAAATTTCGTTTTAAACGATCCACCGGTCTTTTTCTCTTTTTTTGTATAAATATAATTTTATTTTATTTCACTTTTATATATTATTAATAAATGTTTATTATTTATTTATTAGTATATTATTTATTATCACGAATATAAAAAGCACTTAATCCAGTTAAATTGCACTTAAGGAACAACCTTTAAAACACACAAATATATATTTTATTTATACAAATAAAACAAATAAGAAAAATTCAATGTAAAGGAGAATATAAATTTAATTTTCAAAAATAATAATGACATAAATAAATCGCAACATTGAATAAAATAAATAAATTTTTAAATAAAAATAAAAAAACAACAAGAACGTGACAATAAATTAACTAACATAAAGATAAAAACTATACACAACATATTTTTCTTTGGTTAAATAAATAAACGTCTTCAATTAACTTAGTCAAGGACTTTAGCATATACATATATAAATATATATATTTATTTATTTAAATTACATTGCATTATTTATTATTGCGATTATTATAAAAAATTTATTATTTCTCACAACATCATTTATCAACGCAAAGCAGCCAACTATCAATCCTCAATGAATAATATAAAATAACAGCAGACAGCCAACAACAAAAACAAACCAATAACAAAAACGTTTTTTTTTCTACAGAAAAATCCATTATAAAAGAAAATAAGAAGAAAAAAAACTTTAATAATGTAATTCATTGATTAAGGCTAATTTAATTTTACAAAATAAAATAAAAAAGTAAATCAAATCAATTGAAAATAATAACATAAATAACTGGTTGAGAGTTTAATTTTTCTTTAGTTTCTTATTATTCACTCCAGCTAAGATGATAATCAACAATGATGTAATTTTACTGTGGGGGTTTTTTCTTTATTTGTCCCACCCTAAGAAAGTAATTTTATTTTTTTTTATTTAATGAAATTATAGAGAAATGACAATAAAACAAAATAAATTAATTTATGTGTAAAAATTCTTAAGAAATTCTCAACTGTTTTTTTTTTTTAATTATTGCTAATTGTCTGACTTTATGATAATTATTTCTATGAAACAAAAAAAAAAAAATAATCTAAATACAGAATTTATACAGATTTTAAATTAATCAGAATAATAATAATAATAATAATACTTTGACATTAAAAAAAAAATATATTAAAAATAATAATAATTAAAAAATATAACAGCATCTACTTGTATATAAGTATGTTAATAAATAAATAAAGCACTTTATAGCGAAATTTATTTAAATTTTTAATTTTATATTTAATTATTTTCTAAATATTATATATGTATGGAAAAAATTAAAATTAAATAACATTTCTTGGTTTTTTTTTTATTTTCAATTAATTTCTTCTTGCATTTATAATTAAATTCTGTTTTTGTTGTTTCTAGAGCACATGAATTATTCACACGAATTATTTAATCGCAAAAAAAAATTAAAAAATTATATATATATTTATTTTGGCAAAAAAAAAAAAATGTTTTTTTCTTTTTAAAAGAAAAAAAAAATGATTTAAAATTAATTTCTTATTAAAAAAATTTGTTGAGAAATTACAACGTAAAACTATGTTTATTAACACAAATAAAAAAAAAATGTCTTGCTTTATCGCGAATCTACTGTTATTTTTCTTGTTATATATTAAAAAAAAATTAAATCAAAGCAAAGTAAAAAATGAAAAAAGATTTTACAAAGTTTTTCAATTTTTTTTTTTTTTTTAAAGAAATTCATATGAAAAGAATAAAAAATCTTTAATAAATACCCAAATTCGAAGAAATTGAAAAACATTTATAATCTCGTCTCTACGAATAGCTAACTTACTGCTTGCATAAATATTTTTCAAGAAACATAAAACTGTTAAACGATCACGGATGCATGCTATTAATTATTATTCACCCATTTTATTACGTTTTTTTATTCTTTATTATTATTATTATTATTTTTAATTCTTCTAATTTCACTATAATCTCTTAATAAATTATAATAAACAGATTGAGAAGCGAAAAACAAAAAAAAAAACAACAACAATTTTCTCAAATTTAAATTTCAACGAATTTTTATTATAAAAAACCCAACCCTAATTAATAAGAATTTAAAAAAAAAAGAAAAAAGAAAGAAAATCAATTAAAAAATATATCAAAAATAAACTTTACAAATATGTTTGTGCGTTGCGTTTATGTAAGTCGCGTAACAAATTTAATTTCTATTTTGAACACAAATAACGTACGTAATATCTTTTAAATATTCGTATAAAAAAAAAAAATATTTCTGTTAATTAAATTACAAAAACGGCTAAATATTATGGAAATTCCAAGAAATAAAAATAATAGAAACTCTTTTACCTATATTCTTACTATAAACAAGTTGATAGTGTTTTATATCCGTATGTTAATTTATAAACAACAATAATAATAATAATAATAATTATATTAAAAATATTATAATAATAATAATATGTCATCACATAGAGACAAAACGACAAAATAAATGACAAAATAAAAATAATAATTTAATTAACAGTTTAACACACAACACAATAAAATTTTCACATTACAATACTAGTACAATGCTCCAAAAATAAGTATTTTTTATACAAAAACAACAAATATACATAATTATTATGACATAAAATTAAAAAATAATTATTATTATTACATTGTATTGTTGCGAAATGAATGAATGTTTTTGTATTAAATACAAAAAAAAAAAAAAGAAAAAATAGCAAAGAATTTTTTTTATATTTTGTTGGCAAATTGTTATTTTTTTTAATGAATAAAAAACAATTTATTTATTTATTTTTTGTCTAACTTTAAAACGGATGTAACACTGAGCATACACAAATAAAATTATCAAAAAGAAATGAAATGAAAAAATTAAATTACCAACAAAATAAAGTTTTACTATCAAATCAGCAAAAAGATAAGCAACAAAGAATATAATATTTAAGAAAGAAGTCAAGAAGAAAAATATTAAAAAAACAGACTTATTTTTTTCTATTCACTTTGTGGATAACCCCAACGAGAAACAGTATTTAATTTATAAAAAAAAAAAAATTCATCTTTAATCTCTTTGTAATTCAATTTAGAGAAAATTATTCCGACAGAGAAATTAAATAAGAAAAAAAAAATAACAACTTCACGCCTTCATTGATTCATATAAGAAATAAATAAATCAAGCGCGGCGTCACAGGTCAAATGTTTATCACAACCAAAAAAATTTAATTTTTTTTTTTTATTTTAATCTCATTTTATTTTGTAAAAAAAAAAAATAAAGTAAATTAAACGCTTTTTTTTTTGTTACTTAAGAAATAACATTTTAAAGCAAGAAAAAAAATTGTTCCATCGTCAAGTTAATGAACAAAAAAAAAATTATTAACTTAAAGCAGCGAAAAAATCAAATAAATATGAAAATTACAAAAAAATGAGACCAATAACCTAAGTAACAACATACAAATGACGTCGATATTTGCTTTTTAATAAAATTTTAAGTAAATTTATTTTTATTTTCTTATAACAAAAAAAAATTTCACATAAAAGTGCGCACAAACCAGCAATTAACACACAAATAACACCGCTATTATTATTTAAAGTTAATTTCACTAACTTCCTCTTTCTCTTTAACGATACTGTTAAAAAATCATACCACACTGACTGACTATGTTGTACACACATAAGTACATACTTAATTAAAAAAAAAAATACCGATTTGAAAAACATAAATAAATATTTAGGTCTTGTCGCGGCGCGTACTTATTATGATTAAAATAATAACGAAAAAACAAAAAATGTTTTAATCAAACAATAATAATTCGTCTTTCTTTTAAAACGTGTACATATATGCATATAAATTAAAAAAAAAATGTAAAGAAGCATACCACATACACATATATGTGCATGCAAAATATTATTTCCTGGTTATTGTGTTGTCTGTACAAAAGAAATAAATAAATAAAATTTTTATGAATAAATCTTTATGACATCTCTCTACTACACACTTGTACATCGAGCAATAGAGTCTTGCTTATTTTTTCGTTATTCTATTTAAAACAATAACCAAAAAAAAAAACAAAGTAAATAATATTTTATTTTAAATAGAAATTTATCAATAATATAAATTGGACACGTTTCTTATTTATCTATATATAAAGTTTATTATTTACTATTTGCATTGCATTGCATTTAAAATTTTATCAACGTTAGAAGACAAAACATTTTAAAACAAAAATATATATGTATATCAAAATCAATTTATATGGTAAAAAAGATAAAATAAGAAACGACAAAAAAAAATAATATAAAAACTGTGTATGTGACTTAAGTCAAGGTTAGAAGAAATAAAGATTTAAATATAAAAAACGAAGAAAACAAGTCATGCATTATGCGGCCACTCAGTCAGTCAGTATTAGAGACGAAAAAATAAACAGTTTTAATATTTCAAAATAAAACTCTTTAAAAGTTCTTTAATAACTGCTTACTAAAATGAAGAAAAAAAAATATTTTAATTATTAAAAAAGTAAATATTAGAGTGACGACGGACAAACCAAACCAACCGTATGTATTATGTGATCGAGACATTTCAAAATATGTTATTGTCCAAAAAAAAAAGCACAAACAAATACCACAACCAACAACCCATAATAAAAACAAGAAAATCCAAAAGAAAAAAAGAATTGAAGAGACTATGTCAGTCTATTGAAGAAGTTTAATGGCCGAAATAAACCGAAATTCCGTTATTTTATTTATCAGAAAAAAAAAACTAAACATTAATGAGCTAATAATAATAATAATAATAACAAACATTAAAAAGAATAAAAATATATACATATATTGTGTACGAGTCCGTTGATAAAGAGAGTAAACAATTTTCTGAGTGGGAGAATGGAGAAGAAATTAAAAATTAAATAACTACAAACATAGTTTGAAGTAGTAAAAAGGCATAATAATAATTATTAACAATAAAAATAATTCTACCATCACCATTATCATCCGCTCGCTCACTCACTGTCTAACTATTATTTAAATAATTATTTTTTTTTTACATATGCTGTATTGTATGTTTTTTATTGAATTTTATTAGCCCGGTTTGGTCGTCAACAACAAAATAGCAATAGTGTTATTTTGCACAGGCAGAGTAGTAATAGCAGAGATAAATAAATGTATTTTTTTTTTTCAAATTAAGCATTGAACAAGTGAACACAACAAGTATTTTCTACTATTATTAAGAGCCGGTTTTTTAGAAATAAATAAATGTATAAAATTATTGTACATGATCAGGGGTATTTGATTTGAAATGATAAATGATAGCCAAAGCATAGCTACACTAGTTGTACTGTAATACCATACATATACAATACATGTATATAGTTTAGTCGACATCATCATAAATGTTTTAATTAAACTAGTTTTAGTTAAATAAAAACAACAAGAAGAAGAAAATTAAGCACAAAACATTAAAATTGTAAAAGAAAAAAAAAAAGACTTAAAGTCAGCATTAACATAATAATTTTTATTAAATTTATGTTATGTTATGTTATTGCAATTGTATTGTATCTATGTCATAAAAATATTAATAATTTAATAATAATAATTATGTTACTATTTGGTAGTAACTGAAAACAACATAATAAACATTGAAATTATTATAGAACCGAATAACACCGAAAAATTTATTATCAAAAAGAAAAAATACTGATAGAGTAAAATAAGTAACTACCAATACACTATTACTACAATTATTATTATACTATAATGAAGAAACTAATAAGTAATAGTAATAACACATAATTATAATAAAAAATAAGAACAACAACTCAATATTCATCGAGCTTAAAAGCCAACACAAAACAATATTAAAGACAAAATTAAATGTAATGAAATGAAATTTTCTTTGTCTTATTTATATAGTCAGCAGCATTCAAATTCATTCATCAATTTGTATATTATTTTAACGAAATAAATAGTATAAAACCCTATTTAGAATCTAATTATAATCAATTTAGAATCGTTGCACAATTATGTTTAATGTTATTTGTTTCATTATTTCCAATAAATTTAAATTGATTAAAGTATTTTTGTTTTTCTTTATTTCAAAATAGAGAATAATAAAATCCATTTGAACCCACTCACTACACACACAACAGCATAAAATTGTAGAAGCAACAGTAATACATAGTAGAGTTTAGTGTGTGCAAATTTATTTTATTTTATTTTTTTTAGTATAAATTCACCGTTACAACGAAAATATAAAAAAAAAAAAAACATAATAAAATATTTTCACAACATAATTTTAATGTTTTTCTTTTCTTATTTTTAATTTCGCACATAACTTTAATGTTATTTTTTAGAAATAAATAAGAATCCATCCACTATTATCGTTTGTTGCCTTTCTAATTTTTCTACTTGAATCAAACATATAACAATTGGCAATATTTTTTTAATTAATAACAAATAACTAAATGCCAACAGTAAGATTTATGTTGAAATTATAAAAAAATTAAATTTTTTTTTTAATAAACACAAATGACCACAATATACATGTTTATTCTTGATTTGGTCACGTAGGAATTTATGATTTATTTTTTTCCTTTTGATTCTTTGGATTAAAGAAAATTATTATATTTTTTTTTAATGTTTATCCATAAGGTAAGGTCTGTATAGTGGTAATTTTTTTTTTTCAAATAAAAATTTAAATTGTTTCTTTTTGTATAATAAAAAGGAAAGAATAAAATTAACACAATAACTTTACATACTTTACTAACAAAAAGAAAACATAAAAAGCACTTTACATGTGAAATAACATAACTTACACAAATTACATTATTTCATTTAAATTATAAAAATTATTATAATAAACAAACAAATAAATTATTTATTTCACAATCACAGTTCTTTTTTTTTTTTTTTAATGCAATAATTAATGCAACGTTTTTAATTTTCTTTAATAAAGAACATAAAATAAAAAATCTCTTCTCTCTCTCTTGTTTTTATTTTTATTATTATAATTAATATAATTATTAAAAATTATGTTAATTATTTATGTTTATGTACTTTTATTACAAACCAAAAATTAACATTATTAAAGCAAAACTCACAAAACCATTGTTTAACCAAGAATAAAAAATAAAAAAACTAACAAATTCAATCAAAAGGAACAAAAACAGAACATAAAAAATTAAAACTTCCTTTTTTTAAAAAAACTTTAATATTAAAGAAAATCTGGAAAAATCTCTTTAATTAAATTAAGTAAAAAAAAAAAAAAGAAAGAAAACTAACCAAAAAATTTAATTAAATTTTTTTTCTCTACTATTAATTAATTAATTAATTAATAAAATTATTATATTTCTTGTCTTTTGTAAATAAGAAAACCAACTACTATGAAAGTTAAAATCGCACTATTTAACTATGCTGCGCTGTTGATGAAGAGACATTGGAATGCTGTTTGAATTGTTGACGCGGACAAAATAGAAAGAGATAAATACAATACAGAGGTTTTTTATATATATAATTTTTTATATGATATTATATTCAAGTTGTATTAATTTTTGTGTTTTCTTTTTCCTTTATAATATGTTGCTTTCAAACAAAATTTTATTAATAAAATACAAAAAAAAAAAAAAAAAAATGATTTCAGTATTAAATATATGTAATGATGTTGGCTGTAAATGTTTCTTTTTTTATTATTATTATTATTATTAATGTATATTCACCACACAACACTGTATGTATTATTAAGTTAACGTCAGCTAAATGACAAGGTAAACTATATATATACATATGTTGGATATATATTTTAGTATGTTTTTTAAATTTTAATTTTATTATTATTATTATTATTATTAAATACATTTTTTAAAATAATATTTAATGTTTATGTTTTTAATGTTACTTATGTATTATTTACAAAAATACATAAAGATCTATGTATTATTTATATTTAACAAAAAAAAAAACACTATACACTGATGATGTGTTGAATATTATTGTTTCATGAAATAAAAATTCTTTTGTGGTGTATTCAGTTTAAATAAAAATTTCAATTTGTTCTCCATTGGAATAACCAACATTTTAGTTACTTAAAATTAAATTAAATTTAAAAACAGACAAGATAATATAGAAAAAGCGAAATATAGTATATGTACTAACTATTCTATATACTTTTCTTACTACCAAAAGTAAGTAACTACATCAATTTTACCATAATACATAAAAAGTAAATAAATACGAAAAATTGAAAGAAAATTTTCTACATTTTCAAAAGTAAAAATTTTAATTAATAAATCAGAAAAATAAACTTAATTAAAAAAGAAAAATAATTTTGATTGAATAATTTCAATTGTACTGTAGAAGAGCTAGCTTGTTAACTTTGAGTGTACGAAATGTCACCCAAAGCTAAATTCAATTGATTTTATTTTCGCAAAAAAAAAAAAAAAACAAAAGACATACACGCCTTCAACATTAAGAAAAACAAAAGAAAACTTCCTTTTCCAAAATAATCATTAACTGCTTTAGGCTGAGATAAAATACAAAACAAAAAAATCAAAACAAAAACACTTTTTAATATTCTACATCTTGATATTTCAATTTTTTTTTCCAGTTTCTTTTTTAATAATAAATAAAATTAAATACAAAACAAAAAAAAAATGGCAAGATTAATTTTTTGCTTTTTTTTTTTTTTACTTTAAATTTCCATTTCTCTTCCCTATTTTTTATATAAATTTTTTATTTTCTCGTTGAATAAAAAATTGTGGATGACTTTTTTCTTTTTTTTCATATATATTTTTTAATTCGCTCTGCTTTGCTTTGTTTGCACGATCTCCTGACGTGACTATATGACTGACTTTATACTTTAATCGTTTAAATAACTTTGAGTTAAAAAATAATTGTGAGAAAGATTTATATATGTTTTTCTTATATTACTTGTCATATCATTTTGTAATAATAATATTATTAATAATAATAATAATAAAAATAACAATTAGATTGAAAGAAGATGCTTTAATAAATAATAACAATAATAATCGCATGTAGTATGCACTTCCTTTTAATTTAAGATGACAAAAAAAAAAAAATAACAATAAATAAATAAATAAAGAGCATAAATATACGATCAACATATAAATTTTGCTTTTTTATCATAAGAAAAAGAAAAATGAATAATTTTTAGTAGAATTTTTTTTGCATTTTAATTGAATAATAAAAAATTATAAATATTTTTTTTCCTATGTCTATGATTTAATTAGACTAATTACAATACAACATATTATGTCTATATAAATTGTAACATATATATGTATGTATATACATTGTTCACAATTACAAACATTTAATTAAAATAACATTATTATTATTATTGCGTAATTGCAACAACAAAAAATTAACATTTTTAAAGAAAATTCATTGTTTTTTTATTTATTTTTATTCTTATTATTATAATTATTATATATAATATAATTATAATTTATTATTTAATATTTTTAAAATGCATTATTTATTAAAATGAGTCATATATATATATAAATTATCAAAGAAAATTTTTATATTCATTCATAGCGTATTAAAATAGTATAATATTTTTTTATAAATAATGATAAAAATGATAATAATAATAATAATAATTAATACAATTATTATTTATTATTAAATATTTATTATAATAATAAAATTTTCTACGCGAAAATATATAAATAAAATTTTTTTAAAATAAATATAAAAATAAATTCAAAAAAATATTTTCACTCACAATTATCCATTTATAGATATAAAATAATCATAAAATCTATTTTCATAATATTTATTTTTGTGCAATAATTATTTTTAGCAAAAGAAAAATCAACAAGAAAATATCTAATATTATGCATATAACGAAGAACGAAAGTATTATTACTCATTTAAATGGGAAAAATTTACCTTGCTTAATCATTCAATAGCAACAACACAATACAGTAGATTCCGCTTAATCGGGACACATTTATACTAGTACAATTTGTACTGATTAAGCGTATGATCCAAACAGGATTAGTGTTTTAAACAAAAATACATATGATTGTAGCAATGTAAATAATCACCCAAACTGTCCCAAGGATTAAACAAAATATTGTCCCGATAAAGCGAAGTAAATTGGTGTTATTTCCTTGATTTTATTCTTTAGTATTTGTCTCAATTAACCGACTGTCCCGATTAAGCAGCTGTCCCGATTAAGCGGAGTCCCGATTAACCGGAGTCCCGATTAAGCGGAATCTACTGTACTACTTACTTTCAAAAGAATAATTATTTAACAGAAAAAAGAAAAATTAATAAATTTAAATAAATAAATACTGAAAAAAATAAAAATGTTTATTTTAATTTTCATTTTTCCTTCTATCTTTTTCAATTTTACCACCCAATGATACGGTTGTAGTAATAAAGAAAATCATTTTCCTATTCAATTTTATTTATATAATAAAAACGAAGAAAAACCAAAACACAAGCAAAACACAAAAAAAAAAAAAAAACTTTATAAACAAACAACAAACATAATTATTATATTATCTGGCATTACCAGAATACTTTTTATGTTTATTTTATTATTTTATAAATAATCTAACTCAATATGTAAATGTTAATGTTAAATGAAAAACATTAAAAGAAAAATTTAATTTCTTTTTACCTTTGCTTGTTATATTCTTTCTTTTGTATTAATTAGCTGCGAAAAACATTTCACTATTACTGTGTGTTTTTGTGAAGAAGTAATTTCCAAAGTCTAAAAAAAAATATACCACAAATATGAATTTTTCTTCCTGTTGCTATTGCTGCTTCTTTTCCAAAGATTTTATTTTTCAAAATTATTTTTTACAAATTATTGAAAGAATTACAATCAATATTTCTTCTTCGACTTTTTCTTTTTCCTTTTATTTTTTTCAAGAAAGAATGTACAAAAATCAAAAAAAAAATTCTACTAAAATCGAAAATTAACAAATGGAATGTTGTTAAAGCAACCAAACCGTACATTCTCATATTTTTTTTCATTTCTTCTTTCTGTTGTAAAACCAGGAAAAGCAAAAAAAAAAAAAAATTAAACGATAGTAATTCATTATTATTTAAAAACAAAGTAAAACAACACCAAAACAAAAATAAAGCAGCGAATAAGTAATAAAAACGAACGAATGAACGAACATCATCATGAAAAATATAAACAAAAAATTAATATTATTATTATTATTTAGATCAAACGAAATAAGTAAAGACAACAATGTCGATCATAATGATATCGAATGTTAAAGAAGTGCTGGAACAGAAAGCAACAGAATAAAATAAAATAACCGAATAAATATATTAATAAAGTTAAAGATTGATGGAAAAAAAAGAAAAATCAATCAATGAATATAATAAACATACAAGACCTGACACAACAACCTTGTATTCAGGTAATTCTAATAAACAGTTAGATTCTGGAAAAAATAAAACAACAGAGAATTTATATATACATAGTAAGGTAGTAAATAAGTTATTTAAAGGTAATAACAGCAGCAGCAACAGCAAAAGCATCAAAACATAATAATTTTGTATTCTGTTTTAGTCAGTATTATGTTAAACAAAACAAAAATACAAACAAACACCACAACAACTTGTTGTTTCATTATAAAAATGTTTATTATTATTATAATTATTATTAAAATAATAATATTAATAATAATAATAATAATATATGTTAAACGTTACACATATGTGTATTTTTCTATTTTTCTTTCTTAAATTAATTTTCATTATATTCAAAAATAAACACATCAAATAAAAACACACTGTTAACAATTTACCATTATGCTGCATAAATATACATAAAAATTAAAATAAACTAGACAATAAAATAATAATAATATTAATAAAAAATAAAGAAACATTGTTATGTTACATATAAAATTGAATTAAGTAAGAGTAATGGTATGTATTTGTTAAGGAAGACACAATCAACACAGTACAGTATAATTCTTATGTTAAAATTAACAACAATATATACTTAAGATTAAAATCTACTAAAAATTCTAAATAAAAGAAAATAATAGAATTTTTGTAAATGGTTATGATTATTATTATTTAACGTTAAGTGAATAAAATGATATGAAAACGTACAAACATAAAAAATAGACAAATTATGTGTCATCAAATACATATTAATTAAAATAATAATAAAATTCCCCTCTAAAATAAATCATTTAAATATAATATTTGCATTTTTTAAATATAAAATTTATTAAATATTTAAAAATCACCAATTAATTCAAGATAACTATAACACAGTAAGTCAAGTCAGCCCAAAGTAAATTAATGTTTGTGCTTTAAAATTATGCAATAAATTTATTTAAAGCTTTAAATTCGTCTCAAAAAAATAATAATAATCAAACTTAAAAAAAAAACAAAATTAAATTGAATTAAATGAATAATTAATTAAACAAACATGTTGATCAATATTTATTAGTCATATTTATATTTTTAGTTATTATGAACAACAACATCATATCGCATATACAGTATTAAATTGTTTTCTTTTCAAAAAAATCATCAATTGATTAAAATATATAAACTCAATTTTATTCAATAATAATAAAAAATATAAAAACATTTAAATAAATAACATTAATCATGTGATTTATATGAATAAATGAATGAAATTTACAATCAATTAGCGATATTCAACCCAATAAACTGTGCAATGTTTAGCCTATATATTTGCCGAGAACTCATATTCACAGTAAAATTTCTTTTCTAATCAGAAGTACACTGCTCTACATTAACAATGTTTATATTTATATCTTATGTTTTGGCATAATTTTGTGCAAACATTTATTATTAATCACTTCAATGCCACATATTTATTCAGAAATGCCAAAATTTTATTCAAAGAAAGAAAAAAATCCAAAAGTAAAAACTGCAGCTGCTTATAATAAACAAAATGTTTCTTAGTTTATATTTTTAAAAACATAAGAATTGCATATTACATATATGAATTAAGAATCAAAGCAGCATAAAATATTTGTTAATGGGACTGACGTCATCATTCATTCATAGAAATTGAAATAATCAAACAGCAACAACAAAAAAATGCATACAAACAATCAGTAAATGTGTCTGTTTATTGTGTGACAAACATAATATGTATATAAAAAAAAAATTATTTATAACAAACAAAACCACAAAACAGAGATAAATAAAAAACGCGGTTCAAGAAAATGATTAAATTAAAAAGGAAAAAAATATATATAAATTCACAATAATGAAAATAGAAATTCATTCGCAATAAAACGCAAAATTTTCATCTCTACTGTCAACGATCCTGATCGTTGTTGATTGTTGACGTTGACGATGGGGTTATAATATGTGACTGTACGCGAGAGTAAGTAAAAAAAACATGAAAATTATAACAAAAAAAGCAAAAACTACCTGTTGACGGGATAACCCAAATATTTGTCGCGCGATTACACTTCAATTATTGGCATTTATCCAATTTTTGTATATATATATATATTTTCTGAGACATCATCAGAATAGCAGCAGACATAAAATAAGAAAATATTTTCAGACATAAAATTGCTAAGACGATGTTCTTCTTCTACTACTACTACTTAGTATACTTTATTATATTTTATTTTTACTTGTATTTCTAAAGAATTTTAAACAAGAAAATTTATTGTTTTTACAATTAATTCATAAAATTTTTTACTTAAATAATTATTAAAGACCGAAACGAAGAAACATGCATACATATATTTCAAATGTATTTTTCTTCTTCCATTTTTTTTTGCAATACAAAGTAAACCACCCAGTAAAACAAAAAAAAATATTAAATACTTTTGACATTTATTATTTCATAAATTTTCTTTAATTTAATTGTGAATTAACATAGAAAATAAATTGCATGCTTAATGATTATCCATCATAGACAAAGATGTCACAATTTTGTAATCATTTCTTTTATTATTTTATACAAAATTATATATATATATATATATTAAAAAAGCAAAAATTATTGCCGCGATAATATTAACGATAAAAATATGAATGACAGCATCCACCAACGTAAGTAAAATTTATTCTTTCTTTTTTATTTCTATTTTAAATTTATTTATTATTGTCATTGCATTGACACATTACATATTATATCAAAAACAGTAGTAGTTTGTCGTCAGTACTAAAATTATTATAACATAATAAAGAAATATATAAAAAAATTTCTTTATGCATGTATAGTAATATTATGCAACATAATTATAAAAATATATTTTTATAATAAAAACTGTACATTGTTGCATAGAATAACGCAGTCACCATAACCAAAGAAAACGCAATCAACGTATAACGCATATCAAAATGTATATAATTTAAGCGCAGAATAGCGACCGACAGACAGACAGACAGCCACAGACAGACAGTGTGGCAAAATTAATAAAACATAATAAAAAATAAGACAATTCAACAACAATAACAGCAACAGTAAAAAAAACCACCCACATATTGTATATATAGTAAAAATATATAAGAAAATAAATAAATATTAATGATGTCGTCTTTTTGACGCGTATAAATCAAATCATATTATCATCGTAATAAAGAAAATTTCTACAGCATTATTTATATTTTAATAATTTAATAAAAGCAGCATATATATGCTGTACATACATACTATATTATTTATTTTTCTTTGAACTCAAAACGCAAAATAAATATGCAAAGATTATGTATGTGTAATGTTTGTAAGATATGTAGAAAAATATATTTTTAAAGTCAATAGGATATTTAAATATTTATAAAAAAAAACATAATTAAATAAATACATAATTTGACATTTGAAAATAATTAATTAATTAAAAATAATAAATTTTATTTCATTAAAACGCAAAACAATAACAATTCAACGGATAAAATTTCTTTAAATTATTTTCCATCAATTTGATCGTGGTAAGCATCATCACATGTCAACGACTTTATTTATACATTTTTTTATCAATATTATTATTATTTATCGGCATCATTTATACATTTATTTTGCAATAATTAAAAATAATTTTTTAACATAAAGTAAATAAAAAAAAACAGTCAAAAAGGTGCATTCAACTTTCTTTATATCGAGAATTAAGTGTTTTCTCTTCTTTGGCATTATTTTTTTTTTTTTGCATAATGTTTGTTTACTTTTTTTAAATGCTTTATTGGTGAATTTAAGGTTTAAATAATTTATTAAATTAATTAATAGTAATAAATTTAAATTTAAATATTCTTAAATAAATTAAACACTTAATTAAAGCATAAAAAAAAAAGAAAACATTAAAAATTTTTATTGATTTATTTTTATCAAAATAAACTATTCAACATTGGGGGGTTAGTGTATTTTCTCTTGTTTCTCATATGATTTTTAATTAATAAAAATTATTTATTTTCTAATATTTAAGAATGACATCATATGTTTGTGCGTACAACATTTATGACAATAATAATTTAAAGCATAAGATGTTTGTTGTTAAGAAAAAATGAATAAATTTTTTTTTTTGGTTGAAGGTTATACAAGAGATTTTTTCGCTTTTTTATTTTTGGCAATTTAAATATATTATTTAAGCGCTTTTTAATATTTATTTCGCTATTTTATTTACTCTTAAATAATTTATATATGTATGTATAGAAAAATCTCCAAATAATTTTTTTTATATATTTTTTCATTAATATTAAATGCATAGAAAAATAAAAAAATAACGCGTAACGAAAACCACACAAAGAAAATTCAATTGAAAGTAATCAAATTTCAACAAATAAATAATAATATTTTATTTTTTTATTGTAACATAAAATAATGACAATTAATAATATTATCTGCGGCCGCGACACCATCACACAAACACAGTGGAATTATTATTTAATTTTTTATTTAAAAATAATTTTCGTTTAAAGCAAAAAAATATTAAACAATTTGACAATCAGCAAAGCGAAACTTTCCTGCAATTAATTTGTAACGTGTCGTTAGATTATAATTATTATTTTTATTTTTATTCTCGTTTATTTTCAATGTTCTAAATATTTATAATAAAATAAAAATATATTTTACCTGTCTGTTGGCGTTGTTAATGTAATAATAATAATAATTATTATTATTAATATTATTATTTAATAATTTTAAATTAAATTTAAATAATCAAAATAGCAAAAAAACAACTAACTATTCTAACTACCAACAAGGTAAATTCAAATTTGAGGTTTTTTTTTAGATAAAAAATAAATTATTTAACAAAAACATAATATTAAAATTATGTAAATTTTTAAAAGACTTCAAAAATTAATGTTTTATTAAAAACAACGAAAAAGTCAAAAGCATAAAGGTGTGGCGCGTTTATTGAATTTTTCGATTAAAAATCTCAAAAATAAAAATCGAGAATTTGGAATCATTAAGACAATTTTATTCTTTTCCCTGTTTCGCAGCAATAATCTTAATCAATAGTCGCCAATATTAATAACAAAAATAAAAATACACACAATTCGGTTTTAACAGGGTGGATACGTTTCCGACAAAACCGTGCATAAAAAATAAACCGTGTAAAAAATGACATGAAGACAAAAATGACATTCGCTATCATCATCGGGTATTAGTTCTACGGTTTCCTAGACCGTGTTCAGCCAAAATCGTGTCAAGACAGATTTGGGTGTATAAATATTGTTTTTAAAGTTGATAATGTCATTGACCAGCAGTTTAAAAGTCACAATTATTCGCAATAATTAAAATTATTAATAATTTTGATCCCGATAATGATTATACGAAAAAAGCACCAAAAAAAAAAAAAAACGCCAAAAAATCTATTTAAAATTACAAAATTCTATTTTTATAAAATAATAATAAATTAATTTAAATAAAATCGCGTCGTGCCCCTACCCCACTTAGTGATTATTTTACACAGGCAAAACAACAAATAAATAAACACACGTCAGGTAAAATTAAATTGATACTTTTTTTTTGCAAATGTGTCATCAGTTTAAAAAAAAAAAAAATTCCCCAAAAACAATAATTGTCATAATAAATGAATAAAAAATTAGCATAATATAAAAAAATAATAATGACAACGTATAGTTTAATTTGTAACACGTATGCGCGCATGTAATTAGTACAATATAAGGTAGTTAGTCAGCCGCCAAACAACGACAACAGAGTTTTCTATAATAAATAAAATTTAATAAAATTAGCAACATAAAAATATTCTACACATAATATTTTTTATGCTATTTAAATGAAAAAATAAAAACAATTATTTCCTTTACAGTATCTGTGTGTTTATTTTTGTAAGACAAATACATTATTAACCAAGAATTAAGAAAACTAAATATTTAAAAGATAAAGAAAATATTTTTATTAAAGAAAATAATTGAATAATGGAGAAGACAACACATAACGATACATACATATAAAACAGTGTCAAAAGAGCGACTAATGTAACACATAATAAAGCGACAACAAAAGTAGCTATATATTGATACTAAGTTCCGTTTTATAATCCGGAAGTAACAAACTACAATACAAAGTTAAAAAAAAAATAAATAAAATATTTAATTATTTTTATTTAAGATTAATTATAATTATAAGCATGTAACAACATCGTGCATTAATTATAATTATAAATAAAATGTCATCAAAAGTATTATACAAAAATGTTTTGATTTAATCCTTATTTTGTTTTCAATAAATAAATAAGAAAACATTCTACGGATGTAAAATAAAAAATTTCATTTAAAATATTTATTTTTCCTGATTTTATAGAAAGTAAAAGAAAATTTATTAAAGAAATTTTCCTTTTCACCAACTATGTATAATTAATCAAAAAGAAAACAACGCTAAATCCTAAAGAAATTTATGTTTAATAATAATTAAATTGTTCGCCTACACAGAGCTATGTACTATTATGTATTTCTTATATATACATTAGTGTATTGACAATTTTAATAATTACTAAAGAAAAAGTAATTAAAACAAAAAATTTTAATTATCTCTTTTTTATTCAAAACCCCCGATTTATGCGATTATTTAAATTTTAAAATAAAATAAAAATACGTATTTGGTTAGTTTACTTCACACATTTTCATTGCTCCTTATAATTAAAAATAAATTATAATAATAATAATTATTATTATTTATATGGCATTAATTTTGATTTTATTATCGTAAACCTATTATTATTATTATTATAATTATTTTTATTGCAAATATTTACTTACATTGTAGAGTATGACAAATATATAATTTTTAATTAAAAAAATTCATACAAATTTAAAGAAATAAATTGTATTATTGCCAAATTGTACGATAATAAAAAAAAGAAGAAAAATGAAAATTGGCAAATAACTGATTTAATAGCAATAAATAAATATATAAAATTTAATTAAATAATAAATAAATAAATAATAATTTTTTAATCATTCAATGTACATTCTATACCGACCATTTTTTTGCATTTTTATTTTTGCTTTAATAAATAAAAACCAATAATAATAATTAAAAGCGCAACAAAAAAAAGTTATATATATTTAAATAACAAAAAAAAAAAAGTAAATAATCAAAACAAAGTTCAGAAAGAAAAAATAAAATTGCGAAAAGAAATAGAAAATACAATCCATATATAGGGTGATCAAATAAGATCTATATATTTTTCAATAAAAATAAGCACTATGCTGTTTAAAAATTATATAGTACTTATTTGATCACCCTATATATATATATATATATATACATAAAACAAAACAGTACAGTGGTTAAAAGTATTTCAATTATTCTCTGCAAGTAAATAATAATTTTCTTTTCTTTTCTTCTTCATCTTATTTATTATTATTATTATTTCTTTGATACAGTATATATTTATATACATAAACTGTCTTTAAGAAGCCACCATCATCATTTTCGCCATCAGCATTTTATATCATTGTATTTTCCAAGAGGAATTAACTAACATATCATTTCACAAAGTTATACATATATATATATAAATACCAAATATGTTGTAATTGTAAACAATAAAAATACAGATAAACTTTCATGATTTGTATTAAAGAAAAAAGAAAATGTAAGTTTTTTTAAAGCATTAAACTTGTATTGAATTTTAATACACTTCTGCGTAATTGTGTTAAATATTATTTTATTTTATTATTTTCATTATTTCGTTAAAGAAATAAATTTATTTAAGAAAATCAGCTTAAAGTTTAATAATACAAATATATATATATAGCAAATGAGCCAAGTAAGCAAACAAACAAAGAAAGAAATAACTTACTTAAGATATGGTTTATGTCTTGGGATCACTATATAGGTTGATAACCTTTTCAAGAATTTCTTATAAAAACCATTTGTACATGTAGTTGTTCTGTTATAAATTAAATTATCTGTACATTAAAATACCGAGAGAAAGAGAAGCATAAAGAAACATAAAAGTTAATATTAACCAATTTAATATGTAATTTATTTTTTACATACAGTAGAGATTCATTGCAATGAAAATTGTTTCATTTTATCGAAAGACTCGATAACTAGACTTGTTAAGAAATGACGTGATTTTAAGATATTCTGCTTAGCACTGTTCTATCTACTTATTTTTATAAAATAGAAAATTAATTTACATACAAATGAATATAGATTTTTTCTTTCATTAATTTAATAAACACGACAAACAGACTATATCTAACCAAACATCACGACCATATTAATGTTGATGATCCGATCCGATCTGCAAGTGTGTAATTTTCAATAGAGTAGAGAGAAAGAAAAACTAGTAAATAGAAATTTTATTATTTATTTACATAATATTTAAAAAAAAATAATTATTTAATACCGAAAAAATAAGGTAACATAATTTAACCACCAAAAAACTAATGAATATTCGTGTAAATACTCTTGAGTAAAGAACAAATATAAAATTAACGCAATTTTGAATGGAATTTTTATATATTTTTCTTTTTCTCATATATTTATATATTTACAGTTAAAGCGTAAAAATACAAAACCAATAATTGATTTTCGTGTCATTTAATTAGATTTTGGATTCTTTATTTTTTTGTATGTGAAAATAATTTGCAACATAGTTAGATATGTTATTCAATAAAATGAATAAAGTATGTTATGCAAAAATTGAAATACAAAATTAAATTTAAATTGCAACAATATTGAAAAGAGTTAAAACATTTTTATAAAAGCAGAGAATAAAACGACAATAAAATCAATTAAAATTCGCGGTAACATTGTACGATAATTTGGACTACAAACACTTAGGTTAAGGATTCTGTTCTTATTCGTCGCAATCAGTTTTAACTATGAAAATTCAGGATAAATTTAATGTAATGCTTTAGCGACTAATGAATTCTCCACAATTAACACATGATCTACGGGTGACGACTACGGGCTGTTTTTCTAGAAACTCGCACAATTCGAAAGTTAAAATAAAAAGTTTGATTATTTTTTGTATTAAAGGGAATAAAAAAATGACAAAAGCTAGTTCTAGTCGTTTACCATTAGTCGACAAACCGAACTAGTAACCCGTCGATCGTGTGTTAATATTGTGAGCAAAGCAAGGAAGACATTAATTAAAAAAACAATAAACAAATTAATTAAAATAACTTTTATTTGTTATTGATTCTTGCAAAAAAAAAAAAACAATGCAAATTATTTGTGCAACAAAAAAATAAGCATAGACAAACATTGTAACAATCAGTAAAATTTAAATAAAAATCGAAAAAATAATTACAATATGTCGCACATACATTAAATTTAATAAATTTAAAGTTTTCTTAAAGTTTTTAACAAAAACTGTTTTTAACTGATTTTAAAATGGAAAAAAATTTAAATATTTTTTCTTAACTTTTTCTACCCATAGAATGTAGAAAATAAAACAAAATAAATTTATTAATTAAATCATAGACATGCATCCATATATATGCGCTGTTTTAACATTATTTTTTATTCAGAAATAAATTTCTACACATACAATGTGTTACGTTTTTAATAATAAAAATTATTCTAAGGAGAAATATACATAATTTATGTATTCAATACGACAGACAAACGATAGAAATAAATAATAATAATAACAGAAAAACAGTTCTTAGAAACAAGAAAATGAATAAAAAACCAAAATTGATAAAAAAAAAACAAAATTAAATAGAAAAATTTAATTAAAAATTACAAAAAAAAAAAAAATAAAAACAAAACGAAACATAATTGATAACCTTTCAACTTTGTCAAGATAGATGATGATAATTCAATTTTTTTTTTTCCATTTAAAATAAAAATTAATATACATATTTACAAAAGAAGAAAATCTTATTCTTATTTTTTTTTTCAATTAAAAAATATAACGAAAAATTTTCATTTTTACTTTAAAAAAACATAAAATTTGTGTAAAAAATTATTTATTTAATGTAAATTGTTAAAAATTTATTCTTGAAATGCAAACTCTCTCATATAGAAAAATAAATAAATAAATAAATTTAAGAGCGAAAAAATAAAAACTATAATTATGTTATTATTACCATAAATTGTTATAAATATATCTATACGCTGATGATGACGTAAATTATGTTAAATAATACACTTTTTGGCATTAGAGATTTTCATTATTTATTTTCTAAACACAAGTAATAGTAATAATAATAATAATACACAAATAATCCAGATGTCTGGATAATAAAAATAAATAAAGAATAACTTCTATAAAATCAAAAAGGCAGAAATAATAAAAAAATATTATGTTAAAAAGGCAGAGAGCATAAACATTATGAATACAAATTTTAAGTGATAATTTTTTTTCTTTTTTGTATTTTGTCGGCACTCTTTGCTTTAAAAATAACAAAAAAAAACACATACAAAGGGCAAAGTACGAATACCGTTTATCGCAAAAAGTAGTAATTTTTTAAGCAAGAAAAAAGCTACAACATAATAAATTTTACAAAATCCATTTCCGCATAAATGAGGTCTCACTGTAATGTAATTAATTTTTTTAATTTATTTAAACAAATCGGATATGAAAAAATAATTTCTTATCAAAATTCTTCGAAAATAAAAAAAAAACAACAAATTGCGTATTATGTTTTTTATTTTATCGAATAACGTCATTAAGACAGGTAATTTTATTTTGATAATTTTTGTAAAAAGTTAAAAAAAAAAAGAAAACGAAAAAAAAAATTAATTACTGATACAACGTTGGTGGGCTGGTACAACTACAACTACAACTAAAACATAATTAATTAATAAATAATTAAAAATATATAAAGAAAATTATATCCTTGATAAAGGAAAATCACAAGATAAACTATCTACTATTTACAGACAAACTAATCTATAATTATTGAAAATGCAATCGATATACAGGCTAATCAATACAATTTTATATAAAACAAATTTTCCACTTGTGTATTTTTTATGTGGGTGTTTTAATGCTATTATAATATTACCACCTGCTGTTCATACGTGTTTATATATTACACCTTTGCTGTGGTGTTTAATCCTTTTTTATCTCGATACTAATTTTTGTAATAATTTAAATATTTAATCATTTTTAATAAATTCAAGAAAAAAATATTACCCAAATGTATATGCTTTTCTTTAATTAATTACCGTATTTTAAGGTCTATAAGACGCATCTCAAATTATAAAAAGATTTTTAGAAAAATATATTGTAAAAGCTATATAATATTACCTTCGGTCCATAAGACGCACACAAAATTTGAGTTCATTTTTTAAAGTAAAAAGTCGCCTCTTATAGTCCGTAAAATACGGTATATGACATTCTTAGATACTTTAATCAAATAAACAAAGACTTAAAAGTTTTTCTTCGTTACTCATTGACATACATGCATTGAAATACATGCAGTCACTGTGTTTTTCGGACTATAAAACGCGCTTTTTTACATAGAAAAATGATTTCAAATTTCCAAAGATAACATTAATATATTTTTCTAAAAATCATCTTATAAATTTCAAGTGCATTGTGTATCGTTAGGCGCATCGTTCAGTCCATAAAATACGATAATTATGCGAAAATTCTAAATAATCATAAATTAACAATTTTATTGCGCTTTATTTATTATAAATTTTCAGAAATAAAATTTTATAAATAATAATTTTAAGTAATTTTAAGTAAGTAAGTAATCCAAACAGCCAACTTGTTTAAATAATATGAAATTACAACAGAGCTGATAATTTTTATTTATGTATATTTAGAAAAGTTGTAGATAGCAAAGGTGGTCTATATAACTGTTTATTTATTATATAATATTAATAAAATACATACATACAAAAAAAAAATTGCAATCTATCAGTCATCCATAGGCGAACAGATGGTTCATTTAACATGCACAAAATAAACATAAATTTGTTCGATAAGCGATAATCAAATGAAAATTTATGCAAAATAAACTGCGAAATTTAGAGTAAATAAATTAATTTTTAATTTTTTTGATTTTAAATAAAACATTTTTTTTTAAGATAAAAAAATTTATATATTTCGCTGTTAAATCAATTAACAAATGAAAAATAAAATAAAATAATTGTATTTGTATTCTGTTGGCAAAAAAAAAAAGAAGAAACAACAAACCATTCATAATACACCAATCCCTTGATTTACGCAGTATTTTTTTTTTACACGGTTTCACTTTAATGCGATCAAAAAAATTATACAATTTGAGCTTATTACTTCGTTTATCCATCTCATTCATATATTCTTTGGATTTTTTACGCAATTTCAATTTATGCGTGTTTCTGCGCAACATAATCTACCGCGTAAATGAGGAAGTTACTATTATTATTATAAAACATTTAAATATTTATTTAATAATAATTTTATATATAAATTTTAATTCTATTAAAAACAAAGCACGACAAACTTCGTAAATTATGTACTAAACACTTGACTTAATTACATAAAAATATTATCAGATAAAAAAGACAAAAAAAAAAAAAAAAACATAATTTTTTAAAGCATTAAACATAAAAAAAAAACATATATTTGTGTAAAAAAAAACACAAAATAATAATAAAAAAATTTAATTGATTTAATAAATTTCAAAAAACAAAAAAAAAATTCATTAAAATTTTATGTCGCGGCGCAATTGGTATAATAATTGTGACGCCACCAAAAAATTAATACCAGCCAATTGGTGGTAATAAAATATTATCTCATTTTTTTTTTTTGTGTTTTTATTATTTTGCATAATTTAAATAATATTAGTAATAAAAATGAAATGAAATGAAAAATAAAGTATAATAATAATAATGATAAACCATCATTAAAATAAAATCGCTAAAAATACTAAATTAAATATAGTCAAATAAAGAGGCAAAAAAGCTGATAATCAGTAATCAGTAAAATCGCAATGTCTTACTGTTAAATCCACTTGGATTTTGGTGTTTTATTTTTTTTTTTTTTGTACTTTATAAAAATCATTCAAAATCACACAAAAAAGAAAGACAAAAAGCAAAAAAAAAAAAACAGCGAAATTTATGTAAATGTAATTTGTCTTAGGCAAGGTAGCAAAATTTTTATTTTTCTTTCAGCTTATAGATAATTAGTTTCATAATGCAAAAAAAAAGAGCAATACAACACAGCATAGAAATATTATTCGCAATGAAAAACTCTATAACTTAATTTATTGATTTCATCACAAAAAACAATACGAGAGCGAAAAGAAAAAACATTGAAAAGGTTCAACAGATAATTGGAAAAATTAAAGGCAAAAAAAAAGTATTTTCATTTAAGTAAAAAAAAAAATAAATAATTAATTAAGAAAACAAATAACCTAATGAGAGAAAAAATAATAAAATAAAAAAACCACCACGACAGACAGTTGATATTAAAAATAAATAAAAAGAAAGTAAATCCTAAATAATTTATTTATTACGTAAAGTTTTTTCTTAAGTTGAGAGGAAGCGGTAAAAAAAAAGCCACAGTTAGAAACACGAATTTATACATAATTTTCCTAAACATCAATTTAATGCTCAAAAGAAAAAAATACTTAAATTACAAAATTCTAATCTAATAACAGAAAAAAGTCACAATTTTCCATTAAAATAATAAAATTTAAATTTATAAATGTGTATGTGGCAATGGCAGCAACAGTGTTTATTGCATCATTTTTTTTTTTTTGTATAATAAAAAACGGCAAAAAAAACATAATTATGTAATAACAATTTATGATTATTTATACTAAAAATTTAAATACAATATTTTTGGCATAAAATTAAATATTAACGTGAGTTAAAGTACCTAAATAAGATACAATGTACTACCGTACTGTAAAACAATGTCTAATTTCTGCAGCTTCTCTTACACAAAATAGATAAAAATTATCCAAAATAACCGTTTTGTCCATCAACAAAGAGTCTTTTTAAAATATACAAAAATTAAATAAATAAATTTCTCTTTAATTAAATCTGTCAAATAAAATTTCTATCAAAATGTCAATTGCATAATTCAGGTGGTAATTATCTATTCACTATATATATATTATTTAATCAGTTATTATTTCGATGCAACAACAAACAAATCAATAAAACATATAGCTTTCTCGACCCTAATTAATATGCTGCTGCTGCTGCTTATTACGAGTTAATTTTTTCTCGTATTTTTCGTGACATTTTGGCATATGGAAAGTGACTTAAGTGAAAGATACACAAAGCAATGCAACGAAGCAAACATTATAACAAGAAAAAATAATAATAAACGTTTTTAATGACGAATCACTATAAGTTTTAATAAATGTATTTATTAAATTGCCAACATGAACCTTATTTACGTTGTTTATTCATTTTCATAAAGAAAAAATAAACCTTTATTTTAGTCGTTTTTTATAAGCGTTTCTTTTATTTATTTATTTTTTTTTTTTTTAAATAATAATTATTGCAAATTTGCAACTCAAGTAAAAATAAAATAAAGAAAAAATAAAGCATATTGTTGTTAAAATGTATGTTCATTTTAAAGTGAACGTTTAAATTTGCCATATAGAAAGAGTTTTATATTCATAAAAATTTTTATTATTTTATGTTTATGATGAAATTTTTATGAAAATTTATTAACAAATAATAAAAATAATAAAGAAAACTCACGTTTTGTTTTCTTTCTGTTTTTTTTTTTCTTTAAAATCATTATCCATGTCACATTAGAATTAAAAATTTTTCTTATGTAACAAAACAAACAGCAAAAAAAGCATAAATTAATAATTTTGTACACAGGTAATGCTTGTATTACACGAATGATTACTGATTCCGTTACTGAAATCATTATTGTCTAAAGGAAAAACCATCGTTATATTGGTTGCTAGTAAAATAAGCTATTAAAATAATCAGTTTTACTAATTACAACCTAATTAAACATACACATAAGAACATTATTATGTAAAATAAATAAAAATCATGCAATTACGTAAAGGAAAATAAATATCCCCGAAATAAGCACAAAATTACAATAAATCACCTCAGCAAGTACCAGTAGTTTTCAACGATAAAGTGATAAATTTAAATTTTTCACAAAAAAAAAAAATAGAAAATAAATCAAATTCTATTCATGGAAAAAAGGAGGAAAAAGGGGCAAAAATAATTTTAAAATTTCTTTTATTTTTCCTTAAAATATTCCTCATTAAATATTCATAGAGATTTTACAATAAGAACGTAAAGGTATAAAAAAAAAAAGCCGGAAGTAAAATTATACAAAAATTTACACAAGAAAAAGGATAGTAAAATTTAATTATGCAAAATTTATTAGCATCGTGAAAAAATCTGGAAACTAGTGCATATTTAATGTAATCGAAAAACATAACACAAACAAACAAACTTTTCTTTTAAGGTAAGAGTGGAGATGAGGTTACTCTTTTTTATTTATTTCCACCTAGATTTATTCTTCTTTCTTTAGATTCCTTTAGATATATATATATTCTGTTTAACAAATTCATCCACCTACGCTGACATTAAACCGTCATATTTTAAACTCTAAGCCAGCAAGACACCCCACCAACCAACCAACCAACCAACCAAACACATAAATATTTCTTTTTATTTTTTTATTCAAATTTTCATTTTTCATCATTTTATTTTACAAGAAAATAAAATTACCAAAATTTGTGTACCAGAAATCATAAATAATATCAACTAAAGTGTATTTACCTGACTAGTAAAACGTTAATAGAAGATTGATAATGGCAAACAGCAAAGAAAAGAAATAAATTTGTGACCTTATCAGAAAAAAAATAAATAAAGAATTCAATGATAAAAAAAACCCACAATCAACACCTCAGCCATCGTCATCAGTGATCTTTTTAAATGTCACGAAAGAATTATTATTTTTTTCGTTTACATTAAAACCTACAATTAAATTAAGACAGAAAAATAAATGAGAAGAAATTAAATTAAATTAAATGGACGATAATAGACGACGTTAACATTACAAGAGGCTACGACCTTGTACGTTGCCAAGGTGGACAAAGCAACAAACATTTGTTGTGACTCATTAAAAAATAAACGCTAAAATGATTTTTTATTTTTTAAATTTATTTATTTATTTATAAATTATCCAGATAAAAAATTGTGGTCAATATTTGTTTAATTTATCTTTATTTTTTATTTCATGAATGAACATTTCATTTCCGTTTATTTACTTGTTTTTAGTTGTTTACGTGATCAATCTATATGTTCATCACACATTTAACAACAGCACGAAAAAGTATTATTATTATTAATAATAATAATTATGCATAAACTACGAAACTCAACACAAAAAAACTGTCATATTAATCATCTATTTATGTTTGTAGTAAAATCAACATATATTGTTTCCCAAAATAAAGTAAAAGTGAAGCTTTTTTTACAGTAAACGATGATACAAGAAATGCAGAAAAATTCACTTTAAATACGAGAATAAAATTCGTTAAAATTATTGACCGTAGTAGCTGCTGCTTTCTTTACACGACAAAAAAAATTAATTCGAAGAAAGTGTGAGTAATTTCAACCTAGTATAGTAGCTATCTTTAAATTTATTGAACGATACAACAACAGGTAAATTTATACACAAAAGGTACAGTTTCAAGTTTCATCTTAAAAACTGTTAACCCACTAACGGGAATTAAAACCAGGATCAGTGTGGTAAAGAAAGATTATTATTTTTAATTAAAATTGTATTGATTAAATAATTAAAATTTAAGAATAAAAAAACATAACCTACAAAAAAGGTATAAAAGATTCACCTAAGTGACATCCAAATGGATTAAATACAATAACATAATATTGATTATTTACTATTTATTTCTACAAATAATATTCCTTTTTTTAATCATATTTATGTTGTTTCTTAAACTGTTTTCCCAGAAAAATAATATTGTGTCACCGATTTTTAATGCAAAAAAAAAAAACAAATAATAAATAATCAAATTTTTCATGCTTCTGTTGCAATAAACATTGGTTAAAAAAATAAATTATTTTTTTATAATTATTTTTACAGTTAAATAATTTCTATTTTATTTATTACTTTTATTATTATTATTAAATTTATTTAAATTTCTATACACAAATATTTATTATATAAAAGATTGTATGTAGTATATAAGCAGAGTTAATTAATTATTTAATCCGTAACAGTTTTTTTTTTTTATACTTTTTCCACCACATTTATTAATTTTTATTTTATTATTTATCAAACATTTGCTTCACTACACTGTTTATAATTTTTTTTCTTTTTTTTTTTGCAATTACAATTATTATTATTATTACAATAATAATGTTACATATTTATTGTAATAATAAAAATAAAATAAATATATAGAAACAATAGAAATTGTTGAACTGAATTATATATATATCTAATATATTATCTATTTTATTATCTACTTTTGTTATGAGACGAAACCAATTGAATAGTTTAATGACACATAGCCATCCATGGATGTATAGTATAAGTTTAAATCACGGAAATTACCAGCAATTATTTTAATAGCAAAAAAAAATAAATAAATAAATAAAAGAGAAAATCGTTACTACAATACCAGTAAAGTGAATAAAAAAAATCATCGCAAAAAACATCATAAAGGAAATTCATATAATTTCAATTTGATATACTTAACCGTTAGCAATACTTTTGTATTTGATATTCATCATCAAAAAAAAAAAATCCTTTTAATAATCAAATGTCAAAAAAAAACATAATTAAATAATAATTATTAATTAATAATTAGTAAATAGGCGCGCAAATACATAAAAGAATATATAAGGCTTCACTCCACTGGAAAATATACTGTTGCTGGTGGTGGTGGTGCCACTGCTGCTGCTGCTGCTTATCATCAGTCAAATGTAACAAAAATACAAAGCACAAAAGTTTTTCGCAAAAGAAAACTGCGCAAAATAAAAAAGTATAGAAATTTATATTTTTATTAATAATGAAAAACGATTTTATGTTATTATTATTATTATTGTGCTGCTATTGTTGTTATTTTATGTTAGTAATGCGCGCAATACAAGTTTTTTAATTGAATATCAAAAACAAAGTGTTTGTTATGTTGTTATTTGGTGTTTACTGTTGTTGCTATTGCTATTACTTCAACTACAGCTGAGTTATGTTTAATGAGGGAATTAACTTCCGACTTTCTCTTCTTTTTTTTTATTCTTTTTGTTCGTTACAACAACCAACTCTTTTCGTTACTTACAAACACGTAATCAATATTGAAAATAAACCTTTTATATATAAATTTATTAAAGCAAAGAAGAAAAATAAAAAGTTTATTCTTTTCTTTATTTTTATATACTAAATTTTGATTTAAAACTTTAACGCTTTTATTCTATTACAAAATAAAAACATTACGTTATTCCCCTTGTTATTATTATTGTTATGATACTTCATTAATAATTATTTTAATAGAAATCTTAACAATTTTTTGACAAAATAAATAATAATTTAACCTTTAATTAAATAACGATAACAGAATTAATTTTTTAAGTATAAATTATTATTATTATTTAATTTAAAAAACAAGCAAACAAAAAATTTGCACAATAACGTAAATAAATAAATAAAAATCCCCACACTGTGTATTCACTTGTCGTGTCATTTTGACAGTTTAATCTTTATCATCATTTTTGAATTTCCATCGAAATAAAATAAAATAAAATTCTCTTGTTTATTGATTGTACAAATATAAACGGATTTTTATTAAATATAATAAATTTTTCTGATTAAATAATAATTAATGGAGATAAAAATATAACAACATAAAAAAAAAAACGAATATTGATAAATTGTCAGCAGGTCAACAAGTGCAATAAAAATGAAAACAACACAAAACTGCCCATTAATTAATTATGAATACCGTATAAAAACAATAACAAGTATTTTATTTCTGTTTAATTATTTTTTTTCATTTTTATTTATATAAATAATTCCCATTTTGCACTTTTTCTAAGTAAATATTACTTTTTTTTCTGTTAAGTCGATTATATAATTCTAATTGGAAAAGATGAACAACACGAATTTCAAATTGCACGATATCACGACAGTATGATTTACTGATTTATTCTCCTCTTCTTTTTTTTTAATTATAACTAGAAAATTTATTTATTCTCAGCGAATCATTCCTCGTTACTATTCCACTTTTATCGCATATCTCTATTTATGTAAATAAATCAAATAAATTTTTAGGAACAAAAAAAAAAACAAGCAAAAAGAGCTTTCCAAGCTCAGCCAAAGTCAATACACACAACAAACCAACGTTGAATTGATTTTGTACATTAAATCCGCTAAATATAATTCTTTGGAGTAAAAACAAAAAAACAAAAAATTTAATTAAATTCTTGTCTACTCACCCCGTATAATTTCTCGGTTTCCAGCTATTTGAAATGTTACCGAAACGCCTGGATTGACATGAAATAGAACAACATGTTCATGTGGTCCCTGTGAATGCGTAGGACAATAGTGATGAGATTGATGTTCAAAGCCGGGACCAAAATGAAATACAGGATCAACAATTGGCCATGCGGCTCCACCGGGTGGTGGTATTGTACTTCTATGGTGTATATGATGATGGTGTGGTAACTGTTGTTGTGTCATTGCACCGCCACGATTCTGTTGGGTGGGTGTTATTGTTATAGGAATCTGATGTTGTTGGATTGGAGGCGGTGGTGCAGCAATAACTGTTACCGGTTTTGTTGTCGGTGACGCAGTCGTTGTTGCCAACAAGTTACCACCGCTAACATCCTCATATAATGGTGTTGCAAGCACAATACATGGTGTGACGATTGGTGTTGCTATATTACCACTACCACCTACTGTGCTATTATTATCAACATCAACTTCACTATTATTTTCTATCAATCCCGTCGGTTGATTTATATTGGAAGATGTTGTAGCGTCTGTTACCGTTGTTACATTGCTCGCTTCGGGCATTTCACTTGATGCCTGCTGCGTTGACGCAGTTATTGTATCAGACATTGTATTGCTACCGTTTACAATCTCTGCATCGTCTATTATTTGCATATCATCACTTTGTACATTTTCATTTGAAGGCTGCTGTTCACCATCAAGTGACTGATACGGTTTAATCAATGTCTGAGATGACTCTTCAGCTTGCATTTTTGCTTCTTCGTCTTCGTCTTGTTCTAAAAATGGTTGATATTGTGTTGATTGTGATTGTTGCTGTTGCTGATGATAATGATGGTGCTGATACGATTGTTGCGGATTATAAGAATTTGTATGACGATAATAATGATACAAATCACAATTATAGTGATGATAATGATATGGCTGCTGTGTTGTTTGTTGTTCCGAAGGTAAATTTGCGGGAACTTTCACCATCGAAAATATTTATTTTCTTATCTATTTTTTTTTCTCTATTGTATTGTGTTGTGTAGTTTAATTAAATTTTTCTTTCTTTTTTTTTGTAACTTGTTTAACGTTGTTTCTTTTTTTCGTTTATAAATAATGCGAAAATAAAAAAATAATAACAAATTTTAAAATAATAATAGATAAAGGTTTAATTATAACAGAAACACCAAACGACGAAGAAAAACAAGCACAAGACGCACTTAAATACTTTTATTATTATTTATTTTTTTCCCAAAACAATTAAAAACACTTTTGCAATCACTTTTTCACAATTCACAAACTTTTAAGATATTTATTATTATTTTTATTTTTTATTTTTTTTTTGAAGTAAATTAGAGTTGAATTAATAGAAATTTTTCTTATATATCCATATTATGCGTTCATATTTAATGGTTTTTCTTCTTTCTTCTTATAAACTTTTTACGCTTATTAAATCTTTAAAACAATTAAGACAAATAACAATTTAATTACTGTTAAATTATTGAAACCTGAAAGAAGCAAAAAAAACAAAATGTTTAATTAATTAATTATATTTCGTAACAAAAAAAAAAATAAATAAACAGCACAGGCACTTATTATTTTAATAAATTTATAAATGTTTTTTACAAAAATAAAAAATAATAAGAAAAATAACTTAAAAAATAAAAAATTTAATAAAACAATTAAAAGGTGAAATAAATAAAAAGCGCACAACAATAATAAAAATAATTATTTTAACAAATACTTTATCGCCGTTTATTTTAAATGGGTTTTATACTGCTGCCGGCACTTTAATTTATAATAAATATCAATAAATATATGTAAACAACAACTAAACTACTAGCCAAAGCCAAACATTTTTTTTATATTATAAACAAAAACAATGAAAAAAATTATTTTATGATTTTATCGTTTATTATGATAACGTGGGTAATATATTTCTATAAAATTTGCCACACAGAACCAATAGCTAAAATAAATGTCAATGTTAATGTTGTACAATGACAGCCAAAAAAAAAACAAATATTAAGAGACAAAAATTTGTTTGTGATCACCGAGAACAAAAAAAAAGCAAAATTTTTGCCTTTAATCTATAAAAAAAAAAGTTTAATTCAAATGACCTTCTGCAGTGTCACGCATTTATTGATGTAACAAAAATGTATGCAATAGTAAACATGTTATTTAATAACAAAAATAAAATAGAAATAATTTACAGTCAATTCGCATTTTATGCGGTAGATGCGTTCCGCAGCAAAATGCATAAAAAACACGACTTAAGTCTAATGAATAGGACCGTTCCACGTTTATCGAATGCACATAATATCAAAGAAAAGCCAAAAAATCGAATAAAATCAAAGAAATAGCCAAAAAATCGCAAAAAAAAAGAAACATCATCTTAGAAAAAAAATAATTTGATAGATTGCTAAACGTTTTTGAAGCCAGAATGAGTTAAAAATTAAAAAGAATCAAATCAATAGCTTAAAATTTTAACCTTCGAATCATTAAAAAAGCAAATCTAAGCTAAATCAAAGCATCTAAGTTACTAATTTTGCAAACTTCACGAATTTTGACTTAATGTGACAACAGACGAAAACACAATAAGCACTGCTAGTATTTTTTACAAGAAATAAAGAAAATTCGCACAAAATTATCATATAAAACAAACTCGAATAAAAATCGTATAGACAAATCGCATAAAAACAGAATTGACTGTACTTATTTCGACGTTTTTCCATTTCATTTAATTAGCACACATTTTAAGAGTATTTATTATTTCTGAGTAAAAAAATAAATAAAAATATAACAAGTGAAATTATTACAATTTTCACTTAGAATAAAAATCTTTAATGTATGACAAATTTTTATTATTATTATTATTATTATTATTACTATTATTATTATTACAATTATTATTATTATAAAGATGTTAAGCATAGAAAAAAACAATATAATTTTTAAGCAACCTCGTTTAAGGTCTACGAACTTAATATAAAAAAAAAAACATCATTCATCATTATAATTATCAACAATAACATTGTAGATTTTATTGAGTAGAAAAATACCATCAACAGCAATAACAATAATAATAACAAAAAATAGCACAACATATACATGTACATTAATAATAATATTCACTTTATTATATAAATAAGCAAAAAAAAAATATACACATTAAACATTATAAAGCAAAATTTAGTAAACTATAATAATCATAATAATAATACATAACATTTATGTATAAATGAATAATAATAATAATAATATGACATTTGCTGGTAAATAAAAACTGATTAATGCATTGCTGATGATAATGATTGCTGCTATTAAAGAATAAAAACAACACACAAAATACACATTATCATTTGACGACAGACAATAACTATAAATAAAGTCAAAAAAAGAAAAACCAATTAACAAGATTATTAAATTATATTAATTAGAATTTTCTAACTCTATCAAAGTGTATGATTAACAAATGCATAATACATAATTAAAAAAAAAATAGAAAAAATAAAATATTTATATTTCGGTAATAAAATAGGAATGTTCTACTTCCTGATAAATTAATGTGTAACATACAAGCAAATAGATAAAAACAAAAAGTACTTGCTACTCATCATAAAGTTATTGTAATAAAATTAAAAAGAAAAAACACTTAGAAAATTATTCATAAAAATTCTTTTTTAACTACATCAATAGAGACAAACAAACCAACCAGCAGCAAGTGTAAAATAAAAAAAATAAATACTAAGTCAAAGAAAAATTTAATTTAAGAAAATTACAGAAATACAGGAAATAACATTCTAAACATTATGTATTTTCAGTATTTCCAAAAACATTTCATTATTGACAGACATAATTATTTTTTACAATTAATTAATTTTAACTAATTGCACTAATAATAATATTAATTAAAATGTTTTAATACATAAATGAAAATGAAGAAAATGCTTAATAAATTAATGCAAAAAATGTTTATCTAATTATAATAATAAAAATAAGGAACTAGCGAGTCAACACACAAGAAAAAAACAAAACCAAAAAAAAAAGAAGGTAGATAACGCAAAAAATAAAACTACTAAAAACATAATCTCACATATAAAACAGGATATCCGTACAATTTTTATATAATTATAATAATTTTTTACGAAAAAAAAAGAAAAGAAAAATAAATATTTAATTGCAATAATTTTTGGTGAAAAACTAGTCAAATTAGAATAATGATAATTCAGTCATTGCTAAAATAACCTCGACGATTATTATAAATTTTCATTTAGATATTACACCTGGAATTATCCAATGATTAATAAACTATAATTATTTAGAAAAATAAAAATATATAAATAGTCACGGATATATAATAATAATTATTTAAACGTATTTTCTGAACATTACCAGTATGATTAGATTACAAATAATTAATTTTAGTCAGTATCGTTTTTATGCAAAGTAACCCAAGGGTTTCGATTTTAATTTTGTTTACAGTATTTTATAGCAAAGAAATGGATTTAATTTAATTATTATTACAATAATTGCGATTGTCTGTCACAGTGTTGGCGAACCTTTTGGGGGAAGTGGGTCTAATTTTCGTTAATTAGCACTAGCTTGTGGATCACAAAACCAGTCGTCTCTACGAAGAGAGAGATATTCCGTATCATGCATTTAACGTATTTCACAGTCAATTATTATTAATTAATTTATTTTTGTTGGAAGATTTTACAAAATTTGTTGAAGTAAATTATTTTTCAAATGGATATGTAGACCCGAATATCGTTAATAGAGCAATTTGCTTAGTTTTTTCATTAATACAAAATTATTTGTTAAGAAATCCCATACGTTTAATAAAACATTTTTTCAATTTAGGATTATTATTATATGCAAATACTTTTGTTACATTTTTGCTTCTACTTCGGAAAACAATTTTGGGTCATTTAAAAAGCATGCGCCATCACTGATCTATCATAAAAACTATAGACTGTAGATTTATCTTTATATTAAACTTATAACAAACGATATTGAAGAGACCATTGAGGTGTGACCATGAGCTAAAAACAATTAAAAAGAAAGTAAGCAATGACAGAAGTTCAATCAATTTCAAACGAAAAACAATAATAACAATGGTATAAATCTAAAATCACACATTTTGGCGTCCTAATACCCAAATACTTCACTGATTACTACATAAATAATTAATATAATTAATCTTTAACAAATATGGTATTAATTAAAATCCAGTTTAACCATAATTAACATAAGAACAATGCTTATGTATTTAGTTTTTATATATAATTATAAAAAATTTTTACATAAAATAATTATTTATTGCACCTTCGAGAGATTATTTAAACAATATGAAATTTATTATTATTATTTTTTTTTTCATTATAATATTATCATGCATACATATATGTAGGTATTATAAAAATTATTTATTTATTTATTTTAATCACTATAATTAATCTATAATAAAGATAAAAAAAAAAAAAAAAAACAAAATTAATCATTTTTCTTTTCGTTATATTTTTATTATAATCCCCGCCAAGTAAATTAAAGACTTAATCAATCATTATTATAGTTTACTTTGCTATTTTTATAATGGAATTTTTAATTATTATTACTATATATATTTTTTTTATTTTTTTTGGTTTATAATTTTATGTTACTTAATTAAGTACTTTGTTTATATTTTAATAATTAATTAATTAATATAAAATTTAATTTATTTTTAAAATTATAAAACAATTAAATAATTAAATAAGTATTAACAAGTTAAAGAGAATAATCACATACTGTAAAATTTGTGGGAATAATTTTAATTAAAAGATTAAGTAGGTTGTTATACCAAGAAGAAAAGTCCAACATCGTAACTACACAATGTTTTTCATCAACAAACATTACTCTCAATGCAGCAACAACAATGCAAAGTGCGTAAAATTAGTTTGCAAAACATTTTTTGTACTAAGCTTTTACCGAAACTGATTAAATTAATGAACTTGTAAAAGGATAAATATATATAGGGTGATCAAATTAGTACTATATACTTTTTAAACAACATAGCGCTTATTTGTATTTAAAAATATATAGTTCTTATTTGATCAGCCTATACTATATAATAAATCCAGCACAACTATAATTCGACAAACAATAGTAACATCCAATTCTAGTCACATTAAAAATCTTTAATTTAATTATCTATTTTCCATTATAAAATAATCTCTCTGTAAATGCCGCTATAAATTTACCAAATAATATTCAATGAAAGATAAAACTAAAAAGTTTCATTAAAACGCTAAACATCGAGGAAATATAAATATCATTGTATTCAGACACCTTTAAACATATTTTTTGTTAATAATTAGAAAAAGAAAAAAAAGAAAACAATTTTATTACACATAAAAAATTTGAATCAAAACAATTAATCTTTATTTAAATACAATTTAGTTGAGCTTTGTTGCTTTTATTACTACTTATAGTTTTTTTTTATTTTTTATTCAACAAAAACCTTTCAACACTGATAAACAATAAAACATAAAACATTAAAATATTCTATAAATAAATAAAATTTATTTTTTTTTTTTTGTAAATAATTAAAATGATTTTAATCAATTAGTTAAATTAATTACACTAAAAAGGTGATAATTTATTTACCTTGAAAGAAACCCGTATTCATTTATATATTCTTAAGATACAATTAAACAAATTACTTAAATATTAAATGCCACGCTTTAATGAACATTAAGATAATACAAAGTAGATAAGCTTTGTAAATTAACTAAATTCAAATGGTGAAATATGACACCACTTGTGTCTTCAAAAAAAAACATAAAAATGAAAATTATATAAAAATCATAATGACTAGAGCTTATCAAACAAATAGAATATAAGACATAAGTATTGTTTATCGAGAGAAATAAAATTTATTTTAAATAAAAACTTTTCTAATGATTATATAACTATAAACAACAGCATAATGGGTGTTCATTCACTACAATCTTAAACAAAGTATGCTGCTCGAGTGAAATAAAATTTTAACGCAATCTCCAAACTCTCCGCTGCGTACGACCAGAGTGAAATCAAAGCAAAAATTTTCATTTTTGATTTCACGATGTTCAATTTATATGAAAATTTTATTTTACTCATGCTGTATACGAGCGAGTTGCATACTTAGCTTTAAGCTTTAACAGTAATAACATAATTTATCCTTTTATTCCTTTATGTATTTTTAAAACAATGTTAAAATAACAATAATTTTACAAAGTTAAATAAATATTTAAAAATAAAAAGAAGAAAAAACACTATACCATCCGGGATGAAATGCAATTTTGTTTTCCGGTAAAATCATATCTTAGAAAACAACACAAATATTATTATTTTATCAAATAAAAAATAATATAACTGAGTTTGTTTTCATCATATTTTTTTTCACAATGGTATTTCGTACTAAACTTTATTTAAACGACAAATTATAAATTTAATTATTATTATTTTGTTGCTGTTGCTAAATATGTATATTAACCAACAAGTTAGACGTGTACGCTGCGCCAAGAAAACTTTAATACAAATTCATTAAATTATTATTAAACGTTTGAAAAAATGCAGAGATTTTAAAACAATAATATTAATAATTACATAGAGTTATATAATTGTTAAAATTAATTGTGAGAAAATAAAATCAGTGTTATTCAATCGATGTTTCGTAGCATAAATCATCAGACATAACCAGATGTGTAGCGAAATTTTTTTTTAATTATTTTCCACTTTAGACACAAATTAAGTACTTGGCTGACACTTTCTTTTTTTTTTTTATTCTTTGCGACAATAGATAGAGACAATAGTTTTTCTTCATTTAAAAGCTCATATTTTTGCAATGTATTATGCGAATGTTACGTCCTCGTGACGTTAAAAGTTTTAAGCTTTTGTCAACAACACTCGCAAGTTCTTGCCAACACCCTGCAAGAAATTCTTCTTATAAAATTTTAACTGTAGGTCAAGCTATAATTAAATTTATAGCAAATACAAATTTATAACAAATATATTTATAGTAAATATAGCTTTTTTCTAGTCAAAATAAATAACAAAAAAAAAATAACACCAAAGTGGATAGTGATGGCAGACAAATAGCCAGACAGACAGAAAATTCAATACTTCCGCATATTTATTTTTTAACAATATTAAACGTTTTGTGCCTAAAAGCTGCTATAAAAAATTTATTATAATTAATAAAAAGCTTAATTTTCTGTTTACACTTCTATCCTCTCTACATACAAATACATAAATATGATTTTTTTAATTTTTTTATTTTCGTTAATTTTTATTACAACTCATCAAAAATAAAAAAAAAAATCTTGAATATAAAAAATTAATAAAAAAAAAAAGCCCGCGCTCGTGTTTTGTGTTTTTTTTTCTGCTTTTTATTTCTATATTAAATGTCAATTTTATTTTATAAATTTTAAATGTGATAAAAAATTTTTCGTCTTTATTATTATACAGTAGATTCCGATTAATCGGGACACATATATACTAGTACAATTTGTCCCGATTAAACGGCTGGTCCAATTATCCGAAGTTCTACAAACCTTACAGGATTAGTGTTTTAAACAAAAATACACATGTACATTATGTAGATATATAATAAAAAAATAATATAAATTGAAAAAACATTAAACATATAATAAATTCTATTAGAAAATGCTTAAATAATGTTTAAACTATAATTAAATTTTTCGTACAAAAATTCGTTCATAGCGCTCTATCTTTTATTTTTGCGAGATTGTAGCTGACCAAAATGATTTTTGTCATCCAAACTGTCCCAATTAAACTAAATATTATCCCGATAAAGCGAAATTAATGTGTGTTATTTTTTTTTAGTTTATTTTTATTCTTTAGGATTTGTCCCAAATAAGCGGTTGTACCGATTAACTGGTGCCCCGATTATTCGGTGTCGCGATTAATCGATATCCCGATTAACCTGTGTCCCGATTAAACGGAATCTACTGTATATTTTTAAATAAGAATAATAATAATCATATCATCAAAATGTCTGATGAAATTTTCTAAATAATCACATCAAAAAACGTTTTATCTTTGACCTTTTTGTTTATGAAAAAAAAAAAATAAAAATAATTTTTATATACAAAAAATAAAAGAAAATAAAAAACTGAAATAAAATTCTACAGTAGAAGCTTGCAGCTTAATATCTGATCGACTTGATCAAAAAAATAAAAATTAATAATCAAAAACCGGACATTTATTTTTTTGGCAGATCTTTGGTAATAAAATAAATATATATATGTAAAGTATTTAACATTTTATGTAGAAAATTTAATAACATAATAAAATTAAATATGCAATAGTGCAATGGTGAATACACGAATAAAGTAAAACGAATATAAATTAAAAAATATTTCCATAAAGTTAGTTTAGATAAATATGCAAGCGACGGTACAAGGTGGGTTAGAAAAATCATTAAAAAAAAAAGTAAAAGGTCATATTTCTATGGGTATTTCTCTATACGAAAAATAATGTTATAGCAATTAATTTTTTTTTATAATTTATAATAATTTATTTGCAAATAATTGGCAAAAGTGTTTGTCTTTTTCATGTTTATTAAAAATATTTTATTTCTTTGTTTAAAGTTTAAAGGTTTTTCACAGAAAATTATTCACATCAAAATCATACCATGAAATAACCAAGCAAAAAAAAAATATTTGCATAAAAACAATTATCACTTAATTGCTTTAAATAAATAAATAAATATTTATTACCTATCTTCAATTATAAAAGACCATTTGAGTTTTACACACTGACTTTCGCACTGAATTTTTGCTATACTTTTCATATGGAAAATATTTATTTAAATTAATTAAAAATTCTTTCCCTTTCTTTTTTTATTTCAGCAAATCGCAAAATATTACAAAAATCAATGCGAATATTTAATTAAAAATAAACTAAAATATATACAAAAAAAAACGAACAACACTGCACTAGTCACCACCAAACAAACACTCACTCATCAGTATATTGTTGCAAATTATACCTCAAAAAATCTCGTAAAAAAGCACACCGCTAATAACCACAAAACATACTTTTAATTCACAGTAAAAAAAAATTGAAAATTTCCATTTCTATAATCAACAACTATAATCAGTTAAAATAATTTTAAAATATACTCTAGAGCACATGTTTTATCGTTACTTTATCGTGTGCGTGCACACATTTACCTGTGTATTTTTCATTCAATATTGCATAGCCATATTCACATATTATTTATTTTATTGTGATATTTAAACCCTTTATGTTTTTTCGTTAATTTTTCACACTCTCTGTAATTTAATATACCGCGCGAAAAAAATAAAATAATTAAAAACAACAATTGATAAAAATAATTACTATTTGGTGGTTTTTATTTTTTAATTACATTTATTTTTAGACCAAAAAATAATCTCTGTTTGTGTTTTCTAATTTTTCATACACACTTTCGTATTTGTTTATGATTTTTTAATTAAAATTTAATATAAATAAAATCAAAAAAAAAAAACGCGTTACATGTTATTTACTATTAAAAGAACGCAAAAATAAAAAACTAAAAAAAACTGATTATCATCCAATGATAACTATTTTGTTTTGTTTGTAAATAAATTTACAATAAATGTTTTTTTTTTTCTAATAACTAATTACTTAGCACAGGTGAAAATTATTTTAAAACTTTAAAATATAGTATCGTCAATTATAATTCTTATAATAAAATAATTTACCGTATTTTACGGACTATAAGACACGAATTTTTACTTTCAAAAATGGAACTCATATTTTGCGTCTTATGGTCCGAAGGTAACATTATATACTTAAAAATCATCTTATAAATTGGAGTTGCGTCTTATCGTTCGGTGCGTCTTATAGGCCGTAAAATACGATACTTAAATAAATAAATAAAACAAAAACAAAAAAAGAAAAAAACCCAAAAGAATGTGATAAAAAATAAATTGTTAAATAATTAATAAAAAATAAAATAATCAATTTTCTTTAAACAATCAATAATTATATGAATTAAATGCAAAAAAAAAAACAATATTGTATAATAAAAAGGCAGAGAGTAATCCACCTTTAAACCTTAAAAATAATTAATTAATTGTTTTAATGCTCTTGATAACGTTTTTCGTATAATAAACGCAGACGACAGCAGAGCGACACATTCATTTTTATCGTAGTCGGACTATTGGTCCGCTATGGCCAACCGTCCTGTGTGAATTCCACATTTATGTGGATTCGATTTTTCTTTTCCACCCGGTTAAATCGGGTTTTTATATACATACCATCAATAAATATTTGTAATTCTATTGAATTTTGTATTTTCTTATCAATAAATAATTAAAATATTTAAAAAAGAAAAACAAAAACAAGCAAGCAAGCAGGCAGGCAATGACGCCAATAATAAACGTGTTTTTATAAAATATAAAGCATTCACAATCGCAATACAGAGAAGCTAAGAAGACACAAAAAAATTATTTATGCAAAAAACAAATTTTTTTAATAATAAAATCGAAAAATAAACCCAAATGAAAAAACAATAAAAAAATTTTTATTAAATAATTTTAATTAAATCTCATTAGAAAAATAACAAAATAAAATAAATTTAATTAAATGTGCAAAACAAAAAAAATAAATAATCGAATAATTAAGTCATAAATAATTTATTATCAATAAAAAAAAAAAAACAAATTTTTTCATAATAAAAGAAAATTATATTTTAATTAACTTAAACACAAATAATTTTGTTTCTCTTTTTTTTTTTATTTAATAACTTTTTAATAATATTACGTAATGAGTAATTATGTAGTAAAATTACGCTATGTAGTGCAGAAAGAACTTTGTATCAGTGAATTTAAAATTATCTGTGATTTCAGTGTCGTTTATCTTATCGGTGAATACTTATATCGGTGAATCTAATATCTTCTTTTTAAAAAAAAAGCGCCACATATACGACGACTTAAAACCTATTTAACAGCAGTTAATAGATTTTTCAATTGAACTTATAATTCTAGACTTAAGCATTATTATCGAGTAATCAAGATAACGCGAATAATCCTTAAAAATAAAATGTTATATTCAAATTTCAACGAAAACTGAGTGTTTTTTGTTGTCAAAGACGATATTACCGCGGCGTTATTTAAGCACGATTAACGCAAAAAACAAGAAAGTTAAAAATTCTCTATTAATTTATTAAAAATAATAATTTCTCTTAAAACGTATTTGTTCAACAAATCCAACCATAATCAATCAAAATTCATCAACTAAATGTGTACCACGCAATTAATAAAACCCACAATGAATCTACTTTATTTATTTATTTAAACAGCCAAAAAAAAAATAACAATTTAAAATATAAAATAAATTAATTAAAAAATTTTCTCTATTAATTTTCCCAAAAAAAGAAAAAGCCTTTTTCCTTTTAGATTTTTCAGATTAGGGAAAATAATTTTTTCTATACAATAAAAGAAAAAAGATTTGTTACCTTGCGATAAAATAGCGTTAAATACTAGACAAAACAACTATTTAATTGCATAAAAATAAATTTAAAAAAGAACAAATTTTGATTGTTTTTCAAAATATACACAAATAAAAAAAATGGTTTTGTTTTTAAACAAATGGCGAGAAAGAGGAATCACGGTCTATAAATTGCATAGCGAATTTTACTGATTTGTTTTTTTTTTTTTTTTAAATATTTTCTAACAAATTAAATTAAATAAATAAATAAAGAATTCCAAAATAATAGTAATAGTAATAGTATAAAAATTTAAAACAAAGTATAAATATTTAAAGTGAAAATAAATTTTGATTTTAGACAAGACAAACAACTGACCGAATGTACGGCCAAACGAACGATGACATAATTACATGGAGGATAATTTTTGTTACACATTTATTTCACTAACAAAAATCATAACAACACGCAAATATTATTATCATTATTACAATTTTTATTATTATTATTATTATTAAAACTGACAGTTGTTATATCAGTTGGAAAATAAATTTTAAATTAAATTTTGGCATTTTACATTTCATTTTTTTTTTGTACGGCTGGTTCTGTCATTTTTCCTTTTCCAACATCATTGTGTTATTGAAAGTGAATTTATATACATATAACTAACGACACAATACAACAAGTGAAAAAATTAAAATAAAATAAAATTTAAATACAACAAACAGAATTTAGAATGTAAAATTGTTTTATAAAAAAATTAATTTATTTAAAAAATGACAACAAAAGGTAAAAATGTGCATCAGCAGTAGACCAGATCTGACGCATGTGAATGGCAAGTGGCTAACAATCGACAAAAAAAAAAAACGGAAAAATCAACAAAGACATTTTTATTTATTTTTTTTTTTTGTATAAATTATTTAAACGACTTTAAGATTAAAAATAAAAAGAGAAAGGAATTTTTTTTTTTGTATTAAAAATTAATTCTACAAGTTAATATATTTTCTTGTGAAATAAATTTAAAATCTCTGCGTTTTTATATGTATTGCAGGTGTATGAATTGTTTTTTTTTTTTTGTTATATATTGGATCCGGAAAGTAACCAAAGTTATTTCAATAATCTATACTAGGTCACGAAGGCTGCTAGACAACAAAAAAAGCACCAAAGATACTTGCTAAAGTATTGCAAATATCGAATACAATTCGACTATCAAACAAATTTCAATACTTTCACCCAAAAACTATCTAGTAAAACCATTATATCTGTCTTTCTAGATTAATTATATAATTATATCACCTAACTACTAGCATTTAGTTAATAATTTTATGAAAAACTAAAGAAAAACACACCAACAACAACAAGTCATTTATTCGATATGTCCACAAAGCTAATCTCCATAGCAATTAATTTGAAAACAAATCAAAAATTAATCAAAAAAAAAAAAAAAAATAATTAAAACAAAGAAAATTAATTAAATTTTTTTTATTTTTTTAAAGCAAAAATAATTTTTTTATAGAATTTAATTTTTTACTATTTCTACTCAAATTACATGCTATTAATCAATTTATTACTTTAAAAATAAATATTAACAATAACAATACCAATAGGCAACCGACAACAGTAACACAGGAAAATTATTTATAATAAATAAAAATAAATAAATAATAAACGAAAAAAAAAATAAACCTGTCATATATAATAATTAATTGATAAAAAAATAATAATAAAAATAATAATTATTATTATTGTTTCATAAAGAGCGGATATTGTACTTAAATATATTTATTTATAATTATAGAAAGAATAAAAACAAAAATACACACACATTTGTAGGTGGTAATGTGCCTGGCTTTATGTACGAAAATAAAAAAACAAAAACACATAAAGAAAATCCTTTATCGATTAATTTATCAGAAATAAAAAAGAACTTTTCTGATTAATAAATTTAATGACAGCCACGACGATGTTAAGCCTAGTAGCGAGTGAACAAACAATTTATGGTTATTTTTATTTTATTTTGGTTTAGTTAATAAATACAGTAGAATGCGGTTAATAAGACACAGGTTAATTTAATGGTTACATGGCATTTCATAGCAGACAGTTAAGTACACGACACTTAATCATAACTTTCGCGCGAAAAGCGTGTAGGAGAAACAAGGGCTGAAACTACCACCCACCGTCGAGCAGTAACTTTTCGGTTTAGCAGTAACTAAACGATTTCTTAACTCGTAAAGCAAAGAAATGGAACGCTTTACCAGCGAGTGCGTTCCCAAACCAAATTAATATCCAATCCTTTAAAACTAATGTCAACAAATATCTTATATCCTATCGCATAAATTGGACATGATAACTCAAAGCTATTCACAGGTCAACTTCACGTCGTAATTCCTAAACATGTCAATTTAATTATAAAAAAATAGCAACATTTAATCTTACGCCACTTAATAACAAGACACTTTATCAACAATTTCACAATTTTCTTTGTGCATTTGAGATATGTAAATTGAAAAGTGTACTTAACTATCTGTTATTAAGTGTTGTGTTATTAAGTGTCGTATTATAAAATCTCTTCACAACAATTTAATAATCTTTGACTAACCGATCGCTATTATTTAAAAGAAAAATGTATTGATCGCGTGTATAATCTTTAATTAAAATCCATATATATTGGATATTTGTACCCAAATACACGTTTTACAATCACATAATATAAAATAAAATAATACAGACTTAATTAACTGGAATCTATTGTATTAAAAAACCAAAAAAAAACATAAAATAAAACTCACCAAACAAACATGTCATTATCATCACCTTTTACATTACAAAAACTAAATTGTTCGATGACAAAATACAATATTAAACTAAATAACAACAATTTTAATACATAATAATAATAATAAAAAGTGAAAATTCGTTATTATCGTATTTACTTTGTTTGTTTTTTTTTTATTATCACTCATTTCTTAGTAATTTTTCTAATAAAAAATAAGCGAATGAAAAAAAAAAGTACCGCTGATAACTGTCAAATACAAATTGATATAGGAAAGTACTCGTTGTACACAAAGGTACAGTACATTGATAATACAAACCTTTTTTTTTTATTTACATTATAAAATGATTAATAATATTTATTAAATTCTAGTAAAATCATCGTAATATTGTCACACTTTGACACTTTATCATGATCTGTCAATGGCATAACAACAGGACAGCAATAACAACAACAAAAACATTAACAATAAAATAAAAAAACAGCCCCACAACCTCGATAACCTATCGAAAATAAACTTAAATAATCTATCTACCTTATCAAAAATGATTATGCTGATATTTGACAAAGTCACTTAAGCTTAGAATGTATGAATATATAAAAAAAAAAGGTATTCGCACAAACACTAGGCAAGCATATATGATTCTTATCGTAGTGTGTATACTTGCTGGTAATCGTAATACGACATAAAATCAATATATTAAAGACTAAATTTTCAACATTACAAAGATTTTCCATATATATATACCAATTATTATCATTATTATTGAATAAAACGTATTGTCAGTTGTCACACAATAATGATTTTAATCTACAATTTAACACATAGAAATAAATATAAAACCAGATAACTACAAATTCCAATTCATAATAGTAAAGCAAATAAAACTGAAATTATATTAAAGGTGATGGGTGGGTTAAAGGTAACAAAAACACTAACAAAACTAAACACCATCAACAGCGACATAAAAAGATAAATAAAAACGATAAAAATTAAATATTATCTAATAATGTAACAATATAATTTTCTATTTTCTTTTTATTAAAACAATTTTTTATTGACATTTAATCAAAGAACAGAAAAAATATCGATAGATCTCTGTGTATAGACAAAAACATAATAATTATCTTTCTAGACACAATAGAATAAAAATTCTAAACGATTGATAACATCTGCAATATTGAAAGACATAAAAAATAACTATTATAATAAGCCAGACATACCACACATCTATCTACAAAACCACTCAAAAACTACCATTTAACGATTTTATCAAATAATAAGTTTTATTAATCTACAGTCTTATCAATATTTCATTAAAATCATAATAATACAATGATAAATGTAACTGTATAAAAAGGAAAAATTCAAAATAAATAAACTCACAACCTCAACAGCTGTTTTTTTTGCCAATCAGAATAAAGAAAAATCAAACAAAATTTTTGCCAACGTAAACAACCCAGCAGTGGCACGACGTCACAACATTTACTGTATAATATATAAATACGCAACATTTATATTGTCCTAAATTGATATGAATTATGTCTTATAAAACATAAAATTATATTTCTGTTTTATTATTTTTATAATAATAAAAATCAATTGGATTAAAAAAAAAAATTAAACAACAGCGGCAAAAACATATTAGTTGTGAGCGAAAAAGAATCAACAATCATAAGTGAACAATGAAGCATAAAAAAAAAATATATAGAAATCATGATAAACCCACAATAGACTAAAATTTTTTATTTTTTGAATATAGGGGAGGTAACTGTATACTAATATCAATACAATATATGATACAAAACATAATATTTCGACTAAATAAAAAAAAAGTAAAGCAAAAAAAAAAATCGTTTTACTCCCACATAATAATCAGCAATCGTTCTACGAAAAAAAAAAAAAGGAAAAAAATAAATGTATCTCTATCGAAATTTCTAAATGTAACGAGACAGACTCTTGTTTCTCTGCCCTTTTAATTGCGTCGCAAAACTTCCCTTAATCTTCTACATCAAACCAAAAACATGTTTACTTTTGTACGCACGTATTTAGTTAAGAAAACACAAAAAATTAATAAATGAATTACATGGAAGTTTTCTTAATTTTCATTTTCTTTTATGCAGCCTTAAACAGCATAATGAAAAACAAAACCAAAAATTAATATTGATACTAGTTAAGGGTGCTGACGTTGTCACCATTGGTGATGACGACAATGCCACCAAGAATCCAACAACAAGATTGCACTGCAACAGTATTAAGACATAAGGCAGACTGGTGGTTCTTTCTTTCATCTATACTTAAAATCCTCAAAGGGATCCATTTATAAAAACAAAGGGAAAAATGACTATGAAATTATGTAGGCACTCAAAATATGTGTGGGTGATGACTCTTTCGTGTAATATTATTGGAACAATGTCAGGGTGATGATGTGCGCTAACAAAAAAATTTTTAACATTGCTTACTGTTTTCTCAGTTATGTTTTCCGATTATGTTACATTAAATGCGTAGGTTGGATGATGGTGTTGTTTTCTGAATGAACAAAACAACAAAATAAATTATAATGTTTCAGTGTGACGACTATCCAACTGGCAATTAAATATTATATCACAGTATGAAAGATTAGAAAACAAGACTTTAATAGCCGCAGTGTGTATCTAACCATCGGAGCAAGATTAAATAATATTAACAAAAATAATAAAATAAAAATATATTTATACACTTGAAATACACAAAAACTATTTAACAATTAATTTCTCTAAATAATTACATTTAGAAAGCAACAGTAAAAATTAAACAAATCAAAAAATAATCGTGTCTTAATGTATTAGAAGAAATAGAAGAATAATTATGCAAATAATAATCAAAAAAAACTCTCATATTTGGCACAAAAAATACCGTAGGATGCATTTCATTCATATTTATGTTTGCTTAAAAGTAAACAACGTTTAAAATTACATAAATAATAATAATTTTACTGTTGCTTTTAGAAAAAACATAAAACTTTGCAAGAAAAAAATAAAACAGCCTCATTATTCCGTTGGAAAATATAACAAATGTTGGGGTTGATGATGGTTACTGACGTCATTACAACATATTAACAGTTTTCACAACCAACACAAGTATACCACGCTTTATACTATATATATACACAAAGTTTTCCCCAAAAAATAAAAAAAAAAAATGAAAATTTTTGCAGAGAAGACTTTTTACCTTATGTTTACTGTGGTATTGTCATTTTACTTTACGTTTCTTTTTTTTTTTCAGTAATTTTAAATAACTTAAATAGCAACAGTAAATGTGTGTGCACCAACCACCAACATTTAATTTTGAAAAAAAAAAGGTAAATGACAGGGAGATTAGTATCATACTATGAATGGACTTGTATTATTTTTTCTTCTTTTCTTTACATAAATAAATAAAACGTAGGAAATATTATTATTGAATGAAAATGTTATTTCAAAGCGTGGATTTATTTTTGCAGACGAAAATAAAAATAGAAATAACAACGACTAGAGACAGGAGAGTGAGAGAAAGTCCTTATTATGTTTGTTTATAGCAAAAATAGAAGAAAAAAAACACGAAAACAGCACACAACACACTTTTAATGAATAATCACTTTTTGTTATTAATTTTATTTAATTATAGAAAAAAATATATATGAATTAAAAGGATCCCACCCACATCCTACATCATAAAATTTATTTTCATTTGCTCCTCCATAAATTATTTATCAACAACAACTGCGGCACAAATTTATCATTAATTTTTATTTTCTTATTAATATAAAGACAATAGGGAAACTTAATAGGTTAAGTGATTATTGTCTTCTCGTCAATCATCTATCTAACTACTTTTATAATACATTATTCTCTATAATGTATCTATTTATTAAAAATAAATAATTATAATAATAATAATAATAATAATCTATTTATAGGGATCTTTTGTCTTTTAAAACTAAAAAGAAATTAAAAATAAGAAAAACATATGTGTAATAGATGATAAAAAGAGGAACCCGGATGCCTATACATATATATACACTAAGTGGTATTAAGTTAAAAAATTTTTAATTAAAAATAAACAAATAATAATAATAATGTTTTCTAAACAAAATATTTCGCCAACAAATAAATAACAACAAAAGCAACAGCAGCAGCAGAAACAGCACCTACAACTTCACTTTCAATTATTATTTTTACTTTTTTTTAATTCATTTCATTAACAATTAACACCTACATTTCCTTCTTTTTTTTTAAAGAGTTTCTTTCGTTTATTTTTTTATTTAATTTTGTTTTTACTCCTGCCACCAAAAAAAATTTTTTTGCACAAAAACAATCAATAAAAAGAAGAAGAAAAAATATTATTTCCAAAAAACAACACAAAATACCGATTAATTTTTCCAAGTGAGTACACTTCAAACAAAAACAGAATTTATTATTATTTCTTTTCGATTGTTGCCAACAATATTCACAATAACAATGAATTAAAAACTTATAACGCCACACACAACAATAATAATAATAATAAATATCGAAAATAATAAACATACTATTGTATATACTTAGGAAAAATATAATAAATACTAAAATTAAGCATAAATATAAATAAATATTCGATAAATAAATAAATAAAGCATAGAAAAATGGTAAAAAAAGAAATAAAATTATTATTAATAATAAATACCGTAATAATCAATGATAATCCAATATTAAATTCATTACATTTTTTCTTTTTCGTTTCTTTTTATAATTATAATAATAATAAATTTATAACAAATTACAAGATTTAATCAATTGTATAAAAAATATACCAAAAAACACAGACAAAAGAAAAAAATCACATCAACATAAAAACAAATCGTTTAAATACATTCACAAATATGCATTATTTTTTAATCACTAGGCACTAAAGAAATACAATTAATTGATTAAAAAAATAAAAAAATTAAATGAAATATGTAATAACTGGGTGATACAAAAGAATGTAGATTTTTAGAAAACAAATAAATCAATGTTTTTCACTAGGTAATTTCCCACTTAAAACCACGATATTTATAATCTTCTAGATTAACCTTGTATAGTATATGTCTCTACATACATCCATTATAGGCATAGTTCTAGATTACTAAAACATTTTTTATCATACTCTCCAAAGAGTATCCATAGAAACTTATCTAATTTTAGCTGCAACAAGATACAACAAAAACATACTCAAGAAATACTTCTTTATTATTAAGTGTTTTTCACGTTTATTCTCTTTTACAAATTATAAGAATTATTTTTCAACTTTAATTTATAAAAATAAGTTTTAAACACTTAAATTATTTTTAATTTATAAGTTTAAAAAAATCCAATTAACATTTATCTAGTATCTGGTACCACCTATCAATGCTTTGTTATTAAATATTGTGCGATTGTAAATAAATACCGCATAAACGTTCTTATCACTAGCAATCAACGCAACAAACTGAACTCCTCTACAAATAACAACAAGTACAAGTGAATAACAACAACAAAATGATAAATATCAACAAATAAGAATAAAAATATAAATAATAGGGATTCGTATAAGAATTGTTTTTCCACAGAATTATTTTTCACTTCAATTAAAATCATAATTTTCTCTTTTACCATTAAATTACCTACGTTAATGTGTGAAATTTTATTTTATATTTTCTCACTAATGCATTAAAATTAAATTATAATTTTCGATACACCTTATTTATTAATTAATTAATTGATTTGACTATAAAAGCAGCATACAGCAGTAGTAATAAAAGCACTTTAAATTCATTCATTCAAACGCATTTTGCATTTATTTTTATTTTTCTTTAAAACTTAAAATTCACTCTGATAAAAAAAGACACAAAAAATACTCTTTGTTTGATAACGTCAAAAGGAAGCCAGGGTTAAAAAATGAAAATAAGTAAAATTCTACAAATATAGTATCTATTTTGGAAATTAAACGGAAATTTATGTATACATAAAGCATAAAAATAAGCTTAAAATTGTACAAAATAAATTTTAAAATAGAAATTCTTCTACATTTAAATATATATATATAGAAATTTTTATTATCCTTTCATAGGGCACCTTATTAACTCTTAAATTGTCCTCTGTGAGACACAAAAGCATTATTTCTTAAAATAAATACATAATACTAGTGCTTGTACTTTTTTTTGACTTTTCAAAAGAAAATTTCAACTCAGCGTACAGTCTATTCTCATGAAACAAGATTATAATAACAATAATAAAAAAAAAATTCTTTAATTAAATTTTTAAAGGTAATTTAATCTCTTTATAAGGTTTCAAATTCACAAAATTCATGTTAAAAGTGTCTAAATACGCTGTTAACCTAAAATTGACATATTTGCTAATTTCAACGTAAGAAATCCCTTTAGCATTGTATATTCCTCGTTCGGTTAAATCAATTTGTCAGATGAATTTTATTTTAAAGGTTATGACATATTAATGCTTGTGAAATACACTCAAGGATATAACACTCTATCTCTACAAGAATAATAAGAGTTTTACAATTATTTAAAAATTCTATTCTCTCATAAAATATTTACCTAAAAATATCAAATTAAAGAGCTTCTACTGTATTTTATAATAAATCTTTATACCCCCACATTTATAATTATAATTAAAAACAAAAATCTAATCTTAATTCATAGCAATAATAATAACAATAATAAACGATACAACAAGCAACCAAAATAGCAATAATAATTAAACAAAATAAAAAATAAAAATATTTTAAAATTACTGATAGCGTTTTTGAACTAAAAATTATTCATATATACGTGGCTATAATGAATTTTTGGCAAATTTTTCGTTATTTGTTGGTATTTTTTGCTTGTTAAAACCACAACTAAAATGAGCACCATATGTATTGTAATTGGAAGAATTTTCCAAAGTGTAGACACTATATTCCACGTAACTAGTACAGTAAATTAACATCAATTCACAAGAGTAAGAGCAAAAATGCAAATAGTGTCCGATAGTAAAAAAAATTGTGCAACAAATATAGTATTTGATTAAAAAAAAATTTCCCAATAGAAATGACTGTCTGTATATGTTCAGCTCGACCACACATGTTCTTGACCTTGACAGTTTTTCCCCAACAATAATTATTCAACAAATAAGAAAATTTGTACCTATCTCTGTACAAGAACTAACTGAACAATCTCACCCATATTGTTGTTAATTATTCTTTAAACATGAAATTTTAATATAAAAATTAATTAAAACAAAGCAATATTCTAGACAGCATAACCAGTACAGTGTGATACAGTCAACAAATTAATAAACAAAAATGAGATAACACCGAGTCTCAGCAACAGTAGTAACAGCAGCAGCAAACAAAACTAATTAAATTCTAATTAGAATAATTATTTAAGTAAAATTATATATATTTTCGGTGTTTTATTATTTAATTTTATCAAAAAAGAAAAAATTTTTAAACACCAAACAAATGTAATAAGCAGCACCAGGCCAACAAAATATATTTATTTTGCCCAGGATGTTATGCAATAAAAATAAAATAAAAAAATTTAATCATATTTATTTATGTTTAATTGAATTTATTTATTTGTAATACGAATAATATTCAAAATTAAAAATAAATAATAATTAATAATTATTATTTGTTTGTTTAATTGCATTTTTCTTTTCTTTTTTTTTTTCTTTTAAATAATAAACAGTATTGTGGTGTTAAAAATAAATAAATAAAATGAAATTTTATCAACAATATGCTACGTTTGATAATTGTTTTTGCTTCATTTTTTTCACACTTAGCTGCTGCTGCTGTTGCTACATAAATTTTATTTTATGCAAAAAATAAAACAAAATAATTAATTAAACAATAATTAATCCATATCGTTGTAAGTAAAAATAAAAAAAAGACCAAAAAACTGCTTGCATCAACGATATCATATGTTTCGTTTTATTTTTTGCACAAAGTAAATAACTTTTTGCTTTAATTACATTGGATTAACAACAACAACAACAACAACAAACAGATATATATATATCAAAAAACTAAACTTACAATAAATATTTTTTCTCACATGATTTTAATAAAAAAAAAAAAAGAATAAATAATTATTGATAACTTTTTTTTTTTTATTTTAATTATTAATCATTATTAAAACAAACAATAGAAATTTAATTAAAACTTAAAAGCGAAAAATAAAAAACGTTTTTACTACATACGTAGAAAAGTATATATACAAAAAAAAAAAAAAAATAACACAACATACGGTATGATTTTGACAGAAACGCCCACATGAAATTTAATACAAGAAAAAAAAAAAAAAAAAATAACTTAATGCAAAAAAAAATTAAATAAACGAAAAAGCATAAAATGCAAAAAAAAAAAAAAACCAAAAAATAATAATTAAAATTACATGGAAAACATATTAAGTATGTAATAATTTAAGCATAGGGAAAATTTAACTTACACAAATATATATTTTTTTCTGTTTTATTTAATAATTTCGGTTTTTCTTTGCTTGTTGTTTATTCAAAAAAGACGTTGTTTTTTTTTCTGTTTAAAGTTATTAATTTTCCCCTGATTTTTCCTCTTTATTTATTACTTTGATTTAAAAAAAAAAACATAAAACTTTTCGTTTCGGTTTGTTTAGTTTTTGTTTTTCTTCGTTTTAATTAATTTAATTTAATTTTTGCTACTTTTTAGCTTATTGTATTTGTTGTTATCGGTAAACTTTTTTTTTTTTTATTATTCTTATACAATTGTTTTACAAACACATAGTACCCACAAACAAATTAAATAAATTTTTTAACGTCAACGTATACACGGATAGACGTTCCGGCCGCCATTTTTATTTTATTGATTTCTGTCAAACGATTTGTGTTGCCAGATTAATGCATGTAAATGTATGCAATTGTAATAACTTATCGTTTATTTTTTGCGATTTTATTTTAAAATAATATTTTTTTTCGTTTAATTAAAGTTATCCATGTTTAAAAAAATAATTTGTATGTTTTTAAAATTGCAAATTATTATTAATAAATTAATAATAAATATACATTAAATTCTACTATATATAAATTATATTATATTAAAATTGTTCTACATGTTTAAATAGTTAAAATGGTAATGCAGTTGGTAGCAAAAATTGGTAGCGCAAATAAAATATAAATGAAAAACGTTTTAATATTTCAATCGGCAGTTAGCGTTGCAATTATTTTCGTTAATAATTTGACAATTTTAAGAAGTTGTTTTGTTTCTGAGTTATATTTCGAAAATTTTATAAAAAATTTGTCCATATTTTTACTCCATAATTCGAATTTCTTTCATTTCTAATTTAATATAATTTCTAATATAAATAACACAATAAAAATGGCAAATAGTTGTATGCAACCCACTATGCATTACAAGTGGAGCCGTTCATTAGCAATTGCACCCAAAAATCATATAATTTCAAGTGATTTTGCCTTTACCAAGCCATTTAAAGCGTCATACGAACGAGAAGTGAGCAAAAATTTCCATTACTGTTATTTATGTAAATTTATTTACTAATTTTTGCAGAATTGTATCCCAAATATTAACTATTTACTTGGTTGGGAGTATTATAGGATTTGGCGACGTGATGTAGATCAATATTTGGAGAAGCATAAGGAAAAGACAAAAGAAAAGAAACTCAAGCGTCCGAAATTCAACAAGCCAAAGCCAAAAGAAGAAACAAAAGCAGGAAGATTTAAAATTAAAAAGTTTGTATAACCTTCGCTAAGTATGAATAAAATTTGGTTATGTTTTCTCTGTTTTTCTTTTTATAAAGATTTGAAAAAGTCGCCGGACGTACTGATCATAAAGGTAAAGATCCTAAGGAGCTTCGCAAGAATAACACTAATAAAGGTCACGAGAGTACAAACAATTATTCAAATGGTGAAAATAACGAAATGAAAAATATTGCACCATATTGCATTCAAGAAGATATAGTTTCTGCTAGGTCTGCAGCTAAAAATTCATCACGATCATCGTGTAGCACACATTCATCAACACATTCCAAACAACCAGAAGTACCGGGTTCAGCAAAATCAAATATTTCGAATCATGAAGATGCTTGCATACTCACCACAAATGGTTGTAATTGCATGTTTACAGACGAACATGGTAATCCATTGGTAACGGATAATTCTGGTGAACACCATAGCGAACAATAAGGAATAATTTCACAATATTTTATTTTTCTACTTTTATTGATATTGAATATCAGAGATTTTATTATTTTTTAAATTCAATAAAACTAAATTAATATTTTCGCTTTTAAATTTGTTTGTTATTCAGTTTTGTGGTGCCAAAGGTTAGTCTATGTCTGATGTGTCTTTTGCTTTGAGTGAGTTCGACAGACTAAACCATATTATGGTATCCAACTGTCGTAATAAAACTGGATTAAAAGTTCCACAAATAACACAGTAAATAAAAACTATTCCAATACCTAACCATACACAAAGTGAAATATTTCTTATAAGAAAAATAATAAAGTAATAATCACTTACCCTACTAATTAAATTACAAATATTCCGGTTCGATGATTTGTTTAAATTTATTACACAGAAATTAATATTGGACACAAGTATTAAATACAACAAAAAAAACTAACTTTATTAATTCTTTAAAGATTTATATTTAAATTTAATTAATTTTTAACATAACTTTTCTTTTTAATTAATTTTAATAAGAAAATTTTTTATTAAACATTTCTTTATTTTGTATGATTAATAAACAATTACAATTAAATGGTTGGTTAAAGATTTTTTATTTTATTTATTTAATTATTTTAATATATAAAAAATAATAGAATATATATAACAGCACTCCGCGTACCAGTACGATTGCTTACAATTACAATACACATGTGAAGTGGTAAATTATACCTATTCCTTTGTTTTTTTTTCTCCTCTTTCATTTGTTTTTTTTTTTTTTTTTTTTAGTATAAAAACAAAAAACAAACAGAAAACGGTAAATTCATATGAATAATTAACTGATTGTAACGCCAACTAGTTTTTGATTTTGTTATTTAAATAGAAGAAAAAATAAAACATGTGAAACTAGAAAATTTATTTAATTTGTCAGATTAATATTTTGTAAAAGCTCGCATATAATTTACGTATTTTGATTAGTTTTATAAATAATTATGGATTAAGAGGTTAGAGCTTATTCTTCTTAATTTTATCATTTTGGCAATATAGATATATATTTATATTTAATGAAGATTATAATTAAGGAAACATTTATTGGCTGATGAGATGATGATGGCTTTTCATTTTGATTTCTATGCAAAAGTATAATTATCAATTATGTTAAAATAATTATAGATTTATTTTCTCAGAAACTATGATTAAGTAAATTATAAAAGTGTCTCTGGACGTTTGGAATTACACCAGTTATATCAAAAGTACACGGCTTGTAAAAATACTGACGCAATTTCTTCACTTTATCTAAGACTATAAAAATTTCTTTAAATTCAATTTTACTAATCTTTTTATTAATTAATTTAATATGAATTATGTAAGTGGAAAAAGAAACAACGATTCAATGTTTTTTTTTTTGGCAAAAATATAATTAAGGTCCAAAGTGCATAATTCTAGTAATTAAATTCAAAGATAAATAATTAACTAAATCTAAAGTCACTATATGTGATGCATTTTAAATCACAGCAAAAAAAGGACCTTAATTAAATTTCAAAAAAAAAAAAGACAAAAATTATAAAAAAAAAGATTTCAATTTTAATTTTTCTGGTTTTTCTTTTTCACAAGTAATAGTTGAAACTAAATAATTAATTCACTTATATATTTCACGGACGATAAGCATTAATTGTATAATAATTTAAACGTTTTATTATTCCTTAAAGATAACATACAATGTGTGTGTATAACTCCATTTTATTTTCTTTTCTTGTTTAATTAATTTTCCAGTTATAATAAAATATATAAAATTATTAATAATAGAGAAAACAATAGACATGGAAAAACATAAATTAATTTTTCATTTTTTTTGCATTTCGATTCTTTTGTTTTTCGCATTTTTTACTTCAACAATCTGACAAATAATTATTTTTTTTTTTTCATTTTTTTTTATTATTATTATTATAATAATTATATAATTATTAATAAATTTATTTAATTAAACATAAAAATTCCTTTTAAAAATGGAAATTAAACGTCGATCCATTATTACCATAACCACCATCATTTGTTGAATAAGTAAAGAATTGTCGGAATAATTGTGTTGCATCAACATCTGTAAACAAAGAAAAATAAATTTAATTAAAAATTCTTTTCAATACAAATTTTCTAAGCAATTGCCGAACACACTTACCACCCATAGAGTCTTCCTCAATATCTTGACCATTATCATAGCGGGCTTTTTTCGCTGAATCACATAGTATAGCATACGCTTCACCAATCTCTTTGAATTTTTTCTCATGATCTTTTTTCTCATCTTCTGTAGAATTTGCATGTCTATCCGGATGATGTAACAATGCTCGCTTTTTGTATGCCTTCTTAATAGCGTCCTCGGATGCATTACGTTCAACACCTAATATTTTATAATAATCCTTTCTTTTTGATTTTTTCAATGCCAGTTTAGCATCCTTCAATAAATTCTTAATTTCCATGGTTTTCTCAATTTGTAATGCTGTCTCATAGTCACTAACACATTCCTCAAAACTCTCCATATCATAGTAACAACGGGCTCGTCGCAATAACGCCTTTAAATATTTTGAATTTATTTTTAACGCATCTGTACAATCGGCAATCGCATCACGTATATTTCCCAATTTTGCATTTACCAATGCACGATTATAATATAATTTACTATTCATATCTCTATTCAGTTCATCAATTGCAAGTGCTTCTGTATAAATTTTATAGGCATCACGTAATTTACCACTTTTGAAATTTTCATTACCTAAAACAATACAAATTAAATTAAATTCTTTATTCGTTATATTTATAATCGCAAAAATTACCCTTTTCTTTCTTCTCTTTTAAACTTTTTGCTTTCAATCTCATTGATTTTGCTTTTTTATGATCTGGATCTAAAACTAGTGCACGTTCAAAATGAATCAAACTTTTATCAAGATTATCTGTATAGCATAAACATAAACCGCGTACATATATAGCATCGGCACACGATGGATCTGCTTGTATAGCTGTGACAGCAATATCATTTGCTTCCTAAAAATAAATACAATTTTTTTTTAGAAAATTCTCTAGAAAATATTTGAATTTTAAATTTACATCAATTCTGCCCAATGCCACTAAACATTCAGCCTTTTTTAATTTATAACGATAACATGATTTAGCAATTTTCAATGCGCTATCCATAAAGAAAACAACTGTACGATACTCATTTTCTTCGAGTGCTTTTGTCGCTTTTTCCTCTAAATCTCGTAAAAATTTACAATTTTGTATTTCGGCATTGACAGCTGTACTTTTTGGATAAATTTCCAGTAATTTCTTTATTGCCTGTTCACTGCCAACAACATCACCTAAAAACCAAAGATAAATAATTTTTTAATTAAAAATGAAAGGCAAGCAAAAAAAAAACAAATATAAATTACCCATAAGTAGGTTACATTTAGCCATACGAACATAACCCTTTTCAAATTTATCATCCAAATATATAGCTTTTTTGGAATCATTAACGGCCTCCTTGTAATCACCAATCATCATAAAGCAAGCGGATCGATTGCCATAATAGGACGCTGTCTCTGGACACAATGATATTGCATCGGAATATAATTTTAATGCTGCTAAATAGTTTTGTGCTTTATATTGATCATTTCCAGCATTTTTTTTCTCCTCAGCAATCCTGTAAAAAATAAAAAATTAAATTTAAATTAAAAAGAAATAAATAATAAAAAAAATCACCACCAACACCCACAATAATTTTAATTTAAATAAATAAAAAAATTGCATTTTTTTTATAAATTTTTTCATTTTTCATTTATTTTAGTGGAGGAAGAAGACGGACACAACTGGCAGATGATTATTTAAACATTAATAAGTCAACTGAACGTTATAAAAACTTAAATAATATTAAATGATAATTTTAATCAAAAAAAAAATACCCAAACAACATGATAATAATTAACTAATTGACAAAGAAAAGAAAGGTGAGAGATTATGTGTAAAAATCAATTATAATTATGATTCATCAAAGATTATTTATAAAAAAAAATTAACGCCTTGTTTAATAGAAATTAATAGAAAATTTCGTAAGAAACAATTTAAAAAGGTAAACTACTTGCTGTTCAACACGTCAAACAAAATCTTAAATCGATTTGCCACCGCAAATTACTAAAAGATCGATTGAAATTGCATCACATTCAGGATGAATCATATTTTCTCGCCATAATAATCGTGATAAAGGAATTTTCTATAATTGATTTAACTGTAAAAATATGCATGTTTAAAATATTTAATTAACAATTTAATTAGCACTTTGACAACATAGTAGTGTATAACAAGAACATGATTTCAAAGTTGGGATAATTCCAATTACCAATGCATCACAATCACCATCATCAAATCAACCCCACAGGTACACATCTTTTTACCAGTATTTTAGATATAAAAGTAAAATTTTCTACCTAAAAATAGCTTTAATTCTGTATTTTGTTGCGCTTAAACGCATTTTTATGCTTTTATTTTTGCCCAAAACTTGACTTCTTCCATTAAAATTATGCAATAAATTCGCTTCATGATTACACGACACTCTTTTACCTCTTTTAGCACGTACAGTTTTTTTAATGCGATCCTTAGAACTCATTTATAAATTAAATGTATATATAATATATAAATGTATATATAATATATAAATGTATACATAATATGTAAATTTTTAATATTAATTAATTGATCTGTAATTTCATTAATTTTTTACTTTTGTTTTCTCTAAACAAACTAGATTTTTTATAATAATTAAATAAAAATTGAAAGCATTCCAGTTACAAAATAAATGACACTAGGATGGTAGATGATGATGACAATCAACAGCAAGTTTTTTTTTTTGGTAAAATAAATAACAAAATAATTAAAACAAAGGTAAGTAACCGCAGGTAATGACTAAAATCACAAGAGCATACAACCATGAAATAATTTTCATCTTTTTTTTTTTGATTATAGTATAAATACCACCCACATTTATTTATACATTCATTTCAAAATGAATAAGTGAAATTTTTAATCAAACAACAACCAAGAAACGCAAATGCAAAATATAAATTTGTTCTTCAACATTTACAGCCAACAACAGCATCATCGCCGTCATCAGCATCAATATCATTTGCATATTTAAAACAAAAAACAGTAAAAGACAATATTAAATATTAAAGGTCAGAACAACGCACAAGCAGCAGCAGCATTACATTTTTTTAAAAGCATATCATTAAATTAATTTATTAACAAAATTCTACAATGTATGGTGCAAGAGCAGCTGCTACTGGTTTAAACACAAAAAAAACAATCTGTTATCGATCATTGATTGTTTAGTTCGCTGGTTGGGTAGTAAAAGGTGGTGTTTATTGTTAAACAAATTCTCTATTTACATAATAATTAAGCAACTGCTGATATCATAAAATTCAATATTTCTTTTATTTCAGAAAATTTTGTCAAAAACAATAAATAAAAAAAAACAAATTCAAAGGGTGTACAGAGCAGCCAGTTAAACCACAGGCAGCCGCCAGACATAATTCAGCAAAAAAAAAATAATCAATTTTAATTAAATCAAATAAAGAAAAGAAATAATTTTCTCAACTATTTTTAACAAAAAGATTTACACACATCAACTCCAGCCAATATAATAAAATTATTAAATTTATTTGACAAAATAAAGAAACAACAACGAACAAAACTTAACAATCCTTGCGGAGGTGTGGTTCTTGTTATTGTTGCTGGTTGATTACTCATAGCAAAAAAGTAAAAAAAGAAAGAAGAAAATTGTCTGGAATATATACCTAGTTTGAGTGTATTTACCTTTGTTTTGTTTTAATTACAAGGATAAAAGAATAAATATGTTTATTTGTTAATAAATTAATTCAAAAGCATCACATAAAATTACAAAATTATTAATAAGATTCAATTAATTAATTGCCCAGATAATAGGAAATTAACATATTTGTTCTTTCTTCAATCAGACAGACAAGCATTATTGCTTTGTAAATAATAAATAACCTTAGAAAAACTTTATAGAGAAATAATATATTTTTTTTTTTGCATTGTTGCAATATATCCGTACTTGGGGTGTCAATTGTAGTTCCGCTTCCGTTTTTTAAATTTTATTTTTACTCCTTATAAAATATATATATAATCAATAAATCCTGAATTTATTGCACAAGCAACTATAATCCCACAATGGATCAATAATTCGCAGTAAAAATTAACTCTAGCACACAGCCACCATTTGACAGATTGTCATCAATTTCTCTCTGCAGAAAGTGTCAAAATAAAAAAAATTATTGACTCATTTCAAATGTAAATAATTGCACCATTTCATAAAATTTGATAATTAATTTTTAATTTACTTTAAAATGCTTATCAAACAATAAAATAAATTCAAATTTAATAGATAATTAAAAATTCATAGAATGATAACACAGCAGTACTAGTATTAATAAAATTTCTGCCTTAAAAATCATTAAAATACATTGAAAAAAAATGATAATAATTAATGCATATATTTTCTTAATCAATTAGATTTATTCGTAATTTATATAATTTCACAAAATAAAAAAATGTGTCTGTAGTAAGTACACAACACCAATCACAAATCATAACAATGTATTATTTACCCTGGTAAGCTAATTAATTAATTAAATTAGTGCAAAGAGGAAAAGTGTATAAGCATTTTTATATTTTTGTAAAGTCCACAAGAAAAAAACCTAAAACAAATAATAATAATAATAATTACTAATTAAACTGAATACATAAATAAAAATAAAAAATATAATTAAAAAGTAATTTCTAGAATAAAGAAATAAAAGCCAAACGCAACCGCACAATTATAGCAACAACACAACAACAACAACAACAAAACAAATCAAGAAATTAAATTTTGTCCTCATTTCCTTCAATTATTTCTTTTTAATCAATTTTATTTATTTTTTAACTTGATTATGTTTTAAAGTAAAATAGTGGAATTGCGTTGTTAATCAAAATACATAATTTTGTATATAATTATGGATTTTTCTTTTCTTTTGTGAAAATCAACAACAAAAAAAAAATCACGCATTAATCTTTTTGTTTGCAAAATTTATTAAATAATTAATTTGACGACGTCACATCGTTACGACAACAATATATATATATATATTTTATAATTAAATAATTTTTAGAGAAAATAAAACTAAAAACGAAATTCATTTAAATGTGTGTTGGAATAAAATTTATTCTCTGTCAATTTTTAATTTTATTTTCCATTAAAATTTGTGTAGCCATTTTGACAATTCGACAAACAAACAAACAAATCTTTTTCACGGCAAAAAAAAAAAGGCATTTCTTCTAAATTGAATTTGTAAATTGCAAAAAAAAATTATTTGTACTTAGAACATAAAAATTTACTTACATAAGATTATTTTTTGGTAAAATACAATCATCAATATCCATATTTGCTGTTTCTTCTTGTGTTTTCTCGTCTTGAACAGCACTGCCAGTATCAACTGATTCTGCCCTTTCCATAAAAGAATCACAAAAAATTATTTAATAAAAAAACCTCTGTGTGACACTTAAAAACGAAAAAAAAATTTCTTTCTTTCTTTTCGTTTGTTATAATTTCTTATTTATTTTTATTTAAATTAAATGGAAATAAAAAACACTTTATCACTTGTTTTTAATTCCTTCTCTAAAAACAAAACAAATAATTAAACCAACAAAAAAATATATAATAATTAATATTTATTTATTTCTTTGTCACACAACAACACGTTTTTCAGTATTAAATTATCTTTTCTATTTTTTTTGGAATTTTTACAGCAGCGAAAAGCACTTGCTTTCGTGATTAATGGTTACAAAAAACAGCCAGCCGAAAACAAAAAAAAATTTCAGTTTTGATCAAAGAAATAAAAATTATAAAGGAACAAATAATATTGAAAGAAAGAAAGAAAAAAAAAACTGGAGAAAAATTAGAACAAAATTTGTATATCAAACGAAACAAGAAAAAAAAATGTACTAGAGTTAAAAATTATTGTTACATTAAAATACAATAATTTTATTATAGCACTATAATAATATTGTTGTAGCGCTGAAATGAACCAAATAATAAAAATGTGTTATTTTTGAATTTATCAAACAAATTTTTTAAGAAAATTATTTAATAATTTTCTTTATTAATTAATTAATAAATAATAATATAAATTAGAAAAAAAATCATTATTTCGACGTGTAATTAAAAATAAAACATAAACGGTGTCAAAAAAAATTTTCCCATTATAACGAAGAAACAAATAAAACTAGATTGATGATTCTGCTGTTGAAAAAAATTGCACACGTGTTTGCTAAAATAAAACGTGTTTAATCGTTATTTTCTTAGTTTGTTCATGTTAATCTCGTCCAGATATTATCTGTTTATCTAAATTTACCAGAATAATCTCAATAAGAGTAAATTTTGAACTGAGAAACTATTAACTTCTGAACGAACACATAGTTAATTTCTTTTTAAAATGTCTCCACAAATTTTAAGCCAAACATAATGATTATTTACTTACAGGTACGAAGGTCTGTAATTAACTAATTAATTATATAATTAATATGGATTTATTTATTAATTTTTATATTTTTTTATTTTTATTTTTTTTTTTTAAATTTAATTTTATGTTTTATTTTATATTTGCAATTTATATATACAAAATATACAGAAGGTACAATATTCATTATGATGATCACAATCAGTTAATAATGTTTACTTTTTATTATTAATATTATTATAATTATAATAATAATTATAATTATAATTATTATTATTTCTTTTATATTTTAATAAATTTAATTTAATTTAATTTTACACCTTTTATTAATAAATTTTTACTTTATTTTTTTAACTTTCTTAATATTAAACAAATATGCTTTTTTTTTGTGTTATGTTTTTCTTTAAAAATACATAATTAATTAATTAAATAAAATATAAATTTATATTTTATTTATTTATATATTTTAATTAATTAATAAACTTCTACCATTCAACAATTACTTTTTATGTGTTTTATTTTACTTTCTTTCTTCTACAAAATAATTACACACTAAAGAATAATTTTCGGTTTTCTTAAATTCTTAATTATTTCTTAAATGTATTAAAGTGTTTTTTTCTTGTTTTATTTTTTAATTTAGTTTTTGAGTCACTTTTAATTAATTTATTTTTTTTACTTTAATTTTTATATAAATACTTTTAATTGTAATTTTTAATTTAAATATTATTTCATTTATATTAAACACTTTTTCACCATTTTATTAATTTAATTTAAATTTAATTAATTTGTTGCTTATTTGTTCTAAAATTTTTTATTGAATTTTCTTTTTTATTTTTATTATTATTTAAGTATGTATGTAGTTTATTATATTATTTATATTAATTAATTATTTAATTTAATTAATTAATACTCATTATGTGCAGTTTTATAGATTTTTCGTTTTTTTTTTATTGTTTTTTTTTTTTTACTATATACCTAAGCGTGTAATTTGTTTTTTTACTTTTCTTTATGTTTTTTTCCACTAAATTTTAATTTAATTAATTATTTAATTATTATTATTATTATTTTTATTGAATTTTCACATTATGAATTTTTTTCGCTTGAAAACGTGCAGAGAAATCATTTTAACCAAACGAACGCAAATAAATGAACAGAAATCACCATGACAACAATAAAAAAAAAATAACAAAAGAACAGTTATTTTTCCATCTTGGATTAAAATAAGAAAACACAATTAAAGTAATTAAATTCTTATTAATTATAAATTAAAACTGAATGAAAAAAAAACAATGTAAAAGAAATTTGAATTTTTACCAAAGAATCATCACATAGCAAATAATTCCATTTTGCCCGCAAAACACTGTGGTATTTTCTGATATTGAACGATTAACAAAAAAAAAAAAATGAGCTAAAAAATCACTTAAATGATAAAAAGAAAAATTAACAAATTAATCGAACAAAAAAAAATAAATAAGAACGGAAGAAACTTTTTAATTATTTTTCTGATTTTCCATGTCACACGTTTAACGTTTTTATTTTCTTTTTTTACTTTAATTAATTTTCTTAATTTTAAATTTCTTAAATTTATTTTTTTTCATTAATTTTAGAAGTTTTTCTTCTTTTCTTTAATATTATATAATTTTGCTATCTAACTGTTTATCTGTGTTACTTCTGGTTGTTTACATGTGTGTTTGTGTGTTTTTTTTAATTTACTTAATTTTTGTTTATACATGTGTATGAGTGAAGTTGAATTTTCATTTCTTTTGCACAAAAAGTTTTAATTAAAATAATTTTAATTTTAATTAAGAAAAACAATTATAGTTCTTTTGTTTTTTTCTTTTTTTTACTTAAATAACTTAAATTTCTTCTTAATTATTTATTTATTTTAATGTTTTATGAGTGGAAAAGGTGGGTGGGAAGAAGGAGCCAGGAGGTTTTAATTAAATTTTTTTTGTATGTGTGGCTGTGTGTGTGTTAATTTCTTAATTTTATAATTTAACGCTTAATTTTTTTTTTTTTTTGTATTATCATTAATTTTTTTTTTTCTTCTTTATTTAATTTAAATGTGTTTTTTTTTTTTTAATGTTAAATAATTTTTTTTATCTTTTTTTTTTTAATCATTATTAATTACATAATTAAAAACTGTACAATAACATAAACAACTTATAATTAATTTTTTATTATTATTTTTTAATATATTTCTTCATCTTCTTCTTTTGCTTTTTCTTAATTATTATTATTTATTATTATTCTTATTTTACTTTAATTAATTAATTAATTATTTTTGCATAATTTTTTTTTTCGTTTTTTTTTTTGTTGTTTTTTCTTATTATTATTATTAATTAACTTAATTAAATTAAAAATTATATTTTGTTTTTTATTTATTTATTTATGTTAAATTCTACTTTACATAACTAATTAAAATTATTTATTTATTCTTTCTTAATTGTGTTTATAATTAATTAATTAATTAATATTATTAAATTAATTTTTTACTGTTTTTTTTTCTGTTTTTTCTTCTTTTTTTTTTGTTTATTTATAATAATTTTTTTTTTTTTGCATTTTGCTTTAATTATAATTATAATTTTTATATTTTAATTCCACTGTTGATGATGATGATAATGATTAATTAATTATATATATTTATTTTTTATCTTCTTTCAAAAATTTTATGTTTAAATTTTTTTATTAAAGGTGGCGGTGGTAGATTTCTTTACATGTTTTTTTATTTATTTATTTATTTATTAATAATTTTTTTGCTTACATAAAATTGTTTATTAATTTTAACAAAAGGGGCGCACATTTTTTCTTTTATTTGAATAAAGTTAATTAATTTTTTTTTCTGTTAATTTTATCTTAGATAAACGTACTATTTTTATAAATTAATTAAAATGACAGAAAGAGAAGAAAGTAAATATAAAAGAGAAATATAGTGTGTATGGCAACAGTGGAAATTTTATATAAAATAATAATTAAAAATTTTCTTTTTTTTTTTTTTTTCATTTTTATTCATTTAAATTTAATTTTTTATTATTATTATTACTACAGGTAATTTGTATTTTAATATTATTTTTTTGTATTATTATAATTATTAATTATTTATTTATATATTAATATTATTTAAATCGTGGGGGGGCGAACTTAAATAAATTAAATTAAATTAAAAAAAATTAAAACAGAAAATAATAGAGAAAAGAATAAAACACGTGTGTTTGTTTTTCTTTCTCTTTTCTTACTACTGCTGCTATTATTATTTTTATTTTTTAGCGAGCAGTTAGTAAATTACAAACATAAACGGAAACATTATTTATATTCTTCTTCAGCAAAGTTGTTGTTGTTTTTTCTTGTTAATTAAATTTACAAAAAAAATATATATGTATGTGTGTGTGTTTTGTAAATGTTTCCATTTTTTTTTTGTTTGTTTCGTTTTGCATTACACATAAAATTAATTAATAATAAATTGTAATTAATTATTTACTCTTAGTTTTTTTTTTTGTTTTTACATTAAAATTATAATTAAAAATTAATTTTTCTTCTTTTTTTTTTTTTGTATCAATTATGATTAAATATTTTACTTGCTAATTTTTTTTTTTCTTTTTTTTTCATTATTCTTATTCTTATATTTTGTTAATTAATTATTTACAACATATTTTCAATTTACATTATTTTAACGTTTAATTAATATAGTTTTATTAATTAATTAATTAATTTAAATATTTACTCTTTTATACAATTATTTTTTTTTTTTTTTATTAATTTCTCTTTTTTTTTTCTTTTTTTTATTTTACTTAAAACTGGGTGGTGGTGGTGGTGGTAGTGATTTTTTTTTTCTAAATTAAAAATAAACAAACAAGAAAATAGGGAGAAAAAACTATATAGAAAAATTAAAAATTATATATATATATATATGTATATATAGATAAGTATATATGTACAAATATGTATGTATTTATATAGAAGAATAATAATTAAATATTTTCTTTTTGTTTTCTATTATTCAAATTTAATTGTTTTTAATTAATTTCCTCGGTTTTATACAAAACGAAAATTAAATGAAAAGTTTTTACTGAAAAATTAGTGAAATGGTTTGAAACTTTGAATTTGTTTCCATGATAGAAGGTTTATTATTGAAAATTATTAATTTCCTTTAATTTCCCGGCTTTTAATCTTGACTAATTTAATAATTTTTATTTGTGTTTTTTTATTAAAGTTTCGCAAATTAAAAAACTAACTGTATTTGTAGTTAATAAATAAATTATAATTTTAAATAATTTGCCAAAAGTGTTAATGATCCGGTTAACAATATACACGTTTATCTAGCGAATCTAGAATATGTCTTTAAAAAATTTGATACTTAATAAGGTTTTGTTAAAGAATACAGTGTTTTTGATATAAATTAATTAAAAAGACAGTAAGAGTAATTAAAAACCAAAATAATTAATTTAAAATTTGACAATTATCTTCTTTATCCCTCTGCCATATTTCTTACACTATTAAATTATCTTTTATTAATTTAATTTTTGCTTAAATTATCATCAGTATATTTTTAATTTTAATTTCATTTCTATTTTTCTTCTATATTTATTATTTAGTTAATTAATTTTAATAAAGGAAAACAAATACATACATATGTATGTTACATGTATACATATGTGCATATATATATTCAAAATCACAGGTTATTTTTCAATTATTATTATTATTTTTAATTCTCTTCCCTTTTTCCTTAATTAAAATTGGTTTTTCTTCTTTTTCTTTTTTATACATACATATATATATATATACATCGGTGATATTTATTTTTTTTTTTAATTAATGAAAGAAAAATAATTAAATTACATATTCAAATGATTTGGAAAAATAAAAATAAAATAAAAATTATTATTACAAATGAGATCAATATACAATATTTGTTTGTTTATTTTAATCAATTATATTTAAATTTTTAATTTTCTTTCTTTTATTTTCATATATATATATATATTATACTTGGATAGTAGTAGTAATAATAGTAGTAGTAGTAGTAGTTGTTACAGGTGTTTTTATTCTGACTTTATACAATCACTTTACTTTATCATTAATTATTTATTAATTAATTTTTTTTTTTTTTAGTTTTTCTCTCAGCACATTTTTAGCATAAATTAAAGCTAAATTTCAATTGTGTTTTGTTTGGTTATATTTTCATGTCATATATGGTAATAACACAGGTAATAAGCATATTTATGTTATAGCAACGGTGTGCATGTGCACCTATGAATTGTTATTTATACTGTTGCTATGACAATTAATAGATGTGCAATATCAGAAACACGATGTAGTAAATCTGGCGCTATACGTGCTAAATTTTCATTAGCAAATTCACATGATGGAAATATGTGAACGACATAGGCAGCATTTTGACTACCCGGTGCTGCAATATTGACAATACCTGCTGCTTGTTTTTGTTGTAGATACGTTATAAAGCCGGTTTTCAAATTTGTCGATTGTTGTAAAACATCCATGTGATCACGACCACAGGGTAATGCCAGCAACATACAATGCTCGTTATTTGTCTGAAAGGTAAAAAAAATAAAACAATAATTAAATGAATTATTATTACTGCAATAGATAAATAAATTCAATGATCCTTACCTGCATCTTTCTAGCTACTCCCTCCAGTTGTGTCTGTTCAAGTCTCATTCTTTGAGCAATGCGCAGTGGCGGTGTTGAGCCATCACTGTTACAGGGCAATGAATCACGTGCAACATCGGGATTGCCAAACACGAAATGCATCTGGACGGCTGCTTGATCGTTCTTCAATGCTAACAAGCCTTGCCACATTACTGGATAGCGGTGTAAAAGCATCAACAGGGTATCACCTTGTTGTGGCACTTGGCTGGCATGTGGTGGCGTCGCCACTTGAAGATTTCGGCCGGTTGGAACTGCCATCACCGGTACCAAACTGCCATGACTTGGAAGATTTGCAAGACCTAAATAAAAAATAAATGAATTAACAATTTTACGATTTGTTTCATTCTCATTATATATTAATATACCTGGAATAGAATTACGTTCCCTATCCTTTTCCCTATCGCGCTGTTCACGCTCTCTGTCAAGTACCTTAGAGTGCACGTGCACCAAATTTGTTGGGTGCGGTGGTAATGGAGCAGCGGTTGATGACTGCGGCCCATTATATTCAGCTGCCGATGGTAATGTCGGTACAGCACTCAGTGGTCGATGAGCTGGTGGCGGTTCTGCTGGTAATGGTCTATTCGTAGTGTCAAAGTAACGAACTCCTGCATCTGAATAGTGCGGATGTGGTATTCTAGTGCCATGTACATATACTTGTGCCACTTGTGGTGAATCTACAAGAAGAATTTATAATTTATTACAACAACATCTTTTTCAAAGAATTTAAACAATAATAATTACCTGTTGCGCGATCCTGAGGACTTTGCAAACAATTCGGTACATTAGTGGTAACACGAGACCCGCTAACTGGATGTCTTAGTTCAAGCGGTGGACTCACACCCATATTATCATCAATTTCTAAGGTTTCCGATTTGATACCTTGTTCGGATGGCAATAATGGTGATCGACTAAAATAATAATAATAATTATTGATTATAGGGTGATTCAATAGAATCTAAAAGTGAGCAATGAATGGACAAAGTCTTAATAATACCTAGAAATGTATGGAATTCTTGTGCCCGGATGCAGGACATCTTGATTACCACAACCTCTCATATACTGTTGATACATGATGTAATGTTCTCGTGACATTCCTCGTGGATACGCACCGTCACCCTTAAATAATTAAAATAAAAAATTATTTTCGATAATTCTATGTCTTAGAGAAAATTTTATTGTAAAGACAAAACAGAAGACGCAGTATCTCTTAGGAAAATGTAATAAAAATCGATTTGCTAAATGTTTATAATTTTTTTTTTTTTTTTTATTTTTTTTTTACCGGAGTTATTGGTGATGCTTGTTGATGAGCAGGCGGTGGACTATGTGGCCTTGGTATTCCATATCCACCAATATCACCGTGCTGTGTAGCGTCCAAAAAATTTAATTTTATAAATATTAACACTGACTTTATTTTCCTATAGAACTGGCAATGTTTCCGTTCATCGACAAAAACCAACAATCACCCACAATCAATTCACACGCAAAAAAAATTTCGTTTAAAATTACAAAAAAAGGTTGACTCACCAAATTTGGTTCAAATGCTGTAACAGGAATTCCAGCTTGTGGTACGTGACCGCGAGGCTGAGCACCTTGCGGACTTATTGATGGCACTGTAACTCGAGAACTGCTCGCACCTGTAATACATAGTTTTTCTGTTTTATTATTTCATCGAAGCAACATGATAAAATTAATATAAAACTTACCAGTAACAATTGGTTGTTGACTGCTCAAATGCGGTTGCTTCAATGGTGGACTGGCCACAGCTCCAGTTAGTATTTGAGGTGATTGGTGTAATCCAATAACACCTTTACTAGGTACTGGTCCATTTGGTGGAATTTGCTGTACCGCCTGTTGTTGCGATGCGACTTGTTGTGTTTGTTGTGAGATAAAGTGTTGTTGCCCCTTAATGTGTTGCAGCACGGAACCGGGCGTTGTTTGCGATGACTGAGGTACTTGGTGTTGTATAAGTGTTGGTGTTGCACTACTTATAATATGTTGACCAGCTGAATTTACAATTTGGACGGATTGTGGTGCAACAGATACTGATGCTGGCCCCATATGAATAGGTGTCGGCGTTTGACCCTTGGCGGTTCCATGTTGAATATGACTTATTTGGTGTGGGGATTGTTGAAGATGTGTTTGTGGAGTGGTTTGTTTAACAATATGATGACCACTGGGCTGGCTTACAACAGTAACACCTTGTGGTGTTTTTGCAATTGTATGACCACCTTGTGGCTGCAATTGAATAGGTTGTTGACTACCCTGCTGCACTTGATGACTTTGCAAGTGTTTCGGCACAGTGTTTGAAGTCTGTTGTATATTACTGCCCTGTGTAGATTGTATTATTTTGCTGCCCTGTAACATGTTTGTATATCCACTAGGTACTGACTGAACATGTTGTGCGGTCTTGCCACTGAGTACTAATACTTGTGGTTGCGTTTGTGCAGCATGGTGTTGTGTTTGGTGCGGCCCTTGCGGTTGTTGTTGCTTATGTAAATGCATTATTGGCGACTGCTGTGACTGTTGTGGATTATTGCTAGCTGGTGTGGTAACACCTTGTTTCGCCAAATGTGATAGATGCGATCCACGTGGTGACATTGTGTTCGCTGCATTAACGACAGTTCCTTGAACATTTGGAATGTTAATAACCAAATTATGTGTTGTCTGTTGAGGAATTGGCTGCTTTCCACTTATTGTCACAATATTTGATGTTTGATGATTTGCATGAATCATTGTTTCTTGCGGCAGATGTGTACCGTGTAACGATTGCGTATTATGATTAGCAACAACAACTGATGGTGATTGATGTTTAGTAATAAGGATATTCGGCTGCGGTACGGCCGGTGTTGGTTGGATCGATGTAACTGGATTTCCAGTCTTAGCAATATTACCTCCTTGTATTACCAAAGGCTTAGCCTGCTGCGCTGTACTTGCGGCCGTTAGATTTTGCGAATTAAGGACATGTGCTTTTAATGGATGCTGAATCTTGTGAACAGTTTGTTGTGGCGGTTGTATATTTTTGTTCACGGGAGTAGTTATTGCATTTGCATTAACTATGATTTGAGAAACATTCGATGTTAGAACCGATGTTGTAGATGTAGGATTTGAACTAACGGTGACATTCGTAGTCTTTGATAAAACCGGTGTTGCCATTGATGATGTAACGTTACCAGTAATATGTGCGGGTACATCTGAATATTGCTTTGTTGCTGCAATAGACGTTATCGGTTGAGATGATATACTGATGGGTGTATTACGTGTATCAATTATACTTCGGTATGCTTCTGATTTCGATACTGCCAACTCAGATGGTGTTATAGTGGTTGTTGTTAATCCTCCTGCCACATTGCTAATTGCTGCAGCTATTTTAGTAGTTGAGGTACCTGAAACGGGCACGTACTGACCTTCTTTACTCTGCCTGACAACTGTTAATTCACCGGTAACAGGATCGATTAGTGTCATAGGTTCACACGGTTCTGGGTGTGCAGAATCGCCTGGTTTTCCTTCAGAACCTGCTGCCCTTATTGACGATGGTTTGCCTGTATTTACAATTGATATAGACGATGGAATAATTACAGGAGCAGCAGTAGCAGCAGTCTCTGGATTATTAACGACAATTGTGATTTGATCTTCTTTACATTTCACATTGGACGCTTGAGTAAGCTGCACATGATAATCATCTTCAACACTATCGTTTTTGTCATCAAATTTAGCTTTTTCATCGCTGCTATCAATAGATGATGTTTCAGAAATTTTACGATCTTTTCCACGTCGATTGGCTCGTGGTGATTTTCGGACATCTAACATATTAGCAACAGCTTTATCTAAAGTGCCTGTATTCGGTTTGACCATACTGTTATTTTGGCGTGTTGATCGCCGTGGTGGTGTTTGCCCAGATATTGGCAATGGACTACCTCCTGTGACATTTTGTCCACTGCTTGCTCCGGTGTTTGTGGTAGTGGTAGACATTGGAGAAGTTGCAGATGTTATTAATTGCTTCGGATTGGCCATATTTCGAACCACGTCTTCAATAATATCATCAACGGTATTACGAGAACCATCACGTTCTTGGATACGTCTAGATTTTCTTGTATTAGCAGCAGGCGATGTAAATTCATCTTTTGACAGATCCTGAGGAGAGTTTGGTGATGCCTGCTGTGACTGCTGTGATGGCTGCAAATGCACAACTTGTTGTGTTTGTTGCTGTTGCATCTGTTGTTGGGACTGTGGTTGGGACTGTTGTTGTGATTGTAACTGATTTTGAGCTTGTGTTTGCATTTGATGTTGCTGTGATAAAACAGTGTGTTGCTGTCCATGCGATGGAGTCACTGTTATCGTAGGGGTAATAATTCCTTTGACTGGAGTAGACGTTGCCGTGGATATTGTTATAGGAACTGTTGTTGATACTACTGATACAGGAGTCACATTAGATGTTGTTATTTGTGAAATTGTGGTCGTAGTAATATTTGGTAATCCTGTAGTGACTATTTGTTGGACAGGTATCGTAGTCGTCGGTGTATTTGGTGGTTTAATCGTAACAATCAAACGAGGTCTAGGTCCTTCTGCTTTTGGATTAGCCGATGGGGCAACATCTTCACCAGAATCATCATGAAATTCATAAACATCTGATTCAGAATTATGATTACGGCTCTTTCTTTCGACGTTCGATTGGGCGCCAACATTCGATGGTATCGTAATAGATTGTGTACGACCTCCACGTGCACCGCGACCTCTCCGACCAGGTGTTTTACCTCCACGCCTTGTTTGAACTCCAGCCGAAGATAAGTCATTGGGGACTGTTACTGTAGATACTATATTTGTTGCATTCACTGGCAATTGTGAAACAATTTTTCCTCGTCCTCCACGAGGTAATCTACCCCTTCGTCCGATGACCCCTTTACCACATGAATCTTTGTTCTCAATATTTTCTCCAACACCTTCATCAAAATCATCATCCTCTGCAGGACAACTTACAACATCATTTCCTTTAGAATTAACAGTAATTGTTTGATTTGTCGTATCTGAAATTGCACTATTTCGTTCATCTTCATCGTGGTGGGATTCGTCCTTTGCAGGCTCAGAACCTTCTTCTGATGTTTCTTCAGCCGAACACAATGCATCGACTTTTTTAATAACAGATTCAATATTCACTTCCTTAGCAGACCAATAATCACTATCCTCTTTAGAATCTTGCTCATTATGCTCACCAATTGGATCTCTTATTGTTGCCAGTTTTGTGACATTTTCCTCTGTTAACATGGATTTTGATGTTTTATCGACATTAATGGAAACTGCATTAGATGTGATTACAGCACCACCACTTGTCTTAATTACCGATACATTATCACATGAAGATTTTGCACCAATTTGTAAATTATCTGATTTAGGAATTGTTACAACATCTTTAGCTTTAATGGCATCAACTGACGTATTATCTTCTTTGCTTATATTAGCAGCAATTTTATCTGCAACAGCGTCAATTCTTTTTTGCTCTGGCTTCATCACACCAATTTGTATTGCAGATGTTACATTCGTACCAGCTATGTTTGGTGCCGACTGATTAGTTTCTATCTTATTCTGCTCTGGTAATAACGACACTTGTTTAATATTATGCTGATCGTGTTGTTGTATACTGGATGGATTATTTGATAATACATTATGGAAGGACTGATTTTTAACACCGACATTCGGATGAATAATTGTCGATTGAACAACATGAGATGTTTGTACTTGTGGCGTTGTAACAATATTTTTAACAATTTGTTGTGGTTTTTTATGCATTTGTTGTTTTTGAATAGCCCCAACAGCAGCATGTTGTTGTTGTTGTTGTTGCTGCTGCAACATTTGATGATGTTGCTGCTGCTGCACCTGCTGTTGGTGCTGTTGTTGCTGCTGCTGTTGCTGCTGTTGTTGCTGTTGTTGTGGTTGCGGATGTTGTTGCTGTTGTTGCTGTTGATGCTGTTGTATGATTTGTTGATGATATTGTTGTTTCAATTTCTGTTGCTGTACCAATTGATGAGGCTGTTGAAGATGTTGTTGCTGCGCAATAGATTGCTGCATTTGAATTTGTTGTTGCTGCTGTTGTGGTTGCTGTTGTTGTTGCGATTGTTGTTGAGTATGCATATGCTGCATTCTTTGCTGTTGCAACTTAATCATGTGTTGTTGTTGCTGCGTGGTTAACAAATTCTGTGACTGTTGTTGCAATGTTTGTTGATTCTTATTAGGTGTTATCGGCATTGTTATAATTGTTGACGATGCAGTTTGCGATGATGTGCACGTAGGTACAAATTGCTCAATCACAGATTTATTTATTTTATTCGTATTATCAGTGGTAATTGTAGCAACATTTGAAACAGATGTTGGCACAACAGGTGATTGTTTTCCTGCCGTTTGATGTGATAAAATTGTTTGATTAGTTGTAGTACCACTTCCTGGACTAGAATGGTGTGGAACTGCAGATTGTATTATTGTTTGGTTCTTCGGTGTTATGTGTATAGTGGTTGGCTGCGTAGATGGTGTCACATTTGTAGATGTGACACAACGTGTTCCACTTGTATAAGACACCACTGTTGATTGTGATGAATATGGTTGACTAACATGAACATCACAAGATGGCTTGTTATCAATAATTCCTTTCTGAGAATTGTTATTACCCTGTTGCTGATGCTGATGATGATGCTGCGAAGCATTTGTGAGTATGGTCGCATTTTTCAAATTACCTGCTGGACAATATGATTGCGATAAGACTGTATTTGTCGTTTGAACAACCGAACTTATTGGTATGTTTTGATTTGCGGGCAATCGGTTTATTATATTACTATTTACGCTGCTATTACCAGACGATTGCTGATGTTGTTGAAACTGTTGCTGTTGGGATTGTGGCGGTTGTTGTTGTTGCTGTTGTGAAAATGGCGCCATACCTTGTGGGGCACATTTTTGAGAAATACCAGAAACTGTTGTTAAAAGAGTATTAGTATTAGACTGGCTTTGCTGTACATGTGTTGCAGAGCCTGAGGGCGATAATAATTGTCTTTGTTGTATCAACATATGCTGAGATTGTTGAGCACCCATCGGACTTAGTTGCGCAGCTTGTCGTGGCGGTTGCCCGCGAATAATTGTAGGACTTTGTGGAGATTGTGATTTTCTCATTAAATCAACATTACAATTAAACTGTTGAGTATGTTGTGCCATACGTGGAGAATGTAGACGAGGATCGCTCATGTTAGCACGAGGTGATAACATGACATTCATGGGTTGATAAATCACATGTGGCGGTTGTCCTTGAGAGTGGTGTTCTTGTGGAATGGTTATTGTTGGCGCTTGCATCATATATTGATGTGGCCCTGCAAGCCTTGGCCCTTGTTGCATAGATATTGTCTTAACTGCTTGTCCACTTTGTCCAGATTGGCTTGTTACTACAAACTGAGGCACTTGTGACCCAGGTTGATTTGACTGTATTCTTTGTGGTGATTGAGGTGGCCCAGACGTATAAATTATCTGATGGCGTGCACTGCTTATAACATTTCCAGATCTTTGTTGATGTGATGGCGACATCGACTGTTGCGGCATTGCTGCAGACACTATTCGATTATCAACAATATTAAATGTTGGCTGTTTCGATGTAACATTAACTTTTTCTGGAATGCTTATATTTGTTATTGGAGCCACAACAGTTGATTGCGTTGAATTTGATGTTACTTTAATCTCTGGATTTGTTTTTGATGGCACTACTTTAGTCTGTGAATTTTGTGTTGTAATATTAGTAACAGGCAGTGGGGTTGTCTGCTGCTTAGGGGGTAATTGAGCTATAGTTGATGATTTCTCAACTACAGGCATACTAGGTGTTTTGGGCAATGGTTTTTGCTGAGCCTGTTGTTGTTGCTGTGATGTATGCTGTTGTTGCAATGGCTGCTGTTGTTGTTGAACTTGTTGTTGCGGTTGCATGGGATTTGATATTATATTATTCTTTGTTATAACAGACGATACAGTCGTTGTTGGTACAATAGTTTGAGATTTTGTTACTGGCGCAGAAGGTGTCACTCGCAAAGTAACTAATTTATCAACTTTATCTTTAGTTGAGTCACTAGTATTCAATTTTGCAAGCAATGTTAGATCAACATCCGGTGTTTTTGGTGGATTGTCAAATCTACTCTGGGATGTATTATTACCGCTTATTGAAGCGGCTGCAATATTTGATTCGTCATCTGGCTCTTCTGTATCTGTATCAATTTGAAGACCATGATCAGATTGTGGTGTTTCTGGTTTAAGATCAAGTTCCTCAGCATTTAAGCTCTGCACAGCTTTTCGCATTTCTTCGGCTTCTTCCTCGGCAATCAACGCATCACTACTTATTGGTGGCGAATTGCCACTAACAACACACTCATTATCTGCAGTATTATCATAATCAGTATACTCTTCCGACTCATTTTTGCCGAAACTTTCACCCAGCAAAGCCGCTACGGCATCTTCAGTCTCCTCCTGTGATATTATTGCTCGAGATTTTTCATCCAATTTGTTTAAATCATTCACATCTATTTTCACATTGATACTTGTCTCATCGATGCTACTTTGCACTTTAGCAATTGGTTTTATTTCTACATCCTCAACTTGAATGTCAACAATGGGTGGTATTATTAGGTCACTCGATATTGATTTTATAGCTGATTCATGGATTTTCTCGTCAATTTCTGAACCAAAACCTGGAATCAGTTTTTCATGTTTTCTCTTTATAAGATTTTCATTTGATTTTGAAGGTACACTTGACGAAACCAAAGGTACAACTGATGGTGTTAGTTTTGGCAAAGAGCTAACAATATTGGGTGCCACCGTTGTCTTTTGCGGAGTAGACATTATCGGTGGAGGTGGTGGACTATCATCAATTAGGCATGGCAAACTCGGTGATGGTTTGCATATTAATGACTGGTGATCATCAGATTTGTCAGATTTTATAGCTAAATCATTTGCCATTGCTATGTCGACCTTTATATCTAAAGGTAGTTTCGCACCACCAGTCGATATAGGTCCACTTGTATTGCTTGATGATGTGACGGACGGTGATATGCTAAGGTTAGTATGATGATGATGATCTCGTCTCTGGTGTTTTTCCTCTTTGGAGCGTTTCTTCTTTTTCTTTTTCTCCTTAGACGACCGATGCGACATGATATCAGATTCTTTCTTTTCTGGTATTATATTCTCAACACTGTCATCGCCATCAGTAAACCGAAACACGTCAATCATATCATTTTTCCTTGTGTCAATACTTATATTTATTTCCTCAATTTTATTATCTGAGTCTGCTTCCATTAATTTAGCTTCTAAAGCACGACCAGCCTCATCTAAATCAACGCTGTTTTCATCTTCTTTGCAAATAGGTGCTGCTGCCGCACGTGCCTTTTCTCGTTCCTTTCGCTTTCTATCTTTACGTTTGCGAGATATAAGCCGATTATGATCTTTTTCAGCTGATAATGCATCAGTAATTGGCAATGATTTGTTTTGATCATTGCTGACAGTTTGAACAGATAATAATTTATCTTTTTCAACGGCTGATACCATTTTCTTATCAAAAATATTGCTTGATGTTGTTGCTGAAGATGGCTGTTCAATTTTAATAGGCGTGTTACTTAACGTTGTGTTTATTGATGTTTTATCAGCTGAACAAATTGAAGAAGACCCTTGTGGTGCCGATTCAACAGTTTTGCTTACAATTGGATCGACCGATGATTGTTGCGAATCTTCATCGTCTTCGTCATCGGACAATGGTCCAAAAATATCTTCCATTTTCTCGCCACGTTTGCTGCTCACTGTATTGGAACTGTTATATACAATCGGAGAATTATAAGTTGTGGTATTTGGAACGTTTTCATTAATCGGTTCAATATTAGATGATTGAGATGATAATTGATTTTGGCCTTTTATTATTAACGGATCATTTGAAGTACCGAAAGGCGGTAAAGATGATCGTTTCTTGGATTTTTTCAATTTATTACGTTCTTCGCGTGTTGAAATCGAAGCATTTGATTCAGATGTAATACTAGAACGTTCCTTGTCGTATTCCTGATCACGAGTCTTATCGCGTTTCTTATCCTTACGACTACCGCTGCTACTATGTTTTCTACGCTCTTGTGACAAATGTGAGTTTGGCAATATGTCTCGTTTAAGATCATCGAAATCACTGAATTCTTTTGAATCTATAGTTTTATCAGTTAGTGAGGATGATTTCTCATCAAACGTCTTCTCTAAATTAGATGTTTCCATCGATGAGTTCGGATTGGGTTTCGTTCGACGTTGTTTCTTTTTATGCTTTTTGCGTGTATCGGGACTAAATAACGCTTGACCAAAGGACATATTTGAGCCAGTAAGAACACTGTCCTTTGTCATTTCACCCTCGGATGAAATCATTTCACACATTGGCTGTGGCTCAATTTTGAACATTGATCGGTCATGTAGCTTAACATCTTCTTCATCTCTTGGCTCAGATTTTATTGTCATCAGAGGCGGCTGAATCACTTCTGATTTAATAACAGCGTTATTCTTAATTGATGGTATTGTCTTTTCAGATTTCTTTAAATCATGATGTTCCATCGAGCTACCTTCCACTTTAATTTTGGTTATTATTTCATTACTAATTACATTTTCTTTCACATCCATTGCATTCATATCTAAATTTTCTTCCTTTACTGCCATTATGGACGATGACTTGTGTACGTCTAGTTTTGTTCTTCTTAAAACCTGTTCATCATCAGATGAATCTGATTCAATGCGCGTGGATCGTGAATTTTTTCGTGATGATATCTTACGCCGTGGTTTTTGGTGATGATGACGCATTGAAGTCACTTCATTGTGATTCTCTCTGTGCGTTTTATGGTGTTCTCGGTGATCCCTCTGTTCTCGTAAACGACAATCAGAACTATCACCGTCGCACAATTCATTAAGTTTACTATTGAATTGAGCTCGTCGCATTTCAGAACCAGAGGAATCTGATAATACGGAATCTTTACAACTTCGCATCATACTATCATCACCGGAAGATGATGAACTATCTATTAAACCTCTGCCCAACTTTTGCAAATTATTGTGGCTGCCTGATTTATACGGTTTTGTTTGATCCATTCGATCTAAATCACTATCACTGTCTTCATCTTCGTCCCAACTAGTTGATCGTTTCTTTTCTTCGCGTTTAGCTCGAGATTGTTTCAATTGCGTAAATTTGGCTTGGATTTTCTTTTCTTCTTCCTGTTTTTGCATATTTTTACACGAACGAGCTTTTACTTTATCATACATTGATATATAAACTGGTTCTTCATCAATAGGTATATCAAATATGGAATGTGGTTTTGGTGATGTGTCACAACCTGATTCATCACTACTGGATTCTATTTTACGAGCATTTTTATTTCGTTTATTTGCCGAATCTGTCGATGACTTGTGATTATGACTACCAGCTCCACTTCCTCCACTATCTTCAGCATTACGGCTACTTGTCTTTCTCTCATTCTTAATTTCTGAACGTTTACGTCCATCTGTACTGCTATGGGTATCGTCACGTTTATGTTCAATAGAAGATGTTGATGAATACGAATGATTTTCCCCATGCTCATGTCGATGTTTTCGCTTTTCTTTTGAAATTAAATCTTTACGATGTCCACTACTACTGCTTCCTGTGCTGCCACTTCGCTGCTTTATGACTTTCTCCTCTTCCTCACTTGTTGACCGATTATGTTCCATATTAATATCAACAGCATGGAAATGTTTATCATTGACAGAAGTAGAAGTTGGAACACCAGTACTAATGTTATGCAAAGAATGGACTTGATGATTTATTTGATGCTGCCCATTTGCATCAAGTTCCTTATCTATAGATAAGATATTATCATCACGACTTATTCGTTTCGTTCTGTGTTTCTCACTTAAGTTTCGATCATATTTACTTTCACGCATTGATGACTTTGATAATGTATCATGAACATTATCAAAATTGCGATCAGAATTCTTTTCTTTTTCCTTATCCTTCTTTTTCTCTTCCATAATATTAACAATGTTATTATTTTGAAATGTATGGGTTGAAGTAGTGGAAGTAGTTATTGATTCTTTTCGCGAACGCTCATCAAATGAATTTGGTTTGCTACTTTCTTCTAAAAATTTGACAGATGGTGAAGTAACCGGATTATTCATTGACTTTGAATGAGGCGACGATGTTGTTGCTTTATAATGTTTCGTTTTACCAAGTTCATTCATAAATGGCTTAATATCTTTGTTACTGTTCGAAGAAGCATTACTGTCAACAGAAACATTTCTTTTATCAATAGTAGCACTTGTAGCACTCCCTTTACGTGAACTATCATTACAGTTTATTTTCGGACGTTTGCTATCATCTGGTGTTGAATCGAGACTATTTTCTTGAGAACTAAGTCGTCGTTTTGTAGAACTAGGATTTATACTAGAAATAGAATTTCTGACTGGCGAACTACTGCTAGAACTATTGCGTTCACGGCGCTTATCGAGGGCGGTATCCCTGCTATGACTATGACGATCAATAATCTCTCTAGCAACTATATTTGCTGCAATTATTTTTCTTGATTCATTACTATTATTATTATTGTTATTATTTGTGTTATTATTATTATTATTATTATTTATATTATTATTATTATTGTTATTATTTGCATTATAAATAGCGTCAGCATTACGCATAGTTGATAATTTCTCTGAATCCTTTCGCTTGTCTTTGGAATCACTATCATTTTTGTCTTGCCAATCTTTTTCACATCTTTCACGACGATCTTTATCTTCGCGATCTTTAACCACGTTTGTTTGTCGTTCGACAGTGTCTCGATCATGCCGATCTTTTTCTTCACGATCATGTTTCTGTATTTTTATATCACTAGAACGCTCGACACGAATTCGTTCTTCTTGTTCACGTTTTTCTCGTTCTTTTTCTTCTACTTCTTTGCGCTCCTTATCTTCACGCATTTTCCTTTCTTTTTCGTTGCGTTCCCGACGTTCTCTTTCATCTTCTTCACGTCGTTCACGTTCGCCACGTTCCTTTCTATCTTTTTCGTCTTTTCGTTGACGTTCCTTTCTATCTTTATCAATCTTATCACGATCGCGGTCTGAATGCATTCGTTGCTCTCTAATATTATCACCATCGCGATCCCTTTTATCTCGTTGCGATTTTTCTTCATCAATATCACGTTCTTCTTTTACTTCCTTATGCCTTTCATCAATAGACTCTTTATTAATTATTGCATTAGTGTCTTCCTTTAATAAATTATCCGTTTCATAAATTTTTCGCCGATCCAAACACTCTCGCTGTTTATCGTATTTACTACTGTGTTCATTTCTTCGTATCTCATGCTCACCGTTTCTACCACTATTTACTTTAAAATCACCCTTTTTAGATGAAGATAATTGCTTGGATAGTGTATGACTGCCACTTGTTGAAGTTTTATTACTGCTTAAATCAGCAGACGAACGACGAGAATTATTTCCATTATTATTTATAGGATTTGTAGCGTCTTCCTCTGATGCGTTTTGTCTGTCTAAATAGGATCGTACTGTTCCTATATTAGTACTTCCAGGAATTGACGCACTTTTAGACAAAATACGATTCGTCGGAGTTGCAGACGCTTGTGTATTCATAGATTTTTCTTGTAAGCTAAAACTCTTAGTCACTAACCCTTGTGCTTTTGTTTTAATAGGTGTGTTAGTCACAGGAGATGAAACATCTGTCTGTGGTTTGCCACCATGTACAAGTGGAGATGGAACCACTGGTGTCGTAGGTGTAATTGCTGTTGACGCTGGCGGATGACTTGGAAATGGATACTGAAGTCCTTTAGCTGAAGGTAATGTTAATGGTACCGCTCCTGTATTGCCAGTCTTCAGACAAACATTTCCAACAGTCGGAGATGGAGACGGGCTATTGTGGTATGGAGAAACAGCATGTTGAGGACTATTCATTGGCGATGAGCTTACAGAATTAATTCTTTGCTGAATAACTGGATTCGGAAACAACGGAATTGTTCCCGATGGCGGAAGTGTTGTTATTGACGATGTACCACTTGTTACACTAGGATTAGTAACCGAGGCTGTTATTGTTGCTGTTGTTGTTATTGTTGTTACAGTTGTGAAATTTGTTACAATAGTATTCTTGGTTAAATTTAAATAATCACGGGGTTCATATTTATCCCCAATGTTCTCTAATCTCTTAAGATCATCATCAAATATCGACTTTTTAGCTAAAACTGATTTCACAATATCACTTGGTTGCACTTCATGAACATCCAAATCCAGAAATTTGTGCCTAGCCATAAAGGAGCTTGAGCTTACTGGCGTTGGTACAGGTGTTATACTTGAAATGACTTCATTTGTTATATTTGTGACAATCCCCGTTGCTGTAATATTTGTACCAGCATTGGTTCCTCGTGCCGCATTACCACCAGACCATTTTTCAAACATTTCATCTAAATTTTTTATACGTTCCTCTAGCGATGGACTCGTACTAGGTGCGATTTCTGAATCACTAGAATTTGAACTGAGAGAAGGTGCTCGTATAGGACTAGATGGTGGCTGATCAAGATTCTGTGGACTTGGCGGTGGTGGAATCCTTATTTCGCATGGCGGTAATGCTGGTGGCATAGGAGGTGCTGTTGTCATTAATCCAGCATTCGAAGATGGATGTAATTGATGATGCCCATGATGATGATGATGGTGGTGGTGATGGTGATGATGATGATTCGGATGATGACTAACATTTGCACCAACAGCAACTTTTGAACTTGATGATAATGAGGAAATGCCTGCTGGTGGTGGGCTTGATAGTATACTACTATGATGCTGCTGTCCAAGTAGTGGATGTGAAAAAAGACTAGTATTGTTGGCTGATACTGGTAGTAACGCTGCTGGCATTACAATTCCTGTATTTATTTGTGTTGATGAATTTGAATTATTTGCTGAAGAAGAAGATGTTGCTAAATTGTTATTATTGGATGACGCAGCAGCTGCAGCAGCAATTATACGGCTTTGATATACTTGTGCCGCAAATCTGGGAAGTGGCAAACTTAAAGGTTCCATATTTGTTCGTTCCCTTGGTAATCTACGGGGTTCACTAGGTACAATGTTTTCTGGTCTTTCATCACATAACGGAGTACCAGGACGCGATCCATCAGCACTTTCACCGCCCGAAGCTTCATGGGAATGATGTGAATGTAACTGATGACCCCTCCCTCTAGATGTATGATGCGTCTCTATAGCACAATCACCTGTACGACGCCGTTTACATAATGGATGCGCTATACCAGTTGTATATGTGTTACTTAAGTGATCGTGTGATGACTCCAAAGATCCACCAACAGTAGTTGTTGCAGTAATAGAAGTATTTCCCGTTAGACTGCTACTGCGACTTCCAGTACTAGCGTGTCTTACTGCCGTTGCTGATGTACTATCTGTAGACGGTCTTCTACTAAGATTACCGCCTACAGAATTTCCGCTAGTACTACTACCAGGTGCACTATGTTGTTTCATTAGTTGCCCAGCTGCCCCCGTAACTGAACCACTAATTATACCACTACACTCTGATAAACGTCTAACTTCAACACCTTTTCTAAGATGCATTAAATTACTTTCATTACTATGATTAATATTAATTGGATGATCACAGTTTGAGTTACTGTTATTATTATTATTATTTTTATTATTATTTTTATTATTACTATTATTATTACTATTATTATTATTACTATTATTATTATTATTATTATTTGAATTATTATTATTATTATTACTATTATTATTTGTATTATTATTATTTGAATTATTATTATTTGCATTATTATTATTACTGCTATTATTATTATTACTATTATTTGCGTTATTATTATTTGAATTATTATTATTTGCATTATTATTATTACTGCTATTATTATTATTATTATTACTATTATTATTATTATGATTATTATTATTTGTATTACTATTAATATTATTGTTATGCACATGACCATGAGGTCCACTGTTACTGCTAACACCACTGCTATGATGAATATTATTAATTATTGGTGGTCCTGTTGTTGATGCATTTAATAATAATTGTGTTGCCGGTTGTTGTATAACTTGTTGGCAAATACTATTTAATAGTAAATCACTACTGACGCCACTTTTATTATTATTATCACCTACACTAACACTTATTATATTATTATTATTATTATTGTTATTATTATTATTATTATTATTATTATTATTATTATTGTTGTGATGATCAAACTTCATACGTTTTTTCGGACTAACTAGTTCATCACCACTGGACGGGCATTCTTCCAATTGTTCAAGTAAATGGTGACGTTCCTTTTGTAAATGACGAATGTCACCTAGTAACAAGAAAGAAAAAAACATTTAAGTAAATATCACATCGAAAAAATATTTAAAAAATAATTACCAGGACTTTTCTCACACCGACGTCGTAAAATGTCAGGATCAATAACATTTATCCTAGGTGTTGGCGATTCAGGACGTTCTCGAACATAATTTGGGTTAACAACAGTCGTAGGAGTTCCTGCTACTCCAACAGTAGGAGCTGCATTAAATGTCGCTTCTTGATCGTATACTTCTTCATGCGATGCTGCAGATCCTTGGCTGTATTCATCATAATTGCGATATCGTCGATTATCAACATAGTCATTAGACTCATAATATGCTTCAGTATAGCGAGCAGGACGTGCTCTGCCACCACGAGGTGTTGTAGAGCCGCTGATACGCTCTGTGTTAGTAGGTGAACCTGCACCGCCACTTGAACCTAAGCCACTATGTCTACTAAACGAAGATGCACGTGATCGACCAGGTGTTTCATAGCGATTAAATCGCGCTCCTGGAACTACCACTGTGGTTTCAAATCCGCGTGTTGAAACTTCACGAGCCGTTTCAAACCCTACAGTTGTTCGATCACTCACACTAAGCTTATCAAGTTTATCAAAAAATGCCTCCTGGCATTCTCGGGACGCAAAATCCACTTGCAGCTTTCGACCGCGTAAAGTTACACCACGCATTTCTTTTACTGCAGTTTGGGCGTATTGAATTTGTTCAAAAAACACAAGCGCCAATTTTCGTTCTCGATCTATTGCCACTTGCGACACACTTCCAAAACGATTAAATTGGGTAGTCAAATAAGCTTCACCAACACTATCTGAAATTCCATCGATCCAAACACAATTGGTCGGCATCGATTTACCAAATCCCAATTTAATTCGATTGTTACCTAGATGTTCACCATCCATTTTTCGCATAGCTTTAACAACAGAGATTATATCCGAATATTGACAAAAAGCGTATGCAGTCACTCCTTGCTTTTTTATATCAATTTCGATAATTTCTCCGAAACACTCAAAATGTTTTCGAAGTTCACTAGCTGTTATATCTTTCTCTAAATTCCCAATAAATAAGGTTCTTGTAGATTTTGGATGGTACTCATCTAACTCAGCCTCATATGGCCTAAATTCATTATCTTCTACATCATAGCCTTGATACGGCGCTACTTCGATTTTGCAGCCAAAAAATAATTTATCATGAGATACCTCAAGAGCTTTTTCAACATCGTCTGGTTTTTTAAAACAAACTAAAGCATAACGATCAGCATTCTGTCCGACGACTTTCACCCACGTGACTTTCCCGTGTTTTTTATATTCATGGTATAAACCATCTTTAAGGGAGGTATCTGAAGACCGAGCAGGTAAATTTCGTACACAGATCGCTAACGGCCTATTATCTTCTGAATGTACAGCTGGATTAGCAAATGTACCGATTGGTGCCGAGTTCGATGAGGGTGCTGAAACAGCCGATTGTAAACTACGTGTACTTCGAGACATTTCAGGACCTCCACCAGGACTACTACTTGAACCATTCGAAGAAGACCCACTACTATTGGTTGAACTACAACTACTAGGGCTTCGCGAATGCGATCGACTTGAATTACTGCCACCACACGGAGACTCAGAACCACATCTTGATTTTTTCTTTTTGCTATTATTATTTACAGTTGTGGCCACAATTTTACTTGTAACTGCCATACTTTCTATGCTTACTTCGGAATTTCGTCGATTTTCACTACAAGAATCATAACTTGAAGAATCAGAAGCGCCGACAGAAGACACAACTACCGCAGCACTCGGAACAGTTCCGTATATACTTCGCGGTGTTTGTGGTTGTGTCGGCGTACTTGTCGACGCTGCAGCAACATTTGCTATAGTTGGCGGTGGCGATTGATCATACCATGTACTTGACGATGTTCTATGATGATTAATAGTATTTGATCTACAGGAACAACGCAATATTTATTAAATTCATAAATAATTTGTACTAGATAAACATAGAAATTTAAAAAAAAAAAAAAAAAATTATTACCTATCTACTATTGTTGAATATGGACCATTTCTATATAATCGATCTCTGGTGCGACCACGTACATCACCGGAGTGGTAATTATTTGGTCGTCTTATATATTGTTCACCATCTGTAGCTAATCTAGATGCTCCTCTATCATAAAAACTTGTACTGCTGGTACGCTCAAAACCTGCTGATGCATGATCATCAGATGATCTGCATAACGAATTTTTATATTTTTCAAAGAAAGATTGATTTTTTGAATAAAAAATTATATTTAAATATTTAAAAATTTAATCACCTAATAGTAAAAATATATATAATTATTATAAAAATAGGGACGACTAAGGGGAAATGTATTAAATACATATGTTTTAAGAAAATTAAGGTTTTAATTGGAATTAAATTAATAAATAATCCATTGCATATGTGAAATGTCACTGTAATCCAACAATTATCCAAAATATTCCATTTAAATGACACTGTAATCCTTCTATATTCCAATATATATATATATAAATATAGTAGTAACATAATATATGTTTAATATAGATTGATGATGCACGACATTTTTTTCACTTCACTTTAATTTTTATTCACAGATACTAACACACACACCATTTTTGTTAGACAAATGTGGATAATTGTGGATTAGGGGATACTGACACAATAACAAAGATATTGATATAAAAAAAAATGTATTAAATAAATGACTTACCCATGACTTGTCCCAAATTTAGTTGAGCCAGTTGTGGTCATTGATGAATACTGTGGTATCGGAACGGAAACACCTGAGCTAGCATTTTGAACGGTACCACTAAGTGGTATTGTACAATTAATAGCACCTCCAATACTATTCGGTGAATTACTTCCAACGGTTGCAGCTGATACGACAGCAGCTACCGCTGTACCAGCGCCTGATGATGAAGTCATCAGACCTGATGCCACAACGGCTATTGACGGTATTGAACAGGGTTCATAGTATTCTGTTGTTAGTATACGATCGTCAAACTTATGCTCGGCTGTGTGTGCTTTCGATGCTGATTTAATGTCCATGAATGCAACTGTAGCACACACACTGCCAATGCAATTTGTTGTTGACGTCGCAATTGAACCACTTCCTGTAGCACCACCAGGTGAGCCACCTGATGACAATGACGATGTTGATGATGTTGAAGAAGATGATGAGGATGATGACAAAGATAAAGATAGTGATGCAGATAATCCACTATTTGCATTACTATTTGTTGCTTGTGTTGTGCTACTACAATTGTGGAGACTTGTAATATTTGTGGTCGCTCCTGATAATCCACTATTACTATTATTATTATTATTTGTGTTGCTATTACTACTATTATTATTATTATTATTATTATTATTATTATTATTATTATTAATAATATTATTACTACTGTTATTAACACTAATGTTGCAACTGTTTGCGACTGTATTGACGACACTAATGTTATTACAGCCAATTCCACTACTACCGACGCCACAAACGTTACCAGCAAATAATTTTTCTTCAGCTGTATCACCTCCACTGCTATTACCACCGGACAATTGTTTATCTTGTTGTAATTTTTGTGCAATGCATCCACCTGAAATTGGATTTGTTGTGGAGGAGGCTGACGATGGTGCTGGATTTGATGCCGTCGATGTAAGAATCTTAACGCTCTGTACTCTGCCATATCTAAAATAAAATATAAAAAGAAAAAATTAAATCATTAATTAATTAGATAACGAACAATATTTAAATTTGAAATTTTAATTATAATCATGTGAAAATAATTTATTTTTCTGCGAATTTTTTTACAATTTTAAAATCGCTACGAATTTATTTTATTTATAATAAAAAAAATGAATTTATTAAATTTTTTTTTTACATACAAATAATCAATAAATCAATCAAATAAATAAGCTCTTTGTGTAGATTTATTTTTTCCCTTCATTAATTTATTTTTAAATATAATTTCATTCATTATTCCTTTAAAATAAATTTAAACACATTTATATACAATACAATATAGCAAATATCAATATGAATGACGATAATAATAGCAAAAATAAAAAAAAAAGAAGTAAATACTGAATCAATTAAATAACAATTGTGCATAAATAACATCGTAATTGCAATGGATAGAGAAAAAATGCAAATAAAATAATATTTAGTAGAGGAAAAGAATTATTTATGCAATAGTTAGTTGCAGATAAGTACTTTTGATAATAAAATTACATTATTGCAATTTTATAATAAAATATTATTATTAATATTAATAAACAGTAGAATAAACTCTAAATTTTTAATAAAATATAAATGCAAATATATAAATCTAGAATAATTTAAAGCAATTTTATTAAATTAATGTAAATTATTCAAAAATATCTCTTCAAAAAAAAAAAACACTCATGTTTAACTATCATAGCATGAAAATTATAAAATAAAATAAAACTCAACCTGACACCTTCTATACTGTTTGGTATAATAAACTTTAGTCACCTATAATGATGGCAATTACCTCGAAACACATCAACCAAGAGAGTACAAACACCCCCACATAGCAGTAAAAATAAATAAATAAAATAAACGATGAAAATCTAATCAATTTTTATTTATTTATTTTCACAAAATGTGTGACGGAAATTAGATGAGTTTCTAAATTTACCTGTATATAAATACCATGCGATGTTACCGTCACTTCAGTTAACTATCTCAACACACATTCGAATTAAGTAACAGAGACAACAGCTAAACAGACAACAGATAAAAGCAAAAAAGACTTTTAATGGATTTAGAAAAGGTCAGAGTACTTCCAACTACCAGAGTATAGAAAAGAAGATTTAAAATTGATAAATAATAATAATAATAACATCAGGAGCAGTCGCAGCACTTTATATACTTCAAAACGTGATTTAGTTTTTTTCGTATTAGATAAAATATAGATATGCTGCTGTTACCACTGCTGCTGGTATACATAAAAATTCTCAATCATTTTATTTCTGTTGTTAACGTCATTGTTATATTCATTAAAAAAAAAATTATAATAATAAAAATAAAAGTAGACAAGATAAGATGACTTCGACCCGGGAAACGTACTAATGCATCAACATTGAGTTACCCTTAAACTCCAGCGACTTTCAATACTATATAGGAAAAACAAAGCTTTTTTAAATTAAAAACATAAAACAAAAAAAAAATCGATGAATAAAGATGAAAATAAATGTCAATGTTTTCGTTACATAATACCCCACTTCGACAATAACATAGGTAATCATAATCAGTGAGTAGCAGCATCGCTGCATCATGTCATATGTAATATAGTGATAATGTCACCCGCTGTAACATACACTCATGGGAATTTCACTTGGACCGAACGACATGATATTGTAGAATTTTCTTTTCTATATTCTGCAAAAAAAAAACTGGCAAGGGAAGTAAAAAGAAAAAGTAACGAATGTATCAGCATTCCCCAGGGATATATATACTAGGCAAAGGTAATTTTACTAAATTTCTCCAACCTAACTTAGTCACCAGTGTAAGCAATAAAATCCAAATAAAAGAAAAACAGCATGCGCAGTCGATCCTCATCAGGGGAAAAACCGAGAGAAAATACATATATAATTGACGGAAAAATTTGCCGACAAATACTATTCTCCATTCGAACGTGGTCATTGCCATTCAACTCCCAGTAACTAATTAAAGTTTCTGTAAAGCAAAAATATATATATATATATATATGTTTATGGCCCAAGCACACCATACTCCAGTGAACAAAAATCTTGTCTGTCTACATATATAAATTTTACCTGTGTCTTACTTGCACGAAACACAATTTTATACCCAGATATTTATTTATACCAACGACTAGAATGTCATTTGCTATATATTTTTCTATCCCTCAAGAATCATCCATCGCCACCAACACAACAACCAGCAGAGCAATACTATTTCGTTATGTCGCGTGTAAAATTACCAGAACCACCACTCAAAAGTTCAAGTAAATTTTCATTATTATCATTTATATATTTATTACAAAAAAAAAAATAAAATGAAACAGGAATATCCACGTAATGTATTATCCAAGTAGGGTGTGTCCACCATATTTTTTAACAAATTTTAATGAAATTTTTGTTTTTTTTGATTCATTGATTTTGTGTACATGAACTTTTAACAGTTTGTGTCATCTGTCTCGTGTTGTCTGGTTTTTACTTGACTATTTGTGCAAAAATTATGCAATATATAATGTGTAGTGTTCTACATATACCAAACCAAATTACTTAAAAAATCAAAAATATAATTAATAACAATATTGCACAAATACTGAGAACGTATTCCAGCAGCCACCCCCAAAAGAAAAGAAAATACATATTTCAGAGGTAACATCATTATTTAAAAGAAATTTATTATATATTACGTAATATATATGTTTATCCTGCAGAGAAACAGCAGTATCAAAATGAAATACAAATTATGAAATATATATTGCAATTTAACAGAGTTTTATTATACCACGGTTGTATCTCTCTTCTATTCCAATAAGCAATTATTATACCTATAGAAGAGTCATAAATTTTTTTGTACACGCTAAAACCTATAAGAAATTTCATTTCATTCCGATACACACCAATTTTTTTTTTTTTTTTTACAAATATTTGATATATTTGCTAATTTTCAGAGTATTTATAAATTCTGTAACATTAATATATTTCTAAAAATTTAATCAAACATAAAATGTTTCTGTAATATTTACATGCCATGTCACACATTTAAAATAATATTCATTTTAATTTATTTGGCAACATGATATATGTATATATATATGTGCATATATGTATAGTCATATTGCGACGAGAGCCTGCAGATAATATTTAAATAACAAAGATTCCATGTTCCATGCTAAAAAACGTACAATTTCAAAATACAGCAAGTGAACAAACGGATGTAAGAGTTGTGTTTATAAAAAATGTAATAAAAACAAGTACATAGTCAGAGTCATATAAAATGAAAGAAAAATATGCAAAAAAATAAAGATTATAGGACAATAATAAGAGGATTAAATATTAAATTAAAAAACAAAACGAATAATAATAATAATAATAATATCCAGTCTTATATAATTTATTGCACATTCAGTAAAAACAATAAAGCAAATCAAAGTTTATTTATTATAGAAAAATAATAATAATAACAATAAAACCATCGCTTGAACATTAAATAACCCAACGCACAATTAATCTACTGTGGTTTGTGCACAATTAATCTACTAAATAATATGATTAAAAAATTGTAAAAATTCCAATATTCTTATATCAGCACTTTTAACTGGAAATACCTTCTTTTTATTTTACTACTACCACTACTACTACAGGATAACACAAAATATTTTAATAATAATAATAATGATAATAATGCTAATTAGTTTTAATTCAATTAGCAACAAAAATCCCTTGTCGCATCGTATTTTAAGCTTAAAATCTACAAATTTTATAATTATAATAAGAAAAAACAAACAAGACAATCGACCGCCAACCCGACTGCTGCTACTGCTACTGCTGCTACTACTACTACTTGCTAATGCCAATGTTTTTCTGTCCTTCATTTATAATCTCTAAATATTTTTGTTTATTTATTTTAAAGAATTACTTAAGCATGATGATTCAACTCGACAAAACATTATTTTAATCTTTTTTAATAGAAAATTCTAATTTAAGTTTCTTAAATTTTTTAACAAAACGACAAATATCAAGTACCATTACAGTGATAATAAAAGACGACAAAAAATTATTCAATTAATTTTTATAAATTTTAACTAATTATTAGCAATATTATTATTATTATTATTATTTAAGTAAAACCGAAAATCAAATAAAACAAAAATCTCCGACACGTGTGTGTATTTAATACTATTGTCCACCCGACGACCAGAGTACAAATATATATAGAAATATAATTACCGATAAAAGAAAAACCCTAAATTAATTTTTTAATTAATTATTAATACACACAACAGCGTGTACATATATGTACATTTACATACATAGAAAATATTTTTCTAATTTCATATAGGAATCAACATAAAACGAAATAATTTTGCGATAAATAAAAAATTACGCATTGAATTGTTTAATAAATTAAAAATAATAAAAACAACAAGAATATTACTTTATCGAGAGTATTTAAAACATTAAAACTATATGTTGCTGCATCAAACAGTAATAATATTAGTTTTCGATAAACCGTAAGCAATTTCTACAGATATATAAATCGTTTTTGAAATATTAAAACATTGCAAATATCGCAATGCGACGATAAGAAATGTAAATACTTCTTTGTTTTTTATTTTTCTCTTTAATCAAATTTTTCATTTAATTTAATTTAAGAGCAAAAACATTTAATAATAATTTTTTCTTAATTAAATAGTAAAAATCAAAATTTTAATGCGTTATTCAAATCATTAAAATTCTGCAGCCAACATATTTATGTCATATAAAGCATAACAAACAAAACAAATTCCAAAAACAAGTATTCCACCCTTATTGCAGTAGCAATCGTGAAAACAGCAGCAGCAGCATCAGCCACAAAAACAATTGTAAATTTATTAATAAAATTCAACTAGGTGTAATGTTGATACACGGTGTGTTCTGCATTTGCAATAAAAATTTAAAAAAAAAACGCATATTATGCGGTGACAATCATAAATGATAATAATAAAAAAAGCACACATTCAGCAGCAGCAGTAACAAACAGAAGAAACAATAAAAAATAAAATACTGCTGCTGTAATTCTCAGTCATCACAAGTGTTTCCGTTTTATTTTCTTCTCATAACAAAAAATATATACCTAAAGAAGAAATACTATTTGATCATGTACCAGTCTTGTAATTCAGGATATTTTAAGAAAGAAAAATATAATAATAAAGCCTGTTTAAAAGTAAAAAAAAAATAACACGTTGCGCTATAATAATAATAAATAAATAAAGAGGAATAATAATAAAGTACCAAACACAAATACTGGAATACGTACACAACACAGCAGGATCTTCAGTAAAAATATATTATGAAAAGAAAAGAAAAGAAAAAATAACTTCAACAACTCCTAGTTATGTTCGTTACGAAGGACATTCATGATGACAAAACATATACAGTGCTATATACCCATTCACCATGCGCAATATATACATACATATAAATAATGCCATTTATTTTTAGAAAGTAAATGGGTTGACAAAAAATATAAAGTACTGGAGGGCAACAGCTATACCTAAGCAACCAACTGTAAACCAACATAGTATAGTTACATAAAAACAAAAACAAAACCGCGGAGTTTTTCTTCATTACTAATAATAATTTATATAAAGGAAATGAAATTCTCAGCTACACATTACATCATTCCAATGTCTTAACGCTTCGGTAAAAGAAAATTCTATTAGATGTTTGCTGCTGCTAAGCTTCATAACGTTCCATCATTCCACTATAATTTATATTTTTTCAGTAAAACAAGTAATATTTAATTTAAGGAATTGTAGCAAACATTCCACTATAGAGTAAGTACAGTAGAGCGTATAAGTAGAAAAAAAAATAAAACCCTTATATGTTCGCTCAAGTGAAGTAGAAAAAAAATTAAAAATAAAAGAAACTTTCTGACGATTCAAATGCTCCCCAAATATTATCCAGGACAAGCTGAGTGAATTTTTTGTTTCCATTTCGTTGCTACCCAACTATTTTCTATTTTTTGTATCACCAATTGTAGTTCAATTATTTTTAAAAACACCAGAGTAAAGCAATCGACCCAAGCTCAATATATTGAAAACATAAAAATAGCAAAACACAAATAACAACAGCCACAGTCACAGCATCAGCAGCAATAGAGCAATTTTACTCTTGAAATTAATTTAAATAATAAAAAATAGAATGGAAAATAGAAAATAGAAAATGAAACCAAAAACACTACCAGAAATTGAAATGAAACCCTATTTGGATTGTATCATATTTTCAATAAAAATCAAATAGCAAAAAATAAAATGAATTGAAAAATAGAAAATTGAAATTAGAAATAAAATTGATAAAAAAAAAATGGGACGATAATGTTAGTATCGCTGTATACAATAGTGTGGTGGGTGGTTGTTCTGTTTGCTATCCTAAGCAACAAAATATATAAATAATTCACCAAAAAAATTTAAATTAAATTCGCCAATGCTTGAAATTTTATATCTTTAATTCAATGCAAAACAACCTTATGTCAATAAGGTGTGTTGATTGCTATCAATAACCACCACCACCTAGCAAGTGTTTTATTTTTATCACTTTAATTAAAAGAAAAGTAACATTAATTGATTGATAGTAGGTGTTGTTTCTTGTAACAATATAAAAACCATTAAAAGAAAACTAATGGAGAATATCAGTTCAAAGAATTATGTTGTTTAGGAAACTTTTACGATAAAAACACGTTTTGTATGATCGAAACAGTAATTGTTTAAAAGTTTTAAGCAAATCTAAATTTAATATTTATGTAAAACATTATATATCTTTGTCTTAAAGAGGACCAGTATCCGTTTCATTGCTTTTTTAAGCTTTAATACTTATTTCATTCAAAACAATCATAGAAATACACGATTTTTGCGCAATTACACTGAAATCAAAGGGATTAAAAAGTATTTTTAAGAAAAACAGACCTTATGAATGAAATTTCAAACATATTTAAAGAAAAACAATTAGAAAATTATACTAAAAATGAAAATAAATATTAATAAACAAGTATTTAAAGAAAGCAAAAATCTTCAAATAGTCCTGATATATATAAAAATTTAGAATTAAGAATAGCCTCCATCCAGAGAATTGAATTTTTAGAGGCGCCTCCATCATTCAATGATAAATTTGATGAAATATTAAAGTTCCATAACGAATCGTAAACAAAATTTTTATTTATTCAAATAGATGAGAAAAATTTCTATTATTATTTTTAATTACAAAAAAAAAAACATAAAATTATTATTATTATTCAATAGCGTAAAATGAAAGAATTAATTATAAACTGAGGTGAAGTGTTGTACAGCAATACAATACAATACATTGCAATCATACCAATAATAATAATAATAACAACAAACTTATTAATGTATACGTTTAATGGTAATAAACGTAATGTAATGTAATTATAAAATTAATTTAATTTATATAAAAAAAAAAATAAATAAAATTTCTGTATGTATTTCATTTGATATTAAAGAGAAAAGAGTTCGTTGATCTTTTTTTAATACGCGCGCAAAGTAAAGAAGCAAAAAAAAAAAAAAAACCAACAAAATGATGAAAAATTTCACAATAAATAAATGTAAATATTGTGTAAATACAAAGAAAATATAAAATATTTATATTTATATATATATATAGCAGAAAAACAAGTAAACAGCATCATCATCAGCAGAAGCAGCAGCAACAGCAGCAGCAGCAATCAGACAAAATTTATTTTTATTATCATCTTCGCAATAAGAGAAGATAGCAACAGCAGCAGCAGCAGCAATATTAAAATTATACAAAAATATAAAGGGAAAAAAAAACGTCATCTTCATTATCATCACCAACAACGTGATCATCATTCTACTCTTATTAAAACTAATCTGGCACTTAACAACAACACAACACAGCAGAAAAAAAATGCAAAGAAACAATTATTCCAGATACACACAACACTCACAAAAACAACAGCAAATCTATGCATACACCACAAGCAATTTGCTTATTAATTTACTTAATTATAATAAGAGGAGAAGATAATTATTTTCTTGTTCTTCTTGTTTGTTTGTTTGTTTTTTATTAAAAATAATTGCGAAAAACATTCATGTTACACCACCACCACCAACCATCTGAACTCTACATCTAATTTATGGTAAGCGATAGAACGAATTAGCACACATAGTTTTAATTTTTTATTTTATTATTTCTATGACTTTGTTTTTTATTTAATTTAATTAAATTTAATTAAAACAAGATAAAAAATAAAAATTATATATTATAACAGGCACTGTAATGTGTTTATAAATAACAGTAAAAAAAAGGAAAACATTTAACTAGACTCGACTGTTTAAGCAAACAAAATTAACATTTCTTTATGGCCTGTATTTTTCTGTTAATACATATAGAGTTCATCAAAATTATCATTTAAATTCAACCAACCCACCAGAACAAACACTCAAGTTTTTCATAATCTTAAATTCATAATTTCTTTTTTGGTTTTTTTTTTTGTGTATATTTTTTAATTAAATAATAAACAAATTAGGTAAAGGTAATGTTATTTAGCTAGCTAATGGTGCTGCTATCGCTGTTGTTTATGCTGCGCATTTAAAAATAATAATAAAATAATTAAAAATTATGTAAATGACATCAATAACAGAATAGAAAAAAAAACAACCAGAAAAAGCACCAAAACAAAGCGTAATAATTATTCATATTTTGTTATATATTTCTATTAAAGCCGCCACACAAAATATTAAATTAAATTAAGAGAAGAAAAATAAATAAATAAAATAAATATTAACCTTAATAATTAAAGAAAATAAAAAAAAGACAAAACGATGATGACGACGACGAAATTTATATGAAGAAGAAGAAGAACATAATGAAAAAATAAATAAAATAAAATAAAATAAACAATAACATCGTCGAATTGTATATATGTATATATATATATATATAACTGTAAATGCACAGTCTGAAAATAGTGAACAATTAATTAAATTTTATTTATGTCAGTCAATAGAGTTCAAGTACATAAATGTAAATTAACATTTTATTTTTATATACGAGTACATATATATATTGTTTTTAATCATTAAATTTGTTGCTTTTTTTAAAGTTAGTTACAATTTATTTAAATATCTATATCTCTATTCTGCATATATATATGTATGTAATACAGTTATTTATAAATTAATTAATAACCAAAAAAAAAAAAAATAATCATAAATTTTGTCTACAGCATCCCCTATTATATGCAAATAATTAATAAAAAAAAATAATTTTAAAGAAACAATTTCAACAAACAATACAAATCATATTGAAATTTTGCGCTATTTTCTTAGTTGTTTATCTCTTCTTCACCTCTTCCACCATTTGACATTAATTTTTTTTTTTCGCAAATATAAACATAAATAAATAAAATAATCATAATAATAATAATCATCATCATCATCACAGATTAAACCAGAATTTCTACCATTTTTCTTATTTGTATACATTATGTATGTACAGAGTACAGCAAACAACAGCAGTAATAATTGATGTTAATGTATTAATCTGTGGTTATATGTTTATTTGCTGCTGCTGCTGCTTGTGGTGCTGCGTTGCTATTTATTTATTATTTGTTTCTTCTGAATAAAATAATAAAAAACATATATATTTTCATTACTTTTATTCCTCTTATTATATACAAACACACATAGATAGATAGATTTCTGATTGTATAGCATTATTATTATTATTATTATCATCATCATCAACTCCCCCACCATTAATCAGCAAAATAGCAAAAAACTGATTAAATTAAAAAAAAAACAAAAATAACCAACAATACAAAGCATGCGCATATTATTATTTGCTAATAATTTGCACGCCACACTATAGTTTTATTTTATTTTTTATCATCATTAAACCTTCTATTGTATATGTTTTTATTTTTGCATGTACATAAACTGTTAGCGCAAATAATTTTTTATAGAATTAGAAAATAAATCTATCATCTCTGATATGTGATATGTGTGTTAAGGCAAAGTGTATAGAATAGAATAGTTAAAATAAAAGCTCGCTAAATTTGTTTCTTTTTTAATGATGGAAAAGAAAGAAGAAAAAAAAACAAAATCTACTACACACATAGGAGTAGAAGATGGAAAATTCAACGGCACAATAGTTCTACAAAATTATTTATTTATTTTTCGATATTTAAGAAAGAAGCAACTTTAAAACTATTTTTAACATTTATAGTGCTGCGTATATATGTGTCTATTGTGTTGGAATAAAGTGTATTCCTCCTCCAAAAAAAGAAAAACCAACAAACACTCTCTGTGGTAAGAAAGAATACAAACCAAAGCAGCAAAAAGAAAAAAAAAACATATAATAAATTTAAATTGGCAATAATTATAATAATAAAAAAAATAAAAAATACACTACAGACAAGGCAGAAGAAACATTAACAAACTATTCCATAAAGTAAAAAAATCTGCTGACTGGGGGAGATACAAACAAAATTTACATCAAATACATTACTTGCGTTTGTATTTTATTTGCACAAAAATAAAATCTGCGCATTGTATAAATGTTACTTGCCTGTGTGTATTGTATTTTGTATAAAGACCAAAAAAAAATTAATCATAAAATGTAAGTTCAATGATAAAATATGAAACTGCGCAGAAAATAATAAAATTCCAATTATAATAAAAGTTTTTTTTTTTATTTTTGCAACAAATATATACCAGCCGCACAGTTGCTAGAGTGAATAAAATATAAGAAAAATATCCAATTAAATTTTTTTTTCGCATAATACACAACAATCGCGCGCGCATGTATAAATATTTGCACAAAAATAACTAGCAATTAAGTATGCAATATATATACATAAAGTATACATTTGTATTTGTATTTTTCTTTCTTGTAAATTTTATATAAAACCATTTCCTTCTGGTAAGATACAATTTTATAAACGAATTTATTAGCGAATTTATAAAATAGCAACACAGACACAAGATTATCATATAAGTAACAACAACTGCTGGTGCTATAGCTGCTGCTGCTTCTGCTACTAATGTTGTGCTGATTTTACTCTAAATACTTTGCTTTATCAGCCAACCGAGAAAGACAAGTTAGTTCTCGAAGACACACCGAAAACAAAAAAAACAAGAAATTATAAATTTTGCAAAAGTTATTCTTTTGTGGTTTGTCGACTTGCGCAGTTTATAAAGAAAATTTAATAAAATTTATCAAGAAAATTTAACATTTTCATCTTGAATAAAAAAAAAAACACGAAAACCTTAATGGAAAATAAACACACAATAATAATCATTTTTCTTATTAACGTTGTTGGTTAAACTTGATTAATATACATTTTGGTTTTCTTTGATTTTTGCAAAACATAAAACTTAACCATCAACAACAACAAACTGGTCCTTAATAAGAAAAAGAAAATGTTTTTTTAAGAAAAAATTAAAGTTTATCAATATAATAATAATAAAAAGAAAAAATTGCACGCTGATTTGTTATCATTTTTTTTTTTGCCGTCTGCCTGTTGTTATTTTATTTATCTTTTATAATTTTTGCTACTGCTGTGCTGGCATTATTTCTTTAATCAAAATAAATAAATAAAAAAAAAACCAATTTAACGCAAAGTAAAAAATGGCGATCGAGTTATACCAACCAACCATCGCGAATATAATAATATTTTTATTAAAAGTGAATGAAATTTATATATATGTTTTATTATTTATGGTTTAAAAAAATTAAAGTGTGGAATAATATTTATTATTATAAATAATTAATTACGGAATAAAATTCATTGTTTCCTAGTGGTCGTGGTGGTGATGGTTGTTCGTCGGCTGATTGTTTTGCTTTGTTGGTTTAGTTTTTTCATTCATTTTTCTATGACGAAACGCAAAAAAAAAAAACACATCAAAACGTGAAAAACATTTAAAATTTGAAAACAGAAAAAGATAACAAATATTATTTTTCTTTAAAGGAAAAACAATAATAAAGCAGCCAAAACACATTACCAACAAAAAATTTTAAAGTTCTTATCATCCGGCAAACCGGTGAAATCATTAAGAACAATCTCTGCCTTCTTTACCAAAGAAAATTATTAAAAAAACGCAAAAAAAATTGTGCTGCAAAGAAACGTCAAAAGTTTTCAAGTAAAGAAAATCTAAAATAATGAAAATACACATGCACAGGTCATAGGCAGGGCGGTGCCGATGGCCTTGAAGCCAAAAATATATGCGTCATTTTAGTACACCAAAAAAGAAAAACAAATTCACGATTAAAAAATCGCGACGCAACAGAAAATCCTTTTTAAAGAAACATAAATTTAGACGTAGTGTGATGAGAATGCAGAAAATAAAAACCGACCATCACAACACATATGATGTGGTTTAAAACTACCAAAAAAACACAAGAAAAATTCTTCTCAAAGTGCCATCATCATCATCATCAACAATAAATAAAAAGTTTTTCTATAAATTGTTTTTGCCAAAAAACCTGTGTTATGTCTTCAGATGACTGACATTAGCAGCTCTTTGCTAGCACTCACTGCTGCTTGCCTGCCTGCCTGCTTGTTTCCTGGCTAATATAATTCAATTTAATTCCTTTTTTTTATGTCCAAATATACAAATATTTTTATATTATTAATAAAGTAAAAAAAGCACACACAAGGTAATTTCAACCACAAAACAAAACAAAAAAAAAAATAAAATTCAACTCGACACACAATGTGTGTTTTCTAGTAAATAATAAAAAACAGAGTTAAGAAAATAAAAAAACAGAAATTGACAACATGACAAGTAGAGGCAAGTACATAAAAACCACATTAGCATAAAAATAAAAACAATTCTTTTTGCTTTTTCGCTGCAAAACAACAAGTAAAAATAAGAATGAATTAAGAGTTTTTTTTTTTATTTTTATCCATGTCATACTGCCTGTCTGCTTTAGGCTGCCTTTTTATACATAACACACCAGCAATAAACAGCAACAAGAGCAGCAGCATCAGCAGCAGCAGCAAGAACAAGAACAACATACCATACAAAGTAATATTAATAAAAATAAAAAATAAAAAAAAAAACCAAGAAAAGCATTCTGTGCTTTTATGAAATATCATCACTCTGCATAGCACATTTGATAACATGTTTAATGTAAGAGAAACAGAACAACAGAACTGTAATAAGACGATATTTAAAAACATCTAGAATTTTTCCTTATTCTGTTTTTATTATGTTTTTTTGCATGATTTAATTAAATTTTAAATTTAGGACTAGACGTTTACCGGGAGACCAAACTGATTTTATGAAGACAAACAAAAAAGTTTAATCAAATTTTTATCTATTCGTCCATCAAGGTTTTACATCCATAATACATGCAAGAGAAAAGGGAAAAGAAAAATCAAACTATACATTGGGCACTAACCCCCAACAGTAGTTTACATAATAAGAAAATTTCAATATTTTACGTACGGGAGTATGATACGGGAAAATAAAAGTATTAAGTAAAACAGGGTGGCCTCGTTTGACCATTCAATTGTACATAATATAATTTCTCCATCCATATAATAAAATAATATAAATATTCCTTATCATTCATTCAACCATGCTATTCCTTCAAAAGCCTTTTGTTAAATGACGAATAGAATTCATAAAAACATAAACATATCTGTATGTCGTTTCGTTTACTGAATGTATATGTCGTCGTCGCCGTGTGTATGGAAAATATCGATTGTGCAGCAATATAAAAAACGATATAGAAGAATGGATAGATAGATAGATGGATGGATGGATGAATGGATAGATAGACGACAACAAGCCCATTACAGTATCCTATCTATCAAAAATGTTTACGTAATGTATATAATTTTTAATTTAATTTTATCAAATATCAAATCATATTTAATGTAGCATAAAAAAAAAAGAACCAAAACTATCCAATCTTTTTTATATCCCTAAAAAGATGTACCATGTGTAGAAATTCCATTCCCTCAGCAGTACATAAGATTTATAATGACATTAATCCATTGCGAAATATATTTCACTCTAAAAGTTTAGCATAAAACTATAGAGATCCGAGTGACCAAAATACAGACGCAAAAAAAAAGCTACTGTCAAATGTGACCAAGAGATGCTAGTAATCAAAGGAAGCTTGATAGTTATATTTACAGCAGAATAAGTTTTTGATAATGTCGTGCTTCGTTAAATATTATTACTTTACAGCAGTGTTCTCATATATGCATACCAAGCGACCAACCAACAAACAAACTATTATGTTGCGTTGTGAACGTCATCGTAATAAACAACAACAGCAGCAGTAGGAATAACGATAGCGCAAACCAAAAGATTAATAAAAATGACAGAAATGAGTAAAAAAAAAACACCACAACTAGGATATTAGAATATTTACATCCTTAAAACGAATGTTAGAAATTAAAACATTGAATATTTTGTTGTCTATTCTTCTATATACTGTGGACTTAATAATATCCATATACATACTAATGTTCTGCTCATTCTACTTCTCTAAATAGAACATTCAGTTGGATTTATTCTTTTTTTCTATGGCAAAAACTTTAATGCTTTTTAACCGTAGTAATAGTAGTCATGATGGTTTCTCATAGTAACACAACACCATTACCTTATACTTATATAACATTCTCCTACGCAGTTGTTAAAATTATTGTTAAGTAGCATTGAAATGTCCAACGCAATATTCATTGCACAGCACATACTGTGTACTTACACTTAAAACATTCATTATCAATTGTAGTTTTTTATGACAGCTTTTAATTATGTTTAATGGTTGCTGTTATTTCACCACATAAAATAGAATAGAAAATCAATAAATTAAAACTTTGTATATATTTTACAGTTTATTTTAAATACTCATGTTTTGGTTTTTATCGATTTTTCATATTCAAAAAAAAAGGGGAATAATTTTATGAAAATAAATTTCGTCTTGCCGTAAGTATGGTATAATTAAGCAAATTCTAAAACAAACTGATAATTGTTATTAAAACGTTTATTACTTTAGAAGTAAAATATACCTGCATAAATGCAACTAAATGCTTGATAAGCAAAATTTTTAATAAACTTTTAAGTTTAAAAGTTAATGCTTTATTTGTTTTACAGAAATTATGTTCAACCATGTGCTCTACCACAAAACTATCTCTCTACCATAATGAAAAATATAATCAAAGGTTTTTTGGTTAAATAAATGTCTAAAAAAAGGCAAACAATGCAAAATCGTAATACAATATTTATGAATAATCAAAAATAATAATTAGATTAATGAATAATACAATCAGATATCCCAATACAAAAGAAATCTTTATGAATTTTAAATATAAAATACGACAAACAATACAAAAGAAAAAAAACCGTGACGACGAGAGACTATAAAAAACCTGTAGTTATTCTAAGAAATAAATAAATTATATAAATCAGTGAATTGCAACCGGTAAAAGCCACGGGTAGAAACATTTTCAGTGAAAATGATACTTCGAAAACACATTATTTTAACAGAAGAAATTTCATTATTTTTATTAATTATTTCAATTACAGGAATTATAAACAAAAAATTGAAATTGATTTAAAATTAAAAAAAAATATATTAATGCAAATTCCTCTAAACAATTTAAAAACAAAAAGGAAAGAAAAATAAAAACAAATTAAATTTCATCAAAATACCATACCATGACCAAAGAAAAGAAATCACTTCTGCCCGCCACACACAACACAAAAGAATGCAAACCAAAACCGCACACACAAAGAGTTTAAAAATAAAAAATGGGTTTTTTTTTTCTTTTAACATTATTATTATTATTATGTTATTAAGACTTTCATCAACACGTTTTCGCTTTAAAAAGCTTTACATTAAAAATAATTTATTTAATACTTTTATAGTAACTTTACTTAAGAAATAATGATCAAAACAATAAACAGATATAAAATGGATATTATTTGCAATTTTGTATTATAGTTGGGTTGTTTAGGTTATTAATGTATGCTCTGTTGTGTTGAGTATAAACCCAACATACTACAGAAGACCACTTTTAAACGAAAAACATTAAATAAAAAACATTTTGGCAAACTTTTCTCTTCTGTAAATAATAATAATAATAATAATAAGGAACACAATTTGTTTTAATTTCTTATTACTAATGCTGTTTACTGCTGCTGCTGCTACTACTACGACTTTTAATGCATTTTTTATGTTTTACAATTTTCCCTTTTATTTAAACTGCTAACTAATTCTATAATTTTCACATTTTTATATCTTTATTATTGGATTAATTAAAATTTAAATTACATTTTTTTTTTAATTACTAATGTGTTATTTTAGCCTTTTTTTCACATGCAACACACAGAGAGTATAACAAGTATGTAATGCAAAATAACGACAGCAAAATGTATATATCTTCGATTTATAATTATAATTATTATATTTATGCGAGACATAAGACTAGACACAACAAATACACTTAAGAAAGGAAACGTTTTTTTTTTTTTTTGTTGTTTAAATGAAAGATGAATCATTTTACACATTTTCTTATATGTCTGGTTTGGCAAAAGTGCATAAAGACATTTTTAAAGTAAAGTAAAAGACAAAAAAAATGCAACTAATTACTTTAAATATTACAAAGAAAGTAACGTGTCTAAAATTACATACTGTAGTTCTGTCTGTGTAGCATTAAAACAAGCATTAAACATTGCCGTGAAAAAATCTTCTTAATCATCAAAAAACAAAAAAAATAAATATGCTTATCAAACCAATGATATAAATTACGGAATACAGGTTTAAATTTTATCAACGATAAAATGTAATTAAATAATAATAATAATAATTACAATTCTAGCAAGAAATGGTAAACCACTGACAACGACGACGATATTCTACAGAGTAAAATAGTATTATATTTGCATAATTTTTTTCTTTAATTAAATTACTTATTACAAACAACAGATACTACTGCTTGACATAGTGGCATTTACTTTCTTTACATTACGATATTAAACATTTTAATAAGAAAACCAATAAAAACTGAACAACGATGCAGCGAAACAGCAGTAAAACTATATATTTTTACAATATATTTTATTTTATTTAATTTATGTATAAAATATTGACATTGTTTATCATCGAATATTTAAAAAAAAGTAAAAATAAATAAATCAATAATAATAATATAAAAAATAACAAATTATTTAATTCCAGCTGCTAAATTCTCATATTTTATTATTCTTTATTATAAATATTATTCATTAATATCGTACGTACAAACTACGTACATACATATACTACTTGAGGTGTTTCTTTATTAATTTATTATTTATATAATTATTATTATTCTTGTTATTATATTCTCTTGGAAATATTAATTACATTAGAATGTAATAATTAACCACAGAATAATAATATGATATCATAGAAATGTATCATTTTGCACAGTAAAAAAAAAATTTGAAATTTATAAATTATTCATCTTCATTTCGTTACTTTTTATTAAAATTATTATTTTTTATTTGAAAAAAAAAATATCTAGAAGTTTTACTACCGTATATTACGGACTATAAGACACATCAACCGATAAGACGCATCAACCGATAAGACGCACCACAAATTTATAAGATGATTTTTAGAGAAATATATTGTATATAATCCTTAGAACCTCCTAGATATAACTTTCTTCGAACCATAAGACATACCGAAAATCTGAGTCAATTTTTCAATTTTAAAAAATCACGTCTTAAAGTCCGTAAAATACGGTAAATAAAATCTGTGCGTTTATTATCACGGACCCAGTTTAAAATACACAGAGAAATAACTAAATTTATTACCAAAAGTGAATAAATAAATTTCATTAAACGATTCCTTATTTATAATAAAATGTCATTTTTTTTTTTTTTTGCAATAAATTTCTCAATATAATAACCTTTTAACTAATAATAAATAAAAATTAAAATTAAATTAAAATAAACGAAGAGAAATAAACGAAGAAGAAGAAGAAGAAGTAAAAAAAATATTTTACAAAATCTGTGACCACACGAATTTCATGTCTGTTTCTGATTCAGTGCAAAATAATTTATTAAATTTTATTTTTATTGTCTTTAGTAATCATTTGAAAGTTTTTTTTTTTTAGTTTTGTTTTGTTTTGTGCAAAAAATAATGGCAACAAAATAGCTGTACGCTTAAGAGCATAGAAAAACAACAACTATGACTGCACCTTTAACTACTGATTTATGTAATTATTTGTTCTTTCATTTATGCTACTAACTTGTTGTAAGCGCACGGTGCCATTACTACTGCACCCATTTTCTTTATTTTAGTTTATAAAATGAAAATCATGTCGATAGATTATTAGCGATAAAGTTTAAAATAATTGAATTTAAAAAAAAAAAAAAATAAACACAATTATTTTGTCAAAGATTCACTAAAAAACTAACAACAAACGTTAATGGTAACAATAACGACTAATTTAAAGAGCAAAGTACTATGTAATAAATTGTAAAATTGTTGTTGATGATTGTTGATAATATGGTATACATATGCTTACCACCAAATATACCACGAAAATTGTAGTAATTCTCTATAATTTAAACTTTTTAAGAAATCTGTTACTTTTTCCATTTTCTATTGTTTGTATCGCTTGTTCTCAACATAAATAAAATAAAAATCAACGAGAGATAATAAAATAAATAAACAGTTGGAGCAGCAACAGTAACGACAGGATATAAAACAACAATGAGTAACATTATTAAAAACAATTATAATACAAAAATACAGAATATTATCGCGTATTGTATATATTTATAACCATCTGGTGATTTACATTTTTCATAAATAAAAAATAATATTGTGCATAACCATAGATATATAACTGTCTTGAAAGAATAAACATTTAATATCAAATTAAATCACTAAATAATTAATCTGAATATCACATCAAAGCAATACTTTTCTACTGGAGAGAAGTTAGTGCAATAATTTCGTCAATAATAAAGTATGCTTTATTAGGAAAAATATTTAATCAAATTACCACCAAACCATTTATATAAGAAAGAATAATATCAATAATAATTTGCAAGTATTTAATGCTATACTAACTATTTTTGAAAAAAAGAAAACTTTTAAATTATTATTAAGACGGACTGGAACCAACACTACTTAAAGAGAAATACATAATTTAAGACTGTAGATCCGAAACATAATCATATTAATTTTAATTATGTGCATTAATATGAATTATTTAGATAATATTAAGCGAATAAATTTTAAACAAATAACAGAATAAAGGAAGTTCTATCTATTTAACAATTGTTTCTTTGTGCTAATTAGGATTAATATTATTTTGTGGTAATTTTCTGTCTGTCTGTCTTCAGTTTAATTGTTTATCATTAACTAAATTAACATTGTTGGTATTGTTGTGAATAAGTCAACTATTGAAAAGCATAAGCAGCTTTAATCGAACATCCACTTAATTTAAATCCACAATTATCTATGTTCCCTCATCTTATTTTCACATATCACTAGAGATATTGCATTCAAATAATTCCAAGTAAGAATCACACTAAAATTTTTATCAAAATCAGACTGAAATACTTATGACAAAATTTGTAACAATATTTTTCTTATGTAAAAATTATAATTAATATTTTTTTAAAACAACTTTAATCACGTTTTTTAAAATGTTTATTTACTTTTTTCTTGTTCATTTTCTTAGACAATAAACAAAAAAAAAAAAAATCAGAATCAAAAATAAAATAAATTATAAATAATAATTCAAATTCAATAAACAAAAAGTGGAAAAAAATAATAATAAAATAATTTCTTTATCCAAAAAAAAAAGCATACCAGCAGTTTTGCTGCTTATAATAATAATAACAAAAAAAAAGAAAGCAAATAAAACGTGCAATAATAATAATAATAATATTAACTATAATAAAAAATATTTATTATTATCATAAAATAATAAAAATATTTTATTATTTAAATAAAATTTTAAACTACAGAAATTCTGATCAAGAGAATCGTGATGTTTTACCAAAAGAAATTAAATAGAAAAATTCTTTATTCATTTATATAAAAAAGAAAAACTTGAGATTAATCAAAATTATATTAATATTATTATTGTTTTCATTTTATTTAAGCATTATGGCTGCTGCTGATGCTATTCGCGAAACATTTAATAAAAGAAAACGCAACAAATCTAGCTCTTATAATCAGTGATGACGAACCTATGACCCGTGGGTCATACACTGATCTGCACGGGTTTTTTAAATGTCCCAAACTTGATTTCCGAAGTAGAAGCAAAAATGTCTGAAAGTAGTGTATTTCACACTAAAAATTAAAAATATTTTATTAAACGTATGGGATTTCTTACCAAATAATTTTATATCAATGAAAAAACTTGCCAATGCTCTGTTAACGATATTCGGGTTTACATATTCGTGTGAAAAATTGTTTTCTTCAATGAATTTTGTAAAATATTCCAACAAAAACAAATTAAGTAATGAACTAAGAAATGCGTTAAATGCATGAATACGGAATATCTCTGCGTACAGTTTAACCGAAACTGACCTAATAAAGTTATTGAATTCGCGCATAATTTATATAAAATGTACTAACACCAACAGAGTATTTTCAATATTCAACAAATTAGCTCAAATTTCATATAGCGAAGGGAATTCCCCGAAATTGTTTTTGATTTTGTCTTTTTTCCAATCATCTCAAAATAAGCAAAATTTTAATAATAATCATAATAATAATGAATTGAATAATAAACAAATTTAATTTATTTTAACAAAAATATCTGCTAGTTTGCAATTATTCCTGCTATTATAACCAAAAAAAAAATGCCTTTAAGCCCCACGACATATCAAACAAAAAACAATCAAATTTGCACGCAAATTTTTCTCCTAAACATTTTTTTTTAAATTTTTAATCAAAATTTATTACATAATAAAAAATTAATTATCGACTCTTCCATTTGACAGAGCAAATGTTAGAAGAAAAAAAGCGAATAAAACTTAATTAAAAAATTCTTTTCAAAATTTTCATATTTTTAATTAATTAATTTACCGAGCGTAAAGAAAACAAAAATTTACAAATTCCATTTCAGGCGGCAAAAACATAATTCAAAATGACGTGATACATAGTAAAGTCATATCACTTTAGAACGTCGACGACGACCACAGCCATAAAGCATACAGCATAAAACAATTTTTATAATAATAAAAAATGCTGTAAAAATTCGTCACAATTAAAAAATAAGGATTAAAGAAGTTTGTGCTCAGCCAGTAATAACCTTCAAAAATTGAAATAAATCAGCACGACGCCTACATACAACACCTTGTTTATTAAATTACTCTCAATCTACGCAACTATGCAACTTTTAATTTGTTCTTTCCTTACGGCATCTACGACAATGAAAAAAAACTTCTAATTAGGAAACCACAATTCAATCAAAGTTCCTTCTTTTTTGATCAGAGATTGTAATATTAATTCTAAGTCATTACAAGAACAAAAAAATAAACAAGTTAAAGTAAGAAAATACTTTAATGAATGTTATTAATCTATTATTTCTTTGGGAATAAAATTAATGATTAAAATGAATGAAAAGAAACTGTATAACTACAGCACTTTACAAAGTAATAAGGTGATAGTGGGTATGAGATTTTAATGATTATTAATACTATTATTATGACAAATTGGCATTTATATCAAAACATATGTATTTAATAACGCAGATAAAAATCAAAACTAATCAATCATTATAATAATAATAATTTGTTCATTTTTTTTTTCACTGTACCTTTTAATTAAAAACAAATTACTGCCTAAAGCATTATTTCTAATTTTAATTAATCACCTTTATTTCAGGTACAAAGTAAAACCAAAATAAAAATGTTCTCGACTTTCACAGATTTCAATAAAAATATAGAGACAAATAAATTGCAACATCGAATGCATATACGCCCAATAAATTACCATGGAAAAAGCAGAACAAGTAGAAGTAAAAAAAAAAAAAAACTGAAAATAATAATCTCTTCCGCACTATTGTACCAAATGTATCGCAATACATACCAGAGAACATAGTCGTAACACACCAATCATGTAGGAAAACAGAATAGAATTATTTTCTATGCGCACGCATTATATATACGCAATTCATGTATGCGTTACGTGTACCCAACATATAGCCAGCATTGCTGAATGTGCGGTGCACATATCTGGAGCTTAATTTAACCCAAATAATAAAAGAAAAAAAAATTATTAAAATTTCTAGAATTTATGTGTTTTTTTTTTTCTTCTTCTGTGGTTGAGATTACAACACACGAAACAGAAAAGCAAAAAAAGAATTATTGGAATTCATGAAATGAAAAGAAAATTATAATCAAATCAACAAGAGCATGTTCAAAAGAATAAATAAATAAATAAAGAACCTTTAATACTGATGAAAACATTCAAATTGATTAAAAAATAAATAAAAACAATTTATGATTGAATTTTCATGTTGTGGGCGATATTGTTGTTGTTTAACATTTTGATGAAATTTTAGGTGTGTTTCTCTTCTGCTGATGATCAAATAGACATTCTATTTAATCATTTTAAATAAATATGTATAAATAAAATAACACTTGTCTTTAATAATGTTCATTTGTACAAATAAAACAATTAATGTTGAATTCAAGTGTCTTTGTTAAAACAATATTCTACCATTTCTTGAAAACTCTTTAAAATTGTTATTTCTCTGCGGAGGGACCAGCATAATAATTTCTTTTTAATGTTCTTGGTCAAAGAGCTCATCTACTAATATTCTAATTACTAATTACAATACCTAAACAAAAAGAAAACAATTTTATTTCGTTCCACCATAATCAATCAAATAATCCATATATAGTATTTGCAGCAATTACACCTTTCTATTATATTAATCTCTTAGAAAAAAAATAATTTATCTAAACATTATCAATAAAGAAAGAAAAAAAGGTAATTGATCTAATTGTACTCTCTGTTTTTTGCACGCTTTCATCTCGCGTGCAATTATTAAAATTAATAACAATGATTGGTGGGGTATGTGGTGGAGGAGCAACCTCAGATTTTTATCTTTTCTATAATAATCCACACAAATACACACAATACATGTGTACTACTTTTTACTCTCTGTATGACTGACTTCTTATTCTTTAATTTAATAATTGCTTAATTTTTCTAATCAGTCACAAATCATAAATTATTTTTACATTGTTTTGTCGTTGTAACCAACAAACTAACTATTAACCTGTTTTTTCTTTTATTCGATTATTATAAATAAATAATTTTATTAATCAAAATTTAAATCAAAAAATTATTTCCGCTTTATATTATTCAGTAATTTAATTAATATAAAAAAAGAGTATTCAAATTAAGTTACATACAATGAATTCCTACAAAGGTATCAATTAGCTTAATCAGTTGACTTACATCCAACAATGTTACTATTATTATGAAAATACATAGGATAGGTAGGTAGGTTACCATCAATAAGTTTACCAATATGCATTTATATATATAAATTTATTTTAAACATCATACATTAATTATGTTTACCATTTAATGTTTTTTATAATAGCTACACGATGTAAATTAATAATCTATGTACGCAATTTACGCAGCATTTTCATTATAATTACTTTGTGTAATTTGTATTTTTCTAAAATTACAGAATGACTGTCCGGACAATTATCAGCTTCATGTATAGCTAATAGTTCAACATAAAAAGAGTCATTAAAGATTCATTTGTACAAAAAAAACCTATCGTTTTGGCTCTGGTTGTGTGTCTGACATATTAAATAAATAAAATTCTGGGTGCATCAAAGTGTAGAGAAACTTCAATCATTTTTTACTTCTTCACATCATTTTGAAATTCAATTGTAAATTGTATTTATATTCAGACTATCATAATGTAACAATAAACTAAATTTTGCGCATGTGCATTTAATGTAACTGCGCAATAATTTCTACAGTAAAAGTTTACCAACATTTACTACTGTAACACTTACATATATTACATTTACAGTGACGACACAATAATGAAAAAAGAAAAATAATTTTATATCAAAAGTAAATTGACGGACAAATGATGAATCATCAAACATGAAAGTATAAAGTCTAGCACAAAGCGCAAAAATAAAATAATAATTATAATTTAAACTACATTTAATAATAACAATTATATTTAATTGAATGAATAAAATAATAATAAATTTAAAAAATAACAATAATAATGTCCATTCTATACCACATAAATAATTGCAGGGAATTTTTTTCTTCTTGTTTTTATCAATCTGCCACCAACACACAGCAAATATAATTAGAGAAAAAACATTAAAGTATTGAGAAACATAAATTAATTTATAAAATTACGGTAAACATTAATTACTATTCTTATTACCGTATTATATATTATTATTATTATTTTAAATTTGTCATGCATTTTTAGCAACAAAAAAAATTATAATAAATAAAAATAAAAAATTAACAAAAAAAAACAAGATCTCAAAATACAACATATTTACCATTTTATTGTATTAAATTAAATAATTATAATTTTTATTTATTTCTTTCATAATTATATGATTTCTAATTTTTCTTTTTGTTTTCAGCAAAGTAAACAAACAATAGCATTATTGCGCACATGTGAATGCTATTAATCAAAACAAAAAAAAAAAAAAACTATTTTTATTCGCATTATATGTTGTGTAAAGTCTACAAATGCAACAAAAATTAACGAAATCACATGTGAATAATTATAATAATAATAAATCTTTCATATGGTAATACATTAAAACAACATAAGAAAATCAGTCAGCCAGCAGCATTGGAGTCTACAATGAATGTCGTTTGAGAAGCACTGAATGTGTCAAAATAAAAGTGTAAATACAAAATGGGAAACAAATTATCCATTACATTTCTGCAAATACTTTATCAATATTTTATTATATATTTATGATAATAATAATTATTATTTTTTCATTCATTTAAATTAATTTCAATAACTCCAACGAAAAGTTAAATCAAAACCAAAATACATAACAATAACATCATTTGTATCTACAAACACCAACAGCAGAAGCAGACACCAAAAATCAGCAAGTATGTATAAAAAAAAACTTTTTTTTTTTTATTTTGAGCGCCCACACACCGCCACTTTCCATTTAATAAACAAAATGAAATAATTAAAACAAAAAATTCGTTACATTGTTATTAATTTATATAAATTAAACAAGAAAAATATAATAAAAAGTGTATTTTTCCTTTTGACTAATAAAAAGAAAGAAGCTTTCATTCGTGTACACAACAAAAAGAAATATATAAAATTTTATTTGTGTAATCGTTTTTTCTTTTACTTTTTGGGTTAAAGAACTCTTTTTATTATTAAATATTCATGTCGTCATATAAATCATCAACAGCAGAGCAGCTTTAATTGCATTGCTTTATTAATGCTTCAATTTTTTCATATTTTCTAATGTAAGTTTAATAGAGATTTCACCTTTTTCTCATAACTAGCTCGTCAATTTTGGTGCTTTTAGGCAACAAAAATAACAATTATACTAAGTTAAACAATATAAAAAAAATCTAATTAACAAAACATGTACAAAAACCATAATCTCGCGATTTATTAGTAACCAACAGCTGATAGTCTAAACAAAAAAAAATTATTTAATTCTTCTACTTTTCAAGTACCAAAGTCCATCTCCCAATTAAACTATATAAAAATTTTTTTTTTTTTTTTTTTTTTACAACTACGTCAATGTGTTTTTAAATTTAAAACACAAAATAAATTTGTGTCGTTTGGTTAATATTTACCCACACCACACACAACATTAAAATAAAAGAATAAAATTAAATTAAATTAAAATACAATTGAAACGGCACAAGAAAACCATAATAAAAATATAAATTCAACACACAACAGCACATCGGCAGCATAAATCGTTCTATTTGTGCTGTGTAGACTAATATGGCCAGGTTGCCAAGTTTATATGCTTTGAAAAAATATAAAAACACTCAAAAAAAAATGGAGAGACTGCTTTTAAGGTAAAAATATGTACTTATAAATTTAATTTTAAAAACAAGTTTTATGTTTATAAAAAAAACAAGAAGAATAATAAATAAACATTTTCAATTACATTTTAAGATTGAATATAAACACTGAAATTATCATGAACTATTTAATTTTTTTTTTCTTATCTATTATTATCAATATGAAAACATTTTCGTAATACACAAAATGTACAGCATAAATAAATGAATAAAAAATCACAGCTGGATATAAAAAATATTGTTTTTTTTTTTTAAAGACAAATATTGCTAACAAAACTACGTAATATTTCTCAAACGTTGCGTTACGTTGACTTTTTAATAATCTTAAATACATAGTTAACAAAGTATTTGTATTTTATATGTTATGTTGCATATAAAAAATAAAACGGTATAATATAGAATAAGCATCGTTGTCAAATTTGTTTAAAACTTTTTTTTTTTAATATTAAACGAATTTATAATCTAATAATAATTTTAATCACATTTTACCTCCATTTTATGTTTAGAGCATTGCTATATCTCAAACATATGTCAAAAATAAATAAAAAAACATATTTTTACGCTAAAAACACTAATAATTGATTTTATGTATAAATTTTATTTCACAATAAATTATAGAGTTCAAAAATAATTAATAATACCAAAAATAAAACAGCTTAAAGTCAGTAACTAATCCATTTATAGAAAAATCAAAAATCATAAATAAGGAATACATAATCGTTAACAAGAAAATTTTGAAATTTAATAATATATAAATATTATATACGCATTAATAAATTGACAAACGGTACATAAGAGAATAGAAATAAATTGTGTACCACTACTAACACATTCATAGTATATTATTATTAATTCAATAAACATAAAAAATTTACGATAAAAGAGTAAGCGAGATAGAAAAAGAACAAACATAAAAACTATACAATTTTTTTTTTATTATACATATACACACATCTCTGTATACACACATTTTGAACATAAAAAAAAAAAACAATAAAGAAAAAAAAAATCTCACGTAACCAAATATGAAAAATAAAATTAAAGAAAAAAAAAAAAAATTATAAATAAATAAGCAGCACTAGCGCGCTATAAACTAAAATCAATATACAGTGAAATGGAAGATAGTAATTGTAAGTTAAAAAAGGACGAATATATTTATGATGAAATTTTTTTTGAAAAATATTAAACGTAGGTAAAAAAATAAATTATAATAAAATCCATACGGAAAAAGTTTTGTATTATTATTATTATTATTCCAACCGTCTATTGAAATAAATAAATATTTATAAATGAAAAAAGAAAAAAAAAACGAAGCTTTAAAAATAGCTTATATTTTGTTGCGTTTTTTTTTTTTTTTATGACTTTAAGTTTAAATTTTAAAGCTCATCATAGAATCGAAAATTTACACAATAATATGGCAGCCATTAAATTATATATTTTTATTTTCTATACAAATTTGATTTTCTAATAAAACATTCATACATATATGTAATATGTTTATTTAGTCATGTAATTATTGTTGTTTTATTTTTACATGCTGTAAATAATAATATGTAAATAAATAAAATGAAACACGTCATCACAAATTAAAACAAAAAAATTACATACAATTTTTCTTCATCATTTTCTGTAAATACACCATTTTTGATTATGTTGGTTTTCTCGCGTCTTCTTTAGTTTTCAACAAATTTTCTTGTTTTTAATAATAATAATAATAATTAATTTATGCTTTTACAACATTATTTGTTCTATTTCAAAACATTTCTAACCATATAAATTTAAAATTTTTTTTTTATAGTTTCTTTAAATATCATGTGACATTATGTATATAAAAAATAAATATACGTGTGTATTACTGGCAACGTTGTGGGTATAAATATGTATAACAAATAAAGTAAACATCTCTTTCTAGCATATATCTGTATATTTTTCATTTACCAACAGTGGTGTAGTCATATTATTAATTTTTGTTGACATAATTTTTATATAAACATACACATATATTTCTGCAGAAATTTTTCTCACAAATGATTTATCGATTTATTCTTTTAAAATAATATAACAATTAACTCTAATTGTAATATATCAAAATATTTTATAAATTAAAAAGAAAAAATATTAATTAATCAGCAATAAAAAAAAATTAATTATTAAATAAAAAATGAAAAAAATAATTATATAACTCAAAAACATAGTTATGTAATTATACTTATTCAAAGAAAAAAAAATTTTTTAATCAATTTTATATATATTTTTTTAACAATAAAAAAAAAAGAACAGTATATTTACCAAATGAATATTATTTATTAGTGTACATAATCACGTGATATACATATATGTATACAAACTTATATACAAAAGAAAATTTATATAATAAAAATTCTTTGCTTCTTCATTGTGCTTATGAATCCATATAAAATTGATATGAAATCTTATTAATAACAAACTATGTTGCCAGATAATTTTCTTTTTATTACTACTTAACGTTAAGAGATACTTAACGGTAGAAAAATATTAATTAAAAACAATATGAAAACAATTAATTTATTATTATAATTTTTTATATAAATACTATAATTATATCATAAATTATGTATAAAATAAAGAAAATAAATAAAATTATAATTATACAGTGAGAGTGAGTGAGATAAAATGTGTAGTTACAAATAAATTTGTAGACAAATGGCAACATGGTAAACAAGTCGAGTCAGCAGAAAATAAAATCAAGTAATGTAAAAATAAAAAATTATAATAAATAAGAAACTTTTATAATACATATATATATATATATATATATAACCCATACTAATGCAATCTACTTAACTGACTAAACAAATTTATAATATACAATGTGTGCGGCGCACACAGAAACAAGTATTGTATTGTAATCGCAAGTAAAGTAAGAACAAGATAAACGAGTGCTCTGTCACGTGATTGGTTGTTTTTCAACATCATTTTGTTTTTTTTTTGTATTCCTTATTTTATGTTTTCTTTTATATAAATTTATATCAAGCAAAATATTGCATGCATGTTTTTTTGTTGCTTTTATGTATATATATATAATATGAATGTGTTTCTGTGAACGTGTTCACGTTGCGGCACAGCATTTTAGTTTCATACGCTTTTTACTTATAAGAAAAATGAAATAAAAAATATTTATATATATATATATAACGAAACTAACACATTCTCAACAATTATGCGCACCCATTGTCATCATCTTTTTTTTTTTTGTTAAGCGAATAATGTATAAACTTCTAGTAATGTTTGCTGGCTGTTGTATTTGCATTTGTTTTTCTTCGCTACTTTACTTCACAATGTTTTATCCATTTGTAATTTAATTATATATAAATTTAATATAAAACAGAAATAATGAAAAAAAAAATAACTTATAAACACAGAGCCAGCCACAAATCATTTACTTTTCTTTTATACCTCATCATATATCAAAAAAAAAAAAAATAAGAAATCAGTGGCGTAGTGAATTTATTTGATTAATTTATTTTAATTACATATTTTTTTAATTACGGATTACGTAATTAAAAAAAAAAATTAGTATAAAGTTTTTTTTTTTAATTTTTGCTAAACAGTAGCGTCGTTATAAATAAAACTTTATTTTAATACGAAGGTATGTACCAAACAAATAATATAAATCTATGACGCAATATCAAAAAAAAAAAAAGAAAAAAATCTATACTTGTATGCATGTGTATGGGTAATGCTTAAAAAATAAACAAAAACAACTGGGTTTACAGTATAATGTATTTTTTTTTTTTTCTATTTAAAATTTTCAATTATTTAATTAGAAAAAAATGACAAATTATTGATTTATTTTTCAATTAAATATACATTTAATGAAAAAAAATTAATTTTTGAATAAAAAAAAATATGCTTATCTTGAGATAAATATGTATAACCAAGAGACACTGTTTAATCAAATAAATAAATAAAAATGAATGACATTCAGAAATAATAAAGTAATAATAATATTATTAATAAAAGAATAGTAAATATGTATAAATATGTGTGCAGTAATAATTTAAAACCAAAAGCAAAATAATAATAAAATTAAAAAGAAAAATTAATGAATGTAAACTAAAAACAACAGCAGCAGTAACAAGAAGAAGAAAAAAAAACTATGTCGCAATTAATTGGTTAATAACATAAATTAAATTAAATAAAAAAAAAAAATACACCTTGCAAACCCAGTGTCATTGACATATCAAGTCAACGTTACGACGCGTTACGTGTGTTTTCATATAAATTTATTTATATTTCTGTGCTTTTTTTATTAACATTTTATTAATAATAATAATGATAATAATTTTTCAGTTCAACATCATCAAAACAGAGAGTTTCTCTTTAATAACATTAACGAAAAGAAAAAAAAAATAATATAAATAAATAATAATTTCCAAATCCGGATTGACTGACTTACAATTTATGTAGAAAACAACAAATCAAAATTAATTAATTAATGAAAGAAAACATGCAAAAAAAAAAAAATAGATACATATTTATTGATTTTTAATGTTGGGATTTTCGGACACTGATCATTACTAGTAGTAGAAACAGAAACAAGGTAATATTATAATTAATTAATCATAAATTAAGTACTACTGTGTGCTAGAGACTAGGATTAAAAATATGTAAAGTATAATCATTAGAAAACATTATGGGAAACAATTCTTCGTAATTCGGGACAAAATATTCCCAATAAAGATCAAGGAAACCCGTTTATTTAGTTAGTTGATAAAACATAAATCTATAGTGTTTTTAATTATCAACATAAATCTCATTTGTTTTACCTCAGCGATATGTATCGCAAAAGCGCAAAAAAAATTCTGTAAAATTATAAATGGCCATCAATTTAATTAATTAATTATTCAGCAAAAATAACAGCAAACAAATTTAGTACATAAAATCATTAAAAATAAATAGGGGATTCATTATCACAGTGTGTTGTAAAAAGTTCAAGTTTAAAAAGATAAATATTAATTAAATTATTTTCTTTATTTTAAAAATGATTCTGCTGTTATGCATATTATGCTGGTTAGCGAAAGCAAAAAAAAAATTGTTTAAAAATCAATTATAGAAGATTAGCCCGCCACCATTAATACAACACGTGTAACGAAATATCATGCAATTATGCGCCATTTTATATTTTCATGTATTACCGCGAAAAAATTAAGAAAAAAAAAAATTGCAAATTAATTTTTTTTTCATTTTTTTTTTTTTAATGTAAAATAAGGTAAGCTGAGGTTATAGACACGATTTTTAATCAATAAAAAAGTAAAGTAATATAATAATCGAATTGAGAGCAAACTGTTTGTAGGTAAAACCACCACTAATTAATTAAAATCAGAAAAATTAAAAGGAAAAACTTTAACGATACGATTTTAAAGTCTGCACACAATACATATGCATGCATACAAAAAATAAATTGCTTGCAGCAAAATGCAATTAATGTCGACATGACATTTATATAAATGTGTAGACGACGACGACAACGACGACGATTGACTTTTATTGATATGCGCCTTTTACAATAAAATATCATTATGTATGAGTGAATAAATTTATAATTATTAATATTTTCATTATGTTATTGTTATTAATATTATTATTTATTTATATATGCTGTATTGGTCATAAAGAAAAGTTACGTGTCCTCATTAGCATTTGAAAGTTTTTTCTTGTCGTCATCAATTTTTTTTTAATATAATTTAATTTTATTTCATATTTTTCATATTTATTATTGTAGCATATTAACTGCACACATATGTATATAAATTATTTATTCATATCTTGTGGTGATGATTGTAGTGGGTGTCGTTTTTTTTTATATATAGTTAATGCTGCACATAATTTATGCATAAAATTACCAAAAAAATAACTAGAAATTACAACGCATTTCTAATAATTAAATTTAATTAAATTAAACTTTATCTAATCTTTTTTTTTGTATTTTGTCTACCAGTATAGAAATACCAGGAATTATTTTTAAAATTAAATTAAAAAAAAAAAAATCCCAAAAAGAAGTTTTTTTCATTCTTTAGCGATAATAATTAATTTTTCATCGTGAGGGTCGTGTTCCACTTCTATAGAAATAACTAAAAAATATTCCAGAATATTATTTTTCATTAGTTTGACCCGCTATCTCTATTAAAATAAGCATATAGTAGCAATAACAGCAGCTGTTTTTATGTAAAATATAAAAGCCATTAATAGTAACAAAAGCGACTAATTAATGTAATCATATGTATATTTTTAAACTGGTATACCCAAGTAGAAACTAACTGGTATAACACAATAAATGTGTAATCAAGTGTTTGTATGAGAAAAAAAAGAAGAAAAATCTCCAAAAATTTTAAGAAATTGTTTTTAAAGCTAAATTTAATTTAAAAACGAAAAAATAATAATTTATCGATTGACGTCATATATAAGAATAAAAACGTGCCAAGCAATACTGATATAGACACGGTAAAATAATCATCAACAAGAAATGATTTAATAGAGTTTAGGAAACTTTTCTTGTTCACATTTCTCTTCATAAGTTTCTAATATGAAAAAAAAAAAAAAAAACTATTTTGGTCGGAAAACAACACAACAGAGATAACAGTCGTACTTTTACCATAACATAATTGTTCTTTTTCCGTAGACAAACGATTAAACGTAATAATTTTTTTCTACCTTTTCATTTAATTAATTGCTAAACACCTGTTTCTGTAGCAGTATTTTTTTTTTTTTTATTTATTTTTATCAACATAATTACCAAATTTTTCATAAAATAATATTTCATAGAAATTAAACGATGATTTTTTATTTTCAAATGGAGATAAGATAAGTTGGAAAAAAAAAATTATAATCAAATGTAGCACAACACGTTGTCAAATTTAATATTTATAAATTTTATTTCTTTTTATTAATTATTTTAATTTAATTTACTATGAATGCGCTGTCGATGGAGTGAAATTTCTTCTACTGTAATTTTTATGATTCTTTTTAGTGACAACAAATTGATAGAAAAGAAAAACCATCAGCCAAAATACACAATAAAAATTAAAAATAATTGATCCTAACAATGTTTTTGCATATTGAACATATGCGTCTAGAGTACGATGACTGTTGGCTTAACAAACACATGAAAATTCTTATTAATTAATTTTATTAAAGAATAAAATATACACGTTAAAAATTCAGCAAATTATCGTAAACTTTAATGGATCTTTCTTTATTATCTAGAGATTTTTAGAAATATTTTGTTGTTTTTTTGCGTATAAACATATAAATGCTGACTAAACCGAAGAGAAACAAGTTTTCTTTATTTATAATTTTTGGTTAAGAAATACACGAAATTATGTATAAATTAAAATACTAAACTTGTCTTTGAATGGTTTTAAACATAAGTAATAAGAAAAAAAAGGTAACAATACCAATATCACACACATGCATATAAATGTACGTAGCGCGGCGCAGCATCTTTATTTTTACCAAATTATAATTGTACCTTTGGTTGTAACCAAAATACATCATCGAATGTGGACTAAACAACAAATAACGCTTTGTAGTTTAAAAATTACAAGAAAAAAAAACGTCTTTAACTAAAGAGATAACTAAGTTTACCAACTCAAATAGAACACAAACTGAGAAATTATAATTTTCTAATAACAAGATTATAGGTATCACAACCACGACTCTCGCATTTAATGTGTATTTTTTTTTTGTTCCTCTTCCACTATTATTATTATTATTATTAATAATAATCAAGTGTGTAAGATGTGTCCAATTTTTGTCAGGTTTTTTTTTTATTTATTATTTCTTTATACAAAAAAAAAATCTATTATTTAAATTTTATGTATAAAAAAGAAAAGAAGAAAAATTAAAGCTTAAGGCTAAATTTTATTATACGCTAGCAACAAACACACACAGCTTTATTATTGTTATTTTTTTCTTTTTCTATATTTGAAATCAAAAAGAAGAAATAAAAATAAAAATAAAATAAATTAAAAACCACCATAATACGGATGTGTATAGTCGTTATTCTACAAAGCTTTGTTATTATTATTATTATTATTATTTTTTGGTAGTCAAGAAGAGCTTTAAAAAAGAGCAAAAAAAAAACCAACATCTAAATTTATATGCTGATGGCAGTGCGATGGGTATAGTTTTTATAACAAAACATACCGTCCACACACAGGCAAATAGTAATTTTTCTTACTGAAGAATTAAATTAAAAAAAAAAAAAAAACTAAACACAAGAAGAAGAATGAAGGAAAAAAAAATATATATATTGAAGATGACAAGAAGCAAACAACACCACCACACCACAACAACATAAGAAAGAAACTTAACCTCTAACTAACTGGTTTTATTTAATTTGATTTTAATTTTTTTCTTTTTTTTTTGTACATTTATTTATTAATTTTCTACGCACACGCATATACATGTTTCTTAAGTTTAATTTCAAGTAATTTCACGACCTGTGTTATGTCGCCAGTGGAATAAATACAACACAGATAAACACGACAAATAATAAAAAAAAAGTTGTTTTTCTTTATTTAATTTTTAATTCTTTTTATAAAAATTATTTCTTATGTTGTTGTATAGTATTTATAAGAAAAGATTTGTTATTAATAAGACATTTTATAATGTATTCATGTGATAATAATAATAATAATAACTACTTCTACTCATCTAAACACTCTAACAACAAATTATGTATTAAAAAAAATGAGGAGACAGGTTTTAAATGGTTTTTTAATGTTTTGATTGTTTAGTTTTAATTTTTTTTTATAATTTCGTATGATAGAAGTGTATCGTAGTAGTATTTAAAAAAGAAAGAAAATAATTTAAGACAAAAACAAGAAGGAATCTTAAAGTGTCTCAGATCTTTTAAAGAGTAAAAATATTTTCTGTTATCTGAATGGAAAACAAATAGAAAAGAGAAAATTAAATCATTTAAAATATTAATAGTTCAAATTGTTTTAGGTAATTAAGGAATTTTTCTTTTATGAAAATAATTACACTTGTTTAAGCTTTTTAAGCTTCTTAAAAAAAGTAAAAAAAAAAAAAACGTTATAATGCGTGTAGGAGGTACAACACATGTCTTATATTTTCAGCAAGTAATATGTATTTAATTTATATCAAGAATGGTTGGGTAGGATTATCAAATGTTTACTATTGTTTTTTTAGATTATTAAATTGCAAAATGATTGGTCTTTTAGCAGGAAAAAAAAACAGTCTATTCAAGGATATATTTTTTTTTTGTTATAGAAACATATATAGACAGCAGTGGAAAATCTTATTCGATAGAATCAAATGCCGCCAAAGAATATTACATTTTGGCAATAAAATAATAATAAATCTACCGTCATGGTCACGCAGCAACACAAAAACATTATAAAAAAAAATTCGCCACAAAAATTAATTAAATAGCAAAAAATAAAAAACCAGTACAACAAAAAAAAAAAGTTGTTATCAGCATCGTGTTTAACTATGAGAAAGGTACATGATAATTTTTATCTAATAATAATTAATGCAAAGAAAAAAAACTAATTAATAAATCAAATTGAAATTGGATCCATCAAATGGGAAAATTATAATATGATAAAAATACAACAAAGAAAGATTTTGACCATCAAGGATGAAACCTTTTTTATTTCTCCATTTCACTGTACATATTTCGGTTTGTCGAAAAAACCATTAAAACTGGGAAAATAATCTCATCTAAACACAATTAGATGCTTTAAATCTATTAATGGAGAAAAGAAATACAAAAATAGATTGTTTACGAAGACAAAAACGAAAATTTAATTAATTTGTCCACTGTAAAGACTTTATCTATGCCGATATGGAGGACCTAATACTATTTGTCATTGTATTTTTTACCAGGAAATCATTGTTTTTATATTCTATATCAAATATTTATAAGATATTCGTGGTTAATGCTGTTGCAATGCACATTAATTAATATAATTATTATTATTAATATAAACATTATTATCATCATCAAGGAAGAAATAATAATTCAATAATTATAAGATCAGTCATTTTTGCTAGTGCAAAATTAATCCAATAAATATTTAATTGAAACAAAAAAAAAAATACGAACATAACATATCCACTAAGATGACATCTAAAAAAAAATTTTAATTTATAAATAATTACTGTAAATGGATCCACATCTCTGACTTTTTTTTTTTTTATTAAGTAAAGAGATTTGTGGTTCCATATATGTATATACAAAGTAAAAATTTCTCTTAAGAAAATATTTTATTAAATGAATTTTATATATTTACTTAATTTTTATTACAAATATATAACACATATATGTAGTATGTATATACTTTTTTTTTTGTCATAAACATCATAATCAACCAACACACAACATACCTGTAATGAGAAAAAGAAAAAAAAAATCATCATTAGTTATTTTATTAGAAAATATTTTTTTTAATAATTTTTTTGATGAAAATTATTTAATATTTATAAATAGAATATTATTGGTGGTAATTGTTAATAGTTTTTGTCGTTGATTATCCACCTGATTGATTAACTGACTTGCTGACATAATACTGATTTAGGTTTATTAGCATTATATATAGTTTTAATATATGTATATACAGTGGTTCCTCGACATACCAGTTTAATTCGTTCCGTAACCTTGCTCGTATATCAAATTGCTCGTATCTTTTAAAAGAATGTAGATCGTGTAACTCGAGTAAACTGTAGTTATAAGATTTCTCGTATCTCAAAACTTGCTATCATCTTAAAGCAAAATATTGCTTGCTTGGCGGTTCGTATCTTAAAACACTTGTATATAGAGGTACCCACTGTGTATTAAAGATTAATAAATAAATAAACAAAAAAAAAACATTTAAACATATTTCCGGTATAAGCGAAATTTGTTTTTTTTTTTTTGTTTACACCTGTTCACATTATAATATTCTTTTGTCTAACAATAATAATAATAAAAAAATATAATTTTATCTAGCTAATCACATGCTAATAGAACAACAGCATAACTACCTACCTATACTGATCACTGGGTAGTGGTAATAATTTTATTATTATAAAAAAAAATATTGTTTGTTAAAATTTTACGGTTATTTAAAGGACAAAAAATTAAATAATTTTATTTTATTTTTTTTTCTCGTCTATAAAAAATATTTGAATAAAAAAAACAGAAACAAACACAAAAAAATTCGCGTTTCTACTGTTGTTGTTGGTATTTAATTTAATTTTTTATTTTCATTACTCAAGGTGAAATTAAATTAAATTAAATTAAATTATAAATAAAATAAAATAATTTGAGTTTAAATGGGGAAAAGCAACAACTACAAGAACAATAACAGTAGCGTAATATTTTTTATTTAAATTAAATTTTTTATCACAAGAAATTGTCTTCTTTGCTTCATCTTCTTCTTTACTTTAATTAATCAACGAATTAATATTAAATTTATAAGATATATTAGGTAGTAGATATAAATACAAGCATAAAATTGCATTTATTAAATACAAAAGAAATAATAAAAATAAATTTACAATTTCAATGATAAATCTAATAATAATGAAATTACCTTGAATATTATTTATAAAATTTTTTTTCGATATTTATTTTGTTAAATAATTAAATCATTAATTCGCTTTACAAAAAAAAAAAATAGTCAAAATAATATACAAAAATAGACTGATCGCCCGATTTACACGGTAGATACATATGTTCCGCAGAAACTCGCGTAAATTGGAATCGTGTAAAATAGAGCCAGCATTATTGACTTGTGCATGAATGAGTTGGAAAAAACCACTAACGAAGAAAATTACAACATAGGCTTAATTTTTCTTGACCGTGCTAAAGTGAAACCGCGTATAATAAGTGCCGCGTAAATCGGCTGATGAGTGTATAAATAAAATTCCTTTAAATAATAATAATAATAATAATAACAAGGTGATAAGACGAGAATTTCCTGGAATTGTATTTTTATTTATTTATTAAAATAAATAAATGAAGTAAGAAAAACTAATCAATTATCTAAATTTATTTAGTTTAGATACTGCTAAACTGCACTGCAGCTAACTATCTATCCTATACTATCCTTTTTTTTTGTTTTAATAAATCATCAACTAATGACGTTGTCGAAGCCACCATAACGTTACACTATATTTCTCTTATTTATTTAATATTATTTTCATTACATAAACAACTCCATAACATAATTGATCATCATCACGTAATAATCGATCATCTATTGCTATTATTATTATTATTATAACGTTTTTTCTTTTTCTTTTTTGTATAATCGTTAATTAATTTCAAATAACGTCATTCAACTGAAAAAAAAATAAGGAAGAAAAAAAAAAAATTTATAAATCTACAAAAAACGAAAAACCAATTTCGCAATATTAATTAATTTTGCAAAGAAAACATTCTCTCTCTATCGAAATACATACATTTTTTTATTTTTGTTAATATTTTATTTTTTCTTTTTTCCATTGTGGAAACCATAGTGTGATTAGCAGCAGCAGCAGCAGCAGAATTATGTATTATTCGTGTATGAGTTACGGAATTTAGAAATAAATGTAACTGAGGATTGGATAAACTAACAAAAAAAAAAAAAAGGTAAAGAAATAAATTTTCTGCATCAGCAGAATTAATTCTTAATTAATATTGCTGCTTGATGAACTGGAAATTGGTCGTTGGTAACTTTTATTTATATAAAATTTATCCATTAAAGAGAAAAAACGTAGAAAAAACTATTTTTATAATTTATTTACTCATTTTTTTTTTATTCTACATAGAAAAACACAACAAAGCAGCAAGGAAGCAACAATTATGTATTTTAAAATAAATTATGTTTTATTTTTGTTTATCTAAGAGAAAAAATTTGTTTAAATTTAGTTGAGAAAAAAATATGAATAATGTGCTAAAGACATGAAAACACAGGCGCGATGAAGCAATATCAGATAGAAAATTAGCCACGATTTTAGCGTAAAATTCTCAAAATAAAATAACAAAAAAAAAAAAAATGTGATGAATGTTATTTGTGGACGATGATGATCATCATAGCCGTTGTCGTTGAAGGCGGAAAATTTATTTTTAATTTAATTTAATTTATTATTATAATAATTCTCCCAAGTAAAATGTGGTGTTTGTCTGTCTGTCTATCTATCTATAACTCTGTATTGTGTACATAAAACAGTTAGTTATGTAATACAATACAGACACAGTACCTACTAGTGTTTACGACACATTTTATTAAATTAAAATTCCAAATAATATTTATTTTTATTTAAATACAAATCAGAATTTTTTATAAAACGCTTTTAACCATCATGTGTATTTTAAATTAAATTAAATCCATGACTGACTTAGTTTAGTAATCAATTACTTATATGCGGCGTACCATTGGCGGTGTACTTTTTTTTTTACAATCGAAAAAAACTAATTAAAATCATTGTAATCAAGCTCTTTGTTTTATTTATTGGAAAGAATAGAGGAGAAAAAAAAACCGCCATTTCACAGATACACAATTTTCTCATAATTAAATTTCTTTACCTTAATTATTATTAATATTATTATGGAAATAAATAATAAAACGACATAATCATCATCATCATCATCATCAACATATAACCACACTTTAATTAATTAAAAATAATAATAATTATAATAATGATATTTTCTTTTTTGTATTATAAACGCGCGCGTCTGTTGTATGTTGCTTTAAAGACAATTTTTTCCTTTATTAAAAAGTTTAAAGGTAAAGAAATAAATGGAAAAAAAAAATTCGCAACTAAAATAACAAACACACACAATGCTCTTTTCTCCACTGTTCAAAAGATTCACGCACAAAAGACTATTTTTCATTTTCTTTCTTTTTTTTTTTTAAATACACAACGTCCTGGACAATTATAATACGAAAAAACATAACAAAAGATAATGATGCTAATTTTTTAATGCAAAAAAAATGAAAAGAATTGAAAAAAAAAAAAAACATTCCCAATAAACAAAGAGAGACATCATTATAATTTATCAAAGTAGAAATAACGACAAAAGTTTGCTTTTTTTGATTAAATTACAAAATATATAAATGAAAAATATCTTTTTTTAATTAAAAGAGATTTAATCCATGTAAATGGGTGTCCAGAAACTATATCTAGCCAATTTTTTTTGGAAGGTAGTTTAACGTATAAACAAATTTAGCGAATTTTAAAGGAAATTTTACATCAATCTAGTTAGTACCTACCACACCACCAAGTCCTTTAATTTGCATTTTTATTTTTAACAAATATAAAGTAGACAAAAATCTTAATAGCCTTGCATCAGCTGATTATATGAGAAATAAATAATAAAAATTTCAATGACATGCGCTGATTAAATTCTCTTTAATTATTGCACGAACTGTAAACTGTTGTTGTTCTATTGGAGGAAAAGGCGTTTTTATTATTATTATTATTTTTATCATCATAATAATAATAATAATAACATTAAAATTAAAACAATTACAATACATAGCTCTTTATATATATTATAATATTAATAGAGAAATAAATATAAATGATTAATAATAATAACGATGATGATTATAATATTATTGATGATAATAAAACCAAAAAAAATAAAAAAACAAGAAACACTATAATTATCTATTGTTCAGAATGATGTTATTTAGAAATAGCATGATGGAATTTTTTGCATATAATTAAATTATTATATAGTTTTATTTTATCTGTGTATATATGCATTAATAATAATTATAATAACGTATAAACATCATCAAACTAACTACATCTATCAAACTACTATCATTACTAATTAATCTATACATTTTTTTCTTCTTCTAATTATATAAATATAATATTTTTTATTAATATTATAAATAAAGGTAGTAAAATAAATATTTAAATAATAATAGTAATTAATTACTGATTACTGATGGTAAAATGGTATTAAAAAACATTCATCTAAATGGACTATACAACAGTAAGCTTCCACATTTTGTTATTTTTATCTCACGCGTCACAACACGTTATATATATATCGTAAAGTATAAAAGTTTATCGATTATATTTCGTTATATAATCAGCAATTAAAAAAAAACAAGCATCGTAAATTTCGTAAAGTGATTCAGTACCTGGTTGTGTACGGCGCCCATCACGCATAATATATATTGCAAATCCGATGGTAAAACCGAAAAATGTTAATAAAAATTTATTTTTATATAATTAAAGGTTGGAATTTTTCTATTTTTTGTTTTATTATCGATTCGATACTTTAGCAAAAAGAAAAAGGAGTTTTGTTACAAAAAAAAGAAAAGAGAATCATTATTTCCTTAAATTTTTCTTCTATATTAATAAGTCAGCGTTTTTCTTCGCCTACACAAAAAACCCTCCAGTATTATTTCTCATTTTATACATTTATATTCCCTTTAGGCTTTTCGAAAAAAAAATAATAATAATAAAATTCTTCTATACATAATGCGACCAGCGACCAGAGATGACCAACACGCAAAGAATGATGATGAAAAAAAAAGAAAAAATTACAGGAAACAGGAACCAGAAAAAAACTTTTCTCTTCGAAATCGATTGTTATAAATTTTGCTTTAACATGAAAATTATTATAATCTTTCTATTAATAAATCACGACCGACAACTATGTACACACCATCTAACTCCACTATCGCTTCCTTATGCATAAATTCATAAATTTTCTAACAAAAACTATACAAAGATAAATACAGAATAAAAAAACATATAAGCCGAAAGAAATCTTTTATATTTTTACAGATCGTATGCAGAGAATTACTTGACGCTTAGAGGATATTAATAAAAATAATTGATAATAAAGAAGAATCAATGCCTAGAGTTAAAATTCTACATTTATAAACAGGAAATTACATGGAGAAAGAAGAAAATATTAAAAGTGCTAAAAATTGTTTTCATTTTATTTTGGACACATTTGTGACGACAGATTTTACATGGGCATCAATCTTAATCAATACCTTTTCAAGCGAATAAAAAGGTACTATCACCTCCATCTTTTAAAGTAATGAAATTGATGATTAAGATACATATTTTAATTATTTATTTAAAGGTTTTATTTTTGAATAAAAATTATTTTATATTCATCAGAGATGTACTAATAATCGGTCCTTTTTATTGATTGAAAGCATGTAAGCATGCAGCAGCCTTTTTGAAAAGTTATCTCTCTGCTTTAAGAACAGGCAAGTGATTAGCATACGTATTAATTATATATTTTACTCTAGATTGAACTCTCTAGTATTCTAGTTATTCTTTGCAAAGTGTTCCAATACTAGGTACGAGATATACCATACGATACTGTACTGTATCAAGTATAAATATATTTTTGCATATCATGTTTGATTAACTTTTATTAATAATTTATTAACATTCGTACGTTTGTTGTTCTATCATCAAAATATCGATTTAACTTTCTTTTTCACAAAAAATATAACATTCATCTACTCAAAAGGAACAACAATAACAATGCCAAAAAAATTAAAACAAACAACCAAAAGTATACATCCGATAATTTTGATAATGTAAATTTTTTGTTAAAATAAATTTTCATATTAATTAAATAAACTACATTAAGAAGATTAAGATGAAAGCAGCATAAGCATAAGTAAATTGTAAATAAACAAATTTTCTACATTAATAATTCATCTCTAAATATTATAATTAAAATTTACTCAAAACATATAAATATATTTTCCATACATTTTTCCAAAGAAAGAATGAAATGAAATGGAAAAAAAAAAACGATGCCACACCCGAAATTAAATTAAATTTACTTCTTTTTTTTTTCATATATATATATAAAAATTTCACATTGGAATAACATTTTAATAAAAAAAAAAATCTTGTTAATATATTTATATTATTCGTACGTAGAGGAGAGTACTGTTTGTTGTGTATAATGTATGTATTCCGTTTGTCGTTATTAAGGAATACATAACGACAAATACATTATTTATAAAAATTATTATTTATTTATTTATATATATTTTATTTACTTATTTATTTTATTCCAGAATCTCTAAAATGAATGTTTTTTTTTTAAGTTATAAAGCAGCAGCAGCAGCAGTAACAGCAAAAGTAAGAACAAAAAAAAAAAAAAACCATCACGAAAGGTACCAGAAGTCGTCACAAAAAACAACAAGAACTTTTTTTATTTTTATTGACATTTGCAGCCCGAGAACACCACACATAGCAACAAAAGTATAAAAAAAAAAAAACAAAAACGTTTCTTCTGGTAAAAAGATTTAATGATTTTTCGCTTGTTTTTATTCAACGTAATCATCCAACCAAGTCAGTCAGTAAAATTGAATAGCATAAAAAAAAGGATACGAACGTCGCACACACAAATACATTATGCTGTAAGTATTAAAAGCAAAAAAAAATAAAACAGTTCTATTTTAACGAAATGACATAGTATGAGGATACAGAGAAAAAAAAACCATACACCAGTCATTCACTCACTATACAAGAGAAGTAAGGTCTGATTAAATAGGATATAGCAAAAAAAAAAAAAAACAGGGAATAAATTCAACGCCATTGAACAATCCTTAAATGGAGAAGAGCAGCAATAACAACAAAAACAACAACTATACGTCCATTTGCTTGGGTCAGACTCCGATTGATGGGTGTATTGTCGATGGTGTGCCGGATTATTAACAGTGACACACTGTATATTTTACTGTACGTCTGGTATGACTATTCCACACAACGCTACCGAATCAAATGATATGGAATAGTTGATGGATGGTGTTCTAGAGCATGGGTTAGAAAACTGTGTATTGGGGGATTCAATGTATATAATTTTTCCCTTTTCTTTTGCACAGTTTTATACTCTATATACTCTATTCACTCTGCTCCATTTGGATTTTGGAAATATTTACCATTAAACTTGGTATAGCTGTAGTAAGCAGTACAACAAGTATAAACACTTTAAATATAATCGACATGTATCCGCGCGATTCTGCACACACAAAGCCAAATTATTGCTTTCCTTTTTGGTTTTTTTTTAGTGCGAGAAATTCAAAACACCAGCAGCCAGCAGTAGCAACAAAAATAATAAGCAATGTCGGTGGAGATGAATAGTTTCAATTCATGTTATATATTTGCTGAGTAAGTATTTGTATTATTTATATAAAAGTTCCATTAATATTCTTATCATTCGCCCCATATTTTATGTGCTGTTTTTTTTTTTTTTTTATTTGGGTTTCAAACTCCCCGGCGTAAGCTTGGTTTTGTATATAGTCGTACAGTACACCCACGTTCTTTACCGAAAGCATTGAATATATACATAAGAAAAGAAATGAAAATTTTTGTATTTTTCATATGTATGAAAGAGCTTCAACTTTCAACTTCCTTCCTCCCTTTCAGTGTATACAGCGCAGTCGAGCCAACTCAATAGTGGTTGTTATTACTGAAATAGATGGACGGTGACTCGACATTACTACCCAATGCTTTCGGATGGTTTTCTGATGCTTCAGAGTTCAGTTTTTTTAGTTTGGTGTGGCGGAATTCAAGTAACACCACCATAATTTTACCACCCAACTGAATTTTGTATGGTATTCGTCATCTTATCGTATATATATATATTATATATTCGTTCGGTATTTCGTTGTTAGAATATTGATTTTAAAGCGGATAGACGATTCCAACAACGACGACGACAACGACAACAACGACTACAATTGTGTTATTAAATGAAAAATATTTTTGTATTTTGATGTTTTGCTCTTTTTCTAATAAAAAGCAGCTAAAGTAGTAACGTCGTTATAAATAAATTTTTGTTATAAACTCGGGTTTTTTGTTTTCTACTTTAAAAAAGTTTATCAAGTGTAGTAATTAATATTAAAAGCATAAAACTTAAATAATAATGCGTGCATTACTGTTGAAAATCAATTAAATAAAAATGAAAAATCTTTATTAAAGAATCGTAAAACCGTATGGTTTATGGAAAAGAGTTTATCCATCATTTAAACTGTATTATTATTTTGTTTTTCGCCTTTTTTGCAAAGGATAATTTAAGGAAAACATTTTCTTTTTTATATTTTCTAAATGAAAAAAAAAAACAAAACAACCGACCACACCTCAAACACAAAAAGTAGCAAAAAAAAAATACGAAATGGAATAAAAAAAAAAAAAAATGCCCAGAAAATGTCGTATTGTGTGTTTTAGTGGATTGTTTGGTGGGTGGATGGGTGGGTGGATGGATGGATGGTGGATAGATGTTGTGTTATAATAAATATATATATATATATATATAAATTTTCAATGTATTTTATTTTCGCAGCAAAAATTACATCAACAATGACGTCATGGGTGGTGTACTTATAAAAAACTCTACACTACCCTATGTTATCCATCTATCTATACAAACTTTATTTATTGTTATTATTATTATTATTATTATTATTATTATTATTATCATCATTATTATTATCGTAAAAAGAAAAATAATGATAATAAAAATAGATGTGAAAATATGGCAACATTGCGCGCTAAAAGAAAAGAAAAATAAATAGATAAAAATAATATTTTCATTGTTTTTGTTTCGATTTTGGCGACAAGACAAACAACACACAACAATGGTGACTGACGATGGTGGCTGATGGGTAAGGTAGTTTAAGGAATAAATACTATTATTATTATTATTGTTGTTATTTATTTTTGGACAAAAGTTATTTATTTGTTTACTCTTTATTACATAAAATTGTAATAAAATAATAATAATAAAGAAAAGTATTTCCAATTCATTTTATTGTGAAAATAAACTATATATAAAAAGTAAAAATAAAATTGTTATCACGATGATGGATGTTGTTTCTTTTGAAAGGAAACAACAGCAGCAGTGGCCGCCTTTAGCAGCTATTAAAATGAAAGCATACAAAAATATAGTGCGTTTTGTAGTTTGAGTTAAATTCTAAAAATACGATATCACCTAAAGCTTATTGGAAACGAATTTTCAAAAAATGGGTGAGATAATAAAGAAAATAAAAAAGACCGTAAAGAAAGGATTTATCTATTTATTTTCAACACATAACAAATAAAAAAAAAAGAAAAGAAAAGAAAAACTAACTAAAGACGATAGCAGTAGCTGGCTATATGTATATTGTTGTTAAAGAAAATAGAAGTAAAAAAAAAAATAGTTTACTTTGCTCTATTCATCGTCTTAAACGAAACAACAAAGAAGAAAAGATAAAGCCAGATTTCTATTATGGGGCCAAAAATAAATTCATTCTATGGATATATAGTTGGATAGATGGATGGATGGATAGATGGATAACAACAAACAAATTTTCAAATGTCTACGTCATCATCCAAATACATAAAGTAAATAAAAATAAATTTTTATTAAATATATTTTAACCAAGGGAAATAGAATAGAAAAACCCTTTTTTCTTCACATTTTCTTTTTGTTTTTATTTTGAAATAAAAATTTTAATATTAAGGAAAATTCTTTTGTGCAAAAATTTCTTTAAAAATATTTTTAATTGAAGTTTTGCTACACATACACAAGAGCACACAGTCAGCATTAGCAACAGCAGCGAACAAACAACATGAAACATTTCTTTCATTCGGTGTTTTTATTCTTTTCTGAATATTATGTAAAAAAAAAAAAAAATACATAATTAATGGGGTTTTTCTTCTTTTTCATTTTGGTTCTCAATAAAAATTAAATAAACATTTTTTTTTTTATTTTGTATTTATTTTAAAAATAACACAAAAAATAATTATTTTTTTTGTTTAATTTGTAAGAAGAAAATAATAAAAATTATATTTTTTCTTCGTTGTTAGTTAATTATGTTTCCTCAATAGCAAAAAAAATAAAAAATACAAAAATCTACTTCTTTTGTGTTGCGTAAGTCGTGTTAACAAAACACAAAAGAAATGAATAAATAAATAATATTTTTTCTTTTTGATAATTAACCTTTTTAATAATTAACAAAAATATATATATTTTTAGAGAAATTTATTTAATGCGAGAGGCAGGCGGCGACACAACAATGGTAGCAGCAGCAGCCAAAAATGATGAAAATTTTCTAAATAAAGACACAAAATAGTAGGAATAATCTAAATAATTGAAGGGGCGACTGATGTGACAGAATAATCGAAAAACAAAAAAATGAAATTATTAATGCTGACATAGTGAAAAAGCCGCTGCCATAATGATAATGGGTGATGGTGTTGAATAAGATAAATTCAAATATAACCTTGACCGTATAACAACAACCGTAGTACTACCTAACGAAAACTCATCGAAAAATATTCATTTTCTTAAATAAAATGTTACACGTGAGAGTAATAAAAGAAAAATTGTAGAAAAACAAAACTATTTTGCAATTATTACAGATTATGGCAAATATTAACAACAATAATAATGTTAAAACACCGTTAATGGTAATCGAGGTGGTCGAGGTACACCACACTATGTAATTTTATGTCTTTTTTTTCATGAATTTTTAAAATATGAATCAACACAAACAACATCTAAATGGATTAAAGGTCTGTCCAAGTATAATAATATTTATTATTTACTTTTCTATTCGTTTTAAATTTTTCTTTTCTTTTTCTCAGATATATAATGCACATTGTGAGTGAGAGGAGATTTTTGAAACTAGATAATAATAAAATATAAATTACAAAGTAAATACTACAGATAGGATTGAGTAGTTCAATGTACTTTATAAATTTTGCTTCTAATTTCACTGTGTTCACATCTTGCATTTACATTTTCATAGAAATTTAGTTTAATGCAATCGAGAGAAAAAAAAAACGAACTAAACATTATGAAAGAATGGTAAAACGACTCTGTGTATACTACAATTGGTTTACGCGATCTAATCATTATAATGAGATGATGTTGGCTGACTGATAACAATGTTTTTTAACATATTTTACAAAAGAGAACATACAATACAGAAATACATTTTTGCTGCTTTTATTCTTTTAATATAAACATATATATAAATGCGCGCCCATTTCTCGTATGTTCGTTTAAAAAAAAAAGTTCATTGTTATTTTTGTGTTTTTACTTTATTTGGGGGTGAGTTTTTGGGTGAGTGTGATTGTTTAAGTTGTAATTTCAGAATGTTGTTACTATGTACACTTTCGTGTAGTTCATCTACCTAGTAATTTATAGAAAACATTGAAATGTTGTTGATATTTCTTTTGCAACTGCTAACAGAATGAAATTACGTTTGCATGCATTTTTATTACTCCAACACTACCACTTAAATCAGCAAAAATAAACACAATAAATTTGATAATATATTTCAACAGTACTAATCATAAAAATTCACTATAATGAGAATCGGCGATAATAATTATCTTTAGTCATATAAAGGAATAAAAAGAAGAAAAAAACAATAAATTTAATTAGAGAAAAAAAAAAATAGAATCCAAGAATATCTCCTAAACACTGGATGGAGGAGTTGAATTTCTCTTCAAGCAGCAACATTATTATCTTATTGTCTCCTTAGCTTAGCTTAGTATTTTTATTATTTTTTCGTATCATTTTCCTTTTTGTTTTTATTTGTATTGTGCCCATCACACATAATATTGCCCTTATTTTTTTATCACCCACTTAGAGATAAAATCCCAAACACCATCAACTTTTGTTTTTCTTAAACTAAAAATGAAATACAAAAATACAAATAAAAGATATATAAATTCTACTTTGTTCCATCCATTATCATTATATTTCTTTTTTTTTTTTTTATTTTCATCAAACAAACAATCATCTTTTAACACACCGAAAATAAAGAAAAATAAAGAGAATCCATCTATCTGGTTTATTGGTATATTTTGGAAAGATAGATAGAAGATACCTCATATACAATTGTTAAAATAATCGAGAAATATATAAAATACCTCTGGGTGGCATCGGTGGTGAATGTAAAGGACTCGTTAGAAACAGACAAGCAATATTATGATTGTTATTGAAGGATATTACACACCCCTGAATATAATAGAGTCGATACTTAAGATGAAATTGTTATTTTTCTTTATACAATCTGCTATTTTTGTTTTTTTGAAAAATTTTCAGTTTTATCTTTTAATGACAATTTTTTATGTTTTCTTTTTGTTGATAATACACACAACAATGACTTAGGAGGCTGCTGCTGTTGCTGCTACTTTTGTTAAATTTATAATAAGGAATTTTATATTACCAAAAATATATATAAACTAAGAATAATGAGCTTAAAGAATAAATGAACGAACGTGTGCTAATTAACCCCCAAAAAAATGTAATATAAATTTATAAATAAGATCCTCATTGTATATATATTTATCTTGTCCATCAATATCAAACACAATTAATCTCAAAAATAAATTCATAACGTTTAAAAGAATATAGAATCGTAGTTTTGAGTGAGATTAAAAAACATTTATTAATTACTGTTTTTTGTTTTCTTTTGCAGAAAATAAAAACGACGCATGTTTGAAAGATAAAAAAGGTTTTTCATATAAAATAATTTTTTAATGTTTATGGAAAAAACACACAAACACGTAATTATTACAAAATATCCAACCAAATGATAACCCAACAAATATATTTTTTTTATAGATAAAAACTTCAAAATTCGTACATAAATATTGAAGATTATAGTTTTTACATGTCGCGCGCGGTTACTACATTTCTGGATTTTATTCAACCAACAAATGTACGCATTTATTTGTATATAGAAAAATAAAATTAAACGAGCATCATTGCCTTTGGGGAGCATTACGGATATTCTTTAATGATGACAATTTCAATGCCGTAGGGATCAGAAAATATACCTATAGCAGGTTTATTCTTTTTTTCTTTTATGCCAAAAGCATATTTTTGTGGATTCAGGTAATATATACATACCATTACTGTCGAAATTTATAACTAAATTAGATATAAAGAATAATATATATATATATATATATGTTTTATATAAATAAATTTTATATACAATAATCAGTGTACATATATATATCACACAAAATCATTTTATTCTCAAAATGAGGTAAAATTAAATAAAATAAAAACATATAACATCATTACTATCATGATAATCATCAACACAAATATCAGAAGCAGCAGCAGCAGCATCATCTAACATTTAAATTTGGATCAGATAGTTAAGGGAGAAAAAATCGTGAAGAAAATTAACCAAAACGAATAAGTGTAACGAGGAAATTATTATTGAGAGAACAACCCAGTTATTTTCAAATAATAATTTTAAATCTTTATTATTCATATACATATATACTTATTATATATACCTATTTGGGTGAATTTATACATGAAAAACTTTTCTCATGTGACATATTAAAATGAAAAATAAATTTTCTAGCATTCATATACTACATACATTGACAGGCTGGATAAAATATTAAGTTATTACTTTAGATACACGTGTCAAGTTTTTAAGTAGTTGACGGAAAAATAATTGCAAAAAGAAAATATCAGCAATAATGTATTGCACATATAAAATACTACTGAATATCAATATTATATGATTAAAATATAGTAGAAGTAGTAGTAGAAACACATCATGTTGTTGTTTATCACAAATATTACATCATACAGAATTTAATGTATGGCAGGCAGGCAGGCAGGAAGACAGGCAAACTAACCAAACCATCAATCCGCCACAACAAATAATACATTTTGTACAAGCATAAATTTACTTTTTCTTTAAAATTTTCCCATTTTCATATTCGAGTTATATAATCCTCTATATATTATATCATATTACGTGTTCTCATGTTGACTTTGTATAGAAATTAATTTTCTTTTTATTTTTACTTTGCTTTCCGTTTTTATCACCATTACAATTATGCCTTTACGCGCGTTTATCTTTTTATCTATTATATATTCGTATGACAAATGTGACATAAACAAATAACAAGAATATCATCTTATTAAAAAAAAAAAGAAAAAAACATTTTACATTGACACCTAATATACCATATCTTATTATAATTCAAAGCACATCTCTAATTAAACGTGAATAATATATAAGTAAGAGATTTGTCGTTCGTTATTATTATTATTATTTTTATATTTGCTTTCTTAGAAAAGATATTATATTTTATTTCTTTTATTTTCAATTTAACTAGAGTTGTGTTTTTTATAGAAAAATTAAAATAAAATAAAAATTCGGAAATTTATTGATAAAAAAATAAATAATAATATTTTTAGTTAAATTAGAATAAAATGAATAAATTTTATTAAATTAAACATTTAGTAATTATATAGAGTAAACAGTTTATATTATTAAAATTTCATTTAATAATTTAATAAAATACTTAAAGAAAAATTAAAGAATGCTTATATGGAAAATTACTTGCAATTTAACTCTAAGAGAGGAATGAATTACATAATATTTAATAATAAAAGTCAAATTGCACTAAATAATAATAATAATAGATGAAAAGTTTTTCTACTTTGCATGTGCTCTATGTAACTCCACTATACAAATATTTTCTCTATTGTTTTTCAAGGAAATAAAACATGCGAAGATACAAATGGAATATGCCATTTTTATAATTTTGCACAAACGTTTTATATTAAAGAAAAAACGGAAGAAATTAATAATTTTTCTTCTTTCTTTTTATTATTTATGCAAACATTCAACAAAAAATGCATGTTTTTCTATTATAAAACGATAAGTAGTAGCGCAACACCGCCCAGAATAAAAAATAAAATAAATATAATTTCCTTCTACTAAGTAATAATAAGGTAAAATAGAAAAAAAATAAAAATAAAATAAATATGAAAAATTATATATAATTTTCCAATGTAGCAGCCACAAACACCATCACCACCATCAACAATAGAAGAGTAACAACAGCAGGCAGCAGCCAAAGTAATGAATATATTGTTGATAGTGAAATAATTTACAACAGTTTGAGGTATTTAAAAAACATTTTCCAACACAAAAGGTATTATTTTTATTTAAACTTTATAAAGATTTTTATCAAACAATTGAGAAATGAAATAACATAGAAAATTAATGTGGAAAATTTAGAAAATTTCATATTATAAATAAAATCCATTCATAAATAAGCAAAAGAAATGAAAACTTTCACCTCCTGTTGTGATTTTAAAATATTATTTGCAAAATAAAATGTATAAGAAGAAAAAACGTTACTAGTATAGACAATAATAGTACTGTGCACTGTCCTGTCTCTTTTACTTTCTGTATAATGCCAAAGTATATATAAACAACTTTTCACAAGGATTCATCCAATGTTTTGCATACAAAATTATAATATTTTCTGTTTTCTTGTTACAAATGCACCAGCAACAGCAGCAGAGTGCAATCATTTTCTTTATTCTCTTGTAAGACAATACACAAGATAATAAATAATATTAAAAATATATATTTTTAAAATAATTAACAGCATGGAAATGAATATATATATTTTTTTTTTTAAATAAAGAATTTAGTTTTATGCTGCTACTATATCCATAGAAGGCATCCAACCATATATCCTTAATGCTTGACATTATTACATTATTTTCGTAGGCTTAGAAGAAATTAGAATTAAATTCAATAATTTGGCGTTGGCTTCATAGCAGCAGTTTAATGTGTAGTAAAATAAATTAACGAAGGATATATCAATTTCCCAAAATGTATGAAAGAATGGACAAGGAGAAGTTAAAGACAAACAATTATTATTCAATTCAAAAGCTTTTCACAAAACAAGGCAAAAAAAAAAAGAAGAAAAGATTTCGATTTTCTCCACAATTTCCACAAAAGATTTTAATTTAGTTTTTTGTTTTCCTTACGTTTCCGCTAAGTAAAAATAAAAAACAAAAAAAGATAATAACAATAAAAATTCGCAATAAATGATGAAAAAATAAATAAAATAAAAATAATACGGCTTCAGTGCTGTGTATACGGCCTCCTCGCTCCCCAAAATTTTCTTTTATATTTTTTTTTGCCCTATATAAACATGATTATTCTTTTATTTTGTAGCCATTTGCGTTCGAATTCCGTGCATAAATCAATCCTTGAATTGTTGTTCTGTATTTATTTCGTTTCCATTCTTTCTATTTTTTTTTTTTGCACACAAATTAAAGCGTATTTTCTGATTTTATATTATTAAAGAATAAAATAAAACAAATTATATTCTAAGCCTATATTTTTATTTAGATTATAATGGAAGTCTCGCGTTGACAAATAAATTCAAATATTTCAAACAGCCCAACAGAAAATAACTGCCCGCCTATTGTTATCCATTCATTCTATAATCTGCCAGCCCAGCTAGTCAGCCCAGACCATGTCAACTTTTGGCTAAATATAATTTAAAAATAAAAAATAAAGTATCAAATGCAAAAAAAAAAAAACGCGAACATTGCCATTTACAGATTTCTATAAAATTCATTACAAAACGCAAAAAGCTTGCTCAGATAGATAGTGTGCTGTTGTACGCGGCGCTTAATATGCGATTTGAGTTTTTCATATAATATATTTTTTGGGAATTAAAAAATTCATGCTTTTTATAAATTTTATTGTTAAAAAGGATAGAATAGAGAAATCAGGGTGTGATAAAATCCGATAAAATAAAAAAAAAACAAAACAAAACCAAACTTGATGGTTGGCCAGGAGCAGCAACAGCAACATTATCAAAAATAATAATAAAAATAGTAAAAAGAGTTGGACAATTTTCGTTGTCGTCGACGTCGTTCTTCTTTAAATCGAAATAATTTTTTTATGTTTTTTTCTCAACTAAACAACAAACATGAAACGCGATTTATAAATAAAAAATAATCATAAAATTCGTAGGTGCTGCGCAAAAAATAATAAACAAATATATTTTCAATAAGGTGAATTCAGTGTGGGTGAAGTGTTCCAGACCAGTTGGAATGCTATTGATTTTTGTATTTTTTCGTAGCATTAATAATACAAAAATACAACAGGAAACATATAATTTCCTGAATTTTAATAACAAAGCAAAAAACTGGAAAACTATTTTGAATATTTATACAAACGAAAAGAGGAGGAGGAGGAAAACACGACTATAAGGGTGATTTCAGTAATATCCTAAGATATCTTTCATAATAAATTTCATTCCAAGAATTTATAACAATTTTATTTCTTTACTAGATAAAAATGATAAAAACTAATTTCAAGAAATAAAATTCTTATCTTGATTAAAATTGGATAAATACTTTTGGTTGGATCATAATAATAATAATAATCGATGCAAAATGTGTCTTAGACTATCTTGGGTACATTCACATTGCAATAATTGCATTATTATTTTATGAAAATATAAATTAATTAAATCATTCAATTGAAAAAGTATTTCTTTTAATTAATTAATTTTAAAACCACCGTATAATTGTCTTATTGCACATTCATTGGTAGGCAGCACTAAATTCATTGATTTTTATTATTATTATTATTGTTGCTGCTGTTTATTATAATAATAATACAAAAAAAAAAAAAATTAATCAAAGAAAATAGAAAATTACAAATTTTAATTAATTTCATTATAATAATAATTCTATTTAAATTTTTTTATTTTTATATATATTTGGTTAACAAACAATAAGTTTTTTATTTTATCAAACAAAGCCATACCATTGTTGGCTCATTATTGTTATTATTTTTATTATTATTATATCACCCGCATATAAAATATAAAAATTGTTAAATATATATATACAAAAGGAAAATGTGGAGAAAACGCAAAGAACAAAAAAAAAATAATATTTTTTTCTTTATTCAAATTATTAAAAATAAATTAGTAAAAAAAAAGAAAGAAAAATGATTAAAATTGTTTGTGTGCTGCGTTAATTTTAATAAAGAAAAAAAAAACGAAGCTTATCGTTGTCGTCACAAGGATTTACAGCAAGATTTCTTTCTTAACACAATTTATTCGCGCGGTTTATATGTAACTTGATGGCTGTTATAGGTGGTTTAGGGTTTCTTTATAATAAAAATTACATTTTATTTTTACAGAAAAAACAAATATCTGCAATTTATTAATGGCTGTTTGATTGGTGGTGGTGGTGGTATTACACAAACTTTACGGAAATACCACTAATGAACTGGATTGATAATTTCAAGATTTTTTTTAAATGTGTTGACAGTTTTTACTATAACAATTGGCAAGATTAAAAAAATATAAAATCTAATTATTGGTGCTTTGGAAGCAAAATTAAACCAGAAATAATAACAAATAAAAGAAAATAAATTACATAAATGACAGTACTGTGCGACAGAATAACCATTCAACCAATAAAAATTCATTAATTCTATTCCATTAGGAATGTACTGACAGGATACTACTATCGATTATCATCATCAGCAGAAGAATCAAAGAATCTAGAGTGTTCGATGGTATGATGATAAAAAAAAAATTAAATTTAATAAAACGATGGGTGAGAAATGCTTCTGGTCCGTTAACTTTCTAACTTATTTATCATAGGGACACAATCAAATTGTGTGCAGAAATTGTTAAACGCCGCCCGCTGCTGCTACTATTGGTTACAGATATAAAAGTATGATTACAGTAGAAGCAAATAAAAAAGAAAATGATTATAATTTAGCAATTAATGTCATTACATTTTGTATTGAACAAACCACCATCATTGTCTACTATTTCTTGCTTCTGTTGCTAATGTAACTATATTGTTGGTCGCCACCGTCACAACCATAATTTATAATCGATTAAAATAAATCATAAAGAAGAAAAAAAAAGTGATTTCAGAGGCTTTAATTGTTATAATTTATTTATATTTATTGGATCTCGGATTGATTAACATTCAACAACAACAACACAGATACAATTTAATTATTTACTTGGCTGACTTTAATTAATTCAACTAATTTGAATACCAAAATAGGTAAAAACTATATGCAAATATTTATTTTCTATTAATAAACAAAATAATTGTATAATAATGGATAATTATTTAAACATTAATGATAATTTTTGTTATAAAAAAAAAATAAGAAAAAACACTACAGTCAAAACTACTACTCTACTATACACTCGTCGTAAAATCATTTTTTTGTAATTTTTTTATCCCACATTTGTATAACCAAAAAATAAATAAATAAATAAATATTTCTTAGTAGAAATATAATAGAAAAAATAAATTAATTATTAATAAATAATATAACCGAAGGTCATCACTTAAATTCAATGTCAAGCGATAAAATTAATTTATATGAAAAAAAATAAACATTTATGTATGACAAACACGAGAACAACAAACGGCCAACCATTATTATTATTATTATTATTTTTTATTAATATTATACTGGCTCAAAGAATGAATCTCAATAATAATAATAATAATAATAATAATAATATTTTATAATAAAATAAATATATCTATCTATATATCTCTATATAAAGTCTGTTTTGTTATTCATAACCATAAAGAAAACAACAGAAAAAAATAAAAACCATTCAAATAAATAAACTTTAAATGACTTTGTCTAATCTCTAAAGCGGGATCATCACTAAACGTTAAAAGTAAAATTATTTGCGCTGATAAAAGCATAAAAAAATTTTAAATCTAAAACAATACAGGCACAAAAGATTTACACAAACGAAAAAACAAAAAAATTCACTACTAATAATAAAAAAAGGAAATATGAGTATAAAGTAGAAGAGAACAAAATAAATATTTATAATAGGAATTATATATTTCTATTGAAAATTCTATCCGGAGTAAAGGAAATGAAACGAAAGAATTTTGCTGCATTAAATTCAGGACTATAAAATCCCACGATAATTTAATATAAATTTTCTACATAGAATAACCATATCATCGCATATATGATGGTAATGTATTTGGGTTGTGATCGTCTGTCCTTAATAACCGCATGTGTAGCAGTGTTGTTTGTCTGTAGTGAATGTTTTTCCTCTTAATCTATTTGAAATACTCTAGAAACAATTTTTAATGATCAAAATTAGTAATTAAAAATATTTTTTTTTTTTTTTTAATAAAAGATTATTTCAGTGGATTTTCTTTTCACATTGTTAAAATTGAAATCTAACATATTATAAAGCAGTTTGTGTGTGGGAGTGGAGGACCAACAGTACCAACAGCAACATAAATGTCCCTTGGCCAATTGTAAATAAAATAAAATTGTATATAGAGGGATTAAGTTCAATTTTGAACGTAACATAACGATTGAATTGTTCAATGTGGCGGTGGTGGAGTCCATTGGTTTAATACATGATTGTCCAACTGTAAAGCTGCCACCAGTGTTTCCCATTTTATTATTATTATTTTTTTTTTATTATCTGCTGCTTTCAATTGATTGTGCTTTACTCTCTTATTCAATGTATATAGTTTAATATCCATACGAAAAAAAGATAGATGGATGAAAAAAAGCAAAAATAATAATGTTATGCCTGTGAGTAAGTACTATAGAGAATCTCTGTATGTAAGGAGGATTTTGAATTTTCTATTTGAACAATGACAATGGAGAATACGATCCGTTGTTATATTATTATTGTTACAGAGCATCATTTTACAGCATAACAATAGATATATTATATTCTGTGTATGGGTAATACTTTATTGATTATCTTATTATGTCCTTTTTTTTCTATGCCTTGCTTTGGTTTCTAAAATAATAATTTAAATAAAGCAGCAGCAGCAAAAAAAAAAAAGAAAACCAGCGAAGAAAATTTTCCAATGGATTACGTTTTTACACAACAAAAAAAAAACAACATTGTTCATGCCATCAGGATTTTCTTTTTCATTTTTTACTATAATTATTATTATTATTCCTTTACAGAGAAGAAAATAGAAGAAGAAAATATATATGCCATAGTCATGCTCTTGAAGTAACAACACATAGAACGATCGAAAAACATAAATTATTTCTATGGGTTACTCTCTGTGGACACATTGTAAGTAGAATCTATATTTAAATTATTTATCCCAAAAAAGGAACGAGAAAACATAAAAAAAAATAATAGAAATAAGACTGACTTTCTCTTTTATTTTTAAGGTTTCTACACACAACATATATTTAGAAAAGAAAATCTCATTTTATTTTTAAAGGTAACAGCAGCAGCAGCAGCACACCATCACCAGGCCAATATATATATATAAATAAAATAGAAATTACATCCAGACACATAAGTCAATAGGTGAAAAATATATTAAAATTCACATGCAAATAAAGACCGAAAATAATTTTAAACGAAAATAAATAGAAAATTTATTTAAATCGTCGTAATCGTGTGAAAATATGTTAGAAAAATATATCAGTATTAAACTGTCGTTAATAGCTTTAAATGTATTTTTCTGCTTTTTTTCAGTTACCCACCTTAGAGATGAAAATAATGATTTAATATTTATATGTGAATATAGAAGAATTTGGAACGTTTTTTTTTGTCAATAAAAAGGATTTATAAGCAATTAAACGTTCTTGTAAAAAATACTTGCAAAAATTGAAAATTTCCAAAATGACTGTGCTGTTAACTAGGTGACAGATGATAACGTTGCTAAAAATTCAACTGAAAAGTGGTAAGAAACACTTCAAAAGTCTTTATTAATTAAACTAACGCAGAAAACTAATTATTATTTCATAGATAATCGTTAACCTCTCATTCATTATTAATAAATCATATTTCAGCAGCGTGAAACTAATCACATTTATTTTTGGACAATTCGTTTTTTCGTATCCAATACAGTGCCAATCAATTGTAGAATAACTTTTTTATATAATTATAATTTTATTACCATATAGATTCAAATAGAAAGAATAGAAAAATTCAATTAAACAAAGCCAAAAAAAAATCAAATGATTCAATTCTGGTAGCTAAAATTTATTGTTACTAAAAAATTTTTAATTAAATTATTCAAAAAATTTATATATATATATATATACTAATCTCAATTAGTAATTGAAAAACTAGGTGTAATCGCAATGTTTCTGTATTTAAATTAAATTTACCACTGTGTAGAAATAAATTTAATCAAAATTTTCTATTCAACGAAAATCTACAATTTTTAATGTATTGAAAATTTATTTATTTTTTTTTTCCGGGTGAAAATAGAGCAGAAAACTTATTGACAGAGTAATATGTTTTTCAACAAACATAAAATGCATTTAGCGATTCATTTTAATAGCATTTTTTTTTTTTATTTATTTATTTATATAAAAATAATTTAATGCATTTGCATAAATTGTAAAAAAGCAACAGAAAAAATAGATCGAGGTAAATTGATGAAATTTTAAGTGTTTCGGATAAATAAATTTTTATTTATTATTGCAAAAATTACAACCAAAAAAATCTGTGTATGGAGGAGGATTGAATGTATGAATTTGTACATGGTGATCAAATAAGAACTATATAAATTTTTATATTTGTTGTTTAAAAAACTATACAGTACTAATTTGATCACCCTATATACATATATATAAAAATCATATACACTTTGTGTGCTTTGTTTATGCTTTTTATGTTATTTATTTATTAAAAAAAAAACATTTTTATTTCATTTTTTTTGTTACTCTATTAAATATATATGCTTTATATACATAAATACACTGATTGCTAGGTTAGATAACCGACTACCGCTGTTGTTGCTACATTTAACTATTTTTTTAATCGATTATTTTTTAGAAGACAACAAAACAATATTAAAACACAACTAATTGATATCAATTTTTGTATTTTTTAATGTTGAAAAAACATATAAATAAAAATAAAAACATATAAATAAAAATAAAAACATATAAATAAATTAACTAACCTAATTTCGATGCTCATATAGCATATTTTTTCTAACAAACAAACAAAAAAAATAAAAAAGGAAAAATTAAATGTTTAATGCAATTTTCCCAATAAAAAATTCATACGATTTTCAAATAAAAATTTTTTCTATCTAATTTCTTTTTCTCTCTAATTGATCAATTATTATTATTATAATTATTTTTCCCTATATATATTTTTACTTATTTAATCTAAAGAATCATTATAATTACATAAATTTTTAATTGCAGTTAATTCATTTCGTTTGTTAGAATAAATATTTAATTATTTTTTTTTTACCTTTGTAAAATTATTACCGATTTATTTTTTACCTTGGTAATTAATAATTTAAAACATTTAATGAAAAAAAAAAGAAAAGTAAATGTCTATGGTATCATACAAATTGCTATTGCTAGACACGATAAATGAACAAAAGAGACGTTTCGGAAAATTTGTGTAGAAAAATCTGTTTTATCCAAATATCCATACAATTTAAAGCAAATCCTTTCATCATTATCATTAATAATAAAATAGCGAAAAAAAAAATAATAATAATTTAACAAATTAGATGAGTTTTAAATACAATTATTATTAATTTTCTTCTATTATCTATTTTAGATTATCGATGTATAACCACTACAGAGTATCGCTGTTTCCAACAAAATTTTTTATAACGTTAAAAAAAGTGCTAAATTAATTTAAGAAAATAACAGAAAAAATAAAATAAATATTGAATTTATTTCTAAAGCGCACAATGTTACAAAAATTTATTATAAAAAAAAAAAAAGGTAAACATACTGGTTGGGTGCGGTTTTCTCTATATTTTATTTATTTGAGGAGGCAAAATGAAAAAGAAAATAACTAAATAAATGGAGTGTCATAAGCGTATTAAGACTTTCATATATATTTATAAATATATTCTGGAATAAAATGAGGAATAAAAGAAAGAAAAAAAAAAAGAAAGAATTACTTAGGGTAAGTAGTAAGTAAGGTAAAATGAAATTTACTTATTATTATTATTTTTTTTTTGCCTGAGTGCCTTACACACTCTTCTATATATATATAAAACAATTTACTGCACCTTTTCTCCTTACCACTGTCTCTCCTCTATACACATATATAGATATTTCTTCTTCTTCTTTTTTATTATTATTTAACATTTTAATGATACCATTACCTTGAAATATTATACTAAATCAACTTAAATACAATCGACCAACCAAGCAGCCGCCATCCACCAACAAAATCAACCAACCAACCGACCCCGACGACGATAACAACAACGCGACGACTACCCTAATAATTTATTTTAATTTCCTATAATTGAATATTATTACAGTTTTTCATATATATATATATATATATATATATATATATATATATATTCTAAATTTATTTTATTTTTGTCTTTGTTAATAAATTGTTCCTTAAGCGCGTACCCACCAAAAAAAAAAAAACATTAAACGAAAGGAAAAAACGTAAATTATAATAATAAAAAAATAAAATAAACAGTTTTCATATTTATCGCCATCGTTGTTGTGTAGCCAAATTATATTGAAAAATAATTTATTAAAAATAACAGAAAAACCATCAATATATAAATTATAGAAAATTGTTTTTTTTTTTTTCTTTCCATTTTATAATAATAATAAATAATTTTCTATAATTATATATAATTTTTTCATAATTTCTATGTAATTTCATTTCATTTTCATTTAAATAAAATAATTTTATGTAAAATACAAAGTAGCGCTAGCAATAGTAGAGTATATACTGGTGGACTGGCTGTTGAACGGTTTATAGAACCTAGCCTAGCCTAACCAAATGAATAAGTAAATAAATTTAACTTTAAAAAATTGATTAAATTAAATTAAAAGAAAAATTAATAATTATTTAAATTTTATTTTAATAAAGCTGCCTTTTTTTTTTGTTTTAATTAAAAATAAATTATTCTGTTGACAATAATTAATTATCTTTTTTTTTCTTTTATCTTTAATTTAGCTCTTGAGAAACAAAAATTGAAGAAATAAATAATAAAACAGAAATAAGGGAAAAAAATTATTAACAAATTAAGATAAAAAGCGAAAAGACGAAGACGACGGATGATGACATTACACTGCCCTGCCGCCATCACCCTTACCACGATCGGTCACCATTACGCCATCATTACAAGAGTAAATAGAAAAGAAAAGAAAAGTAATTTATTTACTCTCATTTATTATAATTATATCATCCTCTATTGCCCCCGTTTGTCATACATTATATCTATCTAGAAACGAAACGTCGTTTCTATATAATTCGGATTAATGTTAAGCAAGAAAGAAAAAAAAAGGATTCCATATTATTATCGCTAATTCTCTTCTTTTATATAGTTCGCCATATATATATATATATATTTTCGGCATCTTTAAATATTTGCTTGACTCAACTTCTTAATTAAGGAAACAGCAGCTAAAACTACAAAGGAAACGATATACGTATAAATTCAATTTACTCGTCTTCTGCTACTGATGCCATTTAAACAACAAATATACACTCAGCTAGTATTTAATTCGCAAATATAAGACACACAGAAAAAACAGAAGAAAAAAAAACACAATCTTAAGATAATTAAAAATGAAAATAAAAAAATCTTATTTATTTGACAGACATACTATATAAAATGTTTAATAAATATATTATTATTTTTTTTTTTTTTGCATATTCTGTCTGCATTAAAGGCAACAACAGCAGAAGCAGCCACAACATATTGCAAAAAAAAAAAAAAAACCACCATAAAATTTCCAATGAGTGTGTGAGAAAATAATGAAAATATGTGTGTTTGTCATCGTTCTCCTTTTGTACAGAGCAACAACGCAAATAAATTAATAAAAATATAGAATAATAATAATAATAAAATCATTCTTATCGTAGGAATATATTCAAAAAAATTTATATAAAAATGAAATAAGGAAAGGAACAAAAAAAAAACACATTAGCACAAAGTAGAAGAATATAAATACGTCGTACATAGAAAGAAATACATAATAAAAAATTAATTGGTAAGAATTTTATTTTATTTTAAGAAAAAATAAATAATTTCATGGGAAAATAAAAGACTGATGGTGTGTGTTGTTTGTTGTTGTCATCATTTTATATAATAAAAAGAAGACAAAAAAATATATATGTTTATTTTAAGCGAATATAAAATGACATATGCTTTGCACACATAACAGAATACATAGTACGTACCAACATGTAAAGAACAGAAGAAATAAGTTGAGAAAAACACACATGACAATTGCATCGTGTCCTTGTATAATTTTAATTTTAAAAAAGAATTAAATAAAAATCACCCTTCTCTGTAAGATTGCTTTTTTCCTTTAAATACATAAAAATAACAGTTATTATCGTGGTGTACACAGAGAGACAAACAATCAATATTATTTTACCTTTTTTTTTTAAATATAATTTCTTTGCAGTTACTTAGGTGAAATAAAATGAAAAAAAATACAACATAATTGCATAATAATATTGGTAGCTAAGTAGAGAGAACAAAAAAATAATGCATTTTATTTTTAGTAGGGATGATTAATTATGTATTATTTGGTGGTATTTTTTTGCATCATAAAAATATCCATTCAACGTGTTTTCTTTGCAACAATTTCCATCAATTATTATTATTTAAATTAAAGATAAGATGAGAAAAGATAAATCGAATTAAAATGAGATTAAAATAAAATATTTTAAAAAACATACAAGTTACTAGTAGAGATATGAGAATCGTAGAAGAAATGACGAAAATAATAAAACATTAATTATAATTGGTGATTATCATTTCTTCTCTTCAAAATTAATATAAACAAAAACATAATTAAGGTAAAATTCATGATATTTGTATATTATTTCATTTAAAATTCATTATTAATCTCCTTCTTAACGTTACTCATTATAGGATTTAAGAAAAGAGAAAAAAACAGTAAGCAATATAATGGAAAAATAAATAAACTAACTGATAAATAAACATTAATATGTAGAAAATTTGGTTAATAAATAAAGAAATTAACATAGACATCATATAACACAAGCATCACCACACAACAACAGCGTGTCAAAATTTTTAACATTATAATTTTAATAAAATAAAAATTTCAACCAAATGATAGCAGCAGATTTTAGATCCGTTATATTATTATTTAATAATAATAATTATGAAAAGTTCAACAGACACATCTGTAGTAATAATTTTATTTGTTTAATAATTTATTATTATTAATAAATATATAATAATGGAGAGGAGTGGAAGTAAAAAAAAAACCGAATAAAAGCAAAACATATAATAATTATTTATTACATAAGATTTAAAAAAAAAAAATAATAATAATTAATGTTTATTTATTAAACAAAAAAAGAATTCAATTATTATAATTCTTTAAAATAATTGAATAAAAGCATTAAAAGAAAAAAACGTGATGAGCAAACAAACTTAAAGGTAAAACAAAATTGACATATTGTCAATAAAAAAAAAAAAACACCAAATAATATGCAATTTCTTTTGACCACCAGAAACATGAACAATAAAATAAAACCAACATCAGCACCATAAACATTATGTTTTATTTTTTATAAATCAAAAACATAAAATAAACAATATTGTTAATGTCTGCTAGGTTATACAACAGAGTTTTATGCTGCTGTTGCTGCTGCTGATATTGTTGTTATTTCTAAAGTATTTGCCTAGTGTTCTCTAGAATAAACATAAAAAAATATAAAAAGGAACTCTCTGTACAGAACACAAAAACCGTATAACATCTTTCGCACATACTACAGTGAAAAAAAAAACTAAAGTAGTTAAACTCGTTAATGACGTCACAAACATGCATTCATTATAATCCATCTGGTTGATGAAAAACAAATTCTAAATACAACGAGAACCAACATTTTTATATAAATATTTAAGGTAATAACAAACAACAATCCCTTATATAAAAAAAAAGAAACATAAATAATATTTTTCATAGTTCGTCAGAGCCAAAGTCACCCCATTTTTTTGTAATAAGGAATTTTATTATTATTTTTTTTATGCTTTTATAAATTAAATACAATACAGTGGTGTAGTCTGTAAATGTAACAAAACAGAAAACAAAAACCCCTTATGAATTGAAAATGAAAATAAAACAACGACTAGAAAAACTGGTAAATATTGTGTCGTTTTGTTTACCTGCAAGGTCCAAAGTAATATATACATATTTATTTATTTATTTAATGCAAAAATCCATCAATGCATATTTTTCTTTTATACAAAGAAAAATTCAACATTTGACACCAGTGTTGTTACCAGCCAGCCGACAGTAGCAGCTACTATTGTATCAAAAAAAAAAAAAAAACATGTTTTGTTGTTGAAAAAATAATGAAAAAGTTATTTTTGTGAATGCGCGCGTACAAATAAAATGTATATATAATACGTGACTGAGAGAAAGAAAAAATCTGCATGTCAGTGTTGGATGATGATGATATTTGACAAAGGAAAAAAAAAATAAACTTATTTTTTTACCTTCAGTCTATTTTTGCATATAAAATGACGCATACAGCATAAAATTTTATACTCAGATGCTGCAACAGTAACAGTAACAATAACAGCAGCAGCAGCAGCAACATTAGCAGAAATTCTACAAAGAGTACTGTGTATATTGAACAGTACACAACACAGAGGTTTTTTTTTAATGATTTGTATTTAACCGTTAAAAAAAGAAAAAAGGGTAAAAAACGTATTTAGCATACAACACCTTTATGTATATGGTTGAATTAAATTAAAAAAGAAATGTATATAAACCAATCACGTACTATATACATATATATATATATATAAATACGTATTATGTGAATAATCACGCCATTTGTTTAAACACAAAAAAAAAAAAATTAAATAAATAAATAGAACGATGGATGAGATAGATAACACGGTATATGATTGTGATTCAGTTATAATATTTACATACTTTCAGCTACTTATTAACAATAATAATAATAATATAAATGATAAATAATAAAGTAAAAAAACCTAAAATATAGCAAAAAAAAAAAAAATAAACAGGTTCTATGCTTTGATGAATTTGATATTAATTTTTTTTTTTTGTTCAAATGATTATGCACATTTGACATTTATACACAGCACATTTAATTAACTAAATAAAAAAGAAAATAATTTTCATTTATAATAATTATTAAACAAACAATAAATAAAAAAATTCATTTAATTAACATAGAGTGGAATGTTTAATGGAAAATCTTATGTTCTGCATTTTAGGTTAGACACTTTTGTGTAGAATTTACTGGTGAATATACCAGTAGCTAAGATTTGTAACAGGGACCATTGGCTTAGTAATTCATATTTAAAATAAATATAGAAGAAAGGAAGCACTGCTTATTACAAATTATAATAATACATCAATGTTCCAGAGGGTTAATAATAAATACCTGTAAAAAAACGACAGTTATTCAGACAAATTTCTATGGAAGAAAAACTCAACATTAATTAAACTCAACAAGACAACAAAAAAAATAAATTCAAAAACCTCTAATCAATGTAAGTAACAAATATTATTAACAATTTACCCAAAAAAGGAAATAAACCAACATTAAACATAAGAAAAGAAAAGAAAAAAAAAACACATTAAAAAGGTGGCAGTTGATTAAATTTCTCAGATTATAAACATAATAATTTATTTTTCAATAAAAATTTCAGTAAAATAATAGCGAAAATAAAATTAATTAAATCATGTAGTTAGTTAGTAGTTGTAGCAAAAATACACAACAACAGCAGCTATTATGTACATATTGAACAGGTGATTATATGCACTGCAAAGAATAATAATAATATTATTTCTTTAAAAAACTTGTTTTATGATTTAAAAAGTGAGGAGTGTTGTTGTTTAGGTGCTTGTGAGGTCAAATCCATGGGAATGAAATGTTGTTGGCGGCGCAAATAAATCATATTGTGTGTTTTTTTGTTTTTTATTATTATTATTAAATAACATTATTTGATTTAATTCCTTTTTTTTATGTTTTCATATTCTTTTCAAAAACATATTTAATAATATTAAATATTAATAATAATAATAATAATAATAACAAGAATTAAATTTTTATAAATAATAAAAATACATAAAAAACTGGTAATTTAATTTTAACAAAAATGAAAAGAAAAAATCATTGAAATTCAAGAATTATATTTGTTATTATTATTATTATTATTTTTCTTTATTCCATTTAATATATATATTATAATTCTGTTTAATTATAGAAAAAACATTATTATTTCTTATAAATAAATAAATAAAAAACGCGCGCGCGATATTACTACTTTTACTATAGAAGCAGCAACAGCAATAACAACAGTACAGTAGTATATACATATAGTCAGCAGAGACCAGCCAAGTCAACTCAACCGACTTAAAAAAATTAAAATAATTTATTACCTAATAAAAAAAATATAATAATAATAATAAAAAAATATTTTAATCGCGATAATAATAAACAAAAAATAGTAATATTTATGTCATACAAAGAAAAATAATAAATTAAAGAAAAACCATAGAAAAGAAAAATCGGAAAATATTTTTAGACATTTGTAAATTCTACTATTATTATTATTAAAAGCAAAAAATAAAAGCAAAAAATAATTGTAGTAAAAATTGAAAAAAAAAAATACAGAAATATTCGCGAAAATCGGTGATGCTACTGCCTTGGTTATAATGACGCAGCACCACAAAGCGCTGCTATACAAGCAGCAACTTTAAACATATGAAAATTAATACAATTGGTGGCTGGCGTCAAGTTTTGAAAATTTTGAATTTTAAGGACTGTACACATGAAAGCGAACTTCATTTAGCGAATCCCACAATCATAGGACAGTTCGCAGAATCACTTCGCAATTCGCACAGAAAAACATGAAAATTGTATTTTCTTAAGATTGCAGTATTCATTTCAAACCGTTTTTTAAGTTATAAATTATTGCTAAGCAGTTCGTGTAGTTTATTTAGGCTTAAAAACGCTTTAGTCCCAGATTTATCAATTCGCCATTCGCTTTCATGTGTACAGTCCTTTATGGTGTGTGGTTTTAATGCTTCTTTAATATTATTTTTTTGATAACATAAAAGAAAAAATTCATATTTTTATTTAATTAAAAAAAAAAACCTGTCTATGAAAATTACAATAAAAAACGTTAATTGTGTAAAGTAATTACAACAATTGTGTAATAAAAAGTCAAACAGAATGAAAAAAATATTTCATACATTTGAAGGTGAATTTGTGTGTACGATGAAAAAAATAATGCTGCTGTTGCTGATATTTTATGTTTAAAACAGAAAACCCCAACATAAACATTATATGTATTTATTATCAGGAAGAAAAATAAGAATAAAAAATTGAAATAAAGAACAAAAACAAAAGGGAGGCAGGAAGTAAGAAAGGATATCGTTACCAATTAATTATTTATAATAATTTGATTTATACACCCCAACACATCAGTATTTATTTTTAATTACATAATAAATAAACTAAAACAAGGTTATGTTTAAGAAATATGTATTATTATTATTATTATCGTTGCTTTGCATTTCTTATTATTATTATTATTATTATTATTTAAGAAATAAAATAATATAAATTTTTTCATTGATAAAAACATTTAGATGATTTCTTTGCCATTATTATATATTTTATATATAATTAAATATATATATATGTTTGCCTTTAATTTAATTTAGAAAATAAGAAATAATAATACATATATATATAAATATACAATAATATTGAAAACCTACATAAAGTAAATCGCAAGTATTCTTCTTATTTACAAATAATAATAATAAAAACAAGGTTACAAATGAGAACAAACAATAAATATCTATATAAATAATTATTGCAAAAAATATATATATATATATTCTTTAAAACCAGCCGTCGTCATTCAACTTTACCACTCACACAACACAACATAAATTACTCAGAAATTAAACAAAATTAAATTATTAATAAGAAAAAAAAAAAACGATTATTATTAAATTTTTAAAATCGTGTATAAACCAGCAATCACCTTTAAGGAAAAATATTACTCAAATAATATTGGTATTCGTGTACATGTCACTGTCACTTAAATTATTACAAAACACAATTAAAGATTAAGAAAAGATATATAATAAAAATAAAAATTAGACTAAACAAATAAGAAAATTTAAGATGATAAAAGCAACAATAATAATAAGAGACTAAAAACAGTGAACAATACAAGTGTAGAAAATATAAATAAATTTTCATTGCAAGAACAAAACAAGTTAAACGAGGAGAATTATATTTTTCTTATTCATTTCATTTCAAGAAAAATTAAATTTTATATACATTTTTTATAAGGTAAATAAGAGTAAATAACAATGATAATTAGTAATAAAAAATAATAATTATAAAATACATATGCAATATCCACATAAAGTATACAAATTGCAAAAGTAGCGAAAAAAAAAAACGAACCAAAAGTTACGTTTTTCTTTTTTTGAACGAAACAATACAGTAAAAAAAAACTGCAGCAGACAAATAAAGTAAATATAGAATTATAATTATAATAAATAAACAAGAGTGAATAAAATTTTTTATTAATATTAAATATTAAAAATCGTCAATAATTGCGCTATATGAGTGTACCGCATACATTTTCATGTGACGACGAGACAGACATCTTAATAATAACGTAATGAGCACAAAATAATTAATAAATTTATTTATCTGTATTATTATTATAATTATTAATATATATTTATCCTTATATAACCTCTTATAAATATAATTATTTCTATCTGCACAAATACCCCAGGTTAAAAAACAATAAAATGTACAATTTTTATGCAAATATAATAATAATAATAATAATAATCATAAATCAAAAAGAAAATTGAAATTAATTTATTATATTAAAAAATGTAAATGGTGGTTGGGTTAAGTAATTATTTGATTTAATAAAATAAAAAAAGAATAATATGGGTGTGCAAACTAAACACAGCACACAGAGATTTCATTAATATAATAAAAGTCAAACATATAATATTTAATTGAATAAAAAAGTAGAGATTTAATGTAATGAAAAGCAAAAAACAAACAGCATAAATTAACATATGTTAAGGGCAACAAACACTTGCTTTTCTTATTTAAAACATTTTTAGTTAAATAATATAAAATTAAAATAATTATTTATAACTTTGTGCAATTAAATAGCATTAATCTTTATAACATTATTGCAATAATTATACTGTTTTTTCTATGTACATCATATGTGGTGGTAATAATACTGACTGACATATGACGCCGCCAACACATTTATGCTTTTAATTCAATTTAATTTTTTATTCAAATATTTTATCAGCAAAAAATAAAACTGCTTTTTTTGCAAAGTAAACATTAGAAAAACAATGAAAAAATTAAAGTAAAAAATTTTAAGCAAATTTTTATTCACTAAACAGTATAACCATCACCACCACTGGTTTTTCTCGCAGAACAAGTGTATATAACCTACACACCAATGCTTATTATGTTATTTTTTAAATTCACATTACAACAAGCAAATATTATATTTATTGTTTTTAAACTTTTGCGATGCCAAAAAATTAATTTAATTTTTGCATGAAAACAACAGGAGAACAAATAAATGTTACGTAAGACAATAATCGAATAATTTTTTTTCTGCAACTTGGTTAGGAGACAAAAGTCGTCACCTATATAAGAGTAGAAAAAAAAATTTGTAATAATTTATGCAAAAAAATTTATTACAGCCAGACAAAACCACACTGCTGTTGATGCTTCAATAATTTTTATTTATTTATTAATATATTTTTTGTCGCCTTTAAAAATAATTACATTTTCATTTAGTTAACGTCAAGAATGTAAAACCAACGAATAAAAAAAAAGGATTTCTCTTCTTCAAATTACAAAACATCAAACGAATTGGAAAAATTGTTTTGGCAAAAACAGCAAAAACAAATAAAACAAATCAGCGCATTTAATTCTTAGAAAAATTAAAAATAAATCTTTATTTCTTACAGAAATTAACATAAACTATTAAAACATCTCACTTGGTTACATTTAAAAACTTTAAGAGATGCAGCATAGCATACAAACGGAATATCAGCTTTAATGTAATATTTAAGTAAAAATTATGATTATTTAAGAGATTTCTCCTGCAAAACGTAACCAAAATAAAGGAATTTTAAATATAAAATCAACAACACCATCATCACCACCCAAACAACAATGAAAATTTTGTCATCTAGAAATTAATAACGTGACGGGCCAGCGACACAATAATATAAGTAACGAAATAATTTATTAAATTAAATAAAATAATACAGTGTTGTGACTTTTTTTCAACAATATTATTTTCTTTTTTCGTCATCATCTAGCTATACCATATCCCATCCGCCGCCAACAACAAGACATTAGTTTATTCTCAAGAATTATTCTCAATTAAAGCAAAAAGAAAAAATTTCTTATTTAATCATTATTATTCTTTATTTTGATTAAATTTAAGTGATAAAAAAATAAAATAAATAAATTGTTATATTTCAATGTGAAATAAATTGACATTAATATAGAAAAATTGAATAATGAGCATATTTATTAAATAAATAAATAAATAAATAAATATAAATCGACAACACAGTACAACACGAGCAATTTAAATGAGTTATAGCATGTCCTGTGCCTGGCCTGAGCCTATCTTGTCTATACTGTTTTGCAAGAGAAGTTTTTTACTTGCGATTGTGTGCTTAGTAGTAGAGGAGTAGAGTAGAGTAGAGTTTGTTTAATTTAAAAAAATTTTATATTTATTTATTTATTAATTCTGTTTCTTTTCTTTTTATTTATTTATTTTCAGACTAATTTATCTTGATTAATAAAAAATAAAAAATAATCATCATTACGTATACGTATATACACATTGCATACATGTACTTAATTCTACATAACATTATCACAAAATTCTATTAAAGAAAATATTAACAATAATAATAATAATAATGACGATGATAATGATGGAAAAATTACAAAAATTTAATTGAAAAACTATGTATAATTACTAAAACGAAATTAGTTTATAAAATTTATTTATTTATTAATTATTTTTAAAGAAATCAAGAGACGAAAGAATAATGTAAAATAATTGTTTTTAATCGATTTTTCATTATTATTATTATTATTTAAAAAAAGAAGAAGAAAAAGAAAAACAATTATATAATAAAGGCGGTGATGGTGTTATTGTTTGGTACGAGTACAACGACTACATCGTACATTTCTCTCTCTGCAGTTACGTTTATAATAATATTTTTTAATATTATTAAAACCATTAACTAATGTTTTATTAATTGTAATAATAATAATAATAATTTAATGGATTTTATTATTGTTATTATTTATTGCAATTAATAATTAATTAACGGAACACATGTGTATTTTTATTATTATTTTTAATACTTGTTCTTGTTTTTATTTTAATTATTATTAAATAATTACTTTATAGAGAAAATATAAATGTTAAAGACACCGGAGGGAAAGGAAAGAAAAGGCAAAAAAAAAACTTCTTTATTCCAAGCAAGTGATCGAATAACTTAATCATTGCATAAATATAGTTGCTCAACAAATAATGCTCAACAAAAGGATTATTTTGCATAAAAAACTTAATTATTAGCTTTAAAATGAAAAAATCCTTAAATGATAATGATGGGAAAAATTACAAACTACTCTGAATTCCTTTTATAAGCCACAACCATCGAGCAGCTTAACAGTGTTTTTGAATTGCAAAATGTTTTTGGATTCTTCTATTTAGCCACTACCCGATATTAAGCCGCTTCTAGGCCTAAAAATTTAACTTTTTTCTCTATTAAACCCAGTGAGCAGTATAAAGGAAATTTAGGGTAGCTTGAAAAACTTGACCAAAAATTTAAAAATCAAACTTTTTACATTAAATAAATTGCATAATAAATAGATATAGAATTAATTAATTGAAAAAATAATTATTTATATTCATTCTGTAATAATTGATTGCAACAAAAAAAAAAAAATTAATAATATAATTAATTATTTATAAATATAAATAAAATAATAATAAAAATTATTACTAAATAAGAAAAGAAATGTAAAGAAACGAAAGAAAAATAAAAGATATCTAACCATTCAAAGTCTAATGACACCAATTGAATGTTATTCTCTGTTTACATTAATTAATTATAATTATAATTTTATTTTCTATAAAAAATACATAAAGAAAAATAGCACATACGCTTATAACTTTTATTATATTTAATAATTATATTATTGCAATTTTGCAAAAAAGAAAAAGAAGCAAAATTAAATACAATACAGAGAGTACACAGTGTGTACCACACAAATCATACAAATAAAAATGAATTAAAGCGACAAAATAAAAATCATAATAAATTAATTTTTCTATTCTTTTGTATGCCTGTGCCTTTAGAAAATAAAATCTTTTTCTTTTTTTTTTTAATTTAACCTGTTTATAGGTGTGTATAGTGTATAGATGTATTTATTTTATAAATAATTATTATAAATTTAAAGTCATACAATAATTACCATTTCTAGTTTATGAATTATTAAAGAGATAGAAATAACACTTTATATGGTTAAATTATATTCACATAATGATATTATTATTATTATTATTATTACTAATAATAATTTATTTTATGTAAATTGATCATTGCACTCACTCGACACTTTATGATAATTTCATCAATAAATATATAATTATTATTTTTATACAACAAATTAAAATATATATATATATAAGAATAATAAAATAAAGATATTTTAATATAGCCAGACATTATCAATAAATCGCTGAATAATTAACATTTATTATTATGAATTTTCTGTACATTACTTGTTTTGTTTCTAATAATAATAATAATAAGAAAAAATTATAATAAGCAACACACAACGCAACATTCTAATTTTTTTATGCATATATTTTGCAAATAATTAATTTATTTAAAAAAAACGTTAAGTAGATTTATTTATTATTTTTTTTCTACTAAAATAGAATTAAATTATTAACAAAAAAAAAACACTGATAACACCAGCCTAAATCCATCCACCACACCTGATTAATAATCATAAAGTTTATTCTTTGTATTTTGCTGCTATTTTTACTGTTGCTGCATATAATTATAGACAAAATTTTTATTAAAAAAACAAAGAGAGAGAGGTTATCAGAATGGATAATAATAATATAAATTTATTAAATAATAATTAAGCTACTTTATTTGTGTTGCTATGCATTCCCATTATATGTTCATGTTTTTTATTTTTATTATTCTTCTTTAATAAAATAGGAATAATAAAATAAGCATAATACTATGTGGCATATGGCTTTTGATTTTTAATTATATTTATTTTATTTTTTCGGTTATTTTTTGATGATAATTTGAAGTGATATTGATATTTTTATAAAATAATAAGTCAGTGTGTTTTTTTGTTGGTGCTTTCACCACCACAATACACACAATCTAATCCCTTAATTATCAGCAAATGATAATATGTTTTTTTTTATTAAAAACTACTTATTACAATGTTATCCAAAAAAAAAACATTACATTTTCTCTATAAAATAAATAAATAAAAATTACTTTGATTTACAAAATAAAATAAAATAAAAATAAAAACAACCCATTGTCGTCACATTTATAACACCCACATTTTATCTATTTTTTCATTTTTATTATTATTATTATTATTTTTATCTATATTTCTTTATTTTTCTATCTACTAAATATAATACCAAAAAAAAAACCTTTTAATTTCATTATATTTTTATAACAAAACAACAACCAAAAAAATGTAATAATACTTCACCTATATTTAATCGATTAACTAAAAAACATAAAATAATAATAATAAATTGATAAGAAAAATGTTTATCGATATCAAAATATAAAAACAACGAAATATTTCGCGTGTATAAATAAATAATTAATAATAAAAAGTTTTAAGCTAGCTATAACTAGGCTTCTGCTATATATTTTTCGTTCTACAAATACCCATCATCCATCTACTATTCACACACACACCAAATTATTTCTATAATTTTTTACCCCATTATTCATTAAATAACATAAAACCACCATTATGTATGCTACAACACATATATGTATGCTAATAAATAATTAAATAAATTTCATTTAAATTAGTTAAGCATGCGTCATCACATTATGGGTGGTAATGACGATAAGGTGACACACTGTCAGTTGTTGTATTTCCAATGGATTTTTAATACTAAATTATGGGTGGTTTTGTTTTTAATATAAATACTTAAATGGTTGGGTGGTTATTAGTATGTTTTAACAAAATATTACTCATAAAAAGAGTTAAGAATAAAATAATAAAAACAAAAAAAAATTGATAAGACATATTGATTGGGTGCACGTTGTTAACGTGTTAAATTTATCTTTTTCTTTTCTTTATTATTATTATTATTTTCAAATGACATCACATCCAATTAATTTTCTATTAATTTTCCTCTACATATTATTCAGATTATAAAATTTTTTCTCATGGTAAATAAGAAACATTAACCACTATTCGCTTAAAGGTTTTTTCTGATACTTCTTCTGATGGCATTGCTGTGCTGGTTAAATAAGTAAAAATAAAAATATAGGTATGTCGACGTCGTTTTCATCGTTTTTATTACTATACAGAAACAAAAAAAAACCGAGAATTATTTTCAAAGCACGCACGAACGCACTACTCACGCACTGATACTACATCACATCATGTGTAATTTAATAATATTATCAACAATAAAAAAAACTAAATATATATATATAGGAGAAAAATTCAAGGTTAATATAGGGTAAAAATCTAATTAAGCTTCGTCTATTATTTTCTATTCTTATTATTATTATTATTAAACATTTGTGACTGGAATTTTTTCTTTTTCTACTTCTTAACCATTTTCTTTTCTTTTCTTTTCGTGTAATTTAATTATTATATAGTTTTTTTGTTTTGTTCCTCTGCCATATATATACAATATATATATATATTTTACCACAATTTATAAAAGGTAATGGATTTCTTTTTTATTGTTATTATATTATAATTATTATTATTCTTATTATTATTATTATTATTGCCACACATACACAACATTAATTATAAATAACATTATTTTTCTTTGCTTTTTTATTAATCTAATTTATAAATTTTCATTTCTATGGCTGCTGCTGTTGTGCTGCTTATTATTATTTTCTTTCTTTAATACATTTAAACATGACGCAAAGCAAAGTAAAGCTGTTTTTTTTTTTGGTATAAAATAATTATAATAATAATCATAATCATAATAATAATAATAATAATTAAGCCAAAAATATGTATAGAATTTATTTTTTTTATTTCATTTCTTTTCAACTATTTGAAATAACAACAAAAAAATTTCATAAGGTAAAAACAAACTACAACCAAAAAAAAATTGTTTTTATTCATTTTCCTACATAAATATAAATTTTCTTTTCATTAAATATTTAATTTAATTTTTCTATAACATGCAATTAACAAGAGACGATTCATAGTATAAATATACTACCTAAAAAACTAAACCAACACAAAACTATAGATTTAAAATATTTAACGATAAAGGAATAAATAATTAAAATAAAATAATAATTATTTAACATCGCGTTGTGTGTTTTTATATGGGAATCAAGCATGTGATAAAGTTTTTATTTCTTTTTTTCTTTATTAATAATTAAAAATAAGGTAAAGTAAAAGAGGATTTTAAACAAAATATTAATAATTATAGGAATTAAAATAATAAATTTCAATTTAAAAACAAAGGTCAAGTTCGTTATTGTCAAAATAACAATAATAAGAATTTCTCTTCTTGATTAAAACTAACAAAACTCTGATTAAACTAGAAAATAAAACGAATAATTTACTAAAAAAAAAACACTTTAAACAAGTGTAAAACTTGAAAAGTTAACTTTTTAACAAACAATTTTCTATATTTATAAATTGAGTGAAAAATTAGTGATTAGAGCAAAAGGTGAGATGTACACACTAGGATATGAAAAAACAAGAATAATAATAAATAAATAAATAAATAAATTCACAAAAAAAAAAAAATCAAATGTACAAAAAAAAAAAAAATAGAATAATCAAAAAAGTAGAAAAAATAAATAAAATATCTATTCAAATTCCAAGGACGTTTCTATAGTTGTTTTTCACTTAAATAACATTTAATAAAATTATTTACATAAAAAAAAAAAATAGCAAAAATACCACACAAAAAATTAGTTTTTGCTTTTTTGCTTTTTTTTTTCACTAAAATGTTTAATTAATAAATTAAATTTAATAGAGAAAACAAAAAATTACTGTGTATATGTGGCGGCGTCGCAATTTGATGACGAAAACATTAAATAGACAAGAAATAAAAAATTATTATTTATCTGATTGACAAAATTTTTATTATTTAAGCAAATAATAGTTGAAAAAACCATATATATACACACAAATTATTTATTTATTATAATTATTATTTGGAGGAAATGTTATTTTTGTTAGTTACGTGGTGAATCGGTTCGATTTTACCTTGAACATGAATGAGATAACGTTATTTTTAATCTTTTTTTACTTTTGTCAATGTAAGACGAAAAATAATAAAATACTTAAAACTTTTCTGTAATTCATCGTCTTTATTAAAAACATTCAAGGATATTCCTTTATATTTCGTTTATAATTTAATATAAGCATAGGGCAAGCAGGCAGGTAGATAGTATTCCATAGTGTGCCTAGCAACATATCTATAAAAACACAACAAGATGAATATTATACGTAATATCCTTTTTCTTAAGTAAATTTTCCTTTCTCTCTACAATTCTTATATTATTTATAATGCCAGGGATAAACATATATAAATTAATTCATGAGACAACAACTCGCTGTACAAGCAAAATCTTTACCTTTATCATACGCTAAAATAAAAAAACTTCAATTAAATAAATTCACCCCTTTTATAGTTATTATATTACCCTTCATTCGTTGTCATATCGTAATTGAAAATTAAATTTACCCAACACCAGGTAAGTAATATTATAAACAATAATACCCACGACGACTATATGTACCATTTTATTATTTTTTTCTCATTAAACAACCAAAAATGAATAAAGCATAACAGCAGACAACAGGGCCAGCTTTCTCATTTTGGTAGTAGTATGTACAATTATTAAAACACACACCTTTAGTTTTATCCTTATTTATATAAATTATTAAAGTAAACGAATGTTTTTTTTGCACAAAAAACATTTTATTAATAAATCAATCATTGATCTTGAGTAAAAAAATTTTAATTCTTTGAGTTGAAAAATTTAATAACAAGAAAAATAAATGTGGAAATACAAAATGAAAATTGATGGTAAAAAAACAGCATTGCATTGGCATCGTCAACAGTATTACACACAAAAGTTAATATTTTCTTTGCACAGGAAATTGACTTTGCTCAAACATAAATGGATAATGTATGTTTGAATAATAATAAAAAAAGACTTTTAACAATATAAAATATTTCTTTTCCTTCATCAAACGTACAGAAAAATCAATAAAAATAAATTATGCTATTTTCAATAGTTGATGACAAGTGTTTAGTCTGTTATTATAAACTTTTCTAGATTAATTTTTTGATAAATTATATTATATAGGCAAAAAAAGTATGCTAAAAACTTATTTTTCTTTGCATTTAGTAACAGTATGGTAACAAAAGTAATGTTTGATTGCATGAACATTATTATTGTTGTATTATTATTTTTTAACTTTAATTTCAACCTACACTTACTGCCAGAAGACTCTTTTCAGTAAATTTTCATAAAAACAATATGTACTGTGTAAAAGTATAATAATTAAGCTTGGTAGAAAAATAGAAAGAGTGGCATCAGCGCACAGCAATCAACTCAACCAACGAAGCGGCAACGGCGCAACACCAGGCAACAAACAATAAAATAAAATAACCAAAGAGCACAGTCAGCTTATATATTACTTTAGTACTATACACAGTAATATAATAATAAAAAAAAATAAATATATATAAGAAAAGGCATTACTCTTTCTCTTTCAAACATATACATTACAGCTTTCTATCTTTATTTTTTGCATTTGGTATATCTATATATATAATAACTATATAAATAAAGTTCGTATATATAAAGCAGGCAAACTTGGCTGATATATATGCTGCTTTAGCAAAAGTAGCAGCAGCAAAACCAGCTATGTTATTATACAAAATCAAACCATCCAAATTAACGCACAAACACACCCAACAACCATTTATATATTATATATAAAATAAGCTGTATCTCCCAGCTAGAGTCGGTACGCAGCAAGCGAACAGAGCAACGTATATACGAAAATGAATAACAATTAAAGGGGAATGCGGAGTAAAAGGAAATTTGAACTATAATGGCCGCCTCATAAAATATACGCTATTTCAAAAAACATTGACTTTATATATATACAACAAAATTTTATTATATACGGATACGGTTTGTTCATATTAAAAAAAAGAAAATATATAATAAAGTATATATTCCATCTCATTTCAACACATTAATAAAAACTTTTTTTTTTTATATTATATATATATTTTCATTATATACATTTTATAATACGTAAAAGAGACGCTATGTTGGCATTTTTAAAAACATTGGTCTTATTTTTATTCTATATGGATGGAAATACACATATACACATATATATATATATACATTTTTTATTATTATTATTAAATTTTTTTTTCTCTTTAAATACAATTTCAAATGTTATATTTCAAAATTATAAATTTGAAGGAAAAAAAAAATAAAATAAATTTAATTTTTAATTAATTTATTTATTATAATTATTGATATTTCAAAATGTTGCTGCTAGTGCTATTGTTGTTTACATGTATTTTAGATATAAATTAATTTTAATACATAAATAGAAAACACAGTTTTAATTAATCAAAGTTTTTAACATTGAATTTTTTATTTTTTTTTTTTTAATATAAAAAGAGAAGAAAAAATAAATAAATAAAACATTTATACATATATATATATATATATATATATATATATTTTCTATTAGTTTATTCAACTTTTCACATTAATAGGTATTTTTATTTTGTTTTTTGTTATTTAATTTTTAATTTTAAAAACGAAAAAAAAATTAAAGCATTTTAATTAAAAAAAAAGATATCGAGAACATATTTAACATTTCATAAAAATTCACACACATACACATATATATATTTGTATATAAATAGATAAGATTAGCTTTAAGGACATGAGTTTTATATTCATATAGTCAATTTAAAACAAAAAAAAAAAACATTATTAATAATTTTATGTTGAAATTTTATTTAAAAAAAAAAAAAAAGAAATAATTCTCCAAATAAATCTACTATAAATTTTTAAATTTAATTATAAATATAATTTTTGTTGCCGAGACGATGCTGTAATAAAAATAAAAATGGGGTGTAGTCATATTTTTAATTTAATTTCTTTTGGTAAAAAAAAAAAAAAATTCTAATTGTTAATTTTTTTTACCGATTTTTCTTTTTTGTATAGATTGTTTATAATTATTAAAAACAAATACTTTAGCAATAAACTGTTAATAATAATAGTAATAATTGGTAGAAGAACAGTATTTGTTTTCATTTAAAGCATTATTTAATTCCTTAATAATACACTACACAGTGGGTAGCACAGTCAGTTAATCATTTTTTTTTTTTCGTTACTTTTTCATCAAAATTTTAATAAAAATAAAATTATTTTTAATAATAATAATAAATCAAAAAAAAACTATGCCTACCGTTTAAAATGTTCTCGTATCCTGTCTTCGCGTACTGTTTCGGGCAAATTTCCAACCCAAAGGTGTCGAGTCTCGCGTACCATTTTGCCTCGGGTTCTTCATGGAGGCGATTAAGGGCGTCCTCCTGAATTATTTTCTTCACATCACTTCATCCAAACAGTAAAAAGGAAATACATTTGAATTTCTTTTTTATAATATTATATTATTTTTTCTTTCTTTAATTTAATTTATATAACGAGATAAAGAAAAAATTAATAATAACGTGGAACGCAAAAAAAATTACGGGAAATAAATTTTCAAGAATAATAAAAAAAAAAAAAAAATACGTAGAAATTTCTTAAAATTTTTTTTCCCTCTTTAAATTATTAAACTTTTTCTTTTTTTTTTTTAATTATAAAACCAAAAACACACTTTAAAATTCTTCTTTAATTAAAGAACAGAACAGGCGAAGAACTTAAAACACTATTTTCAGCGTAGATTTATTTTTATTATATTTTTGCTTTAATTCACTTTAAATTAATATTTTTTTATAACAGAAAGAATGAAGGAGATCGAATATTAATAATTAATTAACAATAAAAAAAAAAAAAACAATAAATTTTATAGCAAAAAAAATAAATTATTAATTAAAAAAAAAAAAAAATTATTATCACACAAATTTTCACTTTAATTAAATTTTTTTTCTTTGCAAAAATATTGGTATGAAAAAACTCACTTTAATAAAAAATATTTGATAATTTTTGCTTTACACTTTTTATTTTCTTTTATAAATTTATTAAATAAATTTCCCTTTTCTTTACTTCTTTATATTATTTAATTTCTTCTCTGTTGGAGGATTCACAATAAAAATAAATAAATAAATAAAAAAAAAAAAAAAAATGATGATTATAAATCACACATTATTCCTGTTTTCCTAATTTATATGCAAAAATATTATATAAAATATTTTTGTTTTTTTATTTTTTTTTTAATATTATTTTTAACTCTTGGTTAATTAGAACTAGATTTAAAGAAACAGAAAAAAAAAATAAGAATTATTATTAAAGAAAAAAAAATAAAATATTAAAATTCACTAATTAAATTAACCAGTAGAACAAAAAAGAAAACACAACAAAAAATTTATTTATATATTTCACTCACAAAATCCACTCAAAATTACGTCAACGATAAAAAAAAAAAAAAAAGTTCTCTTTGAATAATTTAAAACTAAAAATTTAACAAAAAATTACAAATTTAAATAAAATTATTACAGCTATACTTTTCTTCTTTTTTATTAAAAACAAAAAAAAAAAAAAAGCGCAGGAAATAAATACACTTAAAAGGATTATTATTATTATTTTTACTATTAATAAAAAAAATAAAAACAACAAATATTTTATCGATTTTGTAAACACAAGAAAAAAAAAATATATATAATAAAACATTAAATTATGCTTCGCTTGTATATTCAGAAAATTTATTTAAAAGTAAAAAAAAAAAAATTATTGATCAGCAATAAAAAAAAAAAAAAAAATCATAATTTGCACGTCGTAGTATATTCCAAAGAGAATTACAGAATTAAAAAACCAACAGAAAAACTCCTTTAATAATTAAAATACATAATTTTTTTTTTTGGCTGTGGATTATTCAATTTTAAAGAATTAAAAAAGAAAAAAAAAAAAATTAACAAACAAAACAAAAAAATTATATTTTTTTTTCGTGTTCCGTTAACTTTTTTTTTTTTTTAATTTCTTTAATTAAAAAACCAAAAATTATTTATTAGTAAATACATATATAGCACGTATAATAAACCACCAATATGTAAAACAAAAAACACACACGCACACTATTAAAAATAATTATTATTTTTATTTAAAAACAATGTGGATTCTCATTTATTTTTACCATACGATATATATATTTATTTTATTTTTTTTGATTAACACAATTAATTTTCCTTGGATGACTTTGAGTAAACAATAATTAAAAATAAAAAATTTTTAATTAAAAATAAACTTTTTTTATTTTATATATATATATATAAATATATATGTATTTATATAAATATTTTCTTCTTTGCAAGTATTTCCTCCTTTGCTTTAATATTAATTTACTTTTTTTTCCTTTATATTTTTTATTCACTTGAAAACAACATAACTTAACGACGCATTCTATGTATTTTACGTTGATGTTCACTCATCGCGTTACACTCGTTAACTGGGAATCGGTTTAGCATAAAGTTTTGTTGAAGCTCCCCTATGCAGCGGTTTAAGGCAGGGTGACTGTTAAATTTTTATTTTTTCTACAACATATATTTTATTATTTAAATATTTTTTTATAATTAAATTTTTGTTATTAAATTAATGAAAATTACATAATTATATATTTATAATAATAATAATAAAATATTAAAAAGAAGTGTTCTTTTGGATAATATAGAAGCATAAAAATTATGTTTTATACTGTGCTACCCTGTGAATTGAATTCAATGCTAAATTTTAAAGACGCGGTGAATTTTTTAAATCATTTTTTTTTTTTTTGGCTAAAGGAAATTAAAATATTATGTACTCTCAAGTAAACATAATTCAGCAGAAAACATTGTATTGGCATTGATTTGATTAGCTTAGATAGAGAATCTTTGCTTTTATAAATTATTATTTTACTTAATCCACATCCATTTTGTGTCAAAATTCAACAAATATTTCATGCATTCAATATTTTACTGTGGTGAATAAAAATAAAAATTTAGTTTTCATTGGTGCCCGTTCAATTGAGTTAATTTTCATTTTATAACAAATTGTACTAGATTTTATGTTTTATTATCTGTTGAAATATTTTTTTTTTTTAAATATATAAATTAATTAATTAAAATTTAATAAATTTATTTATTTTTTAATTAATGTATTTACAAAATTAATAAATAATATTAAATTATATATATTTTTGAATATAATGTTTTAATTGCAGCTATCTTCAGTTTATTTTTTAAACCTCTTATAATCTGTGCCAAATGTCACATTGACGTCCGTCTATCTTTTTATAATAAATTTACTTATTACCTAAATGATTTAAATTATTTAAAATAAATTTAATATATTAAATACAAATTTAAAGAAAAAGACATGGTTTTGTGTCAATACTTTCAACAGGGCAGTTGTCACTTTGGTTCAAAGTGTCGAAATGAGCACTTGGATTTGAGGTTGGTTAAATCAATTGCTTTCACACAATGAGTTTTTCTTACTTTCTTTTCTAATTCTAGACAATTAATAAAGAATGAAATTGAACCAGCTATTAAAGGGTCACAATGGCCCCTATCATGCTTTGGACCGATTAAGGGAAAACCGTGCATACCAAATTTTATAGAAGATCTAAGTTTTGAAGAAGTTCGGTATGAGTTTTATGAAGCGAAAGCCAGAAACGATTTCACAAATTATGTAAAATATATTTTTATATTCTATAACCTAATGCAATTATTTATTTATTTTTTTCTAAACCTTATTTTAGCATCAAAAATTATCACAACAAATTCTAGATGCTCAGAATAAAATGAAATCGTTACTAATGATGAATAATGAAACATTCGGTGTAATTGTTAATTTATATAATTTAGATATGAATACTGTGGTGCAACCAGTGATCGCTACAAATCCATTTGGTATGGGAACTATAGGAAATGCGAATACAAGTGCAACCGACACAACCTCATTGTTTGGAAAGAGTACTTTAAGTTCGAATCCATTTGCAAGTACAACAAATGCTGATGGTAATACTAATCTCAATAATAGTCAACAAATATTTTCTGGTTTAACAGGGACCACGAGTTTATTTGGGGGCGATAACAATAATGTCTCAGCTACAAATGATAATCCTTTCGCATCAACAGCCAGTGCTACAAGCGGTGGTAATATATTTGGTTCAAATACTTTTGGTCAAACCTCAACATTTGGCACATCTACATTCGGCGGCCAGCAGAATACAAACTCAATATTTGGCGGTCAATCCTCATTCTTGGGCCAAAATCAAGTAGGACCATCAGCGACCGGACCTTTTTCACAACCAGCAAATGGTCTCTTTTTAAATACTCAAACACCGCAAACTAATTCGTTTGGCGGGATAACTAATCAGACACAACAATCATCGACGTTTGGAGGAGCAACGCAACAACCGACATTTGGGCAAAGTACAGGTCTATTTGCGGCCGCAAATAATGCATTAACGCAGCAGCCTGTAAGTGGTGGTAATATTTTTGGCGCACAAACAAATACTTTTGGAAATAACGCAACAAATCAGCAACAAAGCTTTTTTGGCAATACAAATCAACAGCAGCAGCCACAACAAGGTGTATTTGGCGTTGCCCAACCACAAACAAATGTTTTTGGCTCGCCAGTACAAAGCACAACTGCACCACAGCCAACCAATGTATTTGCACAAGCGGCTAATCAGCAGGGATTTGGTACAATGCAACAACCAGCACTTATACCTGCAACTGTCACGTCTGTGCAAAATACACCATTCAGCAATGCAACTCAACCAAGTCAAAATGTCTTTGGAAATGTCGCTCAAAATATTTTCGAGAGTACTCAAGCAAAAATATTCGGAAACAGTGCAGAAACATCATCCCCTTTCGGTGGGCAACAACCGCCACCACCATTTCCCGGTACAGAACAATCAAATCAATCAGTATTTGGTGGTGGTGGCGGTTCATTTCAATTCAATGTTACACCTTCAATTGATGAGGATTCAATTTATAGCAAATTAGAGAATTTAACACAGGAACAAATTGATGCATTTAATGCGCCCTCATTTGTATTAGGCAAAATACCGACTGTTCCACCACCAAAAGAATTATGCTGAGGAAGAAGCTTTAACTTAATATTTTGTTATAATTTTAATTAATATAAATATCATGTCACGAGTACTAAAATTAAACAAAACTAAAATTAACTTAAATAAAACAATTCTTCTATAATTAAATATTTCATTATATATGTATATATTTTTTAAAAATAAATAATTATCTCGTTTTATTTATTCAGCAACAGTTAAAACTTTTAATGCCTCAGTCTCATCGGCAAATAATTTTTCACTTTCAATTGCTTTAAGCTCTTGACTCTTATCCCATGCATAATCAAATGGATAACGTAATGGTTTGAATTCTTCAGGCACCTCTTCATTATCAGGACCTGTTAATATTTGTACCGGAGCCCCTTTTATATGCATACGCTCTAACATAGCTGTATTATGTGTAATTGGATCCAGACCGGTTATATATGAAAATAATTCCTCTTTAGTCATTGTTTTTGGAACACCAATTCGATTGAAATACTGTTAAAAAATGGACAAGACAATTTATTATGGAATACACAAAAATAAGGGAAAAAAATTACATATGATATATTATGACAATCACGCATTAGGAATTCTAATGCACTTGGGTGGCCCGGTTCGACAGATTGTGCAACATCGATTAAACAACATTTCTCCTCATGCCACAGTATATTATACTCGGACAGATCTGCGTGTACCAATTTCGCCTCATTGTACAAAGTGTGCATCATTTGAATAATCGTCTCGTAGGCAATAATCTTGTGTGCATCATTTAAACGAACATCCTTTAGTTTTGGTGCAGCAATTCCATTTGTACCGATAAACGACATAACGAGTACATGCTTCTTGAGTACAATCACTTTAGGACAATTTATTCCATACTTACGCATACGAATTAAATTATGCATTTCCTTTTCTGCCCACAAATGAATGACGGTGCGATTGTTTTGCTTAGAGAAACGATCTTTGAAACGATAATCATCTTTTATATAACGATCGCGTTGTTTAAATTCATTTAATGTCGTTTTGAAGATTTTTATTGCAACTTCTTTTGGCAATTCCAGGTCTAAAAGTAAAATTAATTTTATTTTCTATTTGCAATAGCATTTTTACAAAAAATATGCTCACCTCCCTCGTAAGAAGAATCAGTGTCGGCGTGCAAAAGAACTGCTTCCTTTCCGGTCGATATGACACCATCTACCTGATGCAATATCTGTTTATTTATTAATCCGTATAATATAAGACGTGTGGGCTCATCAATACCCATTTCAGCAGTAGCCATATTCTCGCGACGATCGTGCATTTTACTGTGCTTCTTTTTCTTTGAATACGTTTTCAGATGATTATAAACGGCGTTCGATAATTGCATATCAAAGCTAGCAGCATCACCTGTTGCAAAATCAGGTGGAAATGCCATTACACGACATGCGTTTCTGATACCAGATATTTCTGCATCATGTTTTGTTACCAATTCGCCTAAAAAATAAAAATTTTAAATAATTTTAGTTAAACAAAAGAAATCAGATGGAAACAAACCTGCTTCATTAACTTTGCATCCCCATTTGGGTAATGCATTGAATTTTTTTTCCACAGTCTCAAAACGATCCCAATCTTTTTTAGAATTGTCTGCTATTTCTTCATCATTGTCAGACTCATATAATACCTCATCCGGAACAATTCGATAATTATCATACGATATAGAAACTTTGGAATCTTTATTTTTTGCCTTTTCAACACGTTTTAGTTCCTCGTCATGCTCCAAATCAAATTGTGTTTGCAGAACTTGCGCAATAATGTAATCCGAATTGCAGATTACTTCCTTTAATCCAACAGCACCAGTATCCTCATTCAGAGCACTCAACACTTCACTTGGTATAACCTCACACTTATCTATAGGAATATTTTCACCAAAATCCGTTTGTTCGATTTTTTCAGTGATCTCCTGGTGTAACTGTTCACTAAACTTTTTATTTTCACGGGCCTGTAATCCTTTTGCATATTCCTCAGACATAATATCTGTGAAGCTTACTGGTTCAATTTTATCAATTTTTGCCCAAGGTGAAGCCATTTTATTTTAATTAATTATTATTATTAGAATTATAAAATAAACTAAATATTGTAAATATTATAGTATCACGGTTATACAGTATAAATAATTATACTAAATTAAAAATATATATACAAAAATTATTCGATAATAAAAAAAATCTAATTCTTTTATTAAATAAATAAAAAAAAAGATGACTGATTTGAGGGTATTTGTGATTATTATGAAATATATATAAAAAAAATATTGTGCAATGTGACAGCCAACATATGATGCACAAACGTACTAAACTCTGTTTCGGCTATTAACCGATATTAACTATTGTCGCTGGTAGCATTAAAAAGAAAATTAAGAATTTTATTTATTTTTTTAATTTATTTACAAATTGAAAAATAATTTAATTATTATTATATTTTGGTAATAAAATGATATTTTAATAAACATTAAATAAAATATTAGATATAATTATGTATATATAAAGTCAATATGTATGTTTATTAAACAGGCAATGTATTTGATACTGAATTTTTAAAAAGTTGTCCAAAAAATTTAATACCACTTGTGCCACCGGGTATCGATCCTAAAATCATCCACATTAATGTTATTATTTGTGCAACAGCAAATAATACTGTCATTGCTGTACTTTGTACCCACATAGCAAAATATAATGTTCCAATTAAACAGCCGGTATACGATAGTGATAATGCTAAACGATCTCTGGAGAACATTTGCTTGAGCATTGCTTTAAAACCGCTCAAAAATGAAAAACTAAAGAAACATTTTTATTTATTAAAAAAGTTCATTTCTTTCTATAAAATAAATTATTTTTCTAAATATTATACCTTAGAATAAAAAATAAACTTCCTAGTGTATAAAGTAGTGCAAACTTTCTAGCTTTTAATATTAATACAGGTATGTAAAAGGTAGAAACGGTCATACAAAATATTCCCAGACCTAAACATGTTACAAAACCAATAATACGTTGTATTCGTGACTAAAGATAACAAAAAAAAAAAAAACTTGTTAATTAATTATAAAAACACATTATTATATTATTATAAAAAATTACTAATTTTGGACAACAACTGTCCTGTGTATCTTTTAACCAACTATTTGCTTCTGGTTGTTCATTACGTCCAAATATTTTGCCAATTTCAGGAACTTTTAACGAAGGCATTTTTATATCTAATTTGAAATTTTTTTTCTGATCACTTTGCAGCAATAAATATTCATCTAAGTCTCGCTTTAAATCTGCCATTGTTTTATCGTATTAAACACTATTTTATTAATTAATTAAAATAATTTTCTCAACGTGTTTATTATAATTTTAAATGATAAAAACAAAACAAATGTGTTGTTTTGCTGTTTGACAGCTACTATAGCCTGTGTTGACGTTGATATGTGTAACATGTCAAAAATACTATTGGAGACTTTAAAGACATTAAATCAGTGGTCGTCAACATTTCTTTTAGCTTTGGATAATTATCGGAAATTAAATAATTAATTTTGTATAAAATAATAATTTTAATTAATTAAAATTTCTTTTTTTAATTTTCATTAACATTTTATTTCATGTTTTGCTTTTAATAATTCTTTTTTTTTATTTATTTAAACAAAAAAAAGTAAAACAAAAACAAAAAATAATTAAAGAAGAATAACGAAAATTAAATTAATTTAACCAATATGTAAGAAAATTTACACATTTAATATTCTGAGTATAAATATAAAAATATAAAATAATATAAAACTAAACATATAAATCATAATTTAGATTAATTAATTACAATAATTAACAAGAATGGATTTTCCATACAATTTTTTAAACGCTTTATAAATGGTTTATGGAAATTTTTAACAAATAAAATAATTAATAAAATATAGTTTTAAATCGTTTTTGTTAATTTATTTTTTTTTTTCTTTAATTAAATTTAAATTATTCAATAACTGTAATTTCCACTGGTGGAATAAATCTCCATATATGTGTTTCATTTGTTAAAGCTGAATTTGTTTGTGGTGTCATTGTTGTTATAACTGGACCACCACCTCCACTACTATAAACATTACTACCAATGCCAATACCAGCACTTCCACTACCATTATTAGTATTATTATTATTACCTAAACCAATTATATTATTATTATCATTTAATGAATTATTATTAATTGTGCTAAGAGAACGACATTGTATATCAGCTTTAAAGCGACCAGGTGTAAAAAATATTACGGAACATTCATGAGATGCTTTTTCATCACGGTTCAATATTGGTATTATAACTCTAAAATAAAAAGAAAATTAATTAATAAACCATATAAGAACCAAACAATAGAATTATAAATGAAAAGAAAAATAAACTAACTGATTAGGACCAGAAACTGTAACTCGTGTCTCCAATCTATAATTATGTATACCATTTTGATAATCCTGATAAAATTGTATTGTCAATGTTAATTGATGTAAGGGTGATGCAGATAAATTACATATTTGTACACCTAGTGTAATGCATTGTCCGGCACAACAAGTCACCTCAGATTGTGGCGGTATCGATACTTTATCAATAAATACTTCTACAAAGATTAAAAATAAAGAAATTTTATTAAGTAAAAACAAGATTCAATACTTAAATTATAAATTACCCCATTGGAGTGGTGCCACTGTTACTAAATCTAACATTGTCGGTGATAATGTTATTCCCTTTAACGATGCAATACCATTTGTATCTGTGGCAGTCAATGTCCATTTTAAATTCACTAATTCAGCTATATGTTCTGAGCAAGCACGTTCTGTAATATCTACTTCATTACCATTACCACTTAATAAACTAACTGAAAGGTTAAAATATTGTTTTTGATTTATTAAATAGACCAAAAATTGAAGTTTATATTATTTACTTTGAGTATCCCCATTTATATTACGTTCAGCATTTAAAATACGTTCTAGCGGGCATCTTTCGACTGGTACAGGTACACGACAACTCTCCTTAGCCTCTATGAGTATATTTTTACTTGATGTATAATTCAATGACATTTCTTGAGCTGTTAAATTAATTACATCTAGTACTAAATAAAATTGTGATGGCCTAAAAGGAAATAAATAATAATAATTAACCTATTGTTTCCTAATTTATATATAAATACGTTTCAGCGGGAAGAACATCCCAATTTGTGACTTGAGCACTTGGTAAAAGTTCCACATTAAAGGATACTGCGCAATTACGGCAATAACCCTCTTGTAATCCGTCTGCACCGGAATATCTAAATCGTAATTGTGCTTCTAATAATCGCGGTGCATGACCATTACCAGACACAGCTAAACTTAATGTTGCTAGAGATGAATGACCAGAATGTGACGATCGAAAACTTGCTGTTAATTCATTGCGACGTGGAGTATTAGTTGGCGAACTCATCCTGCTCGGTATACTATGTTGTCCGGATATTGATAAAGTACTTGGTCCACCACCGCCTGATAGACTTTGTGGTCCATCACTAGCATTATGATGATTGACTGACGAGTTTGAAGTTATACCCGCAGCTGATCCACTTACAGGACCCAAAAAATCAGCTTCACCAAATATTCTAATATTAAAATCAATTGACTGCCCAGGATAGATCGGCAATTTTGATTGTAGTTCATCGTTAGACCATTGAAAAACACGATTCTGAATTGCTGGGTCAAGTGACGACTGTAATAATCCTTCAATATACTCAATGGGAACATTACTGGCATTTGTTAATGTCAAAACACATTCTGAACTCTCGCCATTGTACAGGGTTACTGTGGCTGAGGTAATAACACTGTCCGCATTTGCCATTGCACTAAATGTAGCTGTTTGCGGTAAAGATGTCTTAATCTCTAATTTCGGTAATGCTGGTAACACACTGATAAAATAATTTGGTGGAAAATTCCTACCAATCATATTTTTTAATCGACAATTCGATTTAACCCCCAATGAGTGTGTACTATAACCTTGTATTTCTAATTCACCTACTTCCAATGGTGTACCATGTAATGTAACAAATGTTGGTATGGCCGGACTAAGTATAACTGTTTGCGGTAGTGATTCAAAAACAACGCCATTCGTTAATAAACGCATATCCGAAAGTTTTAACTCAAATGGTAATGGATTTATTAATTTTAATGTTACTTCACATAAATCATGTTGTACCCATTGAAATGCTAAAATTAAAATTTCTGTTTAAATTTTGCCAGAAAAATTAAATTAGTTAGAGACTGACTTACCAATTTTACTATCATTCTTTTTTAATTGTCGCCTATCGATTGAACTAAAATGAATTGGTGTAAATAAAAATGGTCCACTATCTACCTTATCGATAATTATCTTTTGCGGTTTTAAATGTGATGATAAATCTTTCACTTGTACCAATGCACAATAAGGTAAATCAGTTAAATTTGATGGTGGTATAACAGTGCCATTTTCTAATACCAATGGTACGGGGGAACCTTCACACTGAGCACTAAGACTCTACAAATATTTAATTAAAAATAAATAATAATTTCCATTTAAAAAAATAAACAATAATTACTTGTAATTGTAACGCCAGTTCTTTTTGTTCATTAAATGTTAAATGTTTCCACATTGTTTGCAATAAAAATGTCATATGTCGTGTAGCCAATGCAGATTGACCCAAACGTCTGGCGGCAATTACTAATTGTTGTAATAAATCAATTTGTAAGCATGGCCAGCCAGCATTATTATGCAATACTTCCATTGGATCTAATGATAATTTATGACCAGTAAAACTATCCAGCATTAAACGATAACTTTGACCCCAGTCTGGATTTGCGTTGCTTTGAGCAACATGTCGCCATGCAGCTAATCGTTGGCAAAATGCCGCCTTTCGATTGTACCCTGTATAAAATTAATAAAATTTTTAACAATAAAATATTGAAATGAGACCAAAGATAACAACATACCAATTCTTTGGTAAAGATCAGTTAATGTCTCAAAACGTTGTACTCGTTCCATTTCGCTCATATTTAAATTAATATAAAGTACATTTTGCAAGAACATTGCAACATCTAAATTCTGATTTTGTTCTATACAAATTCTAGCTGCTTTTAATGCCGCCTCTGTTTCAATTATACCCGCATGTCTATATTTACTATAATTAATAATTGCATCACGATAACGATTTGTTATATCATCCGGATGTAGTATGTTTGGTGGAAAAATTGTTGTCGGTGATTCTTTTTTACTACTGCCAACATCATTTGAAAATGTTGATGTACCGGATGATGTGGATGCCATCGATGACACAGATGATGTTGACGAGGTTGTTGATGCCGTAGAAAATGTTGATGATGAATTACTGGATTTTATTATTGAACTATCATTTTTATTTGTTATTATCGTATCGGTATCTAAATTTATAACTAATCCTGTTTTTTTACTTAAAACTTGTTTAGCTAAATTATCTTGGCTTATTGAATTTGCACGATGATTACGTTGCGGTGAACCGTCTTGTAGACTAGCATTTCTTTGTAAAGACAATGTATGACGTATATTTGGATACATTAAAATGGCTGATGCAGCACAAAGACCTAATTTTGTATTAAATTAAATTAAAATAAATAAATAAAACATGCTGCTATATATAAACAAACATTTGCAGTTTTACCTTCATTAGCAGCACCTAACCACAAAGAATCACTTATGGCACGTAATGATTCACTGGCCGCATGAAACAATGTTAAACTTTCTGTGACTAGGCCAGCCTGTAATGTTAAATCACCTAAATGTTTTGTTACACGACCCATACAACGTTTTCGATTATTCCTAGATTCTAAATCCAAACCTTCAGAATAAATTAAAATAAATTTTAATAAAGTATTAATTTTTTTTAAAAGTTTTTATTAAATACCAACAAAATCCTTTTTCTCAAATGGTGCGAATAACAATGAAACTTTATCAATTTTTTCTCTGGACCGTTCAAGACGTTTTGACTCCAGTATCCAGAATAATGAATTAATAAATTCGATAATATTTCCTTCGAGATTAGCACATGAATCATTTTCTGGATAAAAAAATGCCCGACTTTTAAAATTCGATGGAGTTGTATATCTCTCCTCAAGTTTTCGATCGTCAAAAATTGTTGGCGATTCTGTTGGCACAGCCCTATTCAAAATTGTGTCATTATTTTCTTTATTGCTACTATTATCACTATTAATAGATACAGAATCTGTATTCGATTTATTATCTCCTTCATTATGCAAACTAGAATTATTATCTGTATATGATAAATTATTGCCAGTTATTGTTTGTGAAGAATGTATTTTGTCTGTTGTCGGACCAAATAAAATCGATCGTGAATCAAAGAGTGTATTTGTATATTTAACTTTGAGCGACTCGTGAACACGACACAATTCATTTAATTCAGTTTGAGTATCAAATTTTCCTACAGTGATTAAACCTAAAAGTCTTCGATGCGTTTGAAAATCACCCCAATCATTATTTTCAACTGGATGATCTCTTACGTATCGTACCCAAATGTCACGCATTTGTCCTGCTGAGTCTAAAGATAAGCAATAAAAATAATAATAAACTTAATAACAAGATAAGTGATTATATATAAATGTGAAAGTGGTTTTACCTGTTATCTTAACATTATCAACACGTTGTATTCTTTCGAAAATTTTCTGTAATGAACGCGGTTTAGCTGAGCCAATACCTCGAATCAACACCAAGAGACAACCATGGTGATGTGCGTGCTGGTCATAATCCGGGTGAGACATTATGGGCTCTCCGGGTCCATGAGATAACATGTAACTTACGGAAGATCTCATTTACAATCAAACCTCAATATTTTTTATAACTAAACTAATTTTAACAAAAATAAATAATTTATTTTTTATATACGTATGAGATTGCACTTGTTTTTGTGTCAATCCGCCTCAAAAAAAATAATAATTTTTTTTATGTAAATATTTACATAATATGTACAAACATTTTGTTTTTCTTAACACTTACACTTATTTATAAACGCACAATCATTTTAATGTTATAATTTTTTAGAATTACGATTTTATTTATTATATTTTAATTAATTACATTGCAAAATCCATTTGGAAAATAATTTTTTATCTTCACTTTATCCACGAATCTATTTTGACATATGTCAAAAAATATCGATAAGAATTTTGAATACGAGAGCAGACACTGAACTTAAAAAAGCAAACGAGATTTGTTTTTAATTCTGATACAGACAGGATTAAATTATATGAATCATATTTAAAGGGATAAGCGTTTTATTGAAATTTCTTTATAATTATTAAAAAATTTATTAATTCTAAAATATACATGTCTATAATTCAATTTCACCCATATATAAATTTTTATCGCTAGATGCTGATAAAATAATTGATTCTTTAGGATGGAAGTCCACGTCATTCACGCTACCATTATGCCCAGGTAGTTTATATAATATTCGTCTGGATGTTGTGTCCCATACATAAACAAAACGATCTGCTGATCCAGCGCTCACTTTTGTGCCATCAGGAGACCACGCACATTTAAGCAAGTTTTTCTCAAAATTATGTTGATGCCCGGTAAATATTTTTACACATCGCTCAGCCGGTGCGTAGGGCCTTATATCCCAAATTCGTAATGTGTTATCCATAGAATTTGAAAGTACATACGAACCATCAGGACTTAAAGATAATCCAGTAATTGTGTCTGTGTGTCCTCGCAATTTATATAAAATTTCGTTTTTTCTAATGTCCCACACCTTAATGTCATTATCAATTCCGCCTGATAGTATTTGTTCGGCTGTATCATTAAAACATACTGCTGATACTTGATAATGATTATCATATGTATGCAAGGCATGTCGCTTTCGGGCATCCCACATTTTTATTGTACTGTCATCAGATCCTGACACAAGCATTTGAACACCTCTTCGTGTACCTAAAGTTTCAATTTAATTTAATTAAACATAAAAAAATAATTTATTAAAAACAAAAAATATACCTTGAACAGAATTAATAAATGTTGAATGCCCTTTAAGCTTTCTTATTCTTTGACTGGTAGCAACATCCCAAATTGCCACAGTTTGATCAGTGGAACATGTATAAACATTTGAACCGTCAGGTGAAAAATGAACTTCCATAACTGCCCCAGTATGACCAGACATGACACTAACATTTTCACATTCACCATACACTGTCCATAAATCTAATTATAATCAAAGAAAAATGAAATAATTAGAATTTACTAATTTTATTTTAAAATAATTTCCAACTTACAAATTTGTCTATCAAATCCGGTTGATGCTAAATAATCTCCTTCTGGATGAAATTCACATGTAAATATTTCACCTTGATGACCTTCTAATAACATAATTGGAGCGAATAAATTTGATGTTCTTTGAATACCCTTTATAAGGATTAAAAACAGAAATAAATAAAAATAATTCAAAATAAATTTTAGGTTATGTTTATCCTACCGATTGAATTAAAGCTTTATCCTTATTTGTGTAGGCAACTAAATCATTTTTTGTACGCTTCGGATCATTATACGGAATTAAACTTTCAGATGTTCTTTTTTGTGCCATTTTTATTTTGATTTCTGCTTTTTATTATTAAAAAAAACTTATTATAAGAAATCGTATACTTTTCAAACAAACTTCACTAAACGTCAAATAAAAACAAACAAAAAAAATATACCGACTGAACTGTTCGACAAACCAAGACTTAATGGCGTTTAGCAATTCTAGTTTCCAAAAACACTGAACATTATTAAGGTTAAGTTAGGTACATTTTAGTGTTATATGAGAACACTTTAAGAACTGGTATTTGTTGTTTACAAAGTAATTTTTAGTTGTTTCTATTGTTGATTAAGTAAGGAAATTTTAAATCAAATGAAATGATAAATACTGTAATTAAATATATTGTAATAAATAATTTAAACATGAAGTACAGACATTACATAATATTAATTTCCTGTTATTTTAGGTCATAACAATTATCTACATTTATTAAAAAATAGATTTAAAGTGTAAATAATTTGCGTTGCAATTTAATGCTGTTGAATATTGAATTTAACACTTGAACAAGGTAAACGATATTATTTTACAAATATTTGAATTAATACTAAAACCAGAATGTATTGGAAAATCCGTGAAAATAATGGAATGTAAGACGTTTAAAAATTTAATGGTAACATGTGTCGATTTATTTATACAAAAATTGAGAGAACATAATTCACTTAAAAAAACGTAAATGACTGCTTAATGTTATAATAAAAATTCAATTTAATTTTAATTGTACTCTTATATGGTACATAAATGCCCCGCGTATATGCCACAAATGAGAATAATTAATTTAATTATTTTAATTTATGTAGACTTATAAATTATTTATAAAAAAAATAATGAAAAATAGTTATTTTCGGCAAGGAATATATACAGTTTGTGATGGCCTTCATTTGTAGTATTGTTATAGCAGCGGAACGGAAGTTAAACATTTTATTCACGTGAATTCGTTTTGCTATTTTGGTTCTGATTCTTTATACAGACATTCTGTAACATCTCTCATTGTTTTATACTTTACTATGTTTATTATTAGCTAAAGTACTGCGTACTCCACATTTTAAACATTTCCAGTTTATTCCACTTTCATAAAAATTAACTACATTTTGCTAAAATTGATAATCTTTTGCTTTAATAAATTTAAAAAAATGTAAATAACATAATTAATATTCATTACGTTTTTCAAAAAAAAAAAAAGTTTTTTTTTCTGACGCAGTTTCATAGAAAACATTAAAAAAATTATTAATCATTTTTATTTAATAATAGAAGTAAAAAATGTTTGCAATAAATTAATTATTATTTATAAACAAAATTTCAATAATAATCATATAATAAGTAGAAATTCTATTATCTCTAGTAAATGACGTTGTGCTTTTATTGTTGCTACACTTGTTTACATGATTTGAAGATGATTTTCTTTTTTTCAATTTAAGTTTTATAACACTTCCTTGAATTTTTGCGTTAATTAATATTAAAAATTAAACGAAAAAACTTAACAGTTTATTGCTTTCTTGTTTGCAAAAACATTAATTATTTTCTTATGCTTCCTTATGTTTACTTTAATTTTGCGATAAGTATTATTTAGAAGGTGAAGAGTATACATTTTTTTTTATTTACATCATTATAGTTTATTTTCTTTTATTATAAAAATAATAATATTTTTTTGCAATATGTCAATCAAGTTTTGTTATTTATTATTATTAATAATTATTTATTTCGTTACAGATTGATAGTGAAATTTACAAACAAATTCTATGATATGATAGTCATGCCACGAGGAATTACAATGCTTGTGAGTGCGTCCAGTCTAGACATGTTTATACAAATACACTGTATATAGCTGAGCACTTATGGATATGTGGACAGTTCGTTAGAAACAAATGAAAATAACGACATTTATGATTTGTTAAAAACAAAACAAAATCGGATACGAAACACATGTAAGCAAAATAAAAAATTATTTATTATTTTCAATCGAAATAACTAATTTATTCTAACTAAATATAAATAATTTTCTTTTAAGAATTATATTTCCTATAAAATAATATTTAATTTTTCATTTTGACTGATGTTGGCTTAATGAAAAATAAATAAACATTATTTACGTTGTTTTTAAATATTTAAATGCATTTCCCATTAAATAATGAGATTTTGCTGTTTCTGCTATTTTTCATTTGCCAACTACTTCGAATATAATATTATTAACGTTAATCTATGGATAAAATATAACTTGGCACACGTTTTTCTATTAATATTTTTAAATATATTTATAATTATACTTTATTTTTCTGTATAATTTCTGAATAATACGCAAAACTCTTGTACGTAATCAAAATCATCATTAAATTTTTGTGATCTTTCACTTTTAGTTTTTTTTTTATTATTTACGTCATAATTTATTTATAAATTTCTGTGTCCATAACAATGTTTACTTTTATTTATTTAAGTACAATCATTGTTTCTATGTTTTAATGTATTAATTTACTCGATTGTGACATTATTATTCAAAATGATTCTAGCGTATAATTATACTTTACTCCCGCTTTTATCAAGGCTAATACAAAAGCATAAAAATTATTATTGTTTTTTTCTTCTAATTAAAGTTATAGCATTTTGAAATGGTAAATATGTTTTAATGTTGATGTACATTATGTTTATTTTTCCTTTTTTTCACATCAATGACTCATGAATTTATTCAGTGATTGTCAACGGTTTTTCTTCTTTATTAATTTATTGAGATAAGTTCATGTGAAATGATGACAAAAGGAATCAGTGTCAATGTAGGATATACATAAAAGAGACATACATTAAGCATAAATACATAATTTATGGATGCATTATCGGAATACAGTGTGTTATCTTTCGTGGGAAGATTTTTTAACCCAAATGAGGGTATTTATAGATTTATTTTGAGAACTGGGGATGCTACATTGTAGTTTTATCTTTGATTCCTTCAAATAATTACAATCCAATTAAACAATGTTTTAAACATCTGGTAAGAGTAGTTACTAAAGTAATAAAATTATAATATGTTCGCCTTCGTACAATTTGAAAAAAACATTGTGGCTGGTCACAATTAATTTATTTTTAAAGCACATTTTATGCTGCTAATACATTGTGTTTGCATTAATGTATCCAAAATTTAAAAAATTATTACACAAATTTAACTTTATATAAACATTTTGTGACGTTACGAGGGGCTTGGCAATACAACTATCCAATACAAATAAAGTATTTCTTTATTTATTCTTCGTTTGTATTTATTTTTTTTTTAATAAAATCAGAATAAGAAATATTGAATTAAAAAAGAAAAAACAACTAGTATTATAGTTTTATTACTATAAACATGTCTGGTATATTTATTAAACGTGAAAAAATGATACGAAAAAATAAATAAAATTACACGCAAAAGCTCGCGGTTTCTTCAATTATAATTATTTGTTTTTCTCATTTCAGATGAATTTTATTTGCTTAAAATTATGAATATAAAAAAAAAACGCAATTGATTTGTTCATTTTTATTCTTGTTATAAAGTTGAATGAATGATCATAAATTTACAACGGCTTAAGTATTCTGTAGAGTTATTTCACGCCTTTCAATCTTACATAAAAAAATGTTTGTTGTTTGATGGATTTAAAAAAAAAAAATAAACAGAAATATGCGGCACATAAGTCTTAAAGACAAAAAATAAGACAACAGTCTCTTGATGTGACTGATGCTTATATATATATATAAATGTTGAGCAATGTCAATAATACAATATTTTGAATAAAAATAAATACAATCTTTTACAGGGTGTTAATTAATTAAGCGAAAACAATACAAAACAAAAAAACTCTTTAAGCATACAAAGGTGTAAATTGAAAATAAATACAAAATTGAAGATAAATTCTATCTTTATAAAAATTAAAAATAATATTTTTTAATTAATGTTAATTGAATTGAAAAAAAAACTTACTTAAACACAAATTGCTATTGAAAAACTAGTAAAAACTCATAGAGAAAACTATAATTATAATATTAATGAAATAAGAACTCTTGAATAATATTTTAAATTAATTAAAATAAATTATAGAAGAAATAAAAAATACGTTTGTATGTAGAGAAGGGATCATAAGTAGAAGATAAAAATCTACTTGAAACAGCCTCCCTATATATTTTTCTTCATTCATAATTCCTTTTTTATAAAAAATAATAATAAAAATTATAATAATATTTCTTTTTTTTCCTTGCATTGTGTAAAAGCAACAGGCAGATTATTATTATTATAATAAATATTGAAAAATGTAACCGCCACTGTCATGTGCTATTTATATGTAACTAATGTTTTTCTTTCTTTTCATTTTTTTAAAGCCGTATCCACCCGTCTGTCTGTCGTTCATAATGCCTGCATTCGTTAGTTTCATCAGTAACTAGACAAAAAAAAAACCGTATAAAATTCTATATAAACGAATTCATCGTTATGTTCGCGACTTAAATTACACAGAAATAAAAAAATAATTCTCTTTCTCTCACTTCGTTGAATTTTCCTTTTTAATTTAAGTTTATTCTTTATTATTATTAAATGTGTTCAATCGGCTTGTATGTAATTGTACATATGGCTTAAAGTAAGTCTATAACGACAAATGTATAATATAATAAAATAAAAAATTATATATATATTTGACGCCAGTCAAATCAAATATACAAAACCAAAAGTCGTCCCCACAGTCGTAATAAATGTTGGTAAGGAAAATTATTTCAATCAGTCAGTTTGGTGTTTGCTTTAGTGAAGTACAGTTGCGCTTTGGTTTTATTTTTTCTGTGAATTTAGTACATTTTTGTTGGCTGAGAATAAATTCAAAGAAATAAAATTTAAATTATTAAAAGGAAAATTAGCAGCTAGCTAATTTTTTACTTAAAATTATTTTTATTTTGTGTTTAATTAATTAATTAATTTTTTTCTTTTTTTGATTGGTTAATACAAGTGTTAAGAAGTTACTTAAAACAATATTCGGATAATTTAAAGAATAAAATTTTTAAACTGGCCAGTGATAACGCGGTTAAAGTTTTTTTTTTTGAAATAAAATAATAGTTTAAGTGAGAAATTAAATGATAAGGATTTATTTAAATTAAAAAGAAAGAAAATAAATTTTTAACAGCAAAAAAAAAGAGGCAAAGGAAGTGGTGTTATGTGAAGCAGTCATTACAAGCGGAAATTGTTATTTTTATGTTTATTTTTTTAAATTATTTAAAGCAAAAATTAAAAAACTTTAAATAATTGTTTAGTTGAGCGATAAGATTAAATTAAATTAATAGTTTGTGATTATAATTATAAATAGGTTAGTATTTTCTCTATGATTTTATTAAATAATTTATTGGTTAGGATAAGTCTCGTGATTTTCTTTTAATTGTTAATTAGTTTTCTACTAATTTTCACGAATTATTTAAATCACTCGGTGTGTGTGTGTGTGTATATGCATTTCTTTATAAAAATTTTAATTTATTTGTCAGCCGGCAACACATTCTATTTTTATAAATAAAAATTAAAAGAAAAGAGGAAAAAAAATAAATATAAAAACACTTTTGAATAATTTGTTGGCTGGTTTGTGCTAGTTTATTTTTGCTTAATAAAACATCTTTATTTTTTTTTTTATTTAAAATAAAATTCAAATTTAAAATGAAAATGCAGTTTAATTAATTTAAATTTATTTTTTTGCTTCGATTTTTCTATTAAACATATGCTAGTGTTGTATTGCTTTATTTTTCTTTTTTTGATTAATTTCTATTCACGTTTAATTTACCTTTTTATTTTTATTTTTAATTTACCGTCGTTTTAATATTGGTAACAGGGTGTTAATGAAAAACTATTAAATAAATTAAAAAAAAATATATACAACGAATATTTTAATCTAATTAATGTGTGTGGTCTGGATTACCTTGATTAATTTTTTGTTTAAGAAAAAATATCCACAAAATTATATTCCAAGAATTTATTCATCTGGCATTTGTACACATGTTTTATGTTATTAAATTAAATGTTTATACGGTTTTTTATTTTCGTTTTCTTCTACTTTTGCGTTATTCCTGTATCTTTTCCGTTTATAAATGCATTTTTTGTTATTTCTTATTTATAAAATTATTTCTTCGTTTTTATATAAATTCTTTCAGGATTTTCTGCTTAAAAATGAAAATTTTTATTGAATTTACATAAAAATTATTTATTTTTCTAGGTTTTTTAATTTTTAAATTATATTTAAGGCTTTTAAAATGCATTTCTATTGACTTTTGTTTGTGAAAAATTTTAAAAATAAATAGATTTCTATGAAAAACCACTTTGCTTATCAAAATTGATCTTCGATAGCACGCTGTAAAGTAAAAAATTTGCAATTTTAAGTAAAAAACAAAAATGTTCTGCAAAATGACATTATTTGTGGTTAAGAAAATAATTTAATTTAATCAAATAAAAAAATGGGATGATAATTTATTCCTAACCTTATCAATTCCAATGACCGCAAATTTTTATGAAATAAGAACGTAAAAATGTTGCACACAAATGCAGCTGTTGCTATTTTAACTGAATTTTCAGGAAGGAAAATTATGTCACAAGATAAATAAAGATTGAATTAAAATTAACTAATTTTATTACAAAGTATGTTGCAATTTTAATCATATACAATTACAGGAAATTAAAGAGTGAAGAAAAAATATAAACGGTTTTTCAATCAATATTTATTTATTAAGCTTTTAGCAGCTCCCCTTTTATACATTAATCTATTATTGTTTACATATCAACGATGAATAAATATTTCTATAAAAAAGAATTATTATTATGCTAATTTTAGTATCAATAATCGATAATAATAATAATAATAATAATAAAGGCGAGTAGTAGACAAGGTATTATATGCCAAAGTGTTTATTTAATTGAATAATAAATTTTATAAATGTTGTACTATTGTGTGTGTTGTATACATTACCCGTTTTCTTTATTTCTGTCTTATAATATTTATGATAATAATTATTATTATTAAATGAATCAACAAGTGAATCTTGTTAATAAATTTATTAAATAAAAATTGCCTTTCTAATTTTTCATTATTGTTTGTTTTTAGCAATACGTTTTTTTTTTTTTTAATTTATCTATTTGGCTACAACGGAGCTACCTTATTAAATAAATAAAATTATTTAATTATTTATTTATATAGAAATAAGTAAGAAAGGAAATTTAATTAATTTTATTTATCAAAATAACAAGTTCATTGCCAAAATTAAAATTTTCTTTATTATTATTATTATTTTTGTTATTCAAGTTTATTTTTAAATAAATATTTTTTATTATGTAATATTATTATAAATTAATTGATAAAAATTTATTTTAAAAGATTTATTTCATTAAATTAATAATAAATTATCAGGAAAAGTTCAAAGTTTTTCTGTTGCCCGGCAAAGATCATTAGTTAAATTTGCTCTTTAGCGACAAACAACCATTAAAAAATTGTTTAAGATTATTTGTAAAGTTTATTTTTAAATTAATTTTAATGAGATTAAATGTGGTTAATTTTTGTGGTTAAAAAAAAAGCCAATCACCTGATAACAAGGATAAAAATTTGTAAGAAAATACTTTGATAGTGTATGGGGAGAACCAATGAATAATTTACCTTAATAGCCGTTGGGTTGGTTTTTTTTTATATTTATTTAACCAGAAATAAAGTTTATAAATCACGGTGATTATCAGTAAAAATTTTAATAATTAAAAATAAGAAATATTTCTTAAGTTAAACGCTTAATTTATGCTTGTTTAACCCAACTGTTTTCACTCGAATTGAGTACCCATCAGAGTGAAAAGATACGCGAAAATTTTCATTTCTGATTTCACGATGTTAAATTTGTATGAAAATTTCATTTCTCTCGACCGCTACATACCAGGCTTTAATTTTAAACGAAAAAAGTAAACGAATTACAAGTAAAGAAGATAAATTATGTATATTTATAGCTCATTGAAATTTATTATAATAATTAAGAAAAGTGTAAAAGAAAACATTTGTTTAAACATTTATGGTAAGAAATAAATAAACAATCCGTAAAAAATAATTAACAAATATTTACGCATCAACAGTATGTAATTTTAGATTAAACTAGATATATGCTATGCTCTTTATATGAAATATATTCTAATAAATCATAATTTTCTTAATTTTATTACAGAGTTTATTATACAAAAAGAAAAAACCATGTCATCACAAGAAAAGAATTCAGTAAAGCGTCTAACAGGTAAATAATTAATAAAATTTTCAACATTTAAAAAATAAAATTTCGGTTAAATTGTTTAAATAATGCTTTAAATGATATAAAAAGATAAGAAAAAAATAAATAAGTCATAAACGGATAGATATATAACGATAAGAATTAAATGAGAAACTAAAAAATAAGTAAAAAAAAGAAGAATAAGTTAATTCCACTCTATATACACGCGATATAGTAAATGTTTATTTTATTTAAGTCTTGTTTAAAGTCTCGTGGTTTGAATTGTTTATTTTTTTTTTATATATATAATTTTGCGATATAAATAAATAATTTATGAACGCAAAAACAATATTATATCGTTATGCTGAAATATTTATTTTGATAAAAATTTATATTTTTTTTTTCCTTGTTAAACTTTTAACGAATTAATGCTGCTATGTTTGTGCTTCCGTTAAATTAAGCCAATACAAGGATGTCCAGTTTGAAGGAATGAGACTTTTTTTTTTTGCATAATTTTTAAACCGGAAATGTCTTAATATCTACATGTTTTATTAACACATGATCTACGTGTCTTTTTTTTGCCGTTTGCGCTGTGACGACGAGCTGTTAGGCTAGAAACACGCACAACATGAAAGTTAAAATAAAAAATTCGTTATCTTTTGTATTAAAAGGAATTAAAAACGATAAAAACGATAAAAAAGATAAAAATTAGTTAAAGTCGCTCTGTCGTTTACCATTAGTCGACAAAGCGACTAGGAGCTAATATCGCTCTGTGTTAAAACAACTCATTAACTTTAATAGAATCTTTAGGACCTAAAAGGCAGCATTTAAAGCAATTAATTTACTCAGTTTGTTTTTATAATTCCACGTGCTTTACACACTAATAAACTTAATGGCAAATATTCTAATGGAATTTTTAATAAAAATAAATATGTTGATTGAACCATACACACTTGAGTATTTTGTCTATAAAGTAATAAAAACGCTACACAGAGTTCTTGTTTTTTCATTTGTTTGCAAAATTTTGTATTTTTTTTTAAAAGCAAAAACTAATAAAATTATTATTTAAAAAAAAAAAAGTCAAGGTCAGTAAGTAAAGAATCGTTAAATCCACACAAAACACATGCCAAAAAATATGTATCTTCTGCGTAGAGTGATTCAGATCTATTTAATGAAATATTGGATAATTATTTGCTTATATTTTTCTGCGTCTAATTATACAATTGACGCAACAAGTAGTTGAGAAAAAAATTCAACAATAAATCATCATAGCATTGTGGAGCTTTTTTTTTTTGTCTTTCCTTCAGAAAGCACATTGTGTAAATATTTTACACATTTTTTTTGTTGCGATTAGAATTTATGAATGGAATGTTTTTCGCTTTATTTAAATATAAATAAAATATCTTCTCGTAAATAAATCTAATTAAGTAATGTAAATAATAATAATAGTGTTTAGACACAAATTTATGATAATTCTTATGTAAATTTAATTAAAGTAATTAATGTCATGGGATAATAGTTATTAATGCGAAAACAATTCTTTATTATTTTCATGGTAATAAAAGTTAGATAATATTTTAATTTCTTTTAATTCTTGCATAAATATTTACTTTTTATTCGTTCTAATTTTAGTAGAGATTAAACTTTTGAAAGGATATTAGAGTGACAGGTGGTTTTATATATCAAGATCAAAGTTAATTCTTTGTTCTTTTTCTTTTCTAACATGAAACTGTACCATAAAGATTATGTTTTAAAGGGTTAATTGTTTATCATTACCATTACGATTGGATAATTATATAATAACAAGCACTTTGTGCGACATTTTTGACATACTTACTGAAGTAATTATTAACTTTAATGATTAAAAATGACGAGAAAATAATGATTAAATTCACTTTGAAATATTTTCTTTATCATTGAAGTGAATATTATTTGTACAGTTAATATTAACTGATTACTATTTGCAATTACTGTGCCAATTTTTTATATTTTTTCTTTTGAAAAACTCCGATTATTATCATTAATAATTATTGCGAAAAATAATAATAAATGTATTAGAAAACAGTTTTTTACTGATTAACCATAACGAAGTTACAGTAAGTTTGCAATAAAAATTTATCGATTTTTTAGTTAATTAAAATAATAATAATACTGAATAGACTCATCAATGTTAATAAATAAAAAAATAAATTATTATTTTATGTAAATATTTGACACTTATTTATTGATATTTTTTTATCGATCACAACAGTATTTTCTTGCTTAAAAAAATAATATGAAAATTAATGTAGGAAATGAACTTTGTAAATAATATTTTTATTAACTTCTCATTTCATTTTATTACATATTTTTGCTTATTATTCGGCGATAATTTTAGCTTTATTATTATTATTTAAAAATAAAAAATTAATTAACATAAATGTTTCTGTCTTAGTTATACAGAGAAGAATAGCCTTTTTTTTATATAATATTCAAATATAGTAGATAAATGTTAATCCGAACGTGTTATGATTTTTATTTATTTATTATTATTTAGTTGTTTGCTTGTTAACTGATAACGCGTTGGTAAAATAAAAAAAAGAAAGAAAAGAAATCAATAAATATTGTTAAATAATTGCTTAAAGCTTTGTTTATGTTTAATAAAATTAACGTTTTATTAAACGTTTATAATTTTTTGTTGATCTTTTATTTTACGGGCGGCATTTTAGTGTTAAACAAAATATATATGACGATGTATGAAAAACAGCAAAGTGACAAATTTCTAAGATTATTAAATTAAATAAAATAAATTCGGTGTTTATGATATAATGGCTTTTTTTAAAGTAGGTGTTATCTTTATTAGTTTATACGTAAATTATTTAAGGAGTTAAAAACCGTTTACAAATTTCAATTTATCTATGAAACTCTTCGTGATAGTAAGCCCTTAGCTTTAGGGATCTGACTTCGAAGCAATAACTGAAATTAGCTTATTTAAATTTGTAAGAAACTCATACTGTAAGAAGCAAGTTACAAACTGTCAACTTCAAAGCTTTAACAATGTAAAACCACTGAAAAACCGCAAGAAATAATTACTCAACAGAATTTATTAATCAAAATTTAAATGCGATTAATTAACTATACAATATACATCACGTAGATGTGTGTAAAGTGGTTTTTCTTAAGCGACATATGCATCTACTATAATATTAAACATTCTTCAAGTTATACAATGTTGTTTAATCATAATAATTAAATTATAAAAATAAATAACCAGAAAACTTACCAAACGATCAAGTAAAATCAAGACTCTACTGTAAATTACCATAAATGAAAAGACTAAAAATAAAATAAAAACGCCAATAAATAGTTTTTAAAATTCTAAATTTTATTATTCAATGCAACAATGAATGAATTATTCATAAATAAATTAACAACAGTATATACATACTACATACAGCGAAACATACAACAAATATTAACATAGTCGATAATTTTTATCGGTTATCAACTCATCAATTAAACGAAAGGTGTTCCTTTTGATCGGTTTTCAAATGCTTATTATTTTTATAATTTAATCAATGATTATAGTTTTTATTTTTAATTTTATTTTATAGAATTTATTGATTTTCAGTTTAAAGAAATAAAGCTTTAAAGGGTCTTCCTCTTTCCGCACTGTGGAAACTCACTTCTTGTACTAATTTTGTTCGACAAACGAACAGGCAAAGTCAACGACAAAAGAATTATTATAATTTTATTCTCATGTGATTACCGGTTATTATTTCAAACCTCGTGATTATTATTATTATTATTTTTGTTATAGATTTTTATTTTTATTTTTATTACTTTGTTATTTAATTAAGGTGATTGACCTGGATATTCATTTTTCGTTTTTGTCCATTAAACGTTTGATGTATTTTGTGTTTTGGTTTCATGTTTCTGTTCTGTCTTTCGTTTTGAATTTTTTGTACACTTTTAACACTGACAAGTTGAAGATTGTAGTTGTAAAATGTGCTCGATTTAGTATATTTTTTAAGGAATTAATAGCGGCGCTTTTTTCAGGAATGTTTCTGAGGTGAAACTAGTATGCGTATGCTGTTTAGAATAAATAAAAAACGCAATAAAAGTCTCTAAATAAACACAGTAATAGAGTTATTTACTTAATTAACATATATAAACAGGTTTTCCATGTACAAAAGTGTTACATTCCGAGATTAATAATAATAAACCAAAGGGTCACATTAAAATCATTAGAAGACACTTTCAATTACTTTAAACATTTTTTTTTTGTTACAATTAATTAACATAAATAATTAGGATGTAACTAGAAAATACTAGAAGTTTATGTGCAAACAAATTTCTATCAAATAATGATAAAAGAAATGTTATAAATTTGTTCTAGAAGAATTTTATTATTTGTGAAATTTGCGAAAATCACCAAAAGTACCAACAAAGGTTATCACATTATCATTTTAATACAAAAATAATAATAATTAAATTATTCTAAAAATAAGCATAAATAAAGAATTAATGATAGAAAAATTGCAATTAAAAATGAATAATTATTTTTTTTTGCAAATTAAAAATTGTTTTTCTTTAATTATTTATTTTTATTCATTTTATTGTGACATTTTTTTTTTTTGCTTGTTTTTTACTTACATAAGTAATTACTAGCATTTATGAATTGAAAATAGTTTAACAATTAGCATTAATTATTTTTAATAATTAAAAAACATTAAAAATAAATATAAATTCCAATGACTCAGTTGACTTAATTGCAAAAACTTCCTATTTTTATTAATTTATTATTAATTTACTTACTATAAATATTTTGCAAATATATTTTTTTTTAATTAATAAATTAAATAGTTTTTCTATATTTATTAATTTGTTAATCAAAGAAATTTGCGAATAAATTTATTTTAATTAATCTCTTTATACATTTGAAAATTTTTGTTTTATTTCTTTATTAATTGTTTTACATTTTAATTGTTTTATTTATTAGAATTTATATTAAATGATGTAATAAGGTTGTTCTAATTAATAAATCAATATTATTAATGGAGAATTCGTATTCTTAATCCCATTAAAGTTTTAATTGATAATAATTTATCCTAATTATTCCAATGAGATGAATTAATAATGCTACTGTTTAAACTTGTGGTAACGCTTTTCATTTAATTTTTCTTTTATTAATTGGACCAGTCAATGTGGATTTTAATCACCTGAAGGCAGATGACTCATGATGATCTTATTTATCATTGCCACAAATAAATTAGACTTGGTTAGGGTTGCGTATGTCGTATAATGATGACTGTTTCTAGGAAGTAAATATTTGTTACGTACATAATTTTTAGTCGAAAAACATTACGTCAAGTGCTTTATACTTAACGTAATTCGTGTATAATAATTAATAATGAAATTGATAAATCGTATAAAAATCTTTGTTTAAAATTCGTTAATTACAAAAACTTGAATAACTAATACTTCAAGTTAATTAACATAGTGAATAAGCAGTAGATTTTACTCATTTTAACCACTTTCTATGAAATTTTATTTCAATTCAAAAATGTTAATTAAATTTATGCGATGCAGCGTCATTATAACTCAGGCATTACATTGTTATTCTTTGAATAATTATCATAAACTTAATATTAACCGCTAAATCCCACAATATTATTTATTTATTTTTATTTTAAATTATGAAAAACATAACAAAAGTGTTAATTATTCACGGTTGTTGATTCTTATCACTGTCAACGTTTAAGTTTTTCTTCTTTGCTTTTTGCTTTTTCTAAGTAAAAATTACAAAAAATTGTAATTTACGTTCGCGCAATCACATGATTATGTGTGTCTGTCTATTCAAGTGCGTTACTTACAAAATTATTTTAATTTTTGCTATTATTAAAAATAAATTATTATTATCTCTGACATGTTATTGTTCACCAAAAATAAATAATTTATTTTTTATTTTTTGTCTTGTACAACAGGAAGTTAATTTTTGCTAAAAAAAAAAAAATTAAAATTAAAAAATAAAACACCCAACGCATGTTAGAAAAAAAATTTTTCTTTGGGATTTTTTTAATTTTCGCATAATTTCCTTGCTTTAGAAAAATAAAAAAACGACAATAACCTTGTCGTTATTTTTGTTTACAGAAAATTAAAAACAAAAATTCTCCTCAAGGTTTTAAATAATTTAAAGCAAAAAAAATTTCTCTTCCTTGTGCGAAAAAAAATTCGCATCTTAACAAATCTCTCTCTAAATTATTTATAAAATGTTATGAAATAATCAAATCAAATCAAATGTTATAATTTATATGAAAATAGTTTTATTATTATTTTTTTATGTATACAGAAAAAACAGCTAAAAAGCGATTTCAGCGTAGTGAAAATTGCGCACAGTCTATTCTCGCGTGAATTTATAATCAGCGAACGAAAAAAAACTACAAATTGCGTGATCAATCTGTAAACATAAAATTAAATTGTATTTTAATCTGTCGCAGTAAAACGAGTTTGTTGTAATAAATAATTCTGTTGATAAAAAAAAAAAAAAGCAAAAAATATGCGGAGGCTCGCCGATAAAAACCATTATGACGTATACAAAATTTATTTTTAATTTTCTGATTAAAAAAAAAATATATTACTATGTGTGTTTGTGTGTTGAATTCATATTTAATTGTAGTTTTATCAACGTGTGTTTTTGCTGCTATTATTCTAATTGTTATTGTTTTCGATTGTGAAATGCGAAAAACATTTATAAAATTAAATAGAAAAAATTGTTTAATGCGTAATAATATAGAATCATTTCCATGGGAAAATTTTAATGAAAAACACGAATTTTAATCAGTTTAAGTAAATTTTTAATCCTTTTACTGGCAATGCTGAGAATTCTCGTTTTGGAAAGTCTTGTCTTAAGCGTACATCACACGTTAACTTGTCATCAGATGTAAAAGTCTTCTGTGTGCCGTTGGTCTCGGATAACTCATGATACGGATCAATAGCATTGTACCGTTTTTTATATTTTCCTTACAATTTCTAAAAGGCAACATATTTTCACTCAGAATAACATTTTATTTTGTCCACGACCGTAAAGGGCTTAATAAATAATTTCCAATAATCACCAAAACTAATGTAAGTTATTAAATAATTTCCTACTAAGTTTCCAACTAGGTTATATGCATAAAAAAAGAACAATTAATTTAATTTAATTAAAATTTCATCAAGAAAATATAACACAGTAAAAAAAAAAATATTCCACTTGACTTTGCTTTTTAATCAAAAAAAAAAAAAATTCTTATCATGGAAAATTTATATTTTTTCTCTCGTCTCATTTTTAACATTTGATCTTTGATATAAATTTGTTGAAAAATTTGTTTAATTATATGTTATTGGATAGAGGGGGAACGGCTGGAGATTATTAATGATAATTGGTTCTTTATATGGGATAAATTTTTTAATTTAATTATAATAATTCTGGGAATTATAACTGTGATCTGTCGAAATTAAATATTATTAAAGGCTTTTCCTAGCTTTATTATTGTCTGTACTAACTGAATCATTGCGTGGTAATGTTTGTTGGTAATTACATTTGTCAGCAAGTAGGTTGAGTCAGTCGATTAAAACATACAAGCAGTTTTAAAGGATTATCAAATATTAAATTTCAAAATTCTTCATAAAAATAAAATAATTTAATTACCAAAATAAAAGAAAAAAGATTGAGAAGAATTAACTGTGTGTCATTAATGAATAATTATTATTTATGAATGAATAAAACGAAATAAAATTAGTTTTTATAAAGATCGCTCTACAATGTTACTCTATTTTTGTGGAATTATGCGTAGAGGTAATTTATCAATTGGAGTCTTGCACAAAATGAGAGTTATTTGCAGTACTAAGCCTATAGTAACACAAAAAACAGTTTTTTTGATGTTGTTGGAATTATAACCATAATTTCAGAATTTCAACCATTATTTCAGAAAATAATTATACATATTTATGCTGTGTTGTAGTAGCCAGATAGGTTTATTACCGGCAACGGATGTTAAAGACAATTGTTTGGTTATAGAACGTGAAATGATTTTAATATTTTTCTCATTTAGATAATTGTTTTTCTTTTTTCTAATAATAGAAATGTTGTGATTTTACTATTTAACGTAGTTTTAAATGAATAAAAAATAAACACCTGAATGTCTGCCTGTTTTTTTCATTTAAAAATATTAATTTCTGCAATGATTTTTCTACAGGTCCATTCTCAGGAAAATCAATATAAATTTTCTCTATTAATTAATATTATTAGAATTTTCTTTATAACAATTATTTTAATAATAATAAATTACGACGTTATAATTTTACAACCGATTTAAGTGAAAAAATAATCACAATAATACGTAATTTGTTTATTTTTGTAAAAACTGTTTCTCGTTTGCAGTAGAGATTTTGTTTGTTTTAATTATATTTATAGAAATAAATATTTATATACATATATGTATAATTGTTTTTCACTATAAATTTACATTAGACGTCAGTAAGCTTGTCAGTTTACTTTATTTACTTAACACTTATTGGTAAGCGAATAAATTGTCTTGAAAAAATTTCGCAGACATACTTAGAAACTAATATTGTTCTCAAGGATTAATTATTGTTATTTATTTACATTTTGTACCGTACTGTTACTGCATATTATTATTATTATTATTTGTGTAGAAGTGTTTTTTCTTTCTTAACAATTGAATAATATCTTAGTTAGAAGTACACCAAAGTCACGATTAATGTTTTCTTAATCACAAGTGTTTAAAAATGTATTTAAATGAATTGTTAGGCTTTTCACGTTACTATTTTACATAATTAAGGTTATCGAATAATATTATTATATATTTAAATAATTTATTAATGATAATCTCAATTGTAATAAATATTGTTTTAGATGAAAATGAATAACTTTGTTGCAAATTTATCTTGATTTTTATATAAACTAAAAAACAATTCATTGTGTAATAAGCACAAGGTATACACTGATATTTATAATTTATTATCTAAATAATAACTTGCATTAGATAAATACACTTATCTTCTAGTATTTAAATTGTAGTAACAAGTTGTAAACAGTTAATAAGATATTGTAATTAATTAAATAACAAAAAAGTATAATTTTCTTTCTTAAAACCGCAAATGTCTAGTTTATGCTAGTTTAAATTATTAAAAATTTTGTTGCTTCTGTTACTATCATTTATTTATTTTTTTTTAATGATTATTATTAAATATGTAGCAGACATTTTACTGATTAATTAATTAATTCATATTTTTTAATGATTTAAGATTATAAAAGAAACGATAATAAATAACGAAACCTGATGCCAGAACTTGCATTTATTACATCATTTTTATGATTATCTAGAATAGGTTTTGTTTTACTAAGATGCTGACATTATTAAAAGACTTTTTCTTGTTTTTTTTGTGATTAGAAGTTTTAATTTTATTAAAAGTTGTCTAATAAAATTATTAAATATCTTTTGATTGTTCTTTTAAGATCATTTCTACTGTGCATAGAAACTAAACATTTAAATGGCTTTGAACATTTAAAAGGTCTTCTACAATGTCTTGGCTAAACTTTAATGTTTTTTTCTTTCTTCTCTTTTTAATTAATTTTCCATTGAGAAGTACATTGAAATACATTGAAATGCATTTAAATGCAATAAAATGTTTGTTTTTATTGATTTTTGCCAATAAAAAAAAAACAAAACATTAAATTAATTACTCGGTTATAGACCTTATTTTGTTTATCAACCACATAAAACTGGTTTAGGGAATTGCTTAGCATTGAACATAATTTATGTTGGTATTTTTTTTGCCTTTAACATATATACTGATAGTGAGAACAACAACCAATTGTAATTTGGTGAAAAATGTAAAAAAACTTTTTCAAGGTTTTAAAATGAAAAATTCCTTGAAATTGTACTGTTTTTTATCTTCGTGGTACACAGACATTCATTGGCGCCAATTACATATATTTGTTTGCATAAATATCTATATATATTTATTTTAATATAATTATTCTTCATTTGATAAACAATAAAAAACATAAAAATGTATTCTGTGCTGGGTATTAATTGACTTGGTCAATCATTAATCAATTAAAAGAAGAAAAAATAATAAATAAATAAAATAATAAAAATAAAAAGAACAAGACTGTGAAATTTATATTTTATGGATTAATATCCAGTTATCTTGTGGAATCAGAAATATTATTGAGAAAATAATGGCAAAAACCTTGAAATCAATTCACATGTTGACAATTGATTTGTTTAATTATTTGTTATTTGTTAATTGCACTAATTTTTACAACTCTTTTTAATTAATTAATTGTTAATAAATAATTTATTTGCTTTTATTTTAATTAAATTATATTTTATTAGTAAATATTATGTTAAATTAAGACAAAAAAGAAAAACATTTGCTAAGCTTTAATGTAACTTTTTTTTTCTTTTGCAGATCACATATCATGCCGCCAAGTATTAAATATTATGGTAATTTTCGGTTTTATGTTGAATTATGCGTTAAGAGTAAATCTAACAATTGCCATCGTAGATATGGTTACAAATAAAACAGCAGTTACCACTTTAAACGGAACAAGTAGCAATGGATCATCTGTAAGTAATTTTAATTGAAGAAAATTTAAGCAAATTTATTAAATTTTTTACAACATTAGGCATCATTACAAATGGAATCAGAGACATCAGTTGATTCTGGTAGATTTCAATGGGATGAATATGAACAAAACATTGTACTGGGTTGTTTCTACTGGGGTTATATTTTAACTGAATTGCCTGGCGGCCGTTTAGCAGAGTTGATCGGCGGTCATCGCGTTTTTGGTCACAGTATGTTATGGGCCAGTGTTTTAACAATTCTTACACCATTCGCAGCACAATTAAGCTATGTCGCTATAATCATTCTCAGAGTATTACTAGGCTTTATGTTAGGTACATAAAAATACGATTAATTTCAATTGAATTTTTTATTAATATTTTATATTTTAATAAAAAAAGGTGCATCTTGGCCGGCTATACACCCAATGACCGCTGTTTGGATTCCACCAATGGAACGTTCAAAGTTTATTGCTAACATGATGGGTAAATATGTTGTTAATTAAATTCTATAATTAACGAAAATGTGATTATTAAACAAACACGATGATATTTCTTTTTTTTTCTCTAAATTACTTAGCATCATCACTTGGCGCTGCTATAACTATGCCAATATGTGGTTATTTAATTGCATCACTTGGATGGCAAAGTGTTTTCTATTTTACTGGTAAATTTTTCTGTTAATTAATTTTAAACAATTTATAATTAATTTTTATTTTATTTTCTATCTTATTAAGGTGGCATTGGTGTTTTATGGTCTATCTGTTGGTTTTTAGTTGTTTTTGATTCACCGGCTAAACATCCACGTATTACAGCAGAGGAACGCCAAGAAATTGAACAGGCTATTGGCACGACAACATCAAAGAAACGATCAAATGCTGTTAGTTATTATTGTATATTTATTTATTATTACAGAAATCTAATAATCTAATCAAATAGGTACCATGGAAACAAATGTTAACATCACCACCAGTATGGGCAATTATATTAACGCATGGCTGTTCCGTTTTTGGATATTTCACGGTCGTCAATCAGTTACCAACCTACATGAAATATATACTTAAATACAATATCAAAGAAGTGAGTTTTTCTTTCTTTTCTTTCTTATTTATTGTTTTTAAATTTAATTCCAAGGCGTTTATAAACTACTGCATAGTTAGTTAGTTAGTCTGTACAAAACAATCTGCTTGATGTCAATAAATAGTAATTAATTGGGCGGGGAAATCAATTGATAATAACCTTGTAATCGTTATTCTCGTTGTTATTAAATTCTCGGATAAATTATTTATAATAATTTTTTGCCAAAGAAAGAATTTTAAAGAAATGAAAAAAAAAGTTGCGTACAGTTGACAGCCTTCAATGTCATTTCAATTTTTAATTAAAATTTATAATCTCATCGTCGCTATATGCATAAAATGTAACTCTTGCTTAACAATATGTGTTTGTCGCGAACTTGATTCAATTGTGAAAATTTTAATAACAAAATTATTATATGCTTTTAGAATGGATTGTTATCATCATTGCCGTATTTGGGTAAATATATAATGGCAATATCAGCCTCGTATTTAGCGGATCATTTAAGAAAAACTGGAAAATTAACGACAACAGCCGCACGTAAAATATTCACTACTTTTGGTAAATAATTAAATAAATTTTCTGAATTTTTTTTCACAAATTAATAATTAAAAACTCTGTTTTTAGCTGTAATGACGCCTGGTTTTATGATGGTTATACAAATATTCCAAGGACACGATCGTGTTCTATCTGTAGCAATATTTACAATTGCGTTAACATTAAACGGTGCTGTAACTGCCGGTTACTTGGGTAATGGACTGGATATTGCACCAAATTTTTCCGGAACTATATTCGGATTGGCAAACACATTATCATCACTTGGTGGCTTCTTATCGGCGTACATGGTTGCCGAATTAACATATCAAAATGTATGCATTTTTTTTTTGCAAAAATAAGACTTTTTGTCATTAATAAATATTTTCTTTAATTTTATTTTCAGCAAAATTATGGCCAATGGCAAATTGTATTCGCAATACTCGCTGGTATATATATTTTCGGTGCATTAGCTTACCTATTTATGGGTTCTGGTAAATTACAATCGTGGAATAGTCCAAAAGAGCTAACAATCGATCGTGAAATGGAAGAGGTTGTTCCACTTAAAAATAATAAAACAGCCGCTATTAGATCGTAAATTCCTAATTATAACAAAAAGAACAAAAAAAAAAAAAAAAATCTCAATTATTTCTTATATTTTTTTAATTATTAATTTCGTTTTTTATTTTGTAATTAAGAGACGTTCTTAAATTTTTTAATTAAGTGTTTATTATGTTAATTTAAATTTATTTTCTTCATCCATACAAAGTGATCGTTTTTTTTCAATTTTAAAATTTAATTTTTTTGGATAAAATGTAAATAAATGGAAAACTACAGAAATATAAAACTAATTAAATACACTTATCCACCGATTTACGCAGTACTTTTTATACACGGTTTTATATTAGCCCGGTCAAGAAAAATTACAAAAATTAAGTTTATTTTGTAATTTTCTTTATCAATGGTTTATCCATCACATTCATAGACATGTAAATAGTAGTGTGAATTTCTGCAGAACATATCTACCGCGTAAATCGGTCGATGAGTGTATATACTTAATTAATTAATTAACAAAAAAATAAAAAGAGTAGTTTAAACCGGAATAATTTGTTTTGTACGCAATAAACTTAACTGATGATGAGTTGAAGAAAGAAAAATGAAATGAAATCAACACAAGAAAATGTGTGTTTTTGTGTTATAAAAAAATGAAGACATAAATAAATTAGGAATAAAATTAATTAATGAAAAAAAAAATATACCTAATGATATTTTAAAAGTGTTTGTTAATTAATTAAATAGTTTTTAAAATAAATTAATACAAAAAATGTTTGGTTTAGTAAACGATTGATTTTTGTTTGAGCAAAAAAATAGGAAGTTTTGATTATTTTAAATTTTAAGGCAAAAAAAAAAACATAATTAATATTTAAATTTAAATTATTAACAATCATATCCAGATATACAATTTTTTGTATTTTATAATTTCCGATCAATTAAAGTTAAAAATTAAGAAAGAAAAAAGGAAAAAATCATTAAAAAAAAAAAAACTTTGCATTTAAATTCGAATATTTTATTTATTAAAATAATATTTTTATAATTATTATTATTATTTGTATTATTTAAAGAAAATTTTGATTAAAATGAAAAACTTATTTTGTTGTTCCGCATTAAATATTTTAATTTTAATTTTAATTTAATTTACATAAATTAGAAATTAATAATTTCTTGTAGTTTTTATTATTTTTTAAAATAAAATTAAGTTTTAATAAAAGAAAATGAAAATGAATGTTACAGTATTTATTTATTTATAAATTAAGTGAGAAAAAATTAAATAAAAGAATTTTTTCGCATTGTTTATGGAATAATTAATTAGTTATTAAAGTTTGAAATGAACAAATTTATGCTAAAAAGATCATATGTCGAATGGGTACAGTAGATAAAACCTTATAAATGTTTTAGATTTTTTTTTGTATTTTGTTAACCTCTTCAGGAACAAATTAATTGTATTTGTATAAATTATAGTCAAATTGCTTTCTTTCATTCTAGTAATGAAAAACAATATTTATGATAATTATTTTTCAAAATAGTGTCTTACAGTAGTTGAGTATTTAAATCTGACTTGCAAAAACTCAGTCCATAGTTACATTTATGGGCTTATAATTACCATTGCATGTGTCATTCTAGTAAAGCTGCACAGATACCAGAAAAATAACAATTGGAAAGTTTTAACATAACAAACTAAACATTTGAAAGGTTTTTAATTCACAGCAAATAAAACCTCGAAAATCGTTTCGATACTATTCGATTTTGTATGTTATTTTCTTTATTTTTAATTATCAGTAAATAATATTAAAATTAATTTATTGATAAATATATTATGTATGTCATTATCAGCATAGGTATCAGTGATACTCAGGTGTGTTATCGTAGAAAATAAAGTAAAAAAATTATAAACAAATTCACTAAAAATTAAAGAAATCGAAAGAATATTTCTATGGTGGCTACGAACAGGGTGGTTGCTACAAAGATTTAATAAAAAAATATTTATTTTTTGTTTTGTATTTTTTTAATTTAATTAAAGTTTTTCTTTTTTTTTAATTTTAATTTATTTTTTCTTTTTTTTGTTCATAATAAATTAAATTTTTTTATTTTTTTCTACACACAAACAAATGTATTTGATTTTAAAGAATTTTTATAGTTTTTCTGTTTAATTTCTTATCAATATCGATTATACAAAGTTAATGTTTTAATTAATGTTTTATTTTTCTTTGTTTTATTAATTATAATTATTACAATTTTTTTTTATGTTTTTTCAATATAAATTCATCATTTTTTTTTTATTTGTTTAAATTTATTAATTGTTTAACATTATACAAGAAATATTTAGTTTATTTTTGCTTTTACTTATTTTTTGTTATCATTGATTAAACTTAAAACGATAAATTGTGCTCTAAAACTTAAATTTTAAATTAAAAATTAAAATAATAAATAATTTTAACAGGTATGCTACCGTATATTAAATAATAATGATGAAGAAGAAGAATAGTTATAATTAAAAATATTTCAGACTCTGATATACATATACATACAGATATATATATATAATTTTAACATAGTTTATCTACATTTAAATAATTAACTGTGAATGAAAAACAAATTAAAAATAATTAAAGAAAATAAAAAACAATAAAAAACAAAACAAAGTAATTAATATTTAATAAATATTTTCTTTATGTTAATTAATTAATAAATATACAAAACAATTAAAAAAACAACGAATACATTCACAATCGATAAAGGACAAAATAAAATTTCATTAAATAAAAATAATAATAAAACAGAAAATATTTCAAATTGATTTTATTAAATAAATTATTTATTTTATTTTATTTAATTTTATTTTTTATTCATTTTACCTTAATTAATTTAATTTACTTAATTATTTTACATTATTTAAATAATTAATTACAAATATTATTACACTATATGTCTTGTCTTGTTTGTCTGTATTATATGTATTTAATTAATTAATTATACTTAATTAAATTTATTTATTTATTTATTATTTTTAAATTAAACTAAAAAAGTTTATTATTAATTAATTAATTAATTACTTTGATGAATAATTTAATAAAACATAATTAAATATCAATTTTACATTTATTATTATAATTATAATTATTATTAATAGAAATTAATTAATTAATTAATTAATTAATTTTAGTTTTACATAATTATTATTATTATTATTGTTAATTAATTATTTAATTAATTAGGAATATTAGTTTTTCTTATTTTTAATTCTTTTTTAGATAATTTTTTTGCTTTTACAATAAAATTCTTTTCATTTCACAATTATGATATGATTTCAATTAAATTAATTAAATTTATTTTGTTTTTTTTTTTTGTTAATTTTTTATAAATTAATTTAATTTTAATTAATTTTTGGTTAATTTTTATGTTTGGGTGAAAAATAATTTTTTTTTTTATTGGACACATTCTCACCCAGAATTAGTTTTATTTATTTTTTTTGAATTTTTAATTAAATATTTTTAAAAATTAATTAATTAATTAAATAATTAATTAATTAATGAAATTTACAGTAATTATTGTTTTTTTTTAGTAATTAATTACATAATAAAATAATAAATTAACATGGGGAAAATAGGAGAATAAAAGAAACGTTTGTATTAGAGAATCAAAATGTGTGTTAATTTAAATCACCACGTTAAGGGGAATATATTTACCCTGTTTCGACTCTACAATACACAGACACACATTATAATTCTAATAATTAGTAGATAAATTAATTAATTATTTAATTAAAAAATAAAATTCAACATCACATTTAATTAAAGAATTTTAATTCACTTTTTTTTGTTTTTTGTTTTCTTTTTGCTAATTAATTTTTTTATATTTGTTTTAAATTTAATTAATTTTTTTGGTTTGCGTTTCATCAAAATTAAAATTAAAAATTAATTAAAAGATATGTCTTAATCTCGTCTCGTTTATGCTTTTTTAAATTTTTTATTCATATACTTTGATATGCTGTTTATTCATTTATTTAATTAAAATTTAATTAAGAAATTAATTCTGTAGTTTATGTTTCAAAAAACAAAACGTATTTATGATTTGTTAATTAATAGAGAAGAAGAAAAATAATAATGAATTTACCCGGAAATATTGCATTTCTATGTGGTATTTTGTGATTGTGTGTGTAGTAGTGATAGGAGTAATTAGTTACTTTAATTAAATCAATACAATCAAAGCAAAAATTTTTAATTTAATTAATTTATAATTAAAACATAACAAAACATAATTAAACAGAGCATAAATTACTTTTTTTTAACAATAGTAAAATATGTCTTAATCTCGTCTCGTTTATGCTTTTTTAAATTTTTTATTCATATACTTTGATATGCTGTTTATTCATTTATTTAATTAAAATTTAATTAAGAAATTAATTCTGTAGTTTATGTTTCAAAAAACAAAACGTATTTATGATTTGTTAATTAATAGAGAAGAAGAAAAATAATAATGAATTTACCCGGAAATATTGCATTTCTATGTGGTATTTTGTGATTGTGTGTGTAGTAGTGATAGGAGTAATTAGTTACTTTAATTAAATCAATACAATCAAAGCAAAAATTTTTAATTTAATTAATTTATAATTAAAACATAACAAAACATAATTAAACAGAGCATAAATTACTTTTTTTTAACAATAGTAAAATAATAAAAATGATTTTTTTGAATTTAGAAAAAAATATACAATTAATTAATTTAAATAATTATTTAACGAATTAATTAATTAATTAACGAATTAATTAAATAATTACATAATTGTTTTTGTTTATTTTTGCAAAAAAAAGGAGTAATTAAACGAAATAGCAAAGAAAAACTCCTGAATTTATTGCCACCTCTTTATTTTTCTTAATTAATATTTTGAATTTTTCTTCTGTTTATTAATGATTAATTAAAATTATTTATGTTCGATTAAATTTAAAATGAATTTTGATTAATTTATTGTTAAGAATTTGGTTTTTCTTTATTAATTTCATCGGTTACTAGATTCTCCTTTTCTTTATTTAAAAGAAAATAACCGTAGTTAATTCTAGAGAATCTACTAAGCAAGAAAATTATATAATTTTAATTAATTAAATAAAATTATGCTTTAATTATTAATTATTTTTATTTTTTTATGTAATAGGAACTTGAATTTGTTTTGTTTTTTATGTTTTAATTTTTAAATAAATATTTGAGTTTTAAATTTAATTATGCTTATAATTTTCTATTTATCTCGTGTAATTATCCTTCTAACAAAAATTAAAAAATAAATAAATAATAATTAAAATTGAATTAATTGGAAGACAGTAATTAGTTAAATTAATTTATTTTCATTTAATTAACATATAAACAAAGAAGAAAAGAATTTAAAGTAAAAACAATAATGTTTTTCTGGCAAAATATGTATTGTCTATTAAATTTTTTCCCGGTTTATTTTATATTTTTCTATTCATTAATTAATTAGTTAATTAATTAATTGATTAATTAGTTAATTAATTAAATTCTTTCTTTGGAACTATTTTTATTTATTAAACTATTACATAATTAATAAAATTAAAAAAAAAAACATTCATAATTTTTTAGTATAAATATCCATCAACACTACTCTCTGCCACCTTAGTATACATAATTTATGTTAATTTAGTTTTCTTCCTTTAAGATTTATGTAATTTATTAAAAAGAAGTTTTTTTTTATTCATAAATCGTTGTGTTTTTAATTAATTAATTAATTTTTTAAACATTTTTATTTGTTTTTTTTTGTTAATACTAAATTCGTTATTTTAAAAAAACTATTTTTTATTATTTTCTTATTCGCTTAATTTACATAAATTTATTAATTAATGACAAAAAAAAAAGAAGTTTATTAATTAAAAACAAAATAAAGACTAATATTAATTAAATTATAAACATAATTATTATTAATTACTTATTCTAACTTAACTTATTAACTAATTATAATATTAATAATTAAAATAAAAATAATAATTAAATTTAAATATTAATGAACCGGTTCCAAGAGCATAAATTGCACAAACAAAATTAGTTTGTTTTATTAATTTCTATTTTTAATTAGTACAACACTTTTTGTTCATTTTTTTTTTTTTTTTTGGCAAGTGGAAAATTACAGGAAAGAGTCATTTATCCTCTTCAATTTCAATTACAATTTGATTCACTTAAATATTAATTCGATTTAATCGGTTACACTTATTTAAATTTATCATTGATTGTTGTGGCTGGTTGGCTGGCTCGCATACTGATATGATGTGACGATAATAAAATGTTTTTAAAAAATTTAGTCAATATAACGAACACCAACCATTTCGTTTTGATGATGATTGTGCTCGTTATTTGTTATTATTGTTCCATAGTCACTCATATCCCAGCGCGGAGGTCATTCTTGCTTGAGACCAGTCGGCATCGGCGCATATGTATGGGATAGATTTGAACCGATTGATGGTAAACAGAACATACTGCCACCAGTACTACCTGTAGGACTGTCCATTGAATTTGGTGGGTTGATTCGTTTCTCCTTTTGTCTACGATTGCAAAACCACACTCGAACCACTTCTTTTTCCATACATAGTTGATCGGCTAGCTGAGAGATTTCTTCACTTGTAGGTTTTGGATTTACAACAAAAGCCTTTTCAAGGGCTACACGTACGGATGTTTCTATGGATGTTCGCTTTTTGCGTCGCCTACCAATTGTTTCCGGCGTTGATAATGAATTCGACAATGTGCTCGCACCAAACATTCTACAATGGAATATAAAAACAAAAAAGTTAATAAATGATTAAAGGGGATGTTTGTGGTTTTCTTTAACATACCCTCCGGGATTCGTCATACTGCTGTCGGCATCTTCGAGCCATTTCTGCAATAATGGTTTCAGTTTGCACATATTTTTAAAACTTAAATTTAACGCCTCAAATCGTGAAATGGTTGTCTGGGAGAAATCATTGCCGTATAGTTTTCCCATAGCCAGACCTACATCACCCTGTGTAAAACCGAGTTTAATACGACGCTGCTTAAACGTTTTGGCAAATTGTTCTAATTCTTCGAGATCAGTTGTTTCCTCTGGCGATGGCTCCATCGCTCGAGGTGCTGAATTATGTTTTTGCATTTGTGGTGTGTGCGTTCCGGAGCCAGGCGTTGACGGTGTCAAAATACCACCAACATTCATACTGCCTATATTTGGTGGTGTTGTTTGATTTGAACCAAGTATTGATGTGGACGTTGTTTGGCTGCCTGGACTTACTGCTGGACTTTGTAACGGTGAATTGGCTATAACTGCGGCTGATGCTGATTGACTTTTCATGTGTTGTTGTTTTTGGAGGGCTTGTAGCTGTTGGGCAGCTTGAGTAACTGCATGTTGTGACAAAAGTACCTGCAAAAGAATAAATTCATTAGAATTTCAGAGAATCGAAATTTACAATCAAGAACTTACTCTATTTTGCATTAGCAATTGTGCCGTTGCTTGGGCTTGTGCATTAGCTGTTCCTTGTCCTGATGGCAGATTGCCACCACCATGAATTAACACATAATTATGTAATTGCTGTTGGAGGGTGGCTTGTTGCGCTTGTAACGCTTGCTGAAATGCATTTAAATCTTGCGGTGATAATCCAGGTAAACCATTATATCCCAATTGATTTTGTAAAAACAATTGACCAAGTGGAAGTTGCTGTAATGCTGCCATTGTTGCACTTAAATTAAGTGATGGATTTGATGAAACTGGGGACGGGGTATGTCGAGACGAATCAGTTACCTTTAATTTACAAATTAAAAAAATAATTATTAACACACTGCATGATATATTTTCAAGGGTGGAAATAAATTTAATTTTTGTATTTATTCGCAAGTATATTGTAGTGCGTATACTGTATTTGCATTAGCTAAACATTAAAAAGCATTTTTAATAAAAGAAAGAATCAAAATGGCATACAAATGTAATTTAAGATGAATCTGTCTGTATACACACACCGCTCAAGGCTAGCAAACAAATAATTTTAATATATATTCGCCATTCTAAAATGGAATTTGCCTATATATATATGTATTTAGAAAAACAAAAACATTCTTTAGGCGGATCCTGATTTGAATTTAAAATTTTTAAATAAGGGGAAAACAACATTCACCCTATCAGTATAAAACGCGAAATTCAATCCATTTTTATTCCAATTTTTATTCACCATTTTCCATAACGAATTTAAAACAAATCGCGTAAAATTATAAATCAAAATCATAAAACTGTTACTTTATAATCGGTTTAAAAATAATAATAACAAAAGTGGTTAACTTAAAACTTACCAAATTTAATGCGGATGGTCTATCATCTCGTTCAATTTTTATATCTGGACTATGTAAATGATCACGATCACTTCCCTCATCGCCACTATCTAGATCATCTAGAAAAATAAAAATTAATTTAAAAAAGAATTTACAAATAATATAGATTTTTACTAAATTGATAAATCAAACTTTCACTTTACAAATCATATTTCATTATCCGGATAATAAAAAACCCAAATGTGACACGTGCGTGTATTTTGATTTAATTTTTATTAAATAAATAAATAAATAAAGGATTGTTAACGAAAAAAAAGAAAGAGGTTGGTAAGGCTGACAAGAGAACACATTAGACACTATAGAAAATCCGGAAAAACATAATCGATTATCAATATATATATATATATTTATCTAATAATTTATTATTATTTTAAATTACCCTATCATAGACACCCCACCCTGTACAATTTTTTTAAAAAAATTATTATTATTATTATTAAAGAAAAATATTAATATTTTTAGCTGTACATCTGCTATGTGTACCCTTTTATTCCGTGTTTTAGTCAATATTACTTTCATAATTTATCAATTATTATTGGTGAGTAAAATTATGATGATGCAAAAATTATTATTATTATTATTATTTAACAAATATGATTTTTATATATATATATATATAAGAGAAAATGGGGTTGAGAAAATTATTATTTTCATTATATCGCGCGAGCGCATATAATAACACCAATGACATTGTTATGTTAAATATAAATAACGAAAACCCTTTATATATTAGGGTGTACACTTTGATTGGTTAAATTTGTTTTTGATTTAAAAAGCATACTTAATGCGTCATAGTATATTTTAAAGAAATAAATTTGTTCATGCTTAGAAAAGGGTCATATCAGCATATCAGCTTATTAATAAACGAGGCGCAAAAATGGCGATACAACAACGGAAAATTTAACGTTTTTTTGTAAATTAAATATTTTCTATTAGTTAAAATTAGGTCATGAGAAGTTATTTAACCTAGGTTTTAAAGAAAATTATTGCAAAAAAAGAAAAGAAAAGAAAATTCCTGTCGTGTAACACAGTATGTGCAAAATCTTAATTGCAACCCTTATACAAAACGTTTAATTATTTCTCATGTTGTGATTTGATTTTGCGTTTAACTGAGTTATTTACTTAAAAAACGTAAATAATAATTCAATTATTTGCAGTTTTTTTTTATGTTTTTCTTCTTCTTCTGCTGATACTTTCCAATATCAAAAAAAAAAAAAAATAACAGAAAATTTGATTTTCGGTTAAATAATAAGAAAAAACCGTTTATAAGAAAATCCATTCGACTATAAATAATTGACAAAAATGAAAGCAAAAAGAAAAATAAATTTCCAATAAAATTTTGTAATATGAAAAATGCTCTCAGCATATCAAGAAGAATATTGTCCTTTTTTTCTTCTGCTTCTTAAAATTAAATCAAAATAATTTCAATAAAGATTACAGATTTGTGTTTATATTCGTAAAAGTTCGTTGGACATTGTTCGATGTAATATTCAGCCAGGCAGGCAACCAGACAAGCAAGCAAGCAAGCCAATAAACAAATTGAATTTGTGTGTGGTTAACTCATATAAATTTTAACAAAATCAGAAATAAACAAACAAGAAACAACGAACAACAAGTTACGTGAAGAAGAAACAATAAAGGGTTTGATGGTAGACAAAGTAAATAGTAGTAAAATGGGGTTACGTTATAAGTATTTCTGGTGTCCACTGTTGCAAAATACATGATAAGGCAAGCACAGTAGTCGAAACAAATCAGCTGGAAGATTGAATATTTGTGCGTGCGGTCATCATATAGGCAGAAAATATATAAGAAAATAAATAAAAAAGATAGAATTCTTCTCTACACATCGTAAAAGTTAAGCTATAAGGATGGTTTTGAAATTGAAATTGAAAAAAATAAAAGAAAAACATCTATAAATGGTTTACCACCGTATAACAAAAACATTGACTGCATTCAACTAATTTTATTGTGATTTCATCAATAAGATCAATTTTGTTCACAAATACGGATGACGACAATGAAAATAACAATGATGATAGTAAAAGTTAATATTACTTGTAAAATATGTACTTAATAATAATTATTTATCCAACATAAAGGTAATAAAATATTAGAATAAAAAAATTTTTTTTAACTTCTTTCAGCTAAATGAAAATTTATCAACCCTATACGTTGGTTGTCCGCTAAATACAAACGCCAAAAAATCTGTGTATAAAATTTATTGTTGTTAACAAACATAAAATCAATCATCTGCGACGAATTTGAAAATTGGTCAAAATTATCCACCCTCATCGCAATATTGTACGACAGTGCGGTGCGTCCCTTTTTTTTATACTTTTATCAGCGTCATTATTATACCGTTTTTTTGGTTATTATTATTATTATTTTAATTTAAAATTATCCATAAATTTTTCATAATAAAAATATTAATAATAATTTACTTTAAATTAGCTTTTTAGTATGTTTGTTCAGTCGTTGCATAGTGAAAATTATTGCAAGGATTATAGATGAGAAATTGCATGTTTATTAAACACAAACATAAATCAATCAATTGTAAGCGTAATAAACGGTTATTATTTTAATGAGAAAAAAAAACAGCACAGACAGAATATTGCAAACAAGAATACAGTTTATTGCAGCCACTATTATACCGTAATTAACATAATTCGATGCGGGATTATAATAATAATTTTAAAAGGGTGAAACAAAGTGATTAAAGAAAAAAGTCATACAAAGTCACAGAAAAATATTATTAATAATTTCTGATTAAATTGATATTTTTTTTTTTTTTTGCAATAATCAATGCACTAGTAAATGTGTTGTGAATGGGACGAAAAAAAAAATCAAAGCTTACTTCGGTTGAAAATTAAGTAAAACGAGATGAATAAAACTAAAAAAAAAAAACGTGAATCGAATATTTATATTAATTCTATATAGAAGTGAAAATCATTTTTGCGATGAGGTTAAGGATGGATTGGTTGCAAAACTTATGCAAAATGCATTGTACCGTAAAATTTTTATTCAAAAATCACACACAGAGAGAGGTTTTTCATGAATATTTCTTTTTAAATAAAATAATTATGCTTTTCGATGGTTTTGTTTTTAGGAGTTTTCCGGTTATTCATTTCTTATTCAATAAAAAAAAAATAAATTTAAATTTTCTTTAAGAAAATTTATTCACAATACACACACACACAGCATTTTCCGATTTAATTTTATATTCAGAAATGCTTTTTTCTTCCTTTTTATTATGATTTTTTATGAAAAAAAAAGTAAAATCGTTTTGGTCAGTTCATGTGATTTGAATAAAAGCAGACGATACGATGAATAACAAACGAGGTGAATGCTGATGTTCACATATGGAAATATATGAAAAATCAATCGAATGCTTTAAAAAATATATAAAATTGCAAAAAAATCCGAAAAATTCGGAAAAAAAAAAACTTTTTTCCATCTAACAACCCTTACAAACGGTCCAATATATGATAATAAAAATTCACAGCATTTCTGATTCATATACAATAACGTTATAGTCACACCAAACCAGACATTATACACCAGCATCATACCGGGTTCATGGTTTTTCTTCTTTCTTATGAAAAATTCACAAACTGTGATGCTGAGATTTTTTTTTTTTGCAATGAATAATGGTGAGAAAAAATACCCAAGGAATGCAAAAATAAAGACACAAAATTGACTTGATCAAAATTTATTTAAGGGGAGGAAAATATATATATATATATATGTGTATTATGATTAGTAAAGACGAAGAATAAGAAGTAAAAAAAAAAAACGAATCCTCTGGCGCCACAGCGAAATAAGAAAATGCAAAAAAAAAAAAATATTACCGACACTCAAACACAAAAACCGATTTTAATTAGTAATAAAAATTCTTAATTACACATATCTATGTAATAATATAATATATATATATTATAAACAATAAAAATCATGTTTCGTGATCAATTTTAATTCGCATAATATGATTTTTTTTTTATGTATTTATTAGAATTTTGCGGTAGCCAAACAACAAACAGAGAATTGTTGAATTTCAAAGAAATAATTATAAGATCATAAAAACAGATTTTTCTTCTCTTTTTTTTTTGTTTTAATATTAAGAAACATCGCGAATTATTATTAAGATTTATTATTATTATTATTATTTATGTAAGAGAAACAAAGAGTTATGAATTGCTATTTATTTTTTAGTCTAATTATAGGCAATATTATTGTATTTATTGTTTACCATCAATGATTAAATTATAAAAAAATTTTATTTTTCATTATTTTGCTCTGTTTATTTATTAATATTTTATAATTATTACAGAGAATCGATTAAATAAGTTGTATAGCATAAATATTCACTAATTTAACAAATTATGATTAGCATTTACCTGTGCATGTATTTAACAGTATGGCATACACAACCCCTTATTCGTTTAATCTTAACAAGCTTAAAATACTTTTGAATAAATTTTAATAAATTTAATTCCTTTTTTAGGTGTTGATAATAATTTAAACATAAATGATGATCGACTCTGGTAAAAAATAAAGGGTTTTTATGATCCCCTTTTTTGTTATTATATTTTTTAACCGTAATGTAACAGGGTTGAAATTTAAATAAGCATAAAGTGTTCTATTATTCGTGCATTATTTATATTTAAATTGAAATAAATTTTAAAGTGGTTAAATGCATATCATCAACGGTGTTATGTTTAATTGGCTCACCTGTTGAGCGGTTTTTTATTGTTATTATTCTAAATAGTGTTTTTTTAAGTGTGATACTTAAATTAAATAAATAAAAAAACCGGGGAATTATCATTATCATTGATGGGTTAAGGGTGTAAATTTAAGGGTTTGATTATTCAATTATGCATAAGGGTTGTTTATTTATAATATTTTATTTAAATAAAATTGTCATTTACTTATCATTATTAAATTGTAAAATTACCTTCTTGTTATAAAGAAAATAAATTAACTTTTAAATGTATTTTTTAAAAGACAACTTAAGGGTTTTTTTATTTCCTTACTTAAACCATTTTGATAAATGAATAAAGTTATAAAAAAGCATTTGTCAAACTGAATGACCCCATCTTGATAATCGAATTTGCATGTAGTTTTAACAAAAGTAAACCGTAGAAAAATAGGGAAAATAAAAGAGTTGATTGTTAGCAAAAAAAAAAAAAAAATGAACAGATTCGTTTCGGACGTGAATGTTATGCACAGAGTCCATTCTAAAGGTCAATTTGGTATTTTCATTTCTTACATTTTTATTATATATGTATATTCTAAACACGTTTTAATGTAAAGTTTCACATGGTTAACGTTAGGCACTTCTGTTGATGTTTTTCACACTTCCACTGTACTGCACTTTGATTATTTTATGCAAAATAAACGTTCTGTTTGGTGTTTTTTCTTACATTTTTACTTTGCAAAATATTAATACAGTCTTCGAGGGTTAAACCATTCAATAGTATAAAGGATTTTCTTTACTTAATACTTTCTTTGTTCGAATACATCAAGATTTTCATAAACATAACAAACAAATGCAAATTTAGAATAAATAAAAATGAATTTTTTATGTTCATAGCATCTCGGAGAACACAGGTTTCATTAAAATTTTATTTTAAACGCAACAAAACAACAATAAAACTTATTATTTTATTAGAAGAAAAAAAAATTATTATTTATCTTTGTTGATCTATTATAAGTCACGTGGCAATTTATAACCCCCATTCTAGTGTTTAAGATGACATAAAACCACACAAGTAACAAGGTAAAATGAGCAAAAAAGCAAACGAAGGTAAACAACATAACACAACAAAGTGATGTAATTTTCTCTTTGACGTTTACCTGCTTGCTACATATAATAATCAATAAAAATAAAAGAGTTCTTTATCGATTTACATAATAAATAAACAAAAAAAAGGTATTAAAAAGCAACCTTTCTTTCCCTTATATATATTTTTTTTTTGGTTTCTTTAAATAGCTAAAGTATTTATGATAATAAAACGACGATTTTAATAGTGTATATCCGCATTAGAAAAAAATAAAAATAATAATAATAAAAGGGGTGACTTTTGGGTGCTCTGGCATAACGTCAGTCACAAGCCAACAAAATAAACGATTAAAATTAGTCAAGATGTAGGTTGTTGTTTCTTATATGATGATGCCAAATACAAGGATAATATTAAATCTATTTAATAATATGAAAAGCCACCCTTGAAAAATTACGTGTTATTTTTAAAGTTTATTTTACGGAAGTGTGTTTGGCTCGTGTTTATTGATAGAAATTAATTCCTTTGCTGATTTTTATTTTCGTGCGTCTTGATTTGTGACGATGATGGTACAAAGAATGAAAAATAAATTAAAAAGTGATTTAAAATTTGCAAACAGAGACTTTCTATTCTTTAAAGAGATAATTTACTTCCAGCGACCAATGATTGATGCCAAAATAAAATGAAAAAATGGTAATAAAAGTTTTTTTTGTATATAATTTGATATAAATATTTCTCTTACCATTAAATGGGGATGGTGAAGGTGTTTTTGATATCCGACTTAGATCTGCAATAAGTACAGAAAAGAAAAAATAAATATTATTATTATTATTATGTCACATATTTATGTTGAAGATAAAATATTATTTAAGATAATGTTTAGCGTGATGAAATGAGTTATATGTTGTATACTTTATAAGAAAGTACATATTCAACGGTGTCTTCATGTATATGAGTAATGACGCATCAAAACCCATGTCTAGCTCAATGTTTTATGCTTTTTTATATAAATATTTTGAATCATAAAAAGGTACAAAATATAAAATTATTAAATTATTATTATTATTATGAGTGTTGTGTCGTAGACTTGACCCTTGGACACAAAAATTATTCAACGAAATAACTACTTAATGATGAAAAATAAATTGAAAACACCTGGTCATGTACGAGGACATAAATTACGATCAATACAAATTATCTTATTTTTGCTTATATGTAAATTTAATTTTTCTTATTATAAATTTTGTTGTCCGAAGACATCCTCCAGGGATACAGTTGTGTTTATTTTTTTTGTTTCTTTAAATAAACGAAACGTTATTATTATTATTATTATCATCAAATTCTAATAAAAACTCCTTCACTATGCAATGCACCAGTAATAAATTTTTGTGCAAAAAAATAAAACTGCAAACCTTAAGGGCGATTTCTATGACTATCTAACACTATCTATGTAAATAATACATTTTAGTTATATTATTATTATTATTATAACGCGTCTGTATCCTTTTCCATGAATATTCATTTAAAAAATAATGTTTATTGGAATTGACTACAGTATAGTTTGGTACTTCGTGTCACATATGAACTTTTAATAAACATGCAGACGGTAAACATAAACGAATAATATATATATATATTGCTAAAAAAATAATAATTTTCTCTTTGCAAAATAACGTATGAAAATAAAACTAGGGGACATAATGCAGTTGATAGATATATGCATTTAGGGTGAGATCGTATATACACTATAGACTGACCATTGCGCGGGTGGATTTCATTTAGTTTTGTTTACTCACTAATATTATTATTTTTCTTCTTCATCTGTTTATTCAATTCTAGATAGAATTGCATTAGATTACGATGTCTGTACTAGTTGTTTTTGCAACAAAAAAAAAAAAAGAAGTAAATATAGAAGAAGTTTTCTACAAGGCATAAACTTGGTCGACGGGGTGTAAATGGACATGACTGTGACATTAAATAATGAACTATATGCTTGATGAAAATGAGTTAAGATAAATATTATTTTCTTTTATTTTAATGTTTTGCTATTGTGATTATTTTTTATGCTTAGAAAAAATATAACCATCCATAGGGGTTGATTTAGCACTATGATTATCGATAAATTTTCTTGTAGAATAATTTACCTTTTTTCTAGATGTTTATCTAGATTTTGCCAAAAAAACAAAACGAAAATTAAAACTAATGTAAAATCATAAAAATTCTTGAAACAAAAAAATTATGCTTTTGGCGGATATTGTATTAAAAAAGGTAAAAAATAAATAATATCCCGAGCAAATAGTTTTTTTTTAAGACATTTGTTTTTTCTTCTTCCTTTTTGCATATAGAAACATTCTGTTAAAGGTGGTCAAATATTTAAAATGCAGTAATAATATCCATTAAATGTATTTTATTTCGTCCTTTTTATTTTATTTTATTTTATTTTTTATAACAAATATATGTGCTAAAGGTACGTGAAATTAAAGGAGAGAAAAAAACGCACACACAATTTACACTGTGCAATAGTAAGACAAATTTAGAAAAAAACAATTCAAGTTCAACAAAAGAAATGCATAATGAGAAAGAACAACATAAATTAGGCCAATGCCCGGTATGAGTAACAATGATGATAATAATGATAATATGCCTTGACCAGCGGATGGTTCAGTTGACGTTTTGTTTTTTATTATTTTTTTTTTTGTAACAAAACAACATAATTCTTTCAATTGTTAAGAATGTATTTTTTTTGCAAATGATTTATTGTCTGCGTGGTAGAGACAATAAAGTCAATAAATTTTTTTGTTGTCTTTTAAAGAAAAGCAAAAATCAACGAATAGATAATAGATTTTATTATATATTTGTCTATCCATAGCTGTGTCTCCTGTACGTACATTTTGTATAATTTTTTTTTGACAGTGTAAAAATTTATTTAATTTAATTTTACCTGAGTTGCACAAAAAAATTTTTATTTTCGTTTTTTTTCTACAAAAAAAAAAAAAGGAATTTTTTTTTTTGTTCCAAATAAAAAAAAAAAGAAAAATTATTTATTTATTTATTTATTTATGCTAAAAACTATTATGTTTCTTTAGTTTATTTTTTTAATGTTTAATTTTTTTTTTGTAGCAACATTTGTTCTCGTTGAGTATTCAATGCATAAATATTTTTTTTTTCTAAAATTGAAAATACTGTGTCATTGCTGTTATTCATCAGTATTTATTGGCATTTTTATTATTTTTTGTTATTAATAATAATAAAAATAAATGATCACGATCATCAACAAAAACTATGTCTGTATAGCTAAAATAGGGCGCGTAGGTGAGAGAAAAGGTGTACATGACAAATGTGTTTAACAATTGAATCAAAGTGAAACGAAAAAAAAATAAATAAAAGGATCTTTATATGCGACTAAACTGCTTCTGTGACAGTAAATTCATAAAAATTATATTTATCGATTATTACTGAATATTTTTTTTATGAAGACAAAAAATAAAGGCAAAAAAAATTGAGCATAAAATGACAAAAAATATAGAAGATCTGCCACCTCGATAAATTATTATATTTTCAGTCCAATCTTAAACATAAATTTTTAGCATAAAATTTGATATTTTATATTATGGTTTGCTTGTTAAATATTCTGAACAATGGAATTCTTTTACCTTAACAAAAAAAAAAAAAAAACGAAGAAAACTAATTCACCTAGATAACAATCAAATTTAGAAAATAGGCGACAACTATGAAACAACGAAAAAAGCATAAAGTTGAATAAAGAAAAGAAAAAATGTAAAAAAATCCTAACAACAAGTTAAAGGAAATGATAAGACAAAAAAATAAAATAAAACTAAAACACAACACGAAGAAAAATCTCATTAACAAAAAGGTTAATAAAAAAAACAAAAATAATTAATTATTTAAAAAGAAAAATAGAAGAAAATTACTTTCATATTTTTTTTTTTTTGAAATTAAAAATTAAATAATTTATTACATAAAACATAAAAACATGAAAAATAGAATATTATGTTTACATTTTTGATTGAATTATGTTTAACCAAATATTTATTTTATTATTTAATTTAAAGGTAAAAAAAAAATATGAAATAATTTAATAGCGCGGCGTCGTCGCCCACACTGACATTTTCGATTAAAACCGCATTTACCAATTTTTCATTTTGTTTTTCTTGATAAAAATGTGTAAATAAATTATTATTATTAATAATACTACAAGGGTGCAACAAAGAAATTGTGGTGGTTTATTTGGAGACTCGAGACATTCATCAAATATTCCATATTTATAAATAATAATAAAAAAGGTCAGCTAGTCCAGTTGGTGGTTTTATGTAGTAAATACGGTGTAATACCGAGTGAATTATTAATAAAATATTTTTTTATTAATATATTATGGGTTGTTTTCCAGTTATTATTATTTTCATTATAATTAAATTTATAAATAAGAAATTAATTTAAAAAAAAACAAAAATAATCATAAATTGGATTTTTCTTGGACGATTATTTTAATCATAAATGATTAAAGTATTTTTTTTTTCTGAATCAAAACATAATAAAAATTAATACAAAAAGAAAAAAAAAAACGCATACATCTGGAATGGCTATGATGTGAGGCAGGTGGTGTACGCAGAAGCATCTCCTTAGTTAATGAATTATTATTATCCTCATGACTGCTACCTTGCCACGATCGGACTTTCGACAGGACCATCATTAGTCTGAATGTTTATATCCAACTATGTGGATTATAATAATTCTTGTTTTTATTTTTACACCAAAAAATAAACAGCACAAAGTTTATTAATTTAATTTAAATTCTAATTAATTAATTAATTAGCACAAATATTAAAAAAAAACTAATTAAAAATAATCACATCACAATTATAAAAAATAATTTTAATATTTTTTTATTTCTTAAAAAACACTTTTCCTTTTATTTATTTATTTTTTTTTATTTCTTTCTCTTTATTCATTTGCATAAAATTATTGCATATAATTTAGTTAAATTTCACTTTTAAAAATTTAAATAAATAAATAAATTTAATTATTTAATCAATCAAAAAAAAAAAATAATAAATTTAATTAAATTAAATAAATGCAATAAAACTTGTAGTAACGAACATTACACAACAAACATCGGAATTCAAGTGACGCAAACCAGTAAATTTCTTTCTTTTTTTTTTGATTTGATTTGATTTGAATGCAAAAGAAAAACCAACAGAAATGAAATAAATTTTATTTAAATTTATAACTTAACCAACCGACAAAGAGTTAATATTAATAATAATTATAGTGGTGGTAACACAGAACAACTGAAAACTGAATTAAAATTAAAATAAAATAAAAAATGTTTTTCTTTCGTTTTCTTTTTTTAATAATACAAAATAAAAATAATAATAATAATAAAAAAAATTATAATATAATTGAGTGAGTGTGACGGACGCGTCTTAAATCGCTCACCAATTCAATTCGACTGACAAAACGAAAATTTTACTATATATAAAAAATAAATAAATAAACCTATTTCGTTTTGTTTTTCTTTTGATGTTATGTTGCTGTTGCTGATGGTTTTCATGCAACGCGCATCCTATATGTTAACAAAAAAATAAATAAGGAGAAGAAAATGCACTGCCATCAGCATATATAGTCAGCATATCGTAGCAATAGCAATGGAAAGCAGGGCGGTACATTTTATTATATATAAATATATATATAGTTTTAAATTTGTATTTAACAAAATTTTAAAGGTTATTCCATTAAAGAGGAGAAATCGTGATATGGAACGTAAAAAAAGCTAAGGAGTAAAGTTAAAAAATGAACAAAACGAGAAATTTAAAAAATGAAAAAAATTCTCTATACTCTGTATATGTATATATATTTTAATGCCATCTACTATAAAACAGCCCTTACATTTTTGTTGTATATGAAAATAAGGGTGACTGTACCGTAAATAACGTGTGGAATATAAGAAATGTAAATCTTTATAGTATATGTGTGTGTCTACTGGCTACAAATATATTAGAATAAAAGGAACCGAAGAACAAAAAAAATGTGGTGGGTGAGAGATTTTATGGTTTTATATAAAAAAGGATATATTTTCTTTTTATTTGGTATTTTATATCTTTAAAAATATTCAAAAAAAAAAACATATTTGTGGAAGGGATGTATATCTATTTAATCGAGGTAGGGAATAAAAATGAAATTTAAATCTGTACCCCTGAATATGTGGGGGCTTAGAGCTACTTTGAATTTGAATTGAATAAATATTTTTATTGGGTTATAGATGGGATGTTTTCCATTTTTTATCATTTTTTATATTTTAACTCTACGAAGAGAACACATTGTCTACAGTATTTTCCAGAGATAGAGAGAGGAAACATAATCACATCAACATACATAAAAAAAATATGAAATTTTTTGATAAAAAGAAAAAAAAAATAAAATATATATTTATTGTGTGACTCGACGCGATGTTATAATAAAATAATGAAAAGAAGAAAAGCGTTTTTATATTTTTCTTTATGATTTTTCTTTAACATCATATCACATCATTGAGTAGGCGTGGCTTAAATTATATTATCGTATTATGTATATTTTTTTTTCTGCTTTTTATGTATAATTTTGTTTATATTTTATGCTTTTCATAGAGCCCAGCTCCAACATTTGGATATGTGTACAATTTTTCTTAACACAATGTGAGGATGATGATCAGTAACAAAAATATGTATATGTTTTTACTCTTAATTTGTTGCGTCGCGTCACCTTTATTAATTAATTTTATTTTTTATTTGCAAACAAAATTAATGACTTATTAAAGCAAAATAGAATGAAGAAGAGGATTTAAAATGACCTGTGTACCCCGGCCTAATAATAATAACAATAATAATGAAAATAAACTGGGCAATAGAAATCACCCTATGTGCTTTTGTAGTTTAGTTTAGTTTAGTTTAGTTTTTTTTTTAATTCTATTGTCCTTTTATCCACCTGCACAAATTTTGCATGACCTCAATCTCTTTTATTTAATTTAATTTTTTTACTTGCTTGCATCACTTTGCAATAATTTTTTTCTTCTGTTCTTTCTTTTTTTTTTTTAAAGGAATAAATAGAAACTCCCAAACCATACATCATTTATTGAATTTTAAAGTTTACAAAAAAAAACCATAGAATTTTCTGCATTGATTTCTAGTTTTTTTTTTCCACTTTATTGTGTATTTATCGTGAGAATATTTTTTTTTTTATTTCTTCATTTTTTTTAGCCTTTTATGTAATTTTAACTAAACTGAATTATCACAGATTTTCTATGCACAATAACTCTGTCTCCTTTTAATGCATTCAAAACAAAATAATTTATTTATTGAAACGTATAAAATTGCAAAAAAAAAACTGCATTTTTCCCTAAAAACAAATTTTGTTTAAAAAAAATTATTTTACCCCTCGTTAATAGTTTTTTTATTTTTTGCGTATTAAAAAAAAAAAATTGAAAAGATTTTTCTTATTTTGCGCGTAAAAATCGAACAATTACGCAATTGAGAAACATAAATAACTAAAGAATAATCAAAAATTTATTTATTATTTTTCTCAGATGGAATTTTAAAGTTTTTTTTTCATATTTTTGGAATTTATAAAAAAATGTTTTAAACGTAAAATAGTGGCGGCAGACTGTTGTTGCTGTTGTTGTTCTATTCATCTACCTGCATTTTTATATCTTTTCAGCATAAATGTTCGTTTTTTAAGGTTTTTTTTTTTCGATTTTTCTGTTAAAAAATAATAATTTTATTAGTTAAAACCGACCAAAAAGGGCGAATGAGCGGATTTAATGCATTTTTTCAGTTAAATCTTGGGTTATGATGTTGTCAGTAGAAATGATTTTTTAAAGGAAAAATAACGTTTTTTTCTCCCTTTTTTCGTGTTAATTAAAATTTGCAATAATTTGTGACATTTTTTGGGTAGAAAATTGCAAGTAAATCAACAAACAATTGGTGTGAATTTGATTTTTTAATAATTTTATTATTTTTTTTGCACTTTAATAACATTTTTTTTTTTTTGCTAAATTTCGTAACACAACATTGAAAGGTAATTTATGTAACTTTTAAAAAAATTTAAAAAAAAATCATAAATAATAGCAATCAGCGGGCAATGTGCATGTTATTTAAAAGATAAATAACAATAATTATATTCAAATTACTTGTGGCAGGCAAGCGCAAGCAGGCAAGCGCAAGCAGGCAAGCAGGCAGTCAGTATATTGCTGTTTTTATATTTATTTGCTCTTCTCGTTTGGTCGTTTTGCCTTATTATAGCATTTATTTTTTATTATTACAAAATCGTTAAAGTAATTTTTTACAATGTTGTGGCAACTTAAAAAAAATATAAATAAATTAACAAAAAATGGTAAAAAACTTAATAAACCAACGTTAACGTTAGAAGGTCAACGAAATAATAATAAAAAAAATATTTATAACCAAAATTTCCATTTAAAAAGTCACATTTAAATGACAATTACGTAATGTAAAGAATTATTTAATTTTTATTATTTGATATGCACAAAGGGTGACAATTTTTTTCATACAGCTACCTACCATAAAGAATGCTAAGAATATTATTTTTTTTTTAGTGGTAACAATTAAGGCAGTAGTAACCAGCTAAAGGCAAAACAATTAACAAATAAAACTCTTCGCTATTGACTGTTTTTTTCTTTAAGCGCAAAAAGAAAAACCTTTAAAAAAACTAAAGGATAATGACTAAAAAGTTATTATGTAATTGCCCCGTTGTGTAAAATGTTAAGCAAAAAAACGAGTAATAGGAAAAAGAAAGAAAGAAGTAATTTGCAAATATTATTTTTAATAAAAAGAAATTGGTGGGCGGTGGTGAAGTGGTAAGTTAAAGAAATTTTTAAAAAAAAATATTTTTATTTAATAATTTATGAGTTTTAAGTGAAATGCATTTTAGTTTTAACAAAAAAAAAAAAAAAAAAGGATTTATGACCACCACCAACCAACAACAGAAGAAATTAAATGGTTAAAAAACATAAAAAAGTCACAATAATCGAAGAAATTCTGGAGAAAGGTTAATTTTTTTTTTTTTATGCTTTTAAAAGAAAAGTAAAATTAAACGGTTGACCATGAGATGTTTTGTTTTTTACTAACAAATAAAATTATAAAAAAGTTAAAATGTACAGCAAAAAGGGTGTAAAAAACTGTTTACTGTTTATTGTGCTACTGTGCTTGACTTCTGTTACATTTGAGTGAAAATTTGAGTGATTTTTGTTGATCACTCAATTTTTTTCTTGTGATTTTCACTGCAATTTACTTGGTTTTTTGATTTTTCTTTTTATTTTCTTTATTTGTATGACATTTAAGTGTATTTCATTGAACAAACAAAATAATAACAAATCGGTTGAACTTTTGTATTAATGTTATTTCACCAACTAAACCAGACACGCAATAATTATATTGTCTTTCTTAAAATTATTTGTTGACTACGTGTGTACGACGATCGATTGCAAACACACACAAAAAAAGAAGAAGAAGAAGAAGAATTTCACTAATAGACTTGAAATAAAAATGATACATAAGAGTTGCGAATATTCTATTATAGAGAAAGACAGTAGACCCCTCTTTCTATATCGAATTAATATTGTTATTTTCTTATTTCAGCTGGTAAATACGATTGTGTTTAGTTATAAATCACTATGAATTCGTTTTAATCGTTATAAACGAACAAAAAGAAAAAGTAAAAAGGAATTAAATTAAATGCGTTGTTGTATTTGCTGCTGTATATAAGTGTTGTATTTGTGGGTGAGTAAAAAACTAGTGCAAAGAAATATCAAAAAGATTTTTCTATTTTTATTGAAAAAGATGAAAAGAATGAAAAAATAAGAAAAATCGAAGAAAAAAAAACAAAATTATCTCTCCATTTGCTATAATTCTATTCTTTCTTTTGATTTTCTCTTAAGTGTTTGACTATAATAGACGAAAATTGTCATAATTTGATTGATGTGGACATTTTCTTTCTATTTTTATTCTTATTCTATTTCTACCTTTGCTTATGTTTTTCTTTAACCGAAAGTAAAAGTACTTTAATTTTTTTTTGTTGTTTAAAGAACTAAATAATAACATTTAATAAATTAATTAATTGAATATAAATCAGTTATCAGTGATCATATAGTTAATAGAATAAAATAGTATTGTCTGTCATAAACATAAGAGAAATAAAAATCGTCACTTTTGTCTCTTTATAGTTTATTGACTTTATTTATTTGCGTTTTTCTGTTTTTTTTTTCTATTCATTCATAGAATAATATATATATATATAAGAAAAACTTATCAATGTCTTACATTAACTAATACAATAATAACAAAAACAACAAAATATGTTAGAAATCGATCACATTAATCGGTAAGCCTACAATGTGAACACCATCGCCAGTGTTAATTGAATGGAATTGAGAGAAATTTGAAATAAATATACAAATTAGAGAGTTATATATCGAAGACTGAGATTATTTCTATTTAATAAAAAAACGAATCGAAATGTATTTATTGATTTGTGTATCGAGTCAATGTATTTATAAAATGGGGGAGGAATTAATTAATTTTCTATATCTAACATTAAAATCGCTATACATACATATGTTGTCTACAATTCTCTTTTATTTATTCGTGAAACGTTTATCGTTTGTGGCTTCCTCATAAGTTTTTCTCGTTTAATTATTATACAGAAAAAATAACTCTAATAAATGTTGAATTTAAATGACAAAATTATTAATGTTTAACGGATTTAATATAAATTCTTTTACTTTTTAAATAGTTAAAATAATTTTTATTACAATATAATATTATTATTATCTGAAGTGCAGCTTGGTTGTAGACGTCTATTACCTTATAGTATTGTTTAGACTTTATGTAAAATAATAATAAATTTATCTTCTGTTGAAATAATATTCGTTATTTATTTCTAGGGTGAATTTTTCATATATTTTTATTAAAATTACATCTTTTGTTGGTTGCAAAAAAAAAAAGAAGCAAAATCTCTGGAACGTGCCACATACGTGCCAGACTACAGAAAAATAAAATAACTTTTCATAATTGTTACTATAGTTAGTTACTAGAAAAATAAAAATCGAAAACAATATGATAATAGAGACATCACAATTGCATTTCATTATGAAAATCTGCTCAGTAAAAACTAATAAAAGGATATTTTTATTTTGTTTTGTGTCTACTATTGCTGTGCAGATGCTCTTCAATGACCCATGGTCAGAGTGTCATACATTTTAATATAACAATTATAATTTTTATTTCTTATTATAAGTATTATTGTTTGTTATAATAAACGTAAATGCGGGGGTGAAAATAAATGGTTTTTTTTTTTTTTTTTATTAAAAATTAACGTTAATGACAAAGGTGTGTTTGATTTTATAGAATAAAATTGCAACCAAAAATATCACCCTTAATAAATTATTATATTTATTTAATGTTGGTCAGTCAAAAAACATTATTTATCTTAAATAAAATAGAAAAATCACATCTAAATAAAAAGTAAATCTAATAAATTGGTATAAATTATATTCAATGTTTATTTCTTATTTAAATAGAATGAAAAAGATAGATCTAAAGTAATTTTTGTATATGTCTAATATAGAAGAAATGTCTTGGTCAATTTTTCTTTTAACTTCAGATTGTTTATAAATATAAAAAAGAAGGAATAGATGAAGAAATTGCCATTCTTATTTTTATGTATACATTACTCAATACCCCATACCTCATACTTACATATATTTATATGCTTATGTATGTACATTTGGTGACTGGTTAGATCTCAATTTACATGTGTCGTTTGTCTTTACTGTCATTGCTATATTATACTTGTACTTTATATATATATATACTTTTCTATATAAATATAAACAAGACGTATATGTAAAGCTTTCAAGTGGCCCTGATATGGCTAATATATAATGAAGAAAAAGAATTTTTTGGCAAAAAAAAAAAACACAGAAAAGATGTAAAAGAAAAATGCGTTTCTGTCATGTGTTATATGACCATACGTCTAGTGGACGCAATGGTAGTAAATTAAACAAAAAATAAGTAAATAAGACTCTAATATGGATTTATATTGTGTTTATAGCGCGCTTATGAGGACAACGTAATATAAAAATAAGAAGAAAATGATTAGGGGTCCATTTGTTTATTGTAGAAAATAGACAATATTGGGCGCGGTCGTTTTCTATTTATATTATTATTATTATTTTTATTATTCTGTGACTAAGTGATTTTGTCAACACACTGTGTCTTTAGACATTACATATTACCATAATTTTCATACATTTTAAACAGTATTATTATTAGAGAAAATTAAATAACATTCACCTGTGGATAAAATTCATAAAAAAACATTTATTTAAACAAATTTTTGTCTATTTTAAAATGGAAAATTATTCCATTATCATAAAATTATCATCGATCTCATTTATATGCGTTTTTATATTGTAAAACAGTCGACCTATTTTTGACCTTTGTCCTCCTATCCTCCTATGCCTTTGTCGTTTTTCTGTTCTTTTTTTACATTAACTTGGGCCAAAATACTCGATTAACATTTATATGCGAATTTAGTAAAACGATATATATATTTTCAGGGCTCATCTAATAAAATTCACAACAAACACACTAAGCATTTCTTTTTTTTTTGGTGCTTAGAATAAACAGCCACCGGAAATAGCCTCTTTTTTGTTGTTGTATCCCTTTTTACATATAAAATAGGTAAACATACTAAACAAAACAATTCAACCCGCGCTCATTTTTTTAACCATCGCGTTCCTCTGTACTATTTTTTTTTTTTCAAGATAATATAAGGGATGAAAAGAATATAATAAGAAAAAAATAAAGAAAATTTCGAATTCAACATAAGCTTTTTCAATTTCCGTTTGCTCTGTATTTATTTTCTTATTCTTGTTTCGACCGCAGCATATATACACACATACACCACACACTTTCTTTAACAATTTCTCATGCCAAATAGGCGAAAGTAAAAAAAAAATGAACAAATTTAATGCGATGCAAAGAAATAAGAGCAAAAAAAAAAATATATATAACGCACAAGGGTTAATATCAAATCAAGCGAAGCAAAAACGAAACACAATTTTCAGGAGGTCAAACACAGGCCACCCCTTAACCAATTTAAATTTAAATGCAGATTTTTAAGTGAAGAAGAATTTACTTCCCTAGTTTGAGAAATTATTTTCTGAAGTGTATTTGGTTTGGTGAAAAAAAAGACGGTTTTTGGCATACTTAAAGTTACATAAAAGGCCAGCGATGTGGTTATTTTTTGTGTTTAGTAATGGATAAAGAATATATGTTGATTACAGGTGAAATTATCAGAATTTTCTTCGGACTCTTCCTTTATTTCTTTACTTAAATATCGATCTAAATTGAAGATATTTATTTAAACTAATGAAAGAAAATTTTCCTTTTTAAAATACCATCAAATTTGTTAAGAACAACAATATACAATTGTATCCTTTGATCATTTCGTATTCAGAGAATATATTTGAATTTATTTAAAATAAATTGATTTTGTGGGATCACAGAGAATAAAATGTTTGTCATATGAAGAAAATTTAAATTTCTTGATTTAAACTCATCTATTTATTTTAAACAATTTCGCTATTATTATAGAAAAATAAATAAATGTTTTATGTATGTATTTGAAGGACGAAAAGAATGTGCTTTTTTCTTTTTAAAATTTTTAATATTTCTTACTTACTTGATGATATTTGTTTAGGCGATTTTATGCATTCCGAACACAATTTCTGTGTAAGAATATTTACTGTTTGATTACCCCAAATGTACAATACAATAAATTCATTTGTATAAATACATCGTTTTTTTTTGTTATTTTCATTTAATTCAAATTCTTGTAGGGGTTGTTTATTTTATAAAAGTGAAATAAAAAAAAAAAATTGAATAAAGATCTTGAAATTCCTCCCATCGGCTTTTAATCTTTCAATTTTTGAATTGATAGGCAGCAGGTTTCTTTTGCTGTTGTACTTTCACCTCGTTGACCCTAGCTCACTGATTTACGTTATTTTTTTATTTGAACTTTTTTACAAATAGACAAGAAGGGTTAGTTTAGTTCAATTGAATTTCCATTTCTTCACTAGAAATATGTGTGGTATGTCTCTATGTAACTTAACTCCTTCTTATTTAGTTCAATATACGAATACCCGACACTGGTTGTTTAGAAACATTTTTATTTATTATTTTATTTTTTCTATTAAAGTTGTTGACCCGCATGTTTATGTATAAATAAGTATTTATAGATATGTCAACAAATAAAAGCCTTTTAGGGGTTTTATTTCATCCCCAGAGATAAACTGATGATGTTTATACAGCGTTGTAAACAATGAGAACTGCGTCACCTTAAAATGTGGTGGCTGCGATATAACTTCTTTATTATTATTATTTTTTTTGTACCATTTTCATGTGTATAAACTAAGCACATACTGTGCCGGACAAAATAGTTTTAATTCGCGCAAAAAAACAAAACATATAAAATGTAGAAAAACAAACGTATATAAGGGTAATATAATATAAAAGTTGAGCCTGTTCAGTGTTTGTCCTTCAACTCGTTTTATTATTATTATTATGTTTTTGTTTTGTAATTTCATGTACAAATGGTATAGGGTTGTTTCTTATATGCTTGTACCACACAACATCGCCGTATAACATAGAACATAAATAGAAATTTCTTTACACTTTACCATAATGTTAAAAAATAAAAACTTTTATACGATTTAAACAGACATCCCGGTAGTTTTAATTTCAATGTAATAAATAAATAAATAAATAAAAATTGTCATGATTAAAACAAGGGCGAATAAAAGTAGTTTTTCTATTTTATTTCGCAAACAAAAAGTTTTATTCTTTGCAGTTTTTTTACTTCTTATTACAAAAAGCATTTTCACAAAATCAAGGTGATAAATCGAGTAAATAGTGAATAGAAATTCATTAATGTTTTTGTTTTAATTTTGACATTTGAATAGCAAATGGTGATCGCGTTTTTCCCCTATTTTACATAGTTTTTAATTCAATCACTCCCATTTTATTTATTTACCAGCAAATAGGCTCATACTGGATGGCTTTCATTGTATTAATAAAAATTAAAGATAAAAGAAATCAAAGAGAAAATTTTATTTTAAAATTAAAGGAAAAAATAAAAAAAATCATTCTTATCGTTTTCCACAACAATCGAGGGTATATATTTCGCCAGCGCAAAAAGAAGAAAAAACAACCAGCGACAAAAGGGTGATTAAATTTTAGATTAAAAAAAGGAGAAAAATTTAATCCTATTAAGCTATTGGCCTCCTTTTTGGACACCATTTTGAAATTAATGTTGCGCCTAGTATATGTAAATAACTTTCTAAAATACAATAAGAAAGGGGTTGCTTATACTATTGTTAAAAACCTTTAACTGGGTTACTTTGTTCATTATCTTATTAATCTTAAATGAAGAAGGGTTTTCTTTGCCATCATTTTGCTTTTGATTTCTTATCGCACATGTTATTAACTGCGTATAATAGACGCGTTAATGTTTCACTGATCGGATACCCAACCAAGAATTGATTTTAATTTATTTATTTGATTGTATTGTTATTGATTAATAAAGAAAAGAAAAAACAAAGATATGAATCAACTAGAAAGCAAATCAAATTAAATGACACATTATTGTGTTGACATAATGTTACTTGCAAAATAAATATATATATTTTAAACAATTCACCCTTAACAATACTCCACAATTTCACCACCTTCTTTAGTTTTATATTCTTGCTAACCATGTTTTCTTCTGTTAAAAGTAGAACATTTATTGTTCATGTTCTTTATGTTGTAATCATGCTGTCATCTATGCGCCCATCACCACGGACTAACCAGATTGAGTATTTTCTATTTTGTCCACTCGTAAATGATTACCGGGGGGGTCACCTCGATATGACACGCGACGCAAATCTTTTAAAATGTTTTTCATTTGGCGACATATTGCAATGACATTATTTTCGACTGTATACGACACAGAAGGGCATTCGTTTGATTTAAAAAAGGATAAATACAATTTTTATTATTTTATTTTCTCTTGTTGATGGGGTGCGGGGATTGGTTTTTGAGTGGTTTTGGTGGAAGGCATCTGCTTTATGTCTAAATTTTCTTCTTTTATTTTTTTTTTTTTGCTATTTTTAAAAAGGGTCAACTTTGACCCTCTTTAGGATCAAGTAGTTTAGAATTTTTCAAGAGTTTTGTGCAAAAAATCATAAAATGCTGGTGCCGAGTGTAAAGAACTTTAAACATCCCATTGATGAAGTGACAACGAAGTTGTTAAATTTTCAAATAGCTTTACATTGTAAGTGGTATACAACAACATAGCATAAATACATATAGAAACTAGCTGATTATGTTGTAAATGTGTTTAAATAAATTTATAAGAATCTTTGCATTAAATTAAATAGTTTTATCCCTTTTTTTTTGCGTAGAAAAATAAATAAATAAAGTTTAAAAAAGTTTAATCATTGAATGTTTAATAGAGTAACGACACAGGATTTAACTTAAAATATCTTAAATAATAGAAACAATTGGTTGTCAATTGTCTATATGCAGACCATTTTCAATACCATATGTGTTGGCTAAAGTTTTATCACACGTATTACACCAATGAATATAATGAATAAGATGTTAAACTGAGATTTCTTTACGACACTATTTGAGTGGTTTTAAATAATTTAAATCGTAGAAAAAAAAAACGAGAACAGAAAAGCTTCACTCACCTGGTGATTTTATTCTCATCTTAACATCAGCATGATCGTTGAATGATAACCGTTCGCCAGATCGTCTTAATATTAATTCACCTCGTGCACTTAATTCATGGTCCATTGGTTCGTTGTTATTAAAACATTTTTGACGTTCCGCTGCTGCCATTACCGCCGCTAATTGTTGTTGCTGTTGTTCGGTAATTAAACGATCACGTTTTGCATATTGTGACGCTAATAAATTACGTTCGCGTTCATTTGCTGACGCAGCAATTGTTGTAATTAGGGCAGGCGGTGATTTTGACGGAATTGTTATTGCTGCTGTTGTCGTTGGCATCGAATTATTTCTATAAATTTCACGTTTTATATTAGCACTTTCATTAGTTTTACTCCCCACTGGACTCGTATAAAGCGATGAACTATTTACACCACTATCAATTGCACTATTATTGTTATTATTATTTAGTTGACTGTTTGTTATACTTAATGGTGTGGGTGTTGCGGTGGGACTACGTCGTGACGATGGTGAGGTTGGTGTAGTTGGCGTTACTGCAGCAGTTGTTTCCGCTGTTGTTGTGTTTGTTGGTAGTGAAAATGCTAATTGATGAGGCCAATGCATCTCAAGATTAGGCCAATTCTTACCTGAAAGAATAAGAAAAAAAAAATTAATGAGATTTAAATGCAATCATGCGCGCACAAGTATCTCTTATTAGCCAGGCCATCATTCAATTTCGAATTTAATAAGATAAATGTGATAAAAAGCGTTAAAAAAATCTTCCCTTGTAAAACTTTTCAATCAACCATCAATAAAAGGACCAGAAATTGGTAAAAAAATAATTCTAAATTGAAAAATATAAAACTAAAATATTGGTAAATAGGGCCTCTGGTGATATTTAAGGTTTTAGCTTTCTTGTGGCTCGTATTACAACAGAAAAATCTACTTGACACCAAATTAAATGATTGTTATAAGGCATTTAATAGTCTCATCCCTTAATATAATGTTGTTGTGTCAACATAGCTTTATAATAATAATAATAATAAAAAATAGAAAACATAACGAAACACAAAGTGTTATGTGCGAACACGTATTATTCAATTTAAAGATGAATGTTTGAATAAGTTTAAAAATAACATAAGAGTATAGCCGATCAGCTGTGCTATTAGACAAATCGTTGACCAACGAAATAAAGTAAGAAAAAAGTAAAAAAAAAACAAATACGAGGAAGAAGAAGTTCATCCACCCTTAATTTAATATTTATTTTTCTTTATTATTATTATTAAGCCACCCCATTTTCATACAAGCTAAGCTTAGCTTATCTTATTTTATCTTATCGCTGTCGACTGAATTTTTGAACCAGCTATGGCTTTGCTGTCGTGGACAGATATTCTTAAGTAGAATTATACTTGGATATACAATTTGCTTCTATAATATTTTTTTTTTCTTATTTTAAAGAAAGAAAAATCAAAATTTATTTAACTAAAATCTTTATACGAAAATCGATTTAACGTAAATAAAAGATTGAAGAAATATTTAGCAAAGAAAAGCAGCAGTAAGAATTAAATTCAAATATCAATAGTAAGAAAAATAAAAATAATATCAAAAAAGAAGACAAATTTAAAGTAAATCAGTGTATTTATTCTACATTAAAATTTAATAAGATAAAGAAATATATATATATATGGTCATTGACTTCTTATTAGCATAACAATGGTAAGAATGTTTACCATCCACCATTAAACCATTTACCTTTGCTTTTCTTTTTGGTTTGTGCTTGTTGGAATTTTTTTTTTGCTTATATAGCATCTATGTACATACTTTGTAAATATAAAATCAATTTGGTATGAGGTAGTTGTTATGTTTCGTGAGAGCGAGAGATTTACCGGGTGGTTGAAGCAGCGCATGCTTTTTCCTACCTAAACTCTAGAATATATAATAACTCGCGGCTATTCATTTCATATAATATTCTAACGATCGATTTTACTATATACAGTTTTATATACAGAAAAATAATAATAATAATATAAAAATAAATAAACACAAACACATCATATATGTATTTAGATACGAAATTATATATGAAATAAACAAACTAAGCTATAATCATCAAGTATATATATACAGAGAACTAAGACACAGTGTAATAACCTCATGTATAATGTAACTGCCACCCACCCTATCTAAATATTATTATTGTTAATTTAACAATATATAAATGAAGAACAATAAAATAACATAACGATAAAGAATAATGAAAATTATTAATACTTGTTAACACCTAAACACCTATAATCAATAATTTTAAAGTAATTATTCTAAACACCATTTTGATTTGTAATTAAAATTGTGTTTTCTCATTTAAAAAATGAAATTTAAATAAATCACAACCCTTGATTCTTTTCTTTATATAAAAAAATATAAAAAACTAAATATCATTGGTTATAAGAGTCGCGCACAATCGGTTTTTTGCATGCCATTGAAACGCGACTAGTTCATAAAAAAATGTTAAAAAATTCACACGTGCCCATATCAAAAAAATAAAAAATTCAATATGATTGGCTCCGTTATATAATCCAATCATATAGCATGATTTTTTCTTTACACTAAAAAAGAAAAAGGGAAATCATAAAGGGAAAACAGAAAAAGGTTTAATATATAAAAAAAAAAAATAATTCCGTTAAAATATTAAAGAATTTCTTTTTGTTTTTTTTTTTATTATTATTTATTAAATATTTATTTTGGCAGAATAAATGCAGAATTTAATAAAATTGAAAATAAACAATTTCTCTAAACTAAATACACAGCAGAAGACGAAGAAGAAGAAGAAGAACGTTTAAGAAAATAGAAAAATTGAAATGGAAAAACGAAACTAAATAAAAAGAATAGAAAATTGATTGAAAATATAAAAATGAAAATTATTAAAGTAAATAATCAAAATAACGAAAAATTATTTGTTATTCTATTTTATCGTAAATATTTGATTTGTCGTCGTTGTAGAGTCGTCATCGTCATCATCATCAGCATCATTGTCGTCATTTTTAATGTTCGCCTTTTAGTATTGTAGTAGCTCAGATATTTGGTTTTTCAATTTGATTTCAACCATTTAGAGTGGTTCATTTCATCTTATATATATTTTCTTGTATTGTTTTCATAAACTATTAAATTATATAAGTAAAAAAATTTATCTTATTAAATTGTTTTCTGCTACTTTTAAATGTAAATAAACGATGTCAATAGTACGTTTATTGTATTAGAAAAATAAAGAAAAAATATGTCTTGAATGTGTTAAGGACCATCGAGTGTACAATTTAAGCGTATTTTTTGCTATTTCAATTCATCAATTGAAGTGTAATAGAACGAAAAGACGTTTTCCGTTGATAAAATTGCGAAACAATTTTTCGCCAACAAAAGGAAAAATAAAAATAGAAAAATCAACGGAAAAATGATAGAAATAAACGTTTTTCTTTGTTTTATCACTAACGTTTGTGGCATATACCTGCTCTTGTTTACATTATGAATTATTTTCACCATTAAATTGCATCAAACATCTTTAAAAAAGCGAAAAAAATATTTATAATAAGATAAAGGTGAATAAAGTGAAACGCGTGTGTTTACCTCGTGCGCGTTTGCCAAATGTTGAAATAATTTTTTTTTCTTCATTTTTTATTGTCGTTTTGCTATATTTTATTTGTTTTTATTTTCGAGGCTGATACTTTCATAACAACGGTTTGTTGTGTAACTTTTCTAAGGGATGTTATTTTATCGAATTATTATATAAAACGGATATAATAAAAATGTTCTGTTCTGTTATGTTTTACAAATGTTTAATGATGAAACTACACCCTTCCATTCAGTTAACCTTTTTTTTTTTTCTTCTCTGGTTCTTATTTTTATGACAAAGTTTTAAACAATTCGTAAATCACGAGCCAATACATATTACTCAAATAAACATACGGTAGGTATGCCAAAAAATGTAAAAAAAAAAAACATAACCAGTAAGAGTGAATTTAGACAGGGGGTTGTATTATTTTTGCTATCTAATTTCTATTACCAACAAAAAACAACAAATCTAGATAAAGAAATTCAGCAAATACCAGGTGGATATAATATTTTTTTTAAGTTTTATTTCAATAAACAAAAAAATAAAAACGATTTTTAAACAAATTAATTATGTAAAACTGTGCGCGTAATAATGCTAAGTATTAAGACGGTTTCTCTTGCAGAAAATTCGATGTTAATAATTTTTTTATTAAACAAAATAAACATTTAAACTAAATTTTATGAATAATTTTAATTAAAATAATTAGAATTACGTAATTAATATTAACAAACATTAAGTAAACAAATGATTAAATTATAAAAACACAGAAAATATAAGCGAAAATGAGGTGTTTTTATTTAATTAGGACTAGCCATATATATTTATGATGTGTATAATTTAAACCAATTACATATAATTAAACGCCCTCCGGTTTTACTTCTTTTTTTCTAACATTTATTATTACTATCTGTTAATTATATAAAATTAACAAATATTTACATTAATTGTATAATTTTAGTGTTTTTATGCAAATTATGCGTTGTTGTTTTTTTGGTTTAGTTATTTGTCTGCTTAAAATGCAGCAAAAAATCAGAGTATTTTTTATTAAAACGTATCGTATCGGTTTTTATTTTTTTCTTATAGAAAAGGTAAACGTATAGCAATGGTAAAGGTAACAAATGCAACAAAAGAACAATAAATAAACACGCACAGTGAATGTTGATGTTTTTATTTTACTAAATTTAGTAAATTTTTATACGATTTTAGGAAAACATCTGCTGCAGTTTTATTGCTATTACTAATACTAATCAACTAATAGCGAGAAAAATATTTATTTTTTACGTTTCTACCACCTACAATTATAAATCTAGGTTATAAAAAAATTCTAAATGATGAAAGGATACCAGAGAATTTCCCTTTTCTTTTCTATTAATCTTAATAATTAACAAAGTTGCCAGTTTTTGATAACTTATTTTTACGTTTTAAAATTTAATCCGAAATAGATTTAGTTATTTTTTTCGTTTAATCCAAATTTTTTGTATAAAATTGCGCAATAATAATAATTTTATTTTATAAACGAAACATTAATCCTTTGCTTTATATTTCCTTTTGTATGATATTTTTTTTTTTGGATGTTTTATGGTAAAAAGATTAAATTTCTTGAAAAAAACCTTTCTTATAAAATTCCTAGACAAAGTAGTTTTTTCTTCGTTTTTTTTTTGTTAAATACATTAATTTGCTGATTTTTTTTTATTCTTATAATAGCAAAGCCTTTTTTCAATTCGATAAGCCTACACAGCGTGAAGAAAGAGTTTTTTTCTTGTTTTTTCATTTTGGTTTAAGAAAAAACTATCAAAAGAGACGGCAAAAGGAGGATCAAATAATCGAAATATGCAATTATTAATCAATATGTGAATAGATCGATGGAACATATGCACTTCCTTCTTTATTTATTTGTTTTCGCTTTATTTTTAATAACATAAATTACGTTTTATTATTATTATTACGGCTAGGATGCTAAACAAGTAAAGAAATAAAGAACAACAGAAAAAACCCTTTCAATTTCATTGGTTTAAGAAAACGAAACAAATTTAACCACGCGACAGAAGTTCGATGTTTGTCTATCGAATGGGTTATGCCATTAGGTAAAAAAAATAGGAATAATAAAAACGTTAACGGTTTCAAAAATTAATATAAAAATTTATAAAGATATGGCACCCTTAGCGCACACACAATACTGGTTAACCCTTTCGCTTTTTATTTTCTTAGTTTTCTAATCTTTTCTATTTTTTTTTAGCACAAAGACGACACAATAAGAATTCAAAGTGTATTAATGAAAATGAAAACCATTTATTAAGTATTTAACAGAAGAAGGAACAGAAATAAGGGATTCTGTAATAAAAGGGTGACGCGTGTCACATTAGCACGTGATCAAGTCGCGATAATAATTCGAAATCTTTAAATTTTTCTAATGACATTAGCTAGAGGTAAAAACGGTTTTTAGATTTGTCACCACGATTATTTTATAATTTAATGACAACATTAAGTAGTAATTTTGATTAATCAACAGTTTATTATCAACATTTTTATTTATTTAATTATCGCGTTTATAACTTTATATATTTCTAGTTGGCAGGAAATGCTTACGATTTTGCAAAACTCTACTAATTAATTATAATTTTAAATAAATTAAAATTAATAATTAAATAAAAGAAAAAGAAAAAACAAACAACAACATCAACGGGCTAATCAAATGAAGATATTCACTTTACGCATTGCAATTTTTATTACCGAGAAAATCATAAATTTTTTTTTTTTATTTTTAATGTTGCCCGCATTTTTTTTTTTTTTTTTAATTACATAAAAAGTATTCTCTTTTTATTTATTTTTTTTCTTAATTAAGTAATAAAAATTAAAACAAAATAAATAAATTAAGATAATCGAAATCAGTTAAAAATTTGCTTACATTTTTTCCTTTGGTTCGTTTTTCATTGTATTATCTTAAGTTATCCAGGTATTATTTAATTAAAAGAAATATAATTCTTTTTATATAAATTGCATTATTAAGTAATTAAATAACAAAAAAAAAAAAATAAATAATAATAATAAAGCCGGTAAATGGACGTTTTAACTAAAAGAAAATGTTATCTATTTATAATTAACTTCTGCACATTGCAATTCCATATTTAAATTAATGCAGTAATTAATTAATGGTTAAAAAAATGGTTTTTATGATAATTGACGGTATACTTGTACAAATAATAATAATAATAATAATAATAATAATATTTTGCAATTTATAATAATGTATTAAAGGCATAAAAATTAAGAAATTAAATCAACAACAGCTGTGTGTATTTGTCATCATTTACTATAATTTATTTCCCACGATATTCAAATTCACCTTATTTATCTAAATTTTATTTTTTATTATTTTTTATTATTATAAATAAAACAGTATTATTGCATTTAATTTGTATTGAAAACAGAAAGAAAAAAGGTAGACACAGTAAACGTAAAGAAAAAATTTGTCTACTTTGAATAGGATAAAATTCTTTGTACCGTTTGATGATCATTATAATTCTCAGTTAAATATAATTTTACCAATATTTAAAAAACTTGTTTTGTTTGGTTAACTACCCTTAAAAATACTAAAGAATAAATTCATCTCTATATGCATATTGTTATGTGGGAATGTTAAATTTCTAAAAAGAAAAAAAAAAAAACAAATTATTTACCTTTTTACCTGTTTAAACAGGCGAGTTTTTTTCTATCTTGTTTTTTTTTGCATTTTACCCTTAATGTTTGTGCATACAATATGCATCTATTAAATCAAATACGAATTGTAAAGGTAAGAAAAGAAGCAATACGAACAAGATGATGATCACTAGCTAGTATTAGGGATCTAGTAGGGTCCATTTATGCAATAAAAAATACCTTTACACTGACCCTAAGATAATTTCGATATTTATTTAGTTTTTTTTTTGCGCTAGTCATATGTCTTTTTTTTTCTACAATTTTGTTGGTTAGTTGTCGTTGTCATCATCATTATTTAGAATTATCGAAATTATACATTTTTTTTTTGTTCCTCAACATTTTAATAGAGCAGAAACTAAAGAAAACTAAAGAAAACGAAGACAAGAAGGAAACAACTAACTAAATCACGATATTAGCTATATACATATATATTTTTTTCTTCACCTAAATAAGTGGAAAAAAAATGCCAAAAGAGAAAAAAAAAAAAAACGGTTTTTTAAGGTAAGATAAAAATAAAAAAATAAGAAAAAAAAACCATAAAAAAATGTTGAGATTTTTTTAACTGAAATTCTCATGAAGTCGTGAAAAGATTTTTATTGTTTGTTAAATAAATTTTTACCCTGTTTTTACTTATTTTCAATAAAAAATAAAAAATAAATTACATTTTTACGCTAAAAAAAAATAATAAATATCTAATTAAAGTTGTATTTGAAGAATTACCTCTTGTCGCTCAGCAAAGTGTTTTCAATTCTTTTCTTTATTTTCTTAAAGTGAAAAATTTCCGTTTTTTCTTTTTTTTTTTTGATTAAATAATTGCATAAAAAAATTGAATAAGAAAATTGCAAAAAAAAAACTAAAAACTAAAAACGTAAATAAAATTTAAAGTAGATAATCCATATTGTATTGTTAAGATTACGTTAAGATCAAAACACATTATTTAACAAGAATAAATATAAATCTTATTTCCCATCAAAAAAATATTTGAAAAAACATTACCCCATTTGTTAAAAAAATGTCACAAAATTGCGTATTTTTTGTGCAAAAAAAAAAGAAAAATGAAGAAAAATACGCAAACAAAGAAAAACTGTAAAAATGAGGTTTTTTCACTAAAAAGTAACAAAAAAAACCGAAGGAAAATAAATAACAAAGTAAACGCGATTATTCTTTTATCAATTATAAGGGAAAGAAATTTAATTTTTACTACATAGTATATAGATGATAACCCTTCAAAATCAATATTTTATGATTCGATACATTTTTTTTTTTGCCAAACAATTCAGCAAACAATAGAAAATTATAGTGATTTTTTTGTATTTTATTTCGGTTTTTATTTAAATTTTTTAACGTTTTTTTACTATTTTAATTTTTTTTTTTTTTTTCGTTGAAAGGTAAACAAACGTTAAACAGGATGCACAATACTGATTGGCTGTGTAACCCTGCTTCGTTAATAAATGGCAAATTTTTGTATGAAAATCAAAACAGTAAAAAAGGGAGGGTAGTTATATATTTTTTATTAAGCTTAAAACGCGATAAAATGTTTAAAAAATGTTATTTTCGCGGCTTTAGAATAATAACGCAAAAAAAAAAAAATGGATTTAACAGAAAATTCCGTACCCTTAATACTTTTTTTAACGTTTTTTTTCCTGTCAAGAAAATAAAATAATTATTTTTTATGTATTTTAACAGATTTTTAACAAGATTTGACATTTTCTTTAAGAGATTATTCTCGTTTAACCAATAAAAATAGCTTAACTGTTAACGGTTTTTTACTTTTAAAAATAATTCATATTCGCTATACAACTTTACAGGAGAATATTATCTGTCTGGTTATTAACGATTATATAAGCAATGAAATTAAGAAACAAAAATCAACCAAAATTATTCTTATTATCGTTATTTATGAGGAAGCAAAAATAAAAATTAATTATTATTTATTTTTCTCTCTGTTTTTGTTTATTATTTTTTTTAATAATAATAATAATAATAATTAATTTCGAGGTTATTCTATGATGCACGAATCATAACCAAAAATATTTAACAATAACCAAATAAATGCGAAAATACAAAAAAAAAATGAATTTTTGCTGTAATTAAAATTATAATGAGATTTAATTATTTCTTTTTATTTCTTCTTCTCAATGATATGTTCTTGTGTTTTTTTTTGCTTTTTGGGTAAAGGATTTGGCTACTTTATTTTTTTTTGCAAATATGATCAAATAAGAAACGAAATTAAAATTTTATTTTTCATTAAATTAAATAAATTTTAGCAAGAAATAATTTGTTATTTCTAAATTTTATTATTTAATTAAACAATAAAATTATTATAAATTATAAATTTATTTGTTGTTTGAATTAATTAATTTAAGACAAAAAAAAATAATTAAATATTCAAATAAAACAGAAAAACACAAGAGATTTTTTTTTTGTTCGTTAATTATTTTTCTTCTATTTTAATGAGGTGTGAATATTTTTTTTGAAGAAAGAAATTAAATTAAATTAAATTAACTAAAAAAAACTATGAACATTTGTAAATAATACAAAAAAATAAAAATATATTTATGAATAAAATTAATTCATTGAAAAAAAAAAATAAAAACTTGTAATGAATGCAAAAACATATAGAAATTAATTAGCGCGTATCACATGAAATAAAAAAAAACATTTCTGTTTAATACTAATAATTTTATTAAATTTAAATTAAATAAATAATAATAAAAAAAAAACGTGTAACGTCTCTATCAGAATGAATATTTATCGAATTTTAATTAATTAATTATTAATTTTAATATCAAGTGCAAAAAATTATTAATTAATTATGCACACGCACTATATTTCGTTAAGAAATTTTAATTAATTAAATTTAATTTTTATTGCTTTGGTTTTTCTAATAAATAATTAATTTATGAATAGTTTAGCTCTGTTTGTGAATTTTATTTAAGGGCCAGGTGCATATAGATCATGTCACTCCAAGTTAAACTAATTTTCATATTGGCGATCCAAAGTAAATTTATTTATTATAATTATTACTCAAATCTCTATTGATTATTGAATTAATATTGATTTATTTAGCGATAATATGTGTAATGTCGGCTTATTATTAGCAAACAAAACTAAAACCAAATAACCGCCAAATGTATTGCATATTTAAAAATAAATAAAAATCTAAATTAAGATCAAGATAAAAAATAATCTTATGTTTTAATCAAATGAGTACTCTGCACATACAATAATTATTATTATTGTCTTTTGTGATTAAAGTAAATACCGCACTAAAACGCACCTGTTTTTCATTTCAATTAAATTGTTTATAAAAAAAATTACTAAATAAAGGTAAAAAGAAAAAAAAAACCGTAAAAACAAAGTAAGTAATCCTTTAATTGAATTAAAGAAATATAAAAAAAAAAAACAGAAAACAAATTAATTAAATAAACTTTATGATGTATTATTTCTTAATTTATTTGCGAAAAAATCTAGACAGAGTAAAATCAAAAGAAAAAAATACAAGACTTAATGTAAGTACAATTTGATAAAAATGAATAAAATCATTAAGAAATCAAAAATAACCATACGTTAGTAGATTATGCGTTGATGCGAAGATAAATTTACATTAATGTAAATAAATAAATAATTCAAAATCATGTAGTATGTCCATCATAAACATACTTCTGCAATTTTATTGTATAAATTGTTGTAATTAAACAAACATTATTCACTTGCTGCAGTAACAAAAAAAACGAATAAAATCATATCTGATGTATTGTTGTTAGTTCGTCTGTTTTTTTTTTGCATCTTAGTCGCGCGCGCTTTAAATTATCTTTCTTATTATTATTTGATTAAAATTAATTACTTTATTTGCAGGGTTTTTGCTGTTGTTGTTGTGTTTTTTACATTTAATTAAAATTAATTTTCATTTTAAATTATTTCGGTATATTATTTGAATGTTTTTCTTATGTTTTTACCTCTCTCTACCCCAATTTATTTAACCAAAAAATAAGAAAAAAACAGAAAAAAAACTGAACAAACGAAAAAAATTAAAGAAGCATTTTTTTTATAAGCTAATGAGAAACATTTAATTAGCATATTAAGACATGAAATATCAATGACTTTGATCATATTAAAAAAATAAATTTAACTGAATTGTTTGCTTATGAATAACAACAGAAATAATTTAAATTTTGTTATTGTTTTTTGCTTGAATAATAAATTAATTTAAATTTAAATTTAAATAAATAAATAAAAAGGTAAAAACAATTAAAAAATATTATTAATTTCTGTATTATTATTATTATTATTTTGTTGAATGAATATTAAAATGAATATAAAACTGCAAAAAAGGTGTAATAATACGAGATGATATTATAAATGGGTTTTCTTATTTCTGTTTTTTTTATTATTATTATTTAAATAAAATAAATATATTATAATATTTGTATTAAGGGGGAAAAAAAATAATAATTTTTAATTAGTCGCTTAATGTCTTAATAAAACATCACGATATACCTGAATAAATTAAAAAAAAAAAAATATTTGTATAAATGAATAATATGTTTAACGAGTAGAAATTATTATTATTTCATTTCATTTCATTTTTTTTACCTTTTTCTTTAATTATAATAACGCGCCCGTGCGAATGTTAATGACATATGATGGGTTTAACATAGTGACGGTTGTTTGTCAGGTGAAATGTGTACATTTTATTTGTCTATTTAACGTTAATCATAATTTTTGTATAATTTAGTTTAAGACGAAAAATTAAAAATGATTTTTATTTGATGAAGATACATTTCACTTGTATCCAGTAGCTGAACAATAATGAACAGGTAGAAACAGGAAATATTGTTATTTTTTTTTTTTTTTCATAATTTAAATAATTATTTTCTTGTTTTATTAATTAACATATATATATATATATATATATTTATTTTTTTATTTATATAATTAAAATAAAAAAATAAATTTTCTTCTTTTTCGTTCTTCGTCTTATTCAGTTGTTGCTGGTGTTTATAAATTATATTAAACATGCATGCGATGATTATTTAAGAAATACAAAAAAAAATAATAATAATTACAAAATTATGAGCAATAATTTTTCGGTTTTTATTTAATTAATTAAATTTTTAATTAATTATGATTAAACTGTGTCTAGTTTACTAAATAATTAACACAACGATAGAACATTATTATTTTGCAAGAGTGAAAAATTCACTTGTAAGTAATGCCTGAGATATAATAACGCTGTGTCGTATGCGACTGTTGTTAGCTAATAACAGCAAGTAGCGCGACCAGTTATAATGACGCTACAAAGTAACGTGATGATTCTACTAATTTCTTCATATTTAAAATTTATTTGACTTAAACCAAAACGATTTAATGCTTCAATTATAAAATATTTATATTTATAATTTAAACTTTATTATTTTCCTTTTTTTTGCAACTATTTGCTAATTATCTTGCATTTATTGCTAAAATTGTATAATGGCTGATGGTTCTATTTATGCTGATGGTGCAGCGATACAAATTCAAAATTTTTAAAACTTGTCGTAGCAAAATTCGCGCCATTATAACTCAATGTTCAAACTTTCATATGCTTAAAAGTGCTACTAACAGCAGTCGCATGCGACAGTCGGTTAAAAAAAAGTTCGCGATCTGCTTATTAATTTGCAAATATAAATATTTTTTTTTAGTAATATTATTAAAAGACAAAGAAAAAAATCTATTTAAATAATTAAAATAACTAAAAACTCTGGTTAAAAACTTATATTTTTCGTTATAATTATTTTTGTGTAATGAGCCGTATGTTTGTTGCTGGTTTGTTACCACTATGGCGTGTCACATTGTTGGCTTTCTACCTTTATACAAATATGTATATTTTCTTTTCAATTCACATAATTTAAGAATTATTTATTTTATTGCACTTTCGATAGTTTTTTCGTTTTCATTTTCTTATTTTTAAGTAAAAGTTATTTAATAATTTTAATAATACTTGTTATGCCTGGAATACGTACACGAATAACTTGATGAGAAAAAGTATTTATTTAAATATAATTTTGAATTTTAATTATTCAAATAAAAATAATTAAAATATATTAGAAATTTTTCGTTTTTTTTCTTATAGAAATTATTCGACATTTTAAATTATTCGGAAAAACTGTAGAATAGGAAACATTAATTTTTGATTAAATTGTTTTTTATCACACAATGAAAAATTTCTATAATGCTAGGCATTCCACTAGGCGAGCATTTGACACGAACATGCCAAATTTGACGCGCACAGATAGACTGGGCCGTCGAACAAAGCGGAATGTTCAATGAAAAAGTGCTCGACGCAATTCGCATCAAACAACGAACAAAACGTGTTTGCTGAACAGCGGAGGCCCGCAATATGTATCATTATTTTTTGTTATCAATAGTGATATCAATTTTTTGCATTCATTTTGACTAATTTCATTGATTTTGAATTATTTTTTACTGATTGATTTTTGTTCGCCGTACAATGTCATGGCTTTCGTGAAGCATACGCCACAAAATGCCCATCGAACCACTCGTACATCGAACAAATGCAATGGGCCATCGAACAAGTTCGTTGAACACTTGACATCGAACCTGTTTGACGAATACTTTATGACAAATGCTCGATGTGATTTAATGGCAGAATATTGCGTTTGACGGCGAGAATTCCCCGTGTTGCCCGTGTTGAACGCTCGTTTAGTAGACTGCTACCTTTAGAAGAGTAAAAACCATACATATCTAGAAAATTTATTAATTTTTTTTATTTGTGAAATTTTATGCTGAACGAATATTTGAGTGATTTACAATAAAAAAATAAAAACTTCAAACTTTTAGCAATGATAATAAGAACGGTACGATACGGCTAACAATTTATTTCTATTATAAGTGGAACTATTAAGAAGCTACCCTTCTTACACATCATCAAAACAGAAAATTGACTATTTTTATGCTTTTTCTACTTTTTTCTCGTTGTATTTAAAGGCAAAAAAAAATTAAATTAAAAACTCAATAAAAGATAAAAGAAAAGAAAGAAATTTGATAATAAAAGAAATAAAAATAGCGGGGGTTGTTTTTTCTAAAGTAAAGTAAAGTAAAGTAAATTCGTTAAGTGTATTTTTTCTTATATTTCTTATTCTATTCTATTCAATGACGATCATTATTATAATAAAAATATTAATAATAAAAAACATCTTAAATTTTATTCATCATAATTTTCATTCAATTTTCTTATGCATCTAGTCTTTGACCAGTCAATCATAGATTCTTATTTTAATGGTTGCTTCTTGCTACCTACTATATCCTTCTTTATTATTATTATTTATTTTAAATAATAATTATAAAATCGTAAAAAATATTAATTTTTTCATTGTTAATCTACAATTTAGTGGTATTTTTATATTATAAATAAGGACGAAAGGTGTTTATATATTAAAAGGTTGCATTAAAAATTCCAATACATAGTTTATACAGACGAATAGTTTATTAGAAATAATTTTTAAATCAAATCAATAATCATAATAATATTCTAATAAGATCAATCGTTGTTATTCCACGTTTAATTGAATCTAATGTTGATTCTTTATAAGAAAAATATTTCATTTTTTGCAAAAGAAAATTAAATTTATAGGTAATATAAAATTGTAAAAATAAAGTAATGGTGATGGGTAATTCAATATAAATCACTTTGTGTAGACGAGGTAAATGGAGTTTTTTTTTTACATTTTTCTAGTACAGATTTATGTTCTGTGTTGTTACTTTTGCGATGGAAAAATAGGTAAATCGTTATAGAAATAAAAAAAAAGTAGTGGTAGTGGTTTATCGTTTTTTCTTTTTGTTAAGTTTATTAAATAATGGTATAAAAGCGATAAATAGGGGATGTTACTAACACGATATAGTATAAAAATACCAAAAGAAATACATCGAAGAGGGTAAGTTAAACACACTTATTTTAAAAGAAAAAATAAAAATAAGAAATATAATTAATAATTATTACTTGTGTTGAAAGGTCGATTTTAAACACAAAAATAGTTAAAAATAGAATCGTGACGTCTTTAATAGCGTGATTTTTGTATAAATTATAAATATATATTTTTTAATAAAAAAATAAAATTTTATTTTTCCTATAATTTGAATATCATTAAATAATCTTTTTTAATCTTTTATACTGTCTGTGATTATTAATAAACAAAAATTAAAAATTAAATAAGACGAAAGCAAAAAAAAAAACCCAAATAATTGTTTTATTTCGTTTTCGGTTTTTTGAATATTTTATATTCGCGCGTGTGTGTGTGTGTGTATGTAGCGATTACACAGCAAGAAAATTATTTAAAAAATAAATAAATTAAATTGATGAAGAAGAATATAAAAAAAAATCATTAAAATAATAATAAAGGAGAAGTGAATAGATCATCAGCATCACTCGCGCGCGATTAAAATTAAATTAACCCTCAACCGTTTGCCATGAATTTAATTTAATTTTTTTTTTTGGAATTAGAAAAAAATAAGCATTAAAAATGATGAAATGAAGTAAAATCTTCATAAGCATAATTGAGCATAAATTTGTGAACCATAGTAAAAAAAAAAAAAACATATCATGGTAGAAAAATGTTTAAGACAAAAAACCGAGAAACATAACAATAGAACATCATTATCGTCGCGATACCACGCTCAACGCATTGTCGTTTGATTAACTTCTTCGTTTTTTTTTGTCTTTATTGGTTTGTTGCTGATGCTACTGCTGCTGTTATTGTTGTTAATTTTCTTCTTCTATACATTAAACTAAAAAAAAAAAAACGTAAATTATTTATTAACAAAAAACCGAACAAAAAAAATAATATCTTTCTTAATTTTATGTTATATTCGGGGATATATAATTAGGTGATTTTTGAATATTCAAAGAAGATAAATACATTTTCTTAGTAACAAAATTATACTATTATAATTTTATTATTTATTTATTATTTTTATGATCACAACAAAATCTTAACCATTTCTGTGTACAACATATACGTTTATACATAATTTCTTTAATTCATTTTAACACAAATAAAGTATTTTTTTTTTTTATGATTTTTTAAACAAATAAAATACAGCGGAAAAAAACTACTTTATTTATTAAAAATTTTATTACTAAATTGTCTTCTTTGAAAGAAAAAAAAAATTAATAAAACATAACTAAAACAGACAACAAACAGCATCTAATTTTCACACAAAGTAATATCTTTTATTCGCCCACTTGTTGCGACAATAAAACATAATAATTTTAGCGAAAACAAAAATTCACATTCTAATAAACAAAACGAAAAGAAAAAAAAAACAAAACGAAAATTTTCTTTTAAACAAGTGATTTGATTATAATTAAATTAATAATAAAAAAATTATTAGCATATTTATATGTTTTAATTAAATTTTAATGGTTTTTTTTTTTTTAAGGTAGGGAAAAACAACGATTTCATTTTATCGAAAATTTACTAAATAATGTTTATTACGTTTCGTTATATTATTTATTACTTTAATTTTTATTATTATTATTATTATTATTATTATTAAATTGTACATTTCGCATTATTACTGATTAACAATAATAATAAAAAAAATTTACATAGCATATAAAAAAGTCTGCAGTCTGCTGCATAACAAAAACAAAAAAAGAGAAAGAAACACAAAAACAGATTAATGATATTCTTAATTGGAAAAAAACGTAACATATTCGTGTTATTTAAATAAAATTTAAATAAATGAAAAAAAAAAAAAATATAACGTTAAAACAATTAAGATTTAAATCGAAATTAAGAAAATACATTAAAAAAAAGAAGAAGTATTTTCGTATTAAATAAAGCCACCTGTTCCGGTAATTAAATTAGCGACAAATGCAATTTTGTACATTATTACCTAGGAATGTCGGTATTTATATTTTTCCTGATAATAAACAATAAAAAAATTATGTAATTTAACTACAATTAAATGTACGATGAACCACCAACCGTTTGCATATAATTATAATTACATGAAAATAATAAATAAAATAAAGTAAAATTTGCATGCGATATGAAAGTTGAGCGATCGCTTGCAAACTTTTAAGTAACTTTAAAAACAAAAAATTAACAAAATAATAAATAAGATTAATTAATTAAGAAGGTATATTTCTTTAAACAAATAATGTAATAAAAATTTGTATTATAATTAACAAATAATTGCCAATCAAAACATTTTGATTAATAAATTAAGAAAGGTAAACAACTCATTGTATAACCGAAAAAAACAAAAAACACTTTGCGAAAAACCGTTTTCTTCTCATGAATTCATTAAAAGATACAGAAAAAAAAAAACTAAATACAAAATCAATAATAAATTAATAAAAAATAAAATTAAAATCATGAAATGATGGATATTTTTATTTTTTTTTATTTAACTTAAAGAAGAAGAAATTTCGGTTTAGTGCCGCCAATGTAATAACGAATTGAGCGGTGGGATCAAACAGGTATAGTTTTATTTTTTTCTTCTTATTATTTAAACAGGGATTATAAACTGTTTTTAATCTTTCCGTTTAATTATTTTTTAGTTTAAAGGAAGGAATGTTTTAACGAAATTTTATTGTCTTTAAGATTTGACGATGGTTTTGCATATTTAGCTTAAATTATTTACTTAATTATGGTAAATGGTGTTGCGGTTAGTTATACGTGAAATTTATCTGTTTAGAAAATAATGTACTGATTCTGCTTTAGCAAGTAAAGTTACTTTAATACCATCATTGACTTATGTGAGTCACAACACTTTAATCAAACAAATTATATAAATAAAAATGTATTCAACACCTGTGTTTAAAATATGTATATTCAGGATGGAAAGACACAATAATAATAAAAAACAACATAAAAGGAACACACAAATACAATAACGCGAGCGCCATCACCAATTCGTCTTTTTCATTTGCTTCCTATTGTTTGGTTATTTATTAGGCCACGAAGATTTTTTGATTTTTTTTTTGTCTCAATACACCAAAAATTCATTAAAAAAAATGTTTTTTTGGACAATGGTATTGAATTCGCGCGCACAAGGAAACAATTTAAATATTCCAAAAAATTAAAATTTTTATTGAACGTACATATATAAATGTAATTAAGGAGATTCTTGATTTGCAAGCAACAAACAGTAATATTATTATTGGTTATTAGGTGACATTAATTTGTGTATATAAGGAATAGTTGATTACAATTAAATTGTAAAAGAATAATTGATCGAATGGATATACTCGGGCATATCACAACCGGCGAACTACACAATCTACATAATTTCCATATACATATATATATATAAAAAAAGGTTATTATTATTTTTTATTCGATATTTAAGATATGCGAGCGGCTATTTTGTGATGCCAGAGACAAGATATTTTGTGGTTTTTTCTTTTTTTCATTATTTTATTTAAGCTTCTTCTTCTACTTTGTTATATAAAACGACTTTAAATGAACCCAAAACGGGGCAACTCACGAAAACTACAATTATAAATGCATTAAGTCATTCTTATAATCATGTGATATGTGTGCGCGAGTTTTTCTTTACTTATTTTTACTTTTATTATTATTATTATTATTATTAATTTTTTTTTTCTCTCGTTTGTTATTTATTTAAAAGCGATATTAGTGAGCACATTAAGTGAATAAAATATTGAAAAATTATTCAAGTTATTTAAGTACGTATTATAATAATATTAATCGCAGGAAAATGTATATATTTTTATATTAAATTCAAGTTATTTGTTTATTATTGGTATAAGTTTTCCCTTTTTTGCAGTTTTTTTTTTACATTTTTTATTATTAATAAAATCAATTTTGCAAAAGAAATTTAATGAGAAAAACAAGTTCATTTGAATAAAATGAAATTCTGTTTTTATTTTAATTCATTTACATAGTTTTTTCTTTATTTGACAATTGACAAGTTATTTTTGCATTTATTGGAGTTTTTCTCTTTATTTATTTTATTTTATATTTCTTGTGTAATTTCTTATACTTTGATACACAGTTATAAAGAATTCTTTGTGTTTTTACTTTTTTTTATTCTTAATTAAAACAATGACTATACATTATTTTTCGCAAAATTCATTATGATTATGGATAATTAATTGAATTATTTATGCATTGTTTTTAATTAAATAAATTATTTAATTAATTAAATACTAAGATTTATATGTGCTACTTGAAAGCACACTTTTACATTTAAATTAAATATCAATAAATTATATTTTATTTTATTTACATTTCTAAGTAATATTGAAAATTAGCAATAAAAATTAATTGCAGTAGTGTAGTTACCTGTTTGTTTTATGGTGAAAATTAACTTTGTATAATGGAATTAGTTTAGCATTAATTTTGTTATTGAAAAACGCAATAATTTCATTAAAAGAAATAAAAGTGTTATCGGTAATACTTGAAATCCTAAAAGTAATTAAGTGATAATTTTATTGTGTAAAAAGCGTTATTAAAATAAATAATAAAATTAATAAAAATTAATGCTTTATATTAATGGATTTATTAATAAATTAAATGAAAACATGATCAATACTGCTTAATTATTTGATTAATTAATGGTACAGTGAATTCCCTTTATTAGCCACTACATTCTATTAAACATTGAGGCTTAATAGTGCTTTTGAATTGCAAAATGTTTTAGAATTCGTCTATTTAGCCACGAACTTTTATTTAGCCACTGTCTTCTTAATTCTACTAAATTAGAATGAGGAAAGCGATAAAGAGGCTGATTTTCTAGTTGCTGAACTTGCAATCCGTGAAAAATTGAGGAATTATTTTTTAGAAGAAGATAATTTTGCTTCCGATTAAGAAGATTTTGATGAGGAAATTTCAAATTTCTATAATTAAATAAGAGTCAATAATATTTCTTTTCAAAATATTAAGCCACTATTAAGCCTCTTCCACGATTTAGCCACTGGTAGGCCTAAAAATTTAACTTTATTTTCTCTATTAAGCTAGTAAAGGGAATTCAGGGAAATTGTTTTCTTGAATTTCATGCATCTAATGACGCTACAATTCTTGCTTTTTGCTGATTTTTCTCTGGTATTTGAGCAACCGTCCTATAGTCCGCAATAGTCCGGTGATCATTTCTTATATCGTTTAACGTTAATTATCCCTTTTCTATTGAAAATAATATATCAACATCTCCAGACTAATAATAATTCGCAATTTAAATACTAAATACTATCATAATTGAATGCAAAAACTCTAAAAGAATAATTTTTCTTTATTAAACCGCTTACTTTACAAAATACGTCACTGCATTGTAACATAGAATAAAATTAATAATAATTATATTCATACTGTTGTTACCTTGTTAATTAAATTTAATATGTAAATTATATAATATAAAATAAATAAATAAATAAAAAACGCATATGATTAACCATTTTTTTGCATTTTTTGCATTTAATCAAACCAAAAAAAAAAAAGTGACACATGTTTGTGTCATAGTAAAAATGTTGTTAAAAATGAATGAAAAAAATTATAATAATAATAATAATAATTTACATTTAATAATTTATTGCTCATGTTATGTTTGTTTATATTATAATTTTTTCTTCCTTCTTCTTTTATATTCAATTAACTAAGGTAAAAAAAAAAAAAACAAATATAAATAAATGTAAATAATAATTAAAATGCTGTCTGTGATTAAAATCAAATCAAAAATCTACCCACCCGCATTATATTATTAAAAAATATTTATTTTTTGTTTTTAATGAGTTGAAATTTATTTTCTGTTTTATTTATTTTAAGTTTTATAACAAATTCACAAAATGAACAGAAATATTAATAATATTATATAAAATATAGAGCGACATTGCGTGTTAAAGTAGCATAACTAATAAATAAATAAAAATTATTTTTTTATATATATATATATATATTAATATCCGACATAGTGTTAAGCAAATGTTGGATTTTTATTACAATTTCATTTTTTTCGCTTGCTTCTTTTTAATTTTTAATCATTTCTTTGCCTGTTATTCATTATTCTTTTCTTAATAATAATAATTGAATGTAAACAAAAAATTTTTCAAATACAAATATTATTATCCAAAAAAATAAAGACAGAGATGAGGATTACTTAATGATATATTCAAAATTATAATAATAATAATAATAAAAAAATTATAATAAAAATAATAATAAAAAATAAAAACTAAATACAACAACGAATTGATCATTAGATTTTACCACAATCGTAGCATAAAATTATTATTACTACAATATTGTTTCGTTTCGTTATTTTTTTTTTATTTTTGTGAATTAACACAATTGTCTAACTTTGCTTTAATTAATTCATATTTAATGCTTTATTATGGAAAATAGACGAAAAACAAACAACAGCAGCAGAGAAAACACAACATAAAAGTATTCATCATCAATTTGTTAATTATATATGTGCGATGCTCGTTATATTTTCTCGAATCGTTTCTTTTTATTATCATTTTTTTTATTCTTCTATTAAATTATCAATTCTATCTGTATGTATATACATATTTACCTTCACCATAATTTATTTGTTTTAATTTTTAATTAACCAAAAATTGAATAACAACGAAGGTATCATACTTGGCACTTCTTGTTTCATATAGGTTGTTGCGTGCATTCGCCCATTATATTATGATTTTTATATTATATTTTTAATGGTTTTACCTATTCTATGCGGAAGGCATTGCAATGGGCAATGGAAAATTTAAAATAAATAATTTCTGAGGTGTTGTAGTAATACGCAATTGACTTAAAAAGTTTTAAGCATCTTCAGTTAATGAAATCTTTAAAATTGTGTGAATTTTCTAAAGTTTTTTTTTACCTTAAATTATCATTACCAAAACGACGAAAAATTTCATTTCATTATTTTATTGTTTGTTTAACTGTCAATAGCCCTAAATTGCTTATTGGCACGCGTGGATTAACTTCAGGGTTTGAATTGTTACTCTATTGTTTCGCTCATTTTCTTTCTAATTTTCACGATTTATTTATTTTGTTTTTTCTAAATTAACGTTATACGATCGTGTGAATAGATATGACAATGTTGTTAAAACTGTGCAGCACAACTATTCGTTATGTTTTGTTATCAAAGTGATTCGTAATAGATATATTAAAAAAAAATAAAAAAAGCGACGAACCCTTTTTTTCATTGAATTAACCAAAAGCATAAATAAAAATAAAATACGGTGGCGGCGGTGTTCATATGATATTTGGTTTCACGCAGTGTAAGATACAAAATATTGCCGACAGCGTTTTTGTATTTTTTTTTTAACAGTATTACAGGTTGTACGGTGTGCCATCAACATACAATAAGAAGAAGTAGAAAAATAATGTATAAAACGCGATGATAGGAGACTGTTTGTTCCTTATTTACTGTGTCTTATTATTCGCTTGTAAAAAAATATTTCACTTCTGGTTATTAACAAAATGTTCTATTAATACGGCGATACGGTTATTTTTGTTTGCGGTTTCTCTCTGGATAATTAAAAAGTGTCAACATTAACAGTAAAGAAATGAATCATTAAAAGTACTAAATACAATTTAAAAAAAAAATTGATTATCATTAACAGTTTAATAAAGTGTTTAATGTCTTAAAAAATAATTATTATTAATAATGTCTTAACTACTGTGCGCTGTTTAAATGTCACCTGTTCCATCTGTAATGATATCTTTTTCTTTAACATTAAAATGTCAGTAACATTGACAAAAAAAAAAGAAGAAAACCAACAATAATAGCAATAAAAAAAAAAAATAAACATAGAAGTAAAGAAAGAAGCGAGAACAAAAAACGGTATTCAGTTTAAATTTTTAAAATTAATATTTTTTTTTTATTGTTTTTTATGTGATTCGCGTTTAATTTTTTTTTGTTCACATAATTTTAATTAAAAAGAAAAAAAACGCACCTATTCGCTAATAATAATAAAAAAAAATAAAATAATAATTTGTAAAATTTATTTAATTAAATTAAATTTAATTTAATTTTTTCTGTTTTATGTGTGTGTAATTAATAGGATTCATTACACTCTCATTAAATTCATTATCGTAAAACAAACGTTACGGTGTTTAAGCAAATGAAAATTTATAATCATTGTGCACAACGATGAGGTTTTTCTTTTAATTTTTTTTCTATACACACTGGATTCGCTACTTTTATTATAGAATTTCTTATTATTTTTGTGTGTTTTTTGTTTAACAACTAAATATACAATCAGGTAAATGCGTAAACAAGTGTGTATATACATGGATAAATTAATATTAAGCGGTTATTGTTTTTTTTTTTTTTTTATTAAACATAGAAATAAATGTAACTATTATTAAGTTTAATTTAAAGGTGAATTATGATGTTGCTTGTTTTTCTTTTACTTCTTCTTCTACATACATCTTATTCTTATTCTAATAATTCGGTGGTTTTACTTCTTCTTTTCTTTCTTCAACTTCTATTATTATTATTATTAGTATAATAGAAAAATATTAAAATTATTTATTTAATTATTTTAATATATATTTCTTTTATGGATAAAGATAAACAATCAAATAAATTTTGCTAATCGTATTTAATAGTTTAATGATATTTATGAAAAAGCAGAAGAAGAAAAAAAAAACGACTACATATTGCGAATATATTTTTAAATAAATAAACAAAATTAATATAATTTAAATGTTTATTTATTTATTTATTTATCTATCTATTATGTAATAAGAATAAACATTATTAAAAAAACATAAATAAGTAACAGTTAATAAATGATAAATTGTAAAAAAAAAGAGCTAATAATGAAGTAAAAATTCATTTAAATAAATTATATATATACGAATGTTATAATTAAAAAGTCATTTTCTTTTTATAAAATCTCTTCTGTTCGTTTTTTTATTTATTTATGTATTATTTCTAATACATAAAAAATATGCTTATAAGTAAATAAATTAACTATGAATATTAATTAAATATATATTTTCATATTTTTTATTTTCGTTTTAATTATCCATTTCGATGAGCGTGCGGGTGTTTATTATATGGAAAATGAATGAATGAATAATAATAATAATAATAGAAGACGTAGAAAAAAAAAAATTGTAAATAAAAAGCATGAATGCATGGATGGCATATTTTATTTCTATTTATTTTTTAAATTAATTACCGTATAAGATTTGCTTTTTGTTTTTTTTTTTTTTTTGAAAAACAATAAAATAAAATAAAATTAAATTAATTAATTAATAAATAAATGATATATGTGATTATGTTAATTAGCCACGCAAATTATATATAAATAATAATAAAAAAAAAATAATTAATAACTTTAATTAAAGTAAAAATTTAATAAAACTATTTTTGTGACATATTGCGTTTTTTTTTTTGCTGTTTCTTTTCTTTAAATTTAATTAGAAATTAATATGTAATTATTTATGTTATTGTTTGAAAAATTCAATGAAAATCAAACTAGCCACCTATTAGCCACCAATTTAGCGAATTTAATGCATTAATTAAATTAATTAGAAACTCTATGCTTATTGGTAATTGATTCCTGGTTAGAAGTGTTTAGAAAGTCAAAAACTATTGGGTGGTAGAGCTGATTCACTAGATGGAAGTGTTTCGATGAAACGTCGAATAAATGTGACATTATTATGGACAATGATAAGCATAAAGGTAGACAGGTTATTTTTGTTAAGCTACAACAACCTGTTAGCTTTAACATTCAGGAAATTCGATTAAAATTAGTTTTAATGCAAAAAATATCATTCTTCATAATAAAAACAATAGCGTTGAATGATTTACTGACAAATTTTATCAAGGTTAACCTAAGATGAACGAAAATTATTTAAATAGAAGAAATGTTTATTAATTCTTTTCGTGAATTAGTAACTTTAGGCAGTTTAACCAGTTGATTTACATGATACTTGCGGTACACAGTTTTCAGTACATCTCAAATATATTTCCTCTCGTGTATGTTACACGATTTTTAGTTAATTTTTACTGATTAATAAACATTAAAATAAATTTCTGCTTTATACTCTATCAATTAGAAAATTCACGTGAAATTTATTTGCCAAACAATTATCAACAATTAAACAACGAAAACTAAGATAAATAACTTTTTTCGCAATAAAATGCAAATAATCATTTAATTACAATATTGTCGTTTATTTATTAAATAATTAAAAAAAACTAAGAAAAATACTGAACAAGATTATAGGTAAGAATCATAAATTAAATATAAAAAAAGGCAAATAAATATACAAACACAAAATCATAATGTAATTAGCCAACTAGTAATTAAAATTATTAAAATAAAAACTAAAAATAACGAAACGTTACAAAAACAATTTACCAGCAAGGTAAAGTTATTAACTAAAATAATAATTACCAAAACTATGTAATTAAATAACAAAAATAAAAAAAAAACTGAAATAAATTACATAACAATTAGCATATTTACATGAATTGTGACGAATTTCGGTAAAAATTGTTAAAGAAAAAAAATAAAACTACTTTGTTAATAATTAATAAGTAGAAAAAAAAAACTAAAGAAACTAAATTAAATATTTCCTGTTCCAGGTAGATCCCGACAGAAAGAATGAAAACGTCTAATGCAAGAAAAATCTCTATCTTTTGTTAATATTATTATTATTATTAAATTTATTTTCAACCGTAAATTTGAATCTGCAAAACATAATTTATGAACAGTCAATTATATATATACATGTGTTATGGGTATATCCTTATAAAAACTATTTTTTATTGTTTAATACGAGATGCTGTCGGAGTTTTTTATTTAAAAAAAGAAAAATAACGAAAAACGACTAAAGTCAGTAAAATCAACCAAATGTCGCTATGCTTTATTTTAAATTTTTTTTTATCTAGAATTAGAATAGATAGAATCATGTAATGGGCGCCAAACTGTCCATTTGTACCTGGTTTTGGCACCTTTTTTTTCTCTGTTTTTTTTTTGTATAATTTTGTTACAATTTTTTTGCTTCGATTTTTTAAGTAACAACAGCAGTGTTATTTATAATTTACATTGTATAAATTATGTATTAGGTCGTTGATTTCTAACATAAATATGTTGATAAACATAATAATAATGTTAATAAGAAAAACGAATGATGTACACATCCTGTATGCATATTTATATTACGCATTTTTCTTATTTAATTCAATATATATTTGTTGTTTCTTTTTGTATGCAAATAGCTGTTTTTTTTGCTTTATTTTTATGTCATATAAAGCAACATACAAGTGCATAATTATTTTGTACAAATAAAAAACAGAAAAAACAATATACATAATTTACCATTGATTGATTATGAGCAGGTGAAGGCGGTTATTGTGTTTTATTTTTCTCTTGAATAATTACAATTTTTAAAAACAAATCACAGGTTGTCCGGTTATACTATTATTTATTTATGATTTTCATTCATAAGAATATTGCTTTTTTTTATTAATAAAGCATAAAAATATATATATATATATTTTGTTGCCATTTCTGTATGCACACGTTTATGCAAAAAAGAAAAATATTTAAATAATAGGTTTGTACGCTTCTACATATAGGTAGTAATAATTTTGCGTTAACATCGGTATTGTCTTCTTCAGCAGCATCATTGGATCCGGTATAGCAGCATACAAAAATCATCATCATCATCAGCTATGGATGCTGCTACAACCATCACATGTACCATCACTTAATTTACTTTTTTCTGCCTTTATTATTATTATTATTTTCGTTTGTTAATTTTTTTTTTTTTAGTGGTAATACGATGGTTGTTTCATCTTCATCTTAAATTTTGATAGCTATTATTAACTATACCTCTTTCAATGTTTCACATAAATTTTAATGCACAGATTTACGTTGTTATATATGCTTTTTTTCATGTTTATCCATTCTATTATATAGAATAATTGCGTGCACGTATTTATTATTTTTATGCATAACAATAGTATGAGAGTATATTTGGCAAAATGTTAAATAATGCATAATGTAAATGTATAATCATATTTTAAGATATATTATCATACAGCACGTTTTAATATGTCCACACATATACAGATAAATTTAATAAACATAATTTCATTAGTATTATTATTATTATTATTTAATATAATTATAATAACATGCAAGACGAAGATAAAAAAAAAGAAAATGCAAAAAACATACGCATAGAATATAAACACTGTGTGTTTTCTTTGCTGCATTTTGCATGATGACTTCTTTTTATGCGTTCATGTGTTTGTCGATTATTTATTCTTATTAAACGCAAACGCTTTATTTATTTTCCTTTTATTTTTTATATATATATAAATTTTTTTATTTTTCTTTTTTGATGGGAAAGAAGAAGAATAAGTTATAAAGCAAAAATAAATATGAAAAAACCAGTGATTTGTGTATTATGGAGGAATCTGTTTTTAGTACTGAATACTCGTGTGTATACAGAATGAAAAAAAAAAATAAATAAAATTTAAAATCATATCTTATAATGTGATCCCCAAATTCGGGAGCTCCGCCCCTAGGGTTTTTTTGTAAAAAACTATAATCAAATGTAATTTTTTATTTTAATATTGCAAACGAATACGAATCATCCCGTGAAATGTAATTTTGTGCTTTTTTTTTTGCATCTTTAATGGCGTTTCAATAGTTTTAAAAAAATCTTAGCAAAATTTTTCGATGCTTTTTCCTAATTAATATCAAAGAAAAATTTATAAAAATTAACGTGATTAAATATTATTAGTTGTGTGTAGTGTGTAGTATGTAGTTATGTGTGCAATGAAACAAGTGTTAATGTATTCACGTTAAAATAGAATAAAATTGTATGATAACGCATTGAGTTAATGTTTTTAATGATTGTATTTAGCAGTGTTTATACAGTGTTTTGTGTAGTAATTCTCTCATGACCTTGCCTTAAGAAAATGTTTATTATTATTATTATTATTATTATTATTATTATTATTATTATTATTATTATTATTTTACGCCTTTTCTGCATTAATAACCAGACAGGTCAGCGTTAACTAGCATATGATATGGTAAAATATGTCTACATCAAAACGCGAAAATACATTTATTTTATCTACAAAAAAATGCATTTTTTTGTTTCATGCATTTAGATGTGGAAAAAAAATAATAAATTTTATACTAAACGTGGTGTATCCGCTGCATTTTGGTTTTGTCTTTGTTATGATTTTTATTGTTTTTTTTTTTTTTTACCTGTACCGTCAGTAAATATGTAGCCGAGAACACGCGATAACATATATCATTGATGTTACTTTTTTTTATTTTAATATAAAATCGTGACGGTGTTGCTGCTTCTTATTTTATAAAAGTTTATTTTTTTTACTGTTCAAGACAATAGAAGTAGAAGCTAGGTAAACTTTACACAAAGTAGCGATGTCGGTGTGCTTAACTTTACATTATTTAAGTGCAAATAAGTTGAATTTTTGTCATCGTTTTATCGTTGCATTATTATTTTTATTATTATTATAATTATTTTACCTTTTTACATAATATGATTATTACAATGTAACAATTTTAACCAACAAGCATGAAGTTTTTATACAAACAAAAAGGAATTTTAATTACGTCCGTATTAAATGAATAAATTATGTTGATGTGATTTTTTTCTGTTTACATATTTTTTTACTAATTAATTAATTTTTCTTATGTTTTTGCTTATTATTTAAACAAAAAATGTATCCTAACGTAATAAACCACGTAATACCCACATACACCGTAATTTTTATTATAGAATTTTTTTTTATTCTTTTTCATTTATATTAAAATAAACGATATAATTTTCTTATTCGTATATTATTGAAAATATCCACGATCATCATTGGTCATTGCCAGTTGTTTTAATGATAAAAAGAAATATAATTATAATTAAACGAAAAGAAAAGAAAAGAATTATAATTTTCACAAATGATTTTAAAATTTTATTTTAATTTATATATATATAAAAAAAACCCACTAATCGCGAATGTATTTATTATTTAGAAGGTAAAAAAAAAATAAAAATAAAAAACTTATAACAGTAATAATCAAATTAAATTAACGATTTTGTGAATATATTATTAAAAATTATAACTAAGAAAAGTTTTTTTTTTTTATTCAATATTATTAAACTGTGAGAATTTTTATGCAATTTTAACGCGTTTTTTTTTTCTTAATTTATCATTGGTTTTGGTACAATATATTTGGCTACTAGTGCTACTGCTGTTTCTGTTGTTTATTAAAATTATTCACAAATAGTTAGTTAGTTTTTTCTTTATTAAAAATAATAACCGTTTTTGCTCATTAATATTATTACTTTTTATTTCTTAAAGCAAAAAAATAAAAAGCTAATAATAATTATGTGAAAGATATAAAAGAACAATATTAAACGATTTAAAGTCTTAATTTCTTTCTTTAAAATTAACAAAATAAAAAAAAGAACCACAATGAAAATATATCTACTGTTTCTTTTGGCAATCATTTAACTATAATTATTATATCTGGGTGGGTCTCTGTTCAATACATTTATTTAAAATTAAAGAAAATTATCCATATAATTAATGTTTTTCTAATAATAATTTTAATGTGAATTTTAATTAAAAAAAAAAAATTAATAATTTAACAGAATTTACGCAATTATATATTTAGTTTCATTAATCCAATTACATAGATAAGCATATTTTTTATAGTTTTATTTATTTGCAAAGTTTTTACCAAGCATTTACGCGAACTTTTATTAATCATAATTTATTTTTAAATAATAAAATTAAAATGTTTACAAGAGAAAAATATGATGAAAAAACAAATTAATGGAAAAGTTTAGTTATAAAGGAAAAGGTGGATGGCAGTTATGGAGAAAAAATAATGAAAAGAAAACTGAATAAAAGCTTTGTAAGAAAATTTTGTATAAAGCCACGTACAGACGCATAAAAATCGTTTTAAAAATGTTTTAACTAATTTTTATAGTAAGCAATTTCATTATTATTATCATTATCATTATTATTATTATTAAATTAAGACTTTATCATATACAAGGAATATAAATTATTATTAATATTTTCGTTTAACAAGAAACAGTTTTATTTTTATGTCGATCGTTTTCCGGAATTAAAACGTATTTATAATAAAATTTTCTTATTATTATTATTATAATCATAAATAATTATATTTTTAATCATTTAATTATTTAATGTTTAATAAAATTTAAAGTTAAAAATTTATAAAACTTACTGTAGGGCTTGTCGCGCATTTCGTTGTCGTTGTTATCTGAAAATGAAAAAATTTAAAATTATTAAAAATTTATTTAATTAAATTATTAAACAACTTTTTCAAATGAAAACGATTATTAACAAGTGTTTTTACAGTTTGAATAAATATTTTAATAATAAAAATGCTTGGATAATTTGTTTATTAATGGTGTAACGTTTAATGCCATTGCTTACCGCAATGCTCTGATTTATTTAAAGTCGATAAAGCTTACTTACGCTTTTTACTCACAATTAAAATTAAAATTTAAAGTGAAAACGTAAGTAAACTAATTAACATAAGTGAAAAAAGTTATTCTGCAAAACCCTGAGTGACAAAAACGTTGTTTCTTTAGATCCTTAACTTAAAAACAAGATTTTTGTTAAATAAATATGTTTTTAAAGCATAAAATCTAGCTAAAATTCAACTGAAAGCTTTTTTTCAACTCATAAAATAAATTTTTTAACATTTAAACATTGTCTCTATGTCTAGTAAAAACCTCTTTAAAAACCTGTTTACTCTGTGGCATGCGTTACGATCTATTAAACTAATTCGGAGTATCCCATCTCACATCGCGATAAATTATCAAAACAATAAAAAAAACTTTCATTTCGTTAAAAGATCTAAAATTCATTAAACAAAAAAAAAATTTCATTCATAATTTCAATTTATAACGAATAAAAAATAACAAAAACTTGTGGTCAAATAAAATCACGCTGTTATCGTGTCTATTAAAGAAAAAACTCTTATTCTCACTATACATAGCCAAGTTTCATTGAAGTTGTCTTGTCGCTCTTATATGCTTGAAATTTAATCAACAAACCAAAAAAAAGGCAAAGAAATAAATAAAAAAAAAATATTCCTTTAAGTTAATGATTGACCAACCCACAAACCTAAGAACGAATAAACTTTTTCTTTATGAATGAAATATTATTAATAAATACAAAAAAAAAAAATATTCTATCTTTTGTTGAAATTTCTTCTACTTTTCGATCTACAAACAATTTTTTTATAACAAAAATATATTCCATACATGAAAAAACTATTATTAACTGTTTGTCGATAGTTAAATAATTAATTATAGGCAAAAATAACAAAATAACCACAAAAAAAACCACCAAAAAAATATATATTTTTTAATAAACTTGATTGATTGATTTTGAATAAAAATTTCCTGATTTATTTTAATGATTAATTATGAATGAATGGCAAATATAGTTATTATTATTATTTAGTTATAAGTATAATTCACTTGAATTGATGCCTGCTGGCTATCTAAATAAATGTTGTTTATGCTGTCTTCAGTATTTAAAATAGAAATTACTACGAAATTATATATATATATAAAAATTTCATTGAATAAATCAAATAATTTCACAGAATTTTATTTGTACATTTATTTTTGTACAAAAACTATTTAAATTTCCTAAAGCTCTAGAGGAAGTGATAAAGACCGAAAATAAAAAAATGTTATGTTAATGATTGAAAAGCAAAGCAAAGTAAAGTAAAAATGAATGAAAAAGTAAAGTAAAGCAAAGTTAAATTATTATTTTGTTGTTATTATTAATGTTTACACACTGAAATTTATTATTATGATTTTTAAATAATGATAAAACCACAAATTTGTTTCATTAAACATGAATAAAAAAAAACCTCCGTTAATAGTTAACACGATAGACGTCTATTATATACATACAATTGTAAATTTGTCATTATTGTGTAGAAATTTATACATTTGATGTCATTATAAATAAAAATAATAAAGTATTTAAGCAAATTTTCTATTGTATTTTATTATAATAATAATTATTAGATTATACACATTGATATGGTAAAAAAAGAAATGAAAAAATTTTAAACAAACAATATTAATTGATTAAACTATTATTATTATTATTATTATTTGTTGTTTTATTTATTTTTAAAACAATATTCAAGAAAACATAAGTATTTACCAATGACGTTATTTACGATGTCTGTTTTGTTGCTGACGTTGATTTTTTAATTATTTTAATTTTTAAACATGATAAATAGCGATGATAAAAAAAAAAAACTATTTTATTTCATTTTCACTAAAAACAAAGTATTTTATTTAATTAATTTTTGTTTTCTAATAAAATTTTACACAACTTTGATAAAGTTTATTTTCTTCGTAGAAAAAAGTTTTTTTGGTTTTTAAATTTTCTAGAAGAAACTACAAATTTGACATGTTTCAGAATTTTAACGTAAAGTTTACCTGTTTATTGCATTTTACTATTATGTCATTTTAATGGACAGGTTATTAGGTGTTTGTGGACATTCGTTTTAACGGATAGAAACGATTAAAATAAGAAGAAAATAATATTTATATTCGAGAGTGACACATTCGAGTATTTTTATTTTGTGGTTTAAATAAAGAAGTCGTTTTGATAATTGCGCGGTTTCTATACTACCTTATGTGTGTTTGGATTAAACGACTTATTTAAACAGTAATCAATGTAAAATTAAATATTAAAACTGAGTTAAAAAATATTTTCCACAAAAATTTATTTATTTAACTTCTTTATTATCGGGATCAATTCGGAATGAACTTGTCAAAAAAACATTTCTTAATTATTGTTTATCTAAAAGACACTTTTCTCTAAGTGTTATTTTTATTATTAATTTCTTGAATGTAACTTGGTTAAACTATTTACATGCAATATTTAATTCGCGTGTTACTACTGCTGTTAGTATAACCATACTGTTGTGACAATTTTCTCTATTTTCCTGTGATCAAACTCTTAAATAATGAAAACTAAAAGTAGTCAATAAATTTGATTATCCTAATTTTTTAGAAGAATAGTAATATAAATAAATAAATTACAGTAAATGCACATATAATTATTTGCAAAAAAAAAAAATCTACAAAACACAAAATGCAACAACCGACTACGGTAAATTCAAAATAATATATATCATAAATGTAGTAAAATAATATTATTTCAATATACAATGCCATATAAATTATAATAATAAATAATACATTATATATATGTAATTATATATAATATTATAGTGCGAATAAAAATATAAAGCATAATTAAGGGCGAGAAGAATAAAAAAAAAAACTAATCACAATTGATGATTGTTTTATTTTTATTTTATTTTTTGTATCTGCATTATTTCATAAAATCATAAAAATAAAGTAAATAAAGTAATAAAAATAATACATTAATTATGTACAGTGGAAAAAAAAAGTGTATAGTGTGTATTAAAAGCGTAATATTATAAATAATAATAATAATAATAATAGGATATCGATGACAATAATTGACGCCAATGTTTTTACATTAGTAAAGCTTATAATTACTTATAATACATGGTAAATGTTTGTTTAATATGATTTCCTTATAATTATAATTATAATTAAATTAAATTAAATAAATATATATAACTAGAATATATTTTTTATTACAAAAAAAAAAAAAAACGAACAAGATAATAAATAATCACTGTACAGTTCATACAGGTAATATAACATAAAGTGTTTCTTCCTTTTAAATAAACATTTATTTTTTTAGAATTTAAATAATAAAATTTTCTTTTATTTAATCGAAAATAAATAGAAAATACTCTGTTGCCTACTTCAATCGACTAGATTAGATATGAATGAAGCTATTTCCATTGAAAGGGGTGATTATGAATGATTGATAAAATAAAAGAAAAATTAAACATGAATTTATTCACCCCGTTCATATTAAAAGAAAACATTTTTGTCACACAATCAAAAAACAAACAGGAATTTTTTAAAATTTAATGCAGAAAAAAAAACATAATAATAAATAAGTGCGTGTCATCAATGTTAACAAAATAAGGTCATTTTCTATATAATGTTTGAAAATATTTTTTGTGCAAATTATGTATTAAATGGGGACGCATGTTCGCACATGTAGTTACATTTTGTTTCGGAAATAAAATAATTTGATGGATGATGTTTGTCAGTTGTCACTTTAGTTTAACTTCTTAAATATATATATAATTAACAATTAACAAAAAATTAAATAACAACAGAAAAATCGTGTTTTGATAAGAAATTAACAAAAAAAAAAAAGAAAAAATTTCTCATACTTCCGTCGGTTAAAATAATAATAAAAATATTTGTAGTTTATGCACTGTCGTCATTTTTGGTTGTTTTTATAATGTGTAAAAACTCACCTGGATCGTCGTGTCGATCATATGTTGGTGAATCATCAGCGGTACCAAGATAATATTGTCGATATAATGGATGTCTAGATGTTGTTTTAAATTTTGACATTGTGAAATCAAGCGGTTGTTGTTCTATTGATGTAACACCAGATTTAACGCCAACTGTAACGGCACTACTACTATGGTCAAGCGAAACACGATGTGTACTTCGTTGGGCGACCAATAGCGGCATAATGTACCAAAACCAAATTAGTTTTTTTTTTCTTCAATTTCTTTTAAAATTTTCCAATTTTACACAATGATTAGTTAATATTTTTATAACTCTTTTCGATAAATAAAATAGATAAATTGTTTATAGATAAATAATGATTGCACATTAGTTTTACTTGGCACATAGAAATACATTTATTCACTGAACAAACATTAACCACAAAAAAAACCACTAAAATTATAATCACAAATAAATAAATAAATTTTAATGAAAGTTTTGACACAATTTTTAATTGTTTTTTTTAGCAATAATGGATAAAAATAAATCGCACAAACACTTTTAGCACAAAAGATTAAAAAGTCCTTAATTAAATTAATAAATAGAGAAAATAATTACTGCGAGATAGATTCAATGTGTTTTTCCTCGCCACCTGTTTTTAATTACAAAAGAAAACTTTAAACGCGAATTAACTATATCATAGTTTTATGAATAATTTTTTGTTAATTTTTTTTTCTCTTAAATATCATTCTGTAAAGAAATAAAAAATATAAAAATAAAATTTACACATAATGTGGGGGCAAAAAAATAAATAAATAAAAATACTTGTTGCAATTTGTTATTATTATAAGGTTTGATGGTTTGATATTTTTGTAAACACGAAGCGCATAAAGGTGCAAATTCTTTACATAAATAAGATTTTTTTATTGTCATTTATTTAGTTTTTGTCTTTTATTTTTGCAGAAACTGATGGTCTAAATGTTCCTTCTGTTGTTTACGATAAAAAGAACAAAAAAAAATACAAGTTTGTACATAAAAACGCAAGAAGATCATTAACATAAGCATAAATAAACAATTTTTATATATATTTTTTTACTTATTGTATTTTAATTAAATTTTATAAAAATAATAATAAAAATATAACGTTATGACTTCTTGTTTGCTTATATATATAAATATAAATGTAGGGTTAAAAACAATTTACATGTAATAAAAATATTTAACTTATAATAATACACCTGTCTTTGTCATTTCTATAATAAAGAAAACACACACAACAGATTGCTGTAAACTAAACCAAAAATAAAAAAAAAATATTATTGTTCGCACAAATTAAATATATAAAAAAAAAAATGATTAAAACTCCTGACAAAACTATAAATTCCGAAAAACAAAAAGGTAGAAAACACATTCAGGTAGACAAAGATTAAGAATGACTGCGGGTGTTGTTTAAAGAAGATAAAATAATAATTCAATACAAGTGATACACCGTGAATCTTTGACGATGATGATGAGAGGAACATTACATAAAACAACAACATAAGAAAAAAAAGCAATCTTTGTAATTAGAAGCCCTAAAAATAATGATCGTAAAAAGAAGAGCAGAAAGCGTTTTTCTACCTTTTGGTTTTAAGTCTTCTGTTTATTGTTTTTAACATTTTATTATTATTTCGGTGAACACGGTTGCTATTATAATTACATTGGTAACAGTCTTTGTCTAACAAATATAATTTTAATCATCCGGCGAAAAAAAAAAAAACGGCCACCACTCATATCATTTTAAAATACCGACTATACTACAATCAATAGGCATCAAGGATACTAATGCCGTCGCCACTACATAGACAAGCTATTCAAAGGTAACAAAAATTTTATTTATTTTTTACAAACGAAAAACATATAATAACTTTATGCTTTTTTATTTTTTTTTTTGGGTTTTGTTTTATGCTCTTAGCAGCGCGTTTTTTTTCTCTTTTACAAAATTGCGTTCACATGCAAAATAACTAACTGTGGAATTAATTGATTTATTACGCACAACTACTACAACCTACATAACAATTAAAGCAAACGATCAACGATCACAACCTTCTTCCACCCGGATTGTGTATAAACATATATAGATACGTTTTTTGTTTGTCTTCTCTTAATGTTTTCATTTTCTTGCATCCAACGAAAAACAGCGAATGATTTGCGTTTTTTTTTCATTAATTTTTGGTTATTTTTTTTTATCTTGTTTAAAACAAAAAACCTTTTAATGATTTTTTTTATTATTATTATGATTTTTCAAAATCATTTTTGCGCTTTAAAACATTATTTATTTATTAAATATAGTTATTTTTTTATTTTTTTTTTGTCTTCTTTCGTTTGATGCCTCATATTTTTTTTTTGTTTTTTTGCTGCGCTGGTTCAGTTTTCGCTGGTAAATTTTTTATTTATGTAGTATTTGCAAAAATATTACTAATGAAATAATTTCAACAAATAATATAAAAAATTATTAACATGTATATAAATCAGTAAATAATTATGTGTTAAAAAAATGTTGACAATTCAATTTTTAAAATGAAAAAAATCCTTTAGCGAGTTTAAATCAGATAAATTTTATTTTTACTTAGTGACTTGTTACTTTCGGTTAAATTTATTAAATAATTATGTATATTATTAATGAAAATATAACAGTTTATTTCCGGTAATAAATAATAAATATTGAAAAGTTTTTTTTTTTGTTCATTTTGTCTTGCTTTTGTAACTTTTACGTGTGTCGACTTTTGTGTGCTGCGAAAGTAATTATAATATTTTGTGTATTTATGTAATGAAATTCAATTAAATCAAACACAAAATCTAGATTATAATGGTGTTTCCTTATATCAACGACATTAAGTTATTAAAAAAAGTTTAATTTAATTTAATTTATTTTTTTTGGTCGCTTAATTATAATAATAATTCTATAAGCTTTTATGTAAAAATCAAATAATAATAATAATAAGAAAAGTAACATAATAATAATTATTCTTAAAATCATTTCTACATATTGCAATTAAATAATAATAATAATAGTTGTGTACAAGAAGAAAAAAAAAGGCAATTTTTTAATAGAATTTTATTTTTTGATTTAAAGAAAAAAATGATTTTTTTCTTCAGGTAAATGTATAATTAAATTAATGTGAACCTTAAGAAATTAACGCTACATAGAATAAAAGTTAAGTAAAGTAACAAAAAAAAAAAAATACTCAAAATTTGAATGAATTATAGTTAAAGCGAAGAAAAGAAGAAGAAAAATTAGAGAAAAATAAATAAAATCTATTAATTTCACCTAGCTGATGCTGTATGTATTAAAATTACAACATTAAAAGTGTTAAAGTTACTTATCATTAACTTTAAATAATAGAAAAATAATATAATTTTATTGTTGTAATTGCTTAGATACCTGAATTGTAATAATAATAATTTTATTTAAACTATTGTTTACTATTATTAAATTTTATTATTATTATTTGATTCCCTCTTAATTTCGTTTAAATAAAAATCAAATGATTTAATGGAAAAAAATGATAAATTAAATTTAATTTGAAAATTTATTTATTTTAAATATGCTTTTAATAGCGTAAGCATCGGTGTCAATGAGGTGGAATAAAAAATCAAAATTATAATCATCAAATTAATGAATTTCAATAATAATATGCTCATGATTACTTTGCATAAATTAGAAATTATGAATTTCTCACGAATAAATTTTCGCTAATTTTTTTTATTTGTGTTTTTATCAATTAACAATGCTTTTGGCAATAAAACTACTGTATTTCCTGTGTGCACTGTTGTTATAACAAAAAAAAATTCTTTTCTTATTATTTATAACGCTAGTAGCTAAAATTTTTATTATGCGGTTTGGTGTTTAACTTAATCAATCACAGTGTGGGGTATTTATAGCGTTTACCCTCGCGGCTTTGCTTAACAACCAACAAACAATTCAACAACATCATCATCATCATCAACATGATATAACATACAAAAATTAAGAAGTTTAATAAGAAAATCAAAACAATTATATACAAAAAAAAAAAAAAGGCAGTAGTAGCAAAATCAGTTAGAAAAAACAATCTACTACACCGCATGTCCGGTTTCACGCGTTCATAAATATGCGTGAGAGAGTTTTTAATTTTCGCTATTTATTTAATACCTTGACTCTTTATATGCATATAACATACACAACACACACGCCGTTTATTTAATAGTAAATAATCTAAAAATTATTAATTTCAATTATATTTTCATTCATTAATAAACGAAACGAAAATAACTATTCCTAGCGAATAATAATAATAATAATAGCAAAAGCGGTACTTTTGTTTATTTTTACATAATAACATTCAAATAAATTGATATCAATTTAATTAATATAATTTCTGTTTAATTTATTAAATTTTAAATATTACCGCACGTCTAATTTATACACGAAAACATAGACTATGGTGAATTTTTAAACAAACTAAATAAATTAATATTTATTTAAATGTTTTTATTATTATTTTAATTATAATTATTATTATTACTACTTATTATGTTATAATTTAAAATTATGCATGGTTAATTAAACGTTTTTTTTTTATTTTTTAAAGTTAAAAATTAAGTAAACATATTTAATTGCGGCAAAAGTACTTTTGATGTGTTAAATACTTGGCGGTAAATTTGTGTTTTATGTAAAATTATGTACAAGAAAATTAAACAATACCATTTTAAAAATAAAAATCAATCAATTGCTGTTTTGATTTCATTTTTAATTAAATAGTAATAATAATGAAAATAATTATTTGTTTTTCGTTGATTATTAATTAATAATTTAAATTTAAAGGTGTTAAAATTATTTTAATTATAAATCAAATTGAAAATACTTTTAACTGATAAAGAATAAAAATAAATAAATTTTCCATACATGATGATTTTTTTGTAGAAATTTCGTAAACAATTATTTTAATTATTATTTTAAAGAAAATAAATTCCTTAGATATTATCTTTAGTAAGTGCAAACAAATAGGTGGAAAAAAAAATATAAATATTAATAAAGTCACTTAAAATTGATACTTTTGATACAATTTATTAACTGATTAAATTTGGGAAAAAATTGATAAGTAAATATGTTTGTGTTTGAGAACACAATTAATAAATCAATTGATAATAATTATGTATAAGACGACGTTTTCTTATTATTTTTTCTTAAAGAAAATTAATAAAAAAATTGGTTTCTCGTACTTTGGATATTATTATTATTATTATTTTTTGATTTAGTAATAATTTTTCATTATTTTATAGCGATAAAATATTAATTTAAATAAATTATTAATAATATTTAAATTGAAATTCATTAATGAACTTTGTACAGTGTTTATTTATTATAAATAAATTATCTATCTGATTAATAATATTTATCATTAATATTTTATTTTTTAACTATATTAATTAAAAACTTGGGGGGAAAAGAAAAAAAGTGTTGAAAGACGAAGAAATGGATTTTACAAGAAATGTGTAAATAGTTTGTCTCTTTGATATAAAAATAAATTAACAAATACATCGTCGACATAAATATGTCAAATAAATAATTTCTTCTTCACTATTAAATATTTAAATTGATAAGTAAATAGTTAATAAATATATATATATAAACACCTTAAGTTCACCTGTTTATAATGTGCGTCTTAAGAATAAGAAAATAAAATAATAAATACTTATCAATTATATAAATAAAACTAAATACACTATAAGGTGTTTTTAATTTCAAAATATAAAAATATATATATATCAGAATAAATATTATAAAAATTTTATTTACTATTGATTACATATCTATTAACATCGATTTACAAATAAATAAATAAATAAATAAATAAATAAAAATAATTATTATTCACGTAAAAATATTTTGTTGATAAGAAAAAGACACAAATTTTGTTTTCTTGAAATATATATCGTCGTATCCGTTCGTTATTCAATAAAATATTTAAAATAATAATATTTAAAAATTAATAATTAAAATTAGCTCATTTAATACCTTGAATTTAATTATCATTTGTTCATTTTACTAATTAATTAGTTAATTTAATTTTTAATAAAAAAAAAAAAAAGCATTTAAATGTAAATAAATATTATTATTTTTATCAAAACATTTATTGCACAATTATGTGATAAATAATATTGAATATTTAAGGTGACTCAGGTACTATTAATTATATTTTTTTTCTTTTTTTGCCAATAATAACAAGGAAATTTAATTTGAAAATTACAAAATAACAAATAAAATATAAGATTAAAAATAATAATAATAATAATAATTTGAACACATATAAATTACCTTTTAAAGGTGAATTATATTTATTTTAATGAATTAATCATTAATTTTTTATCATTTACACTTGTCTGTTGTAATTTTCACGTTTTTAATTATTAATTATTAATTTATAAAGCATAAACACTCTTTTATTTCTTATAAAACACGTTAAAATTTCACATTATATTCATCTCTTAGTTTTATATTAATCCAAAAGAGACACAATTTTATCATTTTTACTTTTTAATAATTAAAAACACATTTTGTAATAATTAATTAAAAACATTTTCACGTGTTATTTTGTTGTTTGTAATTTTTTTTTTTTTTTGCACAAGAGAAATCACTTTGTTAACGTAAAAAAACACACCACACGATAAAAAAACAGAAACATTTTCATTTTCTAATTTTCATATTGGATTCATGGATAACGCCAAAGTGTGCTAATGCGTGCGTTTTTTGTTTTGATTTTTACTTTTACTATTTTTTGACAGTGACAGCTGTCAAAGGTTTTTGTTTTTTTCTTCTTTTATTTGTATCAAACAAGTAACAGTAACAACAATCATAGGAATCATTTAGGAAAAGTACGCACTTGCATAAATTCGCATAATCAATTGGCTAAAAAAATAACTTTTTATTTTGTTCTTTTATGTAAAAAAAAAAAAATCAAAAAATTACAATTAATTTAAATTAAAACTTTTTTTGTTTTTCTGTTAATTTATCAAAAAAAAGCACTTTTAAACTTAATTCCTATGAAAATGAAAGAACTCGCGAATAATTTTTTGTTTACTTTGGTTTTACTTTTTATCTTCACTTAAATACACGACACGGCCGTTTGTTTAAAATTTTATAACAAACACATTTATCGTTAAACACACTGCACTAATCATTTCTTGTTCCGTTTTTATGTTTGCCACAATATTTAGCGCTTTTTCTGTACACACAAAATTTAAAGTTCGATTATAAAATGTACTTAAATATAAAAAAATAAGCTATAAAACGTCCGTAACGTTTTTTTGTTTTATCAGACGATACACATGCGTGTACATTCAAATGCCAAATGTGACTACTAAAATGTTTCTATGATTGTTTGCCTCTTTGCGCCGTTTTTTCTTTTCTTATTCTTGTGTTCTTCAATATACTTTGGAGCACGGTTTGTTGGATATTATTGTGTGTAAATGTTGGTGGAGTAAACCAAGAAATACAAACATCACCTATGTATAATTGTTGCTCTATTCTTACCAAGGCGTTTTGTTGATTGTCTCTCAAGTTTTTATTTTTATGTGTTTTGTTACTTCGACAAAGTTACATGAATCACTGGATGAGCTTTATATGAAAGTGGATTGTAATGTATAAAGTTTGAGTTTTACTCTCTCAGTGGAACATAAAATTTATATATATATATTTATTTTCTCAGTGTTTTTACTGTGCTTTACTCTACGGTTTTTCTTTCATATTTTATTTCCTTCAAATTCAACTCAAACCAATATTTTTTTCTTTTTGCTTTAGCGTATGAACACACTGTGAACGCTGAATTTTATATTATTTTTACCATGCTTAAGTGTAAATCGCTCAAAATAATGTTATATATTTGTATGAATATAAATGCTTTTTCATTGTACGACCCACAAATATCACATACTAAGGAAAGTATCCAAAAACTCATACTTCGTTGTACGGACGGGACTACTACAATGGAATAAACATATAAATAACGTAATAGTGTTTGTTTGAACGTAAAGAGCCAAAAACGGAACAAAAAAAAATAAATATAATAATAAATTCTCTGTTGAATATTATATCAGTTTTTATAAACGGGAGTCATTTTTTCATTGCTTTTACACTTGTTTGTCTCATTTCATATTGGAATCGTATCGGCTGCTGGTGGGGATACATTATACCTCCAATCAGATTTTTGTATTGTTAAATGCGCGGTTTTATGTGCGCATTATGTAAAATAGAAAAAATAATTTTATTTTAACTAAAAATAATAATTTAATTTTTTCGTTTTACTTTACTTTATTGCTACACAAAATATAATAAAAAATAAATAAAAGAAACATAAACTGGTGAAGGAGGTTCGTTATTATTATTATTATTTTTCAAAGAAGACATGCATTTTCTATAGTTTTCGCTCATATTATTATTATTATTATTATTGTTCTAACATGTATATTCCGAGCGTGATAAGATTGTGGGAGATAAATGGACAAACATTTGGTTATTGTATTGTTTTTTTTATACTTTAGTATTTTATTTGTGGGAGATAGCTGAAATAAGCTCTATAAGTTTTATGGTGCTTTAACTTCGTACAGGAAAAAAGAAAAGCGAAAAAAGAAAAGTATGAGAATCTGAAAGAATCTTAAATGAAAAGAATTTATGTATGATAATATTTCGTTTATAAAAAAATAAAACATAAATTATTATTATTATTTTTTTTATAGCAAATAAAGCTACACATTAAAAGCTCTATAGCGCATGACTATACCTTATTATTATTATTATTTGATTTCGCGAATGATGCTTAGACGCCATTTATATAAAATACATACAATTAAGATTTAAATTGCTTCTTTTTTTGCATGTTATTCTGTTTAAATAGATGAAATAAAATTATTATTATTATGTAGTGACTGCTGTTGCTGCTTTTCTGTTTGTTTTTAAAGGATTTATAGCATTAGTTTGTCTACAGTGATTACGTTTTATAGTAAAGTAAAAATAAAAAAATAAATCAATAAAGCAGCATCAACAATGCACAATTTTATTACTGTCATTGTCTCAAATTACTGAATCATATAATTAAAGATGTGTAGGCTTACTGAGAAAAGCCTTTATGTATCAGCTGGTATAAAAGAGCAATGTCTAATTACGAATATACGCATAGTTTTATGTAAGCGACTGCTTTTAGTATTTTTTTCTTTTTCTCATTGTTACTGTATGAATGGGGGGATGCTAGTGAAGCAGACTGTAGCAGACATAGTTACAGTTAAATGTTAATGGGGAGATAAAATAATAAGAAAAAAAAATACCTTATTCACATATCACTAAAAACATTAAAAGTAAAGTTCAAGGGAAAAAGTTTCGATCGTTTGCAGTAATTTTTCCTTGCTATACGTTTTGTTTGTTTTATTTCTTAATAAGTAGTTAGAATAGTTGGGTTGGCAGGCAAAATAAGTGGCAGTTGCTGTGCTACGGTAAATGATTATAATGATAAAAATAATAGAAAAATAGATATAAAGACGTCTAATAACATAAATATATGAGAAAAACAACAAGTAAGTAAAAAAAAATAAAATTATTGAAATCATTTTTTAAAGACAAAGTTGTTGTCTTTTCAAAAAAAAATCACAAGGATTTTCGTTTTGTCTATTTTTCATTCTAATGAATAGAATTAAAAAGAAAATAAATTGCAGAATTTTTCTTCTAATTATTATTAATAATTCATGCGCATTTTTATTACAAAATTTATTATTTTTATTATGATAAATTAAACATTTTTATCGCCGCACCCACAAGTAACTATATTTTCACCCAAATAAAACAAACTGTTAAAAATTATTATTCAAAATAACCGCCTCTTTTGAGAGTATCTTTAACATACTTGTGTTATGGTTTTTTGTGTTATTTTAAAACCAATTTTTTTTTTTTTTAAGTTTTCTTTTTATGTTTTTTCTTTTTTTCACTTCTTAAGCATATATATATATATTTTGATGAAAAACATTCGATTCTGATAGGCGAAAGACTGATATATGTACAAACATATATATAAAAATGTAATAAAATCACCATATTTATCCCTTGTATATAGTAAAATGGTAAAAATCACACAAAAATTTTGTCGCCTTCATAAAAATGAAGAAAATGTATATGAAAATGCAAAAAGAAAAGCAAAAAAATCAAATTCAACCCATGATGTACGAGAAACATAAATATATATTTATATGTAGAATTTTATATATATAAAATGGGGTAATGGATTTTCCTTTTTTTCCATTCTTACAATTGTTAAAAGCAAGAAAGAAAGAAAGATTGCAAAAAAAAAAGCATAAATATAAGAATAAAAATATAAATAAGGAAAAATTGTTTGATGTGAGAGAGATATCCTTTAGCTATGCTCCCCATGCCCATATATATATAGATTTTATAACGTTAAAAATTGTATTAAAGCTAAGAGATTGATGACGAACATTTATATATATATGTATATAGCCCCCCTATTAAACATATTTGGTATCCTTGTTATATGTATTTATGTGTTTTTCTTTTTATTTTTCCTTTCTTATCGTGTCATATAGTAAACCGAGCATAGAATATTGTATAAATTTTAAAATACCATCCTACATATAAATTTTTATGTAGAATATACATAAATAGAAGAAGAAAAACCATTATGTATATAGAAAAGAAATTGTAGCATTGGAAATGGTATCAACAAGAGTTTATATAAAGAAACAGTCAGGCGAGCACTGTACATTGTAGGTGAAATTTTAAAATTTCACCAATTTATGCTATATATATGTATATTTTTGTCGATGAAAATAGGAGCATAGTTTAAATGTATGTTTAGAATGTACAATTTTAGCTGATGTGCCTGCCCATATTTTTATTTATTTTTTTCAAAAAGCAAAAAAAAAAAAACGATAAAGATTTTTCATTGGGCAAAACATAGCGCATGTCTAACAATGTCACCCTCTCGCGCTCTCAAGTCGCGTATTGTAAAGTATCCCTGTGCAAAAAGTAAAAAAATTATTTTCCTTTTAAACTGGAATGAGCTTTTTTGTTTTTCCTTTTTTTTTTAGCGGGTGGTGAATATAAAGTTAAAAATAATATGCTATTGTGGCAGCCGAAATGCTATATAACGAAAAATTTCTTTTATATCAAGTCAAAGAAACGTAGCTATGGGTGTTATTGTTGGGTGGCTGTTGAATTTTCTTTTATTCTTCGTTTTTATTGTATTAAAATTATAGTTTTTATGTTTATATGATATGGTAGGCGTTTGCCTACATATTTTATATCCACTTATTTTATAGCAAATTTTGTCTTTCTATGTGTTTTTGCAAAAAAAAAAAACACGCAATTTACTCAATCAAATGAATGAAAACACAATAAAAATTGAAAATAACGAGTTTCCCAATTAAAAAACCATAATAAAAAATGAAAAAAAAAAAAAACAAAACTATCTCACCCGTTGTTTACTAAATTTAAAAGGGTGGAAAGACAAAACATAAAAAAAAAAAATAATTTCACACTTGATTTCACTTTTTACCACAACATTATTTCCGTTGTTTGGTTTTTACTTTTCATTTAGAGTTTTCCGATAATTCTCTGTGTTATTTTTTTGTTGCTATTGACGGACACGTGAATACTTTCTTGCACGCGACTTTATATTGTTATCTAGTGTTAGCCAGCTAGTCAGTTTATGGCTTTAGTTTATTTTTATTAATAAAAAGAAAGAAAAAATAAATGCTTAAATAATTGATTTACGTTGCCTTTGTTGAATAAACATTGTAAATTTGTATTTTTTATTGTGATTAATTAATTAAATGGTTATTTTATGCAAATTAAGTTGCGAATAATTAACAAAATTAGCATAAATGTGAGAAAATTATCTTAGATGACGTTTTTTAAGTATTTAAATGATTTTTATTGTATTTGTACTTAATTTATATTGCAAAAAAACATTTAATTATCGTATAAATAAATTTGTCTTTAAATAAACTATAACTAAGCGTTGGGTGTTGCCAAATATTAATAAATGTATCGTATTAATACGTGAAGCCCCGTCTAATCAAGTAAATTATTTAACAATTTTTTGATAACATAAAAATAATAATAATAATAATAATAAAATAAAGAAAAGGAAGAAGATAAAATCGCAAAAGATAACACAAACCGAAAAAAAATAAATAAAAGTAAACATTTTCCATTCACACAGTCTTAACTTGAACTTGCACAGTGTTTTTATTTTGTGTATTCATTGCTACAAAATAACTGTCTGACTGTCTATTTATTAAGTGCATGCTGGTGATGATTTTGGGCGGTTAAATTGGTTATACTGGTGGACAGAGTATGTATGTACACGACTGATGATGATGATTATACAACAAAAAATAACAGACATAACATAAAAAGCCCACAAATACGATAGTAAGAAACGGAAAAAAAAAAAATAATAAGAAAGAAAAAAAGAAAACAAAAACACTGTACTCAATGAATGAAATAATGTTACAAAAGCCATCGACGATATAAAAACGTAAGATAGTAAATGAATTGACGAAATTACAAGTAGAATGAGAAGTGACTGCGACGCGTCGCGGAAGAAAATCACTAGCAGAGAAGAAATAAGAGATGATTAAGAAAAAAATAAAGAATACGACAACGAAGAAGAAAACTAATAAAATAAAGAAGAAAAAAATAACCAAAAAAAAGAAAAATATATAATAAAAACGAACAAACATTGTCAATATATAGAATAAGGCACGCATGGTATTTTATTTTTGCTACATTTACAAATGAAATGAATAACAAAATATATATTGTGGTAGGCCACGTATTTCTGCAAAACAAAGCATCCGAATATAAACATTTTCACTGATTATATATATACTGGACAAACATACAACGTGAAACTGAAAATTCGAGTTCACGAGAAAAGAAGTGAAAATTCTTTGCTATTTTTGTTGCGATAAATAAACAGAAAATAAATAATAAATAAAAATCAAACTGTTCTTGTTTTTTTTCTACATTTATTATTTAGTTGTATTTAGTTAGTTTTATAATTTTTTTATTGGTTATTTGTGGATAAACTACAGAAGTAAAAGTAAAAAGAAATAATTTTGCACAAAAGAACATCAACAGAATATAAAAAGAATGAAAAATAATAAAAAAAAAGAACTTTTCTGTGGTCATCATCGTCATCAGCATTAGTAACGTTGTTCTTATTTCACTTCTAAGATTTTTCTCCTCTATTATTTTCATCATGACCTTGACATAGACATTTATTGAGTCATACATATATACCACAGAAAACATAATAATAAAAATAACAACTAAAATCAATAGAGAATATATAGAAAAATAAAACACATTTATGCTTGTAGTATTATTTGTACGAAAAAGAAATAAGAAATAAGAAAATAAAAAGCACTATGAGATGTGCTTCTGTTATCGATACAGGTCAACCAATAAATTTGGCCTCCTTGTTGATCTATAATAATAAAAACAGTAAACGAAATAGTACGATGTAGTTACATCTAATCGAATAATAGTTTTACTTTAATAGCAATTTTATTATCCAGACGTTAAACGTTTCACTTTTATAAATTTAGTGAAAATCAGTAAAAATTGACTTTAATGTTAGTAAAATCTGGAAATTCTAAAACATTTATAACATGTTAACTGATCTTTAAAGCATTGCGATAGCAATTTTATCCCAATTAAACGTTTAAAAGGGGAAAAAAATCTATTTAACTTACTTAATTTCGGGTTTAACCAGTTACAAATATTAAAAAAAATCTCCTGCCATAGATAAACCCAGATAAATTTTGCAAGATTTAAAAATCTAACTTCATGTGACAAAATCTTTGTACAAATTTCATAATTACCAAAAATATTACAAAATTATAAGAAATAAATTATTTAATTTTATCTTTTTGTTTAGCAATTTTTCTTGCAATTTTGAAACACCTACAAGTCTTTGTTTACCTTTGGGTAATATATTTAAAACAATATTTAATGCCAGAAATAATAAACCAAAAACACAATAAATAAAGAAAATTTTTATCTTCTAGAAAATATTACAAAATTTCCATTTAGTTGCAAAACTATGCAATAGTTTGCTAAATTTAGGTTTGTTATTGTGACAAATTTGGCTCTAGTTAAACGTTTATTTATTTTATATATAATTGTTAAGGGCAAAGGTGACTTACTATAGTTGCAAAAAATATTGTATTTAGTAATTTTTTTAAGTTATGTTTTAAGACAAACTTATGTAAGCCTTAGTTTTTGTTAGAATTTAAAATGAAATCGGTTAAGCTTTGATTACAATCCTGATTACAATCAAATTAAAGCTAAATTCAATCTAGATAATAGTATTAATTTTGGTTTAACTACTAGATTCTATTCGTATTAAAATCATAGCAATCAATTTATAATAACCATAATTATAGTAACAAGTGTTTTATGAATCTAAGAATAAATTATTTAAATCTGAAGTCGGTAACAAGTAGTTATTATTGAATTTTTAGGAATCAACAATCGAAACTTAAACTTTTTCAAAAACACAAAGCTTTGATGCAAAACAACATAATAAAGCATTAAGGATGTTAAATAACATTTGAATTGCAATTAATTAACAAAATGTATAATTTTTAAGCAATTAAAACGCAATAAAACCGGATTAAGTGAAATAAAAAACACCAAAAAACCAAAAAAAAAAAAAAATTCTAAGCACCACACACACCATATATACAAATTAAAAGTAAAGTAATTTGTTAAAATGAACAAATTAACATGTCGTTATTGTTAGTTTTTAATGTTATTTAAACCAATTTATTATTCTCTATGTTTATATTATAATATTTAATATATGTTAAATCAGTCAATTAACATTATTTTTAATATTATTTATTGTTTTATGTGTGGTTAATTTTAATAATTAATCTTGATTGATGTTAAGCCGCATTTTTTATGTTTTAAATAATTTAATTTTTTTCCATCTCAAAACATTAGCATTAAAAGCTTAATTGAATATAGAAAAACATGAAATGAAATTCCTTCATTTCAAAGTTTCGTTATTTTTTTTCTACTTCTTAATAAGAATAATTATTTAATTCTTAGATATTTGCATAAAAAAACAACGAAGAAAAATTAAATTAAATAAAAAAAATAATTAAGCATAAGCCACGGTTCGATGAATTCTTTCAACATTTGAGCAACATTTTATAAATTGCAAAGAAAACGAGCAAAAAACTTTGTTTTTCCTTTTGCCTTATGTCGGCAGCATAAATAACATTCATCATCACATCATTCATTTTTTTTATGAATATTAATTTATACACATAATGTTATTAATTGATTTTTAAATAGACATTTATTATTATTATTATTATTATTATAATTGCGTCATAACATTAGCTGGCTTATTTGGGATTGTTGCTGTTTTCTGCTGTTCGTGTTATTAAATATAATTATTTTTCTTATGAATAACAAGTCATCTAATGACAGTTTTTTTTTTCATTTCTTCATTCTTATTCTTGTTATTTTATGTAATTAATTAACAGTTTTGAATAATAATAATATAGTTTTTTTTTTATGTAAAATAACTTATGTATATATGGTAAATGCGGTAAAAATACTTTAAACAAATATTATTAATATATGTATATAAAAATAAAGAAAATAGTACATATAATGTTTAACATTGGATGATTTAAATTAATTTAAATAGAAGCATTAATTGTCGGTAATCATGTGAGTAATTTTCTTGTTAGAGTTTTTTGTTTTTTATTTTTTTTTTTGTGTCTTTAATTTTTGTATAATTATAATTATGCAATTTGCAGTAGCGTCGTAATGATTAACAAACATCGCATGGTTTAATAATAAATTATCGCCATTTTTCATTATTCAAAAAATTCAAAATTTTCTTTCACTAAACAAGCATGGATTTTTATTCTTTTGTTTTTTGTTTTATTGATATGTAACCATGACTACACCACTGATGAATTTTTATATTTGCTATAATTTTCATAAAAAAAAAAACAGAAACAAAAACAAAAACATTAACAAGAAGTAAATATAGCAGGCGGTAATTAAGCTTAAAAAAATAATAATATTTATATTGATATCGCGTGTTAATGTTATTTAGATATATATTTATGTATATAAATTTTATTTTCATTTTGCTATTGTTATTCTTATCTTTTTATCCAGTATTATAGTTTTATTAATAAGATCTTATTCGGTTGATGCTAAATATAATCTCTAATGCTTAATACATTATTTTGCAATTTATTTTTCTTTTTTGCATATACAAGCAGTATAATGATTTTTATCTAAAATATACTTAACTTATAATAATAATTATTTTAATTATAATTAAAAATTTAAGCATATTTTAGTTTCTTCAATTTGTTATTTTTCTTTTATTGTAATTAAACGTTTTTTTAAAAAACGGAATGCTTATTTGTCTAACAGTAATAAATACAATTGAAGTACAATTGACAATACAATAGGATTTTTTTAAATAAATACCTTGTTTGATATTATTTTTAATTAAAAAAATTAAGTAAATTACGTCATTTTAATTGTTTTTCTTTTGTTATTACTCCATATGTTACTGTGATGCTTTTATACCTTTTATTTTATGAAAATTCTTTACTACTTTGTGATAATTGTCATCTGGTCAACAGTTTTTTTTTGTTTTTAATTTACCGCTATTAGTGTCATTTAAACAAAAGTTTGTGCGCCTAAACAAAATGCGCATAATTAATATAAAATAAAATTAAATTTAGCTTAAATCGTTGTTTTGTTTTTTTTTTTGTCACTTTAAGTCACTTTTTTTTTAAACATTGTACGCTACTGTACGCTACATAAGTGATTTTACTGTTTTAATACAAAGATTGTGTACATTACTGGGTCTTTCTTATCTGATTTAAAAAAATATATATAAATGTTTTGACCATTTCAAAATATATCACATGTGTGTTGCTTTGTGGTTGTTTGTTTTTTTTTTTGCAATCGATTTGCACTGTTAAAAAAGAATTTGCAAAATAATATGTATATAAATCTTATGAATTGAATTCCCTAATAATAATAATAATCAATTAAATCAATGTGGAGAAAAAAAAACTGATCAATGAAAATACCAAAAGAAATTCAATAGTTTTAATGTTTGCAAAATGAAAGAAAACAAAGCAAAACTAATTAATAAAACGACATTTATAGTGTCAATTGTGGATGCAAAAAAAAAACATATTTATTTTTTTAAAGTGTTAACGAAAAATATATACAATAAGAAAAACTAAATATAAAGTGAATGGCAAAAGTGTTAAATGTTGCTTAATGTGGTAGAAAAGTGTGTATTTGTGTAGAGAAAAAAAAACAAATGAACAAACAAACAGAACCATGGCACACCTTGATCGTTGCAAAATTTAAGTAAAAATAAGCAAAAAAAATAAAAGGTGAGAAATAAGATCGTAATCGATTTTGTCTTTGCGATTTTAGCTTTTTTTTGTGTGTTTTTTCTTTCTTTAAAAAGAAAATAAAAATAAAACAAACAAAAGCTTTAAGCTAATATTGTTATTGCTATTGTTTGCCATGCTGTTACTACTGAATATTACTGCTGCTACTGTTACTATTTAATAGCCAAGACACTCGTTATGTTACTTTATGTTTAAAAATAAGCAATGAAACTGTGCTTTTATTTAATTTTTTTTTTTATAATTTTTCTCTTAAACTCGAGTGTTTGTGCTGTTATTGAAAGAAAAATTGTAATCAGTTTACCAAAGCAACCAAAAAACGCAACTGGTGTTAAGAAGTTATTTATTTTTATTCTTATTATTATTATTATTGCTGTTGTTGGTTCAATTAATTTCATTGATTTTTTTTTTTTATTAATATTTTCTTGACTTTGCGTACTGACAATAAATATGATTTTACACTATTTTTTTTTCTCTCGGTTTTTTCGCAAAAAAAAATATTTTAATTCGCGTAAATTTTAACGATCGTAACGTGACTATGTAAGCGACACATTTTTTTATGAATTAATTCTCGTTTTATTTAAGATAATAAAATTATTAAATAACAACGAAACTGTGTTTGTTACTGGACACAGGAAATATTATAATGATCATAGCGTGTTTAGTTATTTATTCGCTTTGCTTACTTACTGAATTTGACCGTTGCTGATAATTTACGCTGTTGCTGAGTTCGCGATAGTATAAAAAAGAATTTTTTAAATGTGTGAAAATAATATAATTTTATCAATTATTATCATAAAAATTACGCCACCAAGGGCGTTAAATATGTTTTATGTTTAACTTGTTGCAGTTACGTCACTGTATACCTGCACATAGGTGCGTGCACACATAATTTTGTATTCTTAAGTTTCTGTTTAAAAAACTAAGAAAATATTTTCTTTCTTTGGTTTTTTTTGGTTTTATTTTCCTTTGCAATTGCACAATTTAATAATGTGAATTATAGATAAAAATCGCTTCTTTTTTTTGTTAGTGGTTTTGCTTTTATGCACAAATGTGCAAAATGGAATAAACAAGAAAATAAGCAGAGGCAAAAAAAAAAAATCAAATAATTTTTATAAACGAAAGTTTACGCTTATATGGCGGGTGTGTATAACTAGCTATACGGTGTATGTGTATCACTATTATCAGAATCTGTCGATTAATTGGCGCAGATAATGATTATGCTGCTCGCGTTTTTTACCTTTTTTTTTTTATTTATCCTTCTTAGTTGAAATATTTTCACCTTGTTGTTGCTTGTTTTTATTTTTTGTTGCATCTGTGTTTTACTGTTTTGCGTTGTTGGAACAAAATTTTTCTTTTATGTACAAAAAAATTCGCGAAGAAAAATTAAAAAAAAAAAAACATTATCACGACAACGATATGCAAAATAAAATACAAAAGAGAATATGAGAAATGTTTTAAGGAATCTTATTTATTTTATTTTAAAATTGTCTGGTTAAAAAAGGATTAATTGGTGTCGAAAAGAGTCACAAATAATGTAAAAAAGTATGAATGGACCATGACTGGTGATGGTGGTGATGCTGCAGTTAGACCACTAATCGTATTATTATCGTTGATTTTTAATTTTGTTAAATTAAAAATATTTTATTTCTTCTCTTGTTGCCACACAGTTATGATAATTTTTCGTTGAATTAATATATATCCTTAATATTTAGGGTCATTCTGGTATTTAAGAATGGTAATAAATTTATTTTATTTTTATATTTTTTAATCATCTCGGGATTTATTTATTTATTTTTTTTTTTTTATTCATTTTACGTCGTCAATTATTATTATTATTGTTGTTTTATTTTTCTTTTATGAATTTAAATACAATTTTGGGTTAAAAATAAAATAAATAAATTTAATAACCTTACCTACCGATAATTATTGGTTTCTTCGTGTGTTTCCTTTTTGTTCTTCGTGTTTTCTTGGTTTTTTTTCTTTAAATTTTATTCGTCTCTTTGTTCATTTGAATAAAATTCATCTAAAAAAAAACAAACATATGTAATCTGAATAAAAAATGATTAATTTTCATCTAGAAAAATATAAATAAATGTACATTAATGATTGTGAACGAACACTACTAACCTGTTATTTAATTTATTATTGTTTAAATAAATAAATAAATAAAAAAAAAATGCTTTTAATTTTTTTTTTTTTAATCGTGAAACAAGATCTCTGATGATGATGATGATGATTATTATCATTTTGGTAGAGTATTTTTAATTCTGCTCTCTCCTTAATCTGGTTAAATAAAACGACATGAATTTTATAAAATAAAATTTAAACTTAAGGAACGACATCATTATTAAAGTAAAGTAAAGCTTAAAAAAAAAAACGTCATCATCGTCAACACAAAGAAAATTATTAAGAAGAAGAACTTAAACTACTGTTGGCGCCAAGTAGTTTATTTTATTTAGTTTTTTTTTTTTAGTTCTTTATAGCTTAGTGTTTAGACTCGTCGTTTATTTTTATTAAACTCATTTTTCATTGTTATTTTTAGATGGTGTAAATGCTGGTGCTATTATAACATCAAATGACAAAATTTTTTAAGTAATAAATAATTATAATTTTGAATAATTATTAATTTTTTTGAATTTGTGTTACCTTGGGAAATTAAAATTTTAATTCTTGTCTTTTGTTGTGAGGGAAAATTAAAAGTAAGAAAATTTTTTTTTTCAATGTAATCTATCATAATTGGCAGCCTATGTTTATTTAGATATTAAAATTAAATTTTTATTGCATCACCATCATTTGCCTGCGACGAGAATTTGAACAGAAATACAGATTACCTTTTTTGGTAAATTTGTTCTTTTTTAATAACATGCATCGTGGGTCGAATCGAAATTATAATTATTATAACCTTTGCATGTTCTGTTCGTTTTTATTCTAATCTACATAAAGTATTTTATTTTCTTCGTTTTCTTTCTTGAGCTCAGGTAGTTTTATTGTTTTTGATTAAAAAATCCAGAAGTTTATAGGTTTTAAGGGTTTATTCATTTTTTAATGCTTTTTAAATTGTAAATCAAAGTGGAATTAAAATAAAGCAACGTAATGATTTAATAATTTTTTAGAAATTAAATAACTTTAGACAAAATTTACCTTTTTTTTTGGAAGCCAGGTAAAAATTCTATTATTATTATTTTGGCTTATTTTGCATTAAATGATTATAGTTTATAATAAAACGGTATACATACCTGCACAATAGAGAGAAAAAAACCAAACCAAATTATTATTTAATTAATTTTTGTGTTTTTATTCTTTATCAAAGGTGAGAAGATATCGAATTCATCAGTTAAGTTTTTTTAACTTATCGTTTTTTATTCGATTATTCATTAAATAGTTAATTTTTTGAATAAACGAAATAATTATATATATTATAAAGATTAACCGTTCGCGTTTAATTGGATTTTTTCTCATTTATGCTTTCTTAATGCAAAAAAAAAAAAAAACAAAAATCTTTAATTAAAAAACCAAAAAAAAAAAACAACATTTTTATGTTAATTAAATATTAAAATCGATTGTTAGATTAATCATAAAAGAAATGCTCTTATGTAATTTCGTTAACAACATATTACAATGCAGCACAGAATCAGATGCTAATAATGTAATTAAATTAAACAAAAAAAATAAAAAACAGTAATAAATTGCACAAAAAGGCAGCATCGTTTTTGTCTTTATTTATAAAAAAAAAAAGTATCCTTAACTAAGTCAAATACTTTTTAAGCACGCGCGTTTTTAAATAAAAATCTAAGAATAATAATCGTACGATGAACGATTATAACGAACACTGACTTAATCGATTTTTATCTTATCGCAACTTGATCAAAATTTACGTTTTTTTTTGTTATTTTTATTTTTAATACACAATGTTCGCGTTTTTTTTTTTTATTTTAATTTGATATATTTTTATTTATAATAAATTTTTTATTCTTGTATCTTGGTAAAAATTTCTTATTGCTTTCTTATAATAATAATTCTGTAGCAAAGTAAACGTGAAAATCTTGTTAGTAGATCGTGATATACTGTTGCTTGTCTGGTTAATATTAATACAAAAAAAAAAACGAAATATAAGAATAGTCTTGTTTATTTTTTCTTTTAAAAGTCAAATGCAAAAAATAAGAACAATCAACTTTACTTTACTTTACTTTACTTTACTCTTATGTTTAAGAAGTTATTATAAACGATATGTACTCGTACATTATCATCGTACACCTTTTATGAATATTTAAAATAAAAAATGAATTTTTCTTTGCTTATGCAGATGCATACAGAAAAATCTTCAGCCAATTATCACAGTAATAAATTCATTTTTATTTTCTCGTTTGGTTTTTAGTTTTCTTTCTGTTATATATTTTTTTTTTTTGCAAAATCCAAGCGTAGAAGAATAAGAATAAATTTTAATTAATCTAAGAGTATGTAACGTATGAGTTTTAATTTTAATTTTTTGTTTTTGTTCTTGTACTTATGGTTAAGATAATGTAGAGTTATTTTTTTTTTTTGCTATAATTATAGTAGAGAAAAAGTTTTGTGCTTTTAATATATATTTAACAAACAAAACACATAATCTGCACATCATATAGTACAATAGTGTTACAGACAAGAAATAATAATAATAATAATAATAATAAGAAATAAAAAGGAAAATAATCATGAAATAGTAATAAGACTGGGTAACAGTAGTAGACGAAGCAAAAACAAAAAATCCTCACTCTCTCTCCATCTCTACTTTTACTAAAACTCTTGTCTTTTGTACTTTCGTATATAGTGCAAAAAGTCTTTATCAGTCTGTATGTCTACCGTTTTTAATGTTAAAGTAAATTAAATGTTAAAGAAATAAACGTAATGAACTCTTATTTTCGATAAAAAATTTATAACAAACTATTAATTTAACGCCCACAAAATGATTTTAATATTTGCTTCATTTTTTTTTTTTTTTTTTAGTGTAATTTTTTTGCACAAGACAAGAAAGAATTTTGTTATTTTTATTTATTAATAATATTAAATGAAGTAAGAAGAAACTAACAATAAATATGTTAAACTCATACCATGTATGTAATAAACGAACTATCAATGCAAACTTAAAGCATATATGTATAGCAAAAATGATGAAAAACAGAGAGAAAAAGAAAAAATGTAGAAATATATGTTCCGTTGTTTAGATGCTTAATGAAAATTATTTTTCTTATTAATCATTCGTGGAATAAACACATTTATATACAAAATAATAAAAAAAAAACCGATTGCCTGAAGTAGTCAGCTATTAAAACCTACAACTTATAGTTTATTAAAGCAAAAAATAAAACAAAAAACAACCCCAAACCCAATATCACTTGTATTGTTTTTGCTAGCAAAACACTTTTGATTTTTTTTTTATTTATTTATTATTTTCTGCTTTCTTCGTTCAATCGTTACGCGATGTGCAAAAAAAAAGAATAAATTCATCGTGCATTGAATAAATAATTAAATATAATAGAATGAACACGATTTAGATGAACATTGAAACATAATGTTTATATACAAGAAAAAAAAAATAAGGTGGATAGATTTTTCTATTCGTTTTCTTACATTTTTCTTACATATTTCTTCTTCTTCTTCGTTTTTTTTTGTACGAACGTATGATACAACTTTAGGGAGGTTGACTTATTACGTGTAAGAATAAATATTATAGATGGAATATGATATAATTAATGAAAGATAAAAAGTTAATAATAACTCAAAATGAAATAAAAACATCAAGACATCAGAATTCTATTATCGCAAGAAAACTCAAAACACATACAGATAGATGAAAAAAAAAAAACCTATTACAAGTTAAACGCTAGGGGTGACTATCTTATATGGGTGGCATTTACAAACAATACAATAGTTATATTTATTTCATTATAACTTATTAGATATTTTAACGTTGTTTAATTGTATAAAGTTTAGATTAAATATTTTTCTTTTGTCACTGTTTAATATTAATACGTTTAGTTGTACGCGACTGTTTCTAATTAAAAAAAAAAAAGCCTTGATTGTGGGTGGGTAATACCGATCATTTTTTTCTTTCTATATTAAGCAGATGAATTTTTAATTAAAATTTTTCTTACTAATTGTTTCTTCTTTTTCTTTGTATGAATTAAATGAAGAATAATTTATTTAATATAAAAATTTGTATTAAATCTTATTTTAATTTAATTAATAATTGTATTGTTATGGGGAATTTTTCTGTTTTTAAGGATATTGTATTGTTTATTTTATTTTATTTTATTTACTTGAAATTAGTAGAAAAATTAAGTTTATTATTGTTTTGTGTAATAAATATTAATCAAAATCAATTTAAATAACATTTAATTTAATTAAAAATAAACAACAATAGCTAACTAAATAGAAAAAAACTGAATAAAATAATCAACGAATGAATTAATTAAAACGTTTTTTTTTATATTTTTTGATCAATAAAAAATGTTTAGATTATTAAATAAATAATGATAAATATACTATTTTATTTAATTATTTATTACAAAGTAAAAATGAAAAATGATTCATTTTGAATGTTGATGTCATTCAAGATTACTAAATTTTTTTCCCTCTCGTCGATAATAAGTTTAAAAATGACGTCTGTTGGGAGTTGTCTGTCCTTTACTTAATGAGATTAATTCACAAATTATAAATCTTTTATTTTTTTAGTTAAAGGTTACAGCCCATTTATGTAAAATGTTTAATGAAAACCGCTGAATATTCGCTAATTTAGTTATAATAATGTTTAATGTTTTCTCGTTAATTATAGCCACTTTTAGAGTATTTCTGTAACTTAGTTTTCGTGGCATTTAACAAAGAATTTAACAAAACAATTATAATTAGGGTTTAATAGTGCAATAAATCATATTAGTGCAACTCATCAACTGTTGTTCGCAACAAATACGAAACGATAAAGTCACAAAAGACAACACTAAACTCCTTCCGTCGCTGAAATCATAAACTTGCCTCCCACATACCATTAATACAATTTATTATTTAAAAATAATAATTAATTAAATTAATTTTATTAGCTGTTATGTAATTCTAGATAAAACATTATTTAAATTGATAAAAAAATAAAAACATCAGTAGCAACAGCAGCAGCAGTTTGTTGTTTTAATTAACTTTCAATTATTTTACTAATAATAATAAGAATATTCACTCATTTGTCACAATAAATCAACTAAAAATAAAACAGTAAATTTCCTTTGATAGATAAAAAACAAAATAAAATTAAAGAATAACGCAACCCTCACCCCTATAAGATTCTCGTGGAATATTTATTACAAAAAATAACACTAAAACCACATACTATTTCCGTTTTAATCATAAAAAATATATATATTTTTGTATTTATGCGTAATAGAACTAAAACTGTGCAATGTAATCAAATTATCAAATAATAAAAATAAGCGGAAAATGTACTTAAATATGACTTTAACCACGGAATAACCACAGCGACATAACCGATGAAAAGAAAATGAAAAATAAAAACTGTCAGATGTCACGTCATGAAAATTCAATAAAGCTAATTGATTAATAATGTACGAGTTGACAATTACGCGCTCAACAATAACACTAATATTAATATTAATATGAAATTCTCTTTACACGACTTTTAATAAATTTATTTCAATATTTCGTTGACTTTCGATGCGCTGTTTTTGCAGCAATTAATGATAAAAAAAATTTAAACATAAAAATTGCACGAGGAAATCAACCAACATATTGGCACGGTAAATGTGTTAAATGTCAAATTATTTACTTTATAATTCACTTTTTTTTGCTTCTAAAAATAATAAGAAAATACTCACCTTGCCGCAAGGTATTGTAGAAAGTACAAAACGCGAAAGACACCGTTCGTTGCCTATTTTTTAGTGGCAACAATTTTCCGTAATATTTATATCGGAAAACATGATTATGATGACAAAACAATAAAGAACAAACTAAAGAAAGCCATGGAAAAATAAACGATCGCGATCCATAATAATTAAAACAATAAAAATAATAATAACTGATCGCGAAATTCTACAATTTAAAAAGGCAAAACGTGAAAATAAAAGTATAAAAAATCTGTTTGATTGGTGATAATTTTGGCATAAAGAGAAATTAACAGCGACAGAGCAACAACAATAATTATATGTTTTAGGTGAGAAATTAAGAAAAAACAAGTTAAAACCGCGCTTAAAATCGTGTTCTTTTGGAATCATTCTGTCACAAAATGCCAAATGACATGTTTACAATTTTTTTTTGTTAAATTTTCGAACCACAAGAAAATTGCTTTTGATTTAAGTATTTGCTGGCAAAAAGTATTATTCGACAAACAAACAGAGTTATTATTATTTTTAATATTCCGATTATTCGCGGTTTTGAATTTTGCAAAAAAAAATTAAGGCATCAAAGAATTGTTAACAATTTTTTTTCTTTTCCATTTCACAGATAATTAATCATCATGATTCAAAACGATAATTAGTGGAACGATCGGCAATTAGCGAGTATTTAACAACAAATTATAATTATAGCATAACTGCTAAGTGAATAATAATTTCCACTAATTAAGCAAATGCTCTTCTAGATCAATTCTTTGATCAACTAACGTTGCGAATTACTGTTTTGTCACACGTTAAGTTACAATCTCAGCAAGCACTTAAAATACGAAATCTACGATCTTAGTTATGTAATTTTCACAATAACTAAATTAAGAAAAATAAAAATACCATTTTCTTTTGGCTGATAGATACAGACGACTGACAAAAAAAAAAGCCAGATTCTTCATGTACTATCGATATAAGTAATAAAAAATAAAAGAAAATTTTTACTTGTAAAATTGATGCGTTTCTTTAAAACATAAACAACAAAATTAACTATGCAAATAATTATGATAAAGTATAATTTTCATGGAATTATTATTAAAACAAAAAAAAAAAATAATAATAACATTTCCACAAACAGAAATGTGCACGCATTTAGTTAGTAATATACGGATATCCAGACTGTCAATTATCAATATAATTAAAATTTTAATTATTATTCAACGCAGCCAACTGATTATAAATTTTCTTTTTTTTAACATTTTTCTTTTGTTTTAAATTTAATTAATTATTAATGAAATTTGCATTAAATGTTTTTCTTTCTTTATTTAAAAAAAAAAAAAACTATTAAATTTTATAGTTCGAGCATATGCACGGCTTAAAAGTAGCTGTACCTGTGCTGAGAAGTGATCATAAATTTTATTTTTTTTTTACGTTGCTGCGTTTATTATTAAGAAAATAATTAATTTTTCTACATTTGTGTCAGTTCTGCAACGCTGTTTCAATGTAATGTTTCAAAATTACAAGAATTGCAAACGGTGCATCAATTTCGCCAATATGTTAATGTACTTTATGTTTTTGCTATTATTGTTTTTGTTACTTACAGTTTAATATTGCTCTACCTTAAATGAAAAATTAATAATTAAAATTCAATACGAATCTGATCGCGTTAAACACAAAGAAAATCCGATTAAACAGTTTTTTTTTCGTTGTTGCTATATTGAGAAATTGCATGAATAAAAGTGTTTATTTTTTTTTTTTTTGCTTCTATTTAACTTAAATAAATACAGAAAATATGATTACCTGCCGCTCTATAATTATATAAAATTGTGCATGTCTTTTACTTGTTTTTTTTTTTATTATTATAATTATTATTTGCATGATTTACGCGTTTCACAAACATTACATTTTTGTAATTATTTATTAATTCATTCGCTCATTCGCACTCTCTTACCTGAATTGTCTGCATGTCTACTGTTAAATATTTGTTTTATATTTATTTATGATGTTTAAAAATAGTTACACTAATTTTTACCAATTGAATATAAAATCGATATAAATAAATTATTAAATAATAATAATTATTATTATCGTGAATAAAAACTCCCTTGTCGATTAATTTTAGTCATTTATAACGTAAATAAAATGCAAAAACATAAAACTACTTTGCGGTTTTATTATTAGCTAATTTCTGTTAAACAATATTGAAAATTATTATTTTTAATAATTTTAATAAAAATAATAATAATATTGTGGTTAGAAATTAATTCGTATATATATTCGTATGATTTTAAAGGGCGTACAGTGTGTACATTGCGTCACGCAACTTTAATTTTAATTTTGGTTCAGGTGTTTGGTTGTTTTTTCTTAAACAAATTTTTGTTTTTTGCGTATTTAACTTTGTTTTTAACATTTTTTTGTAGCATTAAAATAGGGGAATTAATTGTTTTAAAAAAAAAAATCATAAAAACAAAAATGTATTTAATTCGCTGTATACACACCTGTTTAACAATTTGATTAAAAGTTATTTAAGTAATTTTGTTTAGTAAGTAAAAAAAAAAAAGAAGAAAATTATATAATTAATTTGTTGATAATAGAATAAGAATTTCAGATATTATCTGTGTTCCAAATGGGAAGTAATTAGTAATTTACCTTATATATGTATAGAAGATATTTAATTTAATTAATTAATTCGTTGTGCTTGTTGTGTTTCTTTTTTGCATAAATTCTTTAAAATAATAACAAAATAATTTTTATTTGTTGCTATTGGTGGTAGTGGTGTTGTGATAATCCTAATAATTATTTATTTATATATTTTTTTTTTGTTAATAAATAAAAACTATTTTAATTGACATAATTTGTAACGAATTTGTTATGTTTTCGTTTGCATGGTGCCGTTGGGGCTTTTTCTTTCATTAATTTCATACAATTTTGTTGTTTTTCTTTTTCATTTTATTTATCGTTGTGTTTAAGGTAATTTTTGTTATAAATACGCTGTGTTTTTGTTGTGGTTTTTATATTATTATAATTATACGAATATAATTAGCCTAAATTTTTTAAAAATTATTTCATATTTAAAGGTAATAAATAACAATTATTAACACTTGTACATGACAAGTGCACAATATATAACCAAGGTAAATGCAAATTTTTATAAAATTAAAAATTCGTTTGCATAAATCGTCATGTAATAAACACAAAATATATACATTCTTTTTGGATGAAAAAATCCAGGTAACAACATTACACACATTACACGTTGAACAAAAAAAAAAAAATAAAAATTAATTTACGTAAACAAAGCAACAAAAATCGGTGTTTTATTTTTTTAATAAATTCTGTGAAGCAATAAAGCAACAAAAAAAAAAATAACCATCATTGCACTTTTTTGTATAAATAATAATAATTATATTTTAGCATAAATTATTTGCAAAGTAAATAAAAATAAAAGAAAAACAATTAATAAAACATAATAACTTTTAATTAAAATTTAATTGAATTAAATGAATTTTTTTTTGCTGCTACTACTGTTGCTATTGGTAATGTTGCTTTGCATTAATTTGCTTAACATTACCGTGTGTTCATCTCGTGGTAAAGTGAGCGTTTTTTTTTTTTTTTTTATATAAACAAATTCTAATTACAAATGTATTTAGAGTAATTAGAGTATCATTGTAATGTGACCACTGAACATAATAATATATAATTAATATTTCTTATTAAATATTAATTCTTATAATAAATTTTAATTTATTGGAGTTTGAAAATTCCAATAAATGATGCATTTAATGGGTTAGCAGCATTAAATTAGTTACCGGTATTCCTTGGAAGTGTTAAATATATTTTTATTATTATTATTTGTACTTAGTTATGGTAAGCATAATGGCAAAAATTTACACGATAAAGAAGTAAAACCGATACAAGAAAATTTAAAAATACAAAAATAATTATATTCGGGTATAAAATTCAATAAAAAGCATTATTATAGGTGGATAAAAACGCTAAAAACATAAGAATTTAATTATATTTCTAAATACCGTTTATTTGTTGGTGTTGTTGTTGTGTAAAACCGGTGCTTCACAGGTAAATCAATTAGGTTTTTAACGTAAATATCTTTTTGTTTAAAAAAAAACGCTTAATTTAACTTAATAAAAATAATAATACCGCGTGAAGTGCTTTGTAACTCCGTACACAGCACGCTAAATATTATTTAATCGATACTCAGGGATAGAAAAAATAATTTAAGAAATTGTCCTCAAACTGAGGTTGTTGATGGTAGGACGCTTTTCTGTATGCTTTTAGATATTAAATAATTGATTAAAATACATAAAATTGGTAGAATAGAAGTAAAAAATCTAAAGATTGACTTAATTTTTCTTAGATTAATAAAGACACTTGGTTCTGAGGTGTGAAACGATTTTTTCTCAATAAATTTAGATGATTAACAGCAATTTAAATGAAAACGCACTTTGAAGTGGTATTTTTAATTTAATTTTATTGCTGCAATGCACAGCGTTTTGTAGACATTCGAGAATTAATTAACCAAATGATTCACGAATGACGTATAAATCTGCCTACAAATAAATACTTCGATTATAGAATATTTTCAGAACTGTTTATTAACTTTGCTGTAAAGTTCCCATAAAAATCATATACAAATCTATTCAGAAAATAAGTATTTATCCACAAAACATAACCATAAGTATTAAAAAATTATAAATTTTCTTCTTTCAACAATAAAACAACACTTTAAAAGAAGAAGCCGAAGCTAAAAAGAATTAAACAAATCAAATCGGTTAAATAAAATTCAATAAAACAGAGAATAAATAAATATTTAACTTAACTTTTTTTATAATTATATTCGTATATCACAGTAAAAAAACACCGTAAAATACATACATAAACATTATTTAATTTTTCTTACTATTTTACATCTCGCATAATTATTACTTAAGAAGAAATGATAGAAAAATAAAATCAAAGCATAATATCCAATGAATGGGTTATTATTTCCTTTATATAAAACAACAAATCTTATCCAATCGATGCGCACTTTGTGACACTGTTTTTTATTGTGCTTATTTTATAATATGCAAAGTGGGGAGGTTGGTACAGGAGGCGTGGTCGTTTGATGCTGAGCTCCATTTCTTATTTTAATAATAAAATAAATAAATAATAAAAACTGTTTTTTTTTTATGAAAACAACAAACAATGCTGATTATATATATTTTTTTTTTTATTGACTTTTGTTATTATTATTATTATTATATGCGTATAGCTCAGCTTCTTACATTAATTTTTTTCACTGGATGCTGTCTTGTATCTTATAAATAAACGGTTTTTATATTTTGTTTTTCATCTGTTTTAAGCATTATATTCTTTCGCTACAATTATACCACTTATTCTGGTGCATGATCAACTCCATTTTTTTTTTTGCTTCTCTCTGTTGATTTATATTTTTTGCTGCTTCCCTTTACTTTTGTTTCTTTAAGTAGCCAAAAATGGTAAAAGAAAAAAATAAAATAGCGAATTTTTTATTTTTCTATAATTTGTTTGTTGTTATTATTGTTGTTGCTGCTTTTTTTTGATATCTTAATTAAAATTTTATTAAATTTAATTATAATCGGTTTTTGTTTTAACGCAACGCAAGTGGTGCGTCTTCTGCAGAAAGTTTTAGAATAGAAATAATGAAGATAATTATTTCGCGATTTTTATTTTATTTATTATTCGTGTTAAAAACATTTAATCATTTATTTAATAATCAAATGATAAGAAACGTGATACCACGAAATAATAATAATAATACAATCAGATTCAGATTTTATTTTAAAAAAAATCACAGCAAATATAAAATGTTCGCACATTACAGTAGCGAATAATAATAAAATTGCTAATTAACGTAGATATAATGTTAAAAAATAATTTAAAATAAACATAAAGTGCAATTTTATAAGTCTACGAAGGTTTTCCTCTTTGATTTTTTTGCTTTTAAATCAACAAATAAATATTTTTATGACTTTATAAATAGTTTGCAGAAAAAAATGACTAGGTATCGGTAGATACAATAAAAAAAAAAAGTCAATTATCTTTGTTGTTTTATTTATCAAAAACATAACAAAAAACTACTTAATTGGATTATTATTATTATTTTTTTTTTTGTATATAATGTAGTGTGTCGGTCACTATGTACTTATAAGTAAATAATAATAATAAAAAAAAATTATGTATTTATCCCTAACCTTAGTCGTTGTTTCGTTTGACGGTTAATCGATTTTTTTTATTTTCGTATCACTGAAATCTGATGATTATTGTTATGATTTTTTTTTGCAAAAATATACGGTGCGGTTTTTATATAATAATTCCGTCAAAAGAATATCACATATGATTAAATATGTATTGATCAATAGAAAAATTATATAAAATAAATAAATAATTAAAAATCATTAGCGTTTTTAATATGAATGGTAAGTCTGTCTTCTCAATCTTCTTCTTCTCATTATTAATAATATTTTTTCTTGTAATAAAATTATTTATTATCAACTTGATAACAATAATAAAAAAATAACCGACAAAAGCTAGAACAAAAAAATCATAAGTAATTGTCAATTTTTTTTTTTTTTTTTGCAACAATAAACACAAAATAAAAAAATTGTATAAGAAAACAATAGAAAAACCATAAAGACTAGACACGTTTTTACCATTTTAAGTCAAATTAATTTTGGATTATTGATATAAATAGGAAAATCAACGAAAAAATAAAATTAAATTAAATTAAATCAACGAACAGAAAATGTAGAAAAAAAATTTAATTCTGAATTAATAATAAAAAAACCGCCGCCGTCAATATCCTTGCCAGCAAAAAAAAAAAAAAAAACAAATAAATAAAATAACTCATTTGTTAACATTCTATAAACATTTTATGAACTTCTGGAACGAAAAAGAAATCTCTGCAGCCAACGCGAATAAATTTGAATAATTAATGGAAAATTATTTTTCATTAATTTTTGATGAGACGACGCATCTTATTCACCTAAAAACAAAGAATTAATTAGACAAAAAAAAAAACAACAAGCAAGGATTAGTTTTTATCGTCGTTTTAGTGATAATAATAATTTTTTTTTTATTCTTAAATTCAATCCAAAAGAACAAAATTATCATCATTTTATGTCTCATGAATAATCTTTTGATCGCTTCCGACAATCAAAATGATTCGAACAGAGATCAAAGAATTAATTTAAAAAAAAAAAATATAACAATTTATTTATGCAAAATAATTTATTCTGAATCTTTTATTCTTTTTGCGAAAAAAAAATCCATTGCTGCTACTGTGCACACCACTGTGCTTATAAGAAAAAAATAATAATAAAAAAAAAAATAAAAAACGCAACATTTTGTCGCCAAATTGGTTTTTACTGCTTTGATCATTTCTTGATTTGACTTTGAAGAGATTTTTATTATTATTATTTTTTTTTGCCATCAAGCGAATGAAGAAGTAGAAAAAAAATCCTTAAAATGCTGCTTTGTGTTTATACCGACAACAAGCATCAGCACTGTGTTCCATGGTCAACATCAACATCACCTGCACATACCGTAGAAGCTATGCAAAATAAAAACAAAATAAAAACACAATTTTAGATAATTCTTTTGTTTTTATTATTTTTGTGCAAAAATATCAACTTTGGTATTTTACTTTTGGAATAATTTTTTGAATAATAAAGGATATTTCTGTGTGTGAATATTATTTGATAATTTACTTTATATGTACTGGCGGCACTTCCTTCTTTATTGCAAATTTGCTGCAATAATGTAATAATTTTCATTTTTTGACAGATAATTAATTTTTATATCCTCAATTAAAGTTAATTTTCATAAATTAATATTAGTGTTTAAAGGGGTTTAAAGACTCACCTGTAGCACAAGTAATAAATGATTAAATTCACACCATTTTTCCTCTCTACTCTCTGCTAAATAAAATATAATTATAAATAATTAACGGATAAAAACTAATAATTAATCAATTATAAACGTTTAATTATTATTAAATGTATAAAAAAATTAATTCAATTATCGGGGATAAAACAAAGTAAATGGTCAATTGAAATAAAAGCGTAAAATTACATTTATTGTTTATTAATTAATTAAATATTTATGGTAGGGGCATTTATTGCTAATTATATTAAATTTAAATAAAGAAGTGCAAAAATACATATAAAATTTAATTAAATTAATTAAAAGCACGAGTATTGTGTACTATTTGTTTTTGTAAAAGGGTAGAGTCGATTTACCTACAACGTTACACGTTGGACAATGCTTTTAATTCTTCTTTCTTATAATTTTCATATATTTGCTTTAATATAATTAATTTCTTTTAATAAAATTAATTAATTTATTACTATTTACGCATTGGAAAATACTTATCAATGCGTTAATGATTTGATTTATTAAAGTTTTTTAAAAATGATTTATTTTTTATGCAATAATACAGTAGAAAGTTGAAATTAGTAGACGTTTTTTATTATTTAATTAATTAAATTCATAATTAATGTACATTTTTTTATTGTTTTCTATTAATGTTTTTTTGTTGTTATTTTTTATTTAATTGTAATTTTTATTTTTATTGCAAAATTGATTTTAAGCACAGATAAATGCATTCTTTGGAACTAATCCAATCCTGTTAAATGCATTTAATTTATAATGATAAATTACATTAAATAATTAGCAATATTATTAGAGAATTATGCGAGTTTAATAGTTCATAAACTGTACTAATTATGTTTATAAATATCGTTAATATTTTTAATCGCAAAGATCATGTAACCATTAAACACCAAAAAGTGTTTCTTATTAATTTAATTAGTTTAAAAAGTCTTCAATATTAATATGCAATTAGTATTGAAATCGTATAGACACTGAGGCTAATTTTTAGGTTCCTTTTGGATTTATTAATCCAATGCAAACGAATTTACTTTTATAACACTGAGAAACGCTTTTTGCTACAAAAATCTTATGCAATATTTAAAGTAAATTAAATTGCTAGTCAGAACACTTTCTGTTACAAATATCGTAGTATTATATAAATTAATAAATTTAATTAATTAATAATCATACAGAAAATATAAATTAAAAAAAACCTTCTATATAACATTAACGTTATTCTCATACATTATTGCATAATAATTTTAATAAAAACATATTAAAATGTATTTTTAATATAAATTTCTTACATATTTTTATCAATATTATTATTAAAGCATAAAATATGTTTATAAATAAATAAATATTAATTATTTTTTATATTATTAATTATTAATTATCAATAAATTATAAAATACCATTTATGGGTGACTTAATAAATATTTTTATTAATTTTATTCATTATAAATATTCATTTAATATTAAAGTGTGTGAAAATACTTTATCTTTAACAGTGCGAAATGGATAAAAATTTATAATAGAAAAATTTATTTTTTCTTATAAGAAAATTGTCTCAATGTTTTTATTTTATAATAATAATAATTATTATTATTATATCAATATCTATAACTAGACGTATAGATAATTAATATAAATATCCATTTTAAACTTATAATCGATATGATCTCTGTATTAAAATTGTTGTTTTCATTATGCTTCTAAGTAACATACTAGCTACACATTCACAAATTCTGTAAAAAATATTCTATTAGATTTAATGCTTTGACAAAGTATTAGCTGTTATCATATTGCTTTGTATTGTTTTTACTTTAATTAATAATTAATAATTAATTATATTGATTAATAGAAATAATAAAAAAAATATTTCCTTCAAAGTAACCTGGTTTTTGCAAAGTAAATGCAAATTTATCCGATACTATTTGCTGCCTATTTTATAATTTTTCGTTTTTTAACGGATTTTCTTTATTTAAATTTTCATTACAAATCATTTCTGGCGATAAAAAGGCTAAACGTTTTATCTCTCATTTAAGCAAATACTTTTATGGCTGAAATTTCAAAATAATAGCTCTAAAACCGCTAAAGAGTCCACTTTTAAGTACCTAAAATTAAAATAAAAATATCAATTATCACAGGATTATTGTCAAGAAAATTCTATAAAGCAATGAACTAGTATTACCATTTATTAAACATAATTATTTATTAAAAACAAAAGAATATTTTATGATCTCCTTGTAACATAATCACCTTATATCAAATTCAAAACAGCTATCATAATCAACATAAACACCATCATCAGTCATAAACGGATTATAATTCGCCATTTTAGAAAATATTTATCTCAAGTGTTTTTTGTTGCTCGAAACATCTCGATTTACACATCTTCTACCAATTTAAACATTAATAATAATAATAAATATTTTTTTAAAACAAATATATTTACTGTAATATAACGCTTGTTTGTTATTATTATGATTATTTATGCTGTAAACATTAATATATATTTTTTTGTTGCTGCTTATTTAATAAATTTAATAAAATATTAGCAACATTTAGACTTGTTTCAATGAATGCAAAAAAAATTATAAATATAAAATAAATATCAGTTTTATGATAATTTAATTCATTTTATATTATATTTATGAATAAAAAAATAAATAAAATAATACATACATATATATATATATGTAAGTATATATAAAGAAACAACAACATGTTATCTAAATAAGGTAAACATATTTTTATATATATTATTTATTTTTTTCTCTCAATAAACATGTTTATATTATTATTATTATTATTATAATAATAATTATTATTATTAATTCCTTTTTTCTTTTTTGTAAATTTATTCCACATTTACTATGTATATGGCACTCTGCCACTGTGTGACTCTAACAACATAATTTTTCTTTACTAATCTAAACTATTTATAAAACAGAAAATAATAGCAATAATATAAAAGAAAAATTTTTTTTATAATTTATTCAAAAGTATTAAAAAAATTAATCATAACGAACAGCTTTTGATTATGTGAAAAATTAATAAAAATTAATTAAAGGAAAAATGATTGTGGTTATTTTTTTTTTTTGTATTAATTAAATGTCATTTTTTTTATTTATTTTGATTAATGAAATTTTATTATTAATTTAATTATTATTAAAAAAAAATATATTTTTATGTAATATGTTAATGATACTTTTCTGTCTTAAAAAATCTTAAAGGCAGTACGTACAATGCAGTAATAATCATAAAAATAATACTTGTTTAGATCAACATGAAAATTCGATTCAACAATATTCGTTGAATTTGTAATAATAGAATGAGTGGTAGAAGTCTTCATAATTTCCCTGATAACACCAATGAACAACAGATCCACTAAAGTGCCTTAAATGAAAAAGAAAAATTATTTAAACAATTCTCAACTCAATTAAAATTATTCAAAACTTAAATGCATACATAAATACCGTAAAAAATCATCAATTTTAATGTTAATTCAATAATCCTCTTAAGAAATCCTTTGAAAACAGCCCAATAAAAGTTGATAAAGCAAGATTTCTTTAAAGTAAATATTTGGAAAAACAGTTTAATGGTTTTTGTCACTGATTTTAAGACAAACATGATCCAGATGTACAGTTCGTTCATCTTTTACTCTTCAGTTTACGCATAGTAAGTTTTTAACAACCCCAAAATGTCATGAGATGCATAATTATTAAATAAAACAGCTGAAACACTCTGTTAAGTAATCATTTAGTATTTAATTTGATGAATTTTACCTTAAAAATCTTATTTTAAACGATTTTGCATTGTACACGTGCTATTAAATAAGTTAATGAGTAATCAGATGACAAAATATATCAAACACCTTGAATATCAATGTGAAATTAAATATGTTTATAAATAAATACATATTTTTAATAAAAAAAGCATATAATTGTTGATATAAATACAAAAAAAAAATAAATAAAACATGTTTTATTAATTTTGTTATTAATCATCCAAATTTGGTGTTTATCCACCGTGGGAATTAATATTTCTTAATGATAATTTATTTTTACATATTTATTTATATACAAAACGTTTACATGATTATTATAATTGATTTCTATTAATTATTTATATTTACTTTCTAAGAAATTAATTTATTGTTTTCTTTTTTTATTATTTGATTAGGGATTAAAGGAGAAATTACTTTCTTTGGTTTTTGTGATATTTTTTCTCATCAAAATAAATAATTTCAGCGTATCGTACTCTGTATGTACTGTACAAAAGCACTTTACAAGCAATATTACAAACAAAGCGACAATATGACGGATTCATAATTATAACGTTTAATTAGATAATTATAATTCAGTGTTTAAATACATAATTAAAAAAAAGCAAAAAGGAAACAAAATTAAACAAATAAATAATTAAAATAATATTTAATGGTTTCTAGATAGTAAACTGACTGAAGAAATAAACACAAACCGAGGTGCCTAAGTTATTTATCGTTTAAGAAAGTCGTGAGAAAATATTTTTATAAAACCAAAAATTAAAATTTGTTTTTTTTTTATTTATTTTTATGCTATAATATTTTCGCTATAATTATTCTTTACAAGAAAACAAAATATATTCATTTTAAAATGATTAAGATATAAACTAATCCGTATAATTAAACAATTTAATTTTAAAATGATTAATTACTTAATTAATTTGTGGTTTGTTTTTTATTTTTATTAAATTTTATTGTTCTCGCTAATAATGGCTAAGCATTATTTTAATACGTTAATATTGAAAAAAAAAAATTCATAAATAAACGCAAGCAATTAAGTTAATTTAATTTATTACTGGCTAATAGCAGTTTATTTTCTTACGAATTTGATGGATTAAATATTTTTTCTTTCTTTTAAATTTTTTAGAATTATTTAAATAATCATTGTGATGGCGTCATCAGCATTAAATCTAACTTCATATGACATTTATTTATTTTTAAAAACAAAAAACAATCGCAATTTGTGACATTTATTAACGCATGGAATATTCATGGAAAAAAAGCTGCTCTACAGATAATACAATATAAACAAAAACACTAAATACATTTAATAGATAAATGATTGCATTTAATTAAATAATGCAAAAAAGAAGATTAAAATGAAGAAAAATAATATGGCATAAGAATAAACAACAACATGGTAAAACAATTTTAATAAAACAGAAAATACAAATAATTAAAAAATATTAAACTAATGTAAATGACATTTTATAATTATTATAGATTTTTAAATGTATGAATATTATATTAAAAATATGTACATCGTACTGAGAAGCAAATAAACCGGTGGCATATTTTTATATAAAAAATATCTTTTAACTGTACTTTTGTACAGTATTTTATTGTCCAGCGTTGTTTGCTTTTTTTTTTAATTCTTGCTCTTATTATTTTTGCTTGAAGCTTGATTAATTGCCACAGGTTTTGTCTGTTTATTTTATTATTATTTATATGAAATTAATTAAAATCTACAATTCACATTACAAAGTGACAAAGAATAAATATTGAAGAGAAACAGTTTTTTTTTTTTTATTCTTTTATTATTATTTAAGTGGACAAGTGGAATGAATTTTATAATGTTTGTAATGCAGGATTCTTGTTTCCTCTTTGCATTAAATATCGTATAATAATGAAGAATTGCTGTTATATGCAGCGGCAAAATCAACATAGAACTTTTTATTCAGAAAATGTTTTTTTTTTTTTATTAAAAGTTATGCTGAATAATAATTATACTTCTGTGGGTTTTTTTGTCTTTATATGTTTTTCTTTTATTATTATTTAGCCACTTGTTACCTACTGTGCTTAGCAAAAGACACAGTTACTTATCCGTGTAATATGAATTATTTAATTTAATTTAATTTATTTTAATTTTTTCCATCAAGTGTAATTATCATCTTGGTTATTTGGTTTTATGTTTCTATAATTTCAAAAAAAAAAAATTAATTATTTGTTAAATAATTCATTAAAATATAATCAGATTATCGATAAGACAATGTAATAACCTGTTTTTTTTTTAAATGTATTTTGTTGATTAAAAACTTTTTAATTGCTTTAATTTAATTTATGAAAAATATTTTTAGTTAATTAATTTTTTTTATTCTGCTTTTTATAATTATTTAGCGAATTTATTATTTGCTTTATCAATTTAATTAATTCATATAGGTAATTTATAATTCTATTCACCTTAAAAAAAAAAGTTACTTTGCATAGTAAAACAGAAGCAAAGAAAATATGCATAAAAAAAATACATTGTTGCAACCTGTCGGTGTAGGTAGCGGCACTCAACAGAGTAAACAAATTATTAATTATTATAAGATTTACATATAATGCTAATTATTATTAATATGAACAAAAAATATTGTTACTGCATGGTTAATTGTTAACGCATTAATGCAAATATTAATTATATGCAAATGTTTGCAACAGCTCAAACAATCGATATTAATTACAGAGATGAGGCATCGTAGAATTTTTTTTTAAAAACATTTTCTTCTTTTCTTTTTGTAATTAATATATATATAATTTACGATGTGCTTATTATTTATTTTTTATGCAAATTTTAAGTAATGCTTTTTTTTTTTTAATGGGAATTTTTTTGCTAAATTTTTTTTTTGTTTGCATAATTTTTGCTCTTTTTGCATATATTACATATTCTTGTTTGCCATTTATGTTAAGTAATTTCTTAAATTATTTCTTCAATACTAAGAATTAAATAAAATTCTTTTATTTATGCTTTGCGAATGAATAAATTAAAATTTATAGTGGAATATTATTTGTCTGTTTAATTATCATGCAGTGTTATTTTTTTGTATCGAATACTGTGCTTTTATAAAATTAGCATAAAGAGAAGCATTACTTAATTATCATTGCGTTTTTGAATTTTCACAAAATACTTTTGGCATCATTATATTTAAATGATTTTAGAGATTATTATCAGATTATTACCAAGTTTACAAGGATTAATAGAAAAGAAATTATGCTTTACTTTGTTTATAATTTTTAATGTTCTTTAGTGTCATCATAGATTTATGCTAAATTTTATTTCCTCTTAGAAATACAGACAGTTTTATATATAAATTCACTTGAATAAAAAAACCGTATTCGGACTATTGACCACAGGACGGTTGACCATTGCGGACTGTTGCTTATAGAACTATTGGTCATAGGACAGTTCATCACTAAAAACTTAGTTATAAGGGATTCCCATAATGCGAAGGGATTGTATGGTGTGTTATGAGGTATTTCATGGTTTGTTATGAGGGATTACCATATTGTGAAATGTTGTGTGTTATAGACGATAGTGTGTTATAAGGGATTGCATGGATTTTTAATTATAATATATTTTAAATTCTACGCTGCAACAAAAAACTAAAATTTGGTTGTGATCAATAGTCCAATAGTCCTATGACCAACAGTCTGCTATGGCCAACCGTCCAATGGTCAACCGTCCAGTGGTCAACCGTCCGCGAATCAAAAAATCAAATTTTTTATTACTTTATATAAATGTTTTACCAACAAATCCACAATAAAATTAGCGACAAATAAAAAACGTAAATAAAATAAAAATCGCTTAAAGTAATCAAATAAATAATTTCCGGTCATTGCGAAAAGTCTTTATCACGATGATAATAAAGTTTTTAATCCTAATTTTGCCTAAAAATAAATAAAAACAATGTTTAATAAATAAATAACAAAAAAATTGATAAGAATATTATTTTTAATTGAAATTAAAATAAAAAAGTGATAAGAGTTTTTCTTTTTTTTTGCAATTTTCTTTATCTATTTAAATGCGATTCGTTGTGGAATTATTTATTTCTTGTTTTTCTTGTTCATTAATTGAAAATTTTATTATTATTATTAATTTTTAATTCTGTTGAAATCTGTTTTTTTTTTCTTCTTCGTGTTTTTTCATTTGCTTTGCTTTCTGTCATATTTACACACCTGTAAAATGTGTAATTTTAGTTTAGTTTCTTTTTACTTTTATTGTTTGTAATTATAAATTATATATTTTTTACTTATCATTTCGAATTGTTAATTATTTGTCTTATCGGGTAGAAAAAAAACAACTACGAAATAATTAAATGAAATAATATTTTTTTTTTTTGATAATTAAAAAGCACGTTTTACACACAAAGTCTATAATAAATCAATTAAAATACACAAAATAATTATTTATTAGTTAATTTAATAGAAAATAAAAATTTTAAAAATATCGTCTATCGCGATGTTTTATCAAATAAAAAGAGTTTCAAAAAAATAAAAAAACTGTTTTTTCATTTAAATAAAATTTTCTTATCGTTTTTTATTGATTTAATTTTTATTTGGTTTTTATTTTTGTTTTGTCTACGTTTCTTTAATTTCTTTTTAATTATTTTAATTATTCAATTACTTGGATATTTTTTATACCTTTAAAGGTGATTTTAATTAGTTCATTCTATGATTATATAGTAATTTTAATTATTCTCAGCATTATTATCGACATGCGATTTAGTTAGTTAAGTTTAGATTTATCTGCGATATTTATTGTTATTTTGATTAATAATTCAGATTTGGTAAAATTTTGTTAATCAATTAGTTAGATAAATCGTTTTTTATGCATTAAACGCTTGGCAAATAATTAAGCATTAAACGCTTTAAATGTTTTTGTTAAAAATTCACTGGTTTTTTCAGTTTGCAATCACGCCCACCAAATAGAGTTTAGGTTTAAGCGGTAATTTTTTATTTAATAAGCTTTAAGAAAAACAAAATTAGCACAATCCTATACATAATAATAATAAATTTATTTTATTTTAGCAAAATTAATAAGCGAAAAATAAATAATATCAAATCGTGATAACCGAATTACAAATCGCAAAATAAATGTTTAATTTGATATTATTTATTGATTAATTATATTATTATTATTAAAAAATTAATTTAAATTGCAAAATCATTATTTATTTATTTATTATTAAAATCAATTAATTATGTAAATCCCCATACATTGAATAAAAAATAATTAAAAATAATTGATCTACCTATCAATAAACGTTTATAAAAAAATAACTTAATAATTTTTTTTTATCATTTAATTTTAATTTTCATTGCAAATTTCAACGGAAATTAATTATCAAATGAATTAATCATCATCATAATATTATTAAATATTTTTTTTATAAATAATTTGTAATTGTTTATGTCGTGCAAAAAATAATAATAATTGTTTTGAAATAATTTCGTGAAAAACCAGAAAATAACAATTTAAATGATTAGTAATAATCGTAATGAGCATATTTTAAATGATTTATTGTGAAAATTATTTCGATTTTATTAATGAATTTTATTTCATTTATTTATTTATTATTTAAATGCGTATACGTAATAGGTAATTGCAAATTAATTTTGTCTAAAAAATAAGTTATATATTTTTTTTATTAATGAAATAATTTTTGCAATAATTAAATCACCTGAAATGTATATATGAAAAACAGGTGATATCTTATAATTATTGCACTGTCTCATTAATTTATTAATAAATGTTATGTTTATTCGATTTTAAGATGACATTAAATATTGATTTATTAATTTCTTGTGTAATTTCTTAGTTATTATTATTATTTATCAGTTATCAGAGTCCGCGGAATAATGGCCATCTTGGGCACAGGTTAATTTAACAAAAAATAAAAAAAAAAGGTTTAAGAAATTTTATTACTATCTTTCCGTCTTATCAAAAAACTCAACGGTCATATCCTGTCATTCAGAAAAATACATACGTTTAATTGTTCACGATATCACGAATTAATAAAAATTAATTTTTTCATTGGATATTTTTTTTTTCTTTCGTAATCAAAGTAATAAAATTATTTAAATTTCTTCAAATAGGCAGGTAAATTAAACATTTATACATATTTTATCAAAAAAAATATATCATTTACCTATCACATGATTGATTAAATTTAATTATTAATAAAAAAAAATTTAAATTTTAATGAAAAATAATAATAATAATCGCATGATTATATTTATTTAATGTGTTTTTTTTATATTATTTTCGCTTGTTCATATATATATATAGTTTCTATAGAATTTGTAATTAATTATTTTATCATGATTAATTTCAATAATTTATTTCTTATCAATATAGAAGTAAAAATAAATAAGTAAATAATTAAAATAAATAATTAAAAATGTAAAATCAATTAAAAATGGAGACAAAAATTTTATTATTTCTGAATAAATAAATAAATAAATATATTTTTCTTTAATTATGATAAGAAAAATGTAAATTTAAATTAAATTATTTATATAAAATAATTAATTATTAATTTTAATCAATTAAATAATGTAATTTATATAAAATAAATAAAAAGCATTCTTGAAATAACGTAAGTAGAAATTATAAATTATTCTTAGTTATGTCACCTTGTAGCAAGTATACCAGTATACCAGTATACTTTAATTAAAATATTTGAGTAGAAATAAATTAATTAGTTTTTAATAAATAAAAAAGGATAATGAATAGAATTCAGATGATAACAATTCATAGATAAGCCCGAGAATTATATCGTGCCTTACATTTAGGTAATAATTTTATTTGAAGAAAATGTTTTATTTAGTCATTTCTAAGCGGAATAACATCACTAATAATATTACCTCGTGGTTAAGCAATTCATTAAGAGGTTATGTTATTTTTTACATCAAAATTAACAAAAACGTGTATTAATTTTGACGTCCATAAAACACATAAGCGATTAACAGTGGTTAACAAGAAATACATGTAAACAATCAAACAGTGAACGTTTAGCGAAAATCTTTCAAAAAATACTATGACTGTTAAATGCATTTATTTTTAAATAATAAGTTTTGAATTTTGTAAATATAATTCAGAAAAATGTTGAAAATTTCTGTATATTCGCAATGTTGAAGAAATCACGTATTATTAGCTACAGCTAAGACAGTTTAGCTTTGATTAAAATTTTATTTGCAATAGTTTTAACCGTTCTTGTTGTCTGTGTTATCCAAATTTACAAATAAGTAATATTTTTACCTTTACCTTTATGCCAATAATAAATAATTGCATTAACTGGTGTCATTTACATGAAACCATACACAACAGTATGATTATTTCTAATATTTTAATTTTGATAAATTAATTAATCAAAACAATATAAATGTAACGCAATAAGCAAAAGTATACACAAAACAAAAAAAAAAAATTAAATTAATTATATTACTAGGTGTGATGAATATAATTTCAATTCATTTCAGATAAAATTAATTATAATTTATTGATAAATAATAATAAATGAAATTTGCTTATTGAAATAATAATGTAAAAGAAAAAAAAACATAAATATAAAAATAATATAATTCTTATCAATAGACTTAAAGTGTTTTTCACTGTCTTTTATTATTATTACTTATATAGAAACGCAAATTGATTTTAGCGATAAAATTTTTTTGATAATTAATATTTATTTTTGTCGTTGCCAATACACACGGTTAGTATAAATAATAATAATAATAATAAAAATCTAAATATTTATTTATAATTGAAATGATTAATTAATTAATATTTCTATTACAATTTTATAATAATTGTCCTAAATTATTTATTTCTTTATCTTTTGTGATTATAAATTGATTATAAATTATGTCGTCTTAATAGATAACTAAAAATAAAATTATTAATTATAAATTAAATAAATATTATTGACATTATTATTTTCTTATTAAATTATTATTTTATTAATTAATTTACTAAATTTTTTGTTATAATAACTGTTTCACTTGTGATAGTATTATAATATTATACCTGGCAAGTGATTTGTCAATAGCCAAGGTGTGATAAAAATTTGTTTACCAAATTCACACGAAAGGAAATTACGCATTGCGTAATCAAATTGTAATTTTGCAAATGAAAAACAAGCAAATAAATAAGGTTTTTTTTGCGTTTAGTTCCACCGCCGCACCTAAATCGCCTTGTTGGCACAAAATAGTGGATCAAACGTGGATCTTACAATACAAATTGTTGTTCTACTTTGCACAATCATCGATTCAGATCTTTGCTGATATGATGTTTTGTTATTTTACTCTGATTTGTTTGTCATCTTCAGCTTAGTCATACTTATGATGATGAACGAGAACAAAAAAGATATTTTTCTTATTAAATAATTGTTTCCAAACAATGCTTGTCTCTGCTATGCTGATTTGATTTGATTTCCATCAGCGATATGAATATTCTTGTTGTGACTATAAAATGATTTCTCTGTTATTGTTCGGGTTGTCACCAGCAGATTCTTACATAAGCATGTATTTTCCTTCACTTTTGTTCAAATTTCCATTATTTTGCCTAAAAATACAGAAATAAATAAGTTATTTAAGTGAATACTTATGCTCCATCAGCTTGATGGCTGTGATTGTTACCCATTCTGCTTAGTTCCTGCTCAAAATGTTTACAATTTTCGTGTTGGCATATCCACCTCTTGGCCAGTGGGTTATCTAGCTAGATGGAGAAAAAGAAAGTTTTTTAATTTATTTCTTGAAAAAATTATCATCGAGAATAAACATCCATCCTCCTACGCAGAGAAACTTAAATTGTATTTATTTTCGTTTAATTCTGGGGTCTGGAGTGATAGGTGGACCAGGTGAAGGCTAACCAATTGCGTGTTTCTTTAAATTTCCCTCCGAGTTGAAATTTTTTAATCAAAATTCTGTTTAACTTTGAACAAATTCGAAACAAGGTTGTGCCACCCACACCCTACAGAGCCGGGTGTGGGTGTATGTATTTTGCGAAAAAGGCAAACAAAGTAAATGGAAAAAGCAATATTCAGGATTTCAAGTTCCAAGAAAATTTTGCTGAACTCAATTTAACTTTATACAAATAGAGACGATGTGCCGGGTGGAATGGTGATTTGAAAGCGCCCCTTTGGGTCTAGTGGCAGATAGGCCCCTAGCACGTATTTAGTGCCGATCCATTCGACCATGCGAATGTTCTTTTTCAACTTTATGCTAGAATTCTTTTAAATTCAAAGGAACAATGACGAACCACTAACTCGACATCCTTTTTTAAAATAGAATTGGGTGGACGATGTCACCCGCGTGGAATGAGCGAATGTACGCGTGCGGCAATTCAACAATTTTCCATTTCTTCATGAGCGAGACCTTTTATTTATTTATTCTGCTCTTTTTCATTTTTTACATTTTTCCTAAAGTCAGCAGTGAGGGAAAAAGTTCCATTAATTAGGAATAATATTTGTGTTTGTGCGGAGTTCGGCGACACAATTAAATTATTTTAATGTTTTTGTTTCTTCAATTTTTACAATCAATTAACCACCCAGGTCGAACTTTATTGACAATTAAAATATGTTTGAATGATCTCATTGGGACTTAATTAATTTTCTTATGCTGAATTTATTGACGAATAAATTATTATTTTTATTATAATTGAAAAATTAATGTTTTATTGCTTCAATCGAATAATAAGACTGCATCATTCAGCTAAAAATTAATAATAATAAGTAATTATCCATCGATTCAATTAATTAAATTATTTAATTTGAATTTTTTGATCGGAGTTCCACAAGTAACCCATCTGCTGCGTTGACGAATTTAAAGCGAGCAATCAAATCAATTAGAATTAATGCAAAGAGACAGTAAAATTTAAATTGAATAATTGAATAATGGGGCGACATTAATATGTCAAATGAATTCAATTTAATTTAATTCAGTTTGGGCCAATTTTTAAGCAATAAATTCAAACAAATTAATAAACAAACATCGAGCTAACGCAGCGATAAAATATTATTTATGTTCTTCGCTGGCTGGCTGCTGCTTTAAATTAATGAAATAAATGTTTTCTCCTATGGCCAATTATCAAATAAAATAAGCAAGTAGATGATACTCATACCAATTACTCAATTAATATCAATTCAAACATTTTAATTAAATTAAATTATTGTTTAAATTGTGAGAAAATATTCCGTCTATTCGAACATCGATTACGATTTAAATTCGTTTTTATAATTTTGGTTCCACGCATTTTCATATTATTGATAAGAATTCCTGCTACTAGCCGACACTGACTTTGTATAAAGAGAATAAAATCCTCGCCCTGTAATTCCTTTAAATCAAACAAAGAGTGTCTGTTTTTGTCCGATAAGACAACACTCTGCATTTATATTGGTTATTTCAATTCGCGTAGTATGAGTTCGTTTCCTTATTCATAATCAATTCCAATTTATTATTAAGGATAATTCTGATAACTTAATTAATTTATTTTTTAATAAAAATGTTTAAATAAAACGATTTTATTTAGCATTTAATAAACTATCGTTCTTCAGCATTATTTAGTGGGATAAATGTGATATTTTGTTTAATTTAATAAAAACTCTCATCACTCTCCTTACATACATTTCAGTTATTTGTTATCAGCCCTAAACGTTTAGTTTTCAATTAATCATATTTTTGCTTATAAAAAATGCTTTATTTCCATTATAAAAAATAAGACAAGTCATTTACTCACGATGAATACTTTTATAAAGCTTGCTATTCCTGAACTGACGGCTATTATCTATAAAAAAAATAAGGAAAGGAAAATGCTTTTCAAAAGTCAATGCTGTGATTTTTTAATAAATCTTTTCATATTGATTAATATAATAAAAAAAGTTTATTATTGCCGTACAAAAAATAATTTTCGATTGGTAAATATTTGAAAAATGATCTTCAAACTGACCCATCAACTTATTTTACATTTTCTATTCGCACCATAAATAAAATTTAAGGAACAAAAAATAATAAAACAGTGTCAGACTGACATTACAAGGATAATAGAAAATTGGCTATTCACTCGCTTCTCGTTTATATTTAATTTATTAAAGTCTGGCTGGGTATGATAAGACTCGATTTTCTATTGTATGAAAGCGTTTAACAACTCCACATTATTGCACCCGATGTTAAATGTTGGCCGTTTGCCCATCATTCTTATTGCTGATTTTTTTTCTGACTGATTGATTGATTGATTATGGAAATGATTATGTTAAACATACAGTTGATTGACGTATGGGTGGTGATTTTTTATTCTCTTTTTAACTAATAATTTAATAAATTATTTGAAGTTGTTTTTGCCATGCAATTTTACATAAATTTAGTCTTGCAGAATATAAGAAAAAATAAACTCCCGTGAGGATTTTTTTAAGAATAATTTTTCTTGTGATTTCAGCGGTTAGAATACATTACCACTGGCCGTACCCAATCCAACAAAGGAATATTAAAAAATGTTTATGTTTGTATATTCAGTTGGATACACATAATTTTCTTGTTTTTTTTTCAAGGATTATATTTACGGATAGAGGAAAATTCATCCCTTGAGATGACGTCAGAGCGTCCACACAAACCCACTAAAAAGTGGCACGCAGCGTCATCGACAAGAGAAGCAAAGTAAAATGAGGAAACAAAAATGAAAATAATGTTCGATGTTGTGTTATTTTATAATATTTCATGTAATTCTGACTGTTTGGTTGTTTCTCCTAGCAAATTGCACCTCGTTCCGTTGACCAGCAACCGGCATCCCAGGCAACAGAGGGGCTGGTAACCAAGGGACCGATTTACAATAGGCCTGAGGGTTGTCAATGACGGTATGTACACGTATTATGATTATTGTATTTTATTTTTTAACGAGGGCGACTGTCCACCCATCGCAGCACTACCAATGCCAACCACATAGAGAATCTTAAAAAACATACAAAAATTGCTGAAAAGAAGCAAAACATAAATTATGGGTGGATTGGCAGAAAATAAGTAAGAAAAAAAGACAAAATAAATTTAAATCGACTGTAAAGTCAAGTGCGCAAAGTTTAAAAATGTGAAAAAAATAAAAATTGATTTGATAAATGGTCGTGATGAATAGAAAACACGAAAAGGTCATAAGGGTGCGTTTTGCAGTTACGCGTTATGAGCTGCTTTCAATGAAACAGTGGGGTTCTGCGGTTTTTCTTTCTCGTTTCCTTATTCGTTTTATTCGCTTTAAAGTAAATTTAGAGAATATTTTTTATTCATTCTGCAACATTGAACGAGGGTGGCGAATTTTTATTGAGTCCGTAAGGAAGTAAACTCCGCAGTTTATTTTCTTTTCAAATGAAAATTATGGATTTACAACTTTAAAAAATGACAAAGGGATGAAAATTATGTTATTTATGGAGAGAATAATGAAAAATTGCGGTCGGATTTTTGTTTAAATTAAGTTTTTATTCGAAACGATTGTTGCAGTTAGGGGAGGCCGTGTTTATGTTTTTCTTCTTAGTTTTTGGTGCTGTGAGGACAAACATTTCGTGTTGAATATTCGATGCGTTGTGATTTATTAGTGCAACTGCAATAATTCCGTGTTCAATCACCCTTGATGGCACATACTGGCCAAATGCGACCAAATCCTCTGATGACATGCCACTCACACATTTTTCCACACAAAATTGATAAGCTCATCGCTCAGTAGCCGCCGCGACATGCATACTAATGAGAGAAACTTAGTCAAATAATATTCAGACATGAGCTATGCTCGTATATAGGAGGGCATTTGATGTATTAGCCATGAGAGGGTGGCAGAGTTGGGCAAAGTGCGAACATGCAAAAAATATCTGCTGCTCTGTAGTTACAGAATCTAATTTACTAGCAGAATGGCAGAACGAGGTGCTAAGGAAGGTGGCAATATATGATTTGTATATCTGACATGCATAACTTATATCGCTTATTGTTAACTTCCAGGATCTACCGGTCTACGAGCCCTTGCCAATATTAAAAATATTATCATTTGCCATATTTTGCTCTGTATGTGCTTGGCCAGATATAATTATTCTTGGCCGACTCGGGAGCAAATGAAGACGTCTGTTAATTGTAATCATAAATAAGGTCGGAGAGAACGTCTTTTGTATATAAATTCATTTTCATTTCGGTGATAAATTAAAACTTCCATTTTGTATTAATTTCAGCATGTCAGCAACCCCTAAGGAACGATCTTGTGTAATTAGAATGAAAAGGGGTAACACGCCGTTAATAAATATTTACATAAATCGTATTTAGTGCATCGAAAAGGGATGATTGGCAACGCATGCGCTTCGTTACCCCTTTCTAAATCGCACCACCGTAATTATGCTTCCGCAGAATATGTAAATGGCTTCAAAGCCAGTTAATGTGGACTTCAATTTTTTTTTAAATTTAAATTGGGCGTGGTTTTGTAATAAAAATTAAAAATGATTTCTCAATGCGAGGACATTTGCATAGAAGACACATAGTAGATGTAAGTGGCTCTGATTATGACACAGCAAACACACCTTCTTATTAAGATTGATTTAGAGCAGAATAAACATTTATCCATCCAGGATCGAAACTGGCATTAATCACAAACGGTGGATGTTCTGTAGTTTAAATATGTGGGGTGCGTCAATCAGCAGTCAACTCAGTTTCGATCTTAAAATGTCGGTGAGTTTATTGCGAAACGTTCATTAGGTATTATCGAAGTGGGCACAAGGAAAGTAAACAAGAAAATTTAAAAACCAAAAATCAATTTTGGTAAAAAAATTCCACAAAAAGTTAAATGAAAAGTTTTTCATAAACAAAACTTTATTCGTTTTCCACAGCCACAATGCTATCGTGGCGAATAAAAACCAAAATCAAATAAAAACCGAAATCAAATTGTTGCAATCGCAATAAAGAAGCCCTGAAATTGCCAAAAATCGACACACACACACTTTTATTGTATCAATTCCAATGATTGGTTTGAGTTAACGAGAATGAGGATGAGGAAACAACATCCATTCAATATCTGCGTGAATCACATCGATACAGAAATGACAATAGAAAATAGCAAACAAACGGCAATTGGTATGTGAGGACATTGCCCTATGCCACATAGATTCGCAATCAAAGCTTGTATTACCCAATTGTGACTAAATTCATTTGGATGACTTCAAAGCTAATCAGAGAATGTTTAAATTGCATTCCGATCGCTTTGGTTTTGGCATTGAATTCGCCTCACTCTCTATTGCTAAAATTATTCATTCATTCATTTAAACTGCTTTACGGTAATATTTAGACCTTTAATGAAATGTTTTTTGATTTTTTTTTTCTTTAACAAAATTTATTACCTTCAAGCGTTCTGGTGGCGCTATGGAGCCCCGCGGCATCATCGTGATTGAATTATCATATTTGTTATGTTTGTTCGCCAACGAAGACACAAATCGAACACGAATCAATTAATTATTTTTATTGAAAAATTATGAAATATCAACGGGGCAATGGGACATTTGTGGTGCATTGGCTCTGCAGCATCCAACTCCAGTTCGAGACAGTTAGGAAATCTGCAAAATAAAAATAAAAAAATCAAAAAAAAAAAATACAAATCGTGAAACTTTTTTTTACATTAAATCGCGAAATAAAGGAAAACAAACAAACGATACGAAGAAGATGAATAATAAGAGCCCCACAGAAATGCATAAGTGAGTTTTTGCGGCTTCGCGGTTTGCTTTTGATTTTTGACTTCAATTGAAATTGAATGATTCGAGCGGTATTCTGGCAACAGAACAAAGCGGCCTCAGCACGCGCATTGAATCACCAAAGAACAAATTATGCAACGATGCTTGAGAATTGGTAAATCATTGTCAAAATGAAATATTCTCTTCTGATTTTATTTCCCATTTAAATCCATTGACCAGCTGTTTGTATTTGTGGCGATGAACGCAAGCGAATGCCAAGCACAAATACCTACGAAGCCAACAATGTGTCATTTATAATTTTCGTTAATTTCTAATTTCATTAGCAAAACTCATTAATTCGAAAAAAATGTAATTAATAGAAACTAAATGAAAGTGAAGCAACTAAAGGAAATGACCGATGCAATCAACACATCCGTTTACTAAGTAAAGTGTCTATCATCTGCGGCTATAGCCTAGCTATTTGATTTTGTCGTTTAAATTTCATCAACTTTAGACAAACAATTTTGTTTAATCAAAGTCAAAGCAATAACAATAATGCATCGGCATAATTTTCGCATAAAAGCTGAGTATGTGAGTTTCTATTTTCATTTTTTATATATTTATCGATGCACCCTCATCACACAATTTATTTAAAACAAATAAAGAATCATATGTGTACCCGAATTTCTATGTTTTATAGTGATTTTGTCATCTATGCCATCATTTATATATATATTCATAGAAGTTCTTATAGCTGGAATAGATAAGTAAAATAAAAAACAATAACAAAGTGAGAAATGTCAAGACAACAAAACGAAATTGAATTGTGTCGTAAAATATGTAATGATGGTAATATAAAGTGTTCAAGTAACGAAGTAGATGATGATTCGTAAACAAAAGCCGTAGAATATATAGATGGACGATGTTGCTACTCACCAAACATAAATAAATTGTATATGTATATAAAATACCCTCATTGGCAAAAAGGATATGAATGAGAATCATCTTCATGATCATGTAGATGATGATAACTATAAAAATGACATATTTCTTTTTTATATATTGCCAAAAAAAAAAAACAATAGCAAAAAACGCACCCCAGTCTTAATTCCAAAAATGAAAATGAGAAGCATAACTAGGAAAACATATAAAAACACAATTATTAGCAGAAAATTCAATTGTTAAATTTTACTTCCAAAATTAATTCACTAAAAAACAACGAATGGTAAAAAATTAGAATAAAAAAATATTTTTATAGAAATTGGAAGGATAGAAATCTATAATAGAATTGACGTTATTTCAATAAGAATAGGGGAAGAAATTCTAGCCCATCCTTTGAGTGTGCGAATTCACTCGATATGCGTTTGTTTGTTTGTTTATTCTCTTTATCTGCATCATTTCGTTGATTTTTTATTATTTTTGAATTTCAAGCGTGTTACCCTTAAGGTTATATAACAGCAAAAAATTACAGACATAAAAAAACAACAAGAAAATAGTACAGAATGATGCGAATTCTAATCTAGTCTTATTATATATATATATAACATTTGGAATGGCGAAAGACCCTTTTTATTCATTCATATATGGATGAATGGTGGTATTTTTTTATATACATATAGATATACAATATAATCTGAATCTATGACAAATAAAATACGGAAGAAAAAAATTTATAATAGAAAACGAAAAGAATACAGAAAAAAATATATATATTCCAAGTGAAATGTCTATAGAATCGGGTGAGTTCCAAAACATGTTACAGAAGAATAAAAAAAACACAAAACAACCCAAAGTCCTCAACATAACGCCATATGCTTTGGGTTAGTTAAAGCAAATTGATATAACGTAAGAGGATAAAAACAAAATATTAGCAACAAGAGGTGGTGGAATATAACGAAAGATTTTTCTATATTTGCGAATCGCAACAATATACACAAAACACATCAGACAAACACTTATAATATTAAGTTTAAGGCAATAGGATTTATATATATATATATAAATATATATTTTTGACAACAATTTTTTTCATTGTAAAAGGATGAGAAAGGATATTGAATGGAACAGCAGCAGCAGAAGCAGTAGTAACAACAACAGAATCGTGTAAATAGAATGTAATAAGATTGTTGCGAGGAAAATGTTACAAAAAATTATACGAAAATCAAACAAAGTCGATCCCTGCTTTAAGCTGTTTTTCTTTTTAACAGAAAAAAATAGAAAACAAAGTGGAGCACCCAACCCCGAACCTTATTTTAAGTTAAATCAATTGTATTTGTTGTGTTGCGTCAGCAGATAACTCCTTCAATGTCATCTGCCACCCAACAACCAACAGAAAAATTCACTTTCCATTTTGAAAGACACAAATTAAGATTATGACCAAGATCATTTGGATTCATTTAACCGCCCTTTGCATGTTATCACTCCTTTGGCACGAATTAATTTTGTTTCTCATGAATTAATATTGCGGTGCGAACTGTGTTCTGCCGATAAGACAAATCGTAAAATGTAAAATGAAAATAGTAAAGCAAATGTGGCCATTGGGGCTGTAAAACTTTAAACGGGCTATTTCTGAGATCGTTTATATTTGCTTTTCGTCCTTCAAAATAAGGATCAAATCAATATAATTTTAGAGATATTTCATCTTAAGAGCAGAACATTCATTTCGAGTTTTCCATTTGAAATTTATGTGAATTTAATAAAAACCACCCCATGCCTCACGCCACATGTAGTTAATAACATTTTTCATTTGTTAAATTTTATTAAATAAAGAAACCGACCTGATGGCCGTACCTTTGGCAAATATTGACAAACTGGCAAATGTGGAGTGAGCCTCGGGTATACAGAACATTTCCTCAATTGCCGAGTATAGTTTTCAATAATTTAGCATTGTTTGTGCTTCAACCCAACTGGGAGATACCAAATACTTTTTTAATGGATCCACAAAATGGATAACTTAACCTCGCCTATGTTGTGTTTGGTAAAACATGGATCCAATTACAATCGATTTTATATACAAATGAAAATTGAGGATGATTTTCATTAGTTTAACGATGGAAGAGGACCAAGGAACGAGAGTAATTTGAATTCAGGTAATTTTAATAATTTGCATTTAGACTTAAGCTACGCCGCAGTCCTTCCACCCTGCTCTGCAGCACTGAGTCATGCTGAGTAATATTCACAAAGATTTAATTCCACCCCTTTTTCATTTGCAACAAAACCACCACGATTATTTGTTTCGATTTTATTAAACTGAATAAATTTTGTCACCCCTTCGACGCCATTTAAATTCGAAAATTTTTATCGAGACAAAATCGCTGAAAGTTTATGAAATATTAATGATTGTTCTGGCTTGCTTATTCTATCAAATTGAAATGAGAATTCAAGTGAAGTGAATTGGATTTTCACCCTCTTAGTTTATTTAATATTTAAACGTTGAAATAACAAAAAAATTGTATAAAAATGAGATGAAGACTCGAAATGAGCACAAAATAAAACTGAAATAAACTTAAAAAAAAATTTTAATAAATTGAAAAGCCACAAATTATTTATTGCAGTGAAAAAAATCTATTTTTTACCCAAAAATAAACAAAATTCACAAAATCTTAATTCACTTTCAACGGTAGAACCATCTGCGTGCGTTTTTAGCATTTGTATTTCTACTTTCTACCCTTCACAAATTTGTTTCTTTAATGAAAACACAAAAATTAATTTAATTTACTTTTAACCGTAGCAAATCAAATATTATTGTTATTGCAAAATTTAAAAATGTTTTTATTTTCGTTTCTTGTCATTTTGCAAAACTTAAAATCGGTCATATTTGAACAGGTGGACAGAGTCACTTTGCTTTTGATAAAAAAAAAAGAAGTAAAACTAATTCAGTAATAATCGGTCACAGTTTTTACTGAATTTTTATTTTTTCAAAATTACTATATTCAGGGGAATATTTATTGCGTATTACGTAAAATTGATAAATAATTTGTCAACGCATTGTTGCAACCAATATACGTGGTGATTTGATAAAATAAATAAATAATTTAATAAAAAGTTTTTCTTTCGTTTTGCCAGTATCATTCACACAATGGATCAATTAACATCATCCGATAATTATGACTATAATCAATCTTGGTTACTACATGCATATCCACTTATTTGTAGATAGATCTAACCCTTTTAAATATAAATTTTTTATTTTATTTATTATTCTTAATGTTATTGGATACAATTTTCGTCATCATCTTTCATTAATTCTTTAATTATATAAACGAAAATCATTTATAATTGAGAATTATAATCAAGACAAAAGTAGAGACAATAATGTTGCACTGATCAGTTTATAAAGAAATTAACAAATAAAAAAATGTGAGATGCAGACAAATAGGGAAAAGGATTGAATCAACAAAATAGAGGAAAAACTGGTCAACAAAACCATCAATTAGTTACAAAGAGAAAAATGAACAAAGAAAAACCTTTCAATCAATCATATTCCGTTGACTCATTTATAACAAAAAATATATTTAAGAAGAAATATTCAAAAGTTTTACTAATTCCATTTCTGTTTAACAAATATATATGGAAGTGAAGAAGGATTGTAATATGCACTTAACACGTAATTTAATAAATTATCGCAAGTAAAAATTTGATTCTTCATTAAATTTTGCTTTTATTGATTTTACTGTTTCGTATTTATTCCATAATAATCAAAATATCCACCCTAGTTCGTTATTTTTCGTTTTCACTTTTATAATAGAAGAAAGTGCAGAATTTGTTTCTTTAAATGAAAATGACATGCACATCCATATTATGCTACAGGAAACAATAGCAAACAGTCACAACATTTACATGAACGAGATGAATAAGTAGAATTAGAGGAAGATGGAAAAGGGGCAAATGTGGACAACAGAAGAGTGATGTGTACGCATGCATAGCAAATAGTTGATCCCCTGCATAATGAGAATCGACAGCATAAGCATAAGACCTTCGCATAGCATCAGAAAAACTGTTTACATGATGAGGGTGGAACTATTCACAAACAAAGAAATAAATAAATAGAAAAAAAATCGATGCAAAAACAAATATTTTGCTGCCTCCACCCACACACATCCCGGTCGTCATTATATTAAATTTACTACATGGAACTTCGAACGGAATAAAGAGAAGAAAAAAAAAAACAGAAAAATTATAGAAAACGAATTGAAATTGGATAAAGTTGCAATTTATTCAGGATTGTCCGATTTTCCATCTGCAGAGGATTTTTTCTTTCTGCTGTCGAATAAATATGTACAAAACAAAATAATACGCCGTAATCGTACAGCTTCAAAGAGGCGACTCATACCACGGCGTACACGAATATATGATTGGAAAATTGGGAGGAAAATCAAATGAAAGGATATTTTTGCTGCTGTTTCAATATAATCGAAAAATGTAAACCAACCCCTCAGCCCTGTAAACCGATACAATTCTGCAATCGTCGGTCCATCTGTATAATTCAACCATGTGTCGATTCATTAATTATGCATTCACCTCCTGACAAGGCATCGACATTGCCATCGCCATCGTACACTTGCTATCAATTTATATATTCAAAGCCTATTTCTATGCTAATCGCAGAACTGTTGACAGCCTCGTCGCCTCTAACGTTCGTCTGTCATGTGCTGGACATTTGTGAATTCGATGAATAATTTTAAGCGAAATAAAAATGAAAACGAACTCAAGTGAATTGGACAAAATGAACCGAAGAATCTTAAATTACTTTTCGAAATTATTACCAAAAAGGAAAAGCAAGAGAAAAGAAGCAAGAGAAAATGAGGTTTTGAACTTTTATGGATCCGATATTGGCTGGAGCTATAAATAAGAAAAATTAAATAGACAATCAAATGGTCAAATTGAACTTGAAATTTCGCTTTCATTTCGGCAGCAATCACGATTAGATCTGGCGGAAGGGGTCATTTGCGGTCCGTCTTTATTGCACGATGGTTATTGCTGCGATTTGCAACATAAAAATCGAATAGAAAATAGAAAGTGAAAAGCAATCACAGTTATACCAAATGAAACGCCATAAAATCAAAATCCTTTCCACAAGTGCCATTTACTCTTGATGTAATTCTTTTGCTATCATTATCGAATATTGTGCTTACTGATAAGGATAACACTCGCTTCCTTCCTATGTGACCACAAATATAGATAAATATTAAATCGATTTAAATTTACGTTGCGATTTGCGATAATCATAATTTAGGGAACTTTAATCAGCGGACAAGTATTGTTTAAAAAAAAAAAGTGTTTAATGGCCGAGTGGAACTTTTTTCTGATAAATTAAATATATATTCCGCCAGCGATATGCGAGGAATCGCAGATCGGAAACTGTTGTATGAATAGAGCGAGGCATAAAAACGTTATTGCAATAATTCACAGCGATATAATAAACAAAATCCTTTTATAATAATATATCTGCTTTCATTTTTATTTCTTTTCGCTCGCCGACTCTATATCATTCGCTGTGCTGCGCTAGGAGTTTGGGTTTGTGGGTTTGCAGCGTCGGTGTATGTATATTGAGGCAATAAAACACATTAAATCCCATAGAATAATCGAAATGTCACATTAGTTTGTAAAATATCGGGCCCAGAGTACAGAGATTTCACAATTTTACCATCTTCTGGTGTCATTATTATTATTATTATTATTGTTGCTGCTGTTGTTATATTTTTTATATTTTCTATCATTTCAGTCCATATACTGGGTGGATGGGTAATGGGTGGATGGACTCTGGTCACACATTTAGAGAGACAACAGAGTGCGTGTTTCGGTGAAACAAATCTAAAAATTATTTATATTCTTTTATAATGCGCGACACCACAAATGTTTTTTCGTTTATGCAAGGTATGGCCAGTGTGTCTCTTGTATGCCTCTGGGGATAATTCGAAATCATTAAAGACCGGGAAATAAAAAACTTTCTGAATAACTTTCAGCTTTATTTGCTAATGTGATGCCGTTAGAATGGAAATGATGATTGTGACAAAAAATGCGAAAATTTCTGCTACATCGTACTGAAAAGGGTGGATTGGGATTCCCAATTCAATCATCCCTTCATTTATCTTTTGGTTAGAAATTTAATGGAATTAAAATTTCTTATCTCTGCTTGGCAATACTTTAGAGTTTTTGTGTAAAATCTTCTTTGTTTCCTGATTCCTTTATCAAAAGTTTCAGTACTTTCTCGATAATAAAGAAATGATTGTCGATGTGAGTGGGTGAATCCACCTTATCGCAAAAAACTAACGCAGGTCGACCAATTTAAAAACACAACAATGGATCGAATTTCTTATTCCTAATTTCGTAATTACACAAAAATATTTTGAAACGAATTTTTTTTATTTTATTTGAAAAATAACGCTCATGTGGGTGCTGTGTAGCTTCGCCCAATACCCAAGGATATTCTTTTAATCTTGTTGCTTGTTAGTAAAGCTACACGTGTTTCCCTTTCAGTTGTTTTATTTTTTTATATTTTTATTCAATTGAAATAGCCACTGGTCAACTCAACTAACAACCCTACCCACTGCCACCATATATTTATTTTAATAGGAATTCCAGCACTTCTTAGTTCGATTTCATTTCATTTTCTTTTCGATTTTTTTTTCCTTTTATATTAAGCTAACAAGTGGAATTCACTGAATTTTGATTGAAAAATCTTCTGATTAAATCTACGCAATGGTAAAAAACTCTGAATTACTAAAATTACTAAAAATACTAATAATAGGAACTGAGGGGAGCATCGAATTTCTTTGATGACTGCTAAGCTTTTTACGAAATTAGAATCGAGATTAAATTGTTGAGTAGCAACAGCAACAGCAATAACATAAACAAGTGGGAATTAAGGAAAATTCGTTCCTAATTACCTAAACACTTTTTTAATGGGAAACAAATAGATTCTCTCTTACCTACTGTATCCATTTCAGACAATATCCACAAAGACACATTTTATGTAAATCCTTCCAGCGCACGAATACAGACTACAGGTTGCTAATGATAATATTTATTGCCATTCGTAGTCACTCACGGCGACTATTTAATGACTTCATTTACCATCAAAGTGTATTCATTGAATATTCAATGGATGTTTTAAGCAATCATAACTGAAATCATCATAAGATTGCATTTTCCATCATTATCTTAATAGACGTCATTGTGTCAAGTATCCAGACGCTGCATAATGGGGCCGAATATTATCTCAAATATTTATATAATTTATCGCTTGTGTCGCTCATGCCATTCACTTTTATCTTGACTGGTCCGTTGCGTAGTTTCTTCTTCATGTTTTTTGGTAATATCATGACAGGAATCGACTCCCTTTTGCTTATTATAATAAAACTGCGGCACAAGTGTAAAAAACCAGCAAAGAGGGCAACAGAGTTCAACAGCTCAGAGTGTTTTTTACGTTTAGGGAAAATCTTAATACTCCCCTTGGCAGTTCTCGCTGATTTGCAAGACAAAACTCTGATGCCCGTTCCAAGTCGGCACAGTTGATTCGTTTTTTATTATTATTTCCATAGAAAAAATGAAATATCGACGATGATTTAGCCATTGGTGTTGGTTTTTTTATTGCAGGAAAAACTAAAGAAAAACTCAAAGGGATTTTCCTTCCTCAGATACAAAAAAAAAATAACATAACTAAACTAAACACTTAGATCAAATCTGCTTGCCCTTATCTATAGCATTCACTCACTTAGAATTATTGGTTGTTGTTTTTTGTCTAGCTTATTGCAGATTATTTTGCATTTCGATCTTATTACTCAACTTAAAACTTCACAAACATTTTTATTTATTTTTCTGTTATTTCACTGATTTTGCACTTACTTTAGAAAATACTCAGTTTCTAAGTGCAATACGATCGTCTTCACTTTATCCAAATTTTAGTTCCGCAACAAATGAATGTTCTATGGTTACTGGCTTCGCACATTTCATCAGGTATGCCATGCAGCAATTATTCAAAGTAGGAAATACACAAATCTTAAAACAAATTTTAAAAAAATCACTGAAGGAGAGATAAGACATGCGCCTACTTGATTTGCATATCTAAAGAACAATTTTAAATACGGTGAAATCTAAGAACAAGTGAAAATGTTAAAAAATGGCTAAAAATGTTTAAATTTCAAACACTGTGGATGGAAATCGTTGCACAAAAAATATGCAACCTCTTTGACGAACTAAATCTGAATGTAAAGAGTTTTTTAATGTTGATCGCATTCAACCCCTTTAAAAAAATTACCCTTTTTTAGCATTCTAAAAAATGGCTATTGTTGTTGGGTGGTAGTGGTAGGTTTTTTATGAAAATTTAGCATAACCACGGGAAATATATATGTGTCGGGGTACGAATGTTTTATGCTTCGAATAGGGATTTTTATATTTTTAAGTTTAGATCACTGATTTCCTTTGGAAAAGGGGTAAAACGTTCAGTTGTCGTATGCTGAATAAAAACTTTTATTGTTAATTCGAAAATGGCAATAGATTATTTGTGGAATATTCAATCACAAATGCTGGAAGATCGCTTTGAAAGCCCCAGATCAAAATTATTAATAATTGTGAATTCAGGAAAAGTATTATCCGTGTGCTATAAAATATTAATTCGAAAGATTTTCCAGCTTCTTCTGGAATAAATCATCGAAATCATATTGCAACACTTTTATCAGGCACTACTCGTATCTTATCAATTTTTATAAGCTTTCAAAATGGCAAAATTATAACCAAAGAACAGAAAGAAAAGTTTTACCAATTTTCTAGCTAAAGAAGAAGAAATTGTCATCTTAAGGTAATCATCAATTATTTCCATAATAATCTTGGTTATTTTTTTTTAATTTTAGAATAAAATTAATGAATATTTAATAGGAATAACTGATAAGAGGACTTTTTTTGTTTGAAGTGACTGTTTTAGGTAATAAAAAAATAATTTATTCATTAATTCAGTAATTTTTATTGTTGTAGGATTTTAACTACATATTCCAATGAGGAACAAAATCGTTTAGTTTTGTTTTTTCGATGTGATATCTGTTAAATAATTATTTCACTAATGAACAAATGTTGTAAGAATTTTGCACCCTTAAGAATGTGCACATATACTTTTATTTCCCTATAAAATCGCTCATGCATTAAATAGCATATTTTACACCAAATTTAAGTGTTTTGAATATTTTAATGTTTTGAAAATTCTTTACCCCTCAAAACAATAATGTATTAATCATAGAAATTTTAATTATCAGTAAGGTAAAAGTTTTATCTAGAACAACAAAGCATATTTATTAATTAAAATAATAAGGGAAGAAAATAATTCACAAATTTTTCATCAATACAGCATAATTTTGGCAAACAGAAAAAAAAGCAAAAAAAATATTACGAAAAACTGACAAACCACAAGTTAAAATCATATTTATTGATTCGCATCTCTCGCCTGTATTAATTTATATATATTTATTATGCTCGGTCTAGCACAATGTTAATTTCTATTCTAACAATACAAAAAATTTATCAGAGAACAATGACAATGATATTTGTTTCTTAGTAAAATAATAAAAATCGCATATTCTGCATGTATTTCTATGTTTATTATTGTTATGTTGGGGTGTTGAACGGAAGAAATTATTCGACCATATCTTCCAGACATCGTTAGTTATAATCCAAAACACGTTGCAATTGCCACTGACCTATCAACTCCACCCTACCCTAAGCAGCTTAAAGTATTTTCTTCTTTTTTTGCCTAATTTCTCGCAACGTTACTAAAATATAATTATTCTGTATACTGGATGAGTTTATCATTAGGAAAAAAGAAAAAGTTATAAATCTACAGAATAAATATTATTATTAATATTATATTTTAACATAGAAAGGCTTCAAGACAACGTTAACATATACACATCTCGTGGTGTGTAATGTGGGAGTTAAATTTGCTTTACGAAAATTAAAACCAAAGAAAGACTAAAGAACAACGAAAATATCCTTGGTGACTGCGATAATAATATTATTTTTCATATAAGTAAAAAGGGTGGCATCAGAATAATCTGATGTTGCTAAGACAACTATACAAACTGTTAAAGGCTGCGACTCATTTCAATTATAATTTTTACAACTGTGTCTAGTGTTTTTAATGACTCTATCACTCTGCCCACTCTGGCCAACGAGAAATTTCCAATAAAAATGTCTTTGAAAGAAATAAAAAAACTATCTAAGACCTCTTCCAGCACTAAATACTTTGCAAATTGCAATTATAAATGGAAAATCATATCTCATGTACGAAATAAATGTTCTTCTGAATAAGAGGAAAAGATAATAAATGCCTCGAGAATAAATTTCATTTTCGTATGTTAACGACGCATCGCAACAACAGCAACAACAGCGATAATAATAAGAAAATATTTCCAAGCAAAATCCATTTCATGTGAGGTGGTGAGAGTTAGGTTGCTTTCGAGGAACGAAGAAAGACAAAGTTCAGATGACGAATGGTAAGCATTGCACGTGCTTATACAATGAACCATCCACCATCCACCACCCAGCAAATCTACATTCATCCTCACTTGATGCTTATATAAAAGATATGAATTATTACGTGCAAGAGAGACAAATATGATTGCACAGCATCCACAGCCCCATTATCAGTTCGCATGTTCCTGCAGAAAAATAATAAAAATAATAATTTCGCTCCGTTTGTGTAAAACATTATTCCATAATTCTACATACAGAAGCACACCGACACCACAATACGCCAGTTGGTAAGTTTTTTTTTGTATTTCGCCCGCCTTCATCTGCAAGTCTGCAATGTTTTATACAATTGTAGTCGACTCACCCCGGCCAGACAATTATATTCGTAATAAATGTGGGTGCTATAGTTTACGTTGGCGATTTATTGATTTTAATACCAATTATAATTACAGGGTGCTGCTGCTACTACAGACTTTATATTAGATATTAGTATGTAAAGAAGAAATGTTTGATGCAAATAGGTAGATTATGCAAACATCGTATCATTTCCAAAGCAACGTCTTCATTGTCTTATAACCACTATTTTAATGCTGAAAGACATCTTAATTCAGAAATAATGGAATCGACACAAAAACAATGAGAAAAGCTTCGTCGTATGTGTGTGAATTTGTGCAGACAATCAAGGGAATTTTACCCAAAGAAAACAATAAACACTTTTGCCTCCACTTTGTGTAATTAAATCTCACCGAAATTATTTTTATTACATAATTATCATGTAGCCAATTGTTCTGTTCAGTTTGCTCTGTTCAGCGCTGTGTGGAATAATTTTTCTTTTAAATTATGTAATTCAGGCTCGACATCGCCTTTAATCAAATAAAAGTTTAAATTAAATTTCAGGATTGTTTATTTTGGCTAATGATTGCCATTGACTTCCACCTCTGTCATCATTAAGGGACGCGATCTAATTGGGTTTTTCATTTAATTAGATTTCAATATACAGAACGAATGTGACCGAATTAGCAGAATTCAAAATTTGCTATAATTCAGTAATAAGCTGGGCCACAAATTGATTATTCCAAAGTAATTAAATCGAGGCGAATTCGCACAAAACGAAGCGATACAACATAAACCGTTTACGTTTAGTTTGGGTCTCGTGTGGCTAATGCTGTTGCGATGATGATTTGTGTGCTTATTAAGCAAGAACGGAGGTCAGAGCGGATGAATATATAAATAACAAGCGAATAAATATAAATGTCAATTGCAAGACGATGCCAGAGCTAAGCAACAAAGAAAACGGTCCGAGAAGCATAAAATCAGAGCAACAAAGAGACGAACAAATTATTGGGAATAATAAAACGCGAATTGTTTTTGCGTTATTGTTGCGCATAAAATTATAATCGCGGATATCGCATGGATATAAAAGACCGAGTAGATGTGGCGACAGGCAAGCAGCAAAATATAAAGTCATAAGCAACATTGTCATTGTCCATGATATGGTTGGTAGTGGCCACTCCTCCTTGCGGCCGCTTATTTGCGATTATTTATTGCATCCACTTTGAATAAATCAATAAATATTCATGATCCGTAGGAGCCAGCAAACCAGCCAGCCAACTAGTATAATTTTCTTGTCGTTTATTTGCATAAGGAGCATACATTAAAGTATCGTTTACATCGATGACATTCGAAATGTGTGTATTTCGCCATCTGACAACCACAAATTACTTATCCACAAATATAAATTCTACTTTGAAACAACAATTAAGAAGTTTCTTTTTTTCATAAAAGGAAACTGTATCTTCTTATTTATATTTATTTAAAATTGCAAACAACGATTAATTACAATAAATTTACAATTTTTACAGTCCACGAATGATAATTAATAACTGAATTCAATAACAATTAATCAATATCGGTTATAAATTTACAATGGGATACAGATTTTTAAAACCTTTGTACAAATTTTGTCACATTATACCGAATAAATATTCTTTTATCTTGGTTATGATTATGATATTTGTGATATAAAAAAGACGCAAATCGGCATTAAAATTGTTTTGCGATAAAAGATAATAAAAATAAATGTTCTATTGCTTTGTTTACTAACAATTGTTTATTCGTATTATTATTATTATTGTAAATTAACTATGACTGTTTCGACTGACTAGATTAACGTTATTTATGGTAAACAATACGACATTGGCACGTAAATCAGACAAAAACCGCTGATTGAATTAATTCCACAAAAACTGTTTATTTTTGTTTCTTTTTGTTTAAAGTAAGTTAATCAGCGAGTTTGTCACAATATTTCTCAACGAGATACTTAAATTGGTTATTTATATAAATCGTAATTTCAATTATTCATTTAACAGACAAGGAAAAATAATTCCATTATTTATAATTTAAATAAATACAGAAAAAAAAATGTACAAAATGCATTTTTCGTTTGACAAATAAATTGAAAGATTTTTTTAAAAATAAGAAATTTGTGAAATTTCTTGAATTTAATTTTATGTAAAATCGTAAAACATCAATACAGTTTTAATGTTTGTTAATTTTATTAATGTGCTGCATTTTTAGTAAACGTTCGATAGATCAATTGATTTATGGACGATGTCATGTCTTCATTTGTAATTTTTACATAAATTAAAAGCGTTTTAATGCCATTTTGATATCTGAAGCTAAAGTATGTTTGGTTTTTTATTAAAGAATTTCCGCCAATTTTGTATTTATTTTGAGAAACAAAAAAAAAAAACAATATTTACCCCATGCTGAGTACAAATTACAATTTATCTTTAGACGAGTAACCATGTTCAGCGTAACTGTGCTTATGAGAAATTAGGATGACATAGATAGAACTGTTAGAAGAAGCTTTTTTCATATTTCCATAACGAATATTAAATAATTAAACTGTTGACTATTGCGACATTTATTTATTAGAATAGATCTGATTTTTGAGATTTGTTTCTATTACAGAAGTTCATAATTTATTGATCTGAACTGCGAAACTTTTATGAACTGTAACTGGAGATTCATTTTATCGAGTAGTTACTGTATTCTTTTTCATAACCAATTATGCAAATTTAAATAATTTAACATCAATTCTTGTTTTTATTTCTTAATAAAAATACGTTCGCTTGTAAATAATAAAAACCATAATTAAATTATATTTCTGTTTATGACAAAAACAAATTCATTTTACCACAAATTATATATAAGTTTATATCTCGTAAATTCGTTTTCTATTTTTATTCCCTTTTTCTCTTTCTTATTATTATTAATAATAATAATAATTTTCTTTTTGTTTTTTGGTTATCATAATGTAAACAAAACAATAGAATATCAATTTGCCTAAATATATGCGAGGTTATAGTTTTGTTTTATGATTATTATTCTATCCTTCCTCGTTCCACAATCGCGTTTAATTTATTTCACCCGTTACTTTATCTGTTTGCAATTTGGATAAACGCGAAATTGTATTGTTTTGTTTTGACTTAAATTTGCTTACATAAGCCTGAAGCAATTTTGTTATATTTTAAAGACAGAAAGAATAATTTTCGATTTTCTGTTGTAATGATATTTTATGTTGTTATTCGATTTTAACAGTGCTGTTTATGCTTGAATTGAATGACATTTGAATACAAAATTAATGTAATTGCAAGTATTTTACTTATTTTGATTATTTTTTTTGCTTAATGAAAAACAAAACCAAATATGAATGTCGATATTTATTGTGAGACAAATATGTTTCTTTGAATAAATTTATCCAAATGAAAAGAAATTCGATATTTTATTTATGTTGAAAAGAATTTAATGTTATTCAATTGCGGATTATGCGAAATGTTTTTATTATAATAATTATTATTCGTTTTCAATAAAATATAAAAACCTCTTAATTGTTGTTTCAAAGTAGAATTTATAACTCTAGATTGGTAATTTGTGGTTGTCAGTTGACTAAATACACAACGAACGATACTTTAATGTATGCTCCTTATGCAAATAAACGAAAAGCAAATTATACTAGTTGGCTGGCTGGTTTGCTGGCTCCTACGGATCATGAATATTTATTGATTTATTCAAAGTGGATGCAATAAATAATCGCAAATAAGCGGCCGCAAGGAGGAGTGGCCACTACCAACCATATCATGGACAATGACAATGTTGCTTATGACTTCATATTTTGCTGCTTGCCTGTCGCCACATCTACTCGGTCTTTTATATCCATGCGATATCCGCGATTATAATTTTATGCGCAACAATAACGCAAAAACAATTCGCGTTTTATTATTCCCAATAATTTGTTCGTATCTTTGTTGCTCTGATTTTATGCTTCTCGGCCCGCATTCTTTGTTGCTTAGCTCTGGCATCGTCTTGCAATTGACATTTATATTTATTCGCTTGTTATTTATATATTCATCCGCTCTGACCTCCGTTCTTGCTTAATAAACACACAAATCATCATCGCAACAGCATTAGACACACGAGACCCAAACTAAACGTAAACGGTTTATGTTGTATCGTTTCGTTTTGTGCAAATTCGCCTCGATTTAATTACTTTGGAATAATCAATTTGTGGCCCAGCTCATTACTGAATTTCTGCAAATTTTGAATTCTGCTAATTCGATCACATTCGTTCTGTATATTGAAATCTAATTAAATGAAAAACCCAATTAGATCGCGTCCCCTTAATGATGACAGAGGTGGAAGTCAATGGCAATTATTAGCCAAAATAAACAATCCTGAAATTTAATTTAAACTTTTATTTGATTAAAAGCGATAAGGAGCCTGAATTACAAAATTTAAAAGAAAAATTATTCCACACAGCACTGAACACAACAATTGGCTACATGATAATTATGTAATAAAAATAAATTCGGTGAGATTTAATTACACAAAGCGGAGGCAAAAGTGTTTATTGTTTTCTTTAGCTAAAATTCCCTTGATTGTCTGCACAAAATCGTACAAATACGACGAAACCTTTTCTTTGTAATTATTTAGATTCCATTATTTCCAAATTAAGATGTCTTTCAGCATTAAAATAGTGGTTATAAGACAATGAAGATGTTGCTTTGCAAATGATACGATGTTTGCATAATCTACCTGCGAAAATTTGCATCAAACATCACTTCTTTACATACTAATATCGAATATAAAGTCTGTAGTAGCAGCAGCACCCTGTAATTATAATTGGTATTAAAATCAATAAATCGCCAACGTAAACTATAGCACCCACATTTATTACGAATATAATTGTCTGGCCGGGGTGAGTCGACTACAATTGTATAAAACATTGCAGACTTGCAGATGAAGGCGGGAGAAATACATAATGAAAACAAAAAAAAAGTTACCAACTGGCGTATTGGTGGTGTCGGTGTGCTTCTGTATGTAGAATTATGGAATAATGTTTTACACAAACGGAGCGAAATTATTATTTTTATTATTTTTCTGCAGGAACATGCGAACTGATAATGGGGCTGTGGATGCTGTGCAATCATATTTGTCTCTCTTGCACGTAATAATTCATATCTTTTATATAAGCATCAAGTGAGGATGAATGTAGATTTGCTGGGTGGTGGATGGTGGATGGTTCATTGTATAAGCACGTGCAATGCTTACCATTCGTCATCTGAACTTTGTCTTTCTTCGTTCCTCGAAAGCAACCTAACTCTCACCACCTCACATGAAATGGATTTTGCTTGGAAATATTTTCTTATTATTATCGCTGTTGTTGCTGTTGTTGCGATGCGTCGTTAACATACTAAAATGAAATTTATTCTCGAGGCATTTATTATCTTTTCCTCTTATTCAGAAGAACATTTATTTCGTACATGAGATATGATTTTCCATTTATAATTGCAATTTGCAAAGTATTTAGTGCTGGAATGGGGGGTCTCGCATACAATTTCATACCGAGAAGAGGACTTAGATAGTTTTTTTATTTCTTTCAAAGACATTTTTATTGGAAATTTCTCGCTGGCCAGAGTGGGCAGAGTGATAGAGTCATTAAAAACACTAGACACAGTTGTAAAAATTATAATTGAAATGAGTCGCAGCCTTTAACAATTTGTGTAGTTGTCTTAGCAACCTCAGATTATTCTGATGCCACCCTTTTTACTTATATGAAAAATAATATTATTATCGCAGTTGTCATTATCACTAAGGATATTACTTTTTATTTATTTTCGGGTAATTTTATTATTTTTATGTTAAACACTACTAAAATCAACTTTTATATTTAATTGCTGTAATTTTATCCTACTTGAAAATAATTTAAATAATTATTTATTAAACAAGGGTAAATAATGTACTTTTGATATTACCTTTCTGTGACATCAAGTACATAATTATATGCAAGAGTAGTTTTTTTTTAATTTATTAAAAAGATAACAATGTGTAAAGGTAGCAGGGTGAACTGGTAAATTGTTAAGTTATTAACAATTGTGTTTACATAATTTACAGGGGATCGCTGTATTTATTAAACTTTATTGTCATTTTAAGTGGTGTCAATTTATAAAATTAGAATAATTATAGTCTGCAGTTTAATTCATAAAGGTATAAACATTTTTTTTTTAATAATTAAAATATAATAAAAAATAAATTGAAAATTATATCATATTGTTAATAAATGTAACTGCTACCCTTATTTATGACCCTAAAATATAATATAAAAATAGAAATTATTTACGTTTAAATACCTTTGTGTTATTAATACTTTTCACCTTAAAAAACAATCACAATGAATGCCCAACTAATTTAAACATAATATTTACTTTCTTTTTTATAGAAATCATTTTGTTCTTTGTTGCCAAAAAATAATAGATCTGCGTACTTATTTATTTACCCTTTTACAGTTTTGCAAATAATACACAGCAGCTGTATAATTGCACTGTATTTGGCACATGCCTTTGATCCTCAAATAATGTTCCTAAAATATAGAGAAATTATTTTTGGATAAAAAAGAAATGTTTTCACCTTTAAAATGTTTTATTTGATTTAAAATTTTTAGGAATAATAAATTTTAAAAAAGCAAAATAGAGTCTGGTCTGCCATTTTGAAACCTTATAGGGATAAAATGCGAGTGGTGCCTGATACATTACACTGGAAAAGTGTTGCGTACTGATTTCGATGATTTATTCCAGAAGAAGCTGGAAAAATTCTTTCGAATTAATATTTTAAAGCACACGGATAATACTTTTTCAAAAAGAATTGTGTTTGATATGTGGCTCACAAAGCGATCTTCCAGCATTTATGATTGAATATTCCACCAAAAATCTATTGCCATTTTCGAATTAACAATAAAAGTTTTTATTCAGCATTCGACAACTGAACGTTTTACCCCTTTTCCAAAGGAAATCAGTGATTTAAACTTAATAATATTAAAATCCCAATTAGAGGCATAAAACATTCGTACCCCGGCACATATATATTTCCCGTGGTTATGCTAAATTTTCATAAAAAAACCTACCACTACCACCCAACAACAATAGCCATTTTTTAGAATGCTAAAAAAGGGTAATTTTTTTAAAGGGGTTGAATGCGATCAACATTAAAAAACTCTTTACATTCAGATTTAGCTCGTCAAAGAGGTTGCATATTTTTTGTACAACGATTTCCATCCACAGTGTCTGAAATTTAAACATTTTTAGCCATTTTTTAATATTTTCACTTGTTCTTGAATAACTGTGTATTTAGAATTCTTTTTTAATATGCAAATCAAGTAGGCGCATGTCTTATCTCTCCTTCAGTGATTTTATTTAAAATTTGTTTTAAAATTTGTGTATATCCTACTTTGAATAATTGTTGCATGGCATACCTGATGAAATGTGCGAAGCCAGTAAGCATAGAACATTCATTTGTTGCGGAACTAAAATTTGGATAAAGTGAAAACGATCGCGTTGCACTTCGAAACTGAGTATTTTCTAAAGTAAGTGCAAAAGCAGTGAAATAACAGAAAAATAAATGAAAATGTTTGTGAAGTTTTAAGTTGAGTAATAAGATCGAAATGCGAAATAATCTGCAATAAACTAGACAAAAACAACAACCAATAATTCTAAGTGAGTGAATCCTATAGATAAGGGCAAGCAGATTTGATCTAAGTGTTTAGTTTAGTTATGTTATTTTTTTTTGTGTCTAAAAAAGGGAAATCCCTTTGAGTTTTTCTTTAGTTTTTTCCTGCAATAAAAAAACCAACACCAATGGCTAAATCATCGTCGATATTTCATTTTTTCTATGGAAATAATAATAAAAAACGAATCAACTGTGCCGACTTGGAACGGGCATCGGAGTTTTGTCTTGCAAATCAGCGAGAACTGCCAAGGGGAGTATTAAGATTTTCCCTAAACGTAAAAAACACTCTGAGTTGTTGAACTCTGTTGCCCTCTTTGCTGGTTTTTTACACTTGTGCCGCAGTTTTATTATAATAAGCAAAAGGGAGACGATTCCTGTCATGATATTACCAAAAAACATGAAGAAGAAACTACACAACGGACCAGTCAAGATAAAAGTGAATGGCATGAGCGACACAAGCGATAAATTATATAAATATTTGAGATAATATTCGGCCCCATTATTCAGCGTCTGGATACTTGACACAATGACGTCTATTAAGATAATGATGGAAAATGCAATCTTATAATGACTTCAGTTATGATTGCTTAAAACATCCATTGAATATTCAATGAATGCACTTTGATGGTAAATGAAGCCATTAAATAGTCGCCGTGAGTGACTACCAATGGCAATAAATATTATCATTAACAACCTGTAGTCTGTATTCATGCGCTGGAGGGATTTACATGAAATGTGACTTTGTGGATATTGTCTGAAATGGATACATTAGGTAAGAGAGAAACTATTTGTTTCTCATTAAAAAAGTGTTTAGGTAATTAGGAACGAATTTTCCTTAATTCCCACTTGTTTATGTTATTGCTGTTGCTGTTGCTACTCAACAATTTAATCTCGATTCAAATTTCATAAAAAGCTTAGCAGTCATCAAAGAAATTCGATGCTCCCCTCAGTTCCTATTATTAGTATTTTTAGTAATTTTAGTAATTCAGAGTTTTTTACCATTGCGTAGATTTAATCAGAAGATTTTTCAATCAAAATTCAGTGAATTCCACTTGTTAGCTTAATATAAAAGGAAAAAAAATCGAAAAGAAAATGAAATGAAATCGAACTAAGAAGTGCTGGAATTCCTATTAAAATAAATATGGTGGCAGTGGGTAGGGTTGTTAGTTGAGTTGACCAGTGGCTATTTCAATTGAATAAAAATATAAAAAAATAAAACAACTGAAAGGGAAACACGTGTAGCTTTACTAACAAGCAACAAGATTAAAAGAATATCCTTGGGTATTGGGCGAAGCAACACAGCACCCACATGAGCGTTATTTTTCAAATAAAATAAAAAAAATTCGTTTCAAAATATTTTTGTGTAATTACGAAATTAGGAATAAGAAATTCGATCCATTGTTGTGTTTTTAAATTGGTCGACCTGCGTTAGTTTTTTGCGATAAGGTGGATTCACCCACTCACATCGACAATCATTTCTTTATTATCGAGAAAGTACTGAAACTTTTGATAAAGGAATCAGGAAACAAAGAAGATTTTACACAAAAACTCTAAAGTATTGCCAAGCAGAGATAAGAAATTTTAATTCCATTAAATTTCTAACCAAAAGATAAATGAAGGGATGATTGAATTGGGAATCCCAATCCACCCTTTTCAGTACGATGTAGCAGAAATTTTCGCATTTTTTGTGACAATCATCATTTCCATTCTAACGACATCACATTAGCAAATAAAGCTGAAAGTTATTCAGAAAGTTTTTTATTTCCCGGTCTTTAATGATTTCGAATTATCCCCAGAGGCATACAAGAGACACACTGGCCATACCTTGCATAAACGAACAAATATTTGTGGTGTCGCGCATTATAAAAGAATATAAATAATTTTTAGATTTGTTTCACCGAAACACGCAATCTGTTTTCTCTCTAAATGTGTGACCAGAGTCCATCCACCGATTACCCATCCACCCAGTATATGGACTGAAATGATAGAAAATATAAAAAATATAACAACAGCAGCAACAATAATAATAATAATAATGACACCAGAAGATGGTAAAATTGTGAAATCTCTGTACTCTGGGCCCGATATTTTACAAACTAATGTGACATTTCGATTATTCTATGGGATTTAATGTGTTTTATTGCCTCAATATACATACACCGACGCTGCAAACCCACAAACTCAAACTCCTAGCGCAGCACAGCGAATGATATAGAGTCGGCGAGCGAAAAGAAATAAAAATGAAAGCAGATATATTATTATAAAAGGATTTTGTTTATTATATCGCTGTGAATTATTGCAATAACGTTTTTATGCCTCGCTCTATTCATACAACAATTTCCGATCTGCGATTCCTCGCATATCGCTGGCGGAATATATATTTAATTTATCAGAAAAAAGTTCCACTCGGCCATTAAACACTTTTTTTTTTAAACAATACTTGTCCGCTGATTAAAGTTCCCTAAATTATGATTATCGCAAATCGCAACGTAAATTTAAATCGATTTAATATTTATCTATATTTGTGGTCACATAGGAAGGAAGCGAGTGTTATCCTTATCAGTAAGCACAATATTCGATAATGATAGCAAAAGAATTACATCAAGAGTAAATGGCACTTGTGGAAAGGATTTTGATTTTATGGCGTTTCATTTGGTATAACTGTGATTGCTTTTCACTTTCTATTTTCTATTCGATTTTTATGTTGCAAATCGCAGCAATAACCATCGTGCAATAAAGACGGACCGCAAATGACCCCTTCCGCCAGATCTAATCGTGATTGCTGCCGAAATGAAAGCGAAATTTCAAGTTCAATTTGACCATTTGATTGTCTATTTAATTTTTCTTATTTATAGCTCCAGCCAATATCGGATCCATAAAAGTTCAAAACCTCATTTTCTCTTGCTTCTTGTCTCTTGCTTTTCCTTTTTGGTAATAATTTCGAAAAGTAATTTAAGATTCTTCGGTTCATTTTGTCCAATTCACTTGAGTTCGTTTTCATTTTTATTTCGCTTAAAATTATTCATCGAATTCACAAATGTCCAGCACATGACAGACGAACGTTAGAGGCGACGAGGCTGTCAACAGTTCTGCGATTAGCATAGAAATAGGCTTTGAATATATAAATTGATAGCAAGTGTACGATGGCGATGGCAATGTCGATGCCTTGTCAGGAGGTGAATGCATAATTAATGAATCGACACATGGTTGAATTATACAGACGGACCGACGATTGCAGAATTGTATCGGTTTACAGGGCTGAGGGATTGGTTTACATTTTTCGATTATATTGAAACAGCAGCAGAAATATCCTTTCATTTGATTTTCCTCCCAATTTTCCAATCATATATTCGTGTACGCCGTGGTATGAGTCGCCTCTTTGAAGCTGTACGATTACGGCGTATTATTTTGTTTTGTACATATTTATTCGGCAAAAGAAAGAAAAAATCCTCTGCAGATGGAAAATCGGACAATCCTGAATAAATTGCAACTTTATCCAATTTCAATTCGTTTTCTATAATTTTTCTGTTTTTTTTTTTCTTCTCTTTATTCCGTTCGAAGTTCCATGTAGTAAATTTATTATAATGACGACCGGGATGTGTGTGGGTGGAGGCAGCAAAATATTTGTTTTTGCATCGATTTTTTTTCTATTTATTTATTTCTTTGTTTGTGAATAGTTCCACCCTCATCATGTAAACAGTTTTTCTGATGCTATGCGAAGGTCTTATGCTTATGCTGTCGATTCTCATTATGCAGGGGATCAACTATTTGTTATGCATGCGTACACATCACTCTTCTGTTGTCCACATTTGCCCCTTTTCCATCTTCCTCTAATTCTACTTATTCATCTCGTTCATGTAAATGTTGTGACTGTTTGCTATTGTTTCCTGTAGCATAATATGGATGTGCATGTCATTTTCATTTAAAGAAACAAATTCTGCATTTTCTTCTATTAGAAAAGTGAAAACGAAAAATAACGAACTAGGGTGGATATTTTGATTATTATGGAAGAAATACGAAACAGTAAAATCAATAAAAGCAAAATTTAATGAAGAAACAAATCTTTTTCTTGTGATATTTTATATAATTTGATTAACACTTTTGGGTTTTGAATGGATAAAGATCGTACTGCACAACAAATACTCTCGATAAAGGAACGAAAATTAATCCATTATAAACAAAAGGATTCTTAATTATTGCTGTATTAAATCTAAAAATGGGACTTTTCACTAGTTTTGTTATTATTTTTTATTTATCTATGCTCTAATTCAAATGACATCAGCTAATAATAGCTCTGATAAAACTATTTACTTAATTCTAATGTAATATTATGAGTTGTGCAAATTCATTGTCATAAATAATTTCGTTTATGTCATTGAAAGATTGATAAAAAACAAATTTAATGAAAGATGATGATGAAAATGTATCAAGTAACAAAAGAATATTATTTAGGACGATATTAAAAAGGGTTGATGTATCATCAATAAGTGGATATGCATGTTGTAATAAAGATTGATTATTACTACGCACAGAGTAAATAAACATTTTCTGTGAAATTATGAAAATACAGTCTCAAACCATACGTGTAACGAAAATCAATAAAATCTTATAAAAACAGACCATAAATACCATTTATTTTGATAACTTTATTGAATTTAAATCAAATTTTGTTTAAAAATATAACAATAATGATAATAAAAGCATTTGTGAAGGGTAGAATGTAGAAATACAAATGCTAAAAACGCACGCAGATGGTTCTACCGTTGAAAGTGAATTAAGATTTTGTGAATTTTGTTTATTTTTGGGTAAAAAATAGATTTTTTTCTCTGCAATAAATAATTTGTGGCTTTTCAATTTATTAAAATTTTTTTTTAAGTTTATTTCAGTTTTATTTTGTGCTCATTTCGAGTTTTTATCTCATTTTTATATAATTTTTTTGTTATTTCAACGTTTAAACTTCACTTGAATTCTCATTTCAATTTGATAGAATAAGCAAGCCAGAACAATCATTAATATTTCATAAACTTTCAGCGATTTTGTCTCGATAAAAATTTTCGAATTTAAATGGCGTCGAAGGGGTGACAAAATTTATTCAGTTTAATAAAATCGAAACAAATAATCGTGGTGGTTTTGTTGCAAATGAAAAAGGGGTGGAATTAAATCTTTGTGAATATTGCTCAGCATGACTCAGTGCTGCAAAGCAGGGTGGAATGACTGCGGCGTAGCTTCAGGCTAAATGCAAATTATTAGAATTACCTGAATTCAAATTACTCTCGTTCCTTGGTCCTCTTCCATCGTTAAACTAATGAAAATCATCCTCAATTTTCATTTGTATATAAAATCGATTGTAATTGGATCCATGTTTTACCAAACACAACATAGGCGAGGTTAAGTTATCCATTTTGTGGATCCATTAAAAAAGTATTTGGTATCTCCCAATTGGGTTGAAGCACAAACAATGCTAAATTATTGAAAACTATACTCGGCAATTGAGGAAATGTCCTGTATACCCGAGGCTCACTCCACATTTGCCAGTTTGTCAATATTTGCCAAAGGTACGGCCATCATGTCGGTTTCTTTATTTAATAAAATTTAACAAATGAAAAATGTTATTAACTAACATGTGGCGTGAGGCATGGGGTGGTTTTTATTAAATTCACATAAATTTCAAATGGAAAACTCGAAATGAATGTTCAGCTCTTAAGATGAAATATCTCTAAAATTATACCGATTTGATCCTTATTTTGAAGGACGAAAAGCAAATATAAACGATCTCAGAAATAGCCCGTTTAAAATTTTACAGCCTCAATCGCCACATTTGCTTTACTATTTTCATTTTACATTTTACGATTTGTCTTATCGGCAGAACACAGTTCGCACCGCAATATTAATTCATGAGAAACAAAATTAATTCGTGCCAAAGGAGTGATAACATGCAAAGGGCGGTTAAATGAATCCAAATGATCTTGGTCATAATCTTAATTTGTGTCTTTCAAAATGGAAAGTGAATTTTTCTGTTGGTTGTTGGGTGGCAGATGACATTGAAGGAGTTATCTGCTGACGCAACACAACAAATACAATTGATTTAACTTAAAATAAGGCTCAGGGTTGGGTGCTTCAGTTTGTTTTCTATTTTTTTGTTAAAAAAAAAAACAGCTTAAAGCAGGGATCGACTTTGTTTGATTTTCGTATAATTTTTTGTAACATTTTCCTCGCAACAATCTTATTACATTCTTTTTACACGATGTTGTATAAAAAAATAACAGCATTTTATATTCAATGTCCTTTCTCATCCTTTTACTAATGTTTGTTGTCAAATTTATCCTCTTTCGTAAATTTTATTTTCTGTATTTTGTTTGTCCCTTTTGACACACACTTTGGCATATTTTTGCTGTTAAAAAAGATACATTTTTTTACCTCTGTTAACGCACAACATACGTCCTTATTCAAAGTTAAGGATTTTTATTCAAACCTACATTGTCCATATCAATCCCTATATTTTAATATTATTATTCTATTTATTCAAACATAGATAACTTTAGCTATATACATGTTATATAGGACAACACATAAGATGAATGAATGAATAAAAAAAAGGTCGATTTCCATCACCATCACCCTATAAGTCTAGATTAAGATTCTTTTTCTTGTTATACTTTTCATGTTTCTTATTTTACAACTTTAAGGGTAGCTCGCTTCAAAAAAAAAAAACGTTAAATAAATTTTGAGAAGGGAAAATGTCAGGATGAAAATAATAATGTTTTAGAATAAAAAGAAAAAAAAGTTAAATAAAATGGAATCTCAAGCAGCCCACTTGTATGGGGGTGTATTTTTACTTTTATTTATTTTTTTTACTTGCTTACTTGCTCACGGGTGAACATCATACCTTACAAGAAAATCAACCCGAAACATATAATATAGGAAATATAAAGGCATAGGTTGTCGTTTTATAAAATGTTAAGATGGTCTGACATTTTCTTCTTTCCCATTTTCAAATATTTTCCATCAGCAGAGCAAATACTGTACACCAAATGGAAAATAATATTAAAGTTACCAAACCGAGTATTGAGCATTATCGAAAAATACAAGAATAAGAAAAAAGGGTCTTACCAGGCTGGCTGCTCACCACTAACATATTACAAAAATAAAACATGAAATAGGTATGTGCGAATGCTTATGCATTACGTATCTAAATTTTACTGGAAATAAAAACATTTTTTTTTTGTTACAAAGAACCTTAAACGCGTACTTATTTGCCCACAACATTGTATACGAATTGAATTGAAATTTCTTTTATTTATTTAAGCTTCGACATAATATTCTTTATATAAAAAAAAAGAAGAAATAATAATAAAATCGGATATTGAATAAGAAAATAAACTTTATGCTATCTATAATTTACGATTTTTCTTCTATGGATAAACTGGTGAATAATTCATCAATAATTTATTTAAAGCTAAAATAAAAATTGCAAAGAAAAAAAAATGCTGAGTTGCAAAATCCCACAGCAAAAAAAGAAAAAATAACTCAGCGAAAAGAATTCATTTTTTTTGTGTTTTATTCGAATGTTAAAATTGTCTCCCAGCTATACTATTTCAATTCAATTTTATCGCTAAAATACACTGTGCGGTTATGGTTACATACGAGAAGCGACCATTTGCAACAAACAAATGATTTTATGACAAAACTAAATTGCATTTGTTTTTAGATTAATAATTTACTGCCCGTTGTGCATTACATTGAAAGAGGAAATAAGTTTAAATTGAAAGATGTTTGGTAAAATTATCATTATTATTATTATTCGCATATTTTTTATTATCCACGCGTTTTAATCATAAATTAAAATATATATATATATATATATTTTTTCTTCTTCATGGTTTTAACATGCTTAGCCTCAATACATCACATTTAAAATATTTATCCCTATAAAAAGCGAACAAACGAACAATGTCATCTCTTCACTTGAGGGTATTTTTAACATTATTTTATTGTAAATTTATGTTTACTTTGCATCATTGCTATGTTTTTTTATCATCTTTAAGTTGTTTTTTTATGTATAAATATATATATTTGTTTATGAAATGTCACAACTTCGTTACTTGTTCTGCTTATATTATGATGATCATTACATATTTTACGATTTAATTCAATTAAGTCGATGTTTTTTATATGTGATGACAAAAAACTATGAATATTTTAATGATGGAACGAGGGCAGAATTTTAGCTATAAAAAAAAAAGAAGAAAGAAAGAAACCATAAAATTTTGGTACATAGATAATACTTTATTTGTTTTAAATAAAATAGTGTGATGAGGGTGCATCGATAAATATACAAAAAAAAAAATAAGAATAGAAACTCACATACTCAGCTTTTATGCGAAAATTATGCCGATGCATTATTGTTATTGCTTTGACTTTGATTAAACAAAATTGTTTGTCTAAAGTTGATGAAATTTAAACGACAAAATCAAATTGCTAGGCGATAGCCGCAGGTGATAGACATTTTACTTAGTAAACGGATGTGTTGATTGCATCGGTCATTTCCTCTAGTTGCTTCACTTTCATTTAGTTTCTATTAATTACATTTTTTTCGAATTAATGAGTTTTACTAAATTAGAAATTAACGAAAATTATAAACGACACATTGTTGGCTTCGTAGGTATTTGTGCTTGGCATTCGCTTGCGTTCATCGCCACAAATACAAACAGCTGGTCAATGGATTTAAATGGGAAATAAAATCAGAAGAGAATATTTCATTTTGACAATGATTTACCAATTCTCAAGCATCGTTGCATAATTTGTTCTTTGGTGATTCAATGCGCGTGCTAAGGCCGCTTTGTTCTGTTGCCAGAATACCGCTCGAATCATTCAATTTCAATTGAAGTCAAAAATCAAAAGCAAACCGCGAAGCCGCAAAAACTCACTTATACATTTCTGTGGGGCTCTTATTATTCATCTTCTTCGTATCGTTTGTTTGTTTTCCTTTATTTCGCGATTTAATGTAAAAAAAAGTTTCACGATTTGTATTTTTTTTTTTGATTTTTTTATTTTTATTTTGCAGATTTCCTAACTGTCTCGAACTGGAGTTGGATGCTGCAGAGCCAATGCACCACAAATGTCCCATTGCCCCGTTGATATTTCATAATTTTTTAATAAAAATAATTAATTGATTCGTGTTCGATTTGTGTCTTCGTTGGCGAACAAACATAACAAATATGATAATTCAATCACGATGATGCCGCGGGGCTCCATAGCGCCACCAGAACGCTTGAAGGTAATAAAGTTTGTTAAAGAAAAAAAAATCAAAAAACATTTCATTAAAGGTCAAAATATTACCGTAAAGCAGTTTAAATGAATGAATGAATAATTTTAGCAATAGAGAGTGAGGCGAATTCAATGCCAAAACCAAAGCGATCGGAATGCAATTTAAACATTCTCTGATTAGCTTTGAAGTCATCCAAATAATTTTAGTCACAATTGGGTAATACAAGCTTTGATTGCGAATCTATGTGGCATAGGGCAATGTCCTCACATACCACTTGCCGTTTGTTTGCTATTTTCTATTGTCATTTCTATACCGATGTGATTCACGCAGATATTTAATGGATGTTGTTTCCTCATCCTCATTCTCGTTAACTCAAACCAATCATTGGAATTGATACAATAAAAGTGTGTGTGTCGATTTTTGGCAATTTCAAGGCTTCTTTATTGCGATTGCAACAATTTGATTTCGGTTTTTATTTGATTTTGGTTTTTATTCGCCACGATAGCATTGTGGCTGTGGAAGACGAATAAAGTTTTGTTTATGAAAAACTTTTCATTTAACTTTTTGTGGAATTTTTTTATTGAATTGATTTTTGGTTTTTAAATTTTCTTGTTTACTTTCCTTGCGCCCACTTCGATATTACCTAATGAACGTTTCGCAATAAACTCACCGACATTTTAAGACCGAAACTGAGTTGACTGTTGATTGACGCACCCCACATATTTAAACTACAGAACATCCACCGTTTGTGATTAATGTTATATTCTGCTCTAAATCAATCTTAATAAGAAGGTGTGTTTGCTGTGTCATAATCAGAGCCACTTACATCTACTATGTGTCTTCTATGCAAATCTCCTCGCATTAAGAAATCATTTTTAATTTTTATTACAAAACCACGCCCAATTTAAATTAAAAAAAAAGTTAAATTACATATTAACTGGCTTTGAAGCCATTTACATATTCTGTGGAAGCATAATTACGGTGGTGCGATTTAGAAAGGGGTAACGAAGCGCATGCGTTGCCAATCATTCCTTTTTGATGCACTAAATACGATTTATGTAAATATTTGTTAACGGCGTGTTACCCCTTTTCATTCTAATTACACAAGATCGTTCCTTAGGGGTTGCTGACATGCTGAAATTAATACAAAATGGAAGTTTTAATTTATCACCGAAATGAAAATGAATTTATATACAAGAGACGTTCTCTCCGACCTTATTTATGATAACAATTAACAGACGTCTTCATTTGCTCCCGAGTCGGCAAAAGAATAATTATATCTGGCCAAGCACATACAGAGCAAAATATGGCAAATGATAATATTTTTAATATTGGCAAGAGCTCGTAGACCGGTAGATCCTGGAAATTAACAATAAGCGATATAAGTTATGCATGTCAGATATACAAATCATATATTGCCACCTTCCTTAGCACCTCGTTCTGCCATTCTGCTAGTAAATTAGATTCTGTAACTACAGAGCAGCAGATATTTTTTGCATGTTCGCACTTTGCCCAACTCTGCCACCCTCTCATGGCTAATACATCATATACCCTCCTTTATACGAGCATAGCTCATGTCTGAATATTATTTGACTAAGTTTCTCTCATTAGTATGCATGTCGCGGCGGCTACTGAGCGATGAGCTTATCAATTTTGTGTGCAAAAATGTGTGAGTGGCATGTCATCAGAGGATTTGGTCGCATTTGGCCAGTATGTGCCATCAAGGGTGATTGAACACGGAATTATTGCAGTTGCACTAATAAATCACAACGCATCGAATATTCAACACGAAATCTTTGTCCTCACAGCACCAAAAACTAAAAAGAAAAACACAACCACGGCCTCCCCTAGCTGCAACAATCGTTTCGAATAAAAACTTAATTTAAACAAAAATCCGACCGCAATTTTTCATTTTTCTCTCCATAAATAACATAATTTTCATCCCTTTGTCATTTTTTAAAGTTGTAAATCCATAATTTTCATTTGAAAAGAAAATAAACTGCGGAGTTTACTTCCTTACGGACTCAATAAAAATTCGCCACCCTCGTTCAATGTTGCAGAATGAATAAAAAATATTCTCTAAATTTACTTTAAAACGAATAAAATCATAAAATTATTGTTTGACGAGAAAGAAAAACCGCAGAACCCCACTGTTTCATTGAAAGCAGCTCATAACGCGTAACTGCAAAACGCACCCTTATGACCTTTTCGTGTTTTCTATTCATCACGACCATTTATCAAATCAATTTTTATTTTTTTCATATTTTTAAACTTTGCGCACTTGACTTTACAGTCGATTTAAATTTATTTTGTCTTTTTTTCTTACTTATTTTCTGCCAATCCACCCATAATTTATGTTTTGCTTCTTTTCAGCAATTTTTGTGTGTTTTTTAAGATTCTCTATGTGGTTGGCAATGGTACTGTTGCGATGGGTGGACAGTCGCCCTCGTTAAAAAATAAAATACAATAATCATAATACGTGTACATACCGTCATTGACAACCCTCAAGCCTATTGTAAATCGGTCCCTTGGTTACCAGCCCCTCTGTTGCCTGGGATGCCGGTTGCTGGTCAACGGAACGAGGTGCAATTTGCTAGGAGAAACAACCAAACAGTCAGAATTACATGAAATATTATAAAATAACACAACATCGAACATTATTTTCATTTTTGTTTCCTCATTTTACTTTGCTTCTCTTGTCGATGACGATGCGTGCCACTTTTTAGTGAGTTTGTGTGGACGCTCTGACGTCATCTCAAGGGATGAATTTTCCTCCATCCGTAAATATAATCCTTGAAAAAAAAACAAGAAAATAATGTGTATCCAACTGAATATACAAACATAAACATTTTTTAATATTCTTTTGTTGGATTGGGTACGGCCAGTGGTAAACCGCTGAAATAACAAAGAAAATTATCTTTTTGCAAGACTATTACAATATTTATAAATGATTTAACATTTTTTAATAGTTATTTAAAAAAAACTCTTCTCCTTTTTTATTGTATTTTACAATTTTTATAATAATTTTCTAATATTAAAATAAAAAAAGCTCGCAAAACCACTTATTTTGAATTAGGTCGTTTGAATGTGTTTATTGCAAAAACATAAATGTTTACGAGGAAACAAAAAGAAACAAAGAATTATACTAAAACAGCATAGAAAATTAAGAGAGAAAACATATCGTTATTATGGAGATGTTTTGTGTTTTCTTGGGTTATTTTTTTTTTTTATATTTTTGTACTTTATGATATTCTTTCGCAGACCAAACATTAAAGTGCAACCACGCGTTATAAAAGCAACGAATAGAAAAATAAATAATTTTTTTCAAATATAACATAGTATGTCCGCTGTGCAGTATTAAATAAGCATATATAAATAAATAAATAACATTATCATACCACACATTATCTCACATTTTTGTACCACCCAAACATTTCATTGTTTCCTTCAGTAATATCAAAAACATACTATGCTCATCCCATACAAAAAGAAAACTTATTTCCGTCTGACGCTGCAATGTGCTGGTAACTTTGTATATCAGCAACGACAATATCATGACGGGGAATATTTTTACACAAAGAAAAAACATACAATATTGGGGTGCATAAAACACAAAACCAAAGTTAAAGAAAAACTTCTGCCGCCAGTTTATGCTGTCTTCTAAACGACAATCGTTGAAGTAGAAAAAAAAAATATAAAACAAAAAAGAAATAAATTTATACAAATAGTAGATGAAGATGTAGACAATGGTAATCCATCATATTCCATCCTTTTTTTTTGATGTTTTTTTACCCAGTGTAAGTGCACATTTGCTACAATTTCATAAAATATACATAAAATAGCCTTAGGTTAGTGTAAAAAAAATATATATATTTGACAGTTATTTGTGGAGTACGAGTCTCAAGTAGATGAGGTCAATGGGGTTGAATAGTATAGTCGATAGAAACTGTCAAACTTTTTGCAAATAAAAATAAATAATAAACAAAAAAAAACAACAAACCCGTCAAAAATGAAGCAAAAAAAAAAGGCGAAATAACTAAAAACAATAGAGAAAAGTACATATAATGCGAAAATAAAGCGAAAATGAAATTTATATGACAAAAGTGTGAAGCAGGATGTGGTTTATTTATTATATTGTTTCTGGGTAAGAAATTGCATTGTTTAAATCCAAAATTGTATAAATATAAACCATGAAAATTGTATTTTTATTAAATAATTGTTAATTAAGTTATCAAAATTATCCTTAATAATAAATTCGAATTGATTATGAATAAGGAAATGAACTCATACTACGCGAATAACAATAACCAATATAAATGCAGAGTGTTGTCTTATCGGACAAAAACAGACACTTTTTGTTTGATTTAAAGGAATTACAGGGCGAAGATTTTATTCTCTTTATACAAAGTCAGTGTCGACTAGTAGCAGGAATTCTTATCAATAATATGCAATGCGTCGAACCAAAATTATAAAAACGAATTTAAATCGTAATCGATGTTCGAATAGACGGAATATTTTCTCACAATTTAAACAATAATTTAATTTAATTAAAATGTTTGAATTAATATTAATTGAGTAATTGGTATGAGTATCATCTACTTGCTTATTATATTTGATAATTGGACATAGGAGACAACATTTATTTCATTAATTTAAAGCAGCAGCAGCAGCCAGCCAGCGAAGAACATAAATAATATTTTATCGCTGTGCTAGCGCGTTGTTTGTTTATTAATTTGTTTGAATTTATTGCTTAAAAATTGGCCCAAACTAAATTAAATTAAATTAAATTGAATTCATTTGACATATTTATGTCGCCCCATTATTCAATTATTTAATTTAAATTTAACTGTCTCTTTGCATTAATTCTAATTGATTTGATTGCTCGCTTTAAATTCGTCAACGCAGCAGATGGGTTACTTGTGGAACTCCGATCAAAAAATTCAAATTAAATAATTTAATTAATTGAATCGATGGATAATTACTTATTATTATTAATTTTTAGCTGAATGATGCAGTCTTGGTATTCGATTGAAGCAATAAAACATTAATTTTTCAATTATAATAAAAATAATAATTTATTCGTCAATAAATTCAGCATAAGAAAATTAATTAAGTCCCAATGAGATCATCCAAACATATTTTAATTGTCAATAAAGTTCGACCTGGGTGGTTAATTGATTGTAAAAATTGAAGAAACAAAAACATTAAAATAATTTAATTGTGTCGCCGAACTCCGCACAAACACAAATATTATTCCTTATTAATGGAACATTTTCCCTCACTGCTGACTTTAGGAAAAATGAAAAAAAAGCAGAATAAATAAATAAAAGGTCTCGTTCATGAAGAAATGGAAAATTGTTGAATTGCCGCACGCGTACATTCGCTCATTCCACGCGGGTGACATCGTCCACCCAATTCTATTTTAAAAAAGGATGTCGAGTTAGTGGTTCGTCATTGTTCCTTTGAATTTAAAAGAATTCTAGCATAAAGTTGAAAAAGAACATTCGCATGGTCGAATGGGTCGGCACTAAATACGTGCTAGGGGCCTATCTGCCACTAGACCCAAAGGGGCGCTTTCAAATCACCGTTCCACCCAGCACATCGTCTCTATTTGTATAAAGTTAAATTGAGTTCAGCAAAATTTTCTTGGAACTTGAAATCCTGAATATTGCTTTTTCCATTTACTTTGTTTGCCTTTTTTGCAAAATACATACACCCACACCCCGCTCTGTAGGGTGTGGGTGGCACAACCTTGTTTCGAATTTGTTCAAAGTTAAACAGAATTTTGATTAAAAAATTTCAACTCGGAGGGAAATTTAAAGAAACACGCAATTGGTTAGCTTTCACCTGGTCATCACTCCAGACCCCAGAATTAAACGAAAATAAATACAATTTAAGTTTCTCTGCGTAGGAGGATGGATGTTTATCCTCGATGATAATTTTTTCGAGAAATAAATTAAAAAACTTTCTTTTTCCCCATCTAACTAGATAACCCACTGGCCAAGAGGTGGATATGCCAACACGAAAATTGTAAACATTTTGAGCAGGAACTAAGCAGAATGGGTAACAATCACAGCCATCAAGCTGATGGAGCATAAGTATTCACTTAAATAACTTATTTATTTCTGTATTTTTAGGCAAAATAATGGAAATTTGAACAAAAGTAAAGGAAAATACATGCTTATGTAAGAATCTGCTGGTGACAACCCAAACAATAACAGAGAAATCATTTTATAGTCACAACAAGAATATTCATATCGCTGATGGAAATCAAATCAAATCAGCATAGCAGAGACAAGCATTGTTTGGAAAGAATTATTTAATAAGAAAAATATCTTTTTTGTTCTCGTTCATCATCATGAGTATGACTAAGCTGAAGATGACAAACAAATCAGAGTAAAATAACAAAACATCATATCAGCAAAGATCTGAATCGATGATTGTGCAAAGTAGAACAACAATTTGTATTGTAAGATCCACGTTTGATCCATTATTTTGTGCCAACAAGGCGATTTAGGTGTGGCGGTGGGACTAAACGCAAAAAAAAGATTATTTATCTGTTTGTTTTTCATTTGCAAAATTATAATTTGATTACGCAATGCGATACACAACAAAAAAATTCATTTAAATTTACAATTCATTTCCTTTCGTGTGAATTTGGTAAACAAATTTTTATCACAACTTGACTATTGACAAATCACTTGTTATTTGCTTTAAATTAATATGCGAGGTGATTTTTTATTACAAAATTATAATTTTTATTTGCATTTTACAATACTTTATTTATATTTATATAAAATTTTATTACAAAATTCAACCAATTTCTTATTAAATTTATTTTTTAGATTTATTTGCATTAGATTCGATTGATTACTTTAAATTTTACAGAGAATTTCTATGATTATTATTTAAATTAATAAATATTGTTGATATAAATGATTAATTTGTTATACTTTGGGCAATGTAATGAATGTTAATTGATAAATTATTTAAATAAAGAAAACATTGATAACGTATATTACATATTATGAAAATTATGTTATCACAATATTACTTATTTATTAAAATAATTAGTTGAAACAACACTTTATAATAAAAATTAATAAATAATCGATGAACACTTAAGGTAATTATTTTTATTGTTTTACTTCGTTAATTATAATAAATTAATTTAATTTATGTACTGTTTAGAGATAATTGATGTATATTTAAATGTATAATTAGCATAATTTTAAATGAAATCACAAAAATTTGTCTAATAAAAATAAAAATTAATAATTATTCATTCAAAAATCATGATTCAAAAATATCAATTGAACTTTTTAAATGAATATCACTGATTAACTGATAACTAAAAATCGTATTGAAATATTATTAATTATGTTATCAATTTTATTTTATTTTTAAAACACAAAAAAAAAAATATTTAACAACGTGAATCATAACAACATAAATTTGTATTTAATGTAAATAAACAATTTGAAATAAATAAATTTATATTTCTTAGATAATAACCGATAATTACTGATAACTTATCAAATGATTATTTTGAGAAATACTTTACATAATTCTGCCTGCATGTTTCTATGATAAAAACTATTTTAACGTAACATTAAATTGAGCAATGATTGAATTTATCTTTTTTTAACTACTTACAACCTGCAAACCTTCTTATCAGTTGTAATTATGATTATTAAAAGAAATAAATATGCTGAGTTTGTTTCTTCATAAAACGAGAATAAATTACGGCAACGAATTACTGAAAGAAAGTAACCCTAATATCAGCAATATTCTACAGTCGATTCATTAAATTTATTTCCTTAAATAACTTTTTTATTAAAAAAATTTTGCAAAATTAAAACAAATTTAAACGATTAAAAAAATTTAATTAAATAGCAAGATTAACATTAACCGATAAGAATACACGAAAATTCACTAAACAGATCAATGTTTTCGATAGCCAAATGCAACGAAAATGCAAAAAAAAAAAAATTTAAGAACTTCAATAACCAACTGCATGTAAAATAATTATTTATTTAAATAATTCGCTGCATAATTTAATTAAAACGAATATAACAGGTAAGAAACGACAGAAACCACCAGCAATAGAATAATAAAATTTACAAGTTTTTAACACAAATGAGCATAAACTTTAATGTAATTACACAAGCATATGTTAATTTTATTCATTTTATTAAAGACAATTTTATATATGTCTTATGTTGGTTGGGTTTATTTTTTTTTTATTATTATTATTTAACGAAACATATTACATGTGTATAAAGATAATAAATGATGATGATATTATTTCAAATAAACACATCATATTATATTCAATTCAATTTAATTTTTATATATTCTTGGTTTTATTTATTTTAATAGTGTTAAACACGTAACACAGATCGATGCACTCTTTACTATAGTTTTTTTATTATTCATTTATTTATGCGTTGTTTTTAGTATTTTTCTTAAATCATAAAAAATTATAAAAACATTTTAACTATTTTAATTACTTTCGTTGAGGAATTCCTTTACCTATTATATTAGTATTATTATTCTAAGGGTTCTTATTTATTTTATTATTTTAAATACGATGACTTTTTGTTAGAATTTTATTTTCGTTGTTGGTTTTACTGGGTTTTTACATAATTTTTATTTTTTTTTTTTAACTAAGGTTTAAGCTGTTGAAATTATTTTAAAACAACTTCACGTGCCATCCTATGTGAACTGTAGGTCTAGTATATTTAAATTCATATTAAAAAGTTAAGCTAATCTGTCTATACTAATGATAATAATTAAATCAATTCTTTGCTTCTTTCACGTTTGTACGTTTCTGCAGAAAATATGTATGAATTGTTTGTTTAAAACCCTGTAAATTACCTGTAGTTTAGTTCAAGAATAATCTGGACTTTTCTAGAAATATATCTAAATACTTATTACAATTTATTACAGTCATCTTTTCATCTCAAATAACAAATTCCGTATTTTACTGACTATACGCACGATAAGACTCACCTCAAATTTATAAGATGATTTTTAGTAATTAGATGATATTGTCAAAAAGTATATAATGTTAACTTAGGACCATAAGACACACGCAAAATTTAAATCAATTTTTCTTTGTAAAAAAACGCGTCTTAAACTGCCAATTGCCACACTATTTGCTTGATTTAAAAAAAAATCAGTATTTGCATAATTGAATTCTGAATAGCAATGAACGTAAAAAATCACCAACTTTGTTTCTTAAATCAATAAATACTTTTCAGCTCTAATAACATTTAAACGGTGTTAAATATAAGTTACTTTGTCATCTCAGCACATTTTTACAAATTATAATTAACATTATTCTCTAACTATAATGTTCGCTCAACATTAAAGTACCGTGATGTTCGACAGACAGACATTCATTCATATATTCAGTCATATGTGAGAGCACATTCACCACACCAATATGTTTATTTTTATTATTCTTATGTATGAATAATAAATAATCGGCCAGACATAACATTCATAAACAAATTAAACGCATTTATATAACATAAGGATTAAATATAAATAAGAACAGAAATTATTTTTTATAATTTAAATTTAAGAAACGTGTAGAATAAATTTACATAAAAAATATTTTAACACAATTCAGTGCACCTGATTGTAAGCAGAATTAACACAAGAATAATACAAGCAACAAAACAGCAAAAAAAAAAAAATGAACAAAAGCTAATAAAAAAAATATGTTTATGAGTTCGTTTGTGTTACATTTTCAAAAAATTTTGCGATTCACAATTTCTATGTGAAATAATCACGCATTTTACATTCATTTAACAGCCTATAACTCATTTATTATATTTTAATATGTTTGTTTGTTGTTTTTTTTTTTTATTTTCATTTAATGCTATTAAAAAAAAAAAAAGATGAATTAACAATGCTATATTAATAAATATGGATTAAATTATTTACATATTTGTTTATTTATTTTCTGTTTTTAATCTCATCTGGATACGCACGAATTTTTCATGTTTTATCAGTGTGTTGTTTAAAATTTGGGAATTCTACTAAATAGTGCAAGTGATGACATTATCTACACTTTTCACATTTATTTATTGAAATAATTTTTTAATCCTTTTTCGTAATACATTCAGATAATAATTAATATTATTCTGTTATTAATTTATTCTTTGATACATGATTTATTAGTGCATGGACTCATAAAGAGATAATTTTGCAAGAAAACGTACAGTTTAGAGTTCTATTGCCATGCAGAGATTTTAACACAGGACAATGTTACTAAATATCAATGCTTTTCTCAAATTATACAAACAACTTTAACAATAACTATACAAAAATCTACTGAACACACAGATGCTTCTCGATTGTAACCAATAAAAATACTTAAACATGATATCTTATTAAAATAATACAAAGTAAAACGGTTTATTTTATTTATTTATTAACACGCAAAATAATTTTAAAAAAATAGATAAAACAAGTAACATAAATGTCATAATCATAATCAAAAATAATTAATTAATTAATTATAAATTTAATTATAAAGAGAACAAGACATGTAACACCATTACACCACCGCTAAACTTATTCATTCATTCACTTATTTTGATGCGTGTTTATTATTTTTTTTGAATTAAATTCATTAAAAAAAAAAGAAGAAGATTTTTAATTATTTATTTAAGAATTTTTAATTTTCTTAATTAATTTACATTAAATTAAATAAACATAAGCGCTTAAACTATTTTTATTGTTTTTATAATTATAATTTAATTATAATAAAATTGAAAAACGCAGATTCTTTAATAATTTTCTTATAAATATACTAATAATTGTGTTGAAGAGTTATGTAATCACATTCGCCTACCCCTACTTAACTTAATACAATTGTAATCTTGAATATTTTTCTTTGATAATCATTTGTTACTTTTAATTTATGTTTTTTTTCTATTAAATTTAATTAAAAATACACGCAAGTTGATGTGTTTCCATGAAGAATAGAAAATTTAAATTTAACAAAATTGCATAAACATTATATGTAATAAGACAGTTGGACACAGAAGTGTTGTCGGAAGAGCTTTAATTATTTGAATGATAGACAAGAAAAAGGTAGAATCTAATAAAAGATTAATATTTATGTTGAAATTGTATGAAAAATAAATGCTTGACAGTAAAGTAGCAATGAATTGGCAAAGTTGCACGTCCCAAAGGTAATAATTGCAAGTGCAAAAGGTAATAATCTCAATTAACAAGGAAATCAGCTCAAAAAATATTAATTTTAGAATAATTTTCAAGAATTAATGTCATTTAAATTTAAACTCTTACAATAATTATGTTAAATTCCAGAACATTAATGCATAATTATCAAATCTGAACAATTCTTATTTTTCAGGACATCTGGAAACTATTGTTTGTTCGTCTAGAAAAGATTAAATCGATTTCTAATTAATATTGCAATAACACTGACAAACATCAGTATATCAGTATTAATAAAATCTTGCTAAACACATCAATACACTTGATCTAAATTATCTTTTAACAAAAAATCAAGTCAATATATTAAATCATTTGTATCAATTACGTATTCCAATTATAAACACCTTTGCACGCGTACACTATAATAACATACAATAGATAAAACATTACAAAAAAAAAAAAAATTATTAATTAATTTTATTATGTTAATAATTTATTGATATCGAATTTTAATTAAAAATTTACAAAAAAAAGAAAAATTTTTAATTGAAATTTTAAGTATTTTATATATTTTTCATATTAATTTCTTGAATATTTATAAATAATTTTTATTTGATTTAAAAAATACTTTTATTCACGATAAAACGATGTAAAGTTTGTTTTTATCGTACAAAAATCATATCATAAATAGAACAAAAATCAAAAAATTTATAACAATATTTTAATATTTTATGTATTGATATGAATCAAACATAAATATAAAAATAAATAATAGTAATAATTATTTAGATTACAAAAAATGAAATAAAAATCTAAACGATGTTTAATTATTAAAAACCAAATTTTTGATATTATGTTATCAATGTTTTTTATGTTATGAAGAAAAACGATAGAAAACAACAATGTTTACTTAATAATGTTTAATCATAATTTTAATTTAAACAAATTATGTGTGGCGTGTGGACAAATTTTGTCTAATTGAAACTGATAAGAACCAACAAAAAACAAAATCCACTGACTAGCTGCAGTGTAGCTAGGTAATTGACGGACACTAGAAATTCGATAAGAGAAATTCAACAACAAAAACCACTAATTAAACCACCTGTAAAATCGATTTAATTAGTTTCACTAATCTATTACCGACAACCACGAAATCCACTAGAATAATTTATTAATTACTCATTTATTTTCAAAATAAACGTCCTAAAAACACAAAGATTAAGATGTACTCGTAGACAACAAAAATAATTTCTTAAAACAAGAATAATTAATTGCATAAAAAGGGCCACCAGGATTAATAATTATAATTTTCATTATATAATCAAAATCACTATTTACTTAGTAACACTAACAGTATAATTATGTATTTTTATTTTTATTTACTTTGTCCTTTATGTACCCCAGGTTGGAGGCCGACCACATATTAAAATATTTTTTATGTTAGACTTAAGACTGTTAGTGATAAGACTGCATAACCCTTTTTTTTATATACCGCACAGGGAATGAAATAAAATTATGTTTTTGTAGAATAGTCATTTTATGAGTTTTACTAATTCCCTCATATTTATCGTTACTTCTCCTAAAAACTATGGAGCACCAATTATTCCTGTGTGAAAAAGTTCTCTGAATAACTTCTAGAACAACTTTTTTACCTCTAATAAAGCTTTCCAATATATTTTAACAAAAAAAATTATTTTTTTAGGTGTGGCCTTTTCACTGCACGTTGCTGTAATTTAATATTATTCAAAAATAACCAAAAAAAACAGCAAAATTCTTCTAAATTACAAACCACAAAAAAAATTAGAAAAAACCACAAAGAAATAAATTTATTACTGCTGGCGCTTATATTTGTTGATTTTACATTTAAAAAAAGACCAATAATGAATATTAATTAAATTTTGGTTTAAAGAAAATTATATCCAAAAAAGATTTATTGATTAAAAATTATCGACAACTATTAATTAAATGGAAATTAATACGGACGACATAAGTAATATTAATTCTGGGCTGCAAACAAAAAAATATATTCAATAAACATTCAATACGGTTTTAATAAATAATTTTCAAAATTAAATAATATAAATTAACATTTTTACTTTAAGGATTATTTTTCTTAAATTCTAATACAGTTAATCCTTGATTTTATAAACTTAAATAAAGGATAGATCATGTACAAATAACTCTCTACAGCATAGAAATACTTTACACAGAGAATCTACTGTATTTTATTAAACATCAACAACGTCCTTATGGCATATAATTAAAAACACAATGACAGCACATGGATATTTATTTATTTAAACTTAATCAAAAATATAAATAATTTATTAAATAACAGAACATATGTTAATTAAAAATATATTTATAAAATAGTTATATAAGCAGATGTCCTGAAAATTGTATTATTTTTGTTTTTAAATGGAAAATTGCTGAAAAATATTAAAATAAATTAATTAATTAAGGAATAATAATTATTCATTTTTTTTTAATTGATATAAACAACTTTCCAAATATAAAATTATATAAAATATTATATTTTTAACATAAACAACATAATTGTATAATTAAATTTCAGCAGTCATTAGAACTGCATCTAAGTGATCTTCTTTTAGTTGAGTAAACAATGAACCAAAATATAAAATTTTTGTATTTAAATTTCAGGAATAATTAGAACGACATCTAAGTGTTTTTCTTTTAGTTAAGTAAAAGAATATTAAGTAATTACAGCAGTGCTTTCGTTATTTACAACAATAATTAGCTGCAATAACTAAATATAGTTAATATACGCCACTATAGAAACACTATGCAAATTCCTACTCAATACACATTTTCCAAGAACTAAACTAAAAAAAAAGATTATCTCTATACTTTGTACTCGGAATAATATTTAAACTACATAATACCATAATTAAAATTAATATCCGGATATGTACATAAAAAACTAATAAATAATAAAATCACTGACATTATAATTATTGCAATAAAATTAATTTGACCAGTGCATAATGTAGTGATGGCGAACCTTTTTGGAAAGTGAGTCAAATTTTGTTAATTATTTCTTTATAGCACTAGCTCGTGAGTCACAAAACCAGCCGTCTCTATGGAGTAATAGTTCCGTATTCAATGCATTTAACGCATTTCTTAGTTAATTCATTACTTAATTTATTTCTGTTGGAAGATTTTACAAAATTCGTTAAAGAAAACTATTTTTCACATGAATATGTAGACCCGAATATCGTTAACAGAGCATTTGCAAGTTTTTTCATTGCTACAAAATTATAAGGTGAAAATCCCATACGTTTAATATAATATTTTCAATTTTCACCGTGGGATTATTATTATCTGCACAACTTTCAGACATTTTTGCTTATACTTTGGAAATCAAGTTTGGAGCATTTGAATACCCTCAGTTTGCGGATCAGTTTGGCAGACCCACGAGTAATAGGTTCACCATCACTGCCATAATACATAAGAAATGTATAAAAACAATGCATTTGTAAGAATTAATTAAATAAAAATATAAAACAAACGAATTGTTCACTTAATAACCATCATAAACGTCATAATTAATCAACAAACAGATAAAATATGTAGAGTTATTTATTTTTTTGTATTTCTTAAATAATTAAAAAGAAAAATTAATTAATTATTTACATAATTTAATGGTTTTTATTAATATTATTTTCTTTTCTGTAAAATTTACATTAAAAATGATTTTTTAATTAATTATTATGAATAAATTATGTTTTATTTTTCGGTTAACATTTTTGTAACTTAATGCACATTTATCACATTTATAACCACCACGTCTTTCGTGTTTATTTTCATATTTTTTTTTTTGAATAATATGTAAATTTATGCTTTCTGTTTTTATGATTTTTATTATTTTTTCCATAAGAAAATAAATAAAATAAGTGATCAGGAAGACAATCATATAAATTCTGTAGACATATATTAATAATGTTGAATTAATTTTTTTGCAGTTATTTTATTACAATTGCATTAACTAATTGTCGTGTGCAAATATACGAAAAAAATGCTAATGATAACGTCTATGTAAAATCATTTAAATGTGTAACGACAAAACAAAAAGAAAAGAAAAAACATTCAAATGATAATAAAAATATTTAAACAATTCATAAAAGTAATAAATACATAATTATAATGATAATATTTAATTTATTATGCAAAAATAGAAATACCAATGGTAATGCATATTTAAAGAGAAATTAACATTTCAATGGAATTGTTTTTATATTAACTATTGTTGCTTGTTTAATGTTATGCTTATAGCTTGTAAAGTAATTTTTATTATGATTATTATTATTATTATTATTGTTTATATTTATAATTATTATTATTATTATTACATGTTATATTGTTACATATGTAATCATACTTATTATTTAAAATAATTAATTTTTAATTTTATATAATTAATGTTACTTTAGTTATGTCATTGTTATGTACTCATTAGTTGATACAGTGTAGACTTACTGTGTAGAGTTTGTAATTTTAATTATATAATTTATACAAAAAAAAAAAAACATCATAATTATTGTAACTTTGAACTTGAAAGTTATTAAATTATTCTTTAAATAATTATAATGAAAAATTATAAAATTGTTAATGAAATTCTTGCGGATCAAGTAGAATTTTCCATTGTTATTCTCCACACATTGGTAGGTTGTGGAGTTTCTAAAACAGTTTTTCAACAACAATTAATCAGTTAACAATTGATAAAGGGACAGTTTTCATTATAGAAATATTCACTTTTCGTTATAATTCTGCATAAAAGCTTGTTTAATCACGTTTTCATTATGATTTAAACTGTTAATTTGCATAAATATCTGCCTATTCTAGACATATTATGTTGTAACATAATCGCAAAAACGCTTACGAGAAACAAGGGCTGGAACTACCATCCACAGTCGAGTAGTAACTTTAAGTACGGTGCGAACATCGAAGTTCCAAAACGATTTCTTTGCTTGGAACGCTTTACCAACGTGTACCTTCCACAAAAGCATTATCATTAAAAAATTGAAAACAAAACTTAACATAACTCGATAAAAATAGATTTTCTTAAAAATATCTAAAAGCTTCAAATTCTAGTTAATGATTCTTAAGAGAAATAAGCATTATTATAATGTAAAGCTGCTAAATGCTGCATTATGTAACCGTATTGTCTGTGTTATTTAGAGACATGTGGTTTTCATTAAATTAACAACAAATTAAGCAAAGTGTAGCAAAAAAAAAAAAAATAGAAAAACAAACAATGTAACAAACATAATTATTCTAGAAAAAGAAACTAAAGAAAAATGTTAAAAATTTTACCGGTTTAAAGAGTTATTTCTGTGAGTTTGTTTTTAATTAAAGAAGAAAAAAACACACACTATCTGCTAAGACATTGTATTTATTTTCTTATTAAATATTTTCCATTATTTTATTCAATAATTCTTTATTTATTTATTTTTTCTTTAAATTGTTATAATTTTCTAAAAATTGATTAAACCTCGATAATCATTTTAATAAGAAAACGAAAAATAAAAAAAAAACAAAATTAATTAAATTTTATGTTAAAACATAATAAATATATTTTATTTATATTAATTGTTTAATAATAGCATAATTATTTAATTATATTATAAGAAGAAAATAATTTTTTTTTTTTGTTATTTTTTTAATTAAAAATGAATTAATCAAGACAACAAACAGATATTGTTTTCCCACGTTTTACATTAGATAAATATTTTGTTAAATGGTCTCCTTCATTTGTTTTGTATTTATTTTTTTTTATATTATTTTTTTATCAATTAATTAAAGCATTATTGCTCATAAAACTACACTAAACTGTATTTATAATTAATTATTTAATTATTTAAGACAAAAAAAAAAGATAAATTCATTGAATTTTCTAATTTTTTTTTATGTAAGTATTTTATTTGTGCGGTATTTTTATCAACTAGTTTCTTTACAGTTAAGAATGATGATGAACCATTACAGACACTTTAATTTGTTATTAGTTTTTGCATAAACCGCGAAATATTTAAAATATAATTTACATCAATTATATTAATAGTAATAAGCATTAATTAATTTTCTAAAGATAAAATGAGAAAAATTTAAGTTACTCACTTAAGGAATGTTGCAAAAAGTGTTTTTATAAAATTTGCAAAATAATATCCACAGTACATAGCTAAAAGAACATCTATCGAGAACAAAGTATATCTACTTGTTTTAGGCATTATAGTTTAATTTTGTAAGTAATACTCAACACAAAAGTCAACTATTGCACAATTAAAAGTGCATAAATTTAACTTAATTAAATATTTTAAATATTTTACCTTAAATTTAATTAAATTGTAAAAGAAAAATCAACAGTAATAAATTATAAGTTTTCTATAAAATTTTTCTCACGATATAATTATACCACATAAAGATGAATTTTTAACATACATTTCACAATAACACAGGTGGTTTTATATATATATATATGCAGCGTTACACAAACACCTAATTTTGTTAAATATATATTTATATATAATAAATAATTAGTGCAAATAATTAGCGAATAATTATTAACAATTATATGCTCTTGCTTTTATGTTTATTTATTTTTCTTATTTTTTTTTTTTAATTATTAATTTAATTTAATCTATTTTTATGTAAATTATGTAATATATGTTAAATTAATTAATAATATTTATTGCAATAAATTTACTTTGACAAACGTCAAACAAATAACATATGACACGTGTCTGAAAACATGTGTTTTTTTCATTTGTTTTACGTTGCATAGTGACTAATTCAAAATAAAATTTTAAAAGAAAAACAAATGATTCTGCTGAATAGAATATGAAAGTAAGTCTAGCACACCCACATTTATTAATCACACTAAAACGTCAATAATATGTTTGATTTTAATTTTTAATTTTACATGACAAGTTTTCTTTTATTTTAATTAATTAATTTAATTTATAAAATTTAAATAATTTAATCATTCTTACCTTTAAAGTATTTTGTTATTTAATTATAATTCAAATATAAGCATGTTTTTTTTTTATTCTCTAGAAAATAATTACCTTATTTAGATTTATTTCTGAAACACGAGTGCAAAAAAAAGTGCTTTTAATTTGCTTAAAAATACAAAAGAGCAAAAACATACAAGACAAGTGGATAAATATTCGTTTTAACTTATAAAAACATAAAGAAAACATCAAAATGTTAATTATTTTTAATCGAAGAAATGTACATATTATTGATAAGAATATTATTTAAAAAATAAATTAATATGATTGAATTACTGTTTACTGTATTAAATTATTTATTGCTTATGTCGCTTATTAATGACAAATATTTGCTAGAATATTAACTACGACGATAGCAAAAAATAATGAAAAATTATAATAAATTACTCTTGTCACGATCGAATAAAGAGAAAATTTTTTCTTTAACTTTTTCACCATGTTAACTACATTTATGTAATGATTATACGAAATGAATAATAATAATAATCTTCGATATTGATTTGCGTTGATAAAAACTGCTTATATTGATAATAATATTCTTTTCATTTAATTCAAAAACATGAATTAATTTATTACAAAAATTAATTTTAATCAAGATTGCATAAATGTTTTTTCATTTTTTTAATTTTGTAATAATGTTTAACTGGTAATTTTCACTAATTTGCATTATAATTGCTAAAACAGCTTTAATGCAGTTTTTTAATGAGAAAGAAAATGAATATAAATGAGTATAAAATAACGAGGCTACACTGTAATATAATAATAACAGACATTGATTACTTGACAATTCATTTTTCTTTAATTTTATTATACAAAACGCAATAATTTAATCATAACTCCACCTTATTTTATTTAATTAAAAGCGTAACAAAAGCACACAACTTGATTAGTGTTGATTAATTATAAAAAAAGTTAAAAATATTACTTTGATTTTACATAAAAATAAAAATAATACAATGAATAAAGGTTTTATGCTTAATTAATTTAAATCATAAAAAGAAAATAAACAGAAATAGATAAGCAAAAAAAAAAAAATGAAAAAATCATAATTTACTTCCTGTCATAATTTATGATGCAATACAATTAAAATGTTAAAAATAATAAAAATATAATAATTAAGTAATTATTATTATTATTATTATTTATAAATAAAATAATTAAAAAGTCATAAATATTATAAAAAGAAAAGAAAAACATAAAAATAAATATAATTAATAAATAAGAAAAGAACTTTTCTTCATTTTTCGTTTTAATTAAAAATAAATAAATAAAGAAATAAAAATTATTATTTCGTTTTTTATTTTTTTATGTTTTTATATTTTTAATTTCTTTTCTTTATTTTATTTTTTTTTTTTGCAATTATTATGATAAATGAAAATATATAATTTTTCTTTAATTAAATAATTACTAAAACAATTAATAATTTATGTATAATTAATTATATAAATAAGACAATAAAGAAATATTTTTATATTAAAATATGTTAATTAAATGAACTAAAGAGTGTTTTTTTTTTTAATTAAAAGTGTTTTCTATTTGTGCAATTTATTTTAATGTGAACACACGTGAGCTTTTAATGCAATGTAGTGCTGTGATTTTTCTTGTTATTCTTACTAAATAGTTCTGTATATCCTGTAAGCCACGGAATTCAAAAAATATCCTTCGATTATTATCGTTTATTAATCAAATGTCAATACAAAAAAATCAATAAATACATTAATCTTAACATAATTATGCATCAGCATAAAACAAACACAAAGAATTACTAAGAACAAATGAAATGCAATAATAAATTCAATGAAAAAAAATAAAATAAATAAATAATAATAAAAGCAAATAAGCGAATATTTTAATGCAATCTTATAATAATCTTTGATAAATTTTAATAAATTAATAAATATTTATAGAGTAAAACGAAATAAAGAAATAAAAAATAAATAAATAATAATTTTTAGTAAAAAGTAATTATATTAAGTAATAAATTAAATTATGTTTCAGTTCACATAATTTATTATACGATGAATTACATTTGAAGGCAAAAAACATATATATATATATGCAATGAAAGAAAAAATAATTTTAAATTGCCTTGTGCTGATGTCTTTTATGAAAATAAAAAAGAAAAAAGAAAATTATTCAACTCGTTCTTGGTATAAATATTATGATAATAAAAATTATTGCAAAAATTGCTTATCTTTCGAATAATTTAATAAAGAATTTCTTATTTTAATTTAATTTTTATCATTTCTATTTACTTTATATGCAGACATGTATTAGTCTTGTCTTTCTAGTTATTTTCTCTTTATTAATTTTATTCTAATGAAAATTCATTTTTTATTTCCTTATTTAGTTAAATATAAATTATTTTAATTTAAGAGAATTTTTGCATAAATTTTAAATTTTTGCGTTCGTCTTATATTAACCCAAAAATTATCTAAAAAATTTAGGTGAGTTCATTCGTTCGATGCTTCTTATCGTTCGACGCGTCTCTTAAACTTAATAGTTTCTCAGTCTAAAAAGGAACTTTTCTATATCAATCAGTGTAGATAATAATGTATCCGTTATATAAGCAGAGCCAGCTATTCAATAATCCTAAATATTCAAACAATAATATTCTGATAAGCATAGAAAGTTTTTTAATTTCTTAGCTTAATTTAATTAATAATTATGTTTTAGGGCAAATTATGATTTTCTATTGATTATCATAAGGATATTTTTGTACCTCTAGTGGTATTTAATCTTCTGTTTTGTCAATTAAACTATTAAAGACGGAAATTTACTTAAATTTTAGCTAATTTTAAGTAACAATAAGAAAACTTCTAAAAATCCATAGAAAGCAGTATTTAATTGTTATAAAAGAGATAAAAAACTACTGTGTCGCTACTACAGTGTTTTTCAATAAAATACACGTCTGTCCGTTATTGCAATAAATAAATTGTAATAATTAATTAAAAATGCACTTAAGTCAACAGTTAACAACAAATAAACAGAAGAAATAAAAAACCTTTTTAATTACAATAATTATAATAATAATAATTATAAATATATTTAATAAAAAAATTCTTTCTTTTCTTGACAATTCAGCATAATTGCATATAATTTTAATAAGTTAAACAGAGAAACGAAATTAATTATAAAATAAAAAAAAAATGCTTCATAATCAATAAATTCATTAAATAATAATAATAATAATAAAAAATAAGAAAAGAATATAATTTCAGTATTTTAATAAAATAACAATCATCGGCAATTGTATATAATTCACACACAGAGACCATTTAAACAACAGTTAATGAAACCGAATAACAATGTCATTATTCGAAAGCACAAAAAAAAGCATAAGCTTATACACATATCAAGTTTAAAAATATTCTGAAATAAAACAAGAAAACATTTTTTCATTGCAATGCAATAAATATTCAATTTTATATTTTGCATAGTTTTGTGGTATGTGCAGATGATGTTGTGTGACCGTGGACTTGTGCTGTTTACTGTTTGGCGGTAAAACAACAAAGCAAAAGCTTGTTTTGTTTTGCTTCGTTTTGTTGACAAAAAATATTTATTAAAATAAAAAAAATAAAACTCTTCAAAGTCAAATCAAGAAATGATCAAAGAAAAAATTGTTTTCTGTTGAAAAAAAATTTATTTATTTATTTATAAAGAAAAAAAAATAAAAAAAAGAATCTATCGCGAATAATGTCGTTAGAGAATAACTGAAAAACTGAGTAGCTGGAGAGTAACGAATGCTTTTTTATTAGCGTCAGAGTTTCCGTTTTTTATTTTCCTTGTTTTCCCACTTTAACAAATTTAACTTTGGATAAACAATGATGATGAAAGTAAGAACTATATAAGCAAAAAACAAAAAATCTAGATTAAAAGCGGGATAAACGAGTCACAAAACACGGATGATGATTGATAAAACTAAATAAAAAAAAAAAATATTTATATCGATTGCTACAGTGACGGCGGTAATATTTCTGATTTATTTTAATAAAAAAATGTACGTTAATGTTACATTTGTAAGTCTTTAAGAAATTATTATTAAACATTGTCTTATCATCTCGCTATCGGTTAACATCGGTCAATAACAACAGCCAAAAAAACAAAAAATTCAGAAATATATTATGCAAATTTATACACCAAAAGACAAACAAACAAACAGAAGCAACAAAATGATGAAGAGTTTTTTCTGGTATTTCCGAAGGAGAGAATTTGTTTGGTTTTATTTTATTTTTTTGTTTTGTTAACGAAAAAAAAAAAATAACGCTAATACCGCGGTTCTCATAAAAGGAACAGCAAAAAGTAAAAATATTCATTTATTTTCTTATAACATTCGAATGAAGACAAATTTTATATGTGAATATACCAGAATGATTATTGTTAGCATTCGCTGTTTATTTATTTATTTAACTGAAAAAAAAAAATTATTTCTCGGCGGCAAATTGTATATATTTGTGCAAAATATAATTTTTTTTTTTATTTTTGTGTCATTCGCCAAATATTTTTATTTTATTTAAATATTTTCATATTCTTATGTTATTTTTTTTTTTTGCTGTCTTTTTGTTATGAATTTCCTTCTGTATTTGATATTTCATCGAACTAAATCAACGAAATGATTTTTCACAATAAAAACTTGTCTAGTCTTTATATAGGTTTCTATTCCTTTGCTTTATTTATTTATTTTTTTTTTTTCGTTAATTTCCTTCTCCTTTTCATTGTCTTTATTTTCTGCGGTTTTTTTTTTCCTTTTTTTTTGCTTGTTTTATGACAATTGAATTTTCTTTTGTCGGTTATCAATTTTTTATTATTTTTAATGCCGAAAAATGTTTAATTAAAAAAAAAATGTATTTTCAGTATTTTAATAAGCAAATGAATTTTTGTTTACGTTGCGTATAAACAGGATATTTAATTAGTATAAAAAAAAATTTATTTTAATAATCAAATCGCGATTTACGTTATTAATTATTATCTGGTTGTACATCAGTATTTACGCAGAAAATATTTAATAACAATTATTCAGAATTTAGAACAATACAATATTTGATTGAAAAATATTAATAATAATAATAAGAAAACGCTAATTATACACCCAATTAATGAAACGTTATATTATTTTCTATCATTAAAAATTAAAATTTAAAGCAGGTAAAGCAACAAAAAAAAAAGTTAAAAACAGTAAACAACTTGATTCATCGAGTGTTGTGCGGCGTCTGTTGATTATATCTTTTATCATTATTATAAATGTCGGTTTAAACAATTGAAGGACAACAATAAATATTTCTTTTTTAAACAAAATAAATATATATATATAAATGAAAACAATATTTTCCCTGTAAGCGCTTTAAGCTTGTACACAAACTTGTAAATGTACTTACAATTTTTCTTTATTATTATTATTATTATTATTATTATTATTTTTAAATAAATACAATTTTGTGTGTCGTTTATCATTTGCAAAGAAAAAAAAACGAATAAGAATTGAATAAAAATATAATAAAAAAAAGCGATCATATACTATATAAAAAGCACACAGAAAAAAAGCACAAACGTTGACAATAACAAGTAAAAATAAAAATAATAATACTTTAAAAAAAAAGTAAACAGCGATTTTAATAATAAACAAGAATAATAATAAAGTAAATTACAGAATAATGTATATAAATGAAGCTCAGCATCCAACAGCCACGCCTCCTGTACCATTCCCCACTTTGCATATTAAATTACTTGACATTATTATACGACTGTTGGCGATTGGACAATTTTAAAATAAAAATAAAAGACCCCATTCGCTGCGGTTATTTAAAATATTCTTTTTTATATATATTTTTTATTTTCTGTTTTCTTAAAGAATGTAAAACAGTAGCAAGATATGCAATGGTAAATTATGTTGTTTCTTTTATTTTATTAACTCATAGTTAAATTAAGACAAATTTACTTAAGAAATTCTTTAATTAACCAAAATTATTACACTATGTACTTAAAAACTTAACTTTTTCAAAAGAAAATTTTCAATTATAAATTTTGCAGTTTATTGATTTTTATGCTGAAACCAGTGATTTTTTATTCAAAAATAAAATGAATTCACTTGAGAATTCTTATTAAATTAATTTCTTTATTAATATTATTAGTTTTGCACATTTTTACAATGTAAACTCATTAGGCAATATTCGCGACAAAATAACATAAATTTGTCATAGATATTTACTGAGAATTATTTATATTTAACATAAATTAACATAAAAATTTCAAATTTATGTTTTCCACAAATATCTTTTTGCTAAAAATGTGTTTAACATGTATATACAAATATTTTTTTGTTTACTTGGAAAATTGCAATTAGTTACTTAAATTAATTACGTCAAATTCTTAGTGTTCTTGCCAAACGCAATATGTTTATTTGCAATTAAATATTTTTCGTTTATATAATTTATTTATTTATTATTATTATTAACATTCGAGTAGAAATAATTAGTTAAATTAGTTTTTGTTCTCACAACAAATGTTGTTATTTTTATTTTTTTTTTTTGGTTAAATTTTATACAAACAGGTGTACCGGGACAACATTGACGTTTAACTCATTTAATTTTTTATTACTTTAATATATATTGTTATCCAATTATATTTAATTAAATTATATTTAATTAAATAAAAAAAGAAATAATAAAATTATATTAATAAAATAATAAAATTCATGTTTTAACAGAAATTTACCTGTTTATTATTTTATTTTTTTTTTCAGTTAGTGCGTGTTAATGCGTAACAACTAAAATCGTGCATTTAAGACAACGTATATGTACATACATAAAAGAAATTTTATTCAATAACTGTGATTATTTAATATTTAAAATAATTATTTTTTAATGTTCAGAGAATATTTTTGATTAAAATAGATTGTTTAGTAAGCAAGTGGATTATAAACTACTTCTATCATAGCTAAGTACAATATATTAATTTTAATACCTTAATTAGGATTTACATTTGTCCCATATTCGTTATTCTTAATCACTAATTGTAAAAGACTACTGTTTAGTGGTTGCAATAACACTATTCACTTTACATTAACGATGGGCTTTCAAGTGTAATTTTTCTGGTTTTTCGCGATAACATTTATTGCATAACAAGCATAAAAATCGATTTTAAACTAAACATTATAGCCATATTCTTAAAAGAGAATTAAATGTGTCTTTCCTAACGCATAAATGCAAAAATAACACATTTTTCCAGACATAACCGCGTTAAATTAATTTCATTGAAAATTATTTTCTTAGAATAAACAAAAATAAAGAAAAGTTAATAATATTTGTATTATGATTTGCATAAAAACGTTATGCTTAATAATTTTTTTTTACAGTAAATTTGCATAATTCTACTAAACTAATTAAAAATTTTCAAAACTTACAGTTATACATGTAAATATAATTTTTTCTTTTAATAATAATAATTCACTTAAATTATATATTTGTATTACTTGCTTGCAAAATATTTAATTGGCCATCATTATAATGATTTTCAGTTGTTAATTATAATGCAAACTGCATGTTTTCAATTGTTTTAAATTATTTTCGCGATAAAAATAATGCCGCTGTTTTTTCTTTGCTGCTGCTGTTGTTGCTTTTATCAAAATAAATAAAATTAAAGAACCGCTTGAATTAAATGATTTTCTTTTCTTTATCATTTTGTTGGAATTTTTTCATAATATTTTTTTGCTGTGCGTCAAATCAAGTCAGAAGATATAATTTTTTTTTTGTCAAGGGAATCAATCAGCGTATCTTATATTTTTGTTAAAATTGTTAGACGATCCATCACTGCAAAATATATATGATGACAAAAAATCTCAAAACTAAATACCATTTGTAGCCAGGTACAAGTTTTAATTTTAATTTTAATATAATTTTTTTTTTTTGTTATTAAGAACTTGCCGCCATCAGCAACCAAACTTAAATTTTGTTGCGTTTTTTTTGCACAAACAATTTTTACAAAAATAATCAGAAAAATCTTTTGAATATTGTCAATCTGTGAACCGCCCAATGAAAACAATAATAATCAAAGAAAGGCAAAGAAAAATTCTCTAAATTCACAAATTTAGAGTTTTTTAGGGGTTTTTTTTTAACAAAAACCAAAATGAATTAAATTGCAAAAATTAGTAAATAAATTTGTAGTCACTTTTTTGCCATATTAAGTGTGATAAGTTGCTTAATTTTTTTCACGTAATCATTACTTTCGCCCACAGAACCAGGAAAAATGTTCCAGTAGTTTCGCCATTTTTGTCTTGGATTTCATTTTTTTTTTATTTTCTGTTAATGTTATTTAAGTATTAACGGAATTAACAAAACGAACAATGACAACGTCATACTAAAATTAAACAGTTAAAAAAAATTGTAAACATGTCATTTGACACTTTTCGACAGTGCAGACAGAATATTCCAAAAGAACACGATTTTAAGCGCGGTTTTTACTTGTTTTTTGAATTTCTTAATTTCTCACCTAAAACATATAATTATTATTGTTGCTCTGTCGCTGTTAATTTCTCTTTATGCCAAAATTATCACCAATCAAACAGATTTTTTTTACTTTTATTTTCACGTTTTACCTTTTTAAATCGTAGAATTTCGCGATCAGTTATTATTATTTTTATTGTTTTAGTTATTATGGATCGCGATCGTTTATTTCTCTATGGCGTTTTTTTTTTCTTTAGTTTGTTCTTTATTGTTTTGTCATCATAATCATGTTTTCCGATATAAATATTACGGAAAATTGTTGCCACTAAAAAATAGACAACGAACGGTGTCTTTCGCGTTTTGTTCTTTCTACAATACCTTGCGGCAAGGTGAGTATTTTCTTATTATTTTTAGAAGCAAAAAAAAGTGAATTATAAAGTAAATATTTTGACATTTAACACATTTACCGTGCCAATATGTTGGTTGATTTCCTGGTGCAATTTTTATGTTTAAATTTTTTCATCATTAATTGCTGCAAAAACAGCGCATCGAAAGTCAACGAAATATTGAAATAAATTTATTAAAAGTCGTGTAAAGAGAATTTCATATTAATATTAATATTAGTGTTATTGTTGAGCGCGTAATTGTCAACTCGTACATTATTAATCAATTAGCTTTATTGAATTTTCATGACGTGACATCTGACAGTTTTTATTTTTCATTTTCTTTTCATCGGTTATGTCGCTGTGGTTATTCCGTGGTTAAAGTCATATTTAAGTACATTTTCCGCTTATTTTTATTATTTGATAATTTGATTACATTGCACAGTTTTAGTTCTATTACGCATAAATACAAAAATATATATATTTTTTATGATTAAAACGGAAATAGTATGTGGTTTTAGTGTTATTTTTTGTAATAAATATTCCACGAGAATCTTATAGGGGTGAGGGTTGCGTTATTCTTTAATTTTATTTTGTTTTTTATCTATCAAAGGAAATTTACTGTTTTATTTTTAGTTGATTTATTGTGACAAATGAGTGAATATTCTTATTACAATTATTGAAAAATTAATTAAAATATCATGCTGCTGCCTTTATATACGCTGTAAAAATAAATAATTAAATAATCTTCATAAAATAATAATTATTTCAATTAAAAAAATATTACCCAAATGGCAATAATTGATCTATTTTATTTTATAAAACACTCGTATCCTTAACTATTCTAATATTCAGATTAAAAACGTTTTTTAAATAAAATTGCGCAAACATAATTATAGTGCAAAGCATATGAATGAAAACGATAAAATTATATTTTTAGAGCATTCATAGAAAAAAGGTTAAACGATCGCAGATGATAAATGTTCGTTTTCTTTCCTTTAGATTATTTCCATTGAATTTTGTTCATTTTATTGCTGCATACGCTAAAAATAAATATTAAAATTGCGTTTCAATTTGTCTGAAGTATGCAAAGTAGAAGCGACCGTATAGTAAATACATTTTATACCTGGCCGATTGATAAATAAGGCCCTCAAGGCTTCTTCCCTGTGCAATCTAATCTATTTTCAATTCTAGTTGGATATCTTCCTTAATTCCTTAATAATTATATACCCAAAATTAATTATTACTTAGATATACCGATTTGCTCCGATTCACAATCGCTTTTCGTTTCCTCTATCAATTTTTTTAAATAATAAAATATCTCGTCTATATTTAAAGCAGCGAAAGGAAATCACAATTTTTTTGTTAATCAAAAAAAAAAATGAATCGAAAATTAATTGAGTTTATTCGCAAGAAAATTACGCTTAAAACGCAAGAAAGGTCAATAAAAAAAAATACAATTTTAATTGGATTTGAATAATAAACATAGGCTGCCAAATTTTGATAGATTGCATTTGATTCTATTCATTGCGGTTTAGTTTGCAGATTTTTCTTAAAAATTAAATAAAAATTTTACATTTTTAAATTTAAGCTAATTTTAGTGGTCGTTAATCTACTATTTTCGCTGAATTAGCAGCATTTTGTTAACAATGTTGCTTAGAATGATTAACTCCTGGAACTTCAAGGCTTACTTTACCTACTCTAACATTAACTAGTCGTTTTTATTTACTATTTTTGTTTAAAAAAGAATCATGTAAAGAGCATTTGCCGAAATGCCTAACTCCTGAAACTCGGTGACTTATTTCTTCTTAACAAACTTTAACTAGAAATAAAATAATATTAAATGCATTATGAACCTCTGTATCATGTATTGCCACTAATTAAAATTATATTAACAGAAAGACAAACAAAATAACATAAATAACAATAATTCACTTTAGTATTCAAGTTTAAAAACAAAAACACAAACATAGATAATCGATAACCGTATATAGAATCAACGTTATTTCGTTTCTAATTGCGTGGTAAAAAGTCATTCATAAATATACAATTTTTACAAACATACAAAAAATAAATATATAAAAGATATAAATAAGTATTTTATCGTTTCAAATAAAAAATTTACTTTTTCAATAGTTTTATCCGTTAATTAAAACCGATAATAATAATAACCAATAATAGCCAATCCCTTTTTTGCATAGAATTAAACGAAACGTTTATTATCAATATTTTATTTAAGAAAAATCGATTTTAATTATTTATTTTATTTTTATAAATATATTTAGGGTGATTAAATGTAATTTTTATTTAAAAAAAAAACAACATAATGTTTATGTTAAATAAGGGGTTCTCAAACAGATTGTATATAATTTTATTTAATTAATGTTAATTAATTGTTTAATAAGAAAATTAAATAAAAAATTTAAAACGACTAAATAAATTTTGAAATTTTTATCGATTATAAATCGATTTTACTTTTTATATATTTTTTTTATCAAAAATTAAATTATTTTTATTATTAAATTTTAAAAATTATAAATATCAACGATATACGATCAAAAGTGAACAGAAAATACAGACAAAAAGTGGTTGTACAATATGGGAATTGTTTGACTTTATCGCGTGTGATTTTATCTCTTGAATTGCATTTTAGTTTTTATTTAAAAAAAAAAAAATGTTTTTATTTCGAAATTAAAACAGAATAAAAAACGAGATACAATGAATTTTTTTTTGTTTTTTACAGAAAATCGATAATAATTTTATTTTAAATAAAATTATTTTTTTATATAAAAGCCAAAAATAATAATAATAATAAATGTACGATCAATAAAATCTGATCATTGTCATTAAAAAAATGTATTGTATTGGTTATGCTGCTTTGAAAAAAAAAAAACACAACAAAATATTGTCTGCATTAAACGCGTCCAGGTAAAATAATATATATTTAACACCTTATAACAAAAGTAAATTGTTCTCTGTTGTATAATCCAGGTGCTTGTAGCCAACAGTTACAGCCACATTAAACAGACACAGTTTAGAAATGTTTTTCGTTTTTTTTTTCTATATATTTTTCTTAATACACAATAATATGTGGCAATTACCACTGACCGGATAATGGTTATACAATAAGCACGCGAGATTTTTTTTTAATGATAAACATCCATGGAAATTTATTAAATCAATTGATTTTTTCTTTTCTTTAATGTAACACAATTACGTCATGTGTTGATAATAATAATTAAACGCATGTGCTTTAGATTATTCTCATTTTTATCGTATAATTTTCAATAAATAATTACTCACCATATGTTTTATCGTTAAAAAATGGTAAAGAAACGTAGAATTCAGTGTCGTCTCATTAGAGTTTATTTATCATATGTCAGTACCACCTACACAATATATAACATACTGATGACAATTTTTTCTCTTTTATTTTTAATAAATAAATAATTTATTACACAATTATTTATTTTAAAAGAAAATAAATAAATTAATTAAGTTAATTAAATACCGCGATTAAAATGACATGTACGCGGCTACTATAGAATATTTATAATAAGAAAATTACTCACTTGATTACCGACAATTAATATTGTTATTTAAATTAATTTACATCGTTTAATATTATTTATGCAACACAAGATAAGTGTTTTATTTATTCAAGTTTCTATATTGTAATAAGAAAATTTGTCGATTAATAAAGACATGCGACGACAATTGATGTTATAATTTTATGCTTATATTATAATTACATATATGTTAAATAATGACACCAATGTGTTTGATATTAAAAATGCCGCTAATTTTATTAATTATTAATCATTTTATTAAAATTAATAAAGAAGAAAAATAGTTATTATTTTAAAATAGAATAAAATTTTACCACGTGTGTCCGTGTTATCATCAACAAGTTTAATAAATTTGATGTTTATGTGTGACATTTATGTAATAACTGGTTTGTCGGTCATTGAATCTACAAATCTATTAAGAAAAGTAAAAGCTAAATGAAATTGACGACATATAATGTAATAAAATGAAAGAAAGAAAGAAGCGATCATACGTAAGAAACAAAACGTAGACTCATTTCTTAAATTTAATCATCATCATGTCTAGGATTTAAGCTACTTTCTTGACTTCAATATACTTCCACGATATGTAACTGTGTGATTAGTTCCTAATATTTGTTGAATGTTTTTTTTTTTATTATTATTATTTTATTTATTTTTTTTTTTGCTTAAGAATCGTGCCCTACCGCAATATTAATTTTGTTGCTCGGTTTATAGAGGAAGACGTTTTGCGTGCTTTAGTTTTATTTTTAGTTGTTTTTCGGATTTATGTATATTGCCAATGTGTGTTTTTTTTTTTTGTATTTTCTCTACTTTTTCTTTACTTTTCTTTGGTTTTAGATAATCATTTATTTATTTTTTTTTCTGTTGTTAAACTGATATCCTTCCGCGTAATTAACGCATATGACTTCTCCAACTCAATACCATATCATATCACCATTTACGATTTACTTTCTATCTATATAATATGAGTAAAATATACAATAACATGTTATGTGCGAGTTCATTTCTATCGTGCTTTCGTCATTACTTTTGATTTTTCTTCTATTCTATTTACTATATTATCAGTACACTTTTCTTCTCGAGCTTCTATTTTGGTCGATAAACTACTTATCCTCATACTATTTATATACATTATTACCACCCATATGTATAATCGCCCAATATCATCAACAGCATTCACTTAATAAATAGACAGACATACTAAATTGTACAATAACAGATATAAAACCAAAGTCAAGGCAGTCTGAGCTGAAAGGAAAATTAACAGATGAAAATCTTTGCCACACAAACATATAAAATATTTTTTACTTGGTTTATTCTTCGAGAATCATGATTATTGATATTATTTTTATAATAATAATAATACAAGTAAACGTAAATATAATAAAATGTTAATAGAAACCAAACTGAAACGCCACTTAATTATCATGATCATCATTTATTAGACAATTCAAAGTCATGGTCAACATAAGATGATAATCATATCAATTATCATAGAATAAAAATTATAACAAAAAATATCATTAATAGAAGATTTCTTTTGATTTTGCCAAAATTCATTTCGTACAAGCAACACAGCATCTGTTTATCAAATTAATTGTTTAATTATTATTTTTTTCCAGTTTTATTCCAGTTAATGTCCTATTTAAAGTCCGGTGTGGATAGAACGACAGGCAAATTTTTTTTATTCTAAAGTTATTAGGTGACATATAGACATGCGCTTTGTATTACCCAATGAAAAATTTTTATGAATTTTTGAAAATAAAAATATGGGCAGGCACATCATCAACGTGTACACCGCTTTAAATGGAATAAAATATACAAAAACCGTGTATATACATTTGAAATTGCTACGTTTTTTTTTTTGTTTTTTTTTTTTAACGTTGAAAATGATGGTGGTAAATGGCGATGTGAGTACAGTAAATCACCCACCACTCTTCAGACGTTATATATAATAGATATATTCAGAGTTTTCTGCATGCCACTTCCATAACCAACATATTATTTTCTTTTTTATATGTCCTTATGCTTTAAAATTTATATTTCCATTCTTCTTCTAACATATATGCTTGGTTTGTAAAATGACATAAAAATTTTTTAACAAGGACACTACTGGGCAACCGGACATACATAGGGGGATTCATAGTACGATACTTATGTCTCTCATACAAGCACAGATAAAAAAAAAATTCCACACTAAACAATTGTCAGAAACGAAAGGCAAATCCATTGTCCTTTATTTTTTATGGTTTGCTACATAAAAATGATATTTGGTGTGGATTGGGTGGTTATTTCTATGCTTTTATTAAAAGCGACAAAGTTTTTGTGCTTTTTTTTACTGTACTGCACTATATGAATATGGTTATTTTTTTATACCCATATATATATACGCTCAGTTTTATCCATAAAAAAGCAATGCAAAAAAATAATAATAATAATAATGATCTCTCACAAAAAAGGCCCATTTATTCCGCGCGCTTCAAATTCATAAAAATATTTCGATCAATAAAATGAAGCAAGAATGGTTTTTTGTTAAATTTTCCACAAAACGCCATACGTAAATCGTAAAAAAGGGCGGTTATTTTGAATATTTTCCTTCTTTATATATATAAATTTATTTATTTTTCATTTTCTTATTTGCGAAAAAAAAAAAAATTTTTTTAAGATTGTTGTGTGGGTGCGGCGTGCAATGTAAAATAGACGCTATAAAAAGCATATATATAAGATATAAAATTTATAATAAGAATAATAATAATAAAATTGTATATGCGCAGAAGTTATAAAAAAAAGGAAAAAATTCCTCTTTTATTACAGAAAAAAAATTAAAATTAAATAAAACCAAAAATTATTTTTGCAATGAACGAGTACGCGAACAACGAATATAAGAATAAATTTTAAAATTATTATGTAAAAAAGGAAGAAAAGAAATTTTTGTATTTATTTTTAAGGATTTGATCATAATAATGGTAAGATTATAATTTAATAAAAATGAAAATCTTTTCTTAAAAACGGTAAGAAAAATGTATGATAAGAGAGAAATAGCCTTTTTCGTAATGTCTTTGCCGTTTGATTGCAAATGTTATTTTCTTCTTTATTTTTATGTACAAACTGTCAACCCATCAGACATAGTATTATTATCCATTAAAGCTAAATCTCATCGTTATTTCTTAATTGTTAACTACATTTATCGCGTTGACAATTCTCCCTTTTCTTATATTTATATTTATTATAGCGACTGGCCATCGTTTACCATTGATTTGTCTTTTCACCCTCGTACCGAATATTTCTGCAAATAAAAATTATTTTATTTATAATTATAAATATACCTGTAGTTTAATTAATAAAAAAAATCTATTTTATTTACCTTAAAATAAAAAAAACCCAATAAATTTATTTCTTATATTCTGGCAAATATATTCATTTCCAAGGAATATAAATTTTATATTTTCTTAGTAAGAATAATTTAATAAAAGAATTTATTATAACCAAAAAAAATAAATAAAATTAACAAATAATAAGAAAAACAATAATTTTTATGAGATTTTCATAAATGGCGTCACAGCATCATCGCGAGATAAAAGTAGCAACAGCAAGACGCAAAAAAATGAAAAAATAGCAAAGAAAAAAAAAAATCAGACATGCGCCAAAGAAATTTTACTTTATAATTTTCTTCTTATGTATTTTTTTATTTTCTTTTTTATTCCAATATAAAATAAAATGAATAAATTCTGCAAACGTAAATAAATTTTTCTATTCTTTTGATTACTTAAGTTAAGCAGCTACTTGCTGAATGCTCTAGCTGAGTGAAATTCTTTAAAAAAAAAATGAATAAACTAATTAAATACATTTTTTTTTTCCATAGAATACTCAGAAACCTCAGGGAAAATTTTTCATTTACCTTAGATGCTTTATGTCTGCTTTAAAATTATGCAATTTTTTGTACATTTAATTTTTAATATAATTTTCTGATTGGAGTAACGTTATTCCCCACCATATTGATGTACCTGAACTGGATAGCATATTTTATAAAAGAGAATAAATAATTTTTGCATATAATTAAATGTTTGTTTTATTTTATTTATTATTATTCGTTTGGCGTTGTATTGGAGCTACAACGTTAATACAATTGCAAAATAATTATGTTTATGTGTGATCGGTATAGAGAGCTTTAAAGAGAAGAAATTTAATTATATTTGTTTGTATTATTTTTATTATTATTGTGAGTGAAGAAGGTTTTTGCGAGAATGTATATTTAGAATCCACAGTGTTTTTCCCTTTTTGGTGTTAATATTAAAATCCACAACTAAAAATATAACTATACACGTCGTACAGCGAACGGTATGTTCGCTATACAAAAGACAAAGAAAATAATTATCAAATTCATTGATTAGAGAAGATCAATATTAAAGTGAAAAATTATTTCTATAAAAATATAAATATTTATTTAGTTTCAAGCGTACATTTGGCGAATTTAACTCAATGAGCGACACTAAAATCGCAACATCACAGAAAAAAAAATTGCATGCACACCACAAAGCAGCGCAAAGAGTAATCAATAGCAGCTTTTTACTAGTCACAATTGGAGTTCAAATGGAGTACACGCATCCAGTGTACTTTCTTCTTGTGTGTTTATAAATGGTTTTTATTTTGTTTTGTCTGGAGGTTATGTTGTGCAAAATTAATTAATTATTTTTGGGTATTTTTTGCGTGCATTTTTTTTTTTTACTGTTGCTTAAAAAGCTTGGTCCAAAAGCTTTAACAGCTGTTTTCTGCCCCTGAAAGTAATAGTAAACAAAAATCGATAATTTTTATTCTTTTATATAAAATGTCTTTAATATCGTGTGCTTTAAGTGAGTATTACATAGTAGAAAGCATTGCTTATTGAGCTTTAATTTTTGACACACGATATATTTGAATAAATTTATTTTTTACTTTTAAATTATTGAAGGATTTACTCACATTTTTGTTTAAATTCCCTGGGAAACGAATTCTTAAAATGGATTTCTTGTGATTAATTGTGAAATGAAATTCTGTTATTTATTCTGTATATTTCACTAGCATATAAGTAAAAGGGCGTTGTAATGCCGCCGGCAATTTATTTATATATATTGTGAATTTTCATTATTTAATTTATTTATGATCTTTATAATCTTGTTGCGTTTTTTTTTTGTTTTCTTTTGCTATTATTCTTTTCTTATTTAATTCAATACAAATCTCAAGTGTTTAACTTTTAGTCAAATTTTTCTAATCAATTTTATGTGACTAATATTTCTTATCAATATCAATTATTGGTTGAATAAATTTTTGATTATTTCATTGGAAAAATATTCATTTAATTGTCTGATAAGAACTAGAAAAAACAATTGTTTATTTTTGGACGATTTTTTAATCAAGCCAATTGTGATGATTTTTTTAAATTAAAATTTGATTAAAAATTCGTACAAAACAAAGCAAATATTGTTTGATATTTTGATTAAGAAGATTTTCATTGAATTAAAGATTTATTAATTATATTAATTTATACATAGTAAAATCGTCTCATACCGTAAAGTTGTTGATTGCGCAAGACAAACAATATAAGAAGAAAAAAGCACAAATAAATTGCCACAACAAACAACAGGTAAAACATACTTACCGTATATGATTTTTGTTTCTTCTATTTAATAAAATCGCTTAATTAACCATTCATAATTTTTAATCATAACAATAATTGAGAGAGAAGAATTACATTTAAAATTTAACAAGTAAGCGCGGTTTTATCAATTTTATTTGAATAACAAAAAAAAGATTTAACACAAAAGAACCGCATTTTAAACATGAAAATAATAATTTTTTATGAAGAATTACAAAAAAAAAAATAAATTAAATTGATTTAATACTTAATTATTAACATGAATGAAAAATAAAGTTTAATTGAAAACTGCAAAACTACTGTACACAAAGTTACAATCAAAATATAAAAAAAAGGTGAAGAAAAATCTCACGAAAATTTCATAACAAATCTAAGAGGAAAAAATTATTTAAAAAAAATAAAAACACCGTAAAACGAATCATGCTGTGTAAATTGGTATATAAGTTGTGATTTTTATTTTTATTTTACTTTGTAAAAATTTATTTTGTTTTAATGGAATTGCCTATTTAGCTGATACGCGACGGGTATTGATTGATTTAATAAAATAAGAATAATAATAACAGTAACAGTTATATTAAGTATTGCACAGGTAAAACAAATATTTATTTTATTTATAATTTAAAGAAAAGAAAACAATCGCATATTATTATTAATATTTCAATTTAAATTATTAAAAAAAAAAAATGAAAAAGAAAAATCTCATTAATTATCGATATTTCTATTCGCGCTTATGCAATTAATTAATTTTATTTTATTGAGGCTACTACACTACAGTTTGTTACTACTCTTTTTTTTTATATTATAGGCGGTTGATTGACGGTTTATTTGTGCGGCAAGGGCATTATTATAACAAATAAACAAATAATTATTAACGAAAAAAATAGAAAAACCCTTTCACCTCTGCGCTACTAAATACACAAATAATAATAATAATAAAATTAAAAATCAATTAAATAATTATAAAACATTTTATTTTCTATCTCAAAACTATTTAATTAATATTAGTTTATTCACCCTATAATTAATAATAATAATAATCAAGAAAAATATATTTATATAAATTTAATTAAAATTTAAAAAAAAAATTAATACCTAAATATGTTGTTACCTTTATAACCGGAAATAAACTGTTATATATTTGATGGTTAATTTACACACAAGTGTATATAAATAAATACAAAACATCAAATAAATTATATAATTATAATTATTAAATTATTATTAATAATAATTTTTAATTTACATTTTTACAAGAAATAAAACGCTTAACGTTTAATCACAATTAACTGTGTATTTGTGTGTCCAAAAGAATGAAAATACCAAATAGAAACGTAAACATTGGTAATAAATAAATAACGACAGGTGAAATAAACACATTTTTCGGTTTCAATTAATCATTATGCAATGTTTGATGCGTTATTTAGGTATTTTTTATTTTTATTGGCAATATTTTTAAGACAGTTAAGAGCTTTACCGTCGGTAAATAAATTAATCAATAATAATTGAATTACCTGTAGTGAATTTTGAAGTGACTAAAAGGTTTTGAGGAAAAATTAACATTAGATCTACATTAACAGTATGTTTATGTCATCCCAAGTGCTTAACACTCGTCTGACGAGGCTTTGATGCACTCAATCATCGCTTGTATATTTCTGATACCTACATATGTATGTCCATTACAAACATTGCATTAAACGGTGGATATAAACTGTTAACTATATATCACTGCTTTTTCGCAAAGGGTTAACTGTTAAACAATTTATAGTTTTTATTGGCATAAACCATGTTTTCAGTTTTTCTGTGAAAGTAAATTAATTTAAGCGTTGATACTAAGCTCATTAGGTATTAAAATAACAAAACATATATAAAGTACTAGTTAAAAGTGGATAATCTCTAGTAAAAGTAAACAAAATAAATAATTTTATTGCAATTACAATTTATAACAATAATTACTATTATTTCGTTATAATTATTAAAATTGTTTTTAATTGCAAAAATTGTAAAATGCCATACAAAAAACAATATTTCTATTAAATTTGAAAATAAAAATTATATTAATTTGAACAGAACATTGTTTCACTTCTCTGACCATCATTAAATATTTCTACAATGCAATTATAATTATTATTATTATTATTATTATTATTATAATAATATTTCTGATGTTCAAGAAAATAACTTCTTATTTTTTGTTTTTTCATTAATAAAATAATAATATTACTGTCACTTGGTCTCTTATATTGTTTCTTCTCTGTTGCAAAAAAAATAAATATTATTTTTTTTCATTAAGAAGATAAAAATCTAACTAATTTGTTAGTTATTTTAAAAAAAAAATAAAAAGCATTCACGTCTAATATTACAAATATGTGAATTATAATTATTATTTTTTTTTTTAGTTTTAATTTTATTCTTTATATAATTAATGACATCAAGAAACTTATAATTATAATATTAAAGACATTGACTTAATAAAGTATATACATATGTACTTTGTTATTGTCATATTATAACACTTTAGCGCCATTACTTGGATGATCGTCATAATAATCATTATCACCATCATCATCATCATCATTGACAGTTTTTCTTGTTTCTTATTTTTAATTAAAAAAAATAATTCTCTACAGCAAGATCCCAATTATAATGATTATTTACAAGAAAAAAAGAATGTATTTTCTCTCTGTTTCATTCATTTCAATAAAAAACCAAACTTGAACCCTTTTTTGTTTATTTTTAAATTAAAAAAATAAAAGAAAATAAAAGAAAATAATAATAAAAATAATTATTATTATAATTTAAAGTCATATATAATTAATAAAACAATCAAATAATTTTGTATTTTACACATTTATTACATGAAATAAATTCATTTTTGCATGTTATAACATTTTCTTTTAATATTACAATTAAAATAATTTTTATAAATATAAGAAATAATAATTAGTTTTATGCAGCAATTTTGTTCACAATTAATGTATTTTATTCTGTTAAGCTTTGGTGATTGTGAAGTGAATTATACAGTAAATTATAAATATATAGATATACATTTTAATTGAAATTATTATAATTTGTTACGTATGAAATACACAAAAATTTATAATTTTATTTCTATTGCAAAAAAATACTTCTCGAAATGCATATTTACTTTGATGTTTTTTAAAATTGTTTTATTGTTGTTGACGATTTATTGCAATATCGGAAAATGACATTTTATGCGTGTAGTAATTACAACTCTTTAAATCCATCAACTAACGTTAAATTTACTCTTCTTTAGACGCTGATTAATAATACTCAGTTAATTTATGCCAATAATAAGCAGGAAGCACAGTGTCAAACTAAATCTTTTGAGTATGCATAATTTAGAACAAAAACGTATAACGAATCACTGTCCTTAATTAAGCCAGAATTTGTGGCTAGTATATAAATTTAAAGCCAAAGTTTATTCTTAAGTGGTTTTACTCTTTATCAAGCATTAATGGTTGAATTAACTCCATTGCACCAGTAAATTTATAAAACAAAGGTAAGGTTCTTTATAAAGCACCACTATCACTGTCAAATTCAACGTTAAATTTACTCTTCTTTAAACGTTGATTAATAAAACAATTCTACTCAGTTAATACAACTTATTCTAATAATAAATAGGAAGCACAGTGTTAAATTAAAGCTTTTGAGTATACTCAGTTTAGAACAAAAGCATATATTTAAACTAGAACTTAAGCCAAAAGTACAATAAATTAAAAGCCAAAGTTAATTTTTAATAAAAAATAAAAACTCTTAGCAATATTATCCATTGTTTTGACTCTTTATCAAACATGATCCCATAGCACCGGTAAGTTTTTAAAACAAAGGTACAATTTCTACCGAATTCAATAGCAAATAGTGCTAAAATAATTTCAATAAGCAAAAATCAACTTAAAATCTATAAATAAATGTACAAGCAAATATAATTGATAAAGTGAAGACCAATTTTGATCTATTACTCAAAACATGTTTTAGTAATTTCATTGAAACCAGTAATATAAATAAAACAGACTATTTTTGTTAATAGTTTTGATTGATGATGACAGTCGGTGGTCCACCTTGCCGCTGGTAATGTTTGCTTTATCATATGTTGCTTCTTTTTTTTATTATTATTTATTTATTTATTAACTTTAACACGCTTATACTTTATGTTTACTGCACATATATTTGTCTGCAAATTATGTTTTACGTTTAAAAGTATAATCGTTTATGTGTTTTTCAGCATCATAATCAGGTATTGCAAACCTGCGGCTAACAGAGTGTTTTTTCTTCAATAATCGAGTTTTATAATATTTTTGTTTATTATTAAAATAACAATTTTATTGATGGAATTATTAAAGAAAACTTATTTTATTGTGGTGACAGAGAGTCTGAATATTCTGTTTATTGCTATTTGGATATTTATTATATATTTCTAGTACTTAAGGATAGTTTACGTAGAATCAGAAGTTAAGATAAATTTTGCAATAGCCGTTTGCAAACAGTTAAAAAGCTTATCTATAATTGTGTTTACTTTCAATCAGAACAGAATTTAAAAATCCAAGATTACAAACCAATAAATACCTACAATAAATTAAACATTGATAATGTGTATCGCGACCAATTAAAAATGCATCTGAATAAGCGATTAACTTGCAATTTTTTTTAAGTAAATCAATCAATAACAGCAGGCACAGAACAGCATCAGACAAAATTAAAATGCATTAAAATGCATAATAAATATTCATACAAATTAATAACCAATAATAATATAATTATTATTCTTTGATAAAATTCCAAGTATAGTCAATTTTTTAATCAATTTTCCATTATCCATTAGATAAGAATTATGTTTAAATCAGTTTTAATTTATTTTACTTTAAAATGAAAGAAAATTTCCTTCTCATTTTATTACTATTTTTTAATTTTCAATAATAATAATAATAATTATACTAATAATAATAAAAAAATTATATCAAAAACATTAAAAACATTTATGATTATTATTTTTATATGCAAAAAAAAATAACAATAAAACATGAAAGAAAAATGCAATTTTAAAAGCGAAAAAGAATAAACGATAATCGTCTCTATACCTATACGTTCGTAAATATATATTCAATGGAGTTTCATAGTTAACTTTTATTTAAAAAAAAAAAATAAAACTGCTTATCTTGTAATTGGATTAATGAAAATTCGTGATGAGTATTTTAAATGATTACACTGCTAAGTTTACGTATTTAAATATGTTTATGCTTAAAAATTTTATGTAATTTTTAATTTTAAAACATATATTTTTATTTTTTTTTTCACAGTGTTTTTACAACATATAAATTATAATCAAAAATATAAAATATTATTATTATTATTATTAATAAAAATAATAATAATAATATTCTCTTTTTATAACAGTCTTTATGTGTTTTTATTTTCTTTTTAATCTTCACCATTTTCGCGAATTTTTTTTTTTTCATTTACTAACTTGCATGTTTATAGTAAATATGTTTGAATTATAATAAAGTGGAAAGGCGGATGATGTTCTGTTAAACCTTCATCTTTAACAAAAAAAAAAGATATTTTTACGAGAGTATTACGAATTTAAAAACAGAGTAGTAATAATAATATGCAGATGATATGCAATCTAATGGTTAAACGTTAAGTGTTTATAAATGTTTCTTACCGAAATACCGCGAAAATTTAATTAAAGAAATAAAATTTTTTATATAAATTCTCACGGATTTTTATGCAGGTAATTAATAGTTTTTTTAATTAATAGTCTGGATCCTTTATTATACTTTAATTAAAATAATATCTTGTCCTGGGCATACCGTTTTTTAAATTTAATTAAAAAGAAAAATTATAATTAGATGCTGAGTAACAAACAGTACAGTGTTTTATTATTATTGAGATAATTATGGTTGAATTACGAATTTAATAACAAACAGCAATTGCAGCTCTTGTATACAAAGACAAAAAAAAAATTCATACCTTACATAATGCCAATTCATCCGTGAAATATTGATTTGACGTTTTATTCAGATACAATAATAATAATAATAATAGCTTAAAATATTTGCTACAATAACAGCAGCCACAACGATAGTTATATATTGAGAATAATAAAAAGTAAATTATAATGCAAAACTGTAACACTATGGCTGTGGCCATATAATAAATGTGCAAACAACAATGAAGTAAATAAAAACAGAAGAGAAAAATTAATAATAATAATAATTTTCTTAATGCAAAGTACAAGAGAGAGGTATAAGAAATATTTATTAAACAAAAATTAAAATTAAAATTAAATCATTGAACGTGTTTTATGTTGAATTTATTTCTTAATAATATACTGTATAACGGTAAAATGTTTATTTTGTATTTTTTTTTTTTAATGTTGTGCGATTTTATTTTTATTATTTGCAATAATTTTTTTTATTTATACTATTTTATTGTATTTAATGCGATTAGAAGTATTTTGATTGAAAAAGTAACGAAATTTTTAAACTGTTTTTGTAGTTTCGACTAGACTCCCATATACTGTGTCTCCGTATTCTGTGTTTTTAAATTTGCAGTACGAATTTTGTACTTTTTTATGCATTTGGTTATAATATCGCTGCACTACACGCTACAAATTCTAAATTTTCAAAACCTCACGTGAACCACAGTCGCGCTATTCATGTACTAACTTTCATATGTTTAAAGTTGCTGCTTGTAGCTGTGGTATGTGGTGCGATGTCATTATAACCAAGGCATTAACCATTTGTTATTCAGAGATGATTATATATCCGCGTTAATAGAGCAAACACTACTGTTTTCAAGGTAATCAATGCAATGACAAGTATATACTTTGTTTAATTAAAAAAATCTATTTCACAACTGTTATCTTATTGCTAAGTTCTTTTAATAACTATAAACTCGTCATTCATTAATAGAAATCCATCAAAAGTCCGTCATCAATACAAAACTTTAAAATAATTAATTCTTAATAAAAATGGTAGCAAAATAATTAAAAAAAGCAGAAATGAAACCATGTTAAATGCATAATTTCAAGACAACAAAATACATACATTTACATTAACGAATAATAATGATAATAAAATGTAAATAATTTATAGTTTAATAGTATAACGCGACCTGATATGCATATTAAATTAAATAAAAAAAACGATAACCAATGTCACTACACCAATTAAAATGAGTTTGTTTACGCCTTTAATAAAGCATTTTTATAATTTCATTAAAATAAAGAAGAAAAAAAACCACATTGATGTAGAAATAATTTTTATTAAATACATTGACACGCCCGTTTTTTTTTAATTTTTAATTATTTATTTATTTAAATATTTTCCTCCATAATTTTAATTTAATTAAAATTTGTATTTAATTTTTTTCTTATCTTTTCACGTTTAAATAAATAATTATTTTTTCATTTTCTAATTTATTGATTAATTATAATAAATATTATTAAATAGAATTTTTTTTTAATTTGATTGACATTTAAATGTTTAATTTGTAACAAATAATGAAATTTTTTGTTTATTGAAAAATTATTATCGATTTATTTGACAAAAATTGAAAATTTTTCTTTATCAATATTTTCAATTTGTTAATCAGAATAAATAATGAAATGTTAAAAAATATATATAGATATAGATAATTGAAGTAATGATTAAAGAGAAATGTTGGACTAGTTAAGACTGTTTTAAAACTACTTTAATCTGTGATAATTCTGAACAGTGAATAAAAAATGTCTAATTGTCGCTTTTTTATTCAAAATTTTATAATTCAAATGTATATGGACGGTGTTATGAGGTCTGTAATACATGATTGTATATATTTAAAGGCAAGTCGATTGAAAATCTATGAAAGGGCTACGCAGATTCTCAACAGGCCGTACCGATATCTATAGCTGGTGTCTTAGATTAATAGATCGTCTAGTCATTATCCTCTAGTTGATAGAATAATGTAGGTAAGGCTTATTAGATCCGTAACTTTAGGATAAGATTTGGCTCTGAAGAATGAAATGGCTCGGGCTTGAATGGGAAATAATACGCCTTGGCGAAATACTCACTGTATACTGTATTCACAGTAGATTCACATAGAAAAATCTATTAAACGAAATGATATAGTTTATTTTCGGGAAAAACAACCTGTAATAACCAGAGCATTTTCAATGTATATACACTAGCAACACTCACAATCAACGACATAAATTCTCTGCAATTAAATATTCAACTATATTATTAATTTATTATATAATATTAGCATAAAATCAAGTTATGTTTTAAATTTTTATAAATATATTTATCTTTCTTTTTTTATTATTAACTGTTGTGTGCATTTTTTTTTTTACCATTTTTAATGCGAAATATAGAATAACATGAAAACACCGATGACAGTTTTATATAATTAATTCTCTTATGTAAATAATTAAAAAAAAATATATATATAAACTTTTTAACATAAAGCAGCTAACAACTTTGTCACAATTCTTGTTTTTTTTTTTGTTATTATTATTATTATTATTCCATCGATTTATTTTCTGTCTGCGATAAGAAAAACTCTTGAATTCCTGCTTTGTTAATGAAATAAAAAGAAAAGAAAATTTTTTATTTTTTGTAGTGTGTATTAGGTGTATATTGCATGTAAAGAGAGAAACAGCATAAAATAAATACTAGAGCCAAAGAAATGTATAAACGAAAGAAAACCAAAAACAGCATGCGAATATATACAGAAATTGTTTAAACATAAAGCTTTTGCAGTCAAAACACTGTATTTTTACTTATAAAACACAGACCATACGAATTGTATAGCTGAATATGTATTTTTCACAAAACAGTGTCTATTGCTGATGCTGCTGCTTGTGGTATGGTTTAATAGTGTAAAAAAAAATCGTTTTCATTCAGACAAGGTCAAGATTAACCGAATACATAAAACATAACTTAATTTCTTATGAGCATAAACAACATAAGTAAACACAAATAAGAATTGTGATAAAAATCATTCAAAATAATCATTTCACCTAGCATATAATTAACTTAGTTAAGTGAATATTTTATTTATGTTTTTTCTTCATCCTTTAAACATAAAACAAAATTATAATAAACCACAGTAGTATTATAGAAACACACGAGAAGTAAGTAAATTTTTTAAAGTTGATTTAATAAAAAAAATAAACAAAAAGAATTATAATAAATCGATTTATGAATAAACACACGCAGCACAGTACAGCATAGCACATCGATTATTTTTTATATAGATGGAGAATTTTTTTTTCCTTTATATGATTATAGCGTTTATATTAAAAATTAATAAGAAAATAAAATATAAAAAAAAAAAAACGAAACCCTAGAGGCGGAGCTCCTGAATTAAAGAATCGAAGAATATTTTAAAATTATTCTTCATATATAACTATAACTTGTGATTTCTTTTTTTCTTATTTCTATTGTATTCGATATTAATGCATATTTATTGCCAATGAAAATATTTTAATATAATTAATAAATTAAAATTATTTTAAAGAAATTAATGATTCTTCTTATAACAACAGTACAAAGTTACTTCTGTAAGGTAATATCTTAAGATCTTTTACAAGGAAAAATCCATTCAAGACCATATATCGATTAATAAAAAATAGTTGATCTAATTAAATCGATTAAAAAATCTATGAATATTCTGATTTTTTTCGATATTTCCAACAGCAGACCTTGAATAAAAGATGCTTTAATATGAAATTTCTGGACAATGATCAGTAAGTCTCGCATTTTAACTCGCAAGTTTTTAACACTCAGTTATTATTTGTATTTCTAATAAAAATGAAATTTTAGGGCATGTACATCAGTTTAAACTCTCATTTAAATTATATCCGAGTCAGTGCAAATAAATATTTGCAATAGTATAAACTGCAATTAAAATAGTTTTAACGAGAAGAAATGGTTTGAAGTAAATATTAAACATAGATATTAGAAATAATTAAAACTTTAATTGATACGAATTTACACCTTTTACACGCCTTTATTCTTCTAAACGAATACATCTATTTTAAGTATTTATCCTTTAACGTGAATATTTTTACATTATTTGCGTGCTAATTAAATTTACTTTATTATTTATCTACATTTTATTTTTCTGCAGTTAACTAATAATGTAATATTCGTTGAAAAAACAACAATTCATGCACTGGTTTTGGTTATTTCTTCATTAAAACACCCACTTATTAATTCTTATTATTTATTTTTTCATTTTCATTTATACTTTTAAATAACTATTTAAAAAATATATTTTTAAGTTTTATTTGTTTAACAAATAATTATTATTTATTATTCATCGTTAATTAATATCATATATTGAAAGAATTTAGAAATATATATATATATTCGTTGCTTATATATAGGGTGATCAAATAAGTACTATATATTTTTTAAACATCATAGCGTTTATTTATATATAAAAATATATAGTTCTTATTTGATCACCCTGTATAAACATATTTTATTTTAATGGATAATTAAATTGCAAAAAGAAAAAAATAAACATTTTCAATATATTCTCATGCGAATATGTTATATATTTTTACAAAAAAAATAAAATATATATATATCATATATTAAAATCAAGTACAATTAACACAATTAAGTAAAATTATTTATATTTATTTATTTATTTTTTCTTTTTTTTTGCTATTTTTTAATAATTTTATTGAAATTAAAATAAAATAAATTAATATTTAATTGAAAATAAACAATTTATATTAAATTATCCATGTACACGTATAAATAAAAATAAAAAATTAATATTATATTTGTTGTGTGGTGATATGGATATGAGAAACAGAAATAATATTATAAAAAATATAAAATTGTTCTTATTTTGCAATTTTGTTTAAATACCGTGTCTTTTACCTGTTAATGTTAATAAATTTTAATGAGTGTAATGAATCCCTAATATTTATTTTTCTACATGTTTGATGTTTAGCTTTAATAACAGATTTGATGTTTTTTCGATTGTTGTTTCTCGAAAATTTCTGTTTTTTTTATAATAATTTAAATGTTTATTCCATTTACTAACAATATTAATTAATATTTATTCAAAAATTAATAAACTAGAACATACTAACACTAAAATACCTTAAAGAAACGCGAAAATATATCGCCGTCACATAAATAAAGATAAAAAAATAAACCGCATATCTATGCGAAAATTTATTATTACGATTAAAAGTGTTTTTAAATTAAAATAAATTTTATTAATAATCAGAAACAATCCTTATACCGTTAATAAAGAATTATGTTATTAAAAATGACAGAGCGCGCACAGTTTAATAATTTAAAACAAAAACCCGCTAATATAGAAATCATAACTGATTTTTGTTTTTTTTTAATATTAATTTCATTTACTTAATGTATAGCCGACATGGTAGTAACAAGCATAATTGAATGTTTTATGAGCAGCAAAAAATTAAAAAAAAAAATCGCGCTATCTTTAGGCATCGAATTCTGTTTAGTGTACCGATGGCGCACCGTATAACCTGTAATACTGTAAAAAAAAATATTTAACGCTGACGGCAATATTATTATTCTTTTACTGCGTGAAGCTGCTTATCAACGTTGCCACCGTGGTAAAATTTTTTTTAAATAAACCCAAAACAAAGGGTTCGTCGTTTTATTTGTTTTCCTCAAGAAATAAATAACTGCTCACAGCTAAAAAAAAAAGACATTATCAATTCACACGATCGCTATAAGTAAATTAAAGAAAATTTTCTAATTCAAAAGCACAAAAAAAAAACAAAAACTTCGACAATGAAACAATAGAGAAATAATGGGACCCCGAAATTGATCCACGCGTGCCAATAAGCAATTTAGGGCTATTGACAGTTAAACAAACAATAAAATAATCAAATGAAATATTTTTTATACTAATTTAAGGTAAGAAAAAACGTTAGAAAATTCACACAATTTTAAAGATTTCATTAACTGAAGATGCTTAAAACTTTTTAAGACAATTGCGTACTACTCCTCAGAAATTATTTATTTTAAATTTTCCATTGCCCATTGCAATGCCTTCCGCATAGAGTAGGTAAAACCATTAAAAATATAAAATAAAAATCATAATACAATGGGCGAATGCACGCAACAACCTATATGAAACAAGAAGTGCCAAGTATGATACCTTCGTTGTTATTCAATTTTTGGTTAATTAAAAATTAAAACAAATAAATTATGGTGAAGGTAAATATGTATATACATACAGATAGAATTGATAATTTAATAGAAGAATAAAAAAAAAATGATAATAAAAAAAGAAACGATTCGAGAAAATATAACGAGCATCGCACATATATAATTAACAAATTGATGATGAATACTTTTATGCTGTGTTTTCTCTGCTGCTGTTATTTGTTTGTTTTTCATCTATTTTCCATAATAAAGCATTAAATATGAATTAATTAAAGTAAAGTTAGACAATTGTGTTAATTCACAAAAAATATAAAAATAATAAAACGAAATAATATTCTGGTAATAATAATTTTATGCTACGATTGTGTTAAAATCTAATTATCACAACTTTGAACATAATCTTTATACACAATTGAATGGTTTTTATTGTTAAAAATCATTGTTAAAAAAACTTCTGTACTTTAATGATAGATCGTTACATCACAGAATAATACTAATTTCTCCAGTTTACCCCTATTATACCATTTATATATATTTCACATTCAAAGGAGAAATATTTATTAGATTTCTTTTATTGCAAAAAAAAAAATGGTTGAAATTTTTTTATAAATCAATTTCATGCATTATAAATGAAAAAATTTCTAATATTAACTTATTATGTTGCTTATATGAAGCGAGTATTCCTACTGGAAGTCAGGAACAAAATTTCTTACTTTTTTCTATAAGAAATTATTGAACTTTTCGTATAAGAAACAAAGTGTAAGGGTATTCATGGTAAAAATGATTTTTCTAACTAGATAATGTCGATGATTCTTATCTGCATAATTTCACTTGAATTAACCCATTACATGCCACGGAAAAATTTAAAATTTTTATGAAAATAAATAAAGTTAGAGGCTGAAAAAAATAAAAACCACAAAAATTTGATACAGAATTATTTTTATTTGTATTTTAGGGACCAGATAGGTACACTAGAATTTCAAATATGAAAATTTTTAAAGCAACTTTGTTCGATTAAAGCAAATTAGAACTCTGTGCCAGCCAATATTGGTACAGTGGGAAAATTGGGTTTAAAGCCTGTTTATCTATAGTGTCTATAGTGTCTATAGTTCGCGACGCTAATCATTGCTCCATCAATAAAAATTAATTTAATTTACCTTAAGAAAATTATCATTTATTCATATGCAAATAGATTAAAATTATTCATTTAAATGTAAAGATAAACTTTTAATTAAGTCATTAAATATTTAATAAATTAAAAAATATATAATTATTATTATTAAAATTCTCATTCCCCTATTTTAACTGTTTTTCCCTCTGATAAATTCATATAAAATCACAAATTTACGATATATAAGAAAAAATTAAATTTTAAAAACACCTTTAAGTCCAAAAAAAAAAAATAATAAAAATAAACACCTTTAACCATCGTTAATAAAATGTCTTAAGAAAAACAAAACTATTTTTATAAATAATTATTTGAAATACTCGTGGTACCGGTAAACCTGTTACACGTTTACGTATTAAATCTTCATAAACAGTCATGTCTTAATATGGTAATTAAATGTTCCTCATTAACAATGTAAATAAATTAAAAATGTAATTTAAAAAGGGTCGAAAAAGTTTGTAAATTTATTAAAAATAAATAAATAATTAATTATTATCATTAATTATAGAAATAAAAGAAAAATAATTTAACGAATAACTGCGAAATTTTAAACCTCAGATTGACAATGGTTTTTTACCCACAAAATGGATAAACTAAAAACGCTGCAAGTGAATAGAGATATATTAAGATTCACCGAATAAATTGAGAAAGATTAGAGACAAAATACTGTACCAGTGATATGGCTAACTTTTTACACTCGGCGTTTCAAAATTTTATGTTTTTTACGTATTGAATGCTTTACAGTATATACCAATCAATTTTCACTCCTAATCCTTTAAAAATTATGTCCGTTTGTGGACCTTAAACCCTTCACTTATGTCTACCATAGAAGTGTAAGCTATTCACAGGTAAACTCTACGTTTTAATTCCTAAAAAAGTTATTTTTTTCTACAAAGAAAAATAAAACCAACGGTACTAGTCCACATTTCACAGTTTTAATTACATATTTTTGTCGTTTAATTAATAAATTAAAAGAAAAATAATAATAATAATAAAAAATTATACTTAAACAAAATTATGAAAAAATAATTAATAATTAGATAAATTAAATTAAATTAAATTAAATTAAATTAGAGAAAAACAACTAAAGAAACATTAAATAATTTGCATTAAATATAAATAAAGTTCATCATTTATTGTTTTATGTTACGCGCTAATTACTTTCTATGTTTCTTTTTAATTCTTTTATTTAGTTTAGTTTTAATTTTAATTATATTTATTTATTTATTTTTAAATAACTAATTAACTAAATATTAATATTTATTTATTTTTTTTTATTATTCTAAGAACAAATATTAAATGATAAATAAATTATTTTAATGTGATTTTTACGTGTGTTTTTTTATGTCGAAATTGTGAAAAATTTATAATGTTATTGTTTTAAACAAAAATATTAATAATAATAAATGTTTTTAACTAAAATAATTAACAGCAAAAATAATGTTAAAACTTTAAGGATACTTAGGCAATATACCACATTAATAATTCTATTTTGTTATTCAAGAAAATTAAAGATTACTTAATATTTGCGTAACACGAAAATACACAAAATATTAAGGTTTTTTATTATATTTATATTCAGTTTTAATTGGTATTTTTACACGATATTTATCGCATTTATAAACATGTTAATTAAATTAATTAAAATATATATATAATGAAATGAATAATTCTGTCAAAATTTCTAGAAAAATAATGCTATTTTGGTATCTAAGCGGATAACTTTTAAGAAGACTTAGCACTTGTATTATGACTTTAATCAGTAGCAAAACATTAAATTTGTCATCAGTGTGATATCATTTGTCATAGCATACAGATGAAAGATGTGCTAAAACTCAAGTCTGAAGTTCATTAACTAAAGAAAAACTTTTGTATTTAAATTCTTAAATAATTATTCAAATTACTTTGTCTTCAAGTCATAAACAGGATTATTTTCCTTTAAATCATACTAGAACTACCAAGCGGAAAAATTGACGAGTTGCACCAATTATTCACAACAACTTATTGTTCCTTAAAACTACTTTATAATATGGATTAATAATTTAATTTTTCTAATTTTAATATTTTGCCAACTAAACATCTAGCCACTCATTTTAAGTGGGTTAGCAGAAAAAGGTGTAAAAACTGTCGGTAGTTCTAGTGTTAATGCCTAATGTCTTGTATGACATAGAGTCTATCAGAAAGTCAAGACTTTATCACGTTAAAATGTAATTTTTAATTTGGAATAACTTTCTTAAGCATTATGTACTGCCAGAACATCACCATCATCATCCACAACAGCACACGAATAACGAATAAAATAAATCAATCAAAGGGTTGATTGGGTTAAATGACATTTATCACAACCAATCAGCTTATAATAAATAAAAATTGCATAATTGTTGCGAATTATTTTTGATTATTATTTTAAAAAAAGGGGGGAGAATAAAGGTGAATCAATAAAAAAAAAGTTCTGAATACAAAAAATTAAAATTTGCTAAGATAGTTTTTATACTAAAATTATGATTTTAATATTATTTAATAAGTAGAAAAATAATACTTTTGCATGAGTAAATATATCGTTTGATTGTCGTCACATTTATTGTGGCTTTAAAATTTTTGCCATTATTTTTGCTTAAATATTTTTAATAACGAAAGAAAGGTTTTTGTTATTTTTTCTAAGAAATAATTTTAACAATGATCCCTTTAAAATCAAACAAGCGATACATAAAAATATTGTTAAGCTATTGTATTTCTGTTGAATTAGTTTTTTTACTTGTTCGCAAATTTTTGTGACATTTCTGTTATTAATTTTTTTAAATGGGGTGATTTTTTTGATTTAATGTTTTTTTTTTACTTGTTGCGTTTTTTTTTCGTTTTGCTCTTATTATTTTTCTGCACAAAAAAATTGTTTTGATGTCATGTTTAACTTGTTTTTTGTGTGGGAAACATTTCTGTGTTTTTCTGGATACTCTGGATTTTATGTAATATTTTTAAACAATATAATTATTTTTATTTTTCGTTTTGAAATCTTTTAATCATTAAAAATACTTTATTTATTTTATTACGCAAAAAATGAATTTTGCAGGGTTTTTTTAGAGTGTATGTTGCGTTAAAGTGAAGGAAGTTATGGGTTTAATAATAATAGAATAACAGAGTAACTGGTAGATTCAATGAAATTACATGTTAAAGAGAAACAACCCTTTGGCGGATTAATAAATCAATTAGAGAATATTAAAAATTATTCACAGATCTGTTCTAGCATCTTAAAAATTAGTTTTTTTAACGTATAAAGATTGTTTGCTTATTACATTACCGAGTTAACACTTTCAATGCTGCCAGGAAACCTTAAATATCAAGTTTTTTATAGAATAGTGTTATAACTAAGTATGTAACTGACCAATCACGCGAATTTTGATGAATTACATCGATTAAAACTTTGCTACATTTTAATCAAAAGCAGTGACAATTGTTTTCTGAACTTTAGAAGCTTTAAATCTACATTAGTATCAAGCAAAATCACATTAAATGCCGAAATTTTTTTAAAATTTCTAGATATAAGTCCTCGGTAGTATAGTGGTCAGTATCCCCGCCTGTCACGCGGGAGATCGGGGTTCGATTCCCCGCCGGGGAGGATATTTGTTTTTTTACACATCTGTGCATAGAAATAAAGTAGAAATTCCATGTTTTTTTAATTAATAAAACTAAAATATCTATGATGAATGATTAAAAATATAAAAACAACACAAAAGCTAATTTACATAATAATTAAATTACAATAAAACTTAGTTTAAAATACAGTAAGCACAGCAGTAAAAAAAAGAAATAACTATTTTACACTGTGTTTAGCTTAGCTCATCCTCATAAAATCATCAACCGAATATTATAATTCTAATTAAATAAAATCTCATAAACAAATTCTTTTATATTCTTTTAAATATTTTATATATTTGAATGTTTGTTTTTAGTTTTTAATTACTTAATCATAATAATAATTAAAATAATAGTAATAATAATCATGTCTACATGAAAACTTAATTAGCATATGACGAAATAAATGAACATATTCCGTAATAAAAAAAGAGAAAAAAACCAACAAGATTAATCCAAGCAATATAAAAATTTATTATAATTTCTCAGTAATAAAAATTGTAATGCGTAAAGGCATCTTTTGATTATACTAATTTTTTAATTATTTAATTAATTAAATATTTGCGAAAAGTAAAGCAATTGTAACGTGAAATTTAATTTAATAAACGCGATTTTATTAGAGAACTACCTCTTTGGGAAATTAACAAAATTGTCAGCAAACATTGTCATTAAATTATAAACTAATCGTGGTTATAAATCTAATAACAGACCATTTTTACCTTCAACCACCAAATGCTACCATTAGAAAAATTTAAAGATTTCGAATTATTATCGCGACTTGATCACGTGCTAATGTGACACGCGTCACCCTTTTATTACAGAATCCCTTATTTCTATTCCTTCTTCTGTTAAATACTTAATAAATGGTTTTCATTTTCATTAATACACTTTGAATTCTTATTGTGTCGTCTTTGTGCTAAAAAAAAAATAGAAAAGATTAGAAAACTAAGAAAATAAAAAGCGAAAGGGTTAACCAGTATTGTGTGTGCGCTAAGGGTGCCATATCTTTATACATTTTTATATTAATTTTTGAAACCTTCAAACTTGCACGAGGATGTCGTACGTTAACGTTTTTATTATTCCTATTTTTTTTTACCTAATGGCATAACCCATTCGATAGACAAACATCGAACTTCTGTCGCGTGGTTAAATTTGTTTCGTTTTCTTAAACCAATGAAATTGAAAGGGTTTTTTTCTGTTGTTCTTTATTTCTTTACTTGTTTAGCATCCTAGCCGTAATAATAATAATAAAACGTAATTTATGTTATTAAAAATAAAGCGAAAACAAATAAATAAAGAAGGAAGTGCATATGTTCCATCGATCTATTCACATACTGATTAATAATTGCATATTTCGATTATTTGATCCTCCTTTTGCCGTCTCTTTTGATAGTTTTTCTGGCTTAAACCAAAATGAAAAAACAAGAAGGTAAGAAAAACTCTTTCTTCACGCTGTGTAGGCTTATCGAATTGAAAAAAGGCTTCGCTATTATAAGAATAAAAAAATCAGCAATTTAATGCATTCAACAAAAAAACTACTTTGTCTAGGAATTTTATAAGAAAGGTTTTTTCAAGAAATTTAATCTTTTTACCATAGAACATCCAAAAAAAAAATATATCATACAAAAGAAAATATAAAGCAAAGGATTAATATTTCGTTTATAAAATAAAATAAATTTGCGCAATTTTATACAAAAAATTTGGATCAAACGAAAAAAAATAACTAAATCTATTTCGGATTAAAATTTAAAACGTAAAAATAAGTTATCAAAAACTGGCAACTTTGTTAATTATTAAGATTAATAGAAAAGAAAAGGAAAATTCTCTGCCATCCTTTCATCATTTAGAATTTTTTTATAACCTAGATTAATAATTGGAGGTAGATTTTTCTGCAACAAATAATTAACTTAAACACTGTGTACTGTCTGTCAGTACTACTCAAACGTGAGCTATAGTTTGGCTTGTCCTGTACGCAATATAAACTTTTAATTTTACTGACACATTTGTTACCAAATAACAAACATTAATGGGTTTACATTAAATTGTCCAACATTTGCGGAGTAAAATAACAATACAGCACATTTAACACCAGGTACCACAAATTTCATAAGAGATTCCTTAGCGTTTTCGCAATAATAAATAATCACCAATTTTTCAGCAGACTTTTATTCTATCTTAAGTGTTGAATTTAATCGCAAATTTATTCTATTTGTCTTCTTGTATAATTTAGCACTGTTTATGAACTCAAATTACTGTTTTTCGCAATAAAACTTAACAAAATAATTTCTAAAGAACAGACAATTAAAATTTCCTTTTAATAAATAAAAAAATTAAACTACGCGTGCCTATTGCTTTAATTTATTTATTTAATTACCATTTCTCAACGTTTTTCTTTATTTAATTAAATAATTCCTTGAACGAATTTAGCTGGCCGCTAAATAAATATAAAAAATAAAAATTGCATAAAATGTTCAGCTTCAAAAATTCACATTCATTTCCATACAGTTAATTGACTTAAATAGTTTTTCTGTAATAAATAATTAAATTTAAATAAATAATTATTTTCATTAGAATTTTAATATAAATAGTTTAATCGTTATCATTAAATTTTTATCTAAATAATAACTGTTAATATTACATAAATTAGATACAAAAAAATTTAAGGGTAAAACATAGTGATTATGATAGAAACAGAAGGTTATTAAACTTATTCTTTTAATAATACAATTGTACACTTATGGCAGTTAAGAATTCGCAAAATAAAACTTTTCATACGATAAATAATAATAATAATAATAATTTCTATTGGTAAAAATTATTTATTATTTGTTTCTTGTTTGTTATTTGCACACACATTAGTTATATTTTCGTTAGTTTTTATTTATTATAATAGAGAAATCGATCGATTATCAACCAACCAACCAACCAACCGCATGTAAACGTGCATTTATTTCAGGTTATAGTAAATTATGAATAATGCGCTTGTGCAAAATAAATAAATATCCTATTTATCTTCCTTGTACACACAGATTTATTTAAGTAAATTTCTTCTTCTTCTTCTTTTGGACTATTCTTAAATACTTAAATTTTTGACTATAAAAGAAATATTAATTTCATTCAGCACATGTGTTAACGTTTTCTTTGTCTACAAAAAAAAAATAAAACCGATAATCACACATTTTTATTCTAAATAGAAATGAAAAAAAATCGCACAAATTATAAACGAATTAAAACAATATCAATTTTATTAAAAGAAAATTAATAATTCCTCCCACACCCAAACCCACACACACATATTACAATAAACAACAATATTATATTCTCGTTTGACTTTCTGGCATTCGTAATCGATAAATAAATTTTTGTTGCTAAAACACTTTTTTTTTATTGCGATTTTTTAAAAAGAAATGGGGGGATTTTCTTATTTTTTGCTTAGTTTCATGGTGGTATTTCAGATAATGATAATTGTTTGCTTTGGGTGATAAACGTGATAATGTGGTCGGTTTGGAGATTGAAAAGTTTTAATTTATGATTTCTGGTATGCACACCTCTACTCTCGTCTACTCCAGACTATTCTGAACTCTATATAGAAACAGAAAATTAAGATTTCAGGAATAGTTAACCCGATATCTTATTTTTATCCTTAAAATTAATTAATTAAAAACTTTTAAATTTCTAAGGTTGAGTTTATTTTACTGCTTCAATATAGCAACATCAAAATGTATGCATTTGAATGCATTATTTAAAAACACCTTGCGTGTTCATTTTTGGTCTGTGTAATCGCTGTTTAAGCATAACAGGATGTAATAAAATGATTATATGCAAAAAAAATAATAAAACGATAAATATTATTCTCAGTAAACACAAGATTCTTGGAATATTTGCGCTGAAGCCAGAAATAATTAAACAACAAGTCCTCGGTAGTATAGTGGTCAGTATCCCCGCCTGTCACGCGGGAGACCGGGGTTCGATTCCCCGCCGAGGAGGATTTCTTTTTAATTCATAAACAGTTCGAATCATTCATCAAATCAGTAAAATTTTACGATATTTTTTCATAGGTAAATTTAGACCTAAAAAATTACTAAGTCGTGTAAACCAAGGTTTACATGTTGAAATATCAAGACACAAACCAAACATAAAATACATTTTAGAATTTAACTTATTAAATTGCTACCAGATGTCACATTCTGCTATTCACAAAAATCGAGTTTATTTATCGCTAATAGAGAATCATTAACTGTCACTATTGTGTTTTGATTACATATGTTTGTTGGGGAAAAGTGCACATGGATGTAATTTATTAATTAAATAACAAATATTCTTTTAATTAAAGAATTCTAACGATTTAATTAAAATAAAGAAAATAAAAATATATATTTAAAAAATGGTAAAATAAATAAATTAAATTAAATAAAATGCAAAACATAACCTCTCAACCAATATCTTTTTTTAAGGCTGGCAGAGCTAATATAGCAAAACGTATTCAAAAGCAAAAAGTCGCTCAACTAAAACGTTTAGTTAAAACAACCGATACCAGATTTAAAGAGAAAGATCGTAAAATCAAAAAAAGTAATAAACCAGAAGATCCACACAAATTAAAAATCAATGAAGCGCCCCAAATGAGCTCTGCATTATTTTTCCAATACAATACACAGCTTGGACCACCATATCGGATTCTAATCGATACAAATTTCATTAATTTTAGCATACAAAATAAATTAGACGTTATACAAAGTATGATGGATTGTCTGTATGCGAAATGTATTCCGTATGTAACCGATTGTGTGATGGCTGAGTTAGAAAAAATGGGACCTCGTTTCAAGTTGGCATTACGTATAATTAAGGATCCACGATTTGAACGATTACCGTGCATGCATAAGGGCACCTACGCTGATGACTGTTTAGTGAATCGAGTGACACAACACAAATGTTACATTGTCGCAACAAATGATAAAGATTTAAAAAATAGAATACGAAAAATACCCGGCGTACCAATAATGTATGTGGCTGACCATAAATACACAATCGAACGTATGCCTGAAGCGTACGGTATACCCCAATAAATTTTATACATTTAATATTCATAAAAAATAAAATACTTGTTTAAAGAAATTTGTTTTTTTTTCCTTTTTTTTTTATTCGATTAATTTTAAAAATATAAATTAATACAATATATGAAAAAAGCAGTTGTGTGTAAGGGTGGTTGGTTGATGTGTAGTTTGTGTTAATTTGTTAATTATACATAATGAAGTTAATAAACGTTAACAAAAATAAATTTTATGTTTTTGTCAAACAAAGATGTGCCAATGAATATTTTAATTAATTCTTATAATAATTAGCAAAAATAATAGACGTAGACACATGTGGAATAGACATTCTACCATGACATAGTCATTACCTGAAATGAAAATAAATAGATATTTAGAAACCTATAGCTTATAGAAAATAATTCATTCAATAGCTAGAAAAAAAACTCACAATATCATCAATTTTCAAAATGGATCGAACTGTTTCAGACGCAAAGGTAATTAATGATGTTGAGACTAATAATGGCTGAACAACATTCTCTGCTAAAATATCAGTAATACCGCCCTTACGTACATTAATACCAGCATTCTTTTCACCCAGAGCATGTTTGCTTCTCAATTCAGTTACTGTAGAAATTGGATTTAGACCTAAAGAGAGAAAAAGATTATTTTCAAATAGAATTCACCATCAATCAGCATATTAAAAATCATACCAGCATTTTCTGCCAATGTTAGAGGAATAACTTCAAGCGCCTCAGCAAATGCACGGAAACAATAAGCATCAACACCTTCAAGGGTTTGAGCATATGCAGCCAATTGTAATGACATTTCAATTTCAGGAGCACCACCTAAAATTATTAAAGATAAAAGAATTAAATCATATTTTTTTTAGCAAAAAATTAATATCAACTTGCCTCCAGCAATCAATGCACGATTCTTAACTAAACAACGAACAACACATAAAGCATCGTGAAGAGAACGATCAGCTTCCTCTAATACTAATTTGTTTGAGCCACGAAGAATAATTGAAATTGTACGTCCTGGATTTTGAATTCCTGTAATCTACACAATAAAATTGAAAAATTAATAATAAATAAAGAAAAATTATCTTTATAAAACTTACTTTAACAAACTTATGGGAACCGCTTGGTATTTCCTCAATGAGATCAGCATTAACTAGATTTTCAGGAAGAAAATGATCTAATGATGCAATTGGTCGGCAATTCAATGTTTTACAAACAAACTCAATGTCCTCACGTTCAACATCTTTAATAACCATAACCTTTATTTTATCTAAAAAGTGATGTGCTAAATCAGATACAGCATCACTAAAATCATAAATTCATTAATAATTATTAAAATCAGATGAGAATTGCAATTAACTAACCGTAAAATTGATTTCTGAACAATTAAAACATTACATCCAGCTTTTTTGATCTGTTTAACAATATTTAAAATATAAGCACGTTCCTCTTTTAATACACGATCCATGGCAGCATAATCTGACACAATAACATTATGATCCATCTTAAATGAAAATCATTATTAATAACAAAGAGTGCTGTTAATATATAATCAATTGTAATTACATCTGTTTTTGGTGGTGAAATACAAAATTGAATCAATCCAATCTTTGCCTTTTCAATTCGTTTTGGGCCATTTACGCCAGACGAGCGTTGTGTGAATACTAAACCATCAATTAATTCTGTATCCTCAATAGTACCGCCTAAACTACGAATAATTTTTATATTTTTTAAATCAACACTGAATTCATGACCAGGTTCTGTAACTTTTAATACAGCTTCAACGGCTAATGGTGCAAGAAGACTACTTTGTTGCGATACAACTTTTGAGTTTAATGATGTTGCGGCACTTTTGATTAAACTCTCTTTATCATTTAATTCAATGGGCCGGGACATTGCTGTTATTATCTCAACACCCTTCTTAGCACAACGTTGAAAAGCATCTGAAATTGCTGTAGGATGAATTCCCATTTTTAATAATTTCTCAGCTGCTTCTAATAAAGCACCAGCAACAACGACAACAGATGTTGTACCATCACCAGCTTCAATATCTTGTGCCCGAGATAATTCCACCAACTAAAATATTTTATTTCGATTTCGTTAATTATTTTTTTATAAATACAGAAATAAAATTCGAATTTGTATTTTTTACCATTTTTGCTGCTGGATGAATAACATTCATTTGCTTTAAAATTGTTGCACCATCATTTGTGATTGTAACCTCACCATTTCCAGCTTGGATCTAAAAACATAAGAAGCATTAAAACTTTGTTTTTTTTCAAAGGCGATTCAATATTCTTTTTTTTCAATTTTCGTACCATTTTATCCATACCTCTGGGTCCCAAACTTGTACGAATTGCATCGGAAACGGCTAGAATAAAATAAAAGAAAACAAAAATTGATCACATGAATCATCACGCATTTTATAATTTTTATATGTGTAGGTGAATATTACAGCAGGTTAAACATATCACATGAATTTTCATTTTACAAAAAAACACTTATTTTTTAACATTTCCTCTGATATAATATGTTTATTCTATTGCAAATAATGAAAATTTGTCAATTTAAGGCAAAAATATATTTATTTCAATCAGAAATAACTGGAAAAGTCTATAAAACACAAATTTTGAGGTTATCTTATTTTTCTAATGCTTCTATTTTATTTTAAGAAATAAATAAATTCTTATAATAATCAACTAAAAACTATAATAAAATAGTTTTAACATAAAATAATCAAGGAAGAAAACATTTTTGTTTATTAAAATTTTAAATAAAAAAAAATAGTTAAAATCGGTTTCGAGAAGTTTCCAAAAAAAAACTTCTGCCTCCCAGATATAGGCAAAAGTTTATTCAAAATTTATTAATTAAATAAGAAGTTTTGAATTAAAAGTAATCAAAAAAGTGTATTTTCAGCTAAATAAATAAATTAACAAATATATCATATTATTATTTATGTTAAAAATAACCTTTTGCGGCATTTATATTGCTCTGACGAACTTCTGCCGGTTTTGATTTATCTTTATAAGCAGATCCTTTTGGTTTTAAATTAGCTGGTGCAGCCTTTGGTGCCATTATTTATTTATTTATAAATTAACAACAAATAAAATTTAAATCACTTATTATAATTATCAGATGATGATGGATTTTAATATTAATACATAAAATCTTAAATCACAAAATTTATGTTTTAACAATGGAACTGAGAAATTATTGTTCTTCTATTGCACAAAAATGTACAATGAACTATATATTTTTAATGGAATAGTTTTGTTATATTTTTTGACAGTTAACATAAGCGCAATCTACAGTGCATTATAAGTACTAATTTTTATAGCATCCATGATATGAATCAATAATTATATATGATATTGTAAATAAATGTATAGTTTATATTGAATTCAAATCGTTGTATTGTTTTTAAAAATGTTTCTTCAGTTATTTAAAACTAACGAAAATTAAATGTTTTTGTTTATATTATTATCAATATACTTTGCATAAATGCATTAAATACGAAATTATAATTATGTATAATACTCTTACGTATTTCTACAAGCATAGATGGCACTGATAAGAAGATGTATTTAATTTTTTTTTCATTTAAATTAGTTTTTATATTATTTTTTTACTCTTTTTATTTTCTAAATAAATAAAGATAAGTGTGCCTTTTGTAGCCTACTGCCTGCGGCCTGCCTGTATTGCAATGTTTTGTTCTCTTCATAATTTTCTACAAATGGGATTTTATCAGTCACATTTATTGAATTTAAAATAACTACGTCAAAATTATATAAATATATTTTGGATATATTTACCTAATCCAATAAATATATAGTTATAATAAAAACTATAAAATAATTATTTACAAATTATCATTAAGATTAAATAAGTTAATTAAAAAAAAAAACTATTCATATTCAAAGGTAATAATGACATTTATGGTTTTTGCTGTGTTAAAAATTAAATAAATAAATAGAAAACACAATTTGTTTAAAAATAAAATTATTGTTTATTTAGTTAAATTAAATAATAAACATATGACAATTATGATAAATGTTTAAAAATGATAAAATTCTTTTCTCGGCTTATCTATTTTGAGGTTATCTTGATTTTAAATTTTTCGTTAAAATTTTTATTTATTTTTTGTTTTTATTTATTTTACTCTCTGGTTTTTATTTTTTTTTTGTCTTCTTTTTATTGTTTGTGCATAATACAATTGTTTATAATCAATCAATCAATAATATTATTTCTTTAAATAGTTTACATTAATTATACATGCCGAAAAATAAATACTAACCTCAATAATCTATTTGTCAAAAAAAAAAAAAAAATTAAATAATTTTTATTATTTCAGATGACATCCGGTAGTACAGGCTCTACTTTTCCTAAATGGCAACTTGCAGTATTATTAGGTGCACCAATAGCAATCGGTTTAGGTTATTTATATTGGCGGCGACAGTCTAATGAGGATATTACAAATGATAAATCGGGTAAAAAGAAAATCAGTGATAGTAGATCAATATCAATAGATGGTGATGATAAAGAAAAATTAAGTAAAATCCAAAATGGGAGTGTCGAAAGTGAAATGAAAGAATTGACACCGCTCGAATTAGCACAAAAGCATAAAAATGAGGGTAATAAATGTTTTAAATCTGCTAAATTTGAAGAGGCAATTGAACATTATGATAAAGCAATTGAGGCATGCCCATTAACAAATGCTATTGACTTATCAACATTTTATCAAAATCGTGCAGCCGCATACGAACAACTTAAAGAATGGAACTCAGTTAAAGATGACTGTACAAAGGCATTAGAATTAAATCCAAAATATGTAAAAGCATTACAACGTCGCGCCAGAGCATACGAACAAATAAAAGAATTGGCAAACAGTTTAAATGATATAACAGCGACTTGTATCATTGAAGGTTTCCAAAATAGAAGTACATTGATTATTGCCGATCGTGTTCTTAAAGAATTGGGTAAGTAGTAATTCAAAAAACAAAATTAACACTGTATTTGCTAGAAATTTAAAATTTTTATTATCAATTTCAGGGTCTGAACATGCCAAAGAAGCGATGAAAAATCGTAAAGAAATTATTCCATCGAAAAATTTTATTAAAAATTATTTTGCATCATTTGCCCAAGATCCAATAAAAAAAATCGTTGTTGCTAGTTCAGATGCAAAAGGTTTTATTTTTGCAAAAATGGCACTAGATGCCCAAAATTTCGATGACATTATACCAGCCTGTACAGAAGAAATTGATATAAATGGAGAGTATAAAAATGAAGCAACACTGCTGCGTAGCACATTTTATTTATTAACTGGACGATTCCAAGAGGCACTAGTCGATTTAGATACACTTATAAACAATAAAGATATTGATTATAAATTACGCTCGAATGCATTAATTAAACGTGCATCATTAAATATACAAATGCAAAATCCAGAAAAATGTTTTGAAGACTTTGACAAAGCGGAAGAAATAGATCCTGACAATTCAGATATATATCATCATCGTGGACAAATATTTACGCTATTAGAGAAAATGGAAGATGCATTAATAAACTTTGAAAAAGCTACTAAATTAGCACCAGAACAAGGTATAACATATGTGCACAAATGTTATGCTGAGTACCGTATAGCCTTTATGACGCAAAACCAAATGAAATTGATGTCGGTAATGAATGATTTTAGTACAGCAATTGAGAAATTCCCCACATGTGTGGAATGTTACAGTTTAATGGCACAAGTGTTAACGGACCAACAACAATTTGAACAGGCTGACTCATTCTTTGAAAAGGCAATTAAGATTGATCCACAAAATGCCACATTAATGGTCCATCGAGGTTTGTTGCAATTACAATGGACCGGTGATGTTAACAAAGCATTAGTAGCAATTAATCAAGCAATCGAATTAGATTCAAAATGTGAATTCGCTTATGAAACATTAGGAACAATAGAAGTGCAAAGGGGTCAACTGGATAAGGCTGTTGAATTATTTGATAAGGCATTAAATTTAGCAAAGTCTGAAATGGAAATGATACATATATGTTCATTAAAGGCGGCTGCCACTGCCCAAATTCATGTAACAAAGCAAATGGGTGTGGATATGAATAGTTTATCGGCATTAGCTGCTGCCGGTTTATAATTCTGAAGAATGGTTTTTAATTCAAAAAGAATATTTATGAAATGAAATGCGAAGTAAAAATATATAATTTAATATGTGTTTATTAAAGAGAATGAAAGATAGTTGCCTATAGGATTATTATAATTATTAAATATATGTATATAGCTGCTGTATCATATACATTTATTATTTTCAAAATTTATTGTTTGGTAATTAAATTTTTGCTTTAAATCAGATAAACAGATATTTTACAACAATGAAAATTATAATTAATTTTAAATAAAATTTAAACAATAATATATGAGAGAAAAACTAAATAATTAAAAAACTATATTATTTTGAAATGAAATATAAATATTTTAAAAATAAAAAAATGTCTATTGGGTTATATTTTTTGTGGACTTTTCAAACCAAAAAACTTTCCATTATTGTTAATTATTTTTTATAAATGTGTGTCTAGTGGTAGACACACTATAAATGCATTTAAGAGTTTTTCTTAATTTTCTGTCAACTAAATATGTTTTTTAGTTAAGGATAAATAAAAAAAAAAATAGTCACTATTATCGTTTTTTTCTTTTAAACCTTATTTTTTATTCTTTTTTATCTGCTCCTAATTTTAGTACATTTATTTACTTCATTCTTTTTAATTTAATAAAAAAAAATTACTTATACTTTGTAACCAACAATGTGACGTTTGCCAATGCATTCACCAATATAAAACCAGAAAATAACTTCAGCACCAACAAGTGTATTTAAGGTGGCCTCTTTAACTGTTAGTTGTTTCCATGCACCTGTACGTGCACTGGAGATAAGTGAAGCAATACCTTTTTTGATTGCTGGAAAATCAGCTGGTGTTGGTGGTGTTAACTCAACTTTGGCATATTTAAGAAAAACATTGAATTTTGGACGTCCTTGTGTCACCATTGCTAAAAAAAATTAATTAATTAATTTTTTATAAGATTTAAATTCAAAAAAAAAATTATTATGTAACCAAACTAAGGTTATGTCACACAATTATATCATTTTTTAAAAAAATATTATTATTAAACTAAAAGATACTTACACTGTCCTAAGCCAGATAATTTATTGACTAATCCTGCCATTCTATTGTATTTTTTAAAAGAATAAATCTAATAGAAAACAATTTTTTATTTAAAAAAAATCTGTATTTCTGATTGCTATAAATGACAAATGACAGCAGAAGTGAAAAATCAGTATTTCTGCATGACAGTCAATGCGATATTTTCTACATTTATAATTACGGATTATAGATGAACTAGAATTCATGCTATAATAAATCAAGACTCAAACCATTTTTAAGCTTATAATAAATGTATTTCTCAAACATTTATATAATTGTTTATTATGTTTATTTAATTTACATAGTAATAAGGCATATAAATCATTAATATCATTATCGAAAATTAATTAATTGAATTTGTCAATGTATTTGTACACGTATCCTACTCATACTCAATCTATATTGTGTACATACATTTGTTAATATATGTTGCTGGTTAAGTGCATGGCATTTATGTGTTCAGCGGTGTTTACACTATAAATTCTTTTCGTTAATTTTTTTTTATTATTATTATTATTTACCTTTTCTCTTTCGTTCTATCTATATATATATCGACCATAATTTTTAATACTTCGGTAGCCCACTGTAATGTATTTAAGTTTGAGCGTAACTGAGTACGATGACATGACATTACAAAAACAACACAGTAACACTAAAATCAAACATTAGATGATTTTAACAAAAAGAAAAAAAAAACAAAGCGCTTTTGCTATAGCAAACAAACAATAAAATAAAATTATAGAAAAAAAAGGTAAAATATAAAATCGCGGCGGCCACAACCCAAGCCCAATCTATATTTTATTATTCTAAGTATAGATAGAGTACATTTGAAAAAGTGAAGTGAAGCCAAAATAACTATCTCATCATAGCTTAGTTGAAATTTTCAATATAAATTGAAATTATCTGAAAACACCTTGACATCAAAGATCCAATTCCAATCTTAATACAATACAGCAAATAAATAAATATATATTTATTTGTTTATTTATTTATTATAATAATAATAATAATTATTATTATTATTATTTTTGTAAACAATTTAGCATTTAATAAATTAATACTAGGCAATAATGGAAGTAGAGAAACGCAATATATGGCGCGATGATGAAGTTACATGTATGTTATCAATTTATAAAGAGAAAAATATTATGGAACAATTTAATGGTAAGAAATATGGATATGGGGATATATACAAGACAATTGAACAGGAAATGAAGGCGAAAGGTTTTACATCAAAGAATTATGTACAAATATCAACAAAGTGGAAAAAATTAAAATCTGATTATGGTAAAATAAAGCGACAAATGGCAACGAATCAAACATCTGATACAAAAGATTTACAATTTTTTTCCGTTATTGATGAATTAATGACTTCACAAGCGGCAGCAGCAGCCGGAGCTGCTTCTAATGGACGAGGTAATAAATAATGTTGTTGTTTTTAATTAAATAAAATAATTCGCTTAACATACAAGCCAATAAGAAATATGAAAATAAATATTTTTTTGTGTATTTTTAGGTAGAAAAAAACCTTCGATAAACATTATTACGGAGGAATTGAACAACTCTTCGGATAATATATTATGCGGTAAACTCCCTTTTTACTTTAAAATGTTAATTTTTATTTATTATTAATTTGTCGTCTTTTGTTTTTAGATTATTTGGAATTTTATTCATCTGGTAATTCTGATACACCTTCGAAACGTGCTAAAGATGATGGAACGACTGTTAAAAAAGCAATAAAAATAAGGAAGCGTACACTGTCGTCAAGTAGTAAAACAGATCCAAAAGAATTTTATCCAGTTAAAAATGAAGAGGACCAGGCAAGAATATTGCAACAACAGCAACAGCAGCAGCAACAACAACAGCAGCAACAACAACAGCAGCAACAACAACAACAGCAGCAGCAACAACAACAACAGCAACAGGCAACCGTTATACCATTACCAATAGTGGTTGAAGAATCGGCAACCTTAATTGAAAAATTCTCCACGGAAATTAAAAAAAGTGTCCAAGAATCAAATGAGCAAATATTGAACAGTTTATCATATTTTATAAATAATTCACAAACAGCGCAACAGAATAAGGTTGATGCCACATTAGCGGCACGGTCCGCACAATTGGGCAATTTTGTGGCGTTTCAATTGAGTACATTTGAAAGTGATGAATTATTTTTTAATACACAAAATAAAATTATAGCAGTGATACAAGAGGCCCAAATGGAAATGCTGATGAAAAAGAAACCGGAGGAACAAATAATACATCAGTCACAGCATGTCGAGGTTGTATCAGTGCAAACAGGACATTTGTGAGACGAAATCAAAACGACGAAACATTTTAAAAAGAATATGACAAAGTTTAAGTTAAAAGATAATTTTATTATTTCAAATTGAAGTAATCATTCAGCATAAGGCAATATAGGAATGAAGCAACATAAATTCCTTAAAAATTTTTAACCCTCCCTTTTTTTTATAAGGCAAATTGCCTGTTTTTATATAAAACAAATCACGATTTTCGTTTTTAATTAAATTTTGAATAGTCAAAGTAATTTTATTCATCATTATTTTATTTAATTAAAAAGAATAGAAAACAAATTATAATTAAAATTCATTATTATAAATTCACAATTAAAAAATATACAAATTAAAATAAAAAGTAATTCATAAATAAAATAGAAAAATATTTTTACAAAAAATACAATTTTGTATCTAATTGATTTGATGGACTTTGATGAATATATTGTGACACTAGAAATGCCAATTTGTGGGCATATTGGCAAACGGCCGGTACACGGGTAGTACCAGGCCAATTATAATATAAATGTGTCATTTTGTATGTTAATATTTGCATTTTATCCGGATCTAAGCCCATATTGTCATGTATAACATTGTATGATGTTGGTGATACAGATCCTTGACGAACACTCTGCGAAACTAGGAAAAAATCATACCTAAAAAATATAATAGATTAGGTTTATGCTCTATATAAAAGAAAAATAATCATAATTAAAATATTCATATATTCATACTTTTCTGGGCAAGTGATGATATCATCAACTACTGTACCCGGTTGTGGATTTCTTCCATTATTAAATAATCTAGTATTTATTCTTTTCGATACGATAACATAAGCCAATTTATACTGAGCATCGTTTCCCGAACTTTTATATATCTGCTCGAGTTTTTGCTTTAACACGTTAACTTCGTGTTCAAAGACATAATGAGTCTAAAAAAATAGAAAGATTGAAAATTTTTAATTTATTATTAGACATAAAAATACCTGTCCTTCGCCAACACCATCTCGATAAAATAAAATTCTCGAAGGCAATACACCATGCAACTTGCGATATTCTTTAAGCGCCTTTGTTACATTAATTGTCAACTCGTTTGAGAGTTCTTCACCATTTTTATGTGCACTAACTGCACTGAAATATTTTGCTGATTTTTTCAAATCCATAGTCGCAACCAAGGCACCAAACGATTTACTTTTATCATTGCTATCATGACACACATCAAATCCAATAGTCATTAGTCCGGACAATGGTAAATCTACCATCCATGGTACAGCTCCTAATTTACAATTCATCTGAATTGCAACTTTTGTTGCTATGCTTAATAATCCTCGCGGGTTCCCGCCCCGAGGTGTTATCGTCTTCTGAACCATTACCTGTGACGGTATTGAACGATCCACGTAGCATTTCTTTTTGATAGCAGAATATCTATATAATTAAATAATCCAATAGTAGTAGAATAAGTAAATATATTTCAAATATAATTTTAATTAACCTATCGCTTCTATTATTCGGTACAACACACATAATCATTTGCGGATCTTTATTAGCACAATTTTCAATAGCATTGATATACGTTTGTGATTTATCATCATTAATGGCAATTCTGAAAAAATATCATAATCATAATTATTATAAACTAGAAATCATCATAAAAGTGCGTCTAATTTTTTTCACATACATAACTGGTTCTCGTAAAGGAAATTGTAGTCCACGTGATACAGTCTGAAGTTGAGCAATAAAATCTCTAGTTTCTCGTTGCAATCTACTTGTGGTAATACAAAACCAATTTTTCAATTCGATAATATTGTACATTGCAGCCGACTGTAAGGCTCGTCCCCAATCAGCGTCGTCACCAGCCGGAACTCTGAAGAAAGAAAAAATGATTTATAAGGGTATGAAGGAAGTTAAATGCTAATAAAACATAACATTTTTCTTACCTAGACTTTCCTAATATAATAGTTTCTGGCTTCAATACTCTTCCTTTAATTTGAACCAAATGCTTATCAAGTTGCATTTCCCATTCATCTAAAGCTGCGACAGAAGTCTCTGTTTTGGCCAATCGATTATTAAAATCAATTAATTTTTTAATTCTCGACTCCGGATTTACTCGCGTATGATCTGCCATGGCTTTCATTAGACTATTAAAATAAAAAAATTAATTCACGTTACGAAAAAATTCATATTGATAAAATAATAGTTTACTGAAAATTTTGTCTCATATTATCATTTATTCCAGTAGCACGACATAATTCAGGTACCAGAGCAATTATTTCAGCTATTCCCCCACGAATATCCTTTGCTTTCGCTCGTGATATTAGCATTGGCTGTTTTAAATCCCTTATTGTTATGTTATATCGCTAGAATAATAATTAAAAATGAATTAAAAATAATTGTTTTAAAAAACAAAAGTGCAATTTACATTTTTATAATAAGTACTAAATGATATAGGTCCATTTTTCGTTTCAAATGTACTCTCAGGATTTGTTTTGAAATCAACATCGTCAATACGATAAGTTTTATTATTGTAATCAGTTAGAACTGTCATGCCTAAAAGGTATTTGAAAAAAGAAATGGATAAGTCTGCTGATTATAATAGCAAGAAAATTTACCAATAATTTGACGAAGAAACGCATCTTTGTAATCTCTTTGATTACGGGTGCAATCATACAGAATGTCAATAATTCTATCCGTACGCATTACTTTGTGGACAATCTCAACACAAAGTAATACATCCTTTTCATGTTGATGAATTGATGTTTCATAACCTGGCCATAATTCGATATTAAATTCTCGTATTTTAATGTTTGCAATTGCGTCGAAAAAATTTCTGCCAACCAATTGAAGTTTTAAGCCACTCATACTTTTTCGCATAATTAAATTCAAAATTTGTAATGACATGCTATCAGTCATCGATACCAATCCAACAAATTTCACAGTTATGCGTATTTTTTCACCATTGCTATTATTTACAGAGAATAATTCCGTTTTGTCAGAGTTTAAACGTTTTGTTATAAATAACATAGCACCATCAAATAGGAATCCACCGAATGTCGATTTATGATCACGTATTATTCCCTGACGTAGTTTTGTTATTTCAATGTCTGGTGAAAAGTCTACATGATACTGATAAATTCCAGACCATTGCGGTTTTTTAATCAAACGAAAATAGTTGGATTGTAGCGATATTTCCCGACCAGAACTGCCTTGTTTACAGTTTATGTTTTGTGGTTTTGTTTTTAACAATTCTTGTAAAACTCGTCTTCCTCTAACACCTCCTCTGCCAATCTCAGTAAGCGCTATATATATATATATATATACAAATATCACCTGTTTAGTAACTTGGCAAAGAAAAGAAAAGTATATTAATTTCTTACACATCGGGTCCGGTATTTTCGCTGGAGGAATAGATTTATGAACTGTGGCACGTCCTCGGGCAAACACATGTGGTACCGATGTAGCACTTATTTCTTGCTGACTTGTACTCTCCCTACTGGTCGACAGTTTTTCCATTTCCTTAACAATATTTAATAATAATATATCATTAAAAATCAATAATAATCACTAGTAATTAATAACTTACAGAAAGCAATTGTTGAGGTCGACTTCTACTTGTTTCTTGTGATCTACTTTGTTGTAAATTTTGAGCTGATGCTCTGCCACGTCCACGTGCACGACCAACTCCTTGTTTTTCATCCATTTTTAGTGTTATTAAAACTAATTTTTAATGGAAATATTATAAAATACAAACAAGAAATATCGTTTTTATTTCAACTATATGGAAGACAAAAGTGCTGCAATAATACTAAAAAATACTTACATTATTTTGCACAAATTGTTTACACAAACAAAAATTCTAATTAATAATTTTAACTATTTATTTTATATTAAATTAAATATTTATATATTAGATTATTGAGAATAAAAATTCAGCTTGTACAACTACACAAAAAAAATCGACTCAAAAGTGTTGTCATTAATTAACTAATATAAACAATACAAAAAAGAAAATGAATAATACAAACTCTGTGTACTTTATTAAATAAAATAATTATCGTAAATTTATTTTATAAATATTTTTATTTATTTAAATTTTATTAATTATTTGAAAGCACATGTTATAAACACAACTATTGGAGAAGAAATTCTAAAAATTTAAGATTTAGCAAGAAAACAAAACCGTTGCAAAAACTAACCGCAGTAAATATCAAACGGTGGGCTTAAACAACATTGAACTAAAACTGAACGCATATTTTAAAAATAAAAAAGTTAACGAAACTAAATTTGAATAAATTTTTTATTTAATCCAATATTTTTTCTTTAAACCAACCTTTTGTTTATTTTTTAAACTTTAATTAATAAACTGAATAGCGATTACGATGCATTATTGAACGACCGAGTATTTGGTATTGTATTAAAGTTATCGTAATGAGTCGTGTTGTATTAAATTATTGTTTGGTAAATGATTCGTGAAAATGAGGTGTGCAGTGTATAGTTGCAATAACAGCAATAAAAGCGATTAAAGCTTACTCTTTAATTGTTTTCCCAAAGATGTAACTTTATTGAAACAATGACTGCCTTTTTGTAAAAGATAGGACAACATTAATCCAAAAATTGCCCGAATTTGTGATAACCATTCATTTGAGACTATTTCGTAAGAAATCTACAATTTGGAATGGCAGGTGAAAACGGAGACAAATACTGATGTTTTAACCAACAATCCATTTGCCCGAGCTAAAACCCAAGCTTTACAAGCAGCAGCAGAAGCTGCTTCTAGTGGCCGATGTAATAAATATTATTTAATTAAATAAAATAATTCACTTAACATACAAGCCAATAAGAAATAAATATTGTTTGTGAATTTCTAGGTAGAAAAAAACCTTCGAATAACATTATTACGGAGGAATGAAGAAATTGTCGCCTTTTGTTTTTAGATTATTTGGAATTTTATTCATCTTGCAATTCCGATACACCTTCGAAACGTGTTAAAGATAATGGAACGACTGTTAAAAAGTAGTCACGTAGTAAAACAGATCCAAAAGAATTTTATCCAGTTAAAAATGAAGAGGACCAGGCAAGAATATTGCAATAACAGCAACCATTACAAGGTTACCTAATGTGGTTAAAGTAATTGAAAAATTTTCCACGAAAATTAAAAAAAGTATCCAAGAAGCAAATATCAGAGTTTATCATATTTTATAAATAATTCACAACCAGCGCAACGGAGTTATAACACATTAGCGGCACGTCCGTACAATTGGGCAATTTTGTAACATTTCATTTGAAAGTGATGAAATACACAAAATAAAATTATAGCATTAATACAAGAGGCTCAAAATGGAATGCTAATGAAAAAAAAAACCGTAGGAACAAATAATACATCAGTCACAAGTTAAATCATGATATGTGTATCAAATATTTTAAATTACCAACAATTTGAGATGATTTACTTTCGTTATTAAAATTGTTAAGATACATTTGGATAATAGTGTTATATTAATTCGAAACACCATAAATAAAATCAAAATGTATTGACATCAATGTACTGTTTACGTTTACCAATAACAATATATACGAGTTATGAGTGTCTAAACATAACCTTTCATTTTTTCCATGTGCACAATTTTTAGCAATAAAATCACCAGTAAAATTGTAATGCATTATCATTATCACTCAATAAACTTTATTTTTGTAAACATAAACAAAATAAAAAAAATCGTAAACAGTTACAGCTTGAAAAGTTTATTTTATTTAGTTATCATCTGGTACAACTGTTGTTTTTTCAGATACATAAAGACCATCCAAAAACTTACGAATGTCTTTATTTTTAACTGTCGTTGACTGTTGGATAAGTGCAGCAGAACCAGACACAGCTTCAATATCATTACCTTCAATGATTAATTCATCTTTTTGTTTGGTGGAGTTAACAACTGTTACACCTGGTGACATTGTTACACGACGAATGTATTTCTCTCCCAAAAAGTTACGGATTTCAATAACTGTATTACTTTCTGATGTTACACAGTTAATGGGGAAATGGGCATATACAGCACGCATTTTGTATAAGAAACCTTTAGTTACTCCTAAAATAAAAAAAAAAACAAAATGAAAATTATTCTAAAAACTACTTTATTATTTATATACATTACCTTTAATCATATTCTCAATATGAGAGCATACTGTGCGTACAGCCGCTAATTCTTTTTTGGTTCCAAACCATTTCTCTACTTTTAAGGTTTTTGGATTGATCATATAAATGTCTAGTGCCAAATGTTTAAAATTTCTTTTCAGTGTACCCCGTGGACCTGTAATTGTCACAATACGGGATCTGACACTAGCTTTGATCCCCTCTGGGATTACAACACATTGTTTTGAATTAATGGTTCTCATCTTAGCTCTAAAATTAAAAAAAAAAAACAAACTATTTTAATTTAAATTTTCATTAAAATTCGTCAAAAGTAAAATATTTATTGATCATTTTCATAAATATGATAATTGTGTACATATAGCCGATCAATAGAACATAACCTCAAAATATGTGAGTATTTATAATTTTTTTTCTCCAAATCAATTATTAAAGATTTTTAAGAAAAGAAATTAAATTAAACTAAACTATTTATCATGAATTTTTTTTAATTAAGTAGGATAAAAATAATTTTTTTGCATATTTATTGCTAACATGACAGTTCTATCACCAACTCAAAACATTCGTATGAATATATATTTTTTAATAACTTATCATTACAGAAAATTACCACAAGTTATATATTTACACAATTATCAAATATTTATGCACTATTTTAAATCATCAATAATTATTTTAATTTTACCATATATTCGATGATTTTAAATTTAAATTAATATCACAGAAACAAATGCACTTACACGTTTCGGCACCAAAACCGGAAAGAAAAACAAAACGGGGTAATTTCGGAAAATCTACTCTATCTTCAGAGTGGACAATTTTCACATTTGGCGATTTTGACTGATTTTATTGAGGAATTTTAGAAGTATTGCCAGATGCTATTTCAAATAAAAGTCAATCGAAACATGACAATTGAAAATATCTTGTCAAAAGAGCTGGATATTGCAAACAAATAAATATAGATTATTATAAAAGTGCAACATTATCTTTTTTCATATATTAATAATATTTTCTTATTTAAATTACATTATTTTAATGACAATACACTTTCATTATTAATAATTTAGTAATTTTGCACAACATATTATTATTGAGTAAATAAATAAAGCATTACATTGTACAGTTTTGCAGTAATCATTATTCTTGTTTACATATTTTATATGCATTATAAGTCGGTGACAATACGGCAATACGTAAAGAATTTTGTGTTTAGAAAAAATTAACAATTAAAAACAATTGACAATTGGCATTTGAGTGTATTTTGTTTTACTTTAAAAGAAAAAAAGATTTTTTTTAATTAATTAAATAAATAATTATACAACAATGAATGTAGAGCAAACGGGTAAAACAGTTGCCGACATCAATCAAGATGAATTAATAATTCAACAACAAAGACTAATTGAGCGAGAGGTTTGTTGATAATTTCAAATATGATTTTAATTTTTTCATTATAAAAATTCTTTTAGATATCAGAATCAATTCCATTGGTTAGTGATTTACAATCAATACCATCCTTAAATACAGAATATTCTGATGATAAAGTATACGTTTCGAAAATAAAAGATTTGGCATCCAAGTATAAAGCAATCAGACGTACACGTCCAGATGGAAATTGTTTTTTTCGTGCATTTGCCTATTCATATTTAGAATATTTGGTTAATAATAAAAATGAATATGAATTATTTAAAAATTTAGCAAGTGATTCGAAAAAGAAATTGGTTAAACTTGGTTTTCCACAATTTACATTGGAGGATTTCCATGATACAGTATAGTTTTTAGTGATTAATTTATAATAATTGTTTTTATATGAAAATATTATATTAATTTTAGTTTATGGAAGTTATACAGCGTGTCTCGCCACTTGACGAAGGTAATAATGTTTTAGAGGAATTACATAAATTAATTAATGAGCAAGGATACTCAGACTATGTAGTTGTTTATTTGCGATTGATTACGTCCGGCCAATTACAGGAGGGTGCTGATTTTTATCAAAATTTCATTGATGGTAATTGTACCATTGAAGAATTCCGACATCAGGTATTAAAATGGAAAAAAGATGAAAATATATGTTCGTTCCTAACTGGTATTTGTTTGTCTATAGGAAGTGGAGCCAATGTATAAAGAATCCGATCATATTCACATTATAGCGATATGTACGGCATTGAATGTCGGTGTACGTGTTGAATACATGGACCGTGGTGAAGGTGGCGAGGTTAAGGCTCACGATTTTCCTGAGGGAACAAAGCCAAAAGTCTTTTTACTATACAGACCTGGCCATTATGATATTCTCTATCCAAATTAATTAAATTAATATTATTTTCTATAGATTTAAATTCTCATATAATTTACGATAAATGATAAAATAATTATTCTTTGTTTTTTTCTTTTTGAAAGTAGCCAAGAAAAAATACTTATTTAACCAAAAACTTAAAAAAAAAATGACTAAATGTAAATTTTGTTAAATAATAATGATAATTATAAAAAAAAAAATGTTTTGTAAGTTGTGTAGCTGGTTAAATGTAAACTTGTTGTGTCCCTATATGCTACAAGATTTATTTAATAAATATTTAATTACTTATTTGTGAGATGAATAAAAATTTTTCTTTATTTTTAAAATAAATTTATTTTATAATTGAATTAACTTTAAATTGTGTCTCTCCTCTAAACATGTATTTGCTAAAAACATTTATAGATAATTATTTTATGTTAAAAAAGTAAAATTTATTATTTTTAAATTAATATTTTATTTTATTTGTCGTGTAATTAAAATAATTTTATTTAAAATTTAATTTTCTAATAATAAAAATCATAAAGATTTATTATCATAGATGGCAGCTATTGCTATAAATTACATCGTTTGTCTAGGCTAAATGTAATTATCGCTGTTTACAGAAAATCATTGCGAAAATAAAATATTTGTTTTTAATTAATAATTAATATTTTCTTTTTTTTTTAATTGCCGATAAATATTAAAAAATTACACATTTGCGATATGGCAAATAAATATTTATTTAATAAAAAACATCGGTGTAATTTAATTTATGTTTTTTTTTTCTATTTTAATAACACAAATAGTAGCGATAAGAGCGGAGTGTGATATTTTTTTTAATAAAAATAAATATTTATCGCAAGGTAATGTCACGGTAAATGTCTGCTTTTTCCTGTAAACAATAAGCGAAACACCTAATCTTTTACAGTCGTTTTAACACATAAAAACTTTGTTTAATATTAAATTAATTAAAACCAATAATTAATTATTTTTTTCTCTTTTTTAATAAACAATAAATTCCAATATACAAGTTAATTATTTATTTTCCATTTAATATCATAAAATTCGTTAAAATCCATTTTCCATTCTTTTTTATTTTTGCTTTAAATTTATTATATAAAAAATAATAATAATATAAAATATATTTATATATATAAAATAATAATAATTTGCAATAGCTGTGAAGAACAAAAAAAAAAATACATAAAATAAAATAAAATAAAATAAAAACATTAAACCATATAATAATGATTAATAAATGCTAGATAGTAGAAGAATTGCAAACATTTAACTTTTTTTTAAGCATAATTTATTTTTATTTTTAATAAGTAAATAACAAGCACCTCCTTAGTAATAAAAATAATATAATTTTATTACTTTGTTGTTTATGTTTTGTCTCAAGGTTAGTTAAGAATATCGAGATTTTTTTTTTTTTGTTTATTTTGGTGTCCTTTACAATGCCAAGGACATATTACATGTGCTCTTGTGTTTACCAAAATTTTATTATTTTCCTTCTAATTTCATTGTTGGTCGTTCTTGTATGTTTTTCTAGAGATTTTTTTTATAAATTTTTCCATTTATACTAATTAAATGCTTTATTGGAATATTAACTAGAAAATAAATTCTATTTTAATTATATTTATAGAGTGGGTGGTGTGTGTTGTTTTCGTTTTTTTCTTTCTTTATATTTACTTTCAAATAGAAATAAATATATATTTTTTAGTCAATTATATATCAACAAGATGAAAATGTGTTGTTTTTGAGTTTTTATTTTTATATTTGTTGCTTTGCTTACCAGCTTACACTGTTCGACAGCAGTTTATTTATAAAAATGCTCTGCAAATTTATAAAAATGATGATGAACCCGTGACAACAACAAAATTAGATTATATATTTGAGTATTGAAAATTTTGTTGCTTTATCTTAATTATTTTTTTCCAAGTATGTACCTTTTTGCATTAACTGTTTAGTAGCTTATTCTATTAATATCATTGCTATTAGTATTATTATTTATCAATAAGCAATATTAGCATATTTTATAATAAGTATTGTATGCTTGATATGTATAAATGTTTGCAATTATTTTATTAACCTCCCTGTTTAAAAATACTTCATTTTTAATTAACCGGATGTCTTAATTAAATTTAAATGAATTTTAAATTCTCTATTATAGTTTTTTTATTATGACATGTCTCTAGTTTCTACCAATTTTTTTTTTCTTTTGTCTTCTTAAAATCAAATAAAAGCTTTTTTTTTTCGTTTTTTTCATTTAATAATTACATGCAATCTAAATTTGTCATAATTTACTATCAGGCAGTCAATCTTGACTGCATACAGCCATGGCCTCTTCTTTTTCTTCCAATAATTCGTTACCTGTAACAGTCAATTGTGACTTGGCAAATTCATCAACTGTCAAATCCTGGACAATTGACCATTTCTTATGTCTTATTACAACGGGGAATGAGAAAATGACATCTTTGGCAGCGCCGTAACTTCCATCAGATATAACACCCATTGATACAAATTCACCAGCTGCTGTACCATTCCACCAGTCATGCATATGATCACTAGCTGCCTTAGCAGCAGACATAGCTGATGACATTTTTCTGGCATTAATAACAGCAGCTCCACGTTTTTGAACAGTTTCAACAAATTCACTTGTTAAATATTCATTATTATTGATTACACTGGAGACAGACTTTGAGGTTCCGCCAATATTAACCATTGCGTGCTTTGCATCTGGGAATTGTGTTGACGAGTGATTACCCCAGATTATAACATTTTTAACATTCTCAATACTAACACCAATGCGTGCAGCTAATTGGGCACGAGCACGATTTTGATCAAGACGTGTCATTGCTGTAAAATTTTCACGGGGTATCGATGGTGCATAATGTGAACACACTAAGGCATTTGTATTTGCTGGATTACCAACAACAAGTACTTTAACATCCTAAAATCAATTAATTCAATATAAGTAAAATTGTCAGTAGAAAAAAAAATTACAAATTATGAAATTTACTTTTTTCGCATATTTGTCCAAAGCTTCTCCTTGCACTTTGAAGATTTTCACATTTGCGGATAATAAATCTTTACGTTCCATTCCCTGTTTACGTGGCATAGCACCTACTAAGAATGCAGCTGATACATCTTTAAATGCGACAGCTGGATCAGCTGTTGGAATAACTTCAGCCAAAAGTGGTAAAGCACAATCAGCTAATTCCATAACAACACCCTCTAAAACTCCCATCATTGGTGGAATATCCAATAAATGGAGTGAAAGTTTTTGATCTTTGCCAAAAACATCACCTTTTGCAATCATGTACAGGATTGAATAGGCGATTTGTCCAGCTGCGCCGGTAACAACAACACGAATTGGTTCTGCCTATATTTAGTTGCAAAAAAAGAGAAAATAAAACAAAATAAATAAATAATAATTAATCATGTTTGCATATTTTTTATTATTCAATTAGCTAAACACTGATTTACTAATTAAAGGCGTACAATTGTTCTATCAAGAAAGCCCGGCATTTATTTTTAATTATCATTCTTTATCTATAAAATTTTTCATATAACATGGTATAAGGTCAAATGAATGTTATAACATTCTAAATATGAAAATATATATTTCATAATAATAGAATAATAAAATTAAAATAAATAATTTTTTCTTACAAAAACAATATTATTCTAGTGATTACTTTTATGACAAATACGTCATAGAGTTGATAAAATTTACGGAAGTTTTTTAATTTTTTTCCATTTATTAAATTTTTCTATTGATTTTTTTTGTCCTTCTATTTCTATGTTACGTAACTTTTTCGTTTAAAAAACAATATCTTTTCTATATACAAACAAATAAAATTAACAAAATTATTTAAAAAAAAAAAGCGTATACTTACCATTTTAATTAATGTTAATATTGATGGTAAATAATTAAATAACTTTTTATTTGAATTATTTTTTCACTTTATAACAAAACACTTCTGTCACGATTAAGCAACTGAAACGTTATAAATGAATTGTTTTATATTTCCAAATTAAAATCTTTTATATTTTTTTAAACTAGAAAACAAATTTATAATCATTTACTCTCAATTTAATAAGAGAAATTAATCAACGTGGTAAGATATTATTAAAGGTCAAACTAAAACAGATTTAATAAAAAAAAAAACAAATACTTATTAATATAACTGATAATAATATCACAAATTTGCTAACACATACACAATATATATTATGAATTAATTAAAAAATAATAAATTGACGGAAATTGCATGTAGTTCAAAATGGCGTTTATTTTTTATTTTGACAGAAAATAATATTGCAAGAAAAAAATATGAACTGTACTGTTTTGGAAATATTACTAGATATTCTCAGTGACTGCAATTTTATTGCATTAAATGACGTTTGATAAACGCAAAACAGATGTTTGAATATCTTGCGTTTAATATAATAATGTAATAGAAGAAGTACTAGATGATAAATAAGTAAATTATATTTTTGATTATTAGTAGTTTTAACAGATTTTTTTCTTTATTTTTAAATAACAATTTTATAAATAAAACTAAACTAAATTCCCTGCAAAATGTATAATAATTTTTAGATAGAAATTAACGGTGATCAATGTATTAAATTCATTTCAAAAAATTATTTTGTTATTTTCAAATTATTTGTGTAAATTGTACCAAAATGACATTTCACCACAAAAACTGCAATATCGACTTGTTATGACTTTTCTCGATATGCAAAGTGAATTTTTTGAAGTTTCGCATTCTACTAATTTTTAATTTAATTCCTCTTTTGTGTATAAGATTCTCTATAAAAATTATTTTTAATAACTTATTTACCATATTTTAATTAAAAAAATAAAATGAGTATTAAAATATTAAATGAGTATTAAATATTGAATAATTAAATTTTAACTAATAAGTACAAGAGACATGTGTTTATTTACCACTGAGAAGGAATTGCAATTTCTTTAGCTTTGTAATTTTCAAGGATTTTAATCCAATCACATGGTTTTTGCTTTTCTTGCTAATAAATCCTTAAGCTCAAGCCATACAACGTTTAATTTCAAAATAGACAAATCGGATTAATTTCTTATTTTTGTTCGACTTGACTACACGTAATTATTCTAGAATTACTACAATTGCTCCATCAAAGGAAAAGAAAGATTTTTTTTTTAAATAACTTTAATACAGTATTATTTTATTAATTTTCCATTTTTTGCTGTCCTAAATTTCTTTTTTATATATCTTTTTATTAATTAATTAATTATATATATATTTGCTTCTTGTAACATTTATTTTAATTTATTTATTATTTGTATATATATATATATATATTATATTTATAGTAAAATTTTCTTATGCATGAAATACAAATTATATGCAGAAATACTTAATTAATGTATATACATTTTTTCTCAACAAAATAATTAAAAACAATTTATTATTATTATTTAATACATTTGATTAATTAAATATGCATGAAAAGAAGGCTTGAAAACATAAAACAAAAAAAAAAATACTTATTCCTAACTCTAACACACAAATTTCATTAAATGAAATTTTAATTAATAATTATTTAATTAAAAGAAAAATAACTCAAAATCTTTTTTTAAAAAAATTAAAAAACAAAACAAAAAAAAATCACACAAAACTTTTTTCTTCTCTCGCACAAAATTGATTTTAAAGGATTAAAAATTCGTAATATATTTACTCCTGCTGTGCACATTTTTGTACATAAAAACAGACATACAAACGCCACACATTAAAAACACGCACTCAATTTTATGTAATTATTCAGAAAAAAAATTATTTTCTTTTTAAAATAACATTTAAATATTTAATTTTATTATTTTTTTTTGTTTGTAATTATTTATTCATAAATTGCACACACTAGAGTTTTTTTTTTTAGCTGCAATATTTTCTTTGTTTGATTTTTTTTTTATCATTAAGTTTATAATTTTATTATATAAAGTTATTTATTTATTTTATTTTAATTTTAGAATAGAAATATAATTTGTAATTAAAAATAAAAAAATTCTTGCAATTTGGAGTATGGTTTTATATAATAAAAATAATAATAATAATAATTATAATATTTATATAAAGTAATAATTAAAAAATAATTAATAATCAATAAAATATTGTTTTCTTCTTTCTATCTTTCATTCTCATATCTCATTTTATCTTTTTTTGCTCTGTTCTTTCGTTTTTTAATTTTATTAAATTAATTTAAGTGGAATCCCTTTTCCTTGGTGGCTGTTAAAAGTCTTTCCTTCATTATTTCTTCAGTTGGATAATCAGGCAATTTAAGGTAGTGCACACATGTATTCACTGATGGATAGCTACCCTCACCGGCATCTACTTTTCTAACAACAGTTAAACGTGGATGAAGATTAGCCAAGCCGCCAGGTGGTAAGCTACTACATCCAGTTGTAAATTGTAAGAATGCTTTGCGTTCGGGACCTGTCATACTGACCAATACGTTAACAAAACGTATAAATCCAGGACTAAATCGAAAATAATTAATAAAAATAAATTTTAAATCAAAATATGCTTTGCTTTATTGTAATATTTACCTATCCTTGCTATATCCAAGTTTGGGCTCTGTATAATTCATTAAATCTTCACGCGTCCATTCTGGATGCTGTTCACCACAAATCATCATTCGAGCCTCTTCTGGTGTAAACGCGGCTAATTTGTTTAAAGGAAATACTTGACAGAAACCTTTATGAAACGCCTCTAATTGTTTACCAATGCCATCTTGCAAACAATAATTTATTGTTAAATCACAGTATTGTTCCAAATTGTTTATTGTTACATCAATTGATGAACCATTTGGTATTAAATCAGCCGATGTATATTGATATACTTTTGAGCTTGGTAGATATGTAAACGTTAATGCTAAATCTTCTAAAGATACAGGACCAGATTTTGTTTTTAATTGTAAATTATTTATTTGTTTCTCTTGCTCTTCAACACTTATATTATCATTTTGTTCTATATTCTGTTTTTGTTGCACAAGTAATTGTAAGTCTTTTAAGAATTCAGCCCTTATAGGATCAATTTCTTGTAAATTTTCTAAACTAAATACACCATCGTACCAAAATTGCGATGGATATTCATTTGCACATATTTTTGAATAAGAATCAATGAGATCACGATCACTTTCTTCAGAAACAACACTTGATGTCATTACATCATCATTTAATTTAACATTTAAACATGGGATTATTTTATTTTTTGATAGATTCTTATTATGACAAAGTAGTTGTAGAAAACTATTTGATAATGGTAAATCAACTAAACGACCATCTTGAAGTACCTTTGCTATAAATACTCCAAGGAACCAATAATATTTAGACACTTTTTCGCATATTGCAGAATCTTGAGGTATGGGTGCTGGAAATAGGCCAGTTGGTCTTCGCACGTAAAATCCTAATGGTTTAGCACCTTCTCCTAGATCAATTTCATTGATATCAATTTGTTTATTTTCGTTGTCATTCATTATATGATCATGTTCATCATCACACAGCCACATTCCTAAATCGGATCGTTGCAATTCAGCAGCAACTAAAGCATAAAACTCTAAAGTTGGACCTAATCCAGTACCCTCTTCTCCAACAAATTCAACTTCTAATACAGATTTACGATTACAATGAAGGCGCATCACTTGCATAGCCCATTCAAGGAGATTTTCACTACGTGGTACTTTGACACGTTCATGTTTCAAACGTCCTACGCGGAATTCATGTTGATCATCACGGCGTGGACTGAGTCCAGGAGTGCGTTGCCTTTCTAATGTTACATCGCGTTGTGACTGTAGCCAAACTATACTTCGAGAAGCACCAAATGCAGTGCAATTAAAATATAATTGGCGTGTTTCGAAAGGAAATAAAAACGGACTCGATTGATTTAATTCTTCGCACCAGTCTGGTAAACTATTACTTGAAAGAACCAAAGGATCCTGAATTTGTTGTAATAATTTATTTGTAATTTTTTTGCTATTGAATAAATCTATGTTGGCAGCATTTTCTATTGTTTCATTTGAGTCAACATGCAAATGCTCCTCAGGTTTTATATTTATGGAATTTAATTGTGATAAAAGTTGAAGAACATCATCCACTGAACATTGTAAAGATGATGGCATAACTAAAATTAAAAAAAATATTGAATTTATGAATGAATTAATTAAATTGTATGATTCTTAACCTGGAAGTGGAGAGCTTGGAGACATTGTTGAACCACCACTTCTTCCGGAGAAAAATGATATAATTGGCGTGGTACGTCCTTCATCTCCACTGCTGCTACCATCATCTTTGCTAGACGTTTCTTTATAAATAATAGTGTATGTTGGTTCCCATATTTTTCTGGCTTTGTCCTAAAAAATTGATTAAATTTTTTATTAAAAATTTAACTTGAAACATATTGAGTATTCGAAGTACCATTTTATTCATATTTGTCATTTGCACTAGTTCTTGTACTGCACGGAATATTGTCCATTCCGGATTAGTTAATGGTATTTCTACATCGGCGACACCAGACATATTTGGTCCTTTTAGGGTAAGATGTAATGAAGGTTGTTGTACTGTTAACGGATCGGCTATTTGCGATTCTGTTGCTGAGCCTGGTGCAGGTATTTCTAAATCTGAAGTTTGGTTAACATTTGAACGACCTGGTCTAGGATCAAATGCAGGTATTAAAGCAGAAAATTGGCGTTTTAAAACAAACTCATCATCCCAAGATTTTCGTTTGCCAGCAACAGCTAAACGGTTCTCCAAAGTTTCTTCATCCATAAATGACAATAAATTACGTGATACCATTACTTGTAATAAAGTATTTCCAACTTCTTCATATTCATCCTCATTTTCTTCATCATCATTATCATCTTCCATATCTTCGTCGTCTTCCATTTCACCTAATAAAGCAGGTGCACGACAACTTTCTAGGAAATCTTCTAATGATACTTGTTCACTATCACTAGATGTCGATGTTAAACTCATTGTTAAAGCCGGATTTAAGCAAGGAACTTGATTACCACTTGTTGATGTTTGAGCACCTGCGCCAGTTGAATTGTTACTACCTTTTGGATTTAGAAATTTATTTATGATTTTCTTAATTTAATTTTTTTAATATATCAATTTACCTGTTGTATTAGAAGAGGTTAAGCTTGGGTAACTTTGAGCTGTACTCAATAAACCCGAATGGAAATTGCTAGATAGTGCTAATTTAACAAGACTCGTAACAGAATTGGGGGCGCGTGGGAAAAATCCAGATGCTTGGTTATTTGTATTTGCATTATTTATAACTTGATTATTTGTTTGAAAACCACTACCCTGCGAGGTACGGCGACGTGCCATAGCGGCAAAGGTTTCCAATAACCCTGGAGGGGTTGCTGGTTCAATTTGATTTACGTTTTCATTGGTCATTGTCGTTGTGGTTAAATTAGGTACGCTTACACTCATTGGATTTGAAACAACAACACCACTTGTAGCAGTTGTATTTGAGGATGAACAAATTGTCATTGAAGGTGCCATTTCAGAATTTAAAGTTATTATTTTAATATTATTGCAATTATTAATATCGTTTTCACTATCTTTAATTATTGGACAAACAGTAGCTGTTAAAGCTGATGAACCTTGTTGAGGTTCATATGGACAAATTTCATGTTGAGGTTGTGATTGAACATGTAGGTGTTTTTCAACACGATGAAGGGGCTTTTTGAATTTGAAATTGCCTGAAAGTTCATCATTCGAAGTAATTTTATCATTACCAACTATGGTGACATTACCATCTTGATTCTTTGGCAATGTTATTTTAACGGCAGGTGCCAAAAGATTTGACTGTGGCATAGATAGAATTTCTGATGAAAGTAAATTATTAGTATTATTTCTAAGCATATCAACTCCTTCCCGCATTTTATCAATGACTTCTAAAGCTTCTGAAGACAGCTGTGCTGTTCTTGATGATGAACTTGACCGAAAATTGCTTAACAAAGTTTTACTAAGATTATTGGCTGCAACTGAATTAACAATTCCGCTTGATGTTGTTGAAGCATTTACATGATTTAATTTATTATTTGCTTCATTCATAGCATATGAAGCAGCAATAGATTTATCATCAGATTGCTGCCTATGCAATAATGAATTGACGGTGCTATTGTTATTATTAAAATATGGTGTATTACAGTGTTTCACATTTTCTCCTAAGGTAAGATTTTCGGTTATTGTAGCCAAATCAGACACTACTGCATTGTTAATTGGCTGCGATGAATTATTTATTAAAGACAGATCGGGATGATTTTCGCGTTCACGTAAAGATTTTTCATGTTCGCGTAATGTATGAATAACTGCTGATACCTCAGTTTGATTTTTTCCCCCACTGCGATGAATATCGTTAGCTGCTACGCCACCAACAATATCTGATTTAGCTGAGGAAAGAACATTTTCTGCAATTACCTCAAAAGCCTGCTTCCATGTTAGATTATCTGCGGATGCTGCTTGCTCGGTTGACGCCACTGAATTTTTATGTAGTTGCCCACCTTCTGTTGCTTCAGGTAAACTTGGAGTAGAATTAGATTTCCTACTGGTAAGAGCGTTTGAAGATTTGTCGCCCTTTTTAGATGTCGCTAAAGGAACCAAAGTGCTCGAACCACTGCCAGTTTCTATTAGGGATAAATTATCAGAATTAGCCAATTTTAAGTCGTATTTGCCCTCAGCACCCATTCGATAGGAATTACGAAAACCATGATCCCATTTAACATCAATCCAACCATTGTGGATTTCCCCAGTAACTGTACCTTCACATGATGGGTGTCCGTCTTGATCATCCCACCTCCAGTCAACACCACGTACAACTCGAGCACTCGTTGTAATATGTTTCAGCTGCGCTCTAATTTGTCGTCTCTCTCGTTTTATTTTTGTTTCACTTTCTTTCGTTGCTACAGCCTTTCCAATATCTTCACAAACAGATACAACACGTCCATACACTTCGAATCCGGACATACTTAAATAATGTGTTTGCCCAGATGCATTTCTGCCATTTTGTTGAATTCTTAAATGTCTAAAACCTTGTGTCTCGTCTGCTGCAACGTCAACTGGCCACGTACATGTACTTCCTGGTTCAGCAAGACTTTTGTCATCAGTATGTGTTAGCAATGTTATCCAATTAACACCATCTTTTGACATTTGAAACATCCAATTTCTTAATGCTGATCTTCCATAACCACGAGCATGTCTTAAAGTATATGCCGTTGGAATTATAAAGACACCTAGATCCACTGCAAACCAAGCTTTTTTATTATCTTTTGTATGACAGTTTATACTAACACTATCGCGAGATAAAATATCTTCTAATTTACCGTAAGGTAATTGTTTACCTTCTGAACTGGTGATTATTACAAGACCATATTGTGCTGGATTGACCCATTCTGTTGTTTTTCCATTTGTGCCAATAAAATAAATTAGGCCATTTTCATCAAAATCATATAAATGTTTAAATATACTATTTTTATTATTTTCTTTTAATTTTTTCAGGAAATAAAATGATGTTCGGTCCATGTCATACCATTGTTTCGCAACCATTTTTAATAAATATTTTGCAAGTTGCCCTACAGTGGCTAAAGGTTCCATCTTTAAATTACGGCCAGTTCGATCAAATAGTGTAGTTTCACAAGCAGAGCGTTCTAAACGAAATCTTAAACGTTTTGTTAATATTTGTAATCCATATCCAGCACCCGGTGAATCATAAATATATACTGGTAATTTTTCAATACTTTCTAAAACCGCTACTAATTTTTGTACTAAGATACTGGCAGTATTCTTACTTTTTCCATTTGTATCAATAACAGTTTTGTTAACATTTTGTATACATTGTTTAAATATTGCTACACGCTGCTTATGAAATTTATTGATTTTGGTGCGAGACAATCCTACTTCCCAGCAATTATCAGATAAAACAGCTACTAAGGCCTGAACCAGACCGGAACTATACATCTCATAAGCACTTATTATATCATCTTCTTGTAATAAATATGATAATTCAGTTAATGAATTTTTAAGTTTTTCTTGCCATGTTATTTTTGGTGGTTTTATCATATTATCATTATTTCCTGATTGTACTATATTCGTATGATTCTCACATTGTTCCTCCAATGCTATTTCAATTTGTTTAACAATATTTGCCAATTTTGCTACAGCTCCACGTGGTACTGATTGGGCACTCTTGAAATAACGATTATATAGATCTCGTGCAATTTTTTTCACCTTAAAAAATGAAACAAAGAAAAAATTGTAATTAAATTCCAGTTAAATTGAAAATAAATTTTATAACTAACTACCTGACACTTTTGAACATCTGCCTTTGAGCGTATTTTCTTTTTGCGACTGGTTGTCCAACCGGATGCAAAATCTGGTCCGAGTGATGATTCAGCGGTAAATGTATGTTTTGTTCCTCGATTACTTTCAAATATAAATCCTGATAAATCATCTTGCAATATAGTAACCTTAACAAACAAAATTGCAAAATAAAGAAAAGTTTTTTTATACTTTTTTTGTATTTAAAATATGATAAATTTAAATTATTTACTTGATGTCCTTCTGAATTATGAATATGTAATTGATTCTCCTGTTGACTTTGTAAGACCCAATTTCCTACAACTAAACGGATCATACCTGGTGTTGTTAATATAGGTTGTGATAAACTGCCTTGTCTAACAGCTGCTCTTGCACGTTGTAATTTTTCAAGAAATTCTCCTCGATTTTCTATAAAAATATTTAAATTATAATTATTTAAGTTTTGCATTGAAAAGTTTTTTTTTAAAATAAAACAAATAATTATTGTTATTAACAAAAAAATAATTATATATTGTGTGGAAAAATATAAATTCAATTGGAATGAGAATTAAGTGAAAAGATTAAAAGTTAATGTGTTCTCACCTTCACTTGGAAAAGTTTCTACATTTCGTCCTTTGCCTAAAAACAAAATAATCGAATAACACACAAAAACGTTATGAGTTTTTTTTTTATCTAATTATGTATTAATGAATTAATATAATAATTAATTTTATCGTGCAATTTTTTTATTAGCAAAATGAAAAGTAATTTAAAATAAATTTTACTTTGTATTACACAACAACAAATTTTGATATTTTTTATGAAATTTAAAGAAAAACTAAAAAAAAAAAACTTACCCGAACTATCACTTCCATTTTCTGGACTACCACTAGAATACATTGTAGCTAATTTTCCATCAAGAATAAATCTAAACCATCCATTCGAGCCATTAGATAATTCTAAAGCAGCAGAATCAGACCATACATAAAGGCAATCACGTCCACGACAAATACTCCATTCTCTCCAATGATATGCTCTACCAGTTAAAAGTTCTTTGGCATCTTCTGGTGGTCCATCAAGCGTAGATGTTTCAACTTTAATCATTAAAAATTATATAATTATAAGTACAATAAAATTATTAAAATAATAAATAATTATACATACGTTTTAATTTTAATGAATCACCACATTGCGACTGTATAATATCAATATCTGTATCGATACTTGTTCCCATTAATGATTGAACTTTTGAGAAAACACCCAACCGTGCAAAATGATCCAGAAAATCATTTGGTGTTTTGGTCATTAACTCATCAATAATCATTAATACAATTAAATGACCATCTTCATCATCCTGAAATACAATGAAAAAAAAAAGGAGAAAACACAAAGCATTTATTATTTGATTGAAAATATGAAAAGTAGAAAAAAAAAATTAAATTATTTACACAATACATAAATAAATAGTTTTGTATTTACTTTTTCTTTTAATAAAAAACAATAAATAAATAAAAAAAATTATAAATAAATACTAATTACTGTAAAACGTTAAAGTAAAAAATAAATTAAATGAAAATAAAAGCAAAAATAAAAAAATAATATCAGAGCGGGTAATACAAAAAATAAAATAAAACGTAATGTTAGAAAAATTAAAGAAAAACAATTATAACAAAATGTATATTATATAAATATATATTATATAAAAAGACGGGTGGTAGAGCTATATAGAAACAAAACCACTCAACATTAACAAATTACAACAGTAACAGCAGCGGCAGTTGTTAAATAATTCATATACATAAAAAATAATTAATAATAATAATAATAAAAAAAAAACGAACTACATTGCATTGCATCATCATCATCATCACAAAATAAAAACGAAAAGAAAATGTACAAGAAAATTAATTAAAAAATAAGACAAAAACAATACTTGTAGAGGGAAGTAGAAATGTGGGGTGGTATAAACTCAAATCAACTCAATCAACACCATCACATATATGTATTTATTTAAATTTGAAAAGGCGAAAGCAAACAAATTTTCTATTTTATTTGATTGAACAACACTTCCTTTCACCTTTTTTATTTTTATCATACAAATATACTGAATAATAATTATATTCACATTTATATAAAAATAAACGAAAATATAACAAGGAAACAAACAACAACAAAAAAAAAACAGGTAAATTCCAATTTAATAATAAATAGAGGGTAGGTGATATATGGTGAGATGAATGATTGTTTCCAATTATTAATACTGTTTTCAATTTTATTAACTGATCAGAAGAGGAGCTCGTATTTTCTTATCAAAATAGTTAATTGTTTTGATTTTGTTGGTATAAAAAAAAATAATAAAAATATAATTGGTATGTTTTAGTTATTTAAAAAAAAAATAAAAACATATAAAAAAAACACATATTTAAAAGTTAATTAACTATTGCAAAAAATAAATAAATAAAAAAAAAACACAAAAATAATTAAAAAAAAAAAATAAATCAACAATAGAGAGATAGAGAGAATTATATTGAACAAAATACTTTTTTTTTAAACTAAAATAATTATTAAAAATAAAATTAAATAAACAATGCAATGTAGTACAATTTTCTACAGAGTAATTCCTAATTAAATCATCTTTTATAATTCATTTTTTTTTTCTTTCTTTTCAATTCATTATTTTCTTGGCGGTTGCTGATTCTAGTTGGCTAAAACATAGTTATAATTAATATTCCTTCGTTTATTTTTTCGTTTAATGAAATAATTCTATAAAAAATTTATTGAGTTCTAATAATTGAATTAAAATTACAAACATTAATGTGTGTTGTTTTAATTTAATTAAAATTCATTCAAAATTCTTCTTTTTGTAACAAGAAATAAGTATGCAAATTTTCTTTTCTTCTTCTTTTTTTCTTACTATATTTATAATAAATTATTAGCCAAATGTTGTGCATTTGAAAATAATTTAATTAAATAACAAGCATAACGATGACGATTCTATTACACTTGTGTAAATAATTAAAATAAAATTGAATTGAAAAAGAAAAATAATAATTATAAATTCTGATAATAATTATATTACTCTGTAAAAATTATATGCAAATATGAATTTTAATTAATAACTTTTTTTTTTTTTTAAATAAATAAAATAGATTTTCTCAATTTTTTTTTTTTTTAAATAATTAGTAAAAAAAATCTTTTGATTAAATTGTTTTTTTTTTTGTAAATTTATTTTTATTTTTACCGCTAATTTGTAAATTGAATCAATTGGCGGTATTATAAAGCGTTGTTGCAAATTTAGTGAACGCTTTTGTTTTATCGTTTGTACTAATGATCCAACTTTAGAATTAGTTCTTGCCGCACAGCTGAATGATACACTAGCCGATGTACTAGACAAAAAGCAACTTGAGGAAGAAGTTTGTTTATCATTTGTTGTGGGCCAACTGTAGCTAATCTGTAATGGCGCCCCCAGAATATTAAATTAATTTTACAAAAACAAATTAAAAATGAAAAAAAAGAGATAACAAAAATTTGAATGCACACGTTAACAACGTTGATTTTGTTTCTTATAAAAATTAATAATAAATAAATAAATTGATTAAATTATAATAATAAAAATAAATTATTATTAAAGAGGTTTTATTTTTTTGGTTTGGTTTGTAAATAATTACTTATAAATAATGCCAATTAATATAAAATTGCTTTAATAAAGATAAAAATTAATAAAATTTGATTAGAGAAGAAAGAAAAGTAAAAAATAATAGTAAAAAAAAAAAACAAAACAAAAAGCAAAATAATTATAATTTTATACTAGAATTTTCTTTTCTTAAAAAATAATATAAAAAAAAACAATAGTAAAAAAGATAAGCCAGTGTTTTTGTGTTAAAATAATATATATATATATTTTTTTTTAAATATTAATCAATAAAACTTACCTCATTATCTAAAACGCTGGCAATGACTTCTACCAAAAGTGTGCCAAGATTGTGTTCACTTTTTGGATGGCAAAGATTCGCTAATAAATCAGGTTGCACATATTGTATCATTTTTTTAATGAGACCTAGATATTTTTTTTTAATTAATAGTATATTAGTATTTGAGATTTATTTGTGTATTTTAATAAAAACAAACCTAAACTAGATCTTCTAACACTTGGCAGCATTGTACTTTGAAATGTTTTACAAAATACAGGCAGGAAAAATTTAAGAAATACTGGTGCTCTTTCTGGATCACCGCGTGGTTCTGTATTTTCTTCACCCTCATTTTTACTATCTACTCGGCACGATGACATCCATTCTCCTGGCGATTGTAAAATTGCAGCGACTTCGCGATGACCTTCGTCGATTCTTTCTCTAGCTTTGTCTAATGGTGTTTTACCATCTTCATCACGCAGGTCTGGATTAGCACCATGCTTTAAAAGAACTTTAGCAATGCCAGGTCTACCAAAACAAGCAGCATAGTGTAAAGAAGAACTTCTTTGGCCTTTATTTACGTCTGCACCCTTTTCACAAAGGTATTCAACCATTTCTAATGTACCAAATGCTGAACCCCAATTAAGCAAAGTTTGACCTACATCATCCATACAATTTACATCTACTCCACCTGTTTCGATTGCTTCAATTAAAGCTTCAGTATCTTTACTACGTATACAATCAATTAATTGCCGATGTGTGCGCTCAGTATTTGAATCTGTACGACGAACTCTAGGCACAAGTTGACCTTGTGCATTACCAACATAATCTAAAGCCTGTCGTCCTTCAAATAAGAGTAATAATAGTAAATCTGCTAATCGCATACAATCCAGAATGCATCTTTCGTCCCCTTTTAATGCACGTTCCATAGCATCAGGAAGTTGCGATCTTAGAAGGTTCTGCGAAAATAATTTCAAATAATTGATAAATTTCACTTTTAAATTTAAGAGATTAATTCAAGACACATACATGTGTAATTGTTGGCGATCCACGACATAGAGTAGAGAGCAAAGATATTGTTGTTGAAATTGATTGTGTTGATTTATTAGCATCTGTTGTAGGAGGTTTTGCGTGACCTGTTTGACCATCTTGTGATGACGTATTCAAACCAGAGGTGCTAGGCAGTGGACCAGCAACATTACTTAATCGAAATATTAAATCATTTACTAATCCATATTCTGCTAAGGGTGCTGGATCTACTCCTTTTCTAGTAAAACGATCCGCTACTGAGGCAAAACATTTAAGTGCACCATCAGCTACAAGAGTATCTTCATGTGCAAGTAACGTGCTTAAACTTTCAACACAGGTCTGTATACTTGGACTTTGTGGTTCGACTTTAGTGCATAAACGTGAAACCACTGACATTGCAGAATGTAATGTGTCTTTGTGTACCTAAAAAAAAAAAAATTATTTATATAAGAAAATTATATATAATGAGAAATAAAAAATAAATTACTTGAGATCCACAGTCCCTAATAAAAGATAAAACACAATTTAGGCCGCCTCCTTCAAAAACTGCTCCTGCCTCTCTCGTACAAATCAATTCAAGAACCTTAAATAAAAAATCAATAATGCTTTAAGTATTTTATTTTTCTTTTCAAAAGAATTGCGCTATTGTCAACAATTTTTTAATTTACCTTTATACATTGTTCAGCTAAATCGCGACTGGTACGACTTTCCAAATCAGCAACAACTAAACGGTTACATATAGCTTTAATAGCGCCATCGATTGCTACAATACGCCGTGTACATTCTGCTGATACATCAAGGTAATATGTGATTGCACGCGCTGTTACTTCTAAAACATTTTCTGGTGCTAATTCATCAAGAAATATTTTACATAATGCTGGTAAAAATGTTCGTGGGGGACAACTTTAAATTAATTAAAAGAAAATAAAATTAATTAAAAGTTTTTTTTTGCAAAAAAAAAAAGCTTATTTATTTATTATTTACCTTTCAAAACATCTATCAACATTATCTGACATTAATAATAGCATACATAATTGTTCTAATGCTATTAATTGCATATCACGTTCATCACCCTGACCCATAGAGAGCCATTCCAACAATGTTTCAGGATCGACATCACCCATCTAAAAAAATTCCAATAACATAAAAGAAACAAAACATTAAATTAAATTCTAAATCAAACGCTTAATAGAACATAAATATATTAACTAATTTTGGCATACATAAAAACAATTCAAATTTAAATGATATGTTTACAAAAAAAAAAAAAAAAAAAATAATGCTTTGTGTTATCAGTCAAAGAAATTCAAAGCAAATAATCTAAGCAAATCAATAAATTAAATAAAAAAATAAACAAACCAAAGAGACAAAAAAGAAAATTAATTTATGGAAAACTAATAAATAAATTAATTTTAAAGAAAATAAATTAAATTTCAAAAAAAAAAAAAAAAAAAAAAATACGGAAAACTCAAAATTATTTGCGGCGGACTAATTAAAAAGATTAAAATTATTTAATTTTTAATATATAATAATATTATATATATAAATATAAATATATATAATGATTTTATATTCTTTATTAATGACATAACAACTCATAAACACACAAACACACACACACGCACGCACATCTATACACAACACAATTTTAATTTCTATATTTTGTAGTTTTTAATTTAATTTTATTTTTTTGTCTTTTCTTTTCTTTTTTTTTTTATTTTGAAATATAAAAAAAAAACACATTTCTTCAATTAATAATGTTACTAAGTTTGATAGGAAATTTATTTTATTATAATAATTTCCATAAAATCATAATTATTATGCAAAAAAAAAACAAAATTACACTACGTTATTATGTGGTTTTCATTTCTCCCAATAAGGAAAACAAAAATTTAATAATTTATAATCTATCTCTAATAAATATTTAAATGAAAAAAAAAATTTTTTAATAATAAAACCATTTTAAAAATATAAATATGAAGAAAATAATTTTATATTTAAAGAAATTAAATAACATGCGAAAATTATCTTTAATTCTGTTGAAATACCGTAAAGTAAAAAATCCACAAACAAAGCAAAATATTACCCAGATTATAAAGAATAATAAAAAAAAAATAGCACAAAAAAAAAAAAAAATATCCCAAAGGGAAAATTCAGCAAATTTGTTTTATTTTGCAAAATTCTTTAAATTAAAATTATAGTTAAAAAAGTGACGCTGAAAAAAAATTGAATTTTTTGTTTTCTAAACAAAACTGTTTATATTAAAGACATAAAAAAAAAATTGAGCAAAAACACACTAATAAAAGAAACCAAAATTATGTATGCTAATAAAAAAACAAAAATAAATAAAACAATAAAAAAATAAACGAAAAACCAAAATCAAATAAATGCGCAATTTAATTGTCGTTGTTCTTTATTAGCCGTTAGTTTTAAAACAGAGTGTTGCTTATTTTCTATATTCTGCATTTGGATACGTTTCAACAATACAGCAGCGTAGGTGTTTTATTTTTTCTGTAAATTAACGAGGAAACAACAAACAAAATTTTTTGTCTTCAAAATATATATTTTTCATTTTGGTAAACTCGCAGTTTGTTATATATGTTCAACAATTATAATAATAATAATAATAGCAAATAAACTCCTATATAATATATATATACGGTGTACAAGGTTAACATAAAATAAGAAATAATTTCGCGTTGTAAATTTAATAAAAAAACAAATTTTCCTCTATAATTTCCTTTAAAATACGCCACACAAAAGATACAGAAATTGTTTTATTTAAGCAACAAAAAGTCATGAAGAAAAAGATGTGTTCAATGATCTCTTTCAGTTTTTTGTAGTTTTTTTTTTTGTTATTCATCAGAAATATAAATTTATTTTAATATTAATTAGATTTTGTTGCGTCGTCGTCTAGTTATAAGAAAAAACAAAACAAAAAGCACAACAACAGAAAATCCATCTTAAGAAAATTTAACTTTTTTTTTCAAAATAAATTTTTTGGCAAATAGTGCAAAAAAAAAAATAAATAAATATTATTCACAAGAAATACGCATTAAATGTATTCTTCTTTGTATATACATATTTCTCGCAATTATTTATCAGTTTGTATTTTTATTACTCAGTATGTATAGTCATCATAGAATGTAAAATACAATTAATTGTGCCTTCTTGTCTAAACAAATTATTTATAAAGTAAATTAATAACTATAAAAAAAATAAGATAGTATATAACGACGACAACGAAGATGATAACAATAATAACAACAAGTGTGACTAATATTTTATTAATTAAATATTATTTTACTATATGTGCAAAGAACGATAATAAAAATAAATATCGATTAAATGCTAAATATAATAAAACTATTGTATACTGTATATGTATTTCATATTATTTACTTAAAACATATGTTATGTTATTAATTATCATAAAATTTATTTGATAACACAATAAACAATAGACTGACGACGTTAAAAGGTATTTTTAAAATTATTTTAATCGATTTTCTTATAAAAACAGTTAAGTAAATACAATAAATAAGAAAAAACTAAACAACAAATAACAAGGTGTTTTCGTTGTTTTGCTCAGAGATGAAATCTTTAATTTAAGCAAAAAAATATGATTATAATTTTGCAAAAATCTAAAAACACGTCTGCCTGCCTAAACAATACAATTTTATTTATTGCATAAATTAATTAAAAGATTATTATCTGATATAATAAGTAGCAGAGCTGCAAAAAAGACTTATGAAATAATGATAGAGCAGCAAAACACCAGCAACTAATAAAAACATAAACAGTTAGAGGAACACAACAACGACGTGACATTTTTTAAATAACCAAGATTTGCATTATTTTTATTATAATAATAATAATAAATTTAATATAAACATGAGAAGCAAAAAGCAAAAAATAAAAACAATAAAATGACATATGGAGGATAAGGACAAGTTATGTAATTAGGACAATACGGGAATACAGGTTTGTTTGCTTTGCTTATTAGTTATAATTTTTATTTATTAACGCGATGAAATAAAGTAAAATAAAAATTGATTACACCAAAAATTGCTAATTCTCTTTGTTTTGTCTAAATATGTCAAGTCAAGATACAACAATCAGACAGAATTAGCTTCAACAAAAAAAAAATGTTTATACATTAGGTAATTTTCATTATTATTTTAGTTTTTGCTTCTCATATTTGTACATACATACTAGGTTAGTCAGCTCTCTAAGCCAAGTTAAAATATAATCAAGTGAGGTGGTTTTTAGTAGTAATAAATGATTGTTTGTTTTTTCAACACACAAAGAAGTATTTTTATTTTTTTTTTCATCACAAAAACCAAACAACAATAATAATGCTTTTATTTTTATTACATAATTAATTCCCATAGTCACACACAAATATATATTTTCATACATGTATTTCTATAATTTATATTTTATTGAAAGAAATAATAGAAAAAGGTAAATTTGTAATAATTTTTCTTCTTTTACATAAAAATAGCATTAAAAAAAAAAAAAAAAAAAAACACAAAATTTACATAAACACACGATAAATATAAAGTGAATTAAAAAAATTTATATTATTGTGAAAACATGAATATTGTAGTGAAAATTGTATAATTTTATGCTTCACTAGTAGTACTTAATATTATTTCTTTTATAGCATATAATTAATTACATTATTTTTTACTTTTAATATTTATAATAAAAATACATACATATATAACTACTACACAGCACAACAATCTCTGTATCAATATACAATTGTTTAAACTTTAAATAATTAATGAAATACTTTCTAGTGGGCATTAACACCTTATTTAATTTTTCATTAATACAAATTTAAACAAAATTTATTGTATATTTCTTTAAAGAGAAATAATAAGAACTAATATTTACACTTTTTTTTTTTTAAATAACTTTTAACAAGAAAATATTTATAAACACAAAAAAAAAATAATACAAATCTTTTATTTCCAAAATAATAAAAATTCCACCACTTTTCACTAAGTAAAATTACAATTTATTTATTTTTTTTATAGTCAAAAGTAAATTAATAAATAAATATTTTAAACACGAAATTCTGCAACAATATTTTTAAATATATAAAACGACCAAGTAGTAACAAGCAAAATATATATATAAATTTAGATAATCAATAATGAAAACATTTAAAGAAAATAACCTTAAAAAAATTATTATTATTAGTATTATAACGTTTAGTGCACTATTTATGATATGATGTTGCTAAATAACGAATAAATATAATAATAATAACAAAAAAAAAAAAAAGATTAATAAAAAGAAAGAAAATAATAAATATTTTAAATTAAATATAAACAAACTACGACGAATTCATTAATTTCGTGTATAAAGATTTTAAACTCCACTCAATACTCCTTTAATTTATAATAAAAAAAAAAGCAAGCAAGAAATATTATTATTATTGTTGTTATTGACCTTCAAATCGTTGTCATCGTTTAAAGAGTTTAAATAAATAAAAATATATATATATATATATATTTTTTGTATATAACTTATATACAAATATACAGTAGTCACTTGTCTATTACATTTAAATAAAATTGATTGACATAAAAACCCTGCTGTGTATTCACAAAAAATAAATATAAATCAATTCTTTATGTTGTATAAATACCTATAGAAAAATTAACAAAATAAAATATTTCCGTCAAGAATAAACATTAATTAATAATTAAAACGATATTAGGATAATTGTTGTACGTAGGCAATGACATAGTTATGTTAAAATATTAAAATGTAATTAGTGAAATAGAAATGAAAAAGTAAATTTGACTATAAGCAATAAACGAATATTATAATTTGCATAAAATTTATTATTATTATTATTATTATTCCACGTAATAAGAGAATTTAACTTTTGGCAAGCATTGTAAGATATAAAACATTTTTCAATATACAAACAACAAAAAATTATTTAAACATAAAATATAAAAAAAAAAAACGTCTGTGTGTCGTACGATACGGTACGCGAAAAAAAATAAATTATTAATACAGAAAAAGAAAATAAATTATAATAAAAACTTGAACTAAACTATACTACCCAAGCAGCTGATTTTTATTATTAACTTGTTAATGGATTTTAGCATGACTAATGTAAATATGTACTATTATTGTTTATCTTTTCTTTTTTATCTACTTATAATAAATTTATAAATGTAGAGGGATAGGTTAAGACTACTACTGTGTAGACCAGCGATGGTTAACCTATGACAAGATTGTTGAATTCAGGATAATCAGCTCAATTTCACTGTTATAGGAAAATTCCATTATTTTTAAAATTTTATTGTCGCTTTCCTATGATAATCCAATAAATAAAGAAGCAATATTAAATGACAAAAGAAGTGGTACTATCCGTTCAAGGTATATGGACTAAGATGTCTGGCATTATCGTCAGAAACACCAAATAATTTTGAGGTTATAAGCAGAACATGAAATAGTAATAGACATTTTGAAACGAAGCATTGCCAGGACTTTAAAAAAAAGAATGAAGACGAAAAAGAGAATTTCCAGGGAGATATATAATCCGTATAAGTCAAGTTATTTTTTCAATGAATCTTACACACAGAACCCAAAATGTTCACCATCTCTATAGTTGACTATCCGTTCGTATCAAGGATAAAAATTATCTTATATAGAAATGTTAAATTGTACGGAAGAGATTCGTTGACTTTAATTATAATTGTTTAAAGTTTAAAATTAATATTAATAAAATTTTAAAATCATCATTAGCGCTTATATGTGTATATATAATTATTAAAAGATTTCTTTGTCAGGATAGACTGAATAAATTATCATCGTTTTGAAAAATTTATTTATTATCAGTTGGTTGGTTGGTTGGAGACGTTTATATTGAATAAAAATTATAAAATTAATTCTTCCTATACAATTAAATTCTATAGAAATACGATTACAAGTCATAACCAGAGATAAGCTCTTTTTGATTTCTTCTGTCCAATTTTCCTAAAAAGTTTTTATAAAGTAATTTAAAGATAATTTCTGTGCTGATATATTTTTGTCATTAACATTTTTTTTTTTTTGCATTTTTCTCGTACTTCATTGTATCATGAAACCTTTTTCGCAAACAAAGTTTTATATGAATAATAATTTTGACAGGCTCGTCTCAGTTTATTTCAAAACAATATTTAACATTTTGATTAAATTTCTTGGCAATAATAGCTTTTAATACCTTTTTAATTTAAATTGTAAATAAAAAAAAAATGCAAAACAATTATTATAATTTTGTATTTAATTTCGGCAAAAATTAGAGTTTATGGTTGAAGAAATTGTTTAAAAGTTAAGTGGAAAAATAAAAATACAATTTTTCTCGACAAAATAAGCAAAAATTTAACAAGTTATAGTAGAGAGCATTTGACTGTATCTAGTGTGTTTCTTATAAAGAATATTCACTTCTTGTGCTCGTTAAACAAAACAAATAAAATGCGTTATTCTAGGGTTTATTCTACCAAAAAATATATTTATATAACTGCTTAAGACACACAATTTTTTTATAAAAATAAAATATTTTAAATGCACAAAGAAAAAAAAAAGAATAAAATAAATTAATTAAAACTAAAAAAAAATTTTAATTTATTTATATTATCGTTATTAATACCTTTTGAATGTATGTGGTTGGTGGTGGTTATCGGTGTTTGTTAAACGCTCTCAAGCGAAAAATAATAGCACCGTTGGTTTGAAATATACTTGATTTTCTGTAATAAAAACAAAATTAAATAAAATTAATTAAAAAGCACACTTAAAAATATTATATTACAGTAAAAGAAAAGTAAATTAATAATATTAATAATAATAACAAAGAAAATTTAAATAATCTTCCTGTAAAAACCATAAACTTAAAGTAAATAAAATTTAATTAACAAATACAAACAGATTAATAATAATAATAGTTATTGATTCAAATGAATTAGTAAAATATTTGCTAAAACAATAACAATTTGTTAAATATTTAGCAATAAATTATTGTAAAAACAAATTTCTTTATTTCCTTATTTAACAAAAAAAAAAATCAATTAATTAATTAAAGTTAATTTTATTTTTCTTTTGCTTTAAAAATTTATTCAAGCAATAAATTTCATAATCGCTTGTAATAATTTCGTCATAACATATTAAACATTTTTCTTTTCGTTTATTAAAATAATTACAGGGCGATTTCAAAGAAAAAAAAAAATTAATAATATTAAATTATTTTAAGAAAAAAACAAATTACTTCTTAGATAAGACTATTTGTCAAAAATATTTTCCAGACAATTTTATTTATTTACTTATTTACATTTGAATTTTGTTTATCAAAAATAAAAATTTTCATAAAATTATTAAGATAAGTGTGTTTATTAATTTTGAATAGATAAATAATAATTTAAGTAAAAAAAAAAAATTTAGATTAAAATGAATTTTTATATTTCTATATAATAAAACACAAAAAAAAGTTATAATTTCTAAATAATTTAATTACTCTTTTATTTTATTTTATTTATACGTTGTATTAAGTATCACATTGTATATTGTTTAATACATATATATATATATTAATATTAATGATTATAATTTTCCAATCAATCCAATAATAACAAATTATTTGTAATGACATGAATTTCAGTGTAATGTGTACTTTGCTTTTTTCAAACAAATTGCATACTACACTACGGTATTATAATAAATGTTATACAATTAAATAACTAAATCGAAATAAAAACGACATCGTTGTGTTACAAATGTTTAAATAATAATATTTATAAATATGATTAATTATTGCACTTATTTTTTAAAAACTAATTTATGAACAAACAACGTGTATGAAAAATTTTACTTTTTTAATTGTAATAAAAATACTTAATTAGCAACATGATTTTTTTTTTAGAAGTAAAATAATAAATTAAATGAAACAAAGAAAGAAAAACATTAAATTAATTTTTTAAAATGAAAAATAAATAAAATTTTATTTTTATGAAAATATATAATAATAATAATTTCTAACATTTATAATCTCAACTTTCACTTGGACACTTTACTCGTGGTTTTTTTTTTGTTGTTGTTGTTTTTATTATTTATTTTTCTTCGTTTTCGTTTTTTATTTATTTATGATTTATTTTTTTTTTTTTGTATTCAAAATACTTGGCTTTAGTTTAATAAATTATTTTTCTTCTGTATTGCAATATGTTGATCATCAGTTAATTAAAAGAAAAAGAGTACTTTTAGTATATAATTTATTTAAATGCACTTTAAATTTAAATGTATTATTTTGTTGAAAAAAAAATTTAAACAATGAGGTTATAACCTTGATCCTTAAGCAAAAGGACATAGTTTTTTTCTTTTTAATCGATTATAGTTTTATATAATTTTCATATTTTTCGTATAATATCGCTTAAATAACGCATAATAATAAAATAAAGATCACAGAAAGATTAAAATAATATCTGAAAGAAAATAATGATTTTTTTTTTATTCATTTTAATTACTTTATACAGTACATAGCGGAAATAAATTACAGCTAAAACTGTATTAAAAATTATTATCTATTTTTCATTTTAAAATTTCTATTTTTTTTTTGTATCTTTCGTTATTAAAATCTGTCATAATATAAAGTTAATTAATTAAATAATAAATTATTATAAATATTTATGTTGTATTTAAGTTATTTTTGTAAATAAAATTACGATGACTGATTTTTTTTTTATAATTGTGTGTATAGTGCTCAAGATTATGGCCGACTCATATAGAACACACCATTGTGTAAATGAGCAATACAATAACAATTATGTTTTATCAATTATTTATTATATTACCTGTTTTATTACATATCCATTTAATTATCCAATATTTAATATATATATTTTAAAAACTATTTTCACAAAAATTATTATTTTAATCTAATGTTTAGCCACAACACATTCACCAATTTAATAATGAGTGACCCACAAATTTTCGCCTTATTTTTTTCTCTTTTTCTGTCGAGCAACTAAATTTTCTCAGTCCGTCTTTTTTGCTCGTTATGAAAATAATCTACTGAACTAAAATATATTTTATTATTAGGAAACGTACTTTTTTCATGTACACTAAAGTGAAGTTTACAATAATATCGAATTTAATTTTTTATTAAATATTCTAGAATTTTATTTCTAGAATTACGACTAAAAACATATGAATATTTAATTTTTTAAATATTTATTAAATAAAGATGAATATCCATTTTTTTAAAGAGGGATTAGATTTATTATCTTATTCTGGATATCGTTTGAGCTGTGAACAATCAGCATTAGTTGAAAATTCACTTATACTCTTACAAAATGAGAATAAATTTGAAAATATATTCTTTTGGGGTAGAATTAACGGTATTGAGAATGATTATTATATAGCATTTGGTTACCTAAAGGATTGCCTTAGAGGCCGTCGATTTTTTTATAGTACAAATTGCTTCGACTGGATTTTAATGCCACAACATAATCCTGAACTATTTATAATTTGTTTGGCTTGCACGTCTAAATTTCATGGCGATCCTGCATTAATATTGGATGTCCTAATGGTATATTATTAAAAATAATTATGAACATAAATTTCATAAAAAAATTTTATTAAAAGGATCCACAATTCATCGTTGGTGCTGATGGAATTCAACGACCATTGTACCCCGAATTACGAAAAATAAAAGAAGAGGATCGCCTTTCATGTATGGTCAATATGATAACAGAAGAAAGTGCTCTTTTGCCTCGAGGAGCACTTTATAAAAGAGTAGATCGAAAAACCGTTTATAATCCTGCTTTTAGCGGTTTTAAAAGTCACGAAGCAAAAGATATAATAAATTATCAATTATATCGTATGCCTCGTAACAAATGGAACGCCAATTTAGTAAAGCGCCAAAGCTTTAATTACACAACGGATTTTTTTGATACGGTAGACAGTTTGGTGCCAGCGGAAAATAGTTTCTCAATTACGATCAACAGGGATAATCATATCGTTTTTGTTAAGTCTTTACACTGGCCAGGTATGTTTTTCTTTCATAAACTAATGTCTAAGAAGCATGGATTTGTATATTTTGGGGATGCAAAGAAAAACTATGATATTTTATTTATGCTGTAAAACATTTATTTCATGTTAATCAATACAAATCTTTTCAAAATGGTTCTTATACGATAATAAAATTAAAACAAAAAAAGAAAGGAGTTTCATATTATGTTTGTAGGATTTTCATTGAGAGAGATACTGGCCACTTAGTTGCAAATTTAACGACAAGAGTAAGGTTGGCCAAGATTTTCATTTTTTTCATTTTTCATCGTACGAAAGAATGTATTGATATCTTCTTCGGTGACTACCTGATTGTTCACAACAAATGTGTGCAGATATTCCTTTAGTTTATCTTTCATTTTATTGTATTCTGTAATAGCGTCTACTTGTTGCACTCTGTCCAATCTCGATAGTGCTTGCATTCCTCTTTCATAATCCGTTGCCTTGTTCTTTTTCTTTCCATTTTCTTCATAACTCTGAACTGTGTCATTTAAATCCAATAAGTATGCTACCGACAAATCTTTATACATTTTTAAACATACAGAACATTGACAGAGTTTATTACGCCAATCGGCTGGCCAAAATGTGGCACCTTTTTTATAAGTGTTTGTTAACGGTTTTTTACAAATATCAGATTTTTCATCGGGACAATCAGCAGACGTACCAGCATTATCTAATTTAATTTTTTTACTTGGTGGCTCCGTATTTTTGGCTTCGAGATTCTCTTCTACTTTTATATCGGTGACATCATCTGAATTTTCTTTTCGCTTATTTACATTAATAATATCTTGTAAACATTGATTAATTTCCTCGCTAATTGGATCATCATTGACCGAATTTTTTGTTTCGGTTTTAACTTCAGTAACTTCGATGTTTTCGGCACATGCTTCCTCTTTTACTGTTTCCACACAATAGCCCGTATAATATTTAAGAAAATCTTTATCTGCAATGCAGGTTCCGCATATCATTTCAACAAAATTGTGTGACATTGGAACGGTAGCATCTAAATGTCGACTATGATACCAATCTTCACAAATAATACATTGAATCATTTCGTCTTGTACTGTGTCCTCGGGATCGGGATACGGTCGATGACAAGTACAATATAAACCAGAAAAATTCTGATTGTACGCATTTTTATCATTTTCGTTAATTTTATATGGATCTAACTTGCATTGAACATTATTCATTCGTGATCCACCGCAGTCACATCGAAAATTTCTTTTTGTATATAATTCAACCAGTTCATGGCTCTCATGACAGTGATAACTGCACGCTAAACATATTCCAGCTGCCTTTGTTAAATCATTTTTAGATTCTGGACTACATGTTAGGCACGAAAACAATGCTTGTCGCTTAACATATCCCTGTAATATTTAATTATTTAGCATTTGATATTTATTTAAAATTATAATCGATAATTATAAAATGGCGTCGTCTATTAAATTTACTAAATTATTACTTATTATTGTATTATATACCTGAGAATAACTGCAAAATTTATCATCTGAACCATCAAATACTGCAGCAGATTCTTCTTCAAGTTCTTTTTCTAATTCTAAAACGTCCAACATTGTAACACTAGTATCGTCAACATCTTTGGCAGCCGACATATTTTCATCTTTTTTCACATTAATTTCTTCCATACTTTAAATTTTTCTTAAATAAATATTATAAACAAATGTAACCTCTAACTTGCACAATATTATTAAATTATAAATTAATAATAATTTACCTTTATGTTATAAAAACATGTGCAATGGTAAATTTCTTTTACAGAAATAATTTTAATTTTACCAATAGTGAAAATTCTGACACAATTCTATACAGAATCAAAAGTGACAACTCTGATACTAAAAACTTGTATTTATTTTTTTGTTGTTATTTCAATGTAACTGTATAGGTGAGTAGAATTTATTTTTGGCGGCATAAAATAACAATATTCTCTTTTTACTAGCGCCATCTGTATCTTCGAAACAGTATTTTAATATGATTATGCAACAAGTATTTTTTCGTATTCAAAAAAATCAGTTTATTTCAATAAATTTTCTATTTATAATGAAAATAAAAATTTAATTAATTAGGAAATAAATAAAAAAAAATAACGTTTTAATCAATATAATAAATCGGTACATATATTTTATAAAAGAAATTTATTTAAATGCTATTATTTTTTGTACATTCCAGAATGAATATACAAATATTTTTGTTTTAATTACACATTAATTTACATAATAAAAGTTTATAATTAATTATTACTTAAAATATAAAATAATAATAAAAATGAAAAGAATAAAAATTTATTTATTTATAACAAAAAATTATTTTAAAAAATTACATAACAACTATTTACAAAAATTAATTTTATATTAATAATAATAATAATCATAATCATAATTAAAAAACTATTATTTTGCTGTCTTAAAATTCTACATTTTGTCATTAAATTTTTCATTCTTTATAATATTAATTAAAAATTTTTTATTTTATATTTTTAACATTATATTTATTATATAAAACTTAAAATTAAAACAATTATTTATACAATAAACGTGAAAAACTATCAGACATATTTGCTTCATCTATTTGCATTAATAAACCAGATGTACGTAATAAATCTGATGATTTTATTGCTAAATCAATTTCAGTTGATAATGAAAATTCAGGATTTCCAATTGTTTCCACTTGATTTATATATTGTGGCGGTTGACTAGTTAAATCATTTGGTTGAAATGTTGATAATCTTCCATTATCAAGATCATTCATTATATTTGATGGTTCATATTGTTGCTGGTGTTGTGTAAATGGTGATCTTGATTGATTAACAACAGTACTTGGCATTGTTGAAAAACAATTATTATTATTATTATTATTATTTGTTTGTAAATTATAAAATAATGTTTCTGTTGGTGTTGACAAATTATTGGTATTACTATTATCACAATTATTAAATTGATTATTATTATTATTATTTTTGAAATTACTATTATTATTATCATTATTTTTAGTTTTATTTATATTATTATTATTATTATTACTATTATTATTAATTTTATTATTATTATTATTGTTATTATTATTATCGTCATAATTATCATAATTATTATTATTATTATTATTTAATAATAAAAAATTATGATTATTCATATTAGATTCTCTAAATGGTGACAATTGTTGTGGTTGATATGTGTCCACATTACCATTTAATAGATTTGGTAATGCCAATAATGTGTATGGCGAATGCATATCATTTGCCATAATAGTGCTTGGAGTCACTGGTGACATAGGTGAGGGTTGGGGTGAAGCGATAGCATTATTAATAATTGTACCACCAAACATTTGACCATTTTGCAATGGTGACGTATCTATATCTTCAGGTAGTACGACAGCAATTAAAAAAAAAATAATTGATTTCAACAAATTAAAACCGAAAAAAAAGAAAGAAATGAAAAAAAAAACAATCTTTTAATTTTTTTTTTGCATAATAAACAAAATAATTTTTTTTTTTTTATATATAATTTTTATTTAATTCAATAATAATAATAATGATTTAATGGATTATTACCTCTCGGCTCTGTTTTTATCGGATCGTTAAATTTTTTTTTCATTGGTCCTGTAAATAAAATGAAGAAGAAATGTGTTTTAATAAATAAATAAATAAATATTTATCAAGTAATAATAATTCAATCAAGCATTAATTTTATAATAAAACATAAATAATTATTTAAATGTTAATTAATTAATGAATTAAATGGTATTAAATTCTAATAAAATAAAATAAAATAAAATATTTAACAAAAAAAAAAAATATGACTCAACTAAGCATAATAAGCTGAGTTTATTGGGATGCTAATTAATTATAATTATTTGTTATTAATTAAGATTTTTTTTACATAAATAATAACTCATTTATAGAGTGTTTTGTGGTTATAAATTAAATTAAAAAAAAATAAAAACAACTCATGATTAGAATAAAAAAAAATAAATTAATTAAACAAAAAAAAAAAACGTAAACAAGCAAACGTGTAAAAATATATTAATTAAATTAAGAAAAATAAATCAAAAATTAATACAATAAACGTGACACACAACAGATAATAACACAACCTTGACTTACATTTAATTTTTTCTATGATTTTTACGTTTGTGATTTTTTCATTAATTAAAAAAAAAATATTTAACTAATTAATTAGTTTCATAGCTAATTAATTGCAAATGAATAAAAAAAGTAAAATTAAAATTAAAATGAACAGAAAATAAGTAAAACGGTTTTTTTTTATTTCTTAAAATATATTTTGGTTTTTCTTTCATTATTATTTTTTTTCAGTTTTTTAATTATTATAGATTTTTTGCTATAAATTTTAATTAAATTAAATTATTTTCTTTTTTGTTTTGTTTTAATAAATATAATTTTTTAATTATTTAACATTCAACATTTAATATAATTATAAAATTTTTCATTTTTAAGGTTTTTTTCAAGTGGGTGGTGTGTTTATTTTTCATTTAATTAAATTTAAAAAAAAAAATTTCTTTTAAATTATGCTTAAATAACTAAATTAATTAATTAATTTATTCTCATAAACAATAAGGAGAAAGTCAATCAAAAAATAAAAGGAGAAAAATAAAGAGTTAAAATTTAATTTCTTTTAACAATTAACTAGGTGAAAATTAAGGTTTTTTATTTTCTTTAACTTTCCGTTTGATTTATTTAATTAATTTTTTATTAATTTAAAGTAATAATAAGCGAAAAAAATAATTTTTGTAATCTCTCGTATATAGTTGCCTTAGTTAGTAATGATAATAAATAGACTGACTGTGTGGTAATATATATTTATTTTAACGACTTGTTAATTTTTATTATATATGCATTTAGGCTTTATATGGTAAGGACACTCGAATTTATATTTATTTTCTTTTAAATTTTAAAAAATTCTTAGTAAAAAAAAACATTATTTATTATGACAAAAGTTAATTGTTTTTTTTGCCAGTTTAATTTATTTAAAATAAATACAATAAAAAGGATAATAATGTTACAAAAAGAAAGTAAAGTGTTTCTTCATTAACACAAAAACCCTCTTAAAAGAACGGTTTAAAAACAAAATTACTACTTTAAAGAAAGCCAAAAAAAATGCATTAAAAATCTTCCAAGTCGTGTTAAAATGTAAATAAATAAATTACTTAAAAGTTAAATAAATTAGAAAAATTAGAAAAAAAAAAAAAAACAATAACAGAGACGAAGAAATTCCACATAAACACGTTTACGTATAATTAATTAAATTTTTCGTTTCGTTTAATTTTTTAATTTTATTTCTTAAAATTATTAAAGAAATTTTCTTTTCTTTTTTTTTTGGTTTTAATTGAATTATTTTACTAAATTTACTAATTATTATAATTATTTTTTTAAAAAATTAATGACAAAAATAATTTAATTTAAATTTATTAAAGATTATAAAATAATTTTTTTTTTGATTAATTTTTGATTTTTATTAACACTAGAACTACTGTCTGTTTTTACACCTTTTTCTGCTAAACCGCTCAAAATGACGGATTAGATGTTTAGTTGGCAAAACATTAAAATTTGATTAATCCATATTATAAAGTAGTTTTAAGGAAAATTAAGGTGTTGTGAATAATTGTTGCAATCCGTCAATATTTATGCTTGGTAGTTCTAGTGTTAATTACGCCGATTTTGGCAGTTTTTTTTGTTGTTTGGTTTTAAATTTCAAATTTTTATTCAATTCTTGTGTAAGAGTAAATCTAATCTTTGATTAAAAATTATTATTTTATACATTTGAAAGATGATTTTTCTTTGGTTATTTTTTTCTTCTATACAATGAATTTATTTTATTTTATTTATTTTTGCTTGATTTTGCTTGTTTTTCCTTGTTTTTCTTTGTTTAATAATTAACTAAATTCTACTTGTTTTCATCCATTCAAATATGTTTAAAAGGTTTTTTTCTTTTTATTTCATTTTTCTTCAACTATAACCATAAACTTTTATCTTACAAATGCATTTATATAAATTGTTTATTTATTTATTTTCTTTTTAATTACTGTATTTTACGGACTATAAGACGTGATTTTTTACTTTTAAAAAATTGACACAAATTTTGCGTGCGTCTTATGATCCGTAGGTAACTTTATATAGTTTTTAAAAAATATTTTTCTAAAAATTTATCTTATAAATATAAAGTGCGTCTTATCGTTCAGTGCGTCTTATAGTCCGTAAAATACGATATTTAAGATGAAAAATTAATGCAAAAAAATGTAAATAAAATTAACAAATACAAATGCGATTTTCAAATTGTTTTCTAAATTTTTTAAATTATTTTTTCATTGTTCTAGCTTAACAATTATATATATATATAAATTTATAAATATTTATATAAATAAGAAAATTGACCCAAAAGGAGTACAATAAGAACAATCATTACCAATTAGATTGTTTAGTAAATTTTTATTCTTGTTTTAATGAGGGAGAAATTTATGTTGTGTTTGTGTATGATTTAGCCTATGTTGTGTTTTTATTTTATTTTTATTATTTATTTGTTAATAAATTAAGACAATTGTCTTGTAAATTTGACTAAAGTGGATAAATTTTTATGCAACAAAAATATGTATTTTCTTATCAATGAAAATAAATCAGTTAAAAAATATTATTAAGAAATATTAGAAGAATTGTTTATACAGTTCGTTGTATTTATTTATTTTTTATTCTAATTATTATCAGGAAAATGAACATTAATTAAGAAGTTAAGAAAATTTTCTACAATTGCGGTACATAAATGAGCGCAAATTGTCTCGTTAAGTACAAGTTTGTGTTTAACATTATTACAATGAAATAAAAAACAATTAAATATTTTCTACCTTTGCCAAAATAAAAGTAAATAAATTAAATTAAATAAAAATGCTATTAAAGGTGCAAATTTGATTTTGCAAATTTTAAAAACAAAATTATGTACAGAATAATGATTTTATTGCGTTAAAATTAAAAATGTTTATATGAAATATGTTTAAACCAATAAAAATACTAAAATTATTAACGCAAAAATTTATTAAATGATTTTAAAACAAATTGTGAATAAAATTGAATTTATTTTTATTATTTTATTGCATAAATATGTATGTATATTGATTGATTTGCCCAGATAATAATGACTGAATGTGACTACCATCACCAATGATTATAATTAAATAATAATTATTTTAAATATATCAATAAACAACTTACTACTCTTATCTTGTTTTGAATGACAACTCGATGAATCTAATTCAAAGACATTAGACACATATTTTGGCCGTTTATTAATACTTGCACCTCTACTATAATCTATAATAAAAAAAAACATAAAACATAATTTATACGATCTTTTGTATTTTAATAATAATAATAATTATTATTTTAATAAAAATTGTAATTTCTTGTGTTTATATAATTATCTCCCCCATTTTTATCTCGTCATTATTATTATAAATTTTTATATTTAAATTTATTTTTGATATGAATTCATAATATTAAATCGTTTATCGTTAGTTATATTAATTAATTAATTATTTTTAATATATAATTATATTCCAAAACAAAAAATTCTTTTAAATTCCATAGAAATGAGTTTCGTTTTTAATTTCGCTTAGCAAAAATTATATAAATAAATTATTTGTTTGTTTTAAAGGTATAATAAAGTACACTTGTAAATGTAGTGTAAAATTAGTTAATTTAATTTTAATTTTAATAAATGTATATTAGTTATAAAAGGGTAATTTGTTTTTTTTAAATATATAAATAGAAAATACTTCTTAAAATACCAAAAATAATATAAAGAAACGTACATAATGTGACGATAATAAAATTAAAAAGAAATAATAAAAATAACAGAAAAATCTGAGCTTTTACAAGACAGACAACAAAAAAAACCTATTTTGCTCGATTTTTCTTCTTTTAATTTTCTCCAATAAAAAAAAAAAACTAATAAAAAACTATTATTTTCGCTTAAATGTATAAAAAGTTTTCTGTTTTCTTTTTTTTTTTTCTAATACCAGAAGAAAATCCTTGAAATATCTTAAGGCGTCATTGTATAATAATTTGATTTGATTTGATTTTTATAGGAAAAATTTATTTCCTTTATTTTTCTTTATTTGTTTTACACGATAAACATATAATTTTCTTTTTTTATCAAGCAAGTACGATTGATAAATTTTTCTTATTGCTAATTTTTTATAATCAAAAAATTATTAATTTATACAAATAAAATAAATACATATTGAATACTAAAAAAAACATATTTTGTTTTATCTTTCTTCAAATATTTAGTATATATAGTAGAACAGCAGGAAACGGAAATTCTTATCCAAGAAAAAAATGTAAAAAAAATGTTTTACAATTAATTTCATTTTCACATGCAGACTATGTGAGTTTAAAAAATTACAATTAAACTACTACAAACGTTGAACGTAATATTAGAGATTATTTGTTAGACGTTTGGCGACCTCAGCTGGTGTTAAAATTTCACCAGCTTCGACGGGAGCATAGTAACAGGATGTTTCATCAAATTCACTAGATGTTGCATGTGGTGCAACGGAGGTATACAAAGCATAATGTTCGGCTTCTGTTAAATCTACACTAGGATCTAAATGGACACCGAATTGTCCCTCGCAAAGATTTTTTAAACTTTGTGCATCGGCAATTGCAATTAATTCCATATTGCCCTCTTGCAATGGTAAATCTGCTAATTGGAGAGCACTAACTGTCCTTCTATCATTATGATTAAGTGTAGCCGTACTTGCTCTTTCGTATGCATCATTACCGGGCAATGATAAATGAGTTCCGCTACCACTACGCATTGGAAGTGATGATGTGCTATCACCTTTGAGAGGAATATGTATAATATCCGGTGTGATATTTGGACGTTTACCAGATACACTACTCACACTTCTACCGACAGGTTTGCCCGTTTTTTTCGATGTTTTATTGTTTGTGGTTGGCGGTGGTTTCAAAGATCTAACGCTTGACACAGAGTCACGCTTTGGATCACCGGAAGTAAAATTAACAACACTCGGTTCACGAGAAGGATTTGGTGTGTTTTTTGCACTATTATTAGTACTCGAATTTAAATCAGATTTACTCTTCTTGCGGGAAAAAAGTTTTGAGAAAAAACCGGGTTTTTTTTGTCTGGGCAAGGTATTTGAATTAATTGTTTGATTTGGCGGTGTTGGAGGTAATTTTTTATTCGGTGGCAGTTGATCTGGTGTCTTCATAATAATTATTTGTGATGGTGGACGTGGTGTAAGACTTTTTGTTGAACCACGATTACTATTAGTTAATGCCTGTTCTTCTTTTGGTAATAAAATTTCAGATTTGGCGGGTTCTAAAGCTTTTGGCTTTTGAAGAATAACGGCAGGCTGTTGCACATTTTGTTTACGATTAACCTCTTTTACTGGCTTATTTTCTATGTTTTCAATACCAGAATTTATTGGCGTTTTTTTTACTCGTTTTGGTGGCAACGGGGGTAATTTTTCATCTTCCTTACTTTCTCGTTTTAATGGTCCAATATCAATGACCGGCGCTAGTGGATTAATAATCATCAAAGGCTCAACAACATCATACGCTTGATTATTCATTTGATTAATATTATTATTGATAGTCTTTGGTTCAAGTGGTGCTAATAGTGTCGGTGGTACCGGATTTACAACTTCACGCATTAATATAGGATTCTTAAATGCTTTTTGCAAACTAGTGTATGTTGCTGCATCGTCAAAAATATCATCAACATCCATATGCTCTTCTGGTGTTTTTGGCAAGATGCTATCTAAATGATTTAATTCATTTTGCACCATCATATTATCGCGACGTAACTGATGATCAGTATAAATTTCATCCAACTCTGCTACTTGCTCTAATAATTCATTCAATGTTTTATCATCGTCAGTAGTGGTTTGTTCAAGACTTTTATCATTATTATCTAAACTTTGTATTATTTCATTGTTTATATGATTATTATTAATTTCGTTTTCATGGATAAATTCGCTTGTCTTAATCCATTCAGTCGTTTTATCGTTTGTAATTGGTATATTTACTGTTTCATTTTCAATGATTTTTGTTTCTTCTTGAGTTGGCTCAGAACTGACATTCATTTGTGAAAATATATCAATTTCTAATTTCTCTTCCTTCAATGGTTCTGTATTATCGGCTATACCATCGGTTAACAATGGTTTTTCCTCAGTTGGTGTATCTAAAACAATAATCTCATCGCACATTTTCGCAACCTTACCACCCACCCCCATTTCCTCTTCGTCAATATTTTCTTTATTTCCGTTCAAATTATTCTCTGAATCGTTCAAATCACGATCATCGGATAAAATACGCTGAAATAAATCAAATTCGCCTTTCTTGTTTAGGCCTCGTTTCAGAGACCAAAGAGAACGCCTACCTGTATACACTGGTGTAAAATCAAACGGTAGTGGCTCACTAACAGCTCCGTCAGATGGTCGTTTTAGTTGAATATGTGCCTAAATGTTTAAACAATACAATTAGATGTAAGAACGATTCATTTTAATATTTTAATTTTTTTAACAAAAACAACATACATTAACAACATGATCGACGTCTGGTCTGTAATATTTTGGAGTTTTCAATGAAATAGCCACCTGTTTGTGTACATTTGAATGTTGAAAATCACCATAACCTTCCCATACAAGTTCATCTTTGCCTGGACTCATTTCGAAAAATCTTACTTGAATGTCCTCTTTGGTTACTTTCTCAACTAATAAAATAATGTCGACAGAACCAAGAACACTTGCTGAACAGTGACTCAATTTACAAATGGTTAAATCTGACATTGCTTTTTTGTCATAAATTGGATCAGATACAACGGGCTTTAAAGGTACATTAAAACGTCCCGGTTGAACACCTTCTAAAAATACTTGAAAACATAGTCTGACAGCATTCAAATCAATACTAGATGTTTGAGATCGGTGAGCAAAACCAGCTGTAAAATAGAAAAGAAATTTTTTAATGAAATTCGGTTTATTATGAGGTTTGCTTCGTAATTTCTTACTTCTGAATGGATCTACTCGTATTGCTTCTCTCACTCGTAATGCCTCTTCAATGTCCTTCTTTTTCACACACTGTATACCCAAATTACTAAATGTTACCGACATTGTCTCATTGTTTATTTCAAGTGTGCATACACCACTTTTGCAACCTTCTTTACCAACTAAATTATGTGGATGAGGCCTAACAATACATATATGTTTTAACATTTTTGATTTTTAAATTATTTAATTAAGAAATACCTATATGGCTGATCCTTTGTTACACACGAAACAACAACGACAGCTCTACCCTTGTACCCCACTACTTGAATTGTGGGATACGTTTTAACTTCTACAGAACTATTACATCCCGGAATTGAACCGGCTGATCGTCCTTCACATTCATAACGAAAACGTAGTGCTTTTGATGCTGGCTGCTCAGTTATATGAACAGCGGCAGTAATTTGATTTTTTATTGGTTGTGATGTTGTTGTTTGCGGTTGATTATAATTTAATATTGGCTGAGCTTGAATTTGGTCAACTAGTTGATAATCACCAGCACCAGCTCCAGCACATGCATTATTAAAGTTCATATTGTTTGCTGTGTCCGGATCTGTTGTTGCTATGACCTCAACTATAATATTAAAATTATTATTAATATTATTAAATTTTTTTCGTTATATTTATTTGTATTTGTAACAAAATTTATTAAATTTAACTAATTAATACAAAAAAAAATTAAAAACCAATTCACAGTTTTTACTATTATTTTTATTATTCTTTTGTTGCTCGTTTAAATAATTATATATTTATTTTTTGGTTTTTATTTTTAACCTGTTCAATATACTTTTAATTTAATTTTAATTATTTTTTTTAAACAATAAAACGTATCACCTAACCTCTACACCACACTTATTAAAATACTTAATATTCTTCTATTCATTATATTATTACACGAATATGTTGTTGTATATACAATAAAATTAAGAAAAAAGAATCAAAAGTCTTGAAAAAATAAAATATATATAGTTTTTACTTTTTATTTTTCAATTTTAAAATTTTCAATTTTAAGTCTCCTCCTGGTTTTTATAAAATTGAAAAATTTTCTATTTATAAATAAATTTTTGCGTAACACAAATTCAGAAAAGTAAAGTGAAAAATTATAAAAGAAGATTTTCGTTTATTGTCTTGAAGAAAATAAAATATATTTATGCTTATTTGCTGCTGTTCCATGTTGCCGTTTTTTGCTTGTTAACATTCGCATATTAGAATTGTGAATAAAAATAATTCTTAAAAGAGAGCAAAAAAATAAGACAGAAAACATTGAAAAAAGTAAATCAAAAATACATTTATGTATATATAGTAACGACACGATTTACATGGCGCGGTTTGTATTTATTATTTCACTTTTTAACATGTAAAATAATAATGTTTTTCAATTATTCGTTAAATCAAAAAATATTCTGTAATTTTATTTTATTATTTAGATTTCATTTAGTGTAATTATAATGTTCGTTTATTAATAAAAACGAAACACAGAAAAAATAAATTCGTATTTTCTGTTAGAATGAAGATGATTTTCTTGTCTTGTATATTCGGTATTTTGCTTCTCTTTTTTTTGTATTTTATTTATTTATTTAAAATAATAATAAAAATTGAAAAATTGAAAATTTGATTTTATTTTTTTTTATATATATTTTTGTTTATATTGAAAAATAGTTGAAAAACTAAAATTAGCAAAAATGAGTTTTCTTTAAAAAACATGCCAACTAAATGTTTATTAAATGTAAAACATTTATAGGTTTTATTTATTTTATTACGTTACAATTGTAATGTTTTTCTTTTTGATTGCAAAAATTGTTTTCTTTGCACAAGAATATAAAAAGAAATTTATTATGCTACTTGTGGTAATTGTGGTACGTTAAAACGTCATTGTTTATTTTTGGGTAATTTTTGTTTTATATTTGTGGTAATCATTGAATTAAACGTGATTAATCTAATCAAGCAACAAAAAGAAAAGAAATTAAAATAAAAATGCTATTATTGACGTCATTCGCAAGTGTTTCTAATTTTATGTAGACTTAACATTGCATTTGATTAATATTTTTACGCAGATTACGATAATATAGTCGTATTTTGTCATTATTATTTTAAAATACTTTTTAATAATAGTTTTTTTTACAAATAAATGTAACTAGAGTAAAAACTTCATTTCTATTTTCTTTTGGCCGTCATTGTGGCGTCATTCTTTAACTCTAACAATTTTATGCATATGATGTTAAATAATATTAATAATTTTTTCTTAAACAGTTAATAAGGAAAACTATAAGAAAATAATGAGAAAATAAGAAGAACAGTTTGCCAAAGTTAAAGAAACTACAAAACAATGACGACAACGTCAAATACACACGTTTTTATTATTATTATTATTTTTGGCTCGCACTTTACTTTGATTTTCTTGTATGGAGTCTTATAGTTTTTATTATTTTTTGAAACTAACATTAATAATTTTTCTTTCTCTTCTATTTTCTTTAAACAAAAAAAAAATGAAAATAAATAAACACAACATAATATTTCTGCTCTAATCTATTTTTATTTATTTTGTCACCGTCCGGATATGTGGCTTATTTTGAAATTATTAACAAAACAACACTAAACATTTGTGTAAATATATCTGCAGTTACATACAAATGATGCGAAGAAAATTTACTATTTTACCAGATTTATAGGGTTTATCAAAAAATATTAAATATTAAACAACCACACGTTTTATGTTTTATAAAAAATAATAATAATAACTTGTTGACACATCAAAAATTGATCAAAAATACTAAGAAATCATTCTTTAAAATTTATTTATTTATTTTATAATAATCATAAATATTTAACAGACATTTTGCGCGTTTTATAGGTGATTACGAATTTTATGCATAAACTGGAAAATTTTATTATTAAAAAAAAAATAAAGACAAAGCGAAAAATATAGTAATAAAAAAAAAAAAACATCTGTGTTTTGTGCGGTAAATTGAAACTTTAAAGCACTTTTAATAGATTTTAATTATTGAACTTTTAAAGTTAAAAAAATTTTATTTATAGCAAAAATCAATAAAAAATTAAAACTTTAAATCATCTTCGAAATGACAATTTATTTAAAATTGTTAATAAATAACATAGAATAGAAATTTACGTGCGAGTTTTTACGTGCGAATTCTTAATTCGTTTTTATTTTTATAACAACAGCTTTCTATTACAAACAATTAAGTTCTTTTACTTAATTAACCGTTAATTATGCAGTTTATTTACATTATTATATAATAATCAACTAAAAAATCACATATTATTTCGTATATTTGTGCACAAAGTACTAATATTCAAATCGATTTATTTCTTATCTTGACAGAAAAAAAAAATATTCATAAATTAAATTAAATTCGTTAAATAACACTAATTTTTTTCGTATTTTTCTTTTCATATTTTAATTCACACTTTAAGAAAATAATATTTCTATTTTCAATGTTTTATTATTTTTTTTTTAACTATTAAACATTTTTTAAATAAGATTTTTATAAAATTGTCATCGAGTGTCGTGTCGCTATCTCACTATTAGATAATAATTTCTATAAAATTAAATTAAACAATAATCACTTACTAATAATAATAATAATAAAACCGTAATTTATATATATATTTCCGCAAAAAATAAAGAAAATTCAACAAAAAAACAAAAAAAATTATCCAGAAAATAAAATAAAATAAAACAACACTTGAGAGCTTAAGAATATTTTTTAAACTAAAATTAATTTTAAGAAAAGAAAAAAAATAATAAATTGATTCTCTTTAGTTAACAAGTTTTTCCTTTATTATTTTATTTTATTATTATTATTTATTTATTTATTTTATTTTGATTAAATAACACCGAAAAAAAATAAAAAATTAGGCAAAAAAAAAAAAAAAAAATCAAATAAATAAAATAAATTAACAACTGTTCGCACAGATGTGCTTTATGCATACTAATTATGTATTAAGAAAAGATAAAATTTTTAACTAATTTTTCTGTCTACTATACAACTTGAATATAGAAATAAAATAACACTATATATGTCGTTAATAATAATAATAAAACTAATAAATTGTTAATGTGTATAGTTTATAAGAAAGCCTAAAGTTGTTGATAAGAAATTAATCAATGGGATATCCCAGTTAAAATAACAAAACAAATAAGGAAAATAAAAATAAAAACGCAAAGTCTTGTTTCTAATATATAAAGAAAAAAACGACTATCACATGTGTTAAATTATTTTATTTTATTTAAAAATAAACACAAACATGCAAAAAAAAAGAATAATAATTATTTAATTAAAATAAAAAAATAATATTAGCCATATATATATATTTATATATAATTATATAAAAAATGTGTTTTTCCAAAATATTAACTACTTAATACTTGATATGAGATATCTGTAAATGAAAAAAAAGAATCAAATCAAGTAAAATACGTCACAGAAAAATTTATTTAAATAATTTTCATGACGTGATCGAAAAGTTGGAAGTTTTTTTTTTTTTTTTTCATGAATTTATATATAAATATAATAATAATTTTTTGCTTCTGGTACGACTTTTGTACATAAATTATCATTATTTACTCTATTTTTTTTTTGGATTATTTATTAATTATTTATCTAATATTAGGCGCGTTTTTATAAAAATATTTTTCGCATTTTTTTCGTTTTGAAGAAGAAATTGCTTTATGAATTATTTTAATTTTTTCTTAAATAAACTTTTTAATACAAATAATATACATAAGATGTCTCTAATTGAAATGAAAAATCATATAGAAGAAGAAAAACAAAATCAATATTTATTGATAATTAATTATTATTTTTGATTTTATTGATTTGATTTAATTTGATTGTATTTTAAAATTCAAAATTATTATAATTTTATTTTTATTATGTTTATGAGAAATTTATAAATATTATAGTAAAAGATGGAAAAACCAGTAAACACGTTTTTCTGTTAACAGAAAAATAATTATTCAACAAAAAAGTTGGAAATTACACTTGTTGGTTTGTAAAGAAGAAATAAATATATATAACGATAACGAGATATATGTATGTTATTATGTAGATACAAAATTTAACAGGCTAGTGTTTGTTTTATACAAAATTGCAACTTTTAATTAATTAAAAGCATAGTTTTTAATGGTTTAAGCTCATAGAAACATTAGAATTTCAATTATATAAAGGTATTACAATGAAATTGTGGTTTTATGAGATGATTATATACGGATAAAGTTAGCATTCTACTAAGCGAACATTCGACATGAATCTGCAAAATTGAAAGCGTGCAGATGGAATAGGCCGTCGAACAACGCTTAATGTTCGACACAGTAAACAGTGTGTCGTCATGTTCGACAAAAATTTTGTGATAGTGGAATAGTCATTCATCAAACGCAATCGAACAGTCGATTCGACACGAATTTTGCTTGATATTTAACATAACGAACAAATCGAGTTCGCTAAACAGTGTAGGCCCGCAATATTTGTCATCAATAGTGATATTAATATTTTGCGTGAATTTTAACTGATTTCATTATTTATGTGTAGAATTGTCAAACATGGTCGTGTTGAATGCTCGCCTAGTGAAATGTTAACTTAATACTCGCGAAATCAAGTTTTTCGTTTTAAATTTACTATTTAAACTAGAAACAGTTGGTGTTTTAGTGACAATTGAATAGACATATCCATTTAAAAACAATTAAAGAAAAATAATTTTAATAAATTAATTAAATATTTTATGCTATTCCCTTTAAATCTACTGATTTTGGTAATTTTTAGTTACGTTTTTATTGATTATTTCTTTGTTTTTAATTTGGTCAGGTATAATATGAAGTTTTATAACCGTTTAATGTACATTTTTAATAATTTTATTATGTTTTTTTCATAATTATTATTTGTGTGGTAAATACTAATTGGTTTCATATACCATTTGCGAAAACATTATATTAAATTTCTGATTAAAATGACAACGAATAATGTGTTTCTGCAAAAAATATTCATATAGAAAAAAATGGATCAATAATCATTATTTACTTTTATTGAAATTTATTAAGAAATATGACATTAATGCATTTTCCCTTGATAAATACCGTATATACCGTATAGCGTATATATAAACTACATAAAAAATTTAAAAATTTTACTTACTGACATCACTCAAGCACATCGGACCACCATCTTCTAATATATCAATTCCATTAAACGGAATATCTAAAAAGAAAGAAAAATTTTTATTAACAAAAAAAGCACTTGCTACTGACTCATAAATAAAAATTCTTTACTTTGTTAACACTTTTTTTTTAATTGTCAACAAAATAAATAAATTTTTCAAGTAAAATAAGCTAAATAAACAAAACTTATTAATTATTTGTTTTCGTGAAATATAAATTTTGGCGCCAATTTAATAAATTTATGATTAAAACAATTTTTGATTAACACATTAGCTAGACACATGTTTAAAGAAAATTTCATTTAAACGAGAGAAAATAAACAAAACTTAACTCAACTAAATAATAATTGGCGTTTGTTCAATTATGAAAATATGTTTGGTATTTGTGACACGATTTATTATTTAAGCTATTATACAAGTGAAAAGAGTTACATTGCAAAAGAAAATTATAAGGTAAAAAATAGAAAAACAAACATTTAAATCAATATAAATAATAGAATGGAATGCTTAATAGAATGTTTAAACAAACTTTTGTGTATATTATATGTAGGGTGGAATTTACCACCTTTGTACTATGCTTTTAATTCTATAGTCATTTATACACTCATTAAATAACATTCCATTTACACACAATAAATAATTTATGATAATTTTTTTATTTTCTATTCCCTGATTTTTAATGTTTTTCATTTTTATAATTCATTTATATTTACATAAAAAAAAACGCAACAACCAATGTACAAAAAAACGTTATGAATTATAAACAAGCAATCAACAAAAAAAAAATTACAACGGTTTTAAAAACATTATGCTTGCTTAAACATAATCAAACAAAAATATTTAAAGAAAAAGCAAAGTAAATAGCATTGGGGTAAGAAGAAAAAAAAAAATGAAAATTTATTTTAAATTCAAGAAAATTTTTCTTATATGATTTTTTCAACAATAAAATACGGTGTAGGTGTAGAAAAATAATAATAATAATGGTTGTATGTACATAATATGAAAAATAATAAAGCAAAAAAAAATGTTTTTATGAGAAAAATGTAACCGGCCTACACCAAAATTGAACTAGAAAACCACACAGAAATTGAGTACCAACCGGCACGATATTTTAATGAAGAAAACAATTTCATAAATATTTTATTTTTTCTGTTTTTTCTGTTTTTTGATGGCCGATTAATAAGTGTGCATTCTTGGAATTCCTATTTTCCTTTATGTATTCTTTTCTATAAAAATGAAATTTTCTTTTTTATTAAACAATATAACGTTGAACATAAATGTGTTAGTATTGTTGTTAATTTTCTTTTATAAATTTGTATCGCCAAATATCTATAAGTTGTGTTAAATTACGTTAAAAGTGGATTCATCCAAAAAAAAAAATCATAAAATTTGCCGAAAGACAATAAAAAAACAGTAAAAAAGAAAAACAATTTTAAGGCCAAATAAATTGTTTTTCATTTTTTTATTTTATTTTATTAATGAATTAAAATGTTTAAGAAATTTAATAAACAAAAAGAAAACATACATGTATATGAGAAAGTCTTATTTCTTGAAACACTTTGCTCACCTTTGCAACGCAAAAAAACAGTAAATAAATACTTTGAAGTCGTTATTGTAAAAAAAAAAAATAAATATACTAACAAGAAGTAGCAAAAGGAAAATGGTTTAGTCCAGATTTTAATCGAGGAAAATCAAATCATTTCAACAATAATACTCAAGTTCTACACATACAATAAGTTTTATTAAATAAAATGAAAAATAATTTTCATTTTTTTCTTTATAAATTGCTTATTGTGACATTTTATTACTTTATTTTAATTTAATTTATTTGAATTAACTATACACACAGTCGTATGGCTCAATTAAATATATTTATAATTTTCTTGTTTAATAAAAATCATGAAGAAATTAAAAAAAATATTATTATTTAAAAATTATTCATTCGCTTTTTTCTACTTATTTTACATGTAATTTTCTTCTGTTTTGCTTACTTTTTTATTTGTTTACATGAAAAGTTGATGGTAAAACAAAAATATTACTACGAGGAAAAGTTCATTGTCCGTTTAAAGCTTTTTTTTTTGGTGCGTGCTTTTTTTCACCACAATACTAATTTAACCTTGATTGTGTTTCAGGATGTACTGAACTGTGGCAGTAAAGACGAAACTTATTTATTTTATTTATCTTTTTCTTAGTCATTTTTATCGATTTATATAACTTTTTGGAATTATGTTGGTTGGTTTTTTGCTTTCTGTTTGTTTCTTCTTCTTCTTTGGCGGTTGTAACTATGATATTTGTACAAGAGAAATACAAATATTACGTAATGTTATGTGACGTCGTTATGATTTTATTTGAAATATTGTTATTTTACTCTATTGTAAAAAAATAAAACTTTCTCTGTAGTTAGATAGTCGCCACGTTTTTTCTTTCTTATTTATTTTTTAATAAATAATAAATAAAGTGTTGCATTGAGAAGAGTTTACCTTTTATATTTTTAATTTAAATTTTCATATTATTATTTTTAATATTATAAAATGGTATAGGATGCAGTCTTAATAATAATAATTAACAAAGAAATTTAAGTGAAAAAACCATTAACTGCACAACAAGCGGTCTTTAAGTTATTAATTAATTAATTCTTTGTCACTATTTTCATCAAATAAATAATAATAATAAATAGTTTCTTTTATGTTGGTGCAATTATAAGACGATTTAAAAATCTAAATTTGGCATTAATAGTACAAAAAAAAACAGAACGGATATTAAAGGCTTTTAAAGTTTGTCAAAGTGAAACAGTGGGGACGCCTAAGATTGATCAATGTTTAAATGAATTTATTTTGATAAAATAAAAGAAAACATTTAATAATAAATATAATTATTATTTATTTATTTATTTAATAGAGACGACTATGTTTTCATTTTTTTTTTCCCTTTACTTTTAAATCACAATATTTATTTATAATCATATTCAATAATATTCACAATCAATTTATATTCAATGTCAGTTAATAGTTGTTACGCTGCTTGTTTATGGACTGCTGTTTAGTATTTATTTATGTTTATAACAAGAAAACGTTTAGTTTTTCTTAAAAATTTATTATTATTATTATTTTTTTCCGCTTTAACTAAACTATTTTCAAGGAAAAATTACTTAAAAAATAAATAAAAAGTAATCTCATATGAGATTGCTTTTAACAGTAAAATAGTGTAAATATTGATTATTATTTGCTTTATATGGTTGTATGATTTTGTTGTAATAATTATAAAAATTATAATAATAATTTTTCCACGTTTTCCTGTTAAAACACACATTTACAAAGTTTATTTAAAATAATAAATAACATTAACAGGTAAATTATTCCTTTTAAAAAGACAATATTATTTCTCACTTTTGATATAAATTGTAGATGACAGTTATATAATTATAGAAGAATAATTAATTAAAAATAAATTATAACAAAACTAGTAATCACAAAAATGCAACTAAATTGGATACATAGTAGCGCATGGATTTAATTCAAGGATGGAGTTATAATCATCACTGAAATATAACATCAGTTTAGAGAAAATAATGATTTTACTTAATTTTTTGTCAGATAATTATTAATTTTATTTTTTTTATTATTATTATTATTAATATAACTTCCCAATGACCGTCAACAATTTATTAAAATTAATTTACATGTATTTCTATGAGCTGAAAAAAAAATTACTACGTTTTATAAATTAAATTGTTAAGTAGAATTGACAGGCGCAATACTTCTCTGTAATCATTATACTGAAATTACACGAACCATTTAACATAATATAGTAATAAATAAGTTTAAGAACGATTTGTAACCAGTTGACGGTATTTTTCTCACTCTTTTCATTTAACTAATATTTGTTTAATTGAATTAATTAATTATTAAATTAAATATTATAACTGTATAAAGTAGGAATTCCCTACAATGACAAATCATTTTTTTTTTTGCATCAAAACATATTGTTTTTTGATTTTAATTAATTTTTTAGACACTTTTAGTTTTCTTTAACAAAAAAAAAAATAATAATAAATATTTATTTTTATCAGTAAGATGATGATTTATTTATTATTTTTTCTTAAAATTTTTGCAAATAACCCAAAACAACATAATAAAAAATTTTTAGTGAATAAAAATAAGAATAAAAACTAGCCTTTTTGGCATTGATTTGGATTTTCCATTTTCGATTTGATGTTTAGTTTTTATTTTTATTTTTTCTTATAATAATAACAATAAAAGAAGTTCTCACAAGGAATATAGATTTGCTTGCATATTTTTGTATCGAAATGTGAATTAAAAATGAAATTCTAGTATGAAAAATAATCAATAAATTTTTGCATCATGTAACTGATGCTTTATATAATAATAATTGTGAGAAAAGATATTTAGATTATATACAAAAAAAAAAGAAGCAAATAACTAAACTGTAATCAAATAATTAACAAAAGTGATTAAAATGCTATAAAATAATAAAAGCTTTGCTACATAATTGTGTTTATTGTTGATTTATTGACATTTCTTAAACTAAAAGAATGAAGAAAACAACAAAGAATAAAAACTCACTTAAATTAAATTTAAATAAATTTATAAAAAGGTTAACTTAGTAATAAAAATACAAATTGATTTAAATCAAAAAATAAAATAATTTAATTAAAATCACCATAATTGATTAGAAAATTCTTTTAACAAAAATTTTGTTAAAAAATTTGCAACTAATATGGTAAAAAATGGATGGAACATTTTTTTGCGCTGGAATTTTTTCCTTTTTTTTTTCTTTTGTACAAACAATGTAATGCAGAAAAAACCTTAGGAAAACATAAACGAAAAAAAATGAAATACGGATAATAAAGAAAATAAACATGGACTTGGCCATGACCAGACCGCAAGGCACAAATATAAACTAAACAAAAGAAAAATCAATAAAAGCATAATGGAAAACAGCGAAAATATAATTAGTAGATAAATTAGTTTCTTATTTGTTATTATTTAAATGGTTAAATTTATGCTTGCTCGGATTATCACACAATAGAATGAAAAAAACGATGAAATAGATTTTTTTTTTGAGGTAGAAATTTTATTCACTTGTTCTGCGTGTGTAGCATATTTCAGAGAATCTTAATAAAGATATTCTAGCTAGGCTTTTACTAAGAGATTTATTAAAGTGGTTTTTGTATACTATAGAGACGAATAAAGTCAATATTTAATGCTTTTCATTTGAAATAATTCTTGTTAAAAATGTTTTCTATTTTTTTGACTGAATTTTAGCAAGTAGGTGGATTTAATTTGCTTGATTTAATCGGCGCTTCTCAAGCGATTGTGCGTTGGTTTTTATTTATCAGTATTAACGATAAACATGGACAAACACAAACCTTTTGTTATATATTTATTGTAGAAAATTTTCTTAATTCAAAATTTCTTATTCTATACTCGGAGAGAGTAACATAATATTTGTAAGAATTTTTCTGTAAATTTAATACTGTTTTTGATTTAGTAATAAAATTTCCACTTTTAATACAACACTCTTAACTATTTAATGAAAAATTTAAATACTTGAGAAACACTTGTTCAAACATCTGCTTAAACAAAACAAAAAACGTATATTAACATTTACAATGAGCAGAAATATGATTAAACTAATTTTCTATTTAATGAAAAGAATTTAATTTCTCATAGAAAGTAACCTTTTTACGTAGAATTTTCTCTTTTTTTACTTTTACTGTTAAATAATTAATCAATATAATAATTAGTTATTTATATTAATGGAAATATGTTTTTCTTATTTTTTTTTTGGGAAAATTTGTGCGATTTTCAATATTGTTTGTTTTTCTTAGTGCAAAGAAAATTACAAGTTTTATGATTTCATTGAGAAAAACTTTTGGATTATTGTCAAGAATTTATTTAATCTATTTTTTTATTTTTTAAACGTGAAATTATACAATAATAACCAAAAAATTATTACTGAATTTATTTTATTGTATTTTTGTTTGCCTTTTGATAATATTAATCATTCAGAATTTATGTATTTATTATTTTTTATTTTGCAAAAATAACAGAAACATTTCTTAGAATTGGCTGAATGTGGTTTAGTCATCATGATTTTTCAATTAATTTTTCTTTTCATTCTTCTCTTTTATTTAAGTTTGTGTAGAGTAATTTTTTATTAAAAAAATGTTATTGTTTTATTGATTTGTTTTTTTGGGGGTGGATAATATTGGTTTGTTATCGGTAATCGAAATAATTAAATTTTATTTAGCACAGAAGAATATATATTTAGCAATGTTTTTGTTGCTTAAGAAATTAGTAAACACACCTTAAAACTATGATTGTATTATTTTGTGTTAAATAATTATTGAATCGTCATTTATAGTTTATAAATGTATACAAATTAAATAATTCAATTAAACACAAGCACCCACGCATTAAATAATAACGTTTTATTGTAGATTTTTTTTTTTATTTTCTATTTAACAAGAATTTAATTTTCCGTTGAATTTAATTTTCTTTCACAATAACTAGTCTTAGTCTTAGTTTATTTATGTCAACTTTATACATATTAGTGATGAAATAAACGTTCATGTATAATCACAATGTTACTGCGTGATAATTTTTCGTTTTTAATTTCACTGTTTTGGCAAATTAATATATTTTTATTTAAATTTATTTTTAATAAAATTTTTGCTGATTTTTTTTTTTTTTAAATTTTAATCAAAAGAAATGCTATGAAAGAGAGAAGAAAAAATATTATAGGAATGTAATTAATCATTTTTTGCGAATTAATTTGATTAATTATTGTTTAATGATAAGAATAATAACTATGTAATAAATATGGACAGGCAGTCTCTTTTAAAAATCTATTTTCAAACGTGAATAAATATATAAAATTCGCATTTGATAATTATTAAAAGAATAAGAAAATATGAATAAAAAAAAATCTAAGAAATTTTCATAAGATATGTGGGTTTTATCGTTGTTATTACTGAGCTAAAAAAAATAAAATAAAATTAATTATTGATTTAATTATAATGCTACTGTGTATGTCAGTAATTTCCAAATGATTATTTTCCTTTCAAATATACTTTTTCTTTATTTATTTATTAAAAAACTTTTCTATTTTAATTATTGATTTAATTTTCTTATCTAAAACCTTTAGTTTCAGTTTAAAAAATAAAAATTTAAAAAAATGTGTTAAACCCATTTAATAGAAGAAAAAATAAAAAAAAAACATTAAAATAAATTTATTTATAAAATATTGCACGAATATTTTACCAAAAATAGAATAAAACTTAAAAGTTAAATTTAATAAAGATAATAATAAAACAAAAAATGATAATTTTTCAACATAAAGTAGCAAATTTATTACTCTAAAAGACCTTTTACTTTAATCTAAAAACAACGAAAATAATAATGAAAGAAGAAAATAGAAAAGAAAAACACTTTAATTTAAATAATTTTTATTTATAAATTTATAAATATAAAAAAGAAAGAAAGAAGATTTATAAGCAAAAAAACAATAAGATTTTTCTCATTATTTTGATAACATTTTGATAACACTTGGGTATTTTTGTGAATTAAATTTTATTAGTTTTCTTTTTGATTTTTCTTCGTTGAAAAACTAAAAATACCAAATAATTAAAACAATGATATTTTTGATAGAATTTACTCTATATACATATGTATATCTTTAACAAAAATAAAAATAAACTAAGAAAACAAACAACAACATAGAGGAGTTAAAGAAAAATTTAAAGCCGGAGAAAAAAAAAACCAAACTAGCACATTGACTTTGTGTTTATAAATTTTCAGCGTTTGTTAAAAATGAAAATAATAAAGGAAAACAAGCACTCGAATGAAAAATCAGCTGAAAATATTTATAAATTTTTTATTTTCCTCTGTTGTTTGTTGAAGATTTTTGTATTTAAATAAATAAAATTGCTAGAGAATTTTATTTTTTCTTAAGCCTGTAAAGAGCACAGTGTTTCTCAATCGATATTTTTCTCGAGATAAAATTGTTGTTTGTAAGAAAAGGGTTTTCGAGATTTAATTAATTTTTAATTCGTATACACAATATCCACAAATCCTTTAATTTGAGATTTTGAGAAGTAAAAAAAAATATTTAAGCACTGATTAGTTTATTTTGCAAAAACACTTAAATTGTTGAATTTCTTGAACTAGCCATATGCGGTATTATTTCTTATCTAATGAAGACAAAAAATTCTTTTCAAATTTTAATCACAAAACACCAAAAAGGTATTAAAATTACCAATTTTTCAGGACTTTTCCATTCCTGTGGTTTAGAATACATTTTTTTTCTTTACGTAACAAAAAACCATTTAGCTCTCATGGGTTTTTCTTTGTGCAGATAAAATTATAACTCGAGTTATGGTTTTTAAAAACTTATAGAAATTTACTAAAATTTGTATTAAATTATGATAAACTTTCTAAAATATTATTGGATTAATTATCAGAAGGAAAAGAAATAAAAATAAAAACCGTTTTATATCCACTATTTAATATATATTTATTTTTTTCTTCAGAAAATCACTAACAACTTGTCATTTTGTTCTAATTCTGAAACCTGTCATCAAGACATCTTATCTGATTTTTATTATTTTATTAAAAATTTAAATAAATTTCTAACAAAAAAATAAGAAAAATATATATTATTAAAATGCAAAATGAAAATAAATTTTCTAATATTTTCAATTATTATTTAATTTTTTTCTAATTAATAAATTAATTTGATTATATAAAATGCATTTAATTACATTCGGAAATTGGTGGTCTGTTTTTTCTTAATGGTTCTCAAGTGTTTAATGCATTTTGTGTACTGGATAAATCGGATTGTTTATTTATAATCTCTACACGCCAGAGTAACATACATGTTTCTCGTTATTTTAACAAACCGAATTACTATAAAAATTGATTTGTGCTGTTGAAATATTATATTTTTTGGCAAGGAAAATTCAATAAATTTTCTTTATAATTATTTTGTGTATTTCATCACCTTTTCATTAATAATGTTTTTTTTTTTGAATAAAAAAATGAAAATGACTAATTTACTAATAAAATTCAGACGTATAAGTATTTTCGGTAGATTTATTGGATGTAATGAATTGAAAAAAAACTGATGATTTACTTACACAAAATTGTTTCCAATCATATAGTTTTAAAGAATTCGAATTTGTTGATCGAAAATTATAATTCCTTAAAGAAAAACAAATTGTACTGATTGTGCTTTTTCTATTCGTCTAATTTTGGGTAGTTTTGCGACCGCGAATTAAGGTAAAAATATTCAAAAAAAAAAGGTTCAAAGACAAAAGTATAAATTAAACCGAAAAAAAAAGAGTAAATACAGCAGAAAAAAGGAAAGTTTTTATATTTTTTTAAAATTTATTTACAGGTAAACACAATTGCATTATAATTAGTAAAAATACAAAATTAAGTGATCAATAATTACGAATTTCTAATAAATTTATTTAGTTCTTCTAGCTGCACTGTGGTTGATTTTCTTCTTCTAATTTAAAGCGAAAATACTCGCCCATTTTCAATGTTTATTTTTGAAATTAAAATTACTTTTTTTTCTGTTTTAATCAACAAAAAAATATTTATAAAAACCAAAAAAAACCAAAGAAAAAAAAAACGACAAGATTTGGTTTTACAACAATAATTATTTCTGGTTCGTTTGCAAAAGTTAAGGAAAGAAAAATTAAAAACAAAAAATAAGAAGTATTTTATTGTTTCTGCTGATTTAAATTAAATTTTGGCAAAATGCCAATTATTTAGAAATTTTCGTTAATATTAAATTTTTATTTTAAAATTTTATTTATTTTATGAAAAACAAAAATTAAATTAAATTATTTTTTTCATCTCTCTTGTTTGTAATTGAAGAAATCGTTTTTTTTTTCTTCTTTTATTTTTTTTGATTATGTAAATGATTAAATTCTGCTTGTTGGCTTAGTAAAACAGAAAACAAACTAAATAATTTCAATCTGAGTAAAAAACTAAAAGAAAATTTGAAAAATAGAAAAAAAGAAAAATAATTAAGAGAACATGAAAATTGAATAATAATAAATAAATAAATAAATAAAATCAATTATTTTATAAACATTACCATGTGGCCGCTATTTAATTAGTTAATTTACATTTTTGTATTTTATTTATATAAATAAATATATTTTAATTTTTTTGAAATACTAATTATATGTTTATTGTGATCCAGCATTTTTTTTTTTAAATTCGTTTTTCTTAGTAAAATAATTATTAAAGAAAATATTTCAATGTTACGCATTACTGGTGGTGTACAGGTGTTTTTTCATGTAATGTTTATTACTTAAGTGCGGTTAAAAGACAACGTGTTTACGTTTAAAATAATTTCTAGGACAATAGAAAAAATATTACCTGTTTACTATTACGCTTTTAAAGAACTAAATATAATAATAATCTTTTTAATTTTATTTAAATTGCATGATAAGCGAAACTTAATTAAAAAAAAGGATTATTAAACAAGAATTAGGAAGATATTAGAATCATTTTGGTAGTTCTGAATGTTTAAGTATTAATTAACTTTGTGTTTGTATAAAGATTATTTCATGTTTAGCATAATAGATGTTGTTACAGAGAAAAATTATCATAATAATAATAATAACAAACATTGAAGGCAAATAACAAGTATATAAACTAAGACACTTATCATAATACTGTACAAGGAATACCTTCGAGGTCTCCTATATAAAAACATTGATTATTTCTGTTTTTAATCCTTTACTTGTTGCATAAACAGAATCAACCTCTTATACTTGTTTCATTTAGAGAAAAAATAGTTTAAAAACTAGACTAAGTATTTCAATTTAAATTCCTAACAATTTATTATTAAATTAATTCATCCGATTAAATATTATTTATTAAACAATTCACTATAATTAGTACTTACGACTTTTATAAAAATTAGTTAAAATAAACGTAAAATTTAAATTATAACAAAGTGTTACATGTGTTGTATTTGCTAATTATAGTTTAATTTTATCATAAAAAAAACTATGGAGACATACAGCAGGTGCAGTATATTTCAGCAAGAAATATATAAAATTAATAAAGACTTAACTTTAAGAATAATAAAATATGAAAATTTTAGCTTAAAAAAAAATTAATGCCAAATAAAATATTCATTTGTTTTCTTATTAAAGAAAATGTGTCAAACGTAATAAAAGAACAAAAAAATAAATTGTGATTTAATTTTCTTTTCTTACAAAATTTCATTTAATAATTTTTCATTTTTGTGCTTTTTTTTGCATGGAAATAACAAAGAAATAAAATTATGTGTGTTTGGGAAATAGATTATTATTTATAATTGATTTATAATTACTTCCTTGTTTTTTAAATAATTAATCTACGCAACTATAGATCTTAGTTGTTGTTTATAGTTTAAAAAAGCTAAGAAAAAATAATAAAATTATTAATTATTAAGTTAAAAATGTCACAATATGGTCAAGAAGAAATATTAAATGAGAAAAAAGCAACAAACTTATGTACATAATAGACATACGCATAAATTTTATTTATATAAAAATAAATTAATTGTTTCTCATTCTCATAAAAAGGTGAATGTAATAAGTAGATGCCGTTAAAACAGTATAGAGAGAAAAAGAAAAAATCAAATAAAATAAAAAAAAAAAAAAATACACAAATCATGGAAAAACCCCAACATATATATATATATAATTGATTGTTTATGTTGTTGTTTCTTGTATTTATTTATTTATTTTATTTTTTAATGAATATAATAAATTGCGGTTTATCACATTAGACGGCTATAATAATCATAATAATAATTATTATTTGAGTTTTTATTAAATTACAAAATCAAAACCAAAATCAAAACCAAAAAAAACGACTTGTAAGGCGAAAAATCGCTTATTGTTTGACACAATTACTTAAAATATTAAACGTGAATGATGTATTAATTTGTTTTACCTTTCGGTTTCTTTTTTAATTTTTTTCACAGATTAAATATTTAATTTTATTTTTGTTTGCAAAAAGAAATTACTTTATACATAATAGAAGACAATTATATTTGAGCAATGACTGTGACACGCTTTGCTATTTTTAAAGAATTGACAAAATATAAAGAATTTGCTTTCAAAATTGCAAAAAACAACATCGCTAAAAAAATTGAAGCACACACCAAAATAGCAAAAGTTTGATGAAAGTAATTTAATTTCTATAATTTATCAAATACTTTTTTATGTATACGAATTTTCTGATGACAAAGTAAAAATTTAATTAATTTTTCTACATAATTTGCAAATCAGTGTATATCTAAGTATCGATTAAAAATGTTTGATTATCGATATTAATTTGATTTTTAGACGATAATAACTATCAAACACTGACTGATTTGTATATAAAATATGTATTTACTTGCTTTTAAAATCTATATTTAAGCTGGATTAATGCTTATTATAAAATTAACAATGCTGAACTATCCCATTTTGTATGCTTTTATCCTATAAGCATTCTTTATGAAATATTTAGAGCTTTTACCAATATCTTTTATATTATTTAGTAATTTTTAATTGCTGCCTATTACTTCTACTAATCTACTTTGTTTTTTTTTTTTAAGAAAACCATTCTCTAGACCACCTTTTTTGTAAAATAAGAATAGGTTACTTGCTAGTAAAATTATTATGTACAAATATTGCTGTAATTTGTAGAAATTAACAACATTTTAAAGTTCCTCTAGATCCACTTTAGACAGATACAGGGAACAGATTAAAATTGCTATTGATATTTTAAACAAAAATTTCGTTAATTTAGAGTAAAGTTTTTGCATTAATTTAACTTTTTTCTGAAACATTACATATCTTTTCTGTATAAAAAACATACAAAGTAATATAATTAATAATTATAATAAGTTAACAAAACCAAATATAATGTACACAAATACTTTGTATTTACATTTAAAATGTAGATTAATTATAATAATAATGCGCGAAACGAGAAACAAGAAACAAAACAAAAACTTACAACAAATTATTTCGCTTATGAAGTTTAGCATAAATTAAGTTTATGCTTAGCACAAAAAAAATAAAATAAAATAAATTGTCAGTATTTTAATGATATATTAAATGAATATTTTAATTATATTTGTAATTAGAAGGCTTATTATATACATACATACAATGTTTATGTATAATAATAATTTTTTTTTATATTTAATTTTGATTTTTCTTCCTAAAGACAACTAATTAAAATTTATAAATACATAAATAAATAAATAAATAAATAAATAAATGACGACACAAGGTTTTATTTTTCTATATATTTTATTTATAATAAGTAAATTATAAATTATTAAATATCAAGTAAATCTTGTTTTGTTATACATTTTTTATTGTTTGTAATTTATAGTTTTCTGCTGCTTTTTTTTTTATTATTTAAAATGCATAAGTCAAATTTAATTACTTAATTATAAATGCTAGAAATAATAATTATAATAATAATTGTTATTTTAATGTAAAGATTGTATTTATTTTATGATTTATAGTTAAAAGACGCTACTGTTTAGTAAAAGTTATTTATGTTGATCTTGTATTATATACATATGTATGTATGTAAAAAGTTTTACAATTACTTCATTAAATCATGGTTATTTACGCATTTATCTGTTTACTAATTAATTAACTTATTAATTGAGTTTGTATTGTTTGCTTTCAAATTAAATGAAGCGAAAACTTTTAATGTAAAATATCAGTCATTTCGAGTGCAGTTTTTTTTTTATAATTAATATTTATTTATTTATTTATTGTTGTTGCTAAATATAATTCATATTTTAATCGCAAATAATCTTATGACATTATCGTAATAATCGATTTTACGATATCAAAGCTTCTGTATATATTTTTAAATATCACTAGTGCAGTGTACGTAAATTTGGTATCAAATACAAAGTAATGAGAATTTATTATTATAAAAGAAAAGCAAAAATCGCATAAATTTTGCATAAAAAATTATAAATAAATTTTTATTGAATAATTTTTCGATTCTATAATATCCTGTTTCGAGGCCATCAATTCGTTTTGATGCTTAAATTGTCACACAAAGTTGCTTTTATCAATGCATTTTACCCCGCTGAATCAGATGTTATAGCAATAAAAAAAAGAACAAAATTTAATTAACTTATTTCTTACTTATCAATCACTATAATCATTGTTATATATATTTTTAAATAAATAATTTATATAAATTCTTATTATAGGTATATTATGACAAAGTAATTTCAACCAAATGCTATTTTTTATTAACAATACCTTTGTAGTTATCGACGGTGTTAATTTTTTATATAATGTCATTTTGTTTACTGTTATTCGCTAAAAATAACAAAAATTTCTGTTATTCACGTGAAAAATTATTTAATTAATTTACTAATTAAAAGATTTTTTGTGTTAAAAACAGAATTATTTGAAGAAAAAGATTTTTTAATTTTAATAACATATTTTGCACTGTTTCATAGTCATTTTTTCTTTAAAATTTATTTAAAAACCCACAAACAACGTATTAAATATCAAAATATATAAATATATAAAAAAATAATTTCTAATTTTTAAATATTGTCGGAAGCAAATAAATATTTTTTTTCAACAGTGATGTGTTAATAATTTTTAATTTTAAGAAATAATTTTATTTTATTTTATTATTTTTATTTGAAACAACAAATAAAAATAAAGGTGAAATGAAATTTTAATTTTTCTTACAATGGTAATGTAAAGCAACAAAATAAATTTTACAAGTATATATACATAGGTAAAACTTGCCATAATTATTGTTAACAAAAATAAGTTTTCAATTTTTATTACACAAAATAATATCACTGTACGATGAAATAGAAATTTTGCGGAGTTGGAATGCAAGTAATACAAATAATAGTACCAAAAAGTATATACATATACAAATAATTTATATAAAAATAAAAACATGATTTGAATAAATTATAATTTTTTATTAAACACATTAAAGAATATATAATTATTTATTATAAATTAAAAAAGTGTGACGAAAATAATGAGTCATTGTGGACTTTTTTGTACGATTTTTATTTAAATAAATTTATACCAATTAAATGAGTCAAATATTATTATTAAATGTCTTTTTATTTTTCGATTAATTTTTTTAAATTAACAAGTAGCATAATTTTAATGTAAATGAATAAAATTTTCCTCAACAAAACTCCAATAAATTTGCATTCCCAGACAAAAAATTATTTTTTTTTTTTAGCACACATACTATGTGCTAAGGTTAACCATCAACGTCATCAACCAAGCGTCTACTACGTACGTAAATACAATAAAAAAACAAGAATCACATAAAATAAAGAAAGTATGCAATTAAATTTACAGTATTAGCAAGACAACAGAAATAACAAGATACAAGAGAAAAAAAAAAAGTAATAACGTCACAAGCATAATAAAAAACCCAAAAAAATATCCGCAAATTAGCATCGATAAACGTTATAAATAAAATCAAGAAGAGTCAACTGTATATTAAACTTTTTTTACTTTAAGAAATACTGTGAAGACGAAGATTAAAAATTAAAGAAAAAGTAGAAACATATAGTTACAAATAGGATAAAAAAAGAAGAAGAAATATCAACTACCGCATGTTAAATAAAATAGATAAATGATTCATTATTTATATATATATATGCTTATTTATTTAATTTTTAACATTTTGGTAACAAAATTATAATAGAAGAGCTGGGGAGTGAAATAAAAAAAATTCAATTAAAAAATGATGACGATGATTCATGTAATTTGAAACGCCGGCAATATAGATATATATATAAATTGTCAAGTGCTTGTTTTTTTTTTTTATGTAATAAATATTGCCTTGTATCAGTAATACTTATCACCAGTCTATAATATTATCCAATTAAGGTGAAATTATAATAAATAGGCCATCTCTTGTGATATGATACGATACATATAGCGATTCAAATTCAATCAAATTTATAATTCGATCGAAATTAATAATTAAGATCTAATTACTATTTTATTAATTAAAGAACAATTAAAATTAACAATTAACAATTATCACAAATATTATGTTACGTAGATTCTGTAATATTAAACAAAAATAAAATGATAATAATAATTACTTAAGACATATCGCGAGCAAGAAATAAATTTAATTAAATTAAGTTTGTTTTTTTTTTTTGGTGTTCACGTTAAAAATAAATATGGGGAAAACCATATCTTATTATATTAATATTAAATAAAAAATAAAATAATAACAATAAACTTAAATAAATATAAATAAATTATATGCTGTTTTTGGCAGCAATTTGTACAGCAACGAAAGAAAAAATAAATAAAACATCAACAGCAGCGAATAATAAAAATAAAAATTATAATCGAAAAGTTTTTAAAGTAATATTTAAGAATAGCTAAAGAGATATTAAAGAAAAATTATTCATTCAAATTTGTGTACCACACCACTTGTTTGCTTTTCTTATTTCATTACATTTGAATGTTGTTTGTTACAAATTTTTATCATATACGAGCTACAGGTAAACAGGTACAATAAAATCAAACTTATATTGAATAAGATTACAGACAACATTTTACTGCTTCTTTCTTTTATAACTATACATTGAAGATCTTTTTCTTGTGACGAAGAAATACGTAACAAACACGTGTATATTGTTTACCTGTTGATAAATAAAATGTTATCTATTGGTGGGGGATCTTATCAATCGGTGTTTTTTTTTCTATCGATTTAATAAGATTTAAAAATAATTATTGAGTTTTTTTGTTCTGTTTATTATTTTACTGTGTGTTGTTAGCTTAGGTAGCAAAAAAAAACTTTAATTATTTAACAGATCGTCACAAATTTTATTACTCTGGTATGTGATTCAACTGGGTATTTATGTACTGGGATTAACAGTTTAGTAGTTTTGTTTGATAAATATTTAAAAAAAAGCGGTGTAAATGTTGCTATTACTTGTTTAGGTATTAATAGTATTGATTCCTCACTAATTAAATTAAATATTTAAAAAATATTGATAAGATCAAACCATAGATTTGACTCGGAGATTTACTTGTAACGTTATCGTGGCGACTTTAAACAATACTTTTATTATTTATTGATTAATCATGTTGCTTTTTGATCGCACTGTACTTTCGGTTATCAAATAATCTCACTAAAAAAAGTGTTGGTGTAGGCAAACACAATTATTGTTATATTTGAATTATATAGCACTAATTTTAATTGTATTTACATGCAAAAATATAATACTAAATAGAAAAACATAAACAGGTGATAACTTATCATTTAAAATAAAAATTTCATTTTTAAATACAAATCGGTAATTTTAGTATTATAAAAAGTAATTAAAGTTAAAATATAGGAAACTATTAACTAAATTGTTATAGTGAAAGAATTAAATTTTATTTTAAACAGGTAAAAACAACAAAAATATATAAGCAGGTAATAATAGCGGGCACAGTAAGATAAACACAAATAACACAAAACATATAATATAAAATATACCTAAATTCTCCTGATCCATTTTTTTAATAAAAAATTATGTTGTGTATTTTCTTAATTATTAACAATAAACGGATTTATTTATTTATTGTACAAAAAACACTTTGAGAAAACAAAAAACCAAAAACCAACAAAACAACAATCTTCAACTTTCCAACAAGATTGATTATAGATAAACAATAGAAAATAAAAAAAATGAAAACACTAAATCACGCACTTTTTATTAATTTATTTATTTATTATTTTTTTCTCGTTTAAAAGTAATTAATTAATTAATTTGAATTTATTTATTAAAAAATTCTTTACTAAATTTCTGCCACCACCAAATTACACACCACGCGACTTAAACACATAACACACATGTGAACAGGTAAACAAAACAATTTTTTAAAAATAACAAAAATTTTTGCAAGTTTATTTTTATATTTACTCCTTTTGTTAACGAATTTATTTTTTATTACTTTTTTGGGTATTTTTTTTAGCTTATTTTTCCGTTAATACACTTGATGCTTAAAACTGTCAGTTGAACGTCATCGAATATAGCTCACACACTACTCCGGTAAATAATTCTGCAATAAGTTTATGCAATAATAAAAAATGTGGAAGAGAGAAGAATAACGAAATAAAATATTTAATTTTTGCATTAATTAAATTTAAAAGAAAATAATAATCAAAATTAATAATAAAAATTTACGTGCAAAAAATTATAAAAAGTTTTTTTTAAGTTATTTCATCTTATTCTAGTTAATTAATATATTAGGGGATTTTACGGATATTACTACGTAAAACAAATGCAAAAACATTTATTTTATTACAAATAAAATTTTAAATAATAAAAAAAAGCACAAAAATTATTATTAATAAAGTTTTGTTTAAATAAATTTTGTGCAAAAAAGAAAAAAAAACTGAATAAGAAAATATCTGCTAAAAATAATTAAAAAAAAGAACTCACAAAGCACACATGAATTATAACAAAAGATAAGAAAACTATTTATATTTAATTAAAAGCAAAAAGCTTTTCTTTTTTCATTAATAATTTTTAATTTATGCGCACAATAACAGTGCAATAATAATAATAACAACAATAATAATAATTATTGCAATAATATTATTAATTTTTTATTGTAATAAACAAAACAAAAACGTATAAAGAAATAATATTAATAAAATAAAAAACTTTTTAACACGATTGTCATGTTATTAATAATGTACAAAAAGTCAGAAAACCAATAGTTTATGTGGAATTGAAACAAGATAAAAACAAAACAACAAAACTAAAGGTAAAAAACTTGAGTTTATTTAAAGTAAAAAACTGGTTTCACTGTTTCTAAAATAATATTTTTCAATCAAATCAACAACAATAATACACTTTAACAACGACAAATATATATTTATATAAAAACAAGAAATATATTTTATTATTTTTCTTGCATTTTAAGATAAAAATTTATTTTTTTATTGAATTTAATTACGTAGCGTCGTAGATAAAATTAACGCGTTTGTTTATTATATTCAAGGAGAATAGAGATTCTGTTGTCGTTTGTGTGTTTTTTTTTAAAAAATAAATATTATTAAAGAAAACTCGTTGTATTAAAAGAAGAAAAATGATCAACTAAACGAACGTACGTACAAATAGCAACTGAATTTAAATCACTTTAGTTTCTTTAGTATTTTTTAAGAAAAGATTGCTTGTTTCCTTTCCTTTTTATTATTATTAAAATATATATTTATATATAAAAAGTAGTAACAAGAAAATAAAATCGATTTATATATGTGAAAAACTTGTTATTTTTTCTTATGTACTTGAGAAATAACTGAAATTATTATTATTATTTTGCTTTAAATAAACTTTGATCTGATATATATTGCGATGACATTATTCTAGCGAATTAATATTTAAAATATTGATAAAAGAATTTCCAAAAAAAAAAAAAAAAACAAAATAGAATTTTTACTACGAAATTCAGACACAATTTCGCTGGGTTTTATAATAATTAATAACTTTCTTAAACTTTTCTTTATACTTTTAAGTAATATTTCGTTAACTGTTTTAATCACTTTTAATTTTTTATCAAAATAATAAAATAAAATATATTTAAGAATAAAAAGAAAAAAAATATTAACACAAAATTTCAATTAAAATCACAAACAATTTAACAAACAAACAAACAAAAACAACTAAATAAGGAAATAAGCAAATATTTTTTAATTGAACAACACTAGAAGCATACACTTAACTAACAAACGTATACATGCAGAAATAAAAATATTATTTTAAAAATGAAGAAAAACAATAAAATAAAATTAAATTAAAATTAAAACGTCACATCGTCGTATATAAGACACAAGACAAGTAAAGACATAAAGGAGAAACTCAAATATCAAATGTGAATAAAAAAAAATATTTTGTAAGAAACAACACAAAAGTACAATACATAAAATTAATAAGAAAAAAATAAAATTTAACATACCTCACTTCATATTTAATATACAAAAAAGCTCTTTTAATGGTTTTTTATTTTTGTTTCGTAGAAAATTGTTTTTTTTTTTTTGTAGTGCTTTTTCTCGTTGTATTAAAGAAGTTCCCCCTTTTAAAGCTGGATTAGTATATGTGTTTGTATAAATTTGCACAATATGAATTTATGTCTTTAAAAATTATTAATTTTTATTTAATTAATTAAATTAAATAATAAAAATTTTTGTATATTTTATATGTTGAAATGAGATAAAATTGTTTTTTTTTTTTTTTGTTGATTAATAACACAAACACACTAATATTAAACTAAGCAAGTAACACCAACTATATATTTATATAAATTTTAATCATATAGTGGGATTCAAGAGGAAAAAACAATATAAAGTAAATTGGGTCTCTGTTTATATTAGTTGTTGCTGCTTGCCGGCAGCTTTTTACTTTTGCTGTGCTGCTGTTGTTGTGCTTTTTGATTGTTTTTTGTTTTTTCGATTAAAATAAAAAAACAATATTATAATATTGTCCGGTAAGAGTAAAAAGCAGCTTATATATTAACACCACTTATACAACATAAGAAAACAAACCACATAAAAATGATTTTGTTGAGATTTTAGTTTTTAATTTTTTTTCTTTAAATAATTTCAATGTCGTCGTTTTGAAAACAAATGTTTTTTCGTTGTTTAAAGTTTATTTTTACGTTTAATTAACGTATTTAATCAATTTTTTTTTTGGAGTATTAATAATTCACAAATATACAGCGTGCACCTGATTTTAAAAAAGAATAAAAATATATAAATTAACAAATTTGCTTGTTTTGTTTGTTTTGCATAGAAAACAAATTTTTATAAAATATACAAAAAAATTTATCTGTGAGCTTTTTTATGTATAAATAAGCAAAGAAAAAATTATTATTAAGTTCCGTTTAAAAATATTTTTATTTAAAATTATAAAAATAATAATCATTAAAATAAAAAAACAAAACAAAGCAAAAACAAAAAAAAAACACTTTGACATATTAATTCGCAGTTTTGTCATGTGTGATGTTTGATAAAATATTTCAGTTAAATTTTATTTTATTTTTTATTATTTTTTGCATATAATTTTATTTTTATTTTTATTTATTTATATATATATATATAAATTTAGACAAAAACACATCACAATTGTCGTTACTTGATTCAGTTGAATTTGTTTTTATTTAATTTTTACTTTTTGCATGTATTTATTTATTTAAAAAATAATAATAATAATAAAATTATAGCGAAATATAATAATTATCTTTATATTTATTTACTTATTTACTTCTTACACAAACAATTACAAATTAAATGTTTTTATTCATTTATAAACAGACATAAATGCCTTAGTGTTGTTGTTATTGTGTTTTCTCAGTGTTAATTTTCTTTTAATTTGCGTTTTTTTATTTATTAATAACAATATGATTTGATTAGCGAATAATTATTGCGACACTAACACTGCCAAAAAAAAAAATAATTAATTTCAAAAAAAAAAAAATTTTGTTTAAAAGTCACTTAATTAATTAATTAAAATAATTAAAATTAATCAAAATTATTATAATAATCAAGGTTAATGTAGCAACAAATTAAATTAATAAAAAAAATAAATAATTAATACTGTTTGATGTAACAACAACAACCACAAACGGACAAAAGCTTAATCAGCAGTTAAAGCTTTAAGAATTTTTTCTCTAAGAAATTATTAATGCTATACTCAGCTAAGTAATTTATTTAATTTAATTTTTAATACTCTCATTACACACGTCTGTTTTGTTTTAATTTAAATTTAATAAAATTAATTATTTTAAAAAGAGTGAGAAAAATAATTCATAAAAAAACAACAAACAACGTAGCAAAAAGCAAAAACATATTCAACTGATAAGTACTTGAAAGGTTACTTAATTTTAATTGATAATAATTTTTATTTTTTTTTTATTACTTTTATTTGAATAAAATAAATTATTTATGACATTTTAATCGTACTGTGTGGTTGACTTAGAGATGAAAAATAATTATTTAATTTTTTAGAATTTGCTTTCTATATTTATTATTGGTTAATTTTATTATTATTTTTAAAAAAATAATATAATTAAGCGAATCAAAGAGTGAGAGAGTAACGTTAAACCACTAAGTGACTTTGAATTAATTCTTAGAAAAAAATCTTTTACAAAAAAATTATTTCTTGTTAATTTATTTATTTATTTTTCTTTTTATTTATTTAAAATACATAATTTTTAGTTTAAAGAAATTATTTTAAAAAAAAATAATAATAATTCGCTATTATATCATAAAAGATAAAATAATTAATAATCACAAACTTCACTTACAAATTAAAAAAAAAAAGAAAAAGAAATTAACAACAAAACTCACTAATAACAATTTAATAAATAAACATGTGAATATTTAAGCTAATCAAAAAGACAAAAAAAAAAATGGCACTACGTTAATATTATTAAATTAAATAAAAATAAAATTGTTAGTTTCACATTTAACACAATTAAAAAATAAAAATATATTTTATATGACTTTAAAAAAAATAAATAAATAATTAAAGATAACGTGATTAAAATATTTTTACTTCTTTATTTGACATCACCAAATCACAAATACAAAAATAAAATATTATTTTTTTAATTTAAAATCGTAATAAAATAATTATATTTTTTATACGATAATAACTTAACTCAACAACGTTCACGAGCTTTCTGTTTCTATAAAATATAAAATTTTATTTATTTCTACTTTAGTTTTATTTTGAACAAAAATGTGTACAACAGTAGAATACAGTATGTGTACGCATACAAGCACTTGCTTATATAAGTTAAAATACCAGCAGCAGCAGCAGCACAATAAAAACACGAATACAACACAGAATTATAAAAACAGAAACAATAATAAACGTTGAATATTGGTATATATAAATGTATTTCTATATTTTGTATTATACTGGATACCATGATGGATACACAATTAATTGTGAGTTGAGCTTCATTCAAAAACTGCATGAGAGAATAATTTTTTTGGTATTAGGTGAGTATTTTGTATTGCAAAAAATAAAAAAAAAAAGGTAAAAAAGAGTATATTCATTAAAATATTATTATTATTATTATTTTTTAAAAAGTCATTTAATACACACGGCACGAGCACAGTAAAAATAATAATTTTAAGACCAAAAAATAAGAAATGTAAATAACAGAGTAATACAACCTATAAGATTTTTATTTAATAATAATTTTATTAAAGCTGAAGCTTTAATACTGTTGCTCCTGTGTTTCAATAAAACTAAAAAGTAAAAGAACTCATTCTCATTTATATAAAGAACACTCTTTACTCACGATAATATTCTCCTAATAATTTATTTATAAAATAATAAAAAGATATAATTATCCATTCTGTAAAAGATTTTTTGCATGATTTTTATACGTTTTAATTTTTTGTTCGCAATTTTATTAATTTAATTTGCTTCAGTTTTTTCTTTTTTTACTTTATATATGTATATAATATTCGATATCAATGTGTAACCACAATTTCTAGCAATCAATAGTCGGCAAAAATAAATAAATAAATATTTATATATAAATTTAGATAAAAAAATATAATAATCAGGCATGTGGCTGGAAAACAATAATAATAATAATAATAATAATAAAACAGAGAAAAAGTGAATACAAAAACGCGAAAAATGATTGCTAATTGTATGGCAACATTGCTAGGCTTAAATCTATATTTTGATTATTTTTACTCTTTTTTTTGGTTGATCGAAATACAAACATGAATTAGATTCATTTTATTTTATACAAGAAAAAATATTGTAAAATTGAAAATAATTAGATAAAAATACAGTGAGGTCTTATTAAAGTAAATTATTCAATAAAAATTTTATACGTAATTGATAAACATTTTATTCAATCACGATGTCACGCTAAAATGATTACATTTCTCTTTACGATTTTAATTTGGAAATTGAATAATTGTCAAACGCAGAAGATATATGATTGTATGGATAGCCTAGTTTCACAAATTGATTAAAATCTGATCAGCAAGGTTAATCATTGATTTTAAAAAAAATTCCTTAACACAGAAACAAGATACATTCATGCAATTTTACTAATGACAACGAAAAAACAACTGCTATAATAAAACAAAAGAAGAATATTATTTAAAATACATAAAATGGCGATTGCATTTCCTATTTTAGGGAATTTTATATCAATTTAACGTTCCAATACAAGATTTCTTTAAGAAATTTATTCTCAAAAATATGTTGAGTACCTCAGCGCTTTTCTTTTTAATAATTATTAATTTTCAAAAATTACATATCATGGTTAAACGATCCACTATTCAATGTCAAAAAAACATTGCTAATTTCTTTTGAGCGCAAAAACATAATACAAAACTGGTGTATATTTGAAAAATACTATGCAAGCAAGTTAATATTATTTCTGGTTAACTATTTATAATAATTACAAAAGATAGCCTAAAGTCTATCGATTTAGTTAAATGATATAGTTATGTATAAGCTATTTACTAACTTAATATAAATAAATTAATAATAATGACGTCAATTTAAAGTGAAACATATCACAATTGCAATTATTTAAACATTATTTATTATAATTATTATTAATATTATTATTTGTAATAATAGCAAACACAATCATACTTTGTATCTTACTAATCATCTTACTAATTTTTTATTTAAATAAAATAAATATACTGAGATCACATTTATTATAAAATATTTATTTTTAGAAGATTTTTTTCTCATTTTTATTTGTTGTGATGAAGAAAATATATTTATTTTCTTTTTTTTTGCTTTTAATTACAAATTTTCTTTGGCTTAAAATAAACAGTTTAATCCTATGTTACAATGGTGAGTAAGAAATAAAAAAATAATTTATATAAAGTGCTGATAAGGCCTATTTACTGTTTTTTTTTTATAGTAATCACAGGTAGAATGAAAAAAAAATCAACAAAAATTAATTATTTAAATAATTTTTTAGGTTATGCCAAAAGGGTGATTTAGTTTAAAAAAAAAAGGAATAAAATTAATGCAAAAGAGGTAACACGAAATGTTTTATGTTATTTTTTATTGTTAATAAATGTGCTTTCAGATAAATTTTTAATAACTAATGTAAGGATAAAGTTCAAAGAACTTATTTTTTGCGTAGAAAAAATATTATATCTGAAAATATAAGGCGCCTCCACTGGTAGAAAAGTTTGTTTTCCTTTCCCTTATATCTTAAATATTCGGAATAAATAACAAATTCTTTATTTTACTATTTATTTTGTTAATCAGTTACAGGTTAAGTAATATTTAAATATTAAATCATAAATTATTACATTAATCGTATTTGTATTGCGGAAGGTAAAATTAAATTTGTATCAAAACACCTATGGTAGCACATTAAAAACACCTTAACAAACACTTTAAAATAATATATATGGGTTTTAATTTGTCAGTTTTTATAATTTTCTATTAGCTTCCTTTCTTGACTATTATTTTTTTTTTTCATTTACGTTTTCCTGTTTAAAAAGCTTTATTCTAATTAGAATAATAATTTCTTTTCATTTTTTGCGATAATAATATTACTAATATTAATAATAATTTTTTTTTCTATCGTTTTCCGTCCGCCAGACTGCCGCTTTAATTTTTATTTATTTATTATTCGTTAATTTTTGTTAAAGTTAAAATAAAGGTATCCCCTAGTTAAAAATATTGTATATTGTCCACCCTCATATATTATAAAAGTTAAACTAAAAAATAAAACAAACTGAAGAAAATTGACGCTTTTTACTACGATTAAATAAAAATAAACTAAAACTAGGCGACTAGGTGACTATGCAATACTTGTAGCGATTCCAGAAATATTCTATAAAGGTGCGTATTAAAATTATTTTCCGTGTGGAGTCACTTTGACGAATATATTTTTCATTTTGATGATGAGAAGATGAAAAAGTTTCTACATTTATATAAATAAATAAAAGAATAAGAAGGAAAAACATATAAATAAATAAGCAACAAAGTTTTATGTTTGGGCTTTTATTTATTTTTAGATTTATTTTATAAACACAAACAAACAAAAAAAAGAAAAAGGGTTGTAAATGGCGACGTTACTCCTGTAAATAAATTTTACACGCACCCGGGACTCAAAGAAAATTGTAAATACATATTCTATGTTTTCTTTTTTTTTCATATATTTATTTAATTGTGTCAAATAGTCACGCATTGGTTCTGGATTTATAAACAAATCAAAGCACAGGAATAATGTTGTTTAGTTATTTTTAATACTAAATACAACATTTTATTACATTATATGAAGGGATTAATATTATTATTATTATTGTTATTATTGAATGCAATGAATTTTTCTATATATGTTAAACCATAAATAATTATTCAAAAGCGTGAGTCATATGAAAATATTTTCCCATGCTTAAGCATTATCTACTTCTACGTTTTTTTTGTTTTCTCTTAAAATTTATCATTAAATTTCGATGTTATTATATGTATGAACAAGTGGCGAACATTTTTCTTCCTTAAAAACCCCAAAATGATAACAAAACACAGAGCTTAAATGGATGAGTCACCGATTCGTTATACAGAATTACAACAAAAACAAACACAATAAAGCTTTTTCTGGCTTTTTTTTCCATAAAATTGTGAAATGAGAAAAATTGCCCGTTTTTTTTGTTTGTTGGTATAATGTAGAATCATTCATAGTTCTGAGAATTGTCATCTGAAATCATGCTAAACATCCTACACATTTTCCGATAAAGACATGTTTTGTTAAATCGAGCATATTTTTTATTTTATTTACTCTTGCTAGTGGGGCTAAATTTGAAAAAATAAAAGCATTCTGTGAGATTTATGCTCCACTCTCTAAAAGCTACCCTTAAGTTTTACTGAGATGTTTAATTTTCCCACTCAGAACGAATATATATATTATTTTCTCTTTTATGATAATAAAGCTTCCCCTTAAGGTATGACTACATCGCTGAGTCGTACAAGAAACTAAATAGAAAAAATAAAATAAAAATATTTCATTCGAAAAAACAGTTCTTAGAATTTGTTCATGATTCACACAACAGGATCATACTACTATTAAAGTGGTGGTAGTATTACATTTTAATGGGTGGTTTATATTTTACCATACATTTATTAACAATAATATGAAAGAATAAATGAAAAAGTGGTGTGCTAATAATGAACTTACAAAGAGTAACAATAATAATTTTTGTTAGAAAAAAGAAAAATTAGTAGAAAAAGCAGAAAAAGATACATAATTTGTTTGAAAAATTAAAAAATGAACGAATCCATAAAGGAATGTTATGTGTGTTGACTTCAATCAATTATAACGAAATGGATTAAACAATTTATTTTATTATTATTATTGTTTTACCAGCATAGACCATATTATTGTTAAGGAATTTATTTATTTTTTTTTTAAACGATAAAATTCATTTTAATTTATATTTTATTTTCTTATAAAATTGTGAATTATTTATTTTTTGTTTTTTCACTAAATAAATATTTAAGAAAAGAAATAACTTTAATTCTGAAAAACGATAAAACGATTAAAATAAAAAATAATATATTTTTGTCAAAACTGGAGCATATGAAAACCTCAAGACTGCGTTTATTATTATTAAATATTTTTTAATTTTTTTTTCATTTTTTTAATCAGTTTATAATTAATTTTTTTAATAATAAGAATTTTTTTTCTTTTTTTACTCGTTTAATAATTTATTCGGATTTCCTATTTGATACCAAACTGTATATATTTATTTATTTATTTTTTTTAACTACATTTATACTTCCTTTTTAGTTAATTTTTTATTAATAATTTATTTTATTTATTATTTTATTTGTTTTAACAGGCATTGTTTCAATTATTTACTAATTTTAATTAGTTTTTATTTAATAAAAAGTCTTGAATATGAATATGACAACTATAAGACACACTTTTTTACATAGAAAAATGGACTTAAATGGGTGCGAAGGTTATGTTTATTAAATTATGATTTAAAGGTAACATTATATATTTTTTACAATATATTTTGTTAAAAATCATCTTATAAATTTGAGGTGCGTCTACTCTTCCAGTGCGTCTTATCGTCCAGTGCATCTTCTCATCTAGTACAGTGACTGTTCCGCGCAGACTTTTTAATTTACCCAAACTTGATTTCCAAAGTAGAAGCAAAAATGTCTGAAAGTATTGCTGATAATAATGATCCCACACTAAAAATTGAAAATATTATATTAAACGTATGGGATTCCTTACCAAATAATTTTGTACTAATGAAAAAACTTGCAAATGCTCTGTTAACGATATTCGGGCTTACATATTCGTTTGAAAAATTGTTTTCTTCAATGAATTTTGTAAAATCTTTCAACAGTAATAAACTTAGTAATGAATTAACTGAGAAATGCATTAAACACATAAATACGGAATATTAGTCTAATATTTAAAAACTAGCTGAAACAACCCAGTCTTCCACCACTGGTATTGTAACCCACGAGCAAGTGCTAAGAAGAAATAATTAACAAAATTTAAGGTTCGCCATCACTAGACTCTAGTGCGTCTTATAGTTCAAAAAATACGTTAATAACAGAATAATTATTTTATTAAAAATATTCTACAATAAAAATGATTAATAATCGCGAATCAAATATCAAAAAGCATGTTTTTTTATTATTTATAAATTAACTAAAGAAAAAATAAACAATCATAAATCATAAATAATCTAATTAATTTATGTTTTTATTTTATAAGAAAAAAAAAAAAAAAAAACCACAAGTAAAAAATAAATTTATTAATCGCGATATTATTTAAATTAATTAATTAATAATATTCTTATTAATTATTATTATTATTTTAATTATTTTTTCTTTATTTTATTAATTATGATTAAAAACAACATTTTTATTTTGCTTTATTGTGGTATTTTTATATGATTTAGCTGTTTTTTTTTTTTTCATTTTCAATTTAATTGCAAGGTAATTAATTAAAGGGAATTTTCTTATGGCAAATACAATATTATTGTAATTGTTTTAAGTAGAGTAAAGTTGTTGTTTATATTACATATAGATTTGCAGTGTGAACAAGATACTGTTTTGTACGACGATGATTCAGAGGAATCTACTTAAGATTTATAAATTATAATTATACTGTAAGGTGTTTGTTTTCACTTGTTAGCGTTTTCTTAGAATTTATTTAATGCAAATTCATGACTTATACAGCAATGCTTTTGGTGTGCTTTTTGTGTGCTTTATGTGTATTATAGCACAGTGATGGTTAACCTTTTGCACTCGGTTTGTCAAAATTCATATGAATACTCGCGTGCCGTGTCACATCTACAAATATTCATCCTTTTCTAATATTTTGACGATAAAATAAATTTTTAATTTAATTATTTATTATAAAAGCAAAAACAAACGATTCATTACATGAGTGACTTTTTTGTTGCTGGACTTCTTTTGCAAAAACTTCAATTGAAGGAACAGAGTTGCGATTCACGAATTTTAACGTGTTGATACTTTTGATAATTTAAATTAATCGGTGCTACGAGCTACTCAAAATGGCTTGGAGTGTCACCTTTAACACGCGTGTCATAGGTAAGCCATCACTGTTATAACATATAACATATTTTTTATTGAAATACTATGAATTCAGGCTTCTTTATCTTTAATCAATTTAATTAAAAGAAAATTTTCATTAATGAACAATTTTAATAACGAAACTAGCAAAGGTAGTAAAATTAAATTATTTTCTTAACTTAAGTTAAAGAAATTTCTTATATTAATCACGAATAATTAAACATTTTATCGGTAAATAATTGGTAATTAATTAATTAATTCATTAATCAACACTGGGTTAATTTTTACGCAAAATTTATTCTAATCATATGTCTTTATCCGTTGCCTTATTTATGCAAAATAAGAAAAATACGTAAAACTATCCTTTATTATCATTAAAAATACATAATTAAAATTCAATTAAAGAAATAACATAATTAATTAACCTAAATTAAGATAAATGCGTTGAAAATTTAATTTTTATAAATAAAATTTTCTTATTTATTGTTTAATAGTTTTTATTTTTCATTGAAATTCCAATTAATAAACGATAAAATAAATAATTAATTAATATTTATTCGATTTTAATTAATGGGTTTTTCAAATAATAATGTGTTTCTTATAATACTCTCTTTAGTTTTCTTAATGAAATTTATTTTGATGCAGGTAAAACTACATATAAACAAATTCCATTTGAAATTATGTGGTAAATTGTGTTGATAATATTTTTTATTTTTCTTTCTTAATTGTGGAAAAACATTGTTTATGTTTTTGTTCAATAAATGGTTTTATTATGCTGAATACTTTATATATTTAAATTTTTATTAAAAATTAAAAAAGATTTTTTTCATTATTGATATGTGTTGTTTGGTAAAGTTTTGAGTAAGACAGAGTTGCAGTCATTGTATCAGCGTCCAAGAGTCAATTTAAGCCAGTAATAAAGGCTTTTAACTGTTATAATATCCAATTTTCCAGGATTTTGGTGGAACCTAGTGTTAAGACGATTAAGACATTACTATTAATTTTACGATAAATAACGAAGTAGCTTGCCTTAATAGCTCTCCTTATCCTGATTTAAACACTTGCTGTGAAATTAACTAAAATTAACATACCTTATGATTTTACTTAAATTCTCTATTATAATTTTCTTTTATTTAAATCAATAAATGTGAATTTGTGTAATTTCGTTGATAATAATTAACCTTTTTACTTTGGGTTTTTTTTTCAGTTTTATTTTCTTAAGAAATCATTAATTTTCTATTAACAATAACTGCTTCCAAGTATTATACTTTTGTATAACATAAATATACTGTTCCGTTGAATCGCGATACACTATGTTCTTTATTCTAATTTACATTTCGTTATGTCACGTTACACCCCTACATGTCAATAACGATAACAATAACAATACAAATAATCATAATTTCTATACAAATAAATTCCGATAAATGGATACAACCAATATTGTAGGATTCGTCGAAAAATAAAAATTGATTTTTTTATATTTTACAAAAAAACTAAACAAATCAATAAAATATCGGAAGAAGTTTAATGATCGGTCGAGGTCACAGTTTTTTCCCAACCGAAATCATCACACAAAAAGAAAAGAAAAAAAGTATTAAAAAATCATGAACTTGACCTTCAACATGTATTGACTTTTCTATGTTTAATGGTTTCGTGGTCGCGTTTTTCCTTTAATTTATTTATTTAACTTTTCTTTATTCTGTTCTAGTAGTTTTGCGTGTGATTTTATTACAAAATTCATGATCAAAACAAACGAAATATTTATTTGAAAATTTATGCATGGTGTTATTGCTGTTGAAATGCAAATAATTTTTTTAGTGTGAGAAAAAAACATAATTTGCGTTTTTTGTTGATTTGTCCAAAAGAAAATGCTGATTAATTATCAGGATAACGAATTTTAATAAATATTCAGGTACATTTTAAGTATTGCTTTACGCACCAAACGAATTAATCACCTTAGATTTATATTTTCTGTGATTTTATTCAACAAAGGGTAGTTTTTTGACATAAAAAGTAGAAAAAAAAGGGAAATTCCGATAATTTAATAAATTAGTTTATGCAAATTAAGAGAAAAAAAAAATTATCGCTTATTTGTGCAGAAAGCTTTATATTTTAACCCTAAGATTTTTTTTTCTAATTTCTTTTTCAGTAAACCAACTTTTTGAACAATTTTTCTTCATTTTCGTTTACTTTTTTTTTGTTACAATTTTGTTTTTAGTAAAACATTTTTGATTCACCAATCACCCCATTCATGTTTTTGTTAAAGTCACGTTAGAAAAATGTGCTTCTGACACTCTAATACAATTACTTATACGAAAGCTTTTCCATGGTGACGTCAGTTATTGCACGAACGAATCACATTTAATGAAATAATATATAATGACGTCATATTACATCATCTAGTGTTTGGTTGGTCAGTAAAGCTTTTTAAGTAATTTCTTGGTTTTTATAATAAATTTAGAATTTTTTGTTTTTATTTGATTACAAATCAAAATAATAATATTCGGATGATTTGTTATCATTATATGAAGAGAAAATTTAATTTTTCGCGTAGGATAGAAAGGTTGTTATAACAGTTATTCCGTGGGTTTTCTCTCATTTCTTTGAATGCTCAAAGTTTGTCTGTTTTTTATTTTAACCAAAAACATATAAACATATAAAATGTAATTAATGTTATAATTTCTTTTTTTTTTGAAAATGAAAATGTTTATTTTTAGATTTAATGAAGCTTTTTTTTTGTTGTTTCTGCATCTGTAAAATAATTTTTAATTCTATGTTATCTGCTTCAAGACATTAAACAAGTAAAATCATCATAATTGTAAGAGGCGTTATGTTATCTTTTTGAAAAAACTTTTTCTATATTATAAAATTATACAATTTATTGTAATTTTTAAATCGTTTTATTTGTGATAAACCTTAGTATAATCTTAATAAGATATAAAGGAATTTTGGTTAAATTAAAGATAAAAAAAGCTTTTACGGTTAAATTTTCATTTTAAAAACATTTATAAGGTTTTGTCATTTGATTTGTAGTGTTGATATATTGTTTTTCACTTTTATTTAAATAAAGTCAATAAAACCACTGCAGCACTTAAATTTAATGCAGAATAATATAAACCACTAGAGATTTCTCAGGATATCTAATCTATAAATGCTTGTTTATAACTAATTTTCCAAAATACAATTAGTTATTGCTTCAGGGATTAACAATAAATGTCATTAAAATTACACTAGAGATATATAGATGGCGTTATATAAGATACATTCCGTATCAAAGTATCACACCAGGTAAGACACAGTGAAAATGGACGACATAATGAAAAATTTTTATAATTTATTTTTTAATAAAAGAGAAATAAATTTTATTTCTAATAAAAATTAAAGTAAATTCTGTATATATATATATGTATAATAATATTATTATAATAATTAAACAAAATAATAATTTTGTTTTGTTTACAACAATTAATAAAGAAGTGCACATATTATTACAATTATATATATATTAATATCAACGAAAGAAAATTAATTAACGTAAATTAAATAAACATAAAATATGATTTTATACATTTTCCAATAAGTAAAATATGTATATAAATTATTGCTTGTATATTTTATTAGATTATTTATTTATTTTATTTAATTAATAAGAACTAATTATAATTGAAATAATTATTATTATTATTATAATCACGTTGTTAATATTGCTGATTACAAAAAAGCACATTTACGCAATAAATATCTACAAGTATATTTTCTTTTTATTTTTAATATCATTTTCTTATTATTTTTCTTTATATTTTAATTATTTAATTAAGTAATTGGAATGCAAAATTCACTAATTAAATAAAATTAAAAGTAAACGAAGAAAAGAAAAATAGAAAATAAAAAATAAAAAAAAAAGAATGAAAATTTGTTTTATATCACAGGAAAGTTAAGTTAATTAGTTTTTACTTTTCTTTTTTATTAATTAATTATTATTGCTAAATTATTTCGTTATCAATTTCTATTATTATAATTCATTATTTATTATTATTTTAATATTTTTTTTTTTTATTACTTAGATTATATTGGAATTTTTTATTTAATTAATTTTTTAAGTTTTAATAAAAAAAAAACTATAAGAAATTATTTTTGTTAAAATTGGAACTGGAAAAGAATATATTTGATGGAAATGCAAAATTTGATTTGTGTTGGGAACATAAATTTTGAAGGCTTTTGTCTTATTATCCCATTTGAAATAAACATTTAACGCAATTAAAGTTAAAAAAAAAGAAAAACTTAGGCTGTGCTAACTAAATGCCATTAGAGCGCTTGTGTTTATTACATTATTTCACAGCGAACATTTAGAGCACATTTAGACACCTTGGAAATAAGCAGGCAACAAATTATTTTCCATCAAAATTTAAACCATTGCGACAAATGTTTATAACTTTATGTAGATCTGTAGATTAATAATACATCGAGCTTATATTGCATAAGATATATGTATAGCAAATATTTTCTGTGACTTATATAAGCTTGCACCATTGTATTGCATGGAAAGCAATCTTTATCTATTCATAAATTTCCACTTGTTATCGGTTAAATAATTTCGCTACGATTATTGCTTAAATATGATAATTGTTTTGTTCCTTTATAGTTTTTTATTTGTTTTTGCTAAATTTTTCTTCAAAAATCTACATTTATTAATAATTTTTTCTTTTTTTTTCGTAAAATTATTTGAAAAATAAAAATTTTAAATAATTAATTAATTATAAACTACTAATAAATTGTAATAAAATTATTTATAAATTAGGAATGAAAATTGATAAAAAATTAAATAACTAAAGTTTTTTTTTGTAATATATTTTTGGCGTATTTTGTTTAAATTTTTCTTTTTTTTTTATATAGAAAAATTAAACCATTCCAAATCCTTCTGTACCCTCACTGATTGCCAATTGAAGTGCTTTCTCAAATTGTTCATAGCTTTCGTAATCAGGTAAACATAGTTGATTAAAACTAATGAAAAAAAAAGAAGAAGAGATTAAATTTGCATTAATAAATTAAATAATTAATGAAAATTCATTTTAAAAATTACCATGTATGTGCTGTTGGTAAATTACCAAATGTTGGTGCTGCTGTTATTTGAAAACGTGGATTTAATTCCTGTAATTGTAATTAAAATTTAATTAAACAAATATTTATCTACTGTATTTTGAAACTCTAAGAATCTTAATGATTTTTATTATATAATTTGATAAATATTTATAACTTCGGCGTTAATACAGTAAAGCAAAGAGATTAAACGATACCGATACATTGAATAATTATTTCTACATTATATCTATTAAAGTTTCTTACAAAAGTAAATAATGTTTATTTCATTAATACAAGTTAATAATAACACAAGTAAATCAATTTCAATCTCTTATCTTAAGTAAAAACAAAAAACACTTTCAACTTTCATTAAAAAATAAACAAAACTAATCAAAAAACACAAGTTAAAAAGATAAAAAAATTAATTAATTAAAACTAAATTGAAAAGTAAATATTTAAGTAAAGAAATAAATATAATTAAAAAGTAAACTTATATCAATTTGTGATATTAAAAGCGATAAATAAAGAGGAAAAACATTATCAGGAAATGTAGAGAAAATAATATTTATATAGAAATCAAATGATAAGTAGTATTTTTTTTTAAATTGAAATAAACGGAAATTTATTTATTTATATTTTTGTTGATAAATGATTGCTATCATCCGATTAAAAAGAAAAACTGTCCGTAATATACGGTAATGTTTTGCGGTCTATTAATCATAAAGTTCACCACTATTCATTCTTGTTTTTATAAATACAAAAAGTAATTAAAGTTTTTTTTTATTTATTAAATAAATATAATTAACCTGAAATCCACCGGGTGGTAACTGTGAACATCCTGTTGTGAATTGTAATAAACGAGCCATTTCCGTTTGGCTAAAATTACTAACAGCCGCCCAAAACCAATCAATAACACGACGAAATTCTGCTGAATTACCATTGACAATATGATGGGCACGAAAATCAGCTATTGAATATTCACCGGTACCACATAATAATAACTAGAAATTTATTAATTTTTAATTAAAATAATTGCAAAAAAATTTATCTTTTTTAACCATGACTAACCTCTAATTCATTTTCATCGAAAATACTAAGTAAATTATCTGGTATAATGCCATTTAAACCTTTTAAAAAACTATCAATTTCATCTCGTACATTATTGCATAATCTCTGTTGCGCTAAGGCATCCAAATACTAAAATTAAATAAACAAAATTATTAAAGTAATTAAATGAAATTAGCAATTATGCTCACCTGATTTTTCGTCGCATTTGTTACTCGCACTTTTGCACCGTTTGGTATCAGCTCAATTGTTTTCGTTAATTGACCGGATGTATCATAAACCTCTTCAACAAAGTATAATTCTAAATTTTCACTCGTATCTAAATCTGTATCAAGAATATATTTTATTTTTGATAGATATAGATCGGGATCATCTTGTTCAAAATACTAGAAGAAAAGGAAGAAAATTTCAATGATAAATAAAATTTCTTATCGGAAAAATATCAATGTGGCTATTGTTAATCGAAAAAAATAACAACTGATTACCTTGTAGTGGACACGTAATCCAATAAGTTGTGCAAGAAATGACCTTGTGAATCTGGCACGAACTAATTGACGGTATGAGCCACCTAATGCACTCTCGTATAAACATTTACCAACCACTTTGCCAGCAAATTCAAAATGTTTTAATTTAAGATTGGTTGTTCGACTAGGATTTGGATGTACTAACGCTTGTCGTTTATCGTGGAATGTACAAAAAAGGCCACCACGTGGATCAAATAATGAACTACATATTAACTCAAACCATTCACGTCGTAGACCACCCCAATCAATACCTGCAAACATCATCATAATAATATTAATAATAATAATAAACAAGATAACGAATAAATAATAAAATATATTTTCTATAACCTTTAAAGCAATATTACTATTAATTTTATTATCAGCTTTAAAGTGTCATAAAGATAAAAATAAATAATTAATAATTTACCTTGTTCACCCTGAAATGTAACCTCAAAGTTACCACACCAGTCGGCAACTGAAAAACCTTTTGTTGCCTTCATGCTCGATTCTAAGATACGTTCTCTTTGTACCTTTAGTGATAATTTCTCATGATAATAATGTGCATGATATTTTCTGACCTTAAATTCGTGTGATAACTTTTATTTATAAATTATTTTTTTTTATAACAAGCAATAAAAAAATGGTTTTTCTATGGTTTTTTTTTCAATAATAATATAAAATAAAAAATAATTTACTTACTTCATGATAAAAGAAATCTTGCTTATCTTTAAATGTTTCTGAACCACCGATATTTTTTAATAGAAAATGTGTAAATGTTGCCGCAATTATATTACGATCTTTTGATATTAATTCAATTTTTGGCTGTGAACCATCATCGATTATAAATATTGAAGCAGGTGGTTGTTGGACGTTTGCCGTTGGAAGGAAATGAAACTAAAATTATGTAATAGAATGTAATGAAATTAATTAATAAATAAAAAAATTTCCAAAATTTTTATTACTTTAGTGGACGGACATAGACGAAATGTTGCTATACGCTTTGGGATAAATTTTAAAATCATTTCTTTAATTGTAATTTGTTTTGGTCCAATATAGCACAATACTTTACGCGGTTTTGTCTTTGGTTGACCAAAAACACTTAATAGTTTTGCCTCATAGCATATATTATGTTTTCTCGATGCTATATTTTTATGCACTAACGTTGTGTCACTGCCTAAAAATATTAAATTTATTATTAATTCATTTCTAATTATTATATTATCGATACATACTACTTAATACAATTATATCGAAATCACCGTTTGGTAATTTTTGCTCGTTGAAACAAATCGAAGCGTTTAAACATACAGGCTCTGGAAATAATAACGTGCACGTGACACGTGCATTGACTTTATCATAGGACAAACTAATGGCACTGTTTAATTTTTCAATAGAATCACCGCGTAGATCAAGTAATTCAATTTGATATCCTTTAATCGGATCATCATCAGTACCAAAAACACACGCGTTACCAAATTCATCACGTGGCTCAATATGAAGTAGTGTGGGTGCACCAGCACAACAAACTACTGTACTAGCCGGTCGTACAAGACGTGAACGACGTGCATCCATTGTGCCTGGTACAAAAGTTTTTATAAATGGGCTTCCAGCAATGTGACTTGAACCAATTAGTACAGCAATCTTATATTGTCCCGCCGTACGTACAGTGAACTTAACTTTCGCTATATTAGCATTGTTTGGATCTGTCGATGAACCTAATTCACTTATTGTAACCACCTTAAAGATAAACCAATTATGTTGTTAATTATATGTTATTTATTATATTATCTTTTGATAAAATTGAATTTATTGTTGTTTTATACCTTTTTAGTGCCTTCGGTGACTTCAACAAAAAATTGATCTGTATCACAGATTGGATATGGTTGGCCATTACGTTGGTAAAAACGTACAGTAAAACACATTGTATCGCCCACAACATGTGGATCTGTCCAATCCCAATGTACTTTACAATTGGCTGGTAGTAAATATTTGCCGGTGACATATTGTAAAAGTGAATGTCGTGCTTCTGGTGCTAACGATGGTTGTGTCATTGCCGCTAGGGTAACGAGACCAGCTACCGATACAGATACCACTAACATACCACCTATATTTATGTAAATAAATAATTACATATAAATAAAATTTAAATTATTTAGTTTAAAATTACCCCATGTCCAAGCGTCCTGATGTTGACTCGATTTAACAACGGTTGACCAAAGTTGTGCTTTTAAAGTCTCTAATTGCGATTTAGATGTTGGTAATTTTTGACGTGCTTGAGACCATACATTCCAGTCTTTTCCTAATAAATGACTTGCACGAGAATCTTCTAACCAATAAACATCCTCTAATGAAGCCACTTCTACAGCGATTAATCTATTTTTTTTGATGTGGTTTTTAGTAAAAAATTCTTCGTTATCATATACATTATGAATAAATGAATGTACCTTGAGTAGTGATGTTGTAAACGATGCTCTTTTAGCCATTCTCTAAGTATCAACTTTTGCTGAAGATGTAAAGCAGCACGTTGCAATCGTTGCTCATCACCAGGCGGCAATTCAGGTAATTTTTCTGGGTCACCGCAACTAGACAATGATGATATTCCTATAGATACGGCGTTGTTATGTTGAACAAAATAAATAGAAGCAAAGAAAAAAATAAATAAATGAAAACAATTAAAATTGTGCAGATTTTTTACATTCTTTGTTGCGTTTGTTTTTACAAAATATTTCACAAAACCACAATTCACTTCTAAAATAGCAACAAACATCAAACAAAATACGATAAAACAACGATAATAGCAAATTTATTCAATCAGATGTACACAAACTCACATCGCTACGCAATAACATTATTATATAACATTTATAATAAATAAAAGAATAAAAATTATAATTATAATTATGAGAAGAGTAAATGAAAAAACTAAAAAAATAAAACGTGACATTTATTCATCTCTAAACAAACCACACGACACATGTCTATGCCGTATGTACATACATATTTTATATATTTGTGTAGCATTTATGATGTTACGTTTTAATGTTTATTTTATTTATTTTTTCTATCATTTTTTTTTGTATTAAAAATAAAAGTTATGATTTCGTTAATTTTGCACACATCACAATGTTGATGATGATAATGACTTTTGGTTTATTTGTTTGTTTCAGGCCCCAACAAGCAAAAAAAATAGAAGACGAAGTTGAGAACATAAAAATTATTCGCAATACTTTATATATTTCTGTAATAAATCTAGCTAAAAGATTAACAGATACCATCTAATATACATATATGTATATTCGAAAAACTATGCGTGTTAATTTTTGTATTTATTTTATAGGTCACCCAACAAAATGCTATAAAAGCACACACGTGGATATGTACTGTTAATAAATCATAAAAAAATATATTTAAAGGTAAATAAAAAAACATTATTAATTATTTTTAGTTTTAATTAATAGAAAATTAACAAATTAATTATTATTTTAAATGTTAATTTTATAGTAATTAAATAAAATTAATAAATAAATATTAAATTCTCAATTGTTTTCGCAATTCAAATGGCAATTTTGGTACGAATTTAGTAAGAAAATAAGGTAAAATCATTAGATAATAATTATTTAAGAACTTTTTAAATGAAAAGTCATTTTAGAGATAAATTAAGTATTTTCCACTTGTGCTCTTAAAAGTTTTATAAAGAAAATATCATCATACACTCACAAGCTTTTGATTTAAACACCTGAAATACCATCTACGAGGAACTGTTGAGGTATAATTAAAGACAAATTTCTATCTTTAACATTCAATTTATAGAAATTACAGCAGATAATAGCGTACTTATGTAACTCAGTAAACCGATTGAAAATTTAGAAATACTGTTCTTGACATTTAATTAAAGAATTTAATTCATAAATAAATCCAAATAATATCTAAGTGGATCTATTTCCTATTAAGTAACTGATTAAAATAAAAAAAATAAGTAATAAAATCCAAATAAAAATTCAATTAAAACAATAAAAAACGAAAATTATATGGGAAACCACAAAAATGGTATTTTCTATAGGGAAGCCAATATTAATATTTAAATTACACAATTGTTTCGCCTATTTGTACTTAAAGTTATTTAAGTAGCTAAAGTTTTATTGTTCATTATAAGCTTTAGATTAAAGCAAATAGTCAAATACTAACCGATAGTGGGTATTTTTTTTTTGTATAAAGTAACAGAAAGAAAATTATATTTCACTCAAGGGTAAAAGGAAAATCAACAACAAAATTTTTCCTTTTCTTCATGCTTTTACATCTAATAATAATAAATTTTCAACAATTGAGTGTTGTGCCTGCACACAAGAAAAACCTTTATAAACATAGTTTATGTAGAAAAAAAAAACACATTGAATAAAGAAATTTAAAAATAGAACCACATGAAAGTTAAGAAAAACAAGAAAAATAAAAGGCCAACGATAAAGAAATTAATGAAAAGAAAAAATGAAACTTATTTTCGGTGTGGAAATTTTAATAAGATTTAAAAGATTAAAAAAGGTAATAAAATAAATAAAACATAAGAAACGGTTGTTGTTTTTGTGTCTTTTAAATTATTAAAATTACTAAATTGTAATTTCTTGTATGGAAATTTATATAAGGAAATGGAAAAAATATAGATTTTTCTTTGGTTTTTTTATATGGTGTTTTCCGGGTTGGGCTATAGAAAAGAACAAATTAAGCCTCAATTAATCCTTAGACAAGGTACGTGTAGACATCATCTGTTTAGGATGCTCATGTTTGATTAGAGATTTTATTTAAAAATATTACTAAAAATAAGTTCTACTTAAGCTTTAAAGCTATTAGTAGTCAAAGATATATCTAAGTAACGCTTAAAGCTTCTTTTTTTCTCGATTTAAGAATTAAAGGTGCACAAAAGCTTTAATTTTGAATAGAAATTTGTAGTAATTTTTAGCTGAACAAATAATTGTGAGTTTTACCATAGAAATTAATCTTGAATTAATGACTTAAGAAAGTTAATAGCTTTAAGTAATAATCCAGCCCAATGAATAGTCCTAATAAAAATAAAAGGCGGATTTAATTGTATTTTGTAGGCAGTAAATGGGCGGCTAGTCAATTGTATTTGTTAACGATTTTATAAATAAATAAATTTTAAGAGTTTATTAACGTTTATTCAATCGATAAAACTCTCTTTTCTTTTCTTTAAATAACGTTCGATGAAAGATAACAAAATTAAATTAAAAAATAATAATAAAAAACAATTGTCGAAATGCAATTTTATTTTTTAACATTCATTCAACAATTTTGCGATTTGCATTTAAATATAAATAAAATAAAATAAAATTTGCATTTATAAAATAAATAAATAAAGGTAAAGTTTCAAAACTTTTTTATAAATTAATAATCAATGCGAAAGTATTAAAAAAATATCACGATATAAATATTAAGTATTTTCTAATTAAGTAAAAAAAAATTAAAATTCATTTCCACTTAAAAAATGTGCTTTAAAATTTTTTAATTTGTTTGCAAATTTAGAACAATGACGAAACAAAAAAATAAAATTAATATTAAATATCGAAAAATCAATTAATTGAAAGAAACAAAGAATGAAAAATCGATAATAATCGAAAAAAACAGTATAAAAAACCTTGAAAAATTAATTGAAGAGCTTTAGTAACATATTTTCTTTTTATTGTAAACTTATAATTTATCATTAAAATTATAAAATCAATAATATTTTTAAGTGAAAAAAAAAAGGTAAATAAAGGTAAAAATAAATTAGAAAATTATTAACTTTAAGTAAATGATAATAAATATGAATAATGTGTGGCTTTTTCCACTATCGTGTTTCTTTTGATTTTATTTTTATTATTGCATAAAGAAAAATTCATTCACTTGACAATAATATGATGAAATATTCACTAAAGCAACAACAGTAAATACCACATGAATAAATAAATAAATAAATAAATAAATAAAAGAAAAAATAAAAGAAAAAATATATAAAAACTATGTATCCTGAGTGCTGAGTGGCCACTTGACTGGTGCGACAACATATTCTGTTGACATTGTATACCAACCAAATGGGTGACGATGCATTTTTCTATATAACAAATGCTGCTAATTTTAAACAAAAAAAGGAAGAACACAAAAAATAAAAGAAGCTTTTGAAAGGTTTATTTATTTTTTTTTGTTGCTCCTAACTATGCAGTATATGATTTGCAGCTGCCAAAAGCTACAATTCTCATTCTTTATACTTTGTGCTTATTTTATATCGTTAGCTGTTAAGGTTATATAACTATTTTATGCTTTTTTTCGCTTATTTTTATATGTATGTATTCTTTTGATTGCATTTTCTACAAAACACCAGACTATTAATTTTATATATAATTTTTTTATATTATATAAGCTTTTATAAAACTGAACTTTTTTTGTTATTTTGTTTGACATTCTCAATTCATACATACAATGGGGAGTTACATTTAGCTTTTGGTTTTATTGTTGTTGCTAAACTCACTTGAAAACAAAAATAATACACAAAAAAAAGCACAATTTATATGAGTGGCTACTATTCAAATGAATTAGTTTGTGAAATTATGTTGAGACATTAATTAAATTATAGCGAATAAATTTTGAGTTAAAAATGTGAATTAATTGATTTTTATTTTTTTAATATGCTGCTACTCATTAAATATAAATAAAGTAAATATTTAATTACTTTTTAATGTGCATTTTTATTATGCAGTTTTATTTAATAATTATTGCTGTTTTATTTCTTTTTATCAAATTTATTTTGATGCACTTGAGTGCAGTCATTTAATTTTATTTATTCGCGTAGTTTAAGCACATTTTTTTCGCTAGTAATGTTATTGCGATGCATCGTATTGTATTTTTATATAGAGAACGTTATCGCCGAAAAATAAATAAATAAAAAAGTCACTATTAAACGGATATTTTTGCAATCTAATGGCTTTATACTTTTTTTTATGAATATAATTCCTAGAATACTCAGTCAATTTAAGTGTAATGATAGTAGCATGTCATTTGCATCAATGAATAAAACGAAAAGTAAAAAAGTAATTAAAGCTTTTTTTTATTATATATTATTCTAAAAGGAAATAGGATATCCGTTTGGCATTGGCATATACCAATAGTAATTCCTATCTATCGTAAAACTAATTAGATACTTAAATAGAAAATGAAAATCACGATAGATTTAACTTTTGCGTTCTTTTCCTTAGAATTGATTAATGTCTTGCTTAATAATTGGGTTCAATAATCAATTATATTGTTAAATAATCTAATAAATATTGCTTTTTTTTGAAAAAAAAAACTGTTAACTGTTTCACTGTTTAACGACATGTCACCTGGTACCATAAAAAATAAAATGTATCAACACTAATATTAAGCTTTATTGTTTATATTCGCTATAAAATTACATTATATATATTTTATTTTATTTATTTATTATTATTTTTTTAAAGCAATTAAATTATAATTTAAATAATAAATAATGAAACTAACAGAAATAATAACATTTTTACTATTTAAAGAAAAAAAGCAAACTAAAAACACTTGACATTTTTATATTTATTTACAACAAGAACAACGACAACAACGAGAATAATTATTTAATAAAATTATAATAATAATAAAAAAATGAAAATTTTAACCATCTATAATCGAGGTTTTTTATTTCTATTTTATTATTATTATTATAATTTAATTTTCTTTTTCTATTGTTAAATCATTTAATCATTTATTAATCTAATAAATAATTAAATAATAAATCAAAAAAAAAATCACTATGGTTTAGCGAAAACTAAGAAACACAATTCATCTAATTTATATATATTTTTATACATATAAAAGCTATCTTTATTTATTATACTCAGCTTTTGTATGAAATATATTATTATTTCATTATAATTAGTTATTTTAAATTTTATATAATTAATAATATTTCGATTTGTCAAACACAATCTAAATCAGCGAGTGAACAAATGGAGAAAATTAAACAAATTCTCACCTTGGCTGTTGCCTGAAAATAATTAATTTTTTAGAAAAAAATATAAAAATAATTATAATTAAATAAATAAAACATTTTTTTTTTTGGGTAATTAAATAAATAAATAAATATTTTCTTGATAAAATAGTAATTAAAATAAAAATAAAATTCTAATTTTAGCATAAAAACAAAATAAAATATTTGTGCGAAAATTTACCGCACTGTAAAAAATTATAAATAAAGTAAATAAAGTAAATGAATTATTTAATTATATTTAAAGTGCTTATCATTTATCACATAATATTTAAATAAACAATTTTATATTGTTTGTTACAATCAATTTGATAATAAAATTAATTTAAACTTTACAAAAAAGAAATGAAAATTAGAAAAACCTCACATAACGTAGAAGCTAAAATGGATAAAATATAAATTTTTATTCTTTGTTTTCTTTTTTTTTTGACTTGAAAGGCATAATAAAGTAACATGAAAAGGTCAACAGTGAAGTTTTATGTTCATGAATTATAATTATCTGTGATAAATAACATTAAATAATTTCTATATTTGGATTGATTTAGTATTAAGAAAAATTATATTAATATTCAGGTGCAATTGTATAATAATGCTATTTTAACTAAATCATTACTGCAATTACAATAAATTCTCAACATCGCAGTAATAAAATAATTAAAAACAAAAAAAATTCAATCGTTTATCTTAAATCAAATGAAAAATAATCATTTTATTTCCTGTTTTCTTTTAAAAAATATATAATTTAATCAAAAAGTATTTTTTATTTTCGCCTACAAATATTTAAATTTTATGTTATTTTCACATAAATATTTATTATGTTGATTAAAAAAAAATTATAAATCATACTATTTAGTATTTGTATTTTGTTTACAAATACAAATTGCGTATTTATTTTTATAATAAAATAAAATGTAAATAGGTCACACATAGCATTATTAAATGGAGAAAATTTAATATTTAAATTTTTATTTATAAATATTAATTAAAATGTATGAATAATTATAATAAAACTATTGTTTTTTTGGTGCAGGTAATACACTCTATTATTAATAACATTTTAATCTACATACTTTAAAAATATCACTATAATTTTGAATAATTAATCTCATGAAATCAATAAAGAGAAGAAACACACAGGTGATATAAAACATTTGCTGAACCTTAAAACAAGCTTTTAAAATCTCAAAGTAATTCTCTTTGTTATAAAAAGCTGTTTCGATTTTATAATAATCTTTTAATCCGCGAACGCCTACAATATAATCGTCTTTACTATATAGCGAATTAACTAACAGTGAAGAAGGTTCTTTTTTGTTTTGTAAAAGAATATTTATTTCCTGTTATATATTTTTCTTTGTTTTCATTTTAACATTGAAACTAATTCTTAACGATTTACTATGTTTAGTCGTTAATAAATTTATACATTAATCTTGATATGAAAACCATAGAAAATTAAGCGGTGTACAGTTAAATTATTTATTGAAGAAAATACGGCTGTTTATTATGCGATGATAGCAAGTACTTTGGCCGATTTCGGTAAAAGAAACTCACTAATGTGCTTTTATAGATTAAAAAGTATTTGTTTAGAAAATTAATTTTCTTAAGAACATATTAAACTTTTTAATCCTGCTTTGTATAGCTTGTGTTTTGCACGATGTTTTTCATTAAACTCCGTTAAATTATTTCAAAATAAAAATTCTCTTTAAATATTAAACAAACTATATAGAATTTGATTTGATTAAAAATATAAAAATACATTCAGTTTATACAAACTAATATTTCAAATCTCTTTTGATTAAATTAAATTTACATAACATTTCTATTAATCTTATTTTGTTAACATAAAAAAATAACCGAGAAAAACAAAAAGAAATGATACTCAGAGTATGAATAATAATAGGAAAAAACTTTTCTTTATATTTCTATTCTGTATTCAATTTTATTGTGCTTTTTCTTTTTCCTTCGTAATAATAAAATCAAATTAAATATTCAATGTAAGAAAGCTGTTTTCTTTGGCTGTATTTTCTTCATTTTATTTAATTTTAATTTAAATAAAAATTTCATCAGCTATAGTTATGCTCATTTATTCAAATTAATTTTTTCTTTTTCTTTTCGTTAGTCATTAATGCGTGTGGGTGATAGGGTAGATAATGATAAATCGATCTTACAAGATGAAAAGACTAAGCATACAGAAAAAAAAGCTGAGAAGAATAAAAAGCTTAACGAGAAAAAACCAGCAAAGAATAAAAAAATAAATTAATGAATTTCATTTTATTTCGTTAAAATAAAAAAAAATAAAGAAATCGAAATTTTGTGGCTTATCTTATGTTTGCAGATTATGCATAGCACATATAACTATTTTCCATATGATTTTATTTTATTCTTTCATTCGATTATATCTTATTGAAAAATTTAAAATCGATTTTCTACTTAACGTGTTTTTTATACTTGAGTAAACCACGCACGATATCATAATATTTTTATTATTATTATTATATTTTTCTCGATACTAAAATTCAAACCTATGACGACAATGTGCTGAAATATTAACTGAAACGACTTTATGCCTTTTAACAGTTTTTTTTTGTGTGTATATTTTTATACATTGGAAAAAGCACACCAATCTAATGGCATCTATATAACTTAAACAGAATAAAGAAAAAAAGGTATGTATATATAAAGAAGTAAATAAATGAAAATATGTGTGGGTGTTTTTAGTTTTTTCTTACAGTAGATAGAATTGTATTATTTACTTTCTTTATATATTATTTTCTTTATTTTTTCATATATGTATATTGTGTTGTTCGTTGATTTCTTGTTTTTTTCCTTATTGTCTGTTATACAGAACATGTTCATCTACCTACACGAAAAAAGGCAAAACAAAAAAAAATTCCTTTTTTCTTCATAAACAATGTTAATATAAAATTCAACTGTTCTTTCATTGGGTTTTTCTTTTTTTTTTAGAAATTTTCTTTAATATTCTTTATTTTATAAGAAGAAGAAAAAAAAAAACAGTGAAAACCGAAGGTAAGCAAATAGTAAGAAATTTTTACTAAATGACAAACATATATCGTGTATATGCTAAAACCGAGATATTCTCTTTTTTTTTTTTCAAATTTAGCATTGTTTTATCATATTTATATTCAAAGCATATGGTGTGATCGTAGTTATATGAGAAGAAAATCGAAATCGTTTATATTTTCTATGTAGGTGCACAATATACATTATGTAGAAAAACAAGTATGTCTTGTGTCTGCAAAAAAAAAAAAAGGAAAATGTTTTCTCCTTATTTTATTTTTCTCGAGCTTTATTCATTCTCTATCACCACAAGGTAAAATATTCTTGTAGGAAATATATATATAAATAAATAACAATGATTAAATTGAAAAATAAGCTTATTACATATATAACCATGTAGTGTAGAAGAATTTCTATAAATGAAAATGTATTTCCTCGTTATGTATTTATTTTTTATAATACATTTAAATAAGATAGACGATGGTTACTGGTGCTTCATTTTAAATGCTATAGTTATGAATTTACATTCACACAAGAGATTATCATTTAAATATTTTAACATAAACGATTATAACCAATGCAGTGATACAAATTTAATAAATATTTGTGCAAAAAATATTATTTCAAAAAAATAAATTAAACCACAGACAATACAAAACACAAAAAAAGGAATAAAACTAGTTAGAAAAACAGAAAACATTACATAGTTGCATTTAAGTAGGACATATATGTTCATTTGTGTTTATAAAATGTCCTAAATGCATACAAATTGTGGGTGCAAAAAAACAGTATGTATTCGCAGAAAAACATTATGCGGTATCAGGATTACCATATGTCTTGTAGTAATAAGGTACGTAGTTAGTATTGTGGCTATTTTTGCTGACGAATTTAAGAGACAATTCATGGAAAAGTGTCTATTTTTAAAAACAGTTACTAAGGTGCGATGCTGATTTTATTTCTCCAAAAAACAAAAGGAGAAAAATTATTTTCTATTTTCCACTAGGAAAATGACAAAATGTAGAAAAAAGCAACGTTAGCCATGTCATTCGGGTAAACTTTAAATTGATAGAAAAATTAATAAATAATATTAGAAAAATCCAGGTAAACCTAATTAACTTATAAAAAAAAAACAAGAAAACACCCACAAATATTCATTTTTTTTTTACTTAAATTTTTCTTGATTAAATTTACTAAAATATCATTTATATTCAGAATGAGTACATAGTTAAGTTTAATGTGAATGAAAAAACAACGGGTGATCCATAAACAATATAGAGCATAAGGTATAAAATTTTCATTGAAAGATTTTTGTTATTTTTCTTTTAAAACTTTTCCATAAGGAAATAACTTCTGTTTTTGTTTTTTTAAGAAAATAAGTTTTCTTTCAGCGAATAGATAAAAAAAAAGAAGTAAAGTCAATAAAAAAAATTGTATTAGCTTAGCTTTTACAGATTTTTGTAAAAAGATTAAATGAGAAAGAAAAATAATCAGCAACAAATTGCTATCAAGTTTTGAAAATTTGCTATAAACTTTTCTTAAAAAGAAGGAAATTTAAGTCAGTTTTCTTTAAAAAAAAACTTCGTTTTTCCAGTAACAAGAAAAAATTTTAAACGAAACATACATATAAGAAAAACTACAAGTCTGTGATTTATTAATAAAAATTAAATAGAGAAAAACTTTGTAACAGTTTTGTATGCTGGTTTTTCTTCTTTTTTTTTGTTAACAAAATGATAAATGTTTTATCGTGGTTTTTTTCTTTTGTTGATGTTTTTATCATTATTCTGAGACACCTTGTATTTAAGTAATTTATTATATTTTATTTATTATTTAAAGAGAACTTAGGTGTTTTTACTATTCTTTTTTTTTTGTTATTTTAAACTAAATGCAGGTAGAAGGAAAACTATATATTTAAATTATAAAAAAAAAAAATTGCATAGTGAATACATTTTGGACGTTAGTTTAGATTGAGTAAATACACGTATAAATAAAATTAAAATAATAATTATACTATAGAGAGATATATTTGTTTTATGTACGGTTCTTCGCATTATTATTAAATTTGTATATAGAAAATTAAGTAGAATTTAAAGTTAAAACATAGTTTAACCAGTTACATTAAAGTACACCAGTGTGCTAATTTTAATTTTTCATTATATTTTATGTTGCGAATATAATAAAACTTGTTTAAACTGGGTTGTGCCTGTAGGAAGTCATAAATACAGGACTTATATACACAATTTAAACTATGCAAATTTTATTAATAATAATAATAATAAATATTGAATTATTATTGGATTATGTAAGTAAAACAATTTTTTTTTTTTTTGTTATCACATGTTATATTATAATATTTAATGTTTTCGACGTTTTATTATTATATTTATATTTAAATTAGTCATAAAACAAACAGCAAAACATTACATGTTAATATTACAAATTTGTATTAAACAATGTAATGGTTATGTTAAATTTACGAAAAAAAAAAAAATAAAAACTAGATAAGCTTTTTAATTAATTTATAAATAAATGATATGAAAATTCTTTATTTTTATTTTCTTCACTATGATAATAATTTTAATAATTTAAAACTGACATGACATTATACATACATATTTACTTATATGATAGAAGTTTATTATAATAGAAATTTTCATTATTATATTGTTGTTATTTATTTTTTATTAAAACATTAATTAAACTAATTTAATCAAGTTTTCTCTAGTAAAAAAAAAATTAAACGAAAAGTCATTGTGTTTGCTGGTTTCTATTTTTTTTTTGAAAGTATTATCAACTAATGTTTTATAGTTAAAAGATATTTCATGTTCTTCTTAAGCATAAATATTTCACCTTAATATTTATTACGTTAAAATTTAAAATAGAAAATCACGAAAATAAATAAACGCACACTTTTTGCGTTGTTAAAATCAATTTTATATATGAGCTTTAGTCAGGCTTTTATCGGGTTTTTTTTTTTTTATTTTTCGTTGTTTTGTGTGTGTTTGTCTGTGGTGCTTTTAATTTAAATAAAACCAAAAAAAAAAGAATTTCCTTTTCAATGCTATAAATAGCGATTGTTTCATAAACAGTTCTTATAATGTCCTTATTAAAAGCACTACAAAGCACGTAAATAAGTTTTACAGCGTATAAAAAAGCTAAAATTTTTATTTTTTCAATATTTTTTAATAAATAAATAAAGAAAAAAAAATTATCTATGTCGTGACTTTGAATAATTTACTAAGAAATAATATTAAAAGAAAAAACCGAAATAAATGAAATGAACTGGAAATGAAAAGAACAAAAATTCACTGCCAAAAACAAGCAAAAAAAAAACAGTTTTCTCTTAAGAAAATGATTCATTAATACGATGCGAATGAGAAAAATGTAAAGAAAAATTAAATAAAGATAATGAATTATATTATTATTTTGATTTTTCATTTTTTCTCTTTCATGTTTATCAGTATTTTACAATGTCAATGTTAAATAAGGTAAACACAAATGTAATAAGATGAAAACATAAATTTTATATTAAAATTAACCAAGGAAATAAGAAAAAAATTTTGTTGGCATTGAGCGTATGCTTTTTTATTTTTATTTTTGTCGCATAATTAATATGTAGAAAAGCATTTTTTTAATTTCATTTCAGTTAAATAAAAAGAAAGCACAAAAAATAATTATTTATAATTTTAGTCGATTAAGCACCCAGTACACAGTACTGCGATAAATGCGGTTTTTTTATTGTTAAAAATCACTTAAATAATTATTTATAAAATAAATCAATAAATACTCATAAATCATTAGAAATTATATTTATTTTTTGTGTTAATTGATTGATTTTTTAAATAATCTTTAAGTGTTATAAATAAATATTTATGGTATATGGCTATTGTATGTCAAATTAACGATAAGTGAATAAATGATAAAAATAAATATTGAACGCACTTTTGTGTGATTTAATTATTGCAATAAAACAAACAAACTATAATGATTAGCTTTATATTAATTGAAAATTCATAACAAAAGCAATTAAACTCGAACTTAACAATAAACAAATTTATTCATTTATAAACTTTTAATATATGGATTGTTAATAAATTCTTTTTTATTTTATTGAATAAATAATATTAAATTAGATGCTTTTAATAGAATTATATAATTAATTATTAATTAGCAAATAATAATGCAATATTTTTACTATCAAAAATTATGATAAAGGTAAATTTATTATAAAACGTTTTCTATATAATATTGAATTCGTTTAAAGATCGTTTATATTCATTAAATATTCAAAGTTTATTGTTCGCCTGTCAATAATAACAATAATAATAATTATTATTAGTCCGCATAACAATGCTAATAACCGATTTGCTTTTCTATGTTAATCAAATAAATATTTATTTCATTATTTTTCACTATAGTCGATGGATGGTGTAATTTTTCACCATAGAAACTACACACAAAAATGTACAAATTAATTAAAATTTGTTGTGTTTTTCGATTATTCCTTAGGCATTAATCAATATTTGTGAATATTTTTTCTTATTTTATTATTTAAATAACATTATTTTTGTCATAGATAAACTCAAACATTTAATTACAGTACTAAATCTCGCGAGACATAATTTTTCACATATATTATTTCCATGTTTAATATTAAATATTTTTAAAGGATATTAATTTGTTTATGATTTTTGTATTTGGCTGTTTTTTTGCAATTTTATACTAAAAACTATAAAATTTTATTCGCAAATAACATTGCTCATAATTTCCGTTTTATTTTTTGTTTTATTATTTAATATCCTTTTTTTTTGTCATACAATTGTTTATAGCGCAAAAAAAGAAATATAATATTAATCAAAATTGTATAGAAAGTAAAACGCAATTTGTAACATTGATAACAGGAATTAATAGGTAACAAAAAATAAAATAATTAAATATGGTTTAATAAGTTAATTAAAAATATTAATTTTTACAAAAATATTAACGTGTATTATATTATTAATAATAAAATTAATGAAAAAAACATAATTAACATTGTATTTACTATAATAAACTATCTAAGTTAGTTAGTTTTGGTGACGATATTCGATTAATAAGAGGCGATTAATGTATTTTGCTAATTTTTACCAATAAATAACACTAAAAAAAACAATTTCGCTAAAAAATTAACTAAATAATTATGTTAATAATCTTAATATTATAAGATTTACTAATGTAAATAGATAAAAGTCCAAAAAATAATTGAATTAATTATCTAAATATTAATTAATTAATCGATTAGTATGATAATGGATTAAATTTTTTTCTTTAAACTAAAAATATTTAATACAACAACTGTTTTCATGCGTTTTTTAAACAATTATTTAAAGTCCAACTATACTAATCAATAAACTAAAAAATAATTTACTAGAAAACTTAAATAAACAATATTTTATGAGATTTATGCTTATGTGACATTTTCGATTAAAAGGTAAAAATCGAATAAAAGAAACGAATAATTTATAAAGAATTTCTATTTTAAAAATAGAAATCCATTAAGAAGGTTAGAAAATGTAATAAAATATGTAAAAAAATAAAAATAATAATCAATAAAATATGTATGATGTAATAAATGATTCAATCATAAAATTAAAAAATTATTATTATTTCACTATAAAAACCATCTAAAAATAGTAATTAACAATGTTTTAAAAACATAAATAATAACATTTATGTTGGTAAATAATGTTTATAATTTTTTGTTATTTTAATTTAAATATTAAATAAATAAATAAATAAACAAACCAGATGATGCTGATATTGAATGTCGCATTGTTGCCATTCCAATTGAACTAATTTCTGACTCTGGTGACCACATTTTTACTACTTTTGTTATATTTTCGTTTCGTTTAATTGTTAAATTTTTCTTCTTTGTGTATATATATGTACTTAATTCACCTGTTTTATTCACACGTTGTTAATAATGTGTATAAATAGTGTTTAAGTAAAATAATATTAATGGTTAAAAAAAAAGAAATTAAATAAATAAATGGTCAGTTTGTAAAAATAAAATAAAATAATAATAATAATAATCCACTTGACGTAGAAATAAATGTCCTTTTTTCTTCGTTACGTTTGTAATCTGTCTCTCTATGTGTATGTTTTAATATTTCTGGTTACAAATCATCAAGTAATAAAATACAAACACGACAGAGTTATACAAGAAATCACAACGATATTAATGTTATTTGTGTATATTTTTTTTTTATCTCAAATACAGCTTGTTACAACAACAGAAACAGTAATGATAATAACGTTAATAACAGCTGTGTTATTCTGCTAGTTTTAATGCACAACACATTGGTGAATTTATTTTTTTTCTTCTTATTAATAACGCTGTAAGCCTAATTTTCTTTTCATTTTTCTTTAAGCAAAAACATCTTATAGGCAAAGTAAAATATTAATAAATAAATATCAATTCCGTAGTAAATAAATTTTTTATTATGTTTTTTATGTTTAAAAAAGCTTTTATAATCACAATTTTTGTTTTGTATAATTTAATTTAATTTAATTAATTTTTATATTTAATGTATATATATATATATTTTTATAAGCTTTGTTTAATTAATTCCTTTAGGTAGTAATTATACATGTTGTTTATCCTGTGCATATAATTTTCATTTATTTAAATTATGCAATAAGATTATTATTTTATTTTTTAAATATATATTATCACGTTGTTAATGTTTAATTTATAAATTAATATTGCAATAATTATTATCACTAAAATTTTCACTTTATTATTATTATTACTTTTTTTTAATTAAAACAAAACAGAAATAAATAATTAGCGTAACGAAAAAAAATACGGTTAAACTATAAACAGGTAATTTTTGTGCATTTATTATTTTAATTGTGCTGATCTAGCATATATATATGTTTTTTGCTTTTTAATGAAAAAAATGTTTACGAATGAACACTGTATGCTGTTTTTCTCTTTATCACTTTATATTTTTAATTAATTAAAGCTTTTTTTCTTTTTACACTTTGAAATTGAAAATTATAATTAAAAAATCAAAATATTGTATTTATTATAAGATTGGACTCTTTTGTCGAACACAATCATAGAGGTATACGTTCGTTTTTCACATAGATAAAGTATTACTTTTGAAAATTAACTTTAATTGCGAATTTTATAATGTAATTTTTTTTTTTAAATTAATTAATATTTTTATAAGCATAATAAAACGTTAAATACTAGCTTTTATTTAAATTTATTTAAAACAATATAAATAATCCATAAATAAATACTAAAATACAGTGAATTTTTATTTTTTATTGCTTAATATTTTTTGGTGGCGGCACAGCATGTGATATTTCACTTAAATATTTATTATAATTAATAACACAATTGTTATTATTATTATTATTATTAGTAATAATTATTAAATAATCATACACAAACACATTAACATTTAAAATAATAATGTTATCTTAGTTGATATAAACGTAATTTTGCAATTAATTTAATTTTTTTTTTTTGCAATCTAAATAAATGTAAAAAAAGATTGCAAAGTACTTTAATTATTATTTTTAAATTGAAATTTCTATCATTTATTCAATAAAATCAATTATTATCACTTGATTAAGTCGTTGGTGACACAAATTTATTATTATTATAGCGCAGAAATTTAATAAACACAAATTGCGAATATATATATTTCACTTTTTATACTTTTCATACACTGAAATATATTTCCTTTAAATTTTCTTATTTGTTTTTCTTTAATTTTCTTGTTGCTCATACAAATCTTTTAAACATTTTTAATATTTTAATTATAGTTTAAACAATTCCGAGCAATATTAAAATTAATTTCTTCTTTATTTATTTATTTAATGAAGAATAAAAAAAAAATTTCACAACATTAAACATGGAAACACAATTGTTTAAGGGATATTTGTTTAATTTTTGGAAGTATTATAAACACAAAATAAATAAATAAACATTAAGAATAACAAAAAAAAAACAGAAAAGAAAAGAAAAAAAACGGGACTAGGTAAGAAAAACGGGGTGTTAAAGGAATGTTAATAAAATGGATTAAACGGAACAAATAATATGTTCCTTCCGCGCGATAGAAACGACGTCTAACGACTGACGTGCTTTCGAGCTTTTGTTCGTTACTTAAACGAAACTCTTTGCTTTTATGCATATATATATATTGTTTAGACCCTGTTTAACCTCCCTCTTAAATTTATTTTTATGTAAAACAAAATAATAATAGAAATATTGTTCATGTGACCCCCACAAATGTGTTTCTATGAAAATTTGTTTACTGTATTAATTTTTCTTTATTTTATTATCAAAATAAATAGGAAAATTAGCGCCACATTTTTACAATAAAAAATTATAATGTACAAGGAAGAAATGAGAAGACAAAAAAAAAGTTCAATTCTGCGCGAGAACGTTGGTGCAAAATTTAAAAAGCACAAATGTCAAATAAGCACAACGAATTTTTGCTTATATTATTACTTTGTATGATTGTATGTATGTTTAAGTGTTTTCTAAGTAAAAAAAAATACGGTAATTGTAATAATAATAGTAATAATAATAATAATACACTTAAAAGAAAACCATGCGGAAGTTGATTAATATTTAGAAAAAAAGCAAATAAAAAATGTAAACACTGTTGTTGCAAGTCGCCATTGTTATCAGTACAAATAAAAAGTATTACAATATTTACAGCGGAGATTAAATATAATTGTTTTCTTTTATTTTAAAATTTAATTAATTAATTTTATTTACTTAAGAAACTATTTTATAAAATTTTATATAAAAATATTTACATTAGATAAGAACATTACCTATTAAAATATAAACAAAAAGTAAAGAAAAGCAAAGAAAAAAAAAAACAACACACAAAAAGCCGCTAGCAATAAATTCAGCATTATTGTGTAAATTTCTCCAACAATGTATTATCACTCGAATACATAGAAATGTATGCTATGCGATAAATGGGAGCAAACTTTTTCTATAATCATACTGATTGTAACTGAATATACAGCGCATGCTTACCGTTAAAAAGCACACACATAAAACAAGGAAAAAAAAATTGATTTCTACCCCGTCAATTGTTTGCAAAAAGGAAAATAAAATAGAACAACAAACAGCAACCAAAAAAAGAAAAAACCGTACAATAATAATTATTTGTAGTAAAGGAGTAAAATTAAGGATCAATCCATTTCTACAAATATAGTAGAAATTTTATTTTCTTCAAAATTTGCATGAAGAATTCTTAAACAAAAAAAAACCAGGCGCCTCCACTATCAAAAGGCTTATTAAAAGTAACTTTTTTAATTAAGACAAACTGTTACAAAGTAACATTTTAGGTCTTCTTAACGTTAAAAAATAAAAATAATTAATCAGAATTAAAAGCAAAAAAAAAAAAAACAAATTAAAAATAATTAATTTAGCAAAGCTTTTAGTATTTAAAAAAAGGATATACATCACTTTTTTTTTACACTAGAATTAATTTCTTATTTTTCTGAAAAATTTTAATTGATTATTTATTTTTAGGAAAATTAATTTAAATGAAAAGCGAATAAGATTCTTTTTATTTACGATAAATTTTATTTTACTTTGCTATTTAACCTTTCTATATATATTTTTCTTTTATCGTTTTTATTGTTATTGTTATTATATAGAGACATTTACTAATAGTATAAAACATTAAATAGAAACAAATTAAAGTAGCAAACACTACTAAATAAATAAATAAATGAAAATAAAGAAAAGGAAAAATCACATAAATATATCGTGCAATGTTATATTGTCACGCGTTTTGTTGTTTATAAACAAGAAATTTATATCGTAAATAATCAAATCAAAATAGATTTATACGGTTTAACATAAGACTGTGACTAAATATTGTATGCTAAAATGTATTAAACATCAGCATATTTAACTATTTCTAATTCTTACAATAATCCTCGTTTATACAATTTTTCTTTCTCTCTATGTTTTTTCCATTCGCTCGGTATGCTATTATGTTTTTTGCTTTTTGGCAACAGTTTTATAAATAAACCATTCATAAAAAAACAAAAAAAAAACAATTTATTTTACATAAAAGTACACAATGAATCAGATAAGATTCGCGCCAATTTATATATTTAATTGAAACTTTTTGAGCTTTTTCTTAAGCTTTTATTTAATAAATTTAAATCAAAAATAAATATTACTTAGCCATACCTTTATCACGAAATAATTGTTTATAATCAGCGAGTTTATTTTGTTCGAGCCATTCATCGACGTCTGCCTTACTACTGGTGTATCCATAATTGACAGCATAATAATCATCCCATAAACATATCACTAATTTACCTAAAGATATTGTAAACATTAAACTTAAAAATATTGCCACAAGAATTTTAATGCACCGTTTAATCATAATTAATGTTTTTTTTTTATTATTATTATTTCTTTTAATAATGAAAATTTTTAATTTTACTTTTTACAACATAAAACATAATTTTCTCAGTCATTTATTTCGTGTTTGCTTTGTTTTCATGGAAAACATTATATTTTTATTTAATTTTGGTCAACACACAGAGAGATTTAACTAAGTTGTGTGTTGAGTGTTTTTTCGACCGTTTTGATTCTATCACTGTTTTTATTTCATTAATGCACTAATCTATTTTCATTTCAATTGGAAAAATGATGTTAGATGCGGGCGGTGTATATGGTTTTTTTTTTTTTTATTTGTGATGTGTGCGAAAAATGTGCGAAATCTTTTCAAATGAAAAGGATAATTGGAAAATTAGCTGGATAGAAGAGCATGAATATTATCAGCTGTAGATATGATCTGTCAAATAATAAAATGTGTTTTTACTTTGTAATGTTGGTAATTTTAACTAAAAAATATTTTTAACTAGGCGGTTTATTTATACGCTAATCGTGGTTGTTGTAGGAAATATTATTATTATTTATTTTATTATAAAAATTATTAGCGATTTGCAAAATAAAATTGAAATTCATAAAACACTGTGCAAATAGCAGAGACTTTAGTTTGCAATGTAAAAGTTCTGTTCTCAAAAGTTATACAAGACTCAAACCATGGGAATTTTAATTCCTCAACCAAAGCAGCTTTAAGCTTGCTTCTTTTTGCACTTTCTTTAACTTGTTTAGGTATTGTTATTGGATTGATTAATTGTATGAAAAATTCTTAAAATGATTAAGTATTATGCTTGAATGAAATTCCAAAATATTTCACCTATATTATACTTGCAGAATTTTGTGTTGAACACAGATTACTGTGGGTCAAAGTTGCGCATATTTTCCAAACAGAAAAAAATATTTTTTATTTATGCTTTTTAATAATTTTAATAAAAGTTTAATTAATTTTTTATTTTTTGTTTAAGTATTTTATGCTTTACATTTTTTTTATTGTCAATTTTAATAAAAAAAAATACAAAACAAAAAGCCACAGCCGATGGTCAATGAACATTGCAAATTTAGTTATAAACATTTTTTATAAATAATTTAATTATTTATTCTTAGTGGTACACCGACAAGGGAATCACATAAGTTGCCATAACAGGGAATTATAGCTGGATAAGCTTTCATCATTTGTGATAATTGTGGACGATGTTCGTTGTTAGTATTACGATTATTCAAATTCGACGATTCACCATTTACTATGCCACTATTCCATGAAACTGGTAATGGATTGTACACATCAGCGAAAGATGTGCTCACAGCAAAAATACAAATAACAATTATCTGCGTTAAAAAAAAAAAATTAATTAAATTGTTATTAAATTAAGAAATAAATAAATAAACTTACGATTTTTTTAAACATTTTTTTTTTAAAGTTTTCCACTTGCTACAATCAATAAAACGGTTAACTATTGTGCGAAATAAATTAATTTTCTACTAAATAACTGCACAGGTATTTATACAAATAATTAATTTTGAACATTATGGTAAATAGAAGAAAAGAAGCGGGAATCTATGTAATTCATCTAGATCAATTTACAAAATACAACAAATATGCGATATACACGAAAAACAATAACAATTTGTATAATTTTTATTTTATCTAATTTGTCAGTGTTTAAAACATAACCACATTTTGAATATGTTAAATTTAATTCATTTACGATATGTATATTTATTTATTTATTTATATATTTCTTTTTAACAAACATTTACTTAAGGAACATTGCATGCAACACGCAACAACAATTTATTGAAATCAGTTGTGTGCGGTAATAACTTAAGGAAAAATAAAGAAATCAACATTATAACTAACCCAAACATGGTAATGGCAAGTAATCGATATTTATTTATTTATATATTTTTTAATAATTTTTGCGGTAAAATGAAATAAATATTATTATTTCAAATTCATTTAATGTTTGTAATTATTTTCCATAGCAACATGTAGCCTCAACTAGGTATTAAATTTCATTTGATTATAAATTGATTGTCGTTTTTATTAAATAAGAAAGAAAAAAAAATACCGTAATGTGGTAAAAGGTAAAGACTTTTATTGCTTGTTCGTGATATTAGGCAACAGAAATGTGTATTTAAAAGTGCAAGGTCAGTTTAATATATAAATTTACTTGCTTATACTATTCATAGTTATACCTCATACGTTTTATTTATTAATTTTTTTTTTTATAAATTGACAATATTTAATTTATTACGGATGTTTTTCTATTAAAGAAAATTGTTTTATTAAGAGTTTTTTCTTTACATGAATATAGAGAATGGCTTTTAAACTTTTGACAATTTATTATTTTTGTATGCCTTTTTTTGGTTTAATGTTTTCAAAAGTATTTATTTTAAAATTCTGGGTAAAAGTTTTTTTGTATAAAAAGTTTGTATATTTACATCGTAACGATTGTGACCTTTGGAACTAGAAACTACATATAGGAAGTACTTTAATAAAAAATAAAAACGTTAAACACGACATTTAACTTTATTTCGTTTAATAAATGTCGAGTAAAAGTATAAATATGTTGTTGGGAATTTTTTATTGCATTAAAGTAATGAAATCTTAATAGAAAAGTTCTTGAAATGATTCCGTTCTTCTGATAAATATTTATCAAACGTTTATGAATGTTTTGTGTGCTGTTTTGTTGTGAAAATTACTAGCTACCTTTGTAGGTTATTTCTTATATTAAAGCTAAATGATATTAATGCTGTATTTCTTCGAAAAAGTACAAATTATGTAAATATTCCTATGCAAGAGCAACGATAAACCATTAAGATGACAAGAAGGTGACAATGTCTTGCCCATTTTATTAACTTAACATCGTTTTTTGGACAAACATTATGTGTGTATCAAATAACAAAAATAATTTATTATAATCTTATTGTGAAATATTTTCATTTAAACATAAAAGTTTTATTCAAATTTAAATAGACAAGTTTTTATCTTAGAAAAACAGATAAATTACGGTAATTTTTTTTATTTATTTATAAGGAAAACAATACCGTAATTATTTAATTTAAAAAGGAATCTTTAATACTCAAAGGTAAGATTTATAAATAAATATTGAAAAATTTTTATTTTTCTTCATTCTGAAAGTGTTTTCTAGTAAAATCTTTCTTTTTTGGTTTTATTGATCAACGAATTACTATGAGGGAAAAATTAAATACTTTCTACAAAATTCATTTAACAGAATTTTCATTTAATTAATAAGGTGAAAAGCATAATTAATGGTGTTTAATTAATTATGCTTTAATTATTTTTTTTAATATTTAGTAAAAGTGGTTTAAAAGTTTTAAATAATTCATTAAAATTTGGCTAATTAAATGAAATGTTTATTTTGCTTGTCATTTAATTCTCCGAAAGGTACAATAGTAGAGATATGGTTTTCTGAGAAAATTACTAAACAAAAAGGAATAAAATTCTATAATAATAATATTTTTTTTATTTATTTATTTAAATAATCATTTATTTTTCCATAATTTCTGTTTCATTTTTTTTTATTAACATTTAACATTTTTTTTTTTTTTTTAAATTAAAATATATACACGTATAATTTGCATTTGAATTTAATTATATTAATTTAAATAATTATAATTGTTTAATATTTTTGTTGTTTTTGTTTAATTACATTTAAGGCATTTAAAGAAATTTAAAGGCAAAAATTATAACAATTAAATTAAAGGATGAATATTTTAAAAGCGATTAACATTAAAACCGTTTAAAAAATTATTACTATAACTCAGCAAGAAATCATTTAAAACTAATCTTAAACAGAATTTTCTTAAAATTATTAAAATTTGCTTTTAAAAAAGGCAACACACATAGCATATCTTATGCAGAGATCCTTTACGTTCTACATAATAGAAATATTTCTTAAAATGCAATGCATTTGTCGCACCACTTAAATTCTATAAAACATATACAGTGATTTCAATAATTTGTGGTTAAATTACCAAAGACAATATCATAATCATTATTAGATAATAAAAAAAAAGTAGCAAAATAATATTTTATAAATTAAAAAATATTATTCATAAGTCACGTCTTATAATTTTCCTTAAAATTTATCAAAAATTTTATTATTTTAATTTATTTTCTTTAAAAAATTAGAAAAATTTGTAAGAAAAATTTAATAAAAACGATTTATTATTAAAGAAAAAATTGTATAATGAGTATTATTTCTGTTGTTAATTATTAATTTTGTGTTTATGTGTTTAGTGTTTTCAGTGATAATTAGATGTTCATAAACTTTAGTCTAAAATACTAATTTTAATATGCATGATAATGCTTAAATTTTACAATAAACTACATTTTAGTATTGTAATTTAGGATATTATAATAAAGTTTTAGTAAACAGAACCGTAATAATGTAAAGAATTTCGCAATAAAATTTTTGTTTAAAATGTATAAAAGCTAAACAGATAAATACAAAAATGATAATCAATAATAGTAATGAATAAAATTTGCATAAATAATTGATAAATAATTAATAATGTACAGAACATAAACAATAAGTTTTATTATCATTAGTTTTTAGCATTAATTTGTTAATATTACTGTCCCTTCGCTAACTAGCTGACTGGTTTTTAGCTGGCTGGATTTTATCCATTGTTATATCCATTAGTAAATAATATACTATCCAGTTAATCGCACATAAAATAATAAATTAAATTAATTATTGTTTATTTACGCGAATAATATTTTATAATAAAATTATTTAGACATATGCATAGTTATGTAAAGAATTTTAATTATTTATTCAAATGTTTATTATTATTATTATGAAAACATTTATAGAGTTTTAATTCAGTTTTTTTCAATTATTTAATTTCTTTATTGTAAAAAGTTTATGCTTTTGTAAGTTCCAGTTTGGCGGTGTAATATTTATTTATTTATTATTAAATAAATAAAGAAAAAAATATTATAGAATGTGCTGCATGTTAGTACATTTACAATTAGAATTATTATTAAGTAAAAAAAAAATAAAATAATAAACATCGGCACTGTATATCGACAATAATAGTTTTTGTATTTAAAAAATATGTTTATCTAACATCAATTATCTGTGAGGGAGTGTATATTAATGGTTTACAATTTTTAATATTTTTTTATATTTATCACAATAATAGGCATTTTTAGAGACATTTATATATTTTTTAAATAAAATATTAAGCTCTTTAGTAATTTCTTTTACTATTATTTATATAGACATTATTTTAATAATTATTTTGTTCTTCAAAAAAAAAAATACAATGACTTTATTTTTAAAATAAACTTTAACTATCGAAATGTAATCAATAAATAAATTTATTAAAAATGAAATAAAAATATTAATAAATAAATTATAATAAATATTAATAAATCATTTTTTTTTCTGTGGTTGACACTTTTAATATAAATTTTTAACTTAAATATGTATAAAATGAATATATAATGTGAAGTATCATTGATTAAAATAAAATAATAAAAAGTACGATAGTAATCGATAATGTTAAAATCGAATTTAAATATATATAAAATAAATTATTATTTATTATTTAATTGTAATATTGTAAATTGTGTTATAATAATCAAAATAACAAATGTAAATTCATTAAATATTGAATTTACTTTACTATTTAATTGATGCATAATAAGTGTTACAAATTCTTTTGGTGTTGTAAAATCACTTAGTCCAGCCGGATTTCTTGATGCTACACGTACAATATATGTTGTGTTCGGTTGCAGATGACTCAATAAATACGAAACACCTTGTAAAATAAAATTTATATTAAAAAAACATAAGAAATTTTCCTTTGTTAATAAATTTTTATTTATTATTTATAAAGAAATTAGTGATAATGTAATGGCATAGTTTCTTGTATTGACAAAATGGAAAATCATTTAAAAAAAACTGTAACTACAGAATATTGTTAATATTTAACAAGAAATCAATAAAATAAATAGAATCTTAAATAATTTTCTTAATGGAATTTTATGTCAATAAATAATTTTCTAAAAAGTAAATAAATTTACCATCTACAAATTGTACATCAACTTGTCTGGCCTCACTCCAATTGCCACGATTTGCTTTATATACTTTAAGTGGCATTATCTCGAATCTATAACCAATAATATCCATTTCGGTACGTTTTTCTTTTGGTTTACTAACAGCACCAACATCAATATCCAGAGTATCATAATTGACACCACGCAAAAAGAACTAAACAGAAAAAATATTATTTAAATACAAAGAAAGTAATGTATACTGAGAACGTACAACTTTTGGTGGTTCTGGCTTTATTCCCTCCTGTAAACTAATTAAACGTTCCGTTATACCAATAATATTTGAAGCTTTACATTTATAGTCACCAAATATCGATGAATCATTTATTAAAACCTTTAAATAAATTAATTAAGACAAAAATAAATAAAAGATAATAAATAATTACTTGTAAAATCGAAATATGTGATCCATTAAATATTTGATAATTTCTAGGACTGATCTTTTTACCATGGCGAAACCATATAAAATTCGCAGCAGGTTCTGCTACAGCTTCGCATGTTAAATTTGTCACACCACCAATATAACCATATTCTATAATAGCGGAAGCTTTAACTGTTGCTATGGGCTTGTCTAGAATTGCATAAAGATGTTAAAAATATTTTTTGCCTATAGAAATATAAATTATATAAAATTTATTTACGTTGAACATTTAAACGAATTGTTTGCTCTTGAACATTAGTAATTTCAGCAGATACTTGGAATGCTTTACATGTGTATTCACCGGTATCGTTTCTTGAGACACTTTTGATCAGCAAACCGTCTGCTAATTTTGTAAATTTAGGATGAGGTACTAAAAAATATTGTTTTTAAAATTATTATCTTAAAAATAATAAGAAATAAATTTTAATTTCTTTATACATAGTATTGATTGTCCATTGAAATACCACATAACAGTCGGTTCAGGGTCACCTTTTACCTCGCAACGTATTGTATCATCACTACCTTCTCTAGCACTTTGGATTATAGGTGTATCCATAAATGAGATAGGAACTGTTCGCGAATAACAATATGATTATTTTATTTTATAACTCATTGTATAGAAATTCAAAATTCTATTTACCCATGACGATCATTTGAAACGAAACTTTATCATTATCATTTGCAAGACTGCAACTCCAATTACCCTTATCGGCAATTGTAATATGTTCAAATACCAATGCCAGGGAGCCTTTTTAATCATAGTGTATAAAATATTATATACATTTTAAGAGATTTAAAGAATAAATACCTGAATGGTCTCCAGTATGATCTTCAATATGAACACGTCCTTTGGTTTCACTAACAGGATTGCCTTTTGGGTTAAACCATTGCACTTTAGTGTCATTTTGACCTTCGCACGTAACAATATGTGAACTGTTTACAAAATGAACAACTTCCATAGACGATGGACTTATTGTTACTTTATTGTGATGATTACCAAGACCTGACACTAAAATTAAAAATTTACAATATTATTAATCGGTTTACTACAAATAAGATAAGAATATTTAGATTTATTTAGATTTTTTATGCTAATGACAACATAAAATTCATTCTTTATGTATTCCGTGATCCGTTTAAATGGTCTTATTATTATAAAAACCTTGCAATATAATTTTTATAACTAATAGAAGCAAAATATATAAATAAAATTAATGATTTTAATCACAAAAATTTAAATATATAGAAAAAATAGGTCACATTTAATGGGCTGGGTGTATTATATATTCGTTTATTATTCTTATCAAACATTTAATTGCAATATTTTCTTCTATGTACTGTGTAATAAATAATATTACTTGTTTATTTTTTTATAAAAGAAAAACAATTTATTTATTAAACGTAATATTCATTAAACGATGAAGAAAAATAAAAATTATTAATAACAATAATAATCAAAAGAGAAAAGATAATTGAAATTAATGGAAAAATTTTTTCTGTATAAAAATGGTAAAAGTATCTTTACGTGCATAGATATATTTAATGGTTTATTATTTTTATTATTTTAAGAAAACTGATATATTACACTGTAATAGATACTTGTTTCTGTTTATTTAAATGAAAATAAAAATATGATAAATTTGTTTAATATAAAATGCAAACGGTTTGTTATGTCCATGTAAACATTGATAAATTAGTGCAATAATTCTCAAATGTTTTCTTTATACTTTTTTATAATAAAATTATTATGTAAGTGATATGGTAAATTTATTTTTTTATTATTAATTAGCGTTAAAGTAGATAAACGTTTAATTAAATTGACCTTATTTTGTTATGAAAAAGGGTGTAATTATATGTATTAAATTACAGAAAACTAAGTTAATTTTTGCAAATGACAATGCATTGCTATTATGATTATTCAATAAATTTCTTTTTAGTTAGTAAAATTACATATTAATCGTGGATAACTCTTAACTAAATATTCGATTACTATAATTAAATTAAGTTTATAAATTCTAACTATTAAATTCTAATTATCTGTTTAAGTTTTTGTAATTATTAACAAAAAAATACAGTGGATAAGGAGGACACAAGGACTTTCGCACACAATTTGAGAAACATCTATTAAAAATTTTTACTTATTTATAAAATTTTACAATTTATTTATCATAGAAAATAAATGAATAAAAAAAATTATCAGCAAAACTTTTAAAAACAGAAAACATAAATTTAATTAAAAAAAAAAAAATAAAATCTATGATTAATTTGTTAAGTATGAGTAATATTTAATTAATTAATGAATTAAATATCTTCTTGTAGTAAAACGATAATGCTAGAAGGGATATAATGTACATACATACGTTCTGGTACATAAATAACATAATAAAAATTGATGGGATGTGATAAATTGTAATCAGCAAAAATGTATATACACATATGGTGGGGAGATGGATTATCAATAGAATCGAGATGGATTTATTTTTATAATTTATTTTTTAATCTATATGCAATTAATCTTGTTTAATTTTTTAATTCAGATAATAAATTGCAGAGTTTATTTATTTTTTCTCTCTCAACAATTTTTATGGTTTTATTATTTATGCGATAAGGATCAACAGGGTGAAATTATTTTGTATTTTGTAATATCAAATCTAGTTTAAAATTTGATTAAACAAATAAAAAATAACATCTAATATGAATGTTATTTATTAGTTTCTATTTAAAGGAATTATTTAATTAATCCAAAATTTCTTACTTATGAATTGCAGACGGTGAAATTGGGTCACTTGAGTAGAAATGATTTAAATGTTTTTTGTTTAATTAAGAGTTTTGTTGATAAAATGCAAAAAAATTACAATACAATACAAGGAAAAAAGTATCATCTCTTGGTAACAAATAAATTAATTTTCATAACGTTATTCATGATTTCAATCAGCGACAATTTAAATTCCTTGAAAAAGTTGAATAGCCGGTAAAAATTGTATAACCCAAAATTTTTAGAATATATATCAAGGTTATATAATAAAGTGTAGATAGATTTTGCTTATTTAAAACAACATTATTGCGTGTTTTAATTAAAAAATCCATACATCATACTCAGAATAATAATAATAATAAACTTTCAAAAAGCCAACCTAACAGCGCAGACCAACGTCGATAACTTAATCAAATTAAAGCATTATGATTTCAACATAAAATATTATTACCAAACAAATATAAAACGACATAAAATATGGGGAGAAATTTTATTTATAATTTTTATTTTTAGCTTTTAAAAAATAAAGTTTTCTTGTTGTTTTTATTTAGGTATGGCAAAAAAAAAAAGTTCATTTCATTAAAGTTATTTAAAAATAAGAAAAAATCAACAACTCTTTGGTAAATAAATTATTAATATTATTATTAGTTTTTCTTTTATTTTTCTTTTTTTTGTCCTTTAAAATAGAAAATATTATTTTTTTTTGTCTGTTTGTAGAATAAATAATAAAATTATCTCTGTCGGAGGTTTATTATTAACAGCAAGCGAGCACATTGGATGTTATGATTTTACTTTTTTGCATATAATAGCATTCAGTGAATGACAAACTAATAGTTTTTTTTGTAAACATCTCGGAAAATGAGAAGTTTCCTACAGCAACAAAATGAAATTTAAATAAAAAAAGTATTTTTTCTTGTCATACAAAAGGTACGGAAAAATAACAAACTTTAATTGATATTAAAGTTTAAATTTAAAAAGAATAAAAACCATGGAAAAAATTTAAATGGAGAATATAATTATATTAAGGGAAAATTGAAATGTTTTTCTACTCTAAATATAATTTGATTTCAGTTTTACCTGACTTTTCTTTCATTCTTTTCTCATCATATTATTTTCTTTATAAAACATTATAAAGGTTTATTGGTGATGTTTGTTGATAAAAGTTAAATTTTATTTCTTTGTATTTACAGAGGAATATTTACTTTGTTAAAAGAAATAAAAAAAATCGTATGTCTTAGAAATATGAATATTTTCTAACTAAATGCACAGTGAACGGTTTTAAACAACAATAACAAGACTGCGGTTAGGTTATACAAGAGTATTTTGCAAGGACTTTTATTATGTTATCTGATATTCAAATAAAGTAATTAACAAAATAATTAAAATACAAAAATAAGTCTAGAATTAATTTAAAATTCGTCTTTATTCATATTAAATTACATTTTATCGGTTAGATATAAAAATATTACTCTAGAGTCTAGACATATGAACAGAAAAAAGCTCTGAATACATTTTTATTTCTTTAAAAAAATTCGAAATTATAAGGAAAAGAATTTTTCTGCACGTTTTTGTTAAACGAAAATAATTTTTATATTTTATAAATTTAATAAATAAGTTAAATTGATTGAAAAATATGCATAAACACATAAAAAATTCATCATATTTAAAATAAAATTTTATTTATTACCAAACCATGATTGATTTAAAGGAAAAAATAAAATTTCTACCATATATATTGAAATGTTATTTTCCAATTTAATAGTGTCGTTTGCTTGATATTACTATTACTATGATTATTATTATTATTAATATTCCAACATAGTGATGCAATTTTCTGGAAGATGTAAAATATAATATCGATAGAAATTTTTAAGAAAAAATAATTTCAAGAGAGTTTAGTTTTATGCAAAATATTTTCCATTTACATAGTTATTACTATTTGTAATTTATAACAGATACGTGAGTGTTAACTGAGTTAATAATATAAAGAAAATAAAACGTTTATATTTATTATTAATTATTTTCAAAAAGAATAAACTTATCTAGCAAAGCTTAAGTAATATAATAGAGAATGCCACCAATTTAAGCATTCGTTGATTATCTACAGAAATATGAATTTAAAATACAATAAATCTAAGCCATAAAATACATAATACTTAGTTTTTATTGTTCAGATATCATTTGAATATATACTTTTTCCTGTTCTTTAAGAAAAAATCACTTAAATATTAGAGCAAAAAATTGTCATTAACTTAGAAGAAATAAAGTGGAAAACAACGTAGTAAAAATGTAAAGAAAATTATAAACTTTGTTTTAAAAAAATTGAAAAAGATTTTAATTTTTATTTCTTTTAATACTAAAATACTATGAATGTCTGCAAAGATAAAAAATAAAATAAAATCAACAAATTGTAGGAAAAAAACGCTCGTCACGAACATATAAGAAGCACAAAAAACACTTTAAAACATGGATTAATGTTGTTTAAATGCTTAAAGAGACACGTTTAAATGTTACATTATAATACTTTTTGTTTGTTTTTTTAATACAAAATATATAACTTTCATTACACTAAGAGAAAATAAAAATAAAATAAAATCCTTAAGACATTTTTTTTTGCCATAAAATAAATATTGAATAGCCATTAAAAGCTTTCGGCCTGTTTACAGTGTTTTATATATTTTATTTTCAATGTTATGCCCGGTATCATTAATTCACAACAAACAAATAAATAATAAAAAGGAAAACTGCATTCCCATAAACATTTTTATTTCGTTTTTAATGTCTAAATCGTTAAAAAAATAATACATTTTTTTTTTTTTACTTATTAAAGCAAATTCTGTTGGATAATTATTTCTTTTTTTTTTTTTTTGCAACTCTTAAACACCGATTAAGCGTTTTTTTTTTGCAGTAATAAAATTAAAGTAAAATTGTTATTTTCTTATTTATTTAAGAATTAAATCTAAAAAAATTCTTAGTAAATTTTAGTGCAAACTTTATAGTTTCTTGAGTTTTGTGGTTAGATTTAATTTTATGAATTTTTTGGTTACAAAACCTAAGTTTAAGCTTAACTATACTCATTATATAAAACTCTAAAAGCTTTTTCTGCATAAACTTTAAGCTTAAAAAAACTATTTCTATTTAAATTATATATATAGTTTTGTTGATTAATTAGTAACAACAGGAGTGCAAAGCATTACAAAGGTATTAATAAAGTAAAGTTAAGTAAAGTAAAGTATTTAAACAAAGTTTTATAGGTTTTGCTTTAATTAAATCACCGTCTTTTTAGATAAGAGAATACTTTTTACAACCAATGTAAGTTGTTTTAATAATATTTAATTCTTTAGAGAATTATATTTCGATCTTTATACTAACGTAAAGTCTCAAAATGATTAAGAAAGAAAACCTTAATTGAAATACTAACTTTGCTAAAATAAAGATTGTTTATAGAAAATTCTCTTTAAATATAATTTCAGTTGTATTATTTTTCTTAAGAAAAAATCTTAAATAAAAGATCCGTTAAATAATACTGTGTTTAGCTTATATATTGTATATCATAAAAAGGATTCATTGAATTGACGATTCATCTATTATACCATATATCTATAAAGGAAATTAGAGGTGATATATATACAGATCCTTTGTATAAATTTATATTAAATTGTTATTCATCGGTACAGATCTTATATCTATCTATATTTGAAAAGATAATAATAATAATAATATTATGAATGTGTATCTAGTGTTGATAATCGACATGATTAACATAACTCATACTGAAAAATAGAAAAGAAAAATCGAAGGAAATAGTAGCGACATAAATAAACTTATTTGTTTTTCCCTTATATCCCTTTTTGTACAGAATAACTCTATTATTGATTTAAATTTCAAATATTTTCGCTGTGATAATAACTTATTATTATTATTTTTTTCTTTTATTGATAAATATTTTCCTTTTTTAGCACATTGTCACGTTTTTACAAGTGAAAATTATGTTAATTTTGATACAAAAAAAAAAATTCTGTCAACCCATTGTCAATTATTTAATTTTATACGATTTCTTGAATTGGAAATTTTATATTTTTATCTATTATTTATCATCATGATGATAATACACATTGACGTCAATGATTATTTGTAATTTTATTCATAAAAATAAATAAATATTATCGTTGTGATGCTTGATGTTTTATTGTGAAAATTAAAATCATTAACCATAGACGTAAATATAATAATTATTATTTATTTTTATAGCAATAATTATAGTAAAATTGTTAAATAAAATATTTAAAACACAAAAAATATGCTTCTAATTTATTCTGTTGGCATATTTTCTATTTATTTTTTATGTTTTATGCTTTAAAAAAAAAAGACTTCATCAGTCAGTAGCTATCAGATGTTGCCAGACGTTTTGTAAAATACATGAGAAGAATATTAATGAGAAACAATCTAATTTTAATTAGAATTATTATTTTATTTTTATAACTTTGTACATGATCAAAATTATTTAATAATAAATAAATAAAAAGATATAAAAATATAATATTAAAACAAATTGCAAACAATTTATATTATAGCAGCAAAGAACAACCATTAACTTTACTTTTATAAAAAAAAATTATCTTTGTGTTTTAAAGAATAAAACTCAGTAAAACTCATAAAGTTATTTATTTATTTTTTTTTGTCAAGGCCTGATGATTGTCATTTAAAATCAAATGAATGCTGTTGACAGGAAAACTCCTCTCATCTTAATGCAGTTATATACTTATGTATTTAAAAATATGTATAATGTTGAAAAGAGGATGTTATGTTTTATTTAATTATTTAGTTAAAACATTTATCCCATGCTAATAGGAACCGAAAAAAATAAAAACACTTTACGATAACTAAATACACTTAGATTTTAATGCAATGAAGCTAAGTTTAAGCTAAGTATAATCAATAAATAATTATAATGTTGGTTTATTTATTTATAAACAATAATATTCAGTCTTTTGCTAGTTAATTTAATATAAAAGCAATTTAAATGTAATTAATTAAAAAAATAATGATTATTATCCTTTTTTACACTAATCAGTGCCAAAACAACACTATATTACAAGAATTTTTCTTTATAAATAATTTATGCTGTTTGAAGTAAAAATATAATCATAAAATTAGCGTTGATTCATCATCCACTGAGTCTGATTTGTAATCAGTTGTCTTTCTAATGTCACAGTATGAAGGTTCTTCTAGATTTTCACATTCAAGGAAAAATCTAGTAATGAGATTACATGATAAAATTCACAAGTCACATTTCAAAAATATTACATCATTTTTCTATATATAATTTGATGAAAATATTAAACAATTTTTATCATAAAATTATTTATTAATTTAATGAGTAGTTCTTAAAAATAAAAATTCTTTTCTATTTATTTATCATTAAAGAACAAAAACTCATCAATATTTGTTATTTTATTTGTGTTTGTTAAAAGAATTTTCATTTTACTTCTACTGTATTACCACGCAAAAATATATTTAGGTTAAAAACGGAAAAAAAACTTTATATATTTTCATAATGATGTCACCATTTTTCGATGATAAACAAAAATACCTTAATTATTGAATTGAATTTTATTATTGTTATTATTTTTTTTTGTAAATAATAAAATATAAAATTTTTATCTAGAGATATATATATATATATATATATAAATAAATTACGGAAAAAACTATAAAATATTTATATTCTAACAAGTAATAAATGTGCTGAAAATGTGTCGTTTTTCTTTCTGTTTGTTTGCAGATAATAAATTTATTATTATTATTCCATTTTTTTTTTGTCTTAAATAAATAAAATAAAAAAGGTTTCTATAAATAATATTGTGACTGTATAATCGATTAATCGATTTTCCTTATAATCTCTTCTACACAAGTTTTAACTTATATGAAAATAGTTTCATATTACTTATTGTTTTTAATATAAGGTTTAAAAATAATCCTATTAACGTACAGAAAGTCATTCACATATACTTAGAAAGTGTATTTAAAGATAGAATCAGGTGTAAAAATATATAGAAAATAATTACATATAAATATATTTTAATGAATTTTTATTATTAAACGAGATTTTAAGCATAGAAATTTAAAGTAAATATCGAGATTCTTAATTATTCATGTTTAATCAGTTTTTTATCATATTTTCTTTTGATTATTTATTAAATTTTTATCAAAGACATATTTTAAATAAATAAATCCTTATAATTATGTAATTTAAATACAGTTTTATTTTTTTATAATAAATTCAACATCATCTACTAATCTACTTATGTATAATCCAAATACAAAAAAAAACGATAATACGGATATAAATAATTTAAATTATTAACGTCAATCGAATAATGATTTATAATAAAAAAAAAAACTAATTTTATGAAAATAAAGAAATAAAATTTCATGACGCCTACATGGAATAAAAATATCATAAAAGAGTTTATTTTTTTATTCTATCCTTTATGCAGGATCATTGAAATACTTTTCATTCTATTTATTATTTTATTTTATTTTTTGTAAACAAGGCAAAAAGAGTTTTAATTCTCAGTTAAAATGAACAAAATCAGAGTCGATAAAGCACAGCTGACTCTCTGACGGTTAGAAAATAAGGAAAAAAAAATATCATCGACATTACGACGCCAATAGTAACCCCAACTATTATAATCATCTACTCTAAATTCTTAGTTGGAATAAGTTATTATTATTATTATTTTTTGTTTAAACAAAAAACAGTAGCAGCATCATTTACAAGAAAAATAGCTAAAGATAAATAGTAGAAAAACATAAAGCTAATATAAATGAATGTCGGATTAATTTTGCATCATTATAATAATAAAAATAGTTGTGGGTGGTGGTTGTGTACTTATTTACTACCCACAATAACTGTCATGGTAACTCTTTGATGTAGCTAAAGCGCAAAAACAGAAACAGAAATAAGAAAATCAAACAATATAAAGAAATATGCTAAGAAACTAACTGAAGAAACTTAAAAAGCACAAAAATAAATTATTTTTCTTTTTGCTGATCAAAAAACAAATTATTTTTTCTATATCTCTGCAATAAATTTATGCAAAAGTTTTTATGTTTTTGATACATTATTATGTTTAAAAATCTAAAAGAAGATAATATTTTTTTTTTATTACTTCAAAAGCACAAAGTAAAGTTTAAAATGTTCGATCAAAAAACATCAGATACACTCGCACACCTGTTAAACGAAAAGAAAGGGTTTTTTTTGTTTGTATTATTATTTTTACAAGGTATATATGCTTACGATCGTGATACCTTATATAGCATAGAATTATGTATTCACATAAACATAATATTCAATTGTTTTTTTCTTTTTATTATTTAAAAGGAAGCAGAAAAAGCTTTACTGTTTGTTTTTATTTTACGTTAAACACAGCAAAAAACTAAAGTATTTTATGAACAAAACTGAAAAAAACATAAATCGAATGTTCGAAAATCTATGTAGGTATGCTTTCGTTCCACCATAAACAGTGTTACAATCGAATAAATACTTTTATTGTGCTTTATGGTGTTAAAAACTTTTCAATTATAAAATATTAAAAACAATTTTGGGCAAGTATAAGCGAATATATTGGAAAATTAAATGAAAATCGATGTTTTTTCTAATGAAAATAATAAATATTCGTATTTTATTTTTTTGGTGTTGTTTTACCACCATGCGAAAGCTTTATTTATTTAAAACATAAAAGAAAAAACAACAATTACTTGAATTATTACAATGAGAAGTTTTATTTATTGTTTAACAACAAAATTAATGTAATGGAACTGGGCAAACGAAACAACACGGTGTTTTTGGGTTTTGCTATTGTTTTAGGCAAAACATTCATTGTTTAACTTTGAAGAAAACAAAAAATTTACAACCTCAGTATTTTCGTATTGTTATAACGTAAGCAAACATTTTCTGGCAGGTTGTTTTTTTGCACAACATCTGATTCTATTGTCTTATTCTTATTAACAACAACAATAAAAAAACTTGGCCAGTAGAGTAAACATTTTGCAAGAAAATTCTGCACAAAAACAGAACCTACTTTAAGCATATTTCTTTAAATTTATATTTTTTTTGGCAATGCTTTCTGATCACAATTTTCAACCGGTCTATTTGCTTTTAAATTATATTTTAATAAAAAATAAAAATGAAAAAGACTTTATGCTGAGAAGTAAAATATTTAATAGCAAAAAAAAATATAAATGGCAAACAATTTTGCACCAATTTTTGATTGTAATTTAGTTAGAGAGATAAGAAAAAAGGCATTTTCTAAAATATTATCATTACTTTTGACCTTTTTTTCTCTCTCTCACGCTATTTATTATTATTATTATTATTATTATTATTATTATTATTATTACTATTATTATTTAATGGCTTTAATTCTCTTCGGTTTTTTTATGGTATTTTACTGTCTTTTACTTGCCTTGTCGAACATTTATTTTATTTTATTGCGAAAATAACCAACAAGAAGAAATATATAATGTAATATATGTCGCTAAGGAATGTCTCTTTTATATGACCAGCCAGTTATTTATTCTTTAGATAAAACATCGAAATGGTTAATATTTTTATTTTTTTTTTTTTTTCATATATAAAAAATTCTACATTGGATTCTTTTTTTAGCGTAATTGATGACACTTTAGCGTTTCCTCTAAAGTAAAACTAACTAAAGCAAAGTTGTTAATAAAAAATTATATTCTACTAACTTACAATTTAAATTAAGTGATTTCATCTGGGACAGTAAATGATTTTTTAAAAGTTAATCAAAATAAAGAAATAAAATTACTTTATACCTGAGCAGCATAATATTTATGCTAAAATGTTTTTAATGCAAAAATAAATAAATGAAACAATTTCTTTTAAACGATAAATTTTAATAAAAAAGAAATTTTTCTGCAATATTAACGTGGTCAATGCTTATTTTATAACGCATAAATTATAATAAAGTCATAAATCAAATAGATTTTGTTTATTTAAGAAAATAAAAACAATATTGCAAATTCCTATATATATATATATATACACAGAAACACGCGTAGATATAAATAACAATCTTTGCAAATAATTTATCTTTGTCAGTTAATTAATTCTTCCTGCTATTAAATATACAAAATAAAAAAAAACCGTTTTAAAGTTTTTCATTAATAAATTTTTATTTTCGCAACAATTTAAAACGATTTGTTTGGTTTTTTGCTATTTTTTAAAATAATTAATTAACTTTAAAAAATATCAACACAAATATTATGCTTTTTTTTTAACTTACCGACAAGTGCAACAAACATTAATATTCCCAAAGTTTTCATATTTTTATTTATATTTTCTTTATAATAAAATTAATTTAATTAAACTAATTATTGATTTTATTATTTTCTTTTATTTTAATTCACATAAAACATGTCACTGAACAAGAAAAATTTAATTAAATTAAACAAAAAACACTAAAAATCATTAGCACAATTTTTTAATTAATTATTTATTCACATAGATTGATAACAAAAAGAAAACACAAATTTCCACCACAAAGTAAAGTTCAAGGTGACAAAAGTTAATCAAAAATATCGACTTTGTTAATAATTGTTATTATTACCAACAGCAACAACAGCAATGACGAATTATTATTATTAATTTAAATAAAATAAAATAAATAAATAAATCACAGAAATATAAAACAACAAAAAACGGAAGTTGCGTTGTACAGTTTATTATTGCAACTGACTTTTAATATTAGAATATTAAGAGTGTAAGAAAATATAACAATATAATATATATAAAAAAAAGCAGCCCCATTTGCCTATAAAGGGGAATTGTAATGGTTGATTTAGATGGATTTAATGAAATTATATTTTTTTATTAGTGCGCATCGGTTAAAGCGCACATTTTCGACGAAATATTTTCTATTTTCTTTTATTTTAGTTTAACATTTCTACTATAATTATTAAAACAAAACTGCTTCTCAAAGTTCCCATCTCTTTAAATATATTCAAGGGTGCGTTTGCTATAAAAAAATTAATAATTTTCCTTTTAGTTATTTTGCATTTTCATTTTTTAAACTTATTCAACTGTTATTAATAATGATTAATTACAATTTTATTTGCAATAAAATAAGTAAAGACATTTTTAAGGTTAGTAAATAGAATAGTAAATAAAGAAGCTTTTTTTCTCATCTTTAAGTTAATAGATTTTCCTAATTAGTAATTCAAATTTAATAACAATGAAAATAAAATTCAACATCTGGGCATGAACTTAATATTTTTAATTATCTTTTATTTTATTGGGTAAGTACTTTTAAATCTGTTTCTATTGTTAAGAAAATAAAATGAATGGACAATGTTAAGCTTAAATTTAACATTAATAATGTTTTTCAAACATTTATGGTTGAAGAAATTTGTTTTATTTAATTATATTTTTATATCTTTTAATATATGTTCTGTAATTCAGCTAAACACCCTGCGTTAATGAAGACTTCCGTTCAATTTTATCTACTTATTTATATTTCCGGTTAAAAGGAACACTTCAAATTATTTACTTTGCCTGTTCATAAAGCAGAAAAAATAAATCTCTACGTTATTTTCTAATAAAATAAAGTATAAAGACACAGATGGATAATTTAATAACCGAAAAAAAGAAGCATAAAACATAACTTTGTAATACGATATATCTTCGTTTCCTTGTTTCTTAAGATATTATTACAAATTACTAATATTTAACTTAATTAAAATAAAAGCCATTTCTTTTGTAAAATGTTAAATTAAATGATGATTTATATAATTTGATTGAGAAAAGTGGAAAAAAGCTTCTGTTTAAGAATAAAAGAAATGTTTGCTACCAAAAAGCATATTTCCTTCAATAATAATAATAAAAAATTCTTTTTTATATATGTTTTCCTCGATCATATATAGAGAACTAAAGGATATATTGTTAAAACATTAATATGTATAGGACGTATTATAAAATCAAAAGAATAAATTTGACAAAGTTTTTTTCTGATAGAAAATGAAAAGTTTGCACATTTTTTTTTTTTGTTTTGGTTATTTTTGTGCCTTTATGTGCTAAATCGTAAAAGGATTAAAAAATACATATATCCTTTACTGTGGTTATTAGCTTGTTGGTTATTACACAATTATAGATAACTAGTTTAACTAAAGAGGCCGTTTTAGAAATTTCTTTAGAATTAAAATACAGTTACATGAGTTTTACAAAATTTCTCATTTTTTGTACTTAAATTTATATTTAAATGGTGCTTTGTAGATTTTCTTTAACTCTTTATTTATATTAAAATGATTAACAAATATTTAAATAATGTCATCTGTTTAACTTACATAAAGTGCATTTTTAAAATTTTATTTTATTTTTTATTTTTCTTTATCTCTAAAAGCTTTTATTTAGGATTTTATTTACTCAAAGCTGTTTGGTTATTTTTTTTGTTGTCATTTGAATTTATTTAAATGACTCTAAAAGAATATTAAGCACTGGTGACATTTAAGGATTTAAACCATTATGTCGACTAGAGTTTGGTTGTGTCAATGCGCTTATTGTGAAAGGTTTTTATTTTCACTAGGAGGTATGAAGTCAACACTCCATTAATCTGTATCGTCAAACATCATAGGACGATGTATACTGATTTTATTTACTGTAGGCGTCAGATCGCGAAAAAATAACCCCCATAAACCACAAATCAAAATAAAAAAAAATTCGCTTTTATAGGAATTTAAATTAGTACGACGACTGGTTAGTATACATTTTCGCAACTGATGTAAAAACTACCCTTTCATCAGCTGATTCTCGATGCTTTAATTCATTTAATCAAAGCAATATAGTCTACTACTGAAATTTTAGCTAATTAATTAATTATTCAGAAAATAATAATACTTTCTTGCAATACAATTTTTTATTTAATTTTATTTAAAATTTCAAGTTTTTTCCCATGTTAAAATATGATATATTAGTTTTTAGTAATTAGCTAATGGATGGCTCTTTTATCAATATAACATGACAGTGCTTATAAACAACAAGTATATAGTTTTTCATATAAGAGATTTTCTACCTATTTTTTACATAATTTTATATTAAACAAACATAATTATATAAACTCGATAAAGGGTATATTATCTCGGTGTTTTTTCTTCTACCTTGACTTAAATAATTAAGTTTGCTAATTAATTATGAAAAAAATAGTGAAGAAAAACTAGCAAACATATAATAAACATTGACATCCGAGTAAAAATAAGCTTCTCTTTGATAAAAAAAAAATTTCTTAAACCTTTTTGTATGCAAGACACATAAATCATTCCGACCATGTAAATTATGTCGAAAAGCTTTATACAAAAATAAAAAAAACATAAACTTTTTATAAATTAAGCATAATTTTGCTGATTTTTCTTTTTTTTGTAACTATTTTAAATCAGCAAAGTCAAAATAATTTTGAATAGAACAAAAACAGATCTTATAAAAAAGAACTTTTCAATAAAATTTGTTACTTTGTATTTATTATATAAATAAACTAACGTTTACCTACTTTGCATTTAGTTAAGATTTTTTGTAATTTATTATAGATGGTATAAGACGAAAATAATAATCTTTTTTTTTATTGAGAATTTTCAATTTTATGTTTTCAAGTTTAGTTTAGTATTTTCTTTTTTTTTTTTTGCTACAATGATAGACATTTATGCTTGTTAATACTTTATGTTAAAGTTTTCTTTTTGATCTGTGCAACGTATTTGTTACAAAACATTGTTGAAGTAATAATATGACAATGTTAGACTTAGCAGCAAATGATAATTAAATAATAATTGTAATGCGTTGCTATCAAGCTTATTTCGAATGTAATTAAGTATCTAATACTTAAAAGCTTTTGTCCATGAACTACTGAAATAAATATATTTTAAATTGCGATTATTGCTGTTTTACTTAGTGTAAATAAATCGAAACATATCAAAGACTATTTATTAGAAAAATTAAGTTTTTCGACGAGTGAATACTTCTTCTTTTCATTAATTATCTTTAAACTTAAATCTAAATAACTTTCTTTTAAATAAAAATAACAAGTAAATCAACCTACTTAATTTAATTACTGCACAAAAACGCTTATTTTAACATTAAATTATAATTAGTTAGTTTCTATAATGTTTTCTATTTGTTTAAAATGTATTAAAAGCAAATTAAAAGTACGAGAAAAATGGAATTTATTTTATAAAGCTCGACTGCGTTTCCAACGATGACACATAATTTCAGTTAAAAAAAGAAAAGAAATTTAAGTACACAGACAGTACATAGATAAATAAAAAATTTCTAATTTAAAGTTAAACTTATAAAAGAATTTTACACCTATATTCATAATTAATAATAATAAACTTTATGCAAAAAGCTTTTAAATGTGCTTTATAGACACACTTTTTATACTCTGTTGTCACTTCATTTTTTCTGTTTTTCGTTTTATAATTTAGTTATAAAAAATATAAATAAAAATGTAAATTAATGTTGAAGTCTCCTAGACATAAGATTGTTTAAAAAATATGTAGATGACCAACTTATTTCTCTATATAAAAGGTAATTCAATTATTTATGGTGGTTTACTGTTATTAATTTTTTAAATAAACAATTTTAAAATTAAATTAACTTATTTTCCTTTAAAGATTTTCTGTTTTTTCTCTGTTTATTAATAAATTTTGTGTTCTATTAAAGTGCTTTCAAAGTCATGTAGATTTATGTTGAATATTTCTTTTAGCAATTTGTTATTGCAAATATTTATACAGGGTTTTCCAATAAGAGGTGTTATTTTGAATAGCCCGCTATTTCGGTAGATGTCACTTTTGAAGCTATCATTTGTTGACATTTGACAAGTAGAAACTACGCCATTAATAAAAATGGAACGATACACGCTTCAACAACGCATTGAAATTATTAAAATTCACTATAAAAATGGTGAAAATTTGGCAGAGACGGTTCGTAAAACTCGAAAATTTTTGGGTCGTCGTGAAGCACCTTGTCGGACCGCAATACAGAAATTGGTGGAAAAATTCGAGCTGTTGGGACAACTTAGTGATGTGAAGAATAAAATCCGTGCACGTCGTTCAAGAACAGCCGAGAATATTGCTGCTGTAGCCAAAAGTGTTGAAGAAAACCCAGGTTTGTCCATTCCTCGTCGTTCTTTGGAATTAGGCATTCCACAAACGTCATTACACCGTATTTTGCATAAAGATTTGGGTCTTAATGCTTATAAGGTTCAGTTAACACAAGAACTCAAGCCGGCCGATCATCAACAACGTCGTGTCTTTGCTGATTGGGTCCTTGAAATGCATGAAAATGATCCGGAATTTCATCGAAAAATCATCTTGAGTGATGAGGCCCATTTCCACCTCGGTGGCTTCGTCAACAAGCAAAATTGTCGCATCTGGGGCTCGGAAAACCCAAGAGTTATTGTTGAAAAGCCTCTCTATCCTCAACGTGTGACTGTTTGGTGCGGTTTATGGTCCGGCGGAGTCATTGGACCTTACTTTTTCGAAAATGAGGCTGGAGCAACAGTTACGGTGAATGGATTGCGCTATCGAGAGATGATTAATGATTTTTTATGGCCGGAATTGGATGGTATTGATCTGGACAACGTTTACTTTCAACAAGACGGCGCTACGTGCCACACAAGCAACGAAACCATTGATCTTTTACGGGAAAAGTTTTCGGACCGTGTTATCTCTCGAAGAGGTGATCACAATTGGCCACCGAGATCTTGTGATTTAACACCTTGCGACTTCTTCCTTTGGGGCCACGTGAAAGAGAAGGTCTACGCCAACAGCCCAGCGTCGATTCAAGACCTCAAAGATGGAATTCGTGAGGCTATCGAGGACATAGGGCAGCCACTTTGCGATTTGGTTATGGAAAATTTCATGAAAAGGATATGGTCCTGTAAGCGTGGTCGTGGTGGTCATTTGCCTGACGTTATTTTCCACTATTAATGGCATACCTTTCTCTTTATAATGAAATAAACATCCGATCATTTATATTAAAAAATGGCATTTTTTTTTGAATATCAAAATAACACCTCTTATTGGAAAACCCTGTATATATGTTTGTTGAAGAAGCTTAAAAGTATATTTTTCTGGGACAACGCGTTTTTTTTTTATCTTTCTGTTTAGTTATTTTTATGTAACTAAACCAAATCTATGACAATCGTTAATAAAATGCGAAATATAAGTACAAAAAGGAGAAGAGAAGGAAAATAAAACTTTTATGTTCAATAAAAGTTTGTTCTACTTTTTCATCAAAACACCAAAAAAAACAATACCATACCAAAAAGAATGTGCTTAATATGTAATAACTAGGGGTAAAGAAATGAAAGAGTAGAGTCGACTACTTTTGCTCAGCTGACTCGTTAGTGGTCGGTCGGATGTTGCCTTTATTGTTTTTTATTACTGACATTAAGGCGCCACAAGAACTAGACTTTTTGTCTGGATTATTTTTTACAGCATCATTTTTATATTTTTTCTACTCTGTTTTACTTTGTTGTAAAAATTCGCTCACAAATAACAAATAATTTTGTTAATTTTATTACGATTTTTGCAAAAGTAACTCGTATACGTCATTGTCATTGTGAAATAATTGCGGGTAGCCAAGCACTGTATAATTGTGTAAATTAGACTAATGCAATACGATAGACTTTTTACGCAAATTTAAACAAAAACATTAGAATTCCTGTTTTATTGTTTGTTAAATCTTTTAAATGAGTTTTTTAAGGTATTTTGTTGCTCTACTGGTCTCGCGGTATTTTTAATGTTACAAAAACAGATGAGGGTTAAACAAAACAGATTTTAAGGGTGATTTTGTTTGTTGTGAATTCTGAGTATTACCTTGAAACGACACGAATTATAAATGTTTAATATCTTAAAGCTTTGTTAACGGTTAGTCATTTGTTGATGTAATTAATTAGTCAATGAACTTTATTCAATTTCTTCTTTTACTAATAAAATTATTCTGTCTTTCTTTGTTATTATTATGCAACATAATCATTTAAAAAATGAGTATAAATATTATCCAATATTGAAAATGTGTCCACAAGGTGTATTCAATTGCTGAAGAAAATTACGACTCACATATGAACCAAACAATTTATATAACTTTTCTTTTGTGATATGAGTAGATTTCTTAGTCTGTTTTTGGCTATATTTCTTTTGTATTTTGATTGTTACACAACAACTATATAGTCATTGTTATTATAATGCTTTTGTTCAGTTTATATAACTCTAGAGTCTTTATATTGATACAGAAAATGTAATTGTATAACATTATATATAAATAAGAAAATTAATTTTATGATTTTTTTTTATGTTTTCATTTAAGCTAACGAGTTCAATGTGTTTTCTCTATAAAATATATAATTTAAGAGAAGAAAAATATCTTGAAAGGACATTGAATTATAAATATTGGGAAAAAATAAATGTATTTTGGTTAAAAAATGTTTTTAATACGATTTTATACTTATTTTTATAATAATTCAATATTTTATGTTTTAGTATAGGAAAGTAGATTGGTTGTTTATTGTTCTTGGGTGAGCGTGTCACAGAGGACATATCATCTTCAGAGTAACATTTCTCATTAACAGCCAGTTGGTAAATTATGTTTAAACAGAAATTACTTTTAAAACACATAAAATTATATTCTGTTGTAGTTTTAACTTCGTATAAACAATATTTGTGTCCTTAATGACACCTTAAATTAGAAAATAACAAAATTCACAATAATATATTTATTACCGACTTGTTAATGGTAATCCAATAAATAATTATTATTAACATTTAAAATATTAATATTATTTCAACATAGATTTGAATAATAGAATCAAATTAATAGTTATTTCTTTAATTGCCTAATATTTAAATGATTTTCTTGTAAATAAAAGGGTTATTATAATGCATTATAGTTTTGAACAATAACCGAAACGAAACGTAGTACATTGTTGTGTAAAGAGTTATAGAAAATAATACAAATATGCATTTTTTAATTAAATTATCATATATTTTTATTATCTTTATTAAAAATATACAAACAAATTTAATAAGTGACGACAAGTTTAAATTTTACTCACCACCAGCCGATATTGAAAATTTTAATTGGACTGGAATTGCAAGAGGATCAATATATATTAAGTTTTTCGATCCTCACCGATCAAGAATGTCATCAATTTGTGATAAATATAAAATCAAATATGATAAACATTTACAAATGTATATTATAAATGATTTGTGCCAAGGATATAATACAATGAATTTTCCATTAGATAATAAACCAATAAATTTAATTGCAAATCAATATAATATATATTTGGTGGTTTGGCTTTGCTGTGATACATGTGAGGAAACCGCTTTAGAATTTATTATTTTGGAAAAAGATGATGTGAATATTTATAAGGAAAATATTACTTGGAATGAAGAGACGTGTATGGAGGAAGCATATAGATATACTTGACAATTAATTTATAGTGTAAACATCTGTAAATGTGGAAAATTCTTAAATACATATGATTATATTGACCCATGCAAGGCTTTTCTTAAAGTAGAAACGTTTCAACAGAAGATCAAAGATGGTTATCAAATGACAAATATTTTTTATCTATTATTAATATTTTTAATAATCTGTGGAATTTTATATTGTTTTAAAGAAAAATTCGTGCATATAATTAATAATACCACTAAAGTGGAAATATTTTAAAGTTTTTAACAAATTATTTTACAAAAAAAAAGTATTAAAATCACGTGAATTTTAATTAGTGTTAAATGTAATGTAAAAAAACCCTAAATACATTAAACAAATATAAAAGTTATTAAATAAAACATAAAAATTATATAACATAAGTTAATGATCGATCAATTGAAGAAAAAACCGAAAATAAAAATAAATAAATTAAAATAACTTTTTTCTTTTGTTAAATAATATATAAGAAAACTTTTTATTTAATTATTTTAATAATGGAAAAACACTTAATATTTGTTTGCTAATACATAATCATTTAATTAAATTTATTATAAAAGCATCAATTGTAATTGTTGATTTTATGTTTCTATTTAAACTATTCAAAGTGTGAACATATAAAAATGTTTTTTCTAATAAACGTAATGATTTTTTGTATTTATTTTATTAAAAACGTTCAATTGAATGTTATTTTTGATCAAATTTTGTTAAAATTGTATAGTTTTATGATAATCACATACGATGATTTTAATTATTGCAAAGTTTTTATAATAAAAACAACAAATATTGGCTATAATCTTGTATTTGCAAGTTATATAATCAATATACTTGTATCTATTAATACTTATTTCTATTCTTTGCTTGATTTTCCTTGAAAGTGAAACAATTTTAATGCTTATGTTACTTGAAAAGTTTTTTTTTACCTTAAAATCATATTAAAATGATCCAAAAAAAATTTTCTAACATATAAGTAAATGTTCAATAAATTAAATTAAAATAAATAAATTAAAATAGAAAAGAAAAATTAATTCTTATAAATAATATATATATATAAGAAAAGTTTTAATAATGGAAAAACACTTAATAGTTATTTGCTAATAGATAATTATTTTGACTAAATTTTATATAAAAGCGTAAATTTAAATCATTGTTTCTATCAAATTGTTCAAAGTGTTACATATATACATATAAAAATGTTTTATTTAATAATTTTAATAATATTTTTCCTTTATTTTATTAAAAATATTCAATCAAATGATATTTTTGATCAAAAAGAATTATCTTTTAACACAACATCAACAGATATTGTGAATTATAATTGGTCAATATTGAGTCATGGTGTCACATTTTTAAATGATTTGATTCAATATGATATTTTTATACCTTTTAAGAATGATACATATAAAATATTGTATGATAATAAACTTCAAATTCATTCTTTTATAAATACTTGTGAAATGAATGAGCAACACGAAAACACAACAAAAACTAGAACAATAAATTTAATTGGAAATCATAATGATATATATTTAACGATTTGGTTTTGTTGTCATTCATGTGATAAAACATCTTTAGATTTTTATTTATTAAAAAATAAGGATGTGAATATTGATAAGAAAACTATTTCATCAAATCAAAGTATATTGCTAGCAATTACAGAAAATTTAAGCAAGTATTTTATCGATCATGTAGATATGTGCAGGTGTGGCATTATGATTATTACATCTGATGATGTGGATCCATGCAAAGTTATCATTATGAAAATACCAAATATTAGTTTTGGTTACAATCATGTATTTGCCAATTATTTAACAAATATATTTTTTCTATTAATCATTATTTTTATTGTTAGCGGTTTCTTGTGTTGCATTTATCAGAAAATATTTAAAAAAAAACAATTTATCACAAAAGTGGAGTTATTTTAATTTGTTTAATAAAAATCGAAGATGGATAAATGGTGTAGTGGCTGTTAATTGGTTTTTTTGTTCTATCCAAGTGGGTTGCTTCTCGATTTTTTATATATCGTAAAAGAAGGAAAAATTCTAAAATATTCTAGAAGAAATTATAGCTTTTACAGCACTTTTTTTTTATTAAAATTGATTTAAGTATATTAATCAAGCAAGCAAGTGTGGAAAGGAAGAAAAACTCACCAATTGTTAAATTCCCAAGAAAATATTATTAAAATTAAATTATTAATAAATAAAAATAAAGACAGATTGTCGATTAAGGGTAAGAAAATACATGAAAATTAATAATTTCTACACATAATAAGTATTATAGAAAAAATACTTAATGGTTTTTATTACATAATTTTTCCGATATAAAACCACCAATATCAATGCATTTTAAGATTGTAATTTTCTAATTAAATCATTACGTTAAAATTCGTCAAAGTGTTATAACATGTCTATTTTACTAAAATTAATGTCTTTTATAATCATTTACATTAAAATTGTACAATCAAATGATGTTTTCATCAATCAAGATGTGTTTAAATTTTTTTCACCACCATCAAACATTGGAAATTATAATTGGTTATTAATGTATGAAGCTTATATAACAAAAGAAATGCCTATGCCACTTGAAATAAGCTTAGATTATGTATGTGACGAATACAAAATTATGTATAATTCGTATAAACAAATATATATTTTAAATGATATTTGTGAGGACAATAAGAAAAATGAATTTATACGACTGAGAAAAAATATAACAATAAATTTAATTGGATATCATAAAGATATGTATTTGGTGGCCTGGTATTGTGATGCTTTTGATCAAGATATTCAATTACAATATAGTATATTAAAGAATAAAAATACAACTATCGATGAGAAAATTTTTGTAAGAAATAAAACTGTGTTAATGAATTTAGCAGCTGACATCAGTGAATATTTAATTGAGCACGTGAACATAGCCAAATGTGGCATAGCAGGAAATGATAACGATGAACTTGATCCGTGCAAAGTTATCATACTAGACCTACAAGTATATGGATATAATATTTACTCTGCATATCTAGTGACAAAAGTTTTTTATTTAATAATTATTATTGCTGTTATCTGTTGTATTTTGTGTGGTGTTAAAATGAAATTTTTCAAACAACATACAAATGTGCAAGTATTTATGAAGCAATGAAAATTTTTCAATTTTCTACAATATTTATAAAGTTAATTATTTTTGTCACCAACAACTATTTATTAAAAAATGCACATAAATGCTGGAAAAGAATAAAGTACAGTGTTTATTGGATACACCTCAGTTTCTGCGATACAGTTTTATGTAATAAACTATACAGTAGGTTACAGATGGATACAGTAGGGTACTGTATGATGTGAAATAAAAATAATAAAATAACTTACTTTTAATAATAATAATGAAAAGTTTTATTTAATTATTTTAATAATAAAAAAATGCATTAAATAATTCTTTTCAATATAATATTAATAATAATATGTTAATTTGAATCCTTTGTATTTTCTTCTTTTTTTTTTAGTTTGATGTTATCAAAACATTATTCCTTACAAACTGTGTTAATAAAAGCATAAACATTTTATTAGCATTAATATATTTTTTAATTTTTCAAATCAAAACTGGTCAAGCAAACGCCTTATTGGAACAAAACGTATTTAAGTTTTACTCACCACCAGCCGATATTGAAAAAGTCAATTGGAAAGTGATTGGAGAGAATATCATAACATTTGATACTATGGTTTCTATTAAAATGAATGTAAAGCTAATTTGTGATGAATATAAAATCACGTATAATAATCAAATAAAAATGTATATTATAAATGATTTGTGCAAAGAATATAATATAATAGATTTTAAACCAATAAATTTAATTGGAAATCATTTTGATGTATATTTGGTGGTTTGGATATCCTTTGATCTACGTGAGAAAAAGTCGTTTACATTTATTATATTAAAAAATAAAAATATTCAAATTAATAAAAATAATATTAACTTGAGTCATATTATGTTAACGGATTTGGCAAATGATATAAGTGCATACTTAATACAGCATGTAAATCTAAGCGATTGTGGTAAATTATTAAATACATATGAATATGTTGATCCATGCAAAGTTTTACTTCTTCAAATGGAAACATTTGATTATAATATTGAAGTTGCTAAGCTAATGTCAAATATTTTTTATCTATTATTAATATTTTTAATAATTTGTGTCATTTTATATTGTCTTAAAGAAAAAGTATTTAAGATAATTAAACAAAAAAATAAAGTAGAAAGTTATTAAAGTTTTTTAACAAACAAATTACAAGTAAATTAAACTGTATCAATCAGCCTACGACTTTCTGCACTAGAATAAAGCATATAATGACAAATAATGATCAATAAAACATAAAAATTGAATAACCTAAATAAACGATCGATCTTTAAGAATAAATAATAATATTACATTAAGAAAAGTACAATTTAATTATTTTAATAATGGAAAAACACTTAAAAGTTGTTAGCTAATAAATAATCACTTGATTTGATATAAAAGCGTTAATTTTAATCATTGTTTTAATGTTTCTAACAAATTGTTCAAAGTGTTAACACATAGAAATGTTTTATTTAATAAATTTAATAATTTTTTTCATTTATTTTATCAAAAATATTCAATCAAATGGAACATCTTTATATGAAAATGTGTTAAAGTTTTACTCGCCACCAGCTGACATTGAAAATTATACTTGGACAATATTGTATAGAAGTACCATCGATTCAAAGATGTTTGATCTGTTAATACTAAGAACAGAGTTTCTTTGCGACGAATATAAAATCATCTATGATAATCATTTACAAATGTATATTATAAATGATTTGTGTAAAAACAATAAGACATTAGCATATCAATTGGATAATCAACAAATAAATTTAATTGGAAATCATTTTGATGCGTATGTGGTGACTTGGCTATGTTGTAATTCATGTGTGGATAACACGTTCGATTTTATTATATTGAAAAATAAGGATGTAAATATTTATGAGAAATATACAACTGTGAATAATACAATGGTTATTGCATCAGCAGAAAATTTCAGTAGGAATTTAACCAAGAATGTAAACATGTGCAAATGTGGTACGGTGGTAGATACATATAATAACGCGGATCCATGCAAAGCACTCATATTAAAAGAGAAAAAAAATGTTTATTATAATAATCGTGTTTCTAATCAAATGACAAATATTTTTTATCTATTATTGATTATTTCATTAATTTGTGTCATTTTACATTTTATTAGAGAAAAATTTTTAAGGAAAATTCAATTAAAAAGAAAAATTAGAACAATTTAATATTTTTGGAAAATTTTCTTAATTATCTTAACACATATGCTTGGATTTAAATAGTTGGAAAAGCAGAAGCATAATCAAAATATTAAGAATAAAATTTTTCTTTCAATAAATGTTATATGCAAAGTGTTTTAAAAGGTCTTAATTCATTGTTAATCAATGAAATTTAATAAATTTAATTGTAAAGAAAACAAGTATATAGAAATTACTGTAGGAATTTTTCTTTATTTTAAAACTAAGAATGTATTATTCAAACATTATGTAATTTTGAAATATATATACTATTCAATAAAAAATAAAACAAGAATAAATTCGTGTTGTAAAAGTTTCTTTTCTTTTTTAAATTTCCATAAATTTCTAAAAACATTTAAATGATGGAGGAGGAATTGCTGGCAACAGACAGTGCAGACATGCATGCAAATACCATTTTTTATTATTCATAAAATTTGACCATAATTTTTCACATTTGTAATTTATTGTCTCGACATAATAACTCTTTAATTCGATTAATTCATTTGTAAGTAATTTTATTTGTTCCGTTTGCACCGAATCCTTTTCTTTATACTTATAAAGTTCATTTTCTTTACTATAAAAAATAATTTTATTAATTTTATTAAAAAATTAATAAAAAAAAATATAACACAAACCGCAATAGATTTGATATTTTTTCATTTAAATTATTTATCTCAATGCGATATTTATTTAAATCAATATTATCATGATTAAATTTTGATAATTTATTTTCCACAATTTGATTCTGAATTTTAAAGAAATTAAAAAGAAATAAAAAACAAAATATTCAAACGCGACCAACCTTATCCAACAATTCATCCTTTGCTTTGCGTAATTCTTTTACTTTTAAGCGTTCTTTTTCTAAAAGCATTTCCATTACTTTTTCCGATGCATACGCTTTTCTAACTTCATTTTCTAAATTTGTATTTGAATTTAATAATGATTGTATTTTACCATCTTTTAAATTCATTTCGCTTAATAACATTGTTACTTTTGATTCATTTTCGACGCGCATCAATGCATCAACACACAATTGATTCTTTATGCGTTTTATTTCGTTACCCTTTTCTTCTCTATTTCTCATTTCCATATTTAATTTAATATTACTCACATGAATTTGATTTTCGAATTTTTGTATCTGAAATAGAATATTATTTTATTGATTAAACAATATAAATAATTAAATAAATATAAATGAAAATTATTGACAAATTTACAATTCTTTTACAGCATTGCAATTCTTCGTAAATTTTAAAAATTTCCTCTCTTCGTTTACGCCAAGAATATAATAAAAAATAATAGATAATTCTACGTCCTGCTTCCTTATCACTCAGACAAAATGCGTCACCGGCAGCGATTTTTAATTCTTTTTCCTCTTTTGTATGTTTTCCTCTCATATAAAAAATATTTTTTTTCAATTTTGATGGTTGATTTGTTAACATTGACATTGATTTCTTTAATTAAATGTAAAAAATCATAATGAAATAATGATTAAAAGTATATAAATTAAACTGTTATTATTACAAATAATAATATTACCTCAACATAAAATAATAACAATAATACTAATAATAATAACAACAATAATAAGAAACTTCTAAATTATAGACAAAATTTTTAAAATTAAATTTATTCGAAATATGTATTTTAGAAATAAATTATTCTTTTCTTTTAAATTAAATTAAAACAAATAATAATAATAATATTAATTATACTAATTAAAAAAAATAATAAATCGAAATTAATATAACATAATAAATTAATAGATAATACATATATATATATTTATGTAAAAATAAAATAAACATTAAATTTAAATAACAAAAATTACAGAACTGACGACTTTCATTTTCAAAAATGAATTTTTTTACATTGTTTTGTTTTGTTTTCGAATATCGTTTTTCATTTATTTTTTGGTATAGGACGTTTTTTTTAGTATTCAAAAATTTTAGCCAACTGTTTATTTTTTTTATAAATAATAATTAGTACAATAAGTACAGTACTTTCAAGTACAGAACAATGAACAAAATTAATAACAAATTTATAATCTTGATTAAAAACTGTTTAATTATTAATTGTCATCAGTTCGGATTAATTCTAATGTAAAAGGTCTGTTAATTTATTATTAAATATAAATAATGTAATTATATTTGCATATGTGTAAAAATAAATAATAATTGAAAATAACACTCGCCACAAAACAAACTGTTAATAATAATATTTACATAATTGGCTTAAATTACAATTAATTACATAATAATAAATAAATTTTATTAAAAAAATAAATCAAAATATAAATCAATATTAAATCGTGAATGCATTCAGTTTTTTAAGTGTCTGATAGTAAGAAACTGTTAAATAATAAAAAATGTCTAACCAACCGTATGTGCTAGTTGTCGAGGAACCTGAACCAAAAGTTCGTAAATATACAAATTCAATATACGCTTGTAATTCAGAGCCAGCTGATGAAAAATATCCAACTGTTAAAATAATGAATTATAGTGGACGTGCCATTGCGGTTGCTTCTTGTGTTTCTGAAAATTCACCATATATGTAATCATTAATTTCGTTTTTATTATAAATTAAATTTTTCAATAAAGTATTAAAAAATAATTGTAGGCCACATCCTCATGAATTAATTGGAACAAATTGTAAAAGAGGTATTTGTACAGTTGAAGTAGATACGGAAACAATGCGTGGTGTTTTTGCGGGTATTCGTATTGGTATAACTGAAATACATAATGTGACAAAGGCATTAGAAATACGTGAACAAATACGTGTTGATCCATTTAGAAGTAGATTGAATATTGTCTTAAGACGATTTTAATTACATAATTTATAATTATTTTTCTTTTTTAGCTGGATTTTCTCATAAAATGCGTCCATATTTAATTGATTTTAAAAAAGTTCGATTATGCTATCAAGTATTTATAGCTGGAACACAACCAGATCGTTTTACTGTACCATTATTACCGGTCATATCTGATGTTATTATTGTTAAATCTTAGTTTTACGAAATCACATGTTTTTCATTCAAAAAATAATAATAATAATAATAATTTTATTTAATAAATACCCCTACTTAATTTTCTTTGTCTTTTAAAATGTTTGTTTATTTATTCTTTGCTTTATTTATATAAAAATTCTTAGACAATGAATTTTTTATTTATTTAATTTTATTATTAAATTAAGTATATGCATTTGCCAGAAATTGGAAAATGCAAATATTATAATTAGAAATTACGTATTTTAATAACAATTGGTTAATTTTTCACTTGCACCGATTAGTGATTATTTTTTAGCGTTTTTATTTACTTAAACAAAGTATAATGAGCCGTTTTTAAGAAACGATTATTATCAATTATTTTAAGGGAAGTAAGGGAAGATTAAATTAAATTATTTCTTTCCTTAATCTTAAGTCCAATAAGACGTCTGTTTTCTAAGCTGTTTTTAATAAAAGATTCAATGGATGCGAATAGTATTTCTTGTACGAAAGATGTATTTCGATTTAAGTCTGTATAGTATTATTTTTCGCCGATATACTTATTCGCATGTATTATTCAATTATTATTTGATAGAAATGGCAAAAAATATTGTTATCTATTGCAAAACGTTTTAATCGGCGATAGACACATGTGAGATTTTTAAAGATTGAGTAAAATAAATATAATAATTTTTTCTTTAAATATACACAAACGTTTTTATTATTTTTTTTTCTTTTATATAATTTTTCCACGAGGCAAATTACTCATTACTCATTTATGTTGCATTGTTATTGTTTGTTAAAGAAACGTTTGAGTAACTAAAAATTGGAAAAACCAATTTAATGAAAACAAGTTATCAATTATTATTGCATTTTGTAAGTGATGATGATAAAAATACTTGGTTATACTTTAAATAAAGGAATTATTCCTTCGCACAATCTTAGTGCAATAAGACGTGAGTTTTATAATTTTTTTTTTAATAATGGATTCGATGGATACGTGTTGTGCGACGGATACATCTTGTTCAAATGATACATCTTGTACGATAGATACATCAGATTCTTCAGTTCCGATACATTCTACAGATGCATTTTATATCAGCGATCCAAGTAAATATTTTATTATAAATTTTTAATTATAAAAAAATGACAAAATATTATAATTTCAGCAAATACACATTGGCAAAGTAATAATTTTCATAATAGACATATCGGCATTGGGGCAAAGATTATTTCTGGAATATTTGTATTATTATTTATAAGTGTTGTGTTATTTATTGTATATAATGTCATAAGAATATCAAATAAATAAGAAATTGCAATTATTAAAGTGTCAGCTATTAAGAGACGCAATAATTATTATCTTCCAAAAAGTGTTAATCCGCGATAGACACAATAACGCATAAATTTCACATGTGAGATTTTTTTTAAAGCATTTATAACTATAGATTGAGTAAAATAAATATTATAATTTTTATAAATATACAAAATGTTTTTATTTATAATTCTTTTTATAGTGTTTTCCCATTAAATACAAAAAGAATTACTCATATAGTTTGTATTGAGAAAAATATCTGATTAACTAGAAATTGGTAAAAACCAATTAAATGAAAAATAAATAATGGATTTTCTTTTGCATGTATTTTTTCAATAATATAAATGTGTAAATTGAGAATTTAGTTTAATTCATAAATACAATAAAAAATGTTTTAGCAAACCAACTGAGAGAAAATTTAAACTTTAATGTGCGGACGCGGTGTATATACCGTTCGTATAAAAATAGAAATTTGTGCATGTAGTGTTGATATAAGTTTATTTAGGTTAAATAAAATAAAAACATAAAAAATTTAGTTATTTACATGATTGTGGAGTATTAAGACGTGTTTTACATAGTGTTTTTAAATTATGGACTCTTCCGATACATGCTGTACGACGGAAACATCTTGTACGATGGATACGTCTTGTACGATGGATACGTCTTGTGCTATGGATACGTCTTGTGCGATGGATACGTCTTGTACGCCGGATACACCTTGTACGATGGATACACCTTGTACAACAGATACACCTTGTACAACAGATACACCTTGTACGACGGACACATCTTGTATGATAGACACAACAAATGCAACATGCTGCACTATGGATAAATCAAATACTGCATCAACTAGTGGTTTGATTAATAATTCAATACATACATCGTATCCAATGTACATGACAAAATCAACATATCCTCTGCGTAATCATGGTATGATAATTTAAATAGTTAAAATTCTTAAATTAATTGATTTCAGAAAAGTTAAAATGAAACCGATTGTTTATTTTAGTAAATACACATTCGTACTTAAATAATTCGTCTTATAGAAGTGCCGCACCGGTAAACAATACACCTACGACACCATTAACGAAGTTTTTTATAGCAATAATTGTTATTATATTTATAACTGGATCATCATATGTTATATATAATTTTATAAAAGCTTCAAATAATATGATATAAAAATATAAAAAATAGTAAAATAATTTATTTGTGTTTTGTGTGATAATTATTTTCCTTTTTCCCTTTTGCGAAAATCATAAGTAATTTTGTTTGAAATAAATTTGGTTTATCCTTTTCGTTATTTATATAAAGACTTTTATCAGATAATTTTTAACTCATTTAGTCGATCTGGTTAATCAGAAGTTGTTAATGTATTGCAATAAAAGTAATTGAGTTTATTTGAGTATTTGCATTACTCCATAAGAGTTTGTTAATAAAACAACGGAGAGAAAAAACATTATTGTATTACGGAAATGTTATTACAATTTACCAGCTGTGTATGAATGACGATCATATAAATATTAATTTCTATTCGTAATTATAAATATGTGTTTGTCACCAGTTTTTTACTTATGAAGGTTAGATTAGAATGTTAATAGTTTAGTAAAAAAAAACATAGTTATCTAGATGATCGTAGTGTAATAAGACGTGCTTTACAGATGGGTTTTTACCTGCTTTTCGATGGATTCATCATGTTCAATTGATTCAACATGTACAATGGATACGTCTTGTACGATGGACACATCAAATTCAGCATGTACAACAGATACAATTTATACAACGGATATAATGCATTCAACGATGCATACTACTGGTGGAAATTTTTTAAGTGATCCATGTAAATATTCTTATATAAATTATAAGCAATTTGAAGAATTAACATCAAAATTATTATTGTTATTCCAGCAAATACAAATTCACACAATAATCATTCGGGTTGTAGGAATAGTGTGCTAATAAATCGTACACCATCAACATGTTTAAGAATAGGGATGACTATTTTTTCTACAATATTTTATACTTTATTTATACTTGTTTTTATATTTATTGTGTATAATATTATTAAAATATCAAATAAATAAAATTTGTATAAACAATTGGTGCAGTTATTTGTATTTAATTCATTACATGAGAATTAATTGAATGTTTTTTAATAGAAAAACAGAAAGTGTAATGTATTTTTTTCAACAAAAACATAACTAAGCATAAGTGTTTTAAAAAACTCAAGGAATAAATATTACATTTTATTATTTTAATGCATTGTTATGACTATTTAGTAACAATGATTTCTCTATAAAAAAATAAAAGATTTTTGTTGAACATAGAAGAATATAAATACAAATATGAGTTGTCGATAGTAAACATAGACATTGAGTATACAAACGATTTATGAGTAATTTTATGTAATTATATTAATTAATTTTTATTTTATAAAATTACTTTTGTAGAGGAAAAACAATAATATTATTATTATTAATATTGCTATTACTATTATTGTTAAAAGAGTCTTGACGAGAGCCAGTTGATAGTTAAAGTTTTTTAGTTTTATTGTTGCGGAGACACTATGGAGAATAATGGTTTTTTTTTTCTTCTAAATTTATATTTTATTAATTCTTTTAAATATTTGTGTTTTTTTTTAATAATAATAATAAATTTATTTCTATTTTTTTTTTTTTACTTTATGATTAGTTGCAAGACAGTTAACGGATACAAGTCATAGTAATAGTATTAATGGATTTAGAAAACCAAATTGTATTGAAAAAATTCTTATTTGTTTATTTATAATACTATTTCTTTCAGTATTTGTTACAATTTTATATAAAATTTATACAATAACACGTTAAAAATATTTAGTATAAAATTATAAAAAAAAATAAATGTTTTTGTGAATAAAAATTTTAATATACATATATTTTTTTGTTGTTGTTAATAATTAACTAGAAACTTGTTTTGTTATTTTTATTTTTATAAATTAAATGCAATTTATAAAGTGCATGTTGGTTATATATTATTTATTTATTTATTTATGTTGCATTTTTATAAGTAAACTTGAAAAAAAACCTACATAAATATATATATGTTTTTTATATTAATAATTAAAAAAAAATAAAATTAAAACACTTTAAATGTTGATACAGTAGTGATCGGATTATTATTAATTAAATTTAATTAATTAGAATATAATAATGGAAATTAATAGCAATGGTATGTACTTTTTTTTTTAATTAAATTATTTTATTTCAATAAAATATTTGTATATATTTTTCCAGCCAGCATAATAACACAGCCCATAGAATTATCACGACCTAAATATTTAATTAATGGTGGTATCTATAAGCCATGGAATGATAAAATAATTGGTGAAAAAATTTTATTTGTTATAATTATGAGTGCAATTTTATGTTTTATTATATTTTTTATATTTATCATATGTTTTATTTTGTAAACAAAATTCATCATTAGTTCAGTTTGTTGTTATTTATTTAATTTATCTGTTATAAAATAAGAAATAAAAAACAATAGTGTTGATTTCAAATTAGCACAATTCTGTTCTCGTATTAAAATCAGTGAAATTCATGGAAATAATAAATAAAAAAAAAACGAATATTACAAGTGGATACTTTTTTTGCAATAAAAAATAACAACAATTTAACTCGATCTTAAAATTTATTTACAAATAAAAAAATTATTGTTAAATATGTAAAGAGAAAATATAAAAAAAAAAATACCACAAACGTTAATAAATTATTTCATTTTTATTGTGTAAAAAAATTTCTATAGTGTTAGTTTTTGTGTACAGTAATTTGAGCAAAATAAAAGCGAATGTTTAATTTTAAAAGTTTATATTTTTGTGCACAACATGCTTTCGATTCTCTAAATATTTTCTCTCAACACAAATTATAAGTTTATTGCGTTTAGTTTTTATTTTTTTTAAGTTTATTTTGTATTCAATTAAAATTATACATTTGTGGTTTTTTGTGTTTGTATTTTTGATTGTTTTTATCGTATATTACGCATATATATGTTGATTTAAATTTTTGTTTATGTTTTAAAAGTTTATAAACATTTTTTTGTTAATAATGACGCAGTTTGGGAACTCCAACATAAATGATTAAAAAAAAAATGCTTTAATTTTTCTTAAATAAAAATTAGCTTAATTTAGTTTAGCATAAAAAATTGGTGATCACTGTTGCAAAAAGTATATAAAATAACTCTTTGAAATGTCAGATTGTGGTTTGTTAATAAATTTTGTTTATTATTTTAATTAAATTAATAATTATTTATTTACCATTTATAGGTGATGGTTGTCTGGCTTGTTTAGAATTGTGTACACTTTGCAATGTAATGATCGTGAATGTTAGCAATGAGATAAGAAAACCTGGACAAAGTGAACGATGCGCTAATAAATGTAAAATATTTTTAATTTTAGTTATAGTGTTATGTTCAATAATAATTTTTGGATTTTTTATTTATCTAATGATAGTTTGGTTAAGTTAATGAAAACCAAAAGTTTTATAAAGTTGTATTTTAGTCTAAGTTAAAAAATAATACATATATTTGTTAAGTTAAGCAGTTAAGAAAATAAAATTTTATACCATTGAAAATTAAAATAAGAAGATTTTTATTGGAAAATATTCGAGGAAATATAAAATTGTGTTTAAATTAAATTATATTCTTTTGTATTGGCGGTATTACAATGTCAGTTTTATCGTTTTGCTTATAATATTTATTTTAATTGAGTAAAAATAAATATTTTTATCGTTTTATGTTACAAAAAATATAAACATTGTTTTTGGTTCAAGCGATCACTGAATTCTTTATTTAAATTTCGAAAGCGACTAAAGCAATTTAATTAATTAATCGCCTAACAGAATGCAACCAGTCAGTATGTAATGTTTGTAAAAATCCAAACACAAGGAATCCCATATGCGATCGTTAGTGATCAAAACACTATGAATAAGTCGAAATATTTTATAACTTATTTATTCTTCAATATGTATTCAAACAGCGATATAATTCAAATAGTTATTGCTAAATTCTAATACATTATTTAGTTAATATTACTTAAATGGCAATCATTATTATACACTTTAAACTAATTCCCTGTAGTTGTACCATATTTGATGTATTCAAAGAAGTTTAAAATGCATTCATATAGGATCGACGTTATATTTATTTAAATCATCTAATTTGCTTTAATTTAATTATTTTCTTTATTAATAAAAAATTGAAAACTTTTATTTATGCATTTTTATTTGAAATAAAATCCACACATAAACTTGAATTAATATTTGCATAAGAAAAAGTTTCTACTAATTAAACATTATTAAGTTTTTTTTTTTTCAATAAATAAACAAAGAATTATTTAATAACGTAATTCTCTTTATCAGTCACCGTATTTTTCTTTTTTTAAATATTTAAAAATGCTTAGCAGACAGATTTTTATTTAATAAATATATTTTTCTTTTTAATAATTACTAATATTTTCTGTTTTGCTAAAAACTATGTAAAGAAAAGTTCTTATCAGTTATTTTAAAACTATCGGGCGATAATGTGTAAATCTATTTTTTATATTTTAATTTTCTCTATTAAATTTAGTAAGTAATTTTCTTTTAATTAGAAATTGATAATAATTTTTAAAATTATTTTAGTTAATTTTGTTGAAAATAGTGAAAATGTGACGACACATATGATTGAAGGCAATGATTATCCATATATGGCGGCAATATTTAAAAAAGATAAAAATACATTTATTTGTGCCGGAACTATAGTTCGACTTAATTGGATTTTAACAACAGCTCATTGTGTAAAGTAGATTTTTGTCTTGGAATAATTTGCTTGCAAAATAAATTCATAATAATTTTATTTATAGAAATTATTTAGCAAAGGAATTGTATATTCGGGTAGGAACTAGTCGAACTGACAGTGGTGGCGAAACAATAAATGTCATAACAGTGGTTAAACATGAAAATTATAATAGAGTTACAGCCGAGAAGGATTTTGCTATGATTTCCGTTGGAAATAGAATGAAACGCTCAAGTACTGTTGCTCCATTGGAAATGCCGACAGTACGATATAAACTTCCATTGCCTGGTGCTTTTATCCGTGTTTTGGGTTGGAGTCTAGCACAAGTACTGAATTTATAAATTTCTTTATTTATATAACGATTTAATTTTCGGTTTTAATGCAGAAACGTAATAATAAGGAGAATTCCTTAAAATTACGAGAATTAGAGCTGGCAATTATTGACTCAACGTCATGTCAACATAAATATCGTTACTTTTGGCGTAAAGTTAAAGATTCAATGTTTTGTCTAGAAGGTTCCTTTCTACATGAAGGTGCTTGCTACGGTGATTCTGGTGGCCCAGCTGTTTACAATGAAAAAATCATTGGCGTTATAACATGGGTTAAAGACTGCTTTCTCAAAGATTATCCATTAGTTTTACAAAGAGTTGATTTAGTGCAACCTTGGATTGACGATGTAATTGATAAATATACGTACAATTTCAATTTATAATCAAATTTATATAATTCATCCTGTCGAATCCCAATTCATAAGTTGTTAAAACAATGACCGATGTTTTGGGCTACGTAGAAAAACCACCACGAAAACCCATAATAAATTAATTTTTCTGTAAATCAATTAATAAATTAAATATATTAATTTTTATAATTTGATTTGGTTGTTTAAAAACTGTAATATATTCCACTATATGATCGTAAAATACAAGGTAATAAAGTCAATTTGTAATGTAATTAAGCCAAATAATCAAGTTTAAATCAAATCAATTAAAAAAAAAGTATATATAATTACTTGGCTTGGCTTAATAAATATTATTAATAAGTAAAATCTAAAGGAAACAGAACGAAAATGAATACAAATATTGTCTTTCTATTAATTTGTGCAATTTTTAACAGTAAATTATATATATAAGAAATTAATTATTAATTTTTGATTTATTAAATTAATCATTAAAATTAGTTCAACATGTGGAAAATTGCGATGATGAAAGTGAAGTGGAATTACGAATTCATGGCGGTCGTTTTATACGAAAGAATCGTCCATTTATGGCAGCAATTTATGAAAAAAAGAGTAATGACTTTCTCTGTGGAGGATCTATAATACGTAAAGATTGGATTTTAACAGCTGCTCATTGCGTGGAGTAATATTAAATTATATCTGTGAATTTCTATAAATAAATATTGTTTTAATTTTTTCGAAGTGACTATACGTATAAAGATTTGTATATTCGGGTCGGATCTAATCGAACAGACAGAGGTGGGCAAGTCATGAATATTATAACGCTTATCACACATCCAAAGTATAGCAAAGCTAAATTTGAGAAAGACTATGCAATGATTGGCGTTGGACAAAGATTGAATCTTACGGCTAATGTTGCTCCTATCGAATTGCCCGAAGATGGCTTTAAGTTTCCTTCGTATGGTTTTGCTGCTCTTGTTATTGGATATGGAAAAGTATCAAATACTGTAAGGTTTTTAATTTGCTTAACATTCGCTTCAATACTTTCGAATTAAATTGTTTTAATGCAGGCATCAGGACAACGGAATCGTTTAATACAAGAATTAGCAATGAATATCATGGACTTAGATACTTGTAAACAAATCTTTACTAATCCAGATCGACAAGTAAAAGATTATATGTTTTGTCTTGGTGGTGATGGACGACAATCAGGCTGTTGTTATGGTGACTCTGGTGGTCCAGCTGTTTATGATAAAACACTTATTGGTGTTATATCGTGGGGTAAAGATTGTGCAAATCAACGTTATCCAACGGTTGTGTCAAGAGTTGATTTGGAACGTGAATGGATTGAAGATATAATGGATAAATATACTTATAATTTTGTTTAAAAAATAAATTTTATTCTTCAAATATGGAAATAATTGCTGGTAAATTTATTTAAATCTTTCTCTAAATAATTACAATAATTATTGATAAATTTTCCTATGATTTCTTAATATATGCTGACAGATGGTTAAATCCTATTTTTTCCAAATCTTCGCAAATATATTCAAGAAGATATAAACAAATTGTTTTCTATTTTTAAGTTAAAAATCTTAAAAAATTTGCACATTATTCTTTCTATATAAATATATATTCAAATTGCTACAGCAAAAGTGTTTTCTTACAAAATATGTTAAGTATCATATGCTAAAAATTACGAATAAAACAAATCGAAGCTAAACCATTTGCCAAGTTTATATGGTAAAAAAATAAATAAATGCATTATCGTTAAATAAAATTGCACGAATTTATTTTTTTTTTCTCTGATTTAAGTGTTTCTATCTTTAACATGAAAATGTGCTATTGCACAGTTATATCATCATTTTTACTTAAATAAAAACGAGTAAATTTGTAACACTTTAGATTTTCTTTATTTTATTTTTAATAAAAATTTAACCACTTAATTTAAGTCGGTTCTCTTAAATCAGATTATAGAGAATTTATTTCCATTGTAAAATACTACAATGTGTATGTTTTTAGCTTAGCTTAATCGATTTATAGTGTCTTAAACTAGCGAAATCTTCGAACTGGTTAACAATTTCTTTGTTGAAATTTATTGTTTCAAATATTTATTATATTTTAGAATTTTTTCTCAATTCTAGAATTAAAAGCAGGAATCATTTTCTTTTATTCTAAGGCATAAAGATCGAATAATCCATAAAACTTGTTTGTTGTGAAAAGCTTTCTAGAACAAAAAAAAAATCAACATACTTAACGAATAAACCAAACGGAGGTAAGTAAATTTCTTCATTTATTTATTTAAGACACAAAAAATTCGTTAAAAAAGGGCAGAAAAACTTACATTTTCGGTAAATTTCTGTATTATCTGTCTATCAGAAATGACACAAGACCTTTTAAAACGTGCTGATGAGATTCGTGTACGTGAGTTACGTGCGATTTAGATGAAATTCATTAAAAAAAATAAACAATTTTTATTTTCTATTTCTACGAGCAACAAAATAAGTCATTTATTCAAACTTTTGTATCGTAAACATTGTGCTACTTTCTTTAGAATATTAAGTATTATATAATAAGCATATTTTAGCGTAAATAATTGTATTTATTACGTAGAAATAATAAATTTAACGGATCTACACAACACTTGACTGTTGATGCGTCTAAAATTCAAAAATTTATTACCAAGTGTTTTTGTAAAACGAGAAATTTCTAATCATCAGTTTTTCTCTATTTCTAATTTAATAATGTTATAAATTTAAGATTTATTATTTATTTAATTCAAAAATAAATCAACAAAGTGTATCAACACAATAAAGTAAAAAGAAAATTATATTTATGATAAATTAACTAAAATTAAAATTATCAAAGGAACAAAGAATATTAAATTTCTTGCTCTTATAATAAGCGCTTATTCATTAATCAAGATCAAATTTAAATTTAGCATATATAATGAATAAAGAAAAATTATTAACAGAGAAGACGAAGAAGTAAAACTTAAGCGATTTTCCACTAAAAGTATTTTATAATATTTTAAATTAAAAGTTTGTAGTCAATCAGTTTATACATGGGCAGAGTTAGTAAATAGGAAAAATTTATTTATTGATTTTGGTTGTGAAAATTTATTCATTTTTCAAATATTTAATATTAATATGAAAATTTATTATATAAATAAAAATTTCTTACTATGTATTTATTTTTGTTGTAACAAAATTATATTTTATTAATGTGAAATTTCTCACTAGTTTAGTTTTGACTTTTCGATGTCGTGAAAATGTTATTTATTTTTCTTTTATAATAAAAATAAACAGAAATGTTCATTTTAGCAATATCACATTTTATAAATGACACAATTTTAGCAAATTTTTTTCCCTGTATATAATCATGTTATGGTAACCACTATGCATAGTTTTATATATATATGAAGCGTGAAAACATCTGCTGCATAGTACAGATACCATGCCACGTAGACATGTCATCATGATTGTAATTTTTTGTAATTCGGATGCTCATGTTATTTTTGCATTATTTTTTTTTTTGGTTAAAGAAAATAACGAAAAAAATCTGGAAACGACATAGACCAACTGTCGTTCATCTTGCCAATCATAATACATTATTAAATTTAAGAAAGATCATATATTGAAGTGATTTTAGATTAAGTTCTGTTTTATACAGTGAAATATTTTAAACACAGTTTTAATAGGAATTTATATTTTATTTTTCTGTTAATTATTAATTTTTATTAAGCAGATAGTATACAGTTTAGAAGGTTTTTAAAAGCTTAAATTGGATTAACATTTATCGATTAAATTTAACTTTAATGTTTGATCATTAGCAATGCATTTCTTGAGGATTATAATGACCCGTTTGTTGGCTATTGACCTGTAAATAGCTACTTAGACATAGTAATCTATTTATCTTACGCAGCCCTTCATCACAGTATCAGAGTTCTCTTAAGATTCTTACTAGGCGGCGGGAAACAAATTTATTTAATTTTAATTTTAATTAAAGCAACGAACGAATTTTAAATTAAATGGAAATTTATTACCTCATATATCCACATTAAATCCATTTAATTACTATTTTTTTTTATTCTTTTCAATTAAATAATATTTTTTCTTTACATTTTACAAATTTTTTAATGTAATTCCATATTAAATACAAAAATAATTGAACAAAAAAATAAAAATCAATTTATTCCTTTGATAAGTTAATTGAAATTTTTTTAAAAGCTAATAAAACTATACTATGTGTGTGTGTGCTTTTTTTCGTTGTTTAAATAAAATCAAATTAAATACTTTTAATTACGTTTTTTTTTTTTTGTAATATTTTGTTAAAACATTTTTTAATTAAAATCTTTAAATTTGTTTGAATTATTACATATATTCGTTTAATGAATATTTTTGATTTTATTAATTAAGTTAAATGAAATATTTAGCAGCAAGGATACCACCGTGGAATACTTTAACAATTTTTAAAAGAGTTTCAAAGAGTTAGTGAAGAACACGAAAAGGAATTCTTTAATATTAAGCATCGGCATTAATAAATTATAACAATGAAAAGTAAATGAATAAAACTAAGTAATTAAATTAGTAAACGTTATACCGGTGTTTTTTTTTAGTGTCAATAATTGCATTTACCTGCTCAACTGTAATAAGGTTACGTGATAACATTTATTCAATTGCTTATGTAATATGCACAAATGGACACGCGACGTAACGCAACCGAATACAAAGTCTACGAAAACTTTAATTAGATATACATATAAATATAAAATGATGGTAATTTGGGCGACCTTTAAAAAGGAACGAACGGTGTCTATTAGTTTTTGAAAATAATTTCCATAAAAGGCTCTCTACATAAAACGATATAATCTTCTAATAAGTCTCTTGTTTCTTATAATTTTACTTAACTTTACTTTATTTTACGTTATCCAATTATCTAAATTACATCTTATAAATAACACATGCGTCTTCTTATGTTATTATAAACCATTTTTTTTCTTCCTTTTTTTTTATGTATTTTTTTCATTCTTTCTCATCTGTGACCCAAGATTTTTATTATTCATGAATTATTAACGAAAAGAAAAATAATAATAATAAAAAAAAAAATAAATAAAATAAGCAACCAAATGAACAACAAAATCGGCTAAAATAAAATTAAACTAAATTTTCCATCTACTTTTCATACCTTTTTGTTAATTTTTACTATCATTATTTTTTGTTATTCTTCCTTTTATTGCTAATTTATTTATTTTTTTCCCTATATTTATTTTATATTCATTATTAAATTTAATTATGTTTTATAAACGTTTAAAGTATTTAATGATTTATGGTAACAACTTGCTAATGTGATGAAGAGAAATTTTTATTGAACGAAGTTACTTACGCACTGCTTTCACTTTAATATCTATTTACCTGTAAATTTGCGTTTTTAACTATTTTAAAATAAATTCTAGCATAAAAGAAAACCATATATATTAATCAAGAAACAATTATATATTGTGTCTAGAAGTCAAAGCTATATCTGTACAGTATTTCGTCAGATTCATTTATAAACTCAGTTATCGGTAGTTATCGGTTTTTCCTTTATTGCAATGCCCATGCTACACTGAAGCTTCGAGCTTTTCCAGTTTTAAAAATTCACTTTAAATATTATACGAGATTTATTTAAAGTCCAATTATGCATATAAAAACTGTTAAATTCACTGAAATAAAGGATTAAATGTAAATAAAAAATAAAATAATCAATATAGCATCAATATAACTATTGTTTTCGCATATTTATCATTTATTTATTCAAAATAAATAAACAACGACTCAATTTACATATAAAAATAAATCAATAAAACTAAAACTAAACAAATAACTATATATTGTTATATTATTTGCGGTGACATATTCGATTTGTCAAATGAATTGAATGAAAATGAATTAAAGTATTTTGTTTTTATTTGTGTTGCTGATGCCACCAAAAAAATAAATAAATAGAAACAATAATTGTAAACAAAACAAATAGATGAAGCAATCATGAGAGAGATATTTTTATTTTATTTTAATTTATGTCTTGTAATCAAAATAAAAATGTTGATTCTCCTACAGAATGGATAATTAAAAACACTGAATAAAACTGTTCGTCATTCAACAAATTGATTGACAATTAGCAAAGGACAATTTTTTTTTGGTTAAATTTCGCAAAATAGTTTTTAACAATATTTAAAAAGAAATATTCACAATATTGACACTTTTTATTTCTAATCAAAAATAAAATTATATTATAATTATGAATGTAAAAAAAAAACGACTGATACACGTGAACATTGTTTTGTAAAAAATGAAATCTTATTATTTAATCACACTCAAGAGGAAAATAAATAAAATTTTTATACAAATTGTTTTAGTTTAGAGACTAAAGAAGAATATAAAGGTGACAACATAATTGATGATGAATCAACAAATTTTTTACAATATGGTTAGAGAATTTATTTTGAGTAAAAATTACAAAAAATTATATTTTTTTTCCTACTCATAAAATCTATTTAACCATCTTCACCCAGAGGAATTTTTTTTTGGAATTATTATTTTCGCTGTTTACGGTAATACAAATTTATAACCTGTCTTGTTGCTTATAAAGTACTTGTTTATGTTATTATTAATAAATTCATTACTTATTTGGATTGTTATGTTTTGATCTAGGAAAAGTAGTTACATCTAGGTAACAGCACTGCTTATAAAAATGGTTTTTTCCCACATAAATTTGATTAAATTTTAAAGGTAATGAGATTAAAAAGCTGCATCATTTATTTATATTTAATCTCAGCAAAATAAATTAATTAAATTAAGTAAAATTCACTCTGAACGTTAAGTAAGTAAAATTATTCTCAATTAATCAGTGAAAAGAAAAATCAACTGACCAAATATAATGTTTCTGCTTCTTGTTGATTAAAAGAAAAAAATTAACCACTTAAAGACACTCCAGATCTACATCTTAATAGTTAAAAAAGATTTCTTTTAATTTGACGGCGAGATTTTTACAATAAAAGAAAAGTTAAAAAAATCATAGGAGAACTTTATTTGAAAAACTACGAAAAACATAAGAAAATTCAATTATTTTCCAAGTGGTTTTTTGATTTTCTTTAATTTAATTAAAATTTAAAATAAGGATAATTCTTTTTAAGAATATAAAACAACAAAATACCCAGATTACATTTTATTTAGCTAAATAATGCCAGCAATAAATGATTTTTTGCAAATTACATTTTTGTTTTGTTTTGATTACAGAAATCCTGCAATATTTTTTTTTAATAATAAGAAATCGTTGTTGAAATGACCTTTAAAATGCCTGAAATTATTTACTGTAAGGTGGAAGCGAATAAGGGCAGATAAGTGTATTGATTTTGTACAAAAATAAAATTTTTCACAATAATTCTATTATTAAAAGCTCCCGTTGTAACTGCATTACAACGATAAAAATTCATTTTAAGCATTATTATTTTTTATTATAAGTTTATTTCATTGATTATTATCTGTGTTGTTGTTATTCTGTAATTAAATGTAACATTTTATTCACTGTAACCTACTTAAAAGACAGTATCATGGCTGTTGATATATCATTTTTAATTCAATATGTTATTTCCTTTCTGCTAAAAAGAAATTCATTTATTAAGAATAAATAGAAAAAATAGAAAAAATTTCTTATATTCATATAATAATAATCAATCCGGATGTATTTATTATTTTTTTCTTATTTAATTTAAATAAAGAAATAAAAAACGGAAAGAATAACAACATAATGTAAATGCTGATGAAAATACCATAAGAGTGACTGTTACTTTTGACATAAAAAACTAAGCCAAGTAACATTTTTATATTTTATCATTTTATTTTTTGGTATTAAATGTGTCATCTATAATATTTTTATTATATTTTTCAGCTTATGCTATTTTGAAATTTACATTATGAATTTTGTTTTCTATTTTTTTTTTTTGCACTCAAATATATGCTTGTTTGAGATGTCAAAGTCAGGCAAAAATATGTTGTTGCTTCTGTTAATTTTTAATTTAATGAAAAAATCAGACATTCTGTTTAATTTATTAGAGTAGAAGTAAGATTTCTTATTTTTATTTACATGGAAATCCGAATTTACAATATTCGTAGACTGTTGTTCATAAGAGTAGTTAATTCGCGAATGTGTTATTATTATTTGCATTAGAAATCATTGAGGAATATTATCTAGTTTTGCAATAAGTATCTGGTTTATAGAACATTTTTTTAGAGTAATTAATGTAATACATGGAACACATCATCAACATGTAAAATTTGCGTTCATTAAAAGCAAACAAATAATTATTTGAATCAATCTGGTTCGTTAAAAACAATAAGCTTTCAGAAAATCAAACTTTACGTGAAAAGAAATTTGGCGTGAAAATAGAAAAATCTTACATTAAAATTACTTTTCAAAAATCATCTGCTCCAACACCAAAATGTTCAACAATTCATTGAAAAAGTTTCAATAAATTTAAAAAAAAAATAAAAATATTTTTAATAATAAATAAACAGAGAAAATTACATAAGAATACATGAAATTCAATAATCCGATGACATTTTTATGTTCCAAACAACGTTGCACAATTTTTTCGCCTGTTTTTTTTTTCCTTTCATTTTTATTGTTTATTTTTAAATTCAAATATAAGACACTATATGTGCACAAAGAAATAACAAAATAAAAAAAGCTTCTCGTGTTAATGTTAAAAGATTCCCCACAATATGTTACAATAAACATAATAATAATTTTCTGATTCGTCAAATATATAAAAATAAAATTCTAAACGATATATAAAGAAAAACTATAAACGTGACAAATTGATATAAATGAAAAAAAATCAAAGTGGAAAACGGAAAACGAACTTATGTTGCAATGAAAAGAAAAAATAAATAAATGTTTCTTCCTTTCATATACCAAACACATGTCGTGCAACAATAAAATCTTTTTCTCAAGAAATCAATTTTAAACAACACAAAAATTCAGCGTATTTATCTGTTTAAAAATTACTTTGCTCAATTTTTGGTTTTGATTATTTTTGCTGACTAAACATTGTTTAAAAAAAGCTAAATTTTTTAAGAGACAAATTTATTATCTAGTCTTAAAGTCGGATAGAGTAAAAATATTGTGAAGGACAAGAAATAAATTGAATTCTAAATTTAATTAATTAATTAGTTACTTATATGTTTAATCAACACTGTTAAGAGACAATTAGATAGATTCGCATTCTTTGCACCATGATTTTATGCCAATAAACTTATTATTCTGGAACCACTTGAAACACCTCTTAAATCGTTTTCATTCAAATTGCGTTAACATTACTAATGAACAATTCCACTGTTTTTAAATAATTATAATGTGAATCAAATTAAATAAAATATAATTTTAATTTAATTTTTTACTCAATATAAATTTAATTATATATTATTTAAATAATAAATAATAATAATAATTAAATTTATTTTTTAATTGCATACTATTAATAATTTTATTGTTTATTTTCTCCAAAACTAAATTAAATTAAATAAAGTTATATTGATTTATTTAATTATCATAAATTTATCGAATGAAATATAAAATTTTATCTTCAACTATATGTGTCCATTATGTTGTTAATCCATGGACGGAAATGACTAACTTTTTGTAAAACCATTGGATTAACTTCTCTCTTACAATTTTTAACCCAGGAGATTATGCCAATTAGCTTTAGATTGTATACAGCAGGTCCACCAGAATCGCCATTGCAATAACGTGTTCTCTCAGCGGTATTATTCAAACAGAACATTGTGTCTTTAGGTTTCACTCTGGCATTTCTATATACATGTTTACATGACTCAAAATCCATCATTGCCACTTCTGCTTCTCTTAAACTTAAATTTTGATCTTCTGGATGTGCCTAAAAATTAGTAATTTATATTTTTTTAATATAATCATTGTTTGCGAAAAATTAATACGTTTGATATGCCAAATCCAATAACACGAACAATTGCTCCAGGATTCGGAAGCACATAATCAACATCAATCATATCTATAGGTGCAACATTTTCTGAAAGTTCCATATTATTTCCAACATAAAGCAGGGCTACATCATTTTCAATTGTTATCGGTTTAAACCACCTATTTCTGATAATTATCAAAACATTGATTACCTGACCACCACCATCAACTCGAAGGGATCCTACTCGAACATACAGTTCACTCTTACCGCTTCAATATTAAATCTTTAAAATAATGTTACAAATAAAATAAACCAAAATTCTTACAACACACAATGAGCAGCTGTAAGAATCCAATCTTTTCGTATTATTGTTCCACCACAGAAAAACTTATTGGTTTCTTGCTCAAAAATCGCAGCCATATATGGATAATTATTAAATAAAACTTCGTTACCGCCAATTATACGCGTCTGTACATTTTTGTTATTTTCACAATTTTTCACGACATGAACTACAAATAATTTTACTATAAAAATATATAAAAATTGTATAAAAATTTCACTTACTATTGAGATAAACACAAATTAATATTATGGAAATCTGTTTCCTCATTTTCAAACGGTAGTTCTTAAAATAACTAATTACCAGTTGATGTTTTCTGGCCTTTGTTGTTCATTTATAGAGTAAAACTTATATATAGTTTGATTCGAGTAATTAAGCAAATGTCGTAAAATAAAGTTTATACAGTGGATTTATGAATTTCATGGAATAATTTGCTTTTTTAATGAAAATCTCCATATGTTGATCAGTAAATTATCCGTAGGTAATTAAAAATAAGAATTACTAAAAGCACAATAATTATTATCAAATAAATACATAAAACTTTTACTTGTTTATAATCAATTTTCAGGAGTAATTAAAGAATTTTTTATTTTTTTTTATTAATTGTATACCATTATTAATTTGTTTTCTCTAAAATTTAATGAAATTACAATTTTTATGATTTATATAATAATGGAAAAGAATGGAAAAAATTTTATCTTAAACTATATGTGTCCATTATGTTGTTAATCCATGGACGGAAATGATTAACTTTTTGTAAAACCATTGGATTAACTTCTCTCCTACAATTTTTAACCCAGGAGATTATGCCAATTAGTTTTAGATTGTATACAGCAGGTCCACCGGAATCGCCATCGCAATAACGTGTTCCGTCAGCGGTATTATTCAAACAGAACATTGTGTCTTTAGGTTTCACTCTGGAATCTCTATATACATGTTTACATGACTCAAAATCCATCATTGCCACTTCTGCTTCTTTTAATCTTAAATTTTGATCTTCTGGACGTGCCTAAAAAATAGTAATTTATAATTTTTTTATATAATCATTGTTTGCGAAAAATTAATACTGTATATATGCCAAATCCAATAACACGAACAATTGCTCCAGGATTCGGAAGCACATAATCAACATCAACCATATCTATAGGAGCAACATTTTCTGAAAGTTCCATATTATTTCCAACGTAAAGCAAGGCTACATCATTTTCAATTGTTTTCCTGTTATACCACCTATTACTGATTACTATCAAAACATCGATTACCTGACCACCACCTTCAACTCGAAGGGATCCTACTCGAACATACAGTTCACTCTTACCGCTTCAAAATTAAATGTTTTAAATAATGTTACAAATAAAATAAACCAAAATTCTTACTCCACACAATGAGCAGCTGTAAGAATCCAATCTTTTCGTATTATTGTTCCACCACAGAAAAACTTATTGGTTTCTTGCTCAAAAATCGCAGCCATATATGGATAATCATTAAATAAAACTTCGTTACCGCCAATTATACGCGTCTGTACATTTTTGTTATTTTCACAATTTTTCACGACATGAACTACAAATAATTTTACTATAAAAATATATAAAAATTGTATAAAAATGTCACTTACTATTGAGATAAACACAAATTAATATTATAGAAATATGTTTAATCATTTTTCTTCGTTAGTTTTTAAAATAACTAATTACCAGTTGATGCTTTCTGGCCTTTGTTGTTCATTTATAGAGAAATACTTATATATAGTTTGATTCGAGTAATTAAGCAAATGTCGTAAAATAAAGTTAACACAGTGGATTTATGAATTTCATGGAATAATTTGCTTTTTTAATGAAAATCTCCATATGTTGATCAGTAAATTATCCACAGGTAATTAAAAATAAGAATTACTAAAAGCACAATAATTATCATCAAATACTTAAAACTTTGACTTGTTTATAATCAATTTTCAGGAGTAATAAAAGAATTATTTATTTTTTTTTATTAATTGTATACCATTATTAATTTGTTTTCTCTAAAATTTAATTAAATTTAATGTAATTACAATTATTATGATTTATATAATAATGGAAAAGAATGGAAAAAATTTTATCTTAAACTATATGTGTCCATTATGTTGTTAATCCATGGACGGAAATAATTAACTTTTTGTAAAACCATTGGATTAACTTCACTCCTACAATTTCCAATCCAGGAGATTATGCCAATTAGTTTTAGATTGTATACAGCAGGTCCACCGGAATCGCCATAGCAATAACGTATATCTTGAGCAATACCATCCAAACAGAACATTGTGTCTTTAGGTTTCACTCTAAAATTTTTATATATATCTTTACATAACTCAATATCCATCATTGCCACTTCTGCTTCTCTTAATTTTACATTTTGATGTTCTGGACTTGTCTATGAAAAAATTAGTAATTTATAATTTTTTTTATATAATTATTGTTTGCGAAAAATTAATACTTTTGATAAGCCAAATCCAATAACACGAACAAATGTTCCTGGATTCGGAAGCACATAATCAACATCAATCATATCTATAGGAGCAACATTTTCTGAAAGTTCCATATTATTTCCAACATAAAGCAATCCTACATCATTTTCAATTGTTTTCTTGTTATACCACCTATTACTGACTATTGTCAAAACATCGATTACCTGACCACCATCTTCAACTCGAAGGGATCCTACTCGAACATATAGTTCACGCTTACCGCTTCAAAATTAAATCTTTTAAATAATGTTACAAATAAAAGAAAAACCAAAATTCTTACATCAGACAATGAGCAGCTGTAAGAATCCAATCTTTTCGTATTATTGTTCCACTACATAAAAACTTATTGGTTTCTTGCTCAAAAATTGCAGCCATATATGGATAATCATTAAAATAAACATCGTGAGCGCCAATTATACGTGTCTTTACATATGTGTCGTTTTTACAATTTTCCACGACATGAACTACAAATAATTTTATTATAAAAATACATAAAAATTGTATAAAAATGTCACTTACTATTGAGATAAACACAAAGTAATATTATAGAAATATGTTTAATCATTTTCAAATGGTAGTTCTTATAATAACTAATTACCAGTTGATGCTTTCCGGCCTTTGTTGTTCATTTATAGAGTAAAACTTATATATAGTTTGATTCGAGTAATTAAGCAAATGTCGTAAAATAAAATTAATATAGTGGATTTCATGGAATAATTTGATTTTTGATTGAAAATTAAATATACTCGTACATTATGTCGATATATGTTAATTAGAGACTTAATCGCAGGTAATAATTATAAGAATTAAAAAAATAACGCAATAATTATTTTTAAATACATAAAACTTTAAATTGTTTATAATCAATTTCAGGAGTAATAAAAGATTTAATGAAAAAACAAAAAATTGATCTTTTAAAAATATTGAACCAATATCTGGAATATACCAGAATTAAATATTTAACATTTTTGCGTATAGAAATAATAAAACAAAATTAAAATCACAAAATGTTTCTAGTTTTGAACAAAAACTTCAGAATTATATTGATATTACTTTATTATTTAAATAAAATATCATTTGAAATAAATGAATAAATAAATTAAAGACTATTTGTCGCTATTACGTTATCAATCCATGGTCGAAAATGATCAACACTTTGATAAACCAATGGGTATGCTAAATTTTTAAAATTCTTCGACCATGACAGAATGCCAATGATTTTGTTATTATAAATAGCTGGACTACCCGAATCACCGCCGCCGCCACCTTGATTCTGAGCCAGACCATCCAGACAAAACATTGAATCCTTAACTTTTATTGAATGATAATAATAGATGTAATTACATACATCTATATCCATTAGTGGAATCTCAGCTTCTCTCAATAATAACCTTTGACCTGCAGCAGTGGCCTTAAATGCATAAACTTATAAATATTTAAATAAAAACGAAACGTTTTAAAATAAATGATTACATCTTTTGGTCCGTATCCTAAAATCAGAACATATATTCCAGGCGGTGGAAATATATAATTTTCATCAATCATTTCCAATATACCAACTGTTGCTGAAAGTTTCATTTTATTTCCTACACCTAGCAAAGCAACATCATTCTCCCCTGCTGATCTGTTAAGATGATTAACCACTTTTAAAACGTCTAATAATTGACCACCATTATTTGCTTCAATAGATCCGACTCGAATGAGTAAATCATCAGGTCTTCTGCTTCTTCAATATTCATTCATTCATTCATGTTAATTTTGTTTATTAATTAAAAACCAAAAAATAAAAACAAATTTTACCTTACGCAATGAGAAACTGTTAGAATCCAATCAGTTCGTATAATTGTTCCACTACAACGGAATATATTTGTGTCCTTTTTTAAAATTGCCGCCATAAATGGATATTTATGATCCCGAACTTCCCTACCGTTAATTATACGTCTTTCCGCACTTGTATCATATTCATAATTTTCGACAAATTGAACTAATTTAAAAGAGCAAAAATTAAATTAAAAATCGCTTTAATTATTTTTCAAAATAAGTCACTTTACTTACAATTGAGAAAAGCAAAAATTATTACTATGAAAAATACTTGTTTCCTCATGATCTTTTGATAATTATGTAATAACTAAAGTAAAAACCTATTAATTTTTCTTATTTTCCATGAAATAAATACAAATTACAAAATTTTTATTATGAATGGTTTAATTTTAATGAAGTTAATTAAGGAAATTTATGAAGCGGTTGCTCGTAAAAAAAACAATAACAAATTTTATAATAATTAAATAATATATTGCTGATAACAAAACATATGTTAATAACTTAAGTTACTATTCTGTTCAAACTTTGACGAATCGAATTTAAAGGTGAGACTTCTTATTATTGAGATACAAAATAATGCAATCCTTAAAAGCTAACAATTTTACAAAAATATTAACAGGTGTTTAACATAGCAATAAACCAAACGATGGCTATTCGCTGTTCCGCAATAGTAAGAAAAATAAAAAATCAAAATTTTGATAAAATTCCTTTATTTTCAGGATATTAAGTAAAATTTTTACTTTACAAATTTAACTATTTGCTTCAATTGCGTTGTCTATCCATGAACGAAAATGTTCAACACTTTGGTAAACCATTGGATACGATAGATTTTCACAATCTTTTGCCCATGACATAATACCAATGACTTTATCATTATAAATAGCTGGACCACCTGAATCTCCACTGCACGCACCTTGTTTTTGATCGGGACCATCTAGACAAAACATTGAATCTTTAGGTTGTCTAATATGATGACGATACTTGTCTATACAATCATCCAAATCCATTAATGGTTTTTCTGCTTTTCTTAATATAAATCTTTGACTTGAGGCAGTACTCTGAAATAATTTTTTTTTGTAATAAATATTTTAATAAATAAATAAAATGAATTACAACTTGTATTCCATATCCTAAAGCAAGAATATATATTCCAGGCGGTGGAAATACATAATTTTCATCAACCAATTCCACTATGCCAACATAACCTGGACATTTTATTTTATTTCCTACACCAAGCAATGCTACATCATTCTCAATTGTGGGTCGTATATTATTACTACTACGACTAACCACTTTCAAAACATCTACTAATTGGCCACCGCTATAAGCATCAACAGATCCAACCCGTATAACTATATCCTTAGCTTTTAAACCGCTTCAACAATATAATTTCCTTTAAATTACTACCAATATGTAAATATTTATAAAAAAAGAGAAAAAACTTACATAACGCAATGTGCAGCTGTTAGTATCCAATCAGGTTGTATTATTGTTCCACTACAATAGAATTTATTTCTTTTCTTTTTTATAATAGCCACCATAAATGGATAATCTTTAATATCGACTACATTAACTCCACTAATTATCCGTCTTTCCGTCTCCACATTTGTCGAGGTTTCACAGTTTTCAACGAAATGAACTAATTTTTAAGAAAAAATATATATTAAAATTCAGTAATAAAATCCTTAATTAAGTCACTTACTATTGAGAAAAACACAGAAAAAGAGGAAAAATATTTGCTTTTTCATTTTCTTTTAGTAAATTACCCCGAAGATGAAATTCTTAACTATTTAACTGATTTAACTTATATATAGTGCAGGCATTTTTTTTTGTTTAAAATCATTTCAATTTTTATTACTTTTTTTTATTTAATTTTAATTTAATTATTTGTGGTTTAAATTTTAATACATTTTTATAATGAGTAATTAAAAATAAATTTAATTACTTCAAGTAAATAGAATGAAAAAATATTTTTGACTTTCTGTTATTAAAGCTAAATAAGCAGCAAAAACTCTAAGTTAAGGTGAAAAAAAAATACAAATTTAAAGCGACGAATAATGAAAAATATGAATAATTTAGAGAATAAAAAGCTCACTGCAATATACAAAGTATAATTAATAGTAAAATTCAGGTCACAATTTACGTTAGAAATTCTTTGTAAAATTTCTACCATCATTGTTGATTTTAAGTATTTTTTTTTATCGTTACTTGGTTCATTGATTAACTTTGATAATGCTAGAATAACTATTCTGTGACAATTATTATCAGAATTAATTTTATACAAAATGTACTTTTGTTATTCTTATCAAATCAATTGTAACCAATTAAAACTTTGTTATGCTTTTTTTTTTGTGTATTTGCGCCCATAACCATATAATCAATAAAAGCTTTTCCAATTTATTCGTACAAGCAAATGCTTATTTAATTATAGTAAATTACAGTAAAAATGTCCTTTATTATTGAATTTCAGTAAATAAACAATAAAATAAGAAAAGCTTCTTAATACTTAATTGAACATTCAATGGACAGTGAAGTATATAAATTTAGCCATTATATACATTTGAATTCAGAGTGAACATAGAACCAGTTAAATACGATATATATATATATAAAGAAAATATTACCTTAACTTACCTATTACAGAACAATAAGTCTTATAAAACAAATTACAAAAGATTAAAGTTTAATGTAAAATATTAATGATTTCCCATTCTTTTTATGCAGAAAAATCCAAACAATAAAAAAATCGAATAACATGTTTTAACAAAATATGGTCTAACCATGCATAAATAGTTGATTTTGCCTTAAGGTAAATTTTATTTATAAATTCTAATTTATATTCAAAAGTTTTCCATTACAGAAATTCAATTTCAAAAAAAAGAAAATAGGAAAAAAAATCGAGAAAATTTTATGTTTAGCTTGACGAGTAATATGACGAAACCATATGTCTTTTGAGGGCTGATATTATATCCATGTTACTATTGTAACAAGTGTTCAACTTTTATTACTTGTTTTTTGGTATGTTATTTTTAATTGTTCTATTTTACAACTTTGCACAGTCCATACACATAAGTGAAAAACTAAAATATTCAAAGCAAGCTTTTAGGTTATCGTAGATTAGTTCAATCGAAACATTTAATTATTCCTTTTATTAGTCTTTAGTGAGCTTTATGCTTTCAGATGAGTGCTTTACCACAAAAAAGGAGAAATTTTAATATTTATTTTTTTGAATTTAAATAAGTAATATTACTTGTAATTTTTAATTATTTCTAATCGGTTTATAAGGTGTACCAGATATTTCCAGAAGCTTTCGTTTAATCTGGCTCCAAGAAATATTTAAATTGTATTTTTGCACTTAGCTTATTCTTTTATAATTTATTTTTATTATACTTAGAAAATTCTTTGATTTGATTTAGGAACATTAAAAATTTCTTTTAAAAGAAATTTAGATTTTCTGAACAAATCTCAGGGTTTCTTGTGGATACTCTGAGAAAATCTTTTATCACGAATTTAATACTTCTATGTGTGTTAAAGATTTTTTAACAGTTTAATCTTATATTTTATTACAATAAATCGAATAAATAAATAAATTTATTGATTCAGATTTAATTATAACACGTACATTACCATGGCAATGATTAAGAACAGTGTTGCTGACTGCACTTGAGACTTACCTCGAATTTTGTGTTTCAAAAATTCTTCCTTGTTTTAGCTACTCATAAGCACTGATATTTGCAAAAAGAAACCGTTTTGTCTTTTAAATCTATATCACTTTTTAATTGCAATTTTTTGTGCTTTTCGCTATTTTAAACAAATTTTTTTTATTACATAAAATTACATTCTACAGTAATTGTTGTAATAAAATCGCAAACAAAAACTTTTTCTTATTTTAAATAAAAGTTAGTAAACAAGGAATAAAACCATCTGTTAAAAGGGGGTTGTGCAAAAAGAGAAAATGTTATGTTAAAAGAAAGACATTTCGACAGATTCCATTATTACCGATGTTTAAATATCACTTCTCTATTGACAAATAAGTGTCACACAAGAATTTATAAAAAAATTTACAAATTTCTTTAACACTTTTAATTGTTTAATTAAAATAAAATAATATTATTTTTCTCATAAAAAAATGAAAACTTTTCCCAACGTCTGATTCACTTTATTTAGAACAATGAAGGAAGATGATTATGATATGGGGAAATTAGCAGAGGAAATCATTATCGTTGATAGAATTTTTATTTTTCCTAATAATAATAATAATAATTTAGCAAACCTTTTGCTATTATCTTAATAAATGTGAGAAAATTAAAATAAACAAAAACGGAAAATAAATTTAATTTAAAAAGGGAATTTTCTACAAAATAATAATAATGGCACAAACAAGGATAAAATTATCGTTTAATTTTTATTTTTATTTTTCTGTATAGAATAAAAGGCATTTAACAAACAATTTTTACGTTTTTATACATTAAAGATGGAAAATATAAAAGAAAATTTGTTGAAAATTATTATTATTATTAAATTACCCGAAAGGTATAAAAAAATTTTCTTCAACTTTAAACATTTAATTTATACCACAGTTGTTGACATTACAACTTTATTAAATTTAATTTCAGTTGAGAGAATAGTAAAAAATGAGGAAAAATTTTAAAAAGAAAAAATATTACATTTGTGTTTTGCAGAGGAGTAACATAGCGATAAATTAACTTGGTGATTATAATACAGAATTAAAAAAATGTGTCATCAAGTGTTAAAATTATTAATTAATTTTTAAATGTTTATGGTTTAAACGAATGTGGTTTTTTTTTTTTAATTAAAACGTATTTAATTCGTTTCTATGTTTCTTTAATTCGCGGATAAACTCGCACTTTTAATTAGGTGATTACACTTAATTTTAATGCAGTTTTAATAAATTAAATCTATTGCTTTTTTATTTATATAATTGTCATAATTTATTGTCAATATTTTTCTCTATTTTTTTATTAATAATGGAAAAATATAAAAGTTTATTTAATATTCCAAAGAATTTAATTACATCAATAGCACAGTGAATCTTTATTTTAACTTTAAATAAAGGAAAGAAAAAAGTAAATTTTTTCTTTAACTTTTTGTCGCTATTGCACAACACTTTTCTGTAATTAAAAACTTTTAAATTGTCTTTTATAATAAAATTTTTCTTATTTTTTTATTTTTTATATATATAATAGAAGAAAATTGAAAATGTTTTTGTTTTTTATTAATCAACAAGAATAAAATAAAAAAAATATTACACATGCAACATGGAAACAATTTTTTTTCTATTACATTTTCAATTATGAAATATAAATGGAAAGTTATTGTTTTAGTTTGTTATTATTGTTTGTATTTTATATTAAACAAGTTTAAAGTTTAATAAAAAAAAATGTTTTTTTTATTAATATAAATTTATATTGTTTAACAATGTGTGGTCATATTAATTAATTTAATAGAATAGTTTATATTAAAAAATAAAAGTAAAAATAAATTGTTTGTGTTTATTAATGTGACAGGTTTTTGTTTAGACACTTTATATGTGTTATAAGTTATAGAAGGTTAAACAATGAGTTTATTAATGGGTATTTATAGAAATATTTATTTAGAGTATTTTATGTTGCTTTGTTTGGTTTTTTATACAAAATATCCTTGCTTGTATTTTTTTCAAATAACATAAATAATTGCTTTAGTCGGTATTGATAATGGAATTAACAATTATAAATATGTCAGTTGTTTTGCTTTAGAATAAATCTTGAATCCATAGTCAGCGAAACGTTTAAATAACTTGATAAATTTTTATTATTAATGATAATTGTTAAGTAAAATCGGTTGATAATTGATCAAAATGTATGTGGCTGTGTTAGGTTAACTCCTTTTACATTTTTATAAGTAGTAATATTTTTGAATTTATTTTTTATTAATTTTTTTCGAGACGAATAATAATTCTGCATCAGTTGTGACACCAATTTAATATCCATTTCTTGTTAAATTACTCATCGCAATCACTTAAAATCAAGAGTACTAATATACAGTTAAATCCACAGCTGATTTTTAATCATAAAAAAAAAATAATTTTTACTATTAGCTCACATAACTAACTAAAAACAAATAAAAAAATAATTAAAAACTCAAGAAACCATGCAAACAGTTTACCCCATTGATAAGAAAATAAAGGACTTTTTTAATGTCTTAATAGTTAATTCATTAAAAAAAACTGTGTCCAGGCATCCAGTTGTTTATCAAAAGTAAATATTTTAAAACCATTAAAAACTTTGTATATTTTCCATTGCTAAGACTGTATAACGAGAGAAAGATAACAAGTTTGGTGGAATTTATAAAACATTTAATCATTTAAAAGAAGAAAATTTACAGTATAATACTGGACTATCTCAAGCAGACAGCCTTATACTCGGCACTAAGCTTTTTTTCTTTTTTTAATTTTAAAACAAAAGCGATTTTAGCATAAAAAAGAATAAAACTGGAAAAATTGTTTAAAAACTTCTTTAAATGTTGATGCATTGGATAGATCTGTTCAAAGGAAGTTTGTTTCCGTTTTCTACTATAAAGTTCAGAGTTTCTTTTTTTTATTTATTTTGTGTTTGTAAAACAAAAAGATTAAGAAAAAATTAAGGAAGCATAATAAAGTGGATAAAGATATTCTAGTTAATAAATTTTGAATGAAGATAGAGTTAAAAAATATTTAAAAAGAAAAATGATAATAAACCACAGCGATATAATTACCATCAGTAATTAATTTGATGTGAAGAAAGCGCAAGTAATAAAGCAAACTAAGGAGAAAATATTTATTTCAGCGTATTATTGTTATAAAAATAATTGAAAACTGTTACATTGTGCAATATTTTTAGTTTTTTTTCAAGAATATGAAAAATTAAATAATGCCAATTAAAGCTTATTCAAAGAAACAAAGCACAAATGCACAAGTTTTCTTCTACAAATCGAAGAAAACTTTATGACTTAATAATATTTAATTTTTCTTTTATTTAAATAAACTTTCTTTCTGAAAGACATTAAAAGTTTATTTAATTAATAAAAATTATGCAGAAATTTTAATATTATTATAGGAAATTAATGATATTAATTTTCTATAAACGAAAATACTATTGAAATGATTTTCTTTAAGCAAAGCTTGAGCTATCAACACTTTTCTTTTTCATATTAAATTTTTATGTGATTAAAATTACGTTTTAGTAGATTTTTGTGAATTAAATCTAGTTTTTTAAACTGTTTGTGAAATAGTATTTTGTATAAGCATTTTTTGGAAGATTTGCGGGCTGTATTTGATTTTTAAATATTCGTATGCCTAAGAGAACTCGAATTAAAAACTAACATTAAGGCAAAACAAACAAAACTTCTTGGTCATTAAAATTATTGAAAAATCCATTGTTTATGTTTGGATATTTAAAACGTATAAATAAATAACCAATTCTAGAATTTTCACGAAACAGACTTACCCTGTTCTTTAAATTATACCCTTATTCTTATCAGACTTACCCTTATCTTAAAAAATTCAATATATTTTTTTAAATAAAACATGCAGGCACTGTAGCGAAGCAAAACATAAACTTTAAATCACATTTTATTGCCATAAATAAATATTTTCTTATAATCAGTATGAAAACTTTATTTAGTGTAGCTTTTATATAAGAATTAGTGCTTTATTCTATTATTTATAATGTTTTTAAACGATTAATAAGAAAAGGAAACATATAGTTTACAGAAATTTTAATTAAAACTGACCTCTTTAAGAATTAACTAACAAATGTTCTCTACAGCATAGTTTCAATTTATTTTCTTTTTGTTTTATAATAAATTTTATGCAATTTGGTGTATTTTTCAGTTTTTATCGTTTTTTCCTCTGCATTTCTGTAACACATAAAAAAAGTAAAAAGCAAAAAATATTTAAAGATTTTCTGTGTTTTTCTTATGTAATGTATGTAAAAATCACACTAACAAATATTTTTATAACCAATACATAATACAAGTAACTAAATATTAAAACTTTATTTAACAAAATGTTAGAAAAAAAGACTGCACATTACTTAACTTAACTTTATATACATATTTGTCACAGAGCTTTTGTGACTTTGACTGTTTATTTAAAAAATTTTACCAACAAAAAAAAAACTAAGAAAAGTTTTTCCAAATAACCAAAACTGTGGTAAAGTGGAAATAAATCTGTTAGCTGCTTCCAGAATTGTTGACTAAAGTATTTTCATATTTTGTTGCTTGTTGTGTTTTACGTTCTTGTTTCTCTTAAAAATATAAGAAAAACATATCATTTATGGTTGGAAAATAATAAATTTTCTAACATTTAAAATTTTTGTTTATTTTAATATTAATAGAAATAATTAAATTAATTTATTTTCATAAAAGATTATGTGCACTGCTTATGCAGCTTTAGCAAAGTGGAAAAGTCATTGTTTTCTCAAGTGAATACGAAACGTAATGTAACCGAGTTAAGTATTACTTAAAAAATATTTATACAAGCTTCTCAAAATTGTAAAAACTACTTTTCTACTTCAACTAATTGTATTTAATTTGCATATAATCAGTTGCAGTATCGTTATCTAATCATTTATTAAAATAAATGGAAAACATTATCATGTTTATAAAAAACGACATTGAGCAGTTTTAATGTTTATTTTTATTTCTAATTATTTTTTAACTTTATTACAACGAAATAATATAACTTTCTAAAAGTGTTATGGATAGAGTAGCTAAAAACTCCGAAAAACACTGTATAAATGTCAGTAAAAATTTCTCTTGTTGCGATTTTAATAAAGTTACTTTTTTGTAGGAAAAATTTACTTATTAATTCTGTTTACTTTGTAAGACTTAGACATTAAAAACACTGTTTATATCAGGAGAATGCTTAATTTAAATGAAATATACATAGATTATTAATTTATATTATCGCTGTACTTGTTTATTTAATTAATTTGCATAAAACTATTATATCGGTAGATAATTGTTGTTAATTTTTTACATTATTTATTTTTGAAAACAATAAATAATGTGGCTTTGTTGGTGTTGCTTTTACGTGGTTACAGTTTTTTTTTTGTTGAAATTATAAATGCTTTATCATAAATCTAATAAAGAAAAAAATAAATAATTTTCTCAGTGGTGCAATGCAATTGAATTTATTTTTCATTATAGATTTGATGAACTGTTACTGTGGATTTTAGTTGAATTTTGTTATTCAAATTTATCTACTTTATAGCCTGTACTATTTAATTTAAGCAAAATAATACATTTTAATCCTACTTTTGTCTATACATTTCAACTATTTTATGTTGAATTTGCTTTAGATTAATTATTTGCTTAAGAATGTTAAACTGTTTTATTCTTTAATTCGTTTTAATACAAAGAACCATTATCTAATAAATAACTAAACTTTTCTAAAATCTACTTTTGTTATATTTTAATAAGGAAATAATAAACTAGTTTCTATTCATTTTAATCAAGATGATAAAACACTATTTGATTTGATGCAAAATCTTTCCTGAACAAAGAAGCTATATAAAATAAAATTTAAACTATTTAAAGAAATACGATAAATTAAATTCATAACAAAAACTTTCAAAAGAATTTTTCTAACAAAACAAAACACTTAATTTACTGCACCACTGTTATTGCATAATAATTATAAATTTAATAACAAAACTATTAAAAAGAACTTAAAATAATTTCATACAATAAATAAATAAAAACGAATTATTATAATAATAAAAAATAATTTTTGATAATAATAAACATTTAAATAAATATATTAAACCGATAAAATAATAATTATGTTAATAGCAGTAATAATTGCAATAGATTTTATCTATGAATTTTTTTGTTTTCAAGTCTATTAAATTATTATGGAATTATAAACAATTTTTTTGTGGAATTAAAGTACTTACTTTTGTGATCAGTAGAGTATTTTTCGTATTATTTTGCGAAGAAGTTTTGTTAAATGAAGGATTTTCTAATTGCACTAAAATAGCTGTTTATTTTATTTAAATTAATATTTGAGAAATATATTAGCATTTAACAGAACACTAATTACCACTAATTATACCTTAGATTATTAATTAATTAGGTATTATTAAAAGCAAATAAATCTTAGCTAATAACATTATTATTATTTGTGATAAATTGTTAAAATGTTACTGATTTTCATTGATAAATAATTTTTTATTGTTTCTTTACTAACAATCAGACAATATTAGTTCATCACAAAAACTATTAAAAATACAAATCAAATCAATTATGAAAGTTAAGTAAATCTCATTAATCAAATAAATAACAAAAAGTTCTATTCAATTTCGATGCAAAAATTAAATTTTCTTCGTTGTTTTTCGTCATACGAAAATTTTAAATTATTTAGTTAGATTTTTTTTTAAGCGTTGTTTAAAACTATTTTCCATAAAAGCAGTAGTATTAGGTATAAAAAAATTAAAACATAAACTTTAAGTTAATTTTAGAAATGAGCTTTTACAATAAATATCTCCAAGCGTAATTAATTTAACAAAATTAAAATAAATAAAAACATTTTTGTATACAAAACCAAATGAAAAAAAGGTAAAATCAGTTGAAATTAATATTTCGTTTGCTAATTTTGATTTGATTAAAAATAAAGTGATAAAATGAAATAAAAATTTAGGAAAAAAAAACTTTAATATTTCATTTAAATAAAACTTTCTCGTAATAATTCATTTTCTCTTATGCATAAACAATATCATCTGTCAACGGCGGATGAAGTAGTCCTGCGGTGAAGTAGTAAATTTGATGTAGAAAAACACTAGAAACAACAAGAAAATGAGAAATAACACGATGAGTTGTAGAAAAGTTCGAAAGTTTGGTGAAAAAAATAATTTGTAAAAATTATATCGAAATAAAAACAAAGTGGGTAATTTGTCTACAAAATTTTTGTATTAAATTAAATTTTAACTAATGTTGAACGCTGTAGAAACCAACTTTTAACGAACGATATGGTCATCTATTGTATTTTAAAAATAAATATATATATATAATTAAGTATGATGAAAGAAAGTTTTAATGCAATTTAAATACTGTGTAGTGTGGTGGCCCTATTTTTTATAACTCATTTTATATTTCTATTTGCCATCCTCGTATTAAATTGAATGAGATAGTTTTAGACAAGTTATTATCATTTATTTTCAACATAAATTAATTGTTTAAGTAAATTATTTTCATTATAAAATAAGAACGTAACTTAGATGGATAAAAAATAGAATTTTATTTCATCAACATAAATTATAATTAATTCATTGATAAAAGTTTACTTGTTTATTAGTTTTGGCAGTTTTCATTTTTTTACTGATTAATACCGTGCTTTGTACTTTATATTTTCTCTAGCTGATAAAATAAACTAATTTTATTTAAATATATATTTTTAACGTTGATAATTTGTGCATTATATATATTCTAATTTGGAATTATTTTATAAACAAATATAAATTTACAGAGTTTATTTGCTTAATTAAAAAATTTTAAATGTTTTGTATTGTTATTTTATTTTATTTTATTTAGCTAATTAATTAGTTTCTGCGAAATAAATGTCTGCTTATCTAATTTTAAATAAAAAGATAAAAATATTTTTAATGAAAATAACTTTTAATTAATTAAAAAAATCCCTCTGCACAACATATCAAATATTCAAATCTATCGATCGATACGTAATTAACTGCAAATAGTTAATGAATAAATAAAAATATTAAAAACTTTTGATTAAAGCTTATCGAGAAAAGTTTACGCTTATAGAAAGTTAATTTTTATTTTATAATTTAAATGACCTTTGTTTCTAGTTTATTCAATTGTTTTATGTGGTAACAAATAATTTTTTTTATATTACCAAACGGAACCAATTAAAAACCAAATAAAAATTCCCCAAAAAAAAAATCTAACCAACAACCAATTTATAAACAAAATAATTTGCGGTTTTCAAAATTTCGGTAGCAAAATGACTTTACTAGTTGTTTGTTTTTATTGTAAAGTTATGCAAAAAAAGAAACAATTACTTTGCGAAACAAAAACACAAAAAGTAGAACCAAAGGAAAATCAATTTTAATTTAATTAATTTTTTTTTAATATATTTTTTTGTTTTTAAAGTAGAATAGAATGAAATAGAATATTTAAGACCTTTTTATCTTTATAAATGCGAGATAATATTCTACTTAAACCACCCACCATAGAGGATTATAAATTTTTTTTATTTGTCTTTAACAAGTATATTCCCGCTTTTTTTTTATTAATAAAATTTATTTTTACTTTTAAAAATGACAACGAAATGTAGTCGGTAATGTTAGCATAATGTAATTTGAATTATATGTATACCGGAGAGACGACATAAAATAATCGAATTTTACTGCGACAAATTGTCGCTGTTGATTGAGGAAAACTTTTTACTATGGATTAAGAATTTAATTTTGGAGCACTTTGGCTAAAGCAAAAAAAAATTATATTAAATTACTGACTCGAAATTTTAAGACAAATTATTAATATTTTTATTTGATTTATAATAAATCTCGATATATTGATTTAATATTTATATTAAAAATAAAAAAATGATTTAAAAGAAATAGGTGTGTTAGAAAACTTGCTGGAGAAGTGATTGTCGTTTTTATGGCGGATATAATTATATCAAAGTGAGCTTTGAAGAAAAATTGTCGAATAAAAACCATAAAACAGTGAAACTATTCAAATATTTTGTTATTATTTAATGCTTTTAGGATGATATCCCTTAGGAAGCAACAAAAACGGAAATGAGGAAATATACCTTGATAACAGCCTTGAAGCAATAACAAGAGACTTTAAGAAAGGACATTTGCCCCTTGAGAAATCAACGAAAAAAAAATCTAATTTTCAACTAATATTAAATGATTTTTGTTTCCAATGAGAAATGGTAACATTAGAAACATACAGGAAAATCAATAAATAATTTTAAATTTAATTAAAATAAACTTATCTTGCTTTTATCAGTAAATATTAATATTTAAATTATGGTAAATTATGCATTGAAGTGAACTTCCCCATTTGTAGCATCAATAAATATTTATATTCATTGGAATTCAAAATAACAAATAATTATGATTAACATGTAAAACATTAACATTTACATACTTTATAGATATTTTTTATAATAATAATTCACATATGAATAATAATTTATGTAAATTGTATTTCGACGAATAAGTGTACTCGATCAATGTCTCTCCATCAACTGTCAATAAATTGCGGTAAAGTAATTTTTGTATTTTATTTATTTTTTCGATAAAAATTATTAATATTTTATTATTTACATCTAATTTTACATGCTAAAAATATATATTAATATTAATATTATAATTTATGTGACAAAGTTCGCCTAGTGACCTATATTTCAAGTTTGCTAAAAGTCTATTCTGCCACACATATATTGTAATTTGCGTTCGTTGTTGCACATTGTATTTATTTTTTTAATATCATTTATTTCTCCATTTAAGAAGCAAAAAAAAAAAAAAATGATATTATTTTGTACGTTCTTTGCAAACTAAATTAAAGTTCATAATGTATGAGTTCTAGATGTTAAAACTAAAAATAAATAAAGAATCTCTATATCGTATATCATTCGTTGGCTTTAACATTTATCATCAGTCATGAGGATTTTTATATAACTTCTAATATTTTTCTTTTGCTTGTATACTCATCAAAGCTGTATGTACAAACATGAAAATAATAAATAGTTTTCTATGAAAAAGTAAAGAAAATTAATTAAGAATGACGCTGATTGTTCGATTTATTTATTTTTTTATCTTTTTAAATCATTTTTATATGCTTTTAAAAGAAATGTATTGTCAGTTAGAAAGCTTTCCGTTTTTTTTCCTTTGCCTTAATTGTAATTATTATTATTTTTTTTTTTTTTAAATAAAAAAATGCAATTTATTAAGTGTAAGCTTTGTTTTGCAATGGAAAAATAATTCTTTAAAGCTCACCCATCATTGCTTTTTCTATTAAATAAAGTAAAATTTGTAACACGACACGACTAAAATGATGAAATTTATTAATTGGTAAACAATCATTAATTACTTGTCACTAATAAATTTCCTTAACGTAAAATAACTTAATAAAAATAAAAAATATTTAATTAATTTAATAATTGTCAATATTAGTATAAATTTGCGGAAAAACCATTGTATATAAACCAATTTATACTGTCTAGCTAGATAAATAAATATTGTTGATTAATTTACATAATTTTATTATTGTAATAATAATTCTCTAGAATTCAATTTAATTTAATTTAATAACAATTGTACAATTTTGTACAATTTCTATTATTACTATAGACGACAATTTATATTGATAGTTGTTATAATATTTACATTGTTATAAAAATTAAAATTTAAATAAATTAAATTTTAACAACTATCAACATTACTTAGAGTAATGACAAGCAAATGTTACTTTTTATCATCATCATCTGTGTTATAAATTATTTTCATACATTATACAAATATTGTATTATTTTTTATTTATTTATTTATTAAAAAAGTTAATAAAGCTCAATGTAAAATTAAAAAAAATAAATAAGATGTGATGTGTGTAAAAAAAAAACGAAGAAGAATTGTATTCACATTCTCATTATGTATTCATGACAGTCATCAGACAAGTGAACAGTAAACTTCGATTACAATAGAATCGATAAAAATCGATAGAGAATTGTGATGTTTTTAGAAATGTGATAAATTCCCATATGGTAAAATAATTTTTTCGTATCAGTTAGTGTATCTTGCATGTTATCTTGTAAATTTTTGTAATCTTAAAACATTGAATGTATAGATTTTTGTTTTGAAAATTTATTCGAATTTAAATAACAACTTAAAAGATTATAAACTTTTGTTGTTTTGTGTTTTGGCTCTTTGTACATGTTTATGCTTTTTCCTAGAACTGTTACTTATCTTTAAGGGATTTTTTTTTTGCTATTTTTAAGGGCAGCTTTTATGTTTCACTTATAAGTGGATGTACTCAGATTAAGCGGTGTGTTGTGCTTATCGATATAAATTTTATTTAAGTAAAACAATTATAAATCATACGTAACACACAATTCCAATATAAGCTTTTCTCTAATTCTAAATCAAATGAAAAAACAAAATATTGCAAAATAAAACCACGCATGGAAAACAGTTTAAAATTATTTAAAAAACACTGTGCATACAAAACACTGTACTCTAATTACTCAGTTAATACCGGAATAAACTTAATTAAATTAATTTTCACATAATTAACATATTATTTAATTAATGTTTGCTAAATTTCTATCCAAGTAGAATATTTTAATGACTAGAAATATTTTTTATTTATAAAATGTTTTTCACTTGGAGACAAAATAAGACCTAAAAAAATAATTCTTAATAAATTTATTCAACTAAAATTTAATTTAAATGTTTAAGTTTTAATACGCCCAACATATTTCTTGGTTTCTAAAATATTTACACATGAAATTTATGTAATAAATGTGTGGGGTGAAAAATATAACATGTTCGTGGAACAAACTCCCCTTTCAAAATTAAAAACTACAGACAAGCAACGAAATTATTATAAAATTTGTTGATATTTAAGCATAAATTAAAGGGAAATCAAATTTAATATGAAATATATTAATTTGTCGTAATAGTGTTGACAAGGATTTACACCTTTACACCTTTAGTTAAAATGAAATTATGTCGCGATAAAGTTTCTAAGGAATAACAGACAAAAATTAAAAACAAAAAAAAAAAACATTTTTAACAAGGAAAACTGATTTTCACTGCTGTTAAATTTAGAATAAAATAAGAAAAGAATTAAATAACATAAAATGATGAACGTGACATTTGATAAAAAATATCCTTATGTTGCATTTGTTTGTTTTAATGAGATTGTTAGCAGTGTTACAAAGTTTAAGGGAAACTTTTCATTTAAAAAAAAAAAACATCATCTCTAAAGATTATCTTTTAAAAAAACTGTGTGGAGGCTATCTATTGTTATTTATTTTTTTTTCGTAATAATTTTCTTTTAAGAAAAGTATGAAATACTTTAGAGACTTTATAAGAAAATCAACAAATAATCCTTTGATCCTGTAGTTAATTATAATTATTAAATTAATTTTACTAAGAAAATAAATGCTTTTGTTTTTCTTTATTTAATTTATAAAATTTTAATCACATCAATTAAAAGCTTAACGAAACGATTTAATAATTAAACAGACTGATAAAAGACTAAGCGAATAGTTTTTTCTATTATTTAACTCGGGCATTTTTACCTTTTTATTTATTAGATAGACATTCTCATATTTATTTGTAATTATAAATTCTTTTCAAATTTAAGATGTAACTAATTGCCGTGCACAAGTTTTTCTTTTCTAAATGCTTTTATGGTTTGTTGAGTTTAATTACATTTTTTGTTTTTGTAACCTTTTTAAAAAAAAAATGCAATTAATAATTACTTTACGGTGTATGTCGTCCAATGACAATGGAAGAGTTGAAAATCAGAATCCCTTTAATGCTTTTTTTTGTACTCTGGTTTATGCTTTTAAATAGCTTTACACAGCCTAATAATAAATGAAAATGAAACCCCTAAACACTTAAAACTTTAACAGGATATACGAAGAAAAAATATGTTGAAAAAAATAAAATAACGCTGTTTAACAAAGGACTTATTAAAGCTTTTCCCACCCAAGACTCATTCCAACTATGTAAACGCGTTTTTGTTACTTAAAGTCTTGTCATTGCTGCCTTGCTCTATTTTGTCACTAAATAATATTTTTAGTTGTTTAAATGCTTTTTGCTGTTAAAGATTAAATTTTTATTAATTGTTTAAACATTTTTGGTGAAACATATAGCTTCTTATAGACATTTCTGTTTATTTGTTAAAAGCATTAAGTAACTCAACAACAGTATTTCTATTGTCTATATTTCATGTCCAATAATTTACTAAACATTTGAGTTAATTATTTGTTCTTAAAATAAATAGAATAAAACATTAAAAGAGGAAAATATAATTAATGAAAAAAAAGAAGACAGAAATGTTTTACCATAAACTTTAATAAATATTCCAACTGGTAAGTGGTTGACTGAGCTGAATACATAATTTAATGAAGGAATTATTATTATTTTCCTAGAAATAATATAAAAAATATATTTTTACTTTAATGTTTATTAATATATCATAGAAAGTCTGCTGCTGCTATTGCTAGTTAAACTCGTCTATATGTCAAAGGAGTTGAAAATTTTTATTCAAGGAAATAATTCTGTTTCTCTAATATTTTAATTCTAACTGTTAAGGAAAACTTGACTTGTGCTTTTATTTAGGTTAAATAAATAGCGTTTCTGTACGGTAGAATTCGCTGAAAATACAAGTAGTAATAAGGATTCGGTTTTTTTTAATTAAATACGAAATAGAAAAACTTTTTTAATTCTCGCTAAATTATAATATTCTTAGAAATGCAATTATTACTGTGATTGCTGTGCTTTCAAACATACCAAATTATTTAAATATAATATTAAATTAAAAATGCATCCTTTTCGTTAGTTTCTCGATTTTCTTATATCATTGAATACATTTAGGAATCATAAAACTTATAAGAATTAATCAATTATCATACAAAATGTTAATAATTTTACGCAATTAAATGCTTTAATAGAAAACCCACTTTACATATTTTGATTTTATTTAATAAAAAAGGTAATTTAATGTGTTGACTGGCGTGTTTGCTTCACACAAATAAAAAGAGGCCGAAAAATTTCGCTGTTTATTAAATTATCTTCGTTTATAAAATTAAATGAATAGAAAAATGTATCTAGGATAACGAAAAAAAGACAGAATAAAACACCCCTCACTATTAATATGAAATGTATGCTATTGAGAATCCCAAAAAAAGTTCATTTTTATGGTTATTTTAGATCCCTTTATGAACGGCATATGCGCTCGTCACAATACAACTCACCATTGTTATATCCCAATTGGATTTTACGTTAAATCGTAAAAATCACCGAGTAGCCAACCAACTTTGTATTATTTATTTTTTTTTTGTTTCTGTTTTAATTTTATTTGATTTAAATTTGTTCATTTTTTATGGGCATCACCGTCATTTAATGGTTTTTTTTTTCTTTCTGTATTGTGTCCCGTTCGTACATGTGACACATGGAGAAAAAAGAAAATTTTTCTGCAATAAAATGATAAACGCCATCTGGTCAAATAATCAAGTGGATTCACGTCTAAAAAAAAATAACGAAAATCAACAAAAAGAATATAGAGAATTTGTTTTTTATTAAAATTACCCAGTGATTGCAGCACTCGGGAGACAGAACCAAAAAAAAAACGGAATAATCTTCGCAAACCGTTTTAAGCACGGAACAAGGAAAGATAAGAAAAATATTGGAATATAATTTTACGCATATTTGAAATCTTTATTTAATATTTTATTATTTTCGTGGACTTTTCATCATTTTATTATCAAATTTCAATAATATTGATCCAAATGGGTTTTTTTTTATTATTATTATATTTTTTTTCTTCTTTCAATAATTGGTTATGCTTTAAGTTTAAACTTTATTCATGTATAAAGTTCAATTTCCTTTTTAAGTTTTTTTTTTTTTGGTTGCTTATAGAATATAAACCATGAATCCTTAATAATTCTTATTTCATTTTACTACTTTTGTATTTGTTTGGATTTTATCCAAAGATCAAAATGCATTGTTCAAAAATTTAACAATGATAAGTGTGCTTTATACATACATATGCATTGCAGTTCTTGGTTTATTATTAAATATTATTGTTCCATCGCCAAACAAGAGTTTATTTGATAGAAAATTTATTATTATTTTTATTATTATTATTATTAACATTTGCCGGATATACGCAAATACAATGCACAAATGTAGTATATTTATTTATTTTTAATAACAATTTGTTGAACCAGAATACAATAATGAAAATTCAATGAATCATAATCAACCTTTGTAGCATATATTTATTTATAGAGAATTTTATTGAAAATTATATATTATTATATATTTTTTTTGTGGAATTGTTAAAAGGAACAAAGGATGCATATATTGAAAATTCATAATTTACACTAAACCATATACTCTTCATAACCTTGTTCGAGCATTATCATTATCAGGTTTCCCGGTTAGATGGAATATAATTGTTTAATTTACTTCAAAATTTTATTGCAGTTAAATGTTATCTGAAAAATCATTAAATTTTTCAAGCTTTATGGTACAAATCTATATTGCAATACCACTGTGTGTAATACTATTGCAGATGTTGTAAAAATATTATTTTAAATTCATTGACTAGCATCGTTTTCTTTAGTAAAATAATTTAAAAAAGAAACAAAGAAAATGCTTCGCTAGAAGGACAACATACTTAAAATTGGTAAAAACATTTAGTTTAAAACTAAAGTTAATAAAAATATAGAAAAACTTTAACAGCAACAAGAAGAAAGTGAAAATAGAAGAATATTTATTAAGTAAAGTTTCGTGTATTCCCTTTTTAAAATTTATGACGCTGATCATGATGATGATGATGATGAAGCTGTAAAGTAAGTTTTAGCAAAGAAAAAAAGAAGAAAATTGTCTTCACTTGACCCTTGTACAGCTTTATAAATAAATATTTATTTTTATTACATAAAAACACATTGAAACACACACATGCATAATAATTTTATAGCTTTTATATAAACTGTACTAACCGAATATTTATTTAACTTAAAGATAGAAAAGTTAAAGAGCTTTCTTTATACATATTTTACTTATTTATGATTTTACTATATAAAAATACTCAATATAATGAAATGAAACGACCATCTCTATAATGTCGTTAACCTAAAACCACACGAATCATAATAATATTATCTTTTGAATAGAAAATCTACTTACTTTAACATTTATCAAAAGAGTAAAGAAAAAAAAATCAAAAAAACGGAAGAAAACCAAAGAAAACTAAATTAAGCTTATTATCTATGTGGTTTTGTTGTCAATATTTAAATAATTTTTCTTTATTCAAAGAGGAGATAGGTAATTTTTGTGGAAAATTAGACCATCATTGATAATCATAAAAACTATTTGCAACTTTTATACTGTATTAAGTTAAATAAACCTTTTCGTTATCAAATAAATAACAGAATGTTACTATATATATATTTATTTTATTATGAAAGGATTAAGTTAAACAATATGTGGTTAAACATCATGAATTTGAATTAAGTCAAGTTAAATTTCTGTTTTTCTTTTGATTTACTTTCTTTATATATCTTTACTCAATGAAATTTTTCTGACATTATTTTGAGAAAATAAATATAGAAGCCTTTTTTGGTTTGCTAATTATAAGAATATTACTTTAAAAAAACAATTACAATCTTTAATTAAATACATAAATAGTATTAAAATATTTATGATTTTAACCGTAGGTTACATATCATCGCTGTTTTATTGCAAATAAAGAAAAATCATTAAATAAAACTGAGCTAATGTTAATGAAAAGTTATATAAAGTTTGTAAAGTTATTTACTGCTAATGAATAATATCATAAACGAGAGGTATTTACACACATTTATCATATTTAATTACATTTTCTTTTGCGATGGAAAAGAGCAAAGAATTCTTATTACCTAATCATAATAAATCAAAAATAAAGAAAAAATCATTAAATTTTTATGCATAAGAAAATTTGTAAAGGGTGGCGTCTCTTTACGCAGTATGTTTACTGTTTTTATGGATCAAAAGTAAAACTATTTTATGTTAATTCAAACGTTATCGGTTTATGTGAATTTATTTACGAGAACACATTAATATGATATGTGTGCTGGCAAAAGGAAATTAAGACATTAATACAGGTATTAATGGGTATTATTTTTTGTTGCTGGAAATTTTTAAGGAGTTTATTATTTTCACGTGAAAATTTCAATTTTATGATTTTCCTATTTTAATTATACGCTGATTTGATGATAAAGTGATGACAATGTGTGAAGATTTTGATTACACCGTTAATTACTTTTTATTGTCGTCACAGTTTTAATTTATTTATTAAAGCTTTTGGGTATGCTGTGTAAATCCTTTTAATGATAATAAATATTCGGAAAAGCATTACATTGATTAAATCATTTTAACTATAAATGTTTAAATAAAAACAATAAAATAAAATTTGATAGAAAACTCTACAGTACAGTAGCTTATTTCAGGTGCTTGATGATACTGAGATTGTTACGTGTTTACCACTTGTTACACACTCAGCAGTACACTCCTAATAAAATATACTAACAGTCACTTAAATTGATTATACTTTACTGTCGAAAATACAGGCAATATATTCTAGAGACAAGATTTTCTCTGTAAAAAATGAAAATTAAATCATTTGTAAACGAGTTAATAGTAATTCAAATTTGATATAATCAATCAGACAAATATAAGTAAATGTCATTTTCTAATAAATTTAAATCAATATCTAATCGGAATAATCATTATTTATGTGTCAAAACGATTTAATATTAATATAAATTAATTAAATTATTGTAACTGTATTACAGTGAATATTTTTACTGAGAAAACATAATCCATTTCGGTTTTTCTACATATAAATAAATAAATAAAATCACCAATGTTGTCATGTCTGATCTATTTAAATTCAGTTTAGAAGTTTTAAAATAGAAAAACTAATACAAGAAAATATATAAATTATTAATACATTATTATATCGTAGAAATTGTCATGAGTATATATAAACATGTTTTAAATTATTAAATAAAATAAAAAAGAAACCAGTTAAAGAACAGAAGTATATATGTAAATAGGAAGAAAATCATCATACTAAAATATTAAAATAAAGATTTTTCTTTTCAAACAAGTTAAAACCACTTTAATAAAATAGAAATGATCGCCTTTAGCAAAACATATATGAGAAATAAGATAAGAATTTAAATAATACAAAATATGAACAACAAATTATCTTTAATAAAAATGTTATTTGATGAGAATAAGCATTAGGGATTATCATTAACATTATCCTTATTTCAATTATTATTATTATTATTGTTTCTTTATGATGATAAACACAATCGAAAATAAAACTATTTGTTATTATTTAAATAAAAAATTAATAACTGTGTTGAAATAATAATTAATAAAGGAATCTTTAGCATATATGTTATTAAGTAAAAGAATAATTATTCATTTATGTCATTAACGATTTAAATGGTACGAAATTAAAAAGAAAAATCAAGTTTTTCTCTTAATTAGAACGAAGAAAATTTATGGTAAATTTATTCATAATTCTTGTTGAATAATCGTGCTACTGATAATACAGATAAAAAGTTTATATAGATTTTATTTTTTATATGGTACTAGCTGGTATTGCCCGGCTTTGCACGGCGGTAAAATAAAGTTGTGAATATAATGAAACCCCGTTTATGCTAATTTTTAAAGTCCCGACAATATTTAGTTTTTATATTTATTTAAAACCTCCGATTTGCCTTTTCCCATTAAAAATAAACATAAAGTAATAAATTCCATAGCCTGTTGATGTATTGTTAATGCAATTCAAAATTCTATTTCAGGGATGAAAATAAAGTTTTTATCAGAGAGCCTATATTTTGTTTTACGTATATGTTCACTTTCTAAAGAGCCTATTTTTAAAAAATCAAAGCATTTATAACAATTAATAGAAGATTATTTTTCTCTAGTTTTTACGTGCATGCGTACCTGAACCAAACAAAAACTACCTATTGTAAAATTCAGCTGCATTTCTCTTTACAGTTTAAAAAACAATTAAAAATAATTAGCAACAAAACAAATTTTGTTTTTGTTTTGTAGTTTCTGCAGGTATATCGGTAGCCCGCAATAAAATTTTGTTAAACATCTCAAATCGGAAAAAACGCCGTCGTTTTGTTGTCTAAAATCAAAATTAATTTACCAGTATAACGATTTCTTTTAAATATCTAGAGTAATTAAAAAAGGTATAAAAAAATTAATAATTTAATTTTTACGGTTTCATTGTTTAAGCAAATTGAACTTGCCGTAATAATTTTTAAATAACCTTTTAAAACATAACATAAATATTTTCAGGACAATAACATTTTCTTGTATTTATAATTTGACAAATATTTCAAATAATTTGAATGATTGATCCTCCTTTTTTTAAATTATTTATTTAATTTGCAAAATACAATTAAGGATTTATATGATTCAAAAGCATATTTAACATTTTTAACAGTTGTATTTTAAATTTTTAACAGTTGTATTTTAAATTAAGCGCTTTTATTTTTCTAGTAAACAAATCTTTGCTAAACAATTCATATACTCAATCCATTTTAATTTTTTAATAGTACTTTTTCAAAAAAGAAAAAAGAGGGAGTGAGTTGTCATTATTATTTACATATAATCTAGTTTAGTTTCTTCCCACTCTACCTAAAAAGTATCAATTTTTTCCCTTATGCAAATAGTGCCAACATAATAATACACATATAGTTTTTTTCGCAGTTCAATTCATTTTAAAAAATTGTTACTTAGTTAAAACGTTAGTATTTATTTAATAATTTAGTTTTGTTAGTGGTGAAAAGAATAGTGTTGTTAGTTTCAAAAAATTATTTTTATTATTTTTTTGTTAAAATTGTTTTATTAAATAGAAATTGTAACTAATTTTAAAAGTGTAATTATTAAATAATATTCATTCATATGAATCATTGAAACAAAGAGAATTTCTAGTGATAGGTATGTATGTATATGTGTTATTGTATTTTTGTTAAAAAACGTAATAAATTTTTAATTTTAGGATCTGCTATAATAAAATGGCGTTACATAAAAGGTATTTCAATAGTACATTTTCAAAATAGAAAAGGAGAATAGAGAATAGAGAGTGAGTTGGAATTATTATAATATAGTTTAGTTTCTTCTCCCTCTACCTAAATAGTGTCAATTTTTTCCGCTTCTACAAAAATTTTTCCACCTCTACAAAATGTTACAGAAACACACGAAAAAATCGGACTTTACTTTATATATTAGATTGACTTGATATAAATTACATTACTATGCATTAATTGGTTGCATAATTATAATTATAATATTAAATATTAAACGAAAATATATAAATTATGTTTTACGATAATAAAATAATCATAAAAATGTGCCAATGAATAATGAATAATTTTTATTATTGCGCGTAAAAATGTCATACAAATATTATTATTTATTCATATAGGGGTATTAAGGCAATAAAATGGACCAAAAGCTTAAAGCAAGTTGATTTTCTTGCCCATAAATGACAAAAAAAATGGTTGCTAATAAGCTTAGTTTCTGTTATTATTAGAAAAACGAAATATTATTTAATGAAAAGAAAAAGAAAAATAATAAAAACTTTTATCCTTGTAAATTGTCTACTTAAGTAACTCAGTTTTTATAACAACCATAAATAATGGATACTTTTATTTAATTATTTATTATTTTTTTATTAATACAAAAGCTTTAAAGTTGGACTATTTTTTAAGGTTTCTTCATCCAATAATAAATTTAACAAATATTTGACTTTATAAATTTTCCGTTGAAGTTTTATAGAATATTTCGATTAATTGGTTGGTTATCTTGTTATAAATCTTCTTAGCAAAAGGCATGCACACACCAAGTACAAAAAATAAATACATAAATAAGTCATTTAGTTAAACCAAAACAAGTTAAAGTAAAATAAGGGAAAATATTTTGCCGATAAATGTAAGCAGAAAAGTTTTTTATTTTATCAAAATGACGAAAAAGAAAAGCAAAAAGTTTCTTTTTTTTTGCCTCCGGTTTTTCAGTTTTATTTTTCTTTCTAGTATTTTCATATCTTCTTGTTTCAACAACAAAGAAAAAATGGTTTTTCTTCTTTTTATTATATTTTATTATAGTTTGTTGTTTTGCTTTTATTATTATTATTATACTTTATTATTATTACATGGTTAGGACAACAATGATCATCATTTTGGTATAGTTCTATGATAATTTATTGTCAATTAATGATGAAAAATAATCATTTTAATAATTTTTCTGCTAATTAAATGTTTCTTTAGGGTGAAATATGTTTGTTGATTTTATGCGAGAAAAATAATAATAACAACACACAGAGAGCACCAGATGTAAAAATTTCATCAAATATAAATTTAGTCTTTCTTATTTTTGTCATTTTTTTCCTTTTTTTTTGCAAGTATTCACCGTGACAATTTTAATCAAACAACAGCAAAAAAAAAAATAATAACTATTGACAAATGATGTGAATTTTTAAAGCTGAAAATGACACATAAAATGTTTATTGTACTTGAAATCATTTTTCAATAAATAAAATCAATAAAATCGGACACAATTAAAATTTTGTTAAGTTGTTTATCAACAATTTACAATGTATTTTCTACTTAAAATTGTTTATTATCTACAATTTTACACTACGAATGATGTTTATTGTGCTTTATTTATTTATATATAAATTGAAAACTCTTCACATTTTCTTACAATTGACTTCGATGTTGCAGAATAATGTTTAATGCAGAAGATAAATTATCTTAAATGATGTGCAAAAGCACAAGATACTTAAGCTTGTAATTATTATTATTCTATGCTTTTGAAAACATTAAAAACTGACTATATTGTTGCTAGAAATTGAAACAATAATAAAAATAATAATATTTTAAAAAAATATAATTTTTCTATCAATTATTTCGCTATTCCACCGTGATGGTGGTGAATGAACTAATTGATGATTATCGAGTAAACATTGTACAAAGTGAATTTTAATAAAACTAAAAATTTATCTGTTTGCCTCATACAGAATATAACAACTATTGATTATTATATTTTCCATTATAAATGTAGAAAATTTACAATTTTCTATAACATATTTATGTTTTTCTTTTTTTTTGCAAATAAAAAATTATAAAATTGTAAATTTATGTTTATTATGTGGAAATTTCTTTCTATTTTTTTCTATGAATTTACATTATCGTTTTTAAACGATTTATGATTGGGAAAAAATTACTTTAAAAAAAAAATTAATAAATATTGATTAAAGATTATTGGTTGGAAAAGTTTTAAAATGCAATTTTTGTACTTAAAAATAAGGAGAAAAAAGATAAATAAGAAATCATAAGAGATATGTAATTGCAAAGAAAGTTTTGCATGATTTTATGACGCTCAATTTTTGCTTCAACACCCATTTTTATTGAAGAACATATAAAAAAAAAATTTGAAAAAATAGTTCAAGAGTTTATTGTGTTAAATGAGCCACGTATGCGTTTTTAATTATATAAAATTGCAATTTTGTAGAATTCTATTTGATTATTTAAGGAATAAACTGTGTGATCATTTCGGTAATAAAGTGACTGATTAACCATATTTATTGACAATTTATCATTAATATTATTAAACCATTCTAAGATTAATTTAGTAATTTAATTAAATTATAAATAAAATTCTTACATGTGACATGTCTTTATGGTAAAATAATTCAACAAAGCATATTCCTTCTCCAGTTAAAGCCCTTCAATGATTCATGACACAATTATAATGATTAATTGTTTCTTTGACATATATTTCAACTCGTCATTCTAATAGGGTTATTTAACATCCCCTGTGTAATAAATACCACAGGTAATTTATTTAAAAATTATAAAAATTATTTTAGTAATAAAATTACTTTTAAACCGGACGTTTGTGAGCTTTTATTTCTTATTATTTAATTTAATAAAGCTTCACGTATCATTTTTAAAAGAAATATAAAATTTATTTCGTTATCCATAAACAAAGCAAAGTATGAATCAATGAAGAGAAAACATTAAAAAACAATAAAAAGTAGAAAAAGTAAATAAAAAAAAATCAAATAGAGAAGAAATATTGTATTTTAATAGAGTGAATAAATTAGCACATATTTGCCAAATATGTTAACCTCAGTGTAGTAATATATATTTTTATTAGATATGTTATTATTATTATTATGTATGATTTTTATTCATATTATTATTATTATTATTATAATTTTTTGTAACTCCCCGTTTTCTTTATTTTTATTTTGTTTCTTAACATAATATGTATAGAAATTCGCATATCTATAGGAAAATTTATATTATCATGAAATATTTTAGCATAAATCCTCCTTTATTTTATTTTTATTTATATATATATATATATATATATATATAAATACAACAATCATTATTTATATAATACAAAATATAGAGCAATACAATACACCAAAAGAAAAAAGAAAAACATTATCACAAAATTTCTACGTAAATGAAGAAAAATAAATAAAATTTAAAAATATAAAAACGAAGAAAGAAAATTACATAAAACGTGATAGCATAAAATTTATTTACTTTCATTTTATTTTATTTCTATATACAAATATATATATATTTTAAACATATTTTTTTGCTGTGTATGCATGAGCTATATATTCTCTAATAAATATATAATAAACATTTTCCTTTCTTTCCTTTCCTTTTTTAATTTTTTTTAATATATTTTTTTTTTGCATATTATAAACTCAACAGATACATCAGAATTATTTATGGTTTTTTTTTTTATTTTTTCTACCTGTAACATGTATTAATATTATTATTATTTTTGCACTGTAAATATACTAAGTGGGTTCATTATTATGATTATTTTGTGAAATCTCACATTACTTATGTTTATGATTAATTAGATACAACCAAAAAAGAAGATAGAAAATCATAATAATCTTTTTATTTATTTAAATAAAATAATTTTGCTTTTTTGTCATTATTAATTACGAATATTATTTATATTAATGATTAATTGACTGTGGATTTATATTACGTGAATGTAAATTATTTAAATAATAACAGAATTTACAGAAGGATTTTAATCGAAAGAGAACAAAAAAATATTAAACTTTTATTAACTTAAATAAACTTTTTTCTTTTCTTTTCCAAATAAAACTTTAACTTTATCCGTGATTCGTTTTTCAAGTAAAGAAAAAAATCAAACAGTTAACCCTTGGAAAAATTATTAATATTATCTATGTTTCTGCTATTTTGTACAGTGATTTTGGGTTAAAAATAATATTTTTTCTGCTTTTTATTATGGGCAACTGTGGGTGTTTTGAGTATGTATTATCCTCTAGAAAAATATAAAATTACTCAATGAGGAACATTTAAATATTTATTTAGAAAGAAAATACATGAAAGTAGATGTTTATGACGAATTAAAGTTTCTTTTATGTATTTCTTTGTGGTATTTTAATTTTCTTTAATATTTAATTATTTTATTTATAATCTTGCTTCTGCAATAACTAATGCATATTTAAGTAATACGATCAGGTGATACTCTCTTTTGGTAAATGCAAAAATTCCTTAATCTAATATTCTTAACTAAATGTAGCTTTTACTGTTCACTTTCAATAAGAATATTTTATTATTCTGTTTTTGTAAAATGAATAAAATTCTCTAAAGTATCCTATGAGAATGGATTGTTCTTGTGTTTAAATAGACTGTTACTCCTTAAAATACATTAAAATTAAGACACACTTATTTATTTAAGAATGTTGTGTTTGTCTTAACTAAATAACTTTCTGGATAATTTTTTTTTATCATAATATCTGATAATTTTTTCATGGAATTTGAACGCCTGAAATAGTTTTATAAAAATTAATTACATATAAGTGATTTTCTGGAAAACAAACACAAATATTGTAACTAGAATTTTCAATAAATCGCAACCAAAATATACCTTGAAAATACAAAATAATATAAATAAATAATTAATTAATTTGAAAAATTCATTTTTATGAATTGAATAAACAATTTTTATTGTAATTTTATTAATTATCTTTTTTTTTTTGTTTACTGTTTAATGTGGTAAAAACAGCAGATATTTGATTTTTAATTATAGATTAGTGCTTTTATAATTTTTTGACCATTTTATTTATTCATAATTTTCCAGCTTCAAATATTTTATTTATTAAAACAGAAAGTAAATATTGAAAAGGCCGAATAAGAGGTGAATTCTTTTTTAAGAAAACAAAGCCGCGGGAAAAATATACTCAATGCGTTTGGCAATGTGAGGATAATCTCGATTTATAAACACGGTACCATGTTGTAAAATCGATACTTTCACTGTACCTCTACGTTTATGATTTTTCAGTATTATTTAAAGTAATGTGATGAGAAGTGTTAAAGAAACTAATCTAGTTAGTTAATCCATTAAAATTCAGTTAGACCACAGAAAAAACAGATGAAGCAAAAACACAATTATTTACTGAATTTAAATCTGTTTTTACTGAACAATTGTAAATAAGCTTCTGATCTTTGAAGCTTTTGTAACCACATAACAATCCATACAAATCAATAAAATGATTAAAACAATTCAGCGAAATTTACCAAGTTTTCGCACGTTCAACCAAAAATTTCAATATTTCATTTGAATTATTTATAAATTTTTAATTCAGTAAACCAGAAAAATAAATCAAACACTATGTCATCTGTGTGCAAATAGACTCCAGCATATGTTAAATAATTAACAAAAAAAAATAAAAAAACGTTTAAAAATTAATAATACATAAAACGATGTTATTTGTTGTAATAAAAAACAAGAAAAACATAAATTGTAAATAAATTTTCGCATAAAAATCACATAGATATATAAAAAAAAAAATCTGAAATCGTAATTAAAATTTAATAACAAATTGTTGAATATTCTCCAACTGTTGGGGATTCTATTGGGGAAAACATTGTCGGTATAGTAGATTTTGTTGCGAAACCCCCGCTAAATACAATGCGCATAGGAAAATTTTCTTTTTTTTTTTTCTGCAAAAAGCATAACCGAACAGAATAATATTCATTTTTAAAAAAACATAAATATTTCTACAGTTTAATAAATTCATATAGAAAATCAGTTAGGATAGAACTGTTTGTGCAGACAGTACTCTAGTGTTTTTTTGTTGGTGTTATTAGTGACTGTGGATGTTGTTTTACTGATGAATTTTCGTTGGTATATCATCAGCTTCACCAGTATTGTTAGGAAAAGTGTTTTGTTAAGAGGTTTCACTTAAATTCACAGTCAGTTTGTATTGCCTCGTTGAAACGTAAACTTTCACAAAAATATTTATTAAATTTAATTAACGCAAATCAATTCGTTTTTATTAAATTAAAAATCAAATAAGATTATTACAAGGAATTTAATTAATTAAAAAGTTTTTCTTATTATTTTTTTTGTTTTTTTATATTTTTATTTTCTTATATGTTAATGCAGTGACGTTAGTTAAGTGTATATGCAAGTGTATAGCAAGTGCTTAACTCAATTAAAGTAATAAAATAATAATAATAATATTAAGAATAAATGTTAAAACATTTTCTCTGTGTTTAAGTGTTAATAATTCTGTGTTATACTCTGTGCTTATAAATTTAATAAAAAAATAAAGCCTAAAGCTAAAAAAAAAGCATAAAATGCGTGTTTAGTAATTATTATTTAAAAAAAAGGGAAAGAAAAGAAAAATAAAATAAAGGAAAAATATTTAATTTATTATTTTATAATTAAAAAAAAAAACGAGAAAATAAAGGAAAAATACTCGTACATTAAAACTGGATTATTGCAAATTTTTCTATTTATTCATTTTTCATTATACCCTCTAATTAAAATGAATTTTCTTTACGGAATATTACTTATTTTTACATCATTAGGTGAGATTATTTGCTACTTTTTTTTTTTACATTTTCGTTACATATTTCTACGTAATTATAATTAATGGACTTTATTTTTTTATTATTTAATTATGAAAAATATTTATTGTTGTTTATTATTCGGCCGTTATGTATATAAAAGCTACATTTAAAGGGTTTATTTTTGAATTAAAATATAAAGCTTATATTAATAATTAAGATTTATTCAATTTTAAGTGGATAATTATTAATATTTGGATTTTGTTAAAAAAGCTTAAATAAATTTCTTTATTTTTAAGCTTTTACTTATTTTTTATAATTAAATAAATACAAAAATTATAGTAATTCTGTAACAAACAAAGCTTTTGCTTTTGCTTTCTGCTTTGTTTTTCATACAAATACGCTGAGTGAAATTTAATTTATTTTTTTTTGAAATAAAAAATTCTAAAATCGTTTTCTACATAAATAAAAATCAATTTTATTCTATTTTCTTTAATAAGCTCATGTGTGCTTTATTATCCGTTATTTATATTTTTTTTGTTTTGGTTTCTTCTGTACCATTATTTTACGTCATAATGTTATTATTGTGAATCTTGTGTTTAACAAAAAGATTACCAAAGAATGAACAATATATATATTTTTTTGATACTTTTTTTTAATGTAACACAATATAACACAATAAACGTGATAGTTATATCAATAGGAAATTTATCAGCTAAACTGTCTAGTGAATAACAAAAGTCAAATATTATGTGAAAAAATAAAACACTTTAGGTATAGCATTTTGTGTGTGTTTTGTTCATCTTTTGCTTTTATCTTCACTCCAACTACGTGAGTTTTAATATTAATAGTTTTTCGAAGTAAATGAATTTTGAAAGAAAGCAGAACAAATAAGAAAAATAATAACGATGTTTGTTTATGTTAAATGATTAATTAATAATTTTTTTTGCTTTTAAAAATTTGAGCTTTTTTATGATATTTACGCTATAGAAAAAGTTTAACAGATTATTTGTATGAATTTTTCTTATAAAATAATATATTGATGTTGATAAACTTTAAAAGTACCTCACTACATGGGTAATTTTAACTCAATAAAAACTGATTTATTATCTTTATTATCGATGTGGTAACGAATATAGCTAGCAAGACATCGGCTGCTGATTTAAAAATAACATTAAAAAAACACTGAAAATTTTACATTTTTCTTAAAATAATAAACGATAAATTCATCTCAAGTTGAACATATTTTTAACACTCATTTTTCAATAATAATTTCATTTAAATAAGCATAAAAACTAATTTTAATATGTTAATTTTATTATAATAAGGATATAGACATCTTCTTGCCTTTTTATAAATCCGTACAGTAACTGATTTTCCGTCACAATGCTTGCACTTGTGTTAAAAGTTTAAACTTTTTCTATGGAAATTCAACGCGAGAATTAAATTACCATCAATGAATGATTTATTTTTTAAAATGAACAATATAGAAAAAAATTATTTTAAACTCTTTCTAGGGATTACCATACAAACCATAAAATTTTTTATCAAATTGTCAAAGAAAAAACAGCAGAGTATATTTATTATTTGTTTTTGCTTATTTTCTTGACTTTTCTGCATTATTTAGTTAAGGATTAATGGTTTTCAGAAAATTGCATAGTTAATCAATGTTTAAACATGAAGATAATTATCATGGTTGCATAACATAAAACATTACGTAATATACAATTCCGTAAAATAAATTTATAACTTAATTTATATTAAAGAAAAACATTTCTTTTAACATAAAAAATAATTATTTAAAATCAGATAATTTTCACATTTATTACATTTTGTGGTATAAACGAAAAACAACCATCATTAACCTGATTTATTCTTATCAAAATAACATTAAAATCTGTATTTATTAATTAGATTCGTTCAATTAATTTACCATAAATAATAATTTTTCATATTCACTGGAAATTTTATCAACTGAATAAAAAAAAAACTAATTAAATCTCTCCACATTCATTGCAAAAGTTAAAGTGCATTTACTGTAAAATGTAAAAATTATTTTTAATAACGAAACATAAATAACAGAATAATATTATAAATTTTAACAGTGAAATTATCACGTACATTATTTGTGTCGTATGCAAGCCACAACGAACGAGATATTACATTATAAACACATTTTGCATTTTAGTTAGCAAGAATTTTCCATATTTTCTATCTTTTTTTTTATTTATATTTTAAAATAAATAACAATTAAAAGAATTAATATTTCTTACTTAATGTCTGTTAAATGAGAAAATTCCAAAAAGATGAATTAAAACTAGATAAAGTTTTACTTGTGAATTGTGACAATGGATTTGTTTTTCTATTTATTTTTTTTAATAATTATTTTCACTTCTAGACAGATTAGACAAAAGTTTACAAAAGTATTTCCATTTGTATGAATTTTTCAATAAGCTTTAGAACAATAGAAGAAGTACTTTGTGGCATAAGAATAGTGACAATGAAGACTAAATGCTGATAGTTGATTAAATACCTAATAAATCCAAATTAATGTCACTTGGTCTATTATATGCCTTAAAGCACTATGTAATTGATGTTTAAAAAAGAGAATAAAGAAAAAAGCTTTTTCAATAAGTCCAGCAAAAACTGTTAATGTTTATGTTAACGTTAAAACCGCCCACTACATTTATAAAATTGATAATAAATTCTGTGTTAAGTAGCAACGAAAAATTCTGATAACAAATGATTTAAATCTGACTATGAACATATAAAAAACACACAATAAATCTGCAAAACTAAAGAAAAAAAAACCCAATTTCTATGTCAACATTGTTTATCGTGTTGGTTTCTTCACCCAATTTCTTCTTTAGTTAAATTATTGTTGGGTTTTCTCTCGACAACAACGAAATGGAAGAAAAATTAATAAAATAAATCTATAAGGACTTATAAACCACACAACACAATACAATAACAGCAATAAACGATAATAATTTTAAGTAAAAATAAATACAAATGAAATAAACGAAATTTTATTGCTGGTGCAAAAAAAGTGACAAAAATAAATTGCACAATTGTTAAAATGCATACGTAATCGTACTGTATTTATATAGTAAAACATGTAATGTAACATAAGTCACGTTCACCACAACCTCATTCTATAATCTGATGACATAAAAGGGTATTTTTTTTTTTTAATATTTTTAATGAGTTTAAATAAATAAAATTATAATAATTATAATAAATAAACATTATGTTCTATTTTCAAATAATCAGACATAATAATAATATTTATATTTATATTTTTATTATAATTTATTAACAAAAATCACTTTGCATTGTAATCACTTGTTATTTGAAAAATTTATTATTTTTAACTTAATTAATAAAATTAAATTTATATTTTTGTTATTATTATTATTATTAGTTTGTTGTTTCATGGTTATATGCTATAAAAAATTTCTATTATTTTTACCTTTTAATCGATTAAAATCTGCATTTGCGATGGAATAAAAATAAAGTAAAATTCTCAGTTATTTTTATTTTCTACGTTTTTCTACAATTTTATTTAGTTTTTGCGTTTTATACGTAAATATAGAAAAGCTACAGCATGTAATAAATGTTTTAATTAATAAAAAAGCTTTTTCTTTTATCCGAAAAATAAAATTCAATAAAGAAATAATCAAAAAAAAACAAAGCAAATAGTCTTTTAATTAATTAAAGTGTGTATATTTTTGCGGAGTGCAATTTTTGGTAAAGCTTTTTTTTTGGCAAAAAATCTCTCAAGTAATATATTTATTTTTTAAAAAAATCAAATATTTAATCATTATTTTATTTAAAATTCATATTAAAAGGCGAAAAACAATTTTTATATTAATTTTCGAGACCAAAAAAAAAACCCTCAAAATGAGAATAAAACGCAATTTTAGACGAATAATGAGTTTTTATTTATATATTTTTTGCTATGTTATTATTTGCAAAAATAAAAATTAATAAATTTGGTATTTAGTATGAAGGAATTTTATATAGAATTTATTTTAAGTTATTTTATTTAAAGCAATTTTCTTTAATTAAAATTCAAACGCAAAGCCCCACGGAAACATTTTAAGTATTGAATTCTTATTTAATAATACTTTTCAGATTTTACTTCTTCTTTTTTTTGCCAATAAAACTATTATTAAAAACTATCAAAAGATATTAATGTTATTCAGTTTAAAATATTATTAACTAATAAGGCTTTTGCACGGAAGGATATCAAATGTAAATCAATGAACGATTTTTTTTTTTATTCATTTGAACCGTACAAAACGGTTTCCGACAGCCGTTTCGTCTATCTCTTCCGTAATAGAGTTATGAAATTTGTATATTTTCTATATATCTAGAGTTTGCTAAATTTTGTGGTGAATATTTCTCACGATAGACGTTTTATTTATTTTGTGGCTGTAAATCAATATGGAAATCATTTTTATTTTGTTGTACCGTGAAAATAATAATAATAATAAAAAATGTTTCGCATACAAAACAACACATTTTACTTTCTTCGTTGATTGATAACTTTTCCAGATTGTGGTTTTTAGATTCTTTAAGATGTTTTTTTTTTTTTTTTTTTAAGTAAATTATAATCCAAACGGTTACAAGGAACGATAATAAAAGTGTCAAATGTCAAATAAACACATTCAATAAATGTCAGTGACAAAAAGCTGAATAAAAACCAAAAGAAAAATTTTCACTAAAGGTGGTTAAAGCACTAAAAAAAATAAATATTAAGCATAAATAATAAAGTTTAGGCTTTGGTTGTGAATAAAGTTTTCTTCTTTTTTTTTTAAATAATAAATAAAAAGTTTATTAAAGTTTTGAATGGAAAAATAGGTGAATAGTTTCAGTCACTGTTGTTGGTGATTTTAAATTTATACTTTTTTTTTGCAAATTGTGTTTGCCAGAGATTATGTTTATTTTTTCATTTCATTTTATTACCATAATTTGTTACTATTTCATTTTATTAACATTTAAATTATATTTCTATGGTTCAAAAGTAATAAAATTTAGTGCAATTTACGTTAATGTATTGTTTGTTGATAATAATTATCTGAAAAACGATTTATATGTCTTAAAAGTACTGTGTCACTGTGCACAAAGAATTTCTAATTTTAGGTATTCATTTTCCAGATAAATTTATTATTTTTTTTTTGCATATATTAAATTACTTTTATTTATATTAAACGTAATATTAGATAAATTCATTAAAAATATTAATTTAGTGTGATTGGATTCAATAAACTGTTTTTATTAGTTCCGAAAAAGTGTTTTTAAAAAAATGTAATTAGAGTGCGTTTTTGATATTAAATCACTTTGTATATTCAATTTAATAATAGTAAAGTATTTATTTTAATTAATTTAAGCTATACATGCAATAAAAGGATTGGTTTTTAAATTTTTAAGCTAATAAAAGGATATCACATTACACAAAAATTAAGGGTTTAAACAAAAAAATTGAGTATATTTAATTCTATACACTGGAAATTGCAAATTTAAACAGTTTTTTAATCGGGAGTTGATAATTTTGTTTGTATTTTCGTTTAAACAATGATATTTTGATAATAAATCATTTTTCTAAAATATCTTTAATACCTGCGGTTGTAAATCCATAAATTCGTGATGATGAACGTAGCATAAAATTTTCAACACTCATTCTGAGTTATTTGTAACTACAGGCTATTTATTAATTATAAAATAACATTAAAATCTATTAAAAGTGTATTTACACCTTTCTTTAATTATATATTAAGCAAAATAGTAGCGAAAAAACAAACAAATTGAGAAAATGACCCAAAGGTTAAAAAAACACTAATTATCGCTAATTACCTTATCAAAACCTGAAAGACAAAATAGAGTATATAATAGACATTTAAATGTTATTTTTAACCTTTATATATTTAAATTAAAATATCATTTGTAACAAGATAGCTAATTTTAATATTTTTAATTAACAAAAACAAATAAAAGAAAAATAATTATATTTATTAAGAAAAATAACTGTATTAGATTACATAGAGCGCGAATAAACAAGAAAACAGCAGAAAATAAATTAATAAAAAATTTATCAAAGTACTTTTATCATAAATAATAATATTTTTATTATTATTATTATTGAAATTAATGTAATAAATAAGAAAAAAATTTCTATACATAAATAATCGAATATAATAAAAAAAACTCAGAAAACTATTTTCATAAAAATAATTGAAATAAATTACAGAAAGTATTGGATAAAAAGTCGCTTTTATTTTATGTAAATAATAAATATACGTATCTACGTTATACTGAAATAAATAACGAATGAGTTTCAATTATAAATCATATTGTTATTGGATATTTTATTATTTATTAATAAAATTTTAAATGAAAAATTGTCTATACGCCCTAGTATTTTTTTTTAATAATTATTGTTTTTGCAGCATTAACATTAGGTAATCATCATGAAAAGGTGACAATAAGTCCCTCGTCTATGGAAGTCGCTTATTTTGTTAATAATTCGCATATAGTGACATGTAGCGGACATAAGGGTACAAAGATACAATGGTTAAATCCTAAAGGTAAACCAGTTATTGAAACAAAAGGTCGTGTACATGTTGAAGATCGTGGCAGTTTATCAACAGGTTGGTTAATTTTCCTATTCCCCATTTTTTACCACAAATAAATCCAATTATAATAAAAATTTTTATTCTATTAACAATGTTTAATTTGTTATTAAATGTAATAAAGGTTCGTTGGCTTTAGTTTTTGAACAAATATCACTTGCTGACAAAGGTAATTGGACTTGTGCTGCGATTGACAGTGATTTTCGTCGTAATTTTCGTATGATTGTTAATGGTAAATAAATAGCTTTATTCAATTAGATCTATATTGAATTTTCTTTATTATTATTGTAAATTAGAACCAATCTCTTTTATGGACACACCGATTGTGCAAAGTATTCGTGAAAATAAAGACGGAACAATACGTTGTGAAGTCAGAGGGAATCCAGAACCGACTGTTCTATGGCATTTCAATGGACAACCAATACCCTGTAATTATTTCTATTCAATTTAGATTAAATCTTATTGACATTTAAAAAGAATTTCCATTATAATTATTACCCTTTTCACATGAAAATAAATTATTTCTGTTTATTATGAGGTTTCAGAAAAGTAATTTTGTTTTTTATTATTTCTACACGAAGAATTAGGTCAAAATGAGAATTTTAAGCAAAAAACTTTTTGAAAATTTAAATAAAATAATTTTATTTATGTTTTTCATTATTATTTTTTTTCAAGTACCGCATCCCAAATATACAAAGTTAGCTGACGGATTGTTAATTAAAAAAGTATCGAAAAACGATAGTGGTGAATATACATGTAAAGCATTTCAGGTATCAACGGAAATAAGTAATGTTGATGAGCAGACAATCCGATTAAATGTCCAACGTAAGTATTTTCTCTCATTCTAGATATATATATTTATTATCTTGAAATAATAATTCGTTTTTCAAATTTGTTTATTTATTTTTCTTTAATCGGATTAGATAAGCCGATAGCACCGACAAAAGTTTCAGCGAAAATTGCATTCGGTTATATTAATGGCGTTACAAATATATCGTGTGAAGCTGAAGCTGAACCGGCAGCTAATTTTACTTGGTATCGACATGGCAAGAAAATAAGCACAAAAAATTTTTCAATATTTAATGGACAACACATTTCGTATTTACAGGTTGCGTTTGAGTTTTGTTTTTTTTTTTTTAATAAATTTTAAATTACATTTTGATATATTTTTTTACTTCTGCTTGTGTAACTAAAGGTCATGATAAATGATTCAAGTGTCTATGGGGATTATAAATGTAAAGCATCGAATATGCTTGGTGTACTTGAGCGCGTTATAACATTACAGGAAGGAACGAAACCGGATCCACCGAGCACGGTATGAAATAGATATTTTATAATCGTTTACTTCCTGTTAGCCAACAAAAATAAATAAACAAAAAAAAAAATGAAAACTATGTATAAAAAATTTAAAATTTCTATTGCTTCCTCGTAGTTTACACTGCGCGGTGTTAATTTTGACACCCTTGATGTCGATGTAGGTGCGGTCAGACAATTAACATCAACACCAAATGAAATGGATATAACTGGTTATCGATTTCAAATCATATCAATAATGCAATATGAAAAGAATGGTGGCAGTTGGAGTGATCCCTGGGAAAAGGATTTTCCATTTGAAGATGGTAAAAGAATTTTTTTTTAAATTTTCCATTATCTGTTTTGTTAAATAAATATTTTCTGTTTTATTTTTATCACACAAGGAATAACGTATTTATTAAAACCATTAACACCGGATACCGGTTATTTTGTGCGAGTGGCCACACGTAATTTAGCTGGCTTAAGTGATTATACTGAAGCAAAAGAATTTCGTACACAAAAACTACAACCGCACGGTTTTAGTAGTTTAGCGACAATGATAGTAACAACTAAAGCACAATTTCTATTATTAAGCACTATAATCACCACTATAATCGTACCAATAACAATCTATAGAATGATATAGTAATTGAATCACCAATTTTCTTAACGCATAGTAAAACACATCAGCACTTCTAAAGTGTCTGATTCATCTGATCAATTACCAAAATGTGGACAACAGTATGCTTTTATTTTTGCTAAATCATACTCTAAATAAACAAATAAAAAAAGAAACTAATTAGAATAAATCTCATTCATTCTATGTGCTTTTTCTGTTATTATTATTATTTTCATTTTGATTATGGTGAGTAGACTTTTTTCCTACGATTTTATATTTTTATAATCATTGTTTATCCCATTGCATAGGCAAAACATAATCCGTATTAGTATAATCATTAGCAAAATGTTTTCTTCATTTTCTTTTGTTGCATTAATTTTTCTACAGAAAAAAAACTTTAGAAATTAAGATAAGAATAATTCTGATAATAAAAATTCCTCAATTTAGTAGTTGGATACAAAACAAACAAAAAAAAACAGATAAATAAATATATTTCTTACAAAATTGTGATTAATTTTTTATTAATTAAAGTGATATTATTAGCTTTTGCTTTTTCATTCGGATTTGAATATAATTTTCTGACTAAAAGTCATTTGAATTTCCGTATTTTCTTTATTGTACTTTTGGTTAATAATTTTTTATTAAAATATTTAATTAATAATTAGCAAAAGTATTATAAATTAATTAATTATTATTTTTTTATATATAATAAATAAATAAATAAATAAATATAACATTAGATAAATTTAAATAATAAGTAAATAAAATTCATATTCATTGTTATTTATAAATTAAATTAGAAATTATAGATAAAAAGAAAAGAAAAAATGCATAATAAAATAATTAAATAATTTTTATGTCTTTAAAATAAATTAATTAAAATAACTATAATTATCGATTAATTGTAATGGAGTGTTAATATTAATGAAAAAAATAAATATAATTAAATCAATAAATATATATAAAACTAATTAATTAAATAATTATTAAATGATGATGATTTATGTGTGTATGATATGTATATAAAAATTATGTTTAAAATAAAATTAAAATTAAAATAATAATAATAATGAATCCTTAAATACAATTTAATTGTAGATAAATTAATTCAAGATTTAAATATATAAAAACAGAGAAAAAATAAGTGAAAATAAATTGTTATCGTCCAATTAAAAAAAAAATCGAAAATTATTTTTATTCCGTTTATTCACGATGATTTTGAATAGTGTTTTTGTGTTTCAGTGCGAGATTAATGCTGCAATTTGTAATAAACATAAACAGGTTAAAGTTCTTGTGGTTAACAGAGTTGATTTAGTAGATTTTCGATACAAAACTGAACAATTTTTCTATCTTAAAAGTATATGTTGTGTAAATAATCATCTAAAGTGCGTAATACATTATTCTTAATCGTTAAGAAGCATTTTTTCTAAGAAAATAATCAATAAAACTGAATTTATAAAAGAGTAAATAAATTATTCTCGAGTTTATATTGATTAAACATTAATATCCCTTAAAAATGATAACTTCTGTGTTATTTAGCGAGACAATATTGTGTTATTTATTTCTTCCAGAAATATTGATAAATGCTCTAAAACTTAAATTCATCAAAAATTATCTTAAGAAGTCCATTGTCACTAAATATAATACAAGAAAAGTTATGTTTTTTGGGTAATTTCTTTTCATTATTAGTTCTTTAACTAACAAAAGAATTATTTTTTATTCTATTCTTCAAAAGTCTTAGCTAATCGGTCAAATCAACAAATATTCGATAAAAAATAATCTTAGAAAAGCTTATTAAAAATAAACGCAAAGTAATTATTGAACCATAAGCATAGGCTGAGGGTTTTTTCACAAAACTTATTTTTATAAAATAAACTAATTAAGATTAACGAATTAAATATAAATAAATTGAAAAGATAAATAAATTTTATTATTTCTATAATAATGAAGAGAAGTTAGAAAATGCCGATTTGACAAGATAAAAAATATGAAGAAAATGAAAATAATTTAATTCGATTATTAAACTGGTTATTTTTTAAGATGAAAATCGTAATGTAAAAGGAAGAATTTTCATGGAAAAATAAACGAATAAATTTTCAATATTGAAATACTGAATGAACAAGTGGATTTTTGTTTGTTTAATCAGCAATTTAAAATCACCAAATTTATATATGTTTTTCGAATTCATGGCTTACAGAGAGCCCAAAGGAAAGAAATAAACATGAAATTTATAGAAATATGTATTTATAACCAAAAAAAAAACCTAATAAACGATGACATTTTTCATCTATTATCATATATATTATAGCAAAAGAAACAGAAAAAGGATAACGCATAACGTATATAAATAATGAATAAACAAAATATATAATAAATAACTTTACATAAAATTATCAGTTCGCATAAAACGAATAAATTGAACGTTTATTGGTTTATTTTCTCTACTAAATTCTAAAGAAATAAATAAAAAATAATAATTTCCATTCAAAACGCATTCAAATGTATAATTTCTAATAAAAAAAAAAATAAAAGGGAAAACAACAAACAAGCAAGCAAACAAACAAAGTCATTCCTATTTAGTAGATTAGCATCAGAATCCTTTGTTTTATGATAAGGAAAAGGATAATCTTTTCTTTAAAACCAAATAATTGAACATTTTCTTATCTAAATGGTTGATTATAGAAAATTGTAATTTATAAAAGAAAATAACACAAAACAAAAAAAGTAAAAACATTATTCAGAATAATCAGAATCAATATTTGTGCCATTTAGGCCACAAACAATGGATAATTTTCTCCTTATTCTTATTTGTCTTTTAGTTCATCCTTTTGTAATCAATGCCAGTTAGCAGAAACTATTTCATTTAACTTAATTAAGTAATAAATCGTTATTTAATAATCAGAATAATACAAAAAAAAAATAAATAAAATTTAATTAAAAAAATATTTGCCAGCAAATAAAAATGCAAAAAAAAGGAAAATTTTTAATTATCACGAAAACAAAAAACGACAAACAAGATTTTTATTTATACATTTTTATTCACATCCTTGGCAAGTGGATAATAAAAGAACAAAAAATAAGTATTTTCGATGTTTAAAAATAAAAACAGCGCAAACAAATAACCTCCTGACAAGTTATTTGTTTAATAACTTGTTTTGTGCAAAATAAAAGCAATAAAGTAAATGTAAGGAAAAATATAAGAAATTCTTTCTGAACTTTAAAATATACATAAGAATATACATATATATATGGTATTGACACATTATCGTAATAATAAAAGCAAAAGAATAAAATTATATTGTTGTGGGAGGTGACAAGCAAAAAGAATTGAAACAAAATAATAAATATAATGTGCGAAGACTATAAAAATAAGTAAATAAAATAATAATAAGAATGTAGTTATTTGCAGAAAATATAAAAACAATTTTATTTTGTTCAAATATCGTGCTAAGGTGTTTGTTTAATGGAAGCAACGACATAAAATTATTCTTTTAAATTGATTTGTCATGAGAATTTTACATTTTTTATTGATAAAAATCGATATTAAAAAATTGTCCCTTGCTTCAAATTTTATCATCAAGCTAATAAATATTGCGTCGTTAATTTTTCCAGAGTAGAGGTAAAAACAAGTCAACTTTTTGGAAATTTTCACATCAAATACACCTAAAAATTGTATAGAAAAAACCCATTTATTCTGTTGAATATTTAATGTTTCTAAAGATTTATTATTCGGCGACTATTTTGTGTGTGAAAATAATTTAATTATTTAAACATATTATTGCCTAATAATGCTTCCGAAGTTAATAATATTTCAGTGAATATCTATTGTTTATAACGTGATTCTAACAAAGGTATTTAAAACTATGAATAAATATTTATTAGTGCACAAAAATCTATACAAGAAAAATTATTTTGATTAATTTTTAAGCTTTTACTAGAATTTTTGACAAATAAATATTTTGAAATTAGAATCTATGAATGATAATTGATTTTCTAAAAAGAAAAATATTACATTTTCCATTAAAAGGAGAACAAATAATTTTAATAAATGAAATTCAAGTAATTTAATTCATCAATAAATATGGAAAAAAAATAATTTATCTAAAGTAAAGCAAAACATAACTTGTCCATTGCATATGTTATGTTAAATTAAGTTTTTATCATTGTTGAGATTTTATCGATACTGAACCGATGTTAGTTAATTTAGAAATAATAAAATGTATACAAATGGTATTAATTAGACAGATAAACATAGTTGTTTAATGTATTTCTCTTTATAATTTCACAAATAACAATGTACAATACAAACGTTATAAACATTTCTTTAATGGTTTTGATTGTTGGAAAATATGTCAGAGTAGTCAGAATATTATTGCTCTGCAAAAATTGTTCAACAAAATGCAAAAAATAAATATTTATTTCATTTCTAAAAATAAATAAATATGAACACAGACAATACATGTTTCTATCAAAATAACTGAATAATAATATTAATTTTTGTTAATTTATTAATTCATGCAATTTTCACAATTTCACTGTATTGAAAATAATTCAATGACAAAAATATTTGACGATAGTAAATTTATGTTTTGAATGTTTTATAATTTATTTATTAATTAAATTTAATATTTAATCAACTAACAGAGAAAATAACATTCATTTAAGATTTATTTTTTCATACTTTGTTTACTCAATCATATCGTTTAAATTAAAAATATTTATCGATAAATTGCATCTAATGTTTTATTATTAAATTTTATGTACAACGAAGAAAAAATTATCCGCACAGAAAATACAAATGAAAAAAAAAAAACACTTATTTACATAAGAAGCGAATAATCAGAGGAAAATAAACAAAATGAAATTAAATTAAAAATTTTAAATTTATTCAAAATTTTTATTAGAAATTTCTTGTTGGATTAATAAAATCCATTATACACATTTTTTTTATTATTATTATTGGTTGGCTGGTTGGTTGGTGCCAGGTTATATCTAGTCTATGCTTTTTCAACATCTAAATCCCTTACACTCAAGTGTATTTATTTTCTAATTTAAAACACTGAAAATAAGAAGAAATTATCGATAATCTTTAACAAATATTAATTAAAAAAAAAAGAATATATTTTTCCACTGAGAAGATGTTTATAAAATGGCAGATTCGCCAAATTTATAACGCTTTATGCTTATAAATTAATAAAAATGCTTACCCAGAATTGTAAAAACATCAAAATCAGCCTTCTAAAGCACTGCTTCTAAGTGAAAATCGATTTAAAATCAAAACAAAAAAAGCTCTACCACAAAAGCTCATTGTTCTCGTTGCATTTAAAGTAAATAAAATTAATTACATAAAAAAGCTAAAATAACAAAAATCATTCATGTGAAGCACAAGAGAAAGCAAAAAATAAAAAGAAAACCCTCGATAAAACTTTCAATTCACACATGTTGAGTGCGAACAAAAATTTAATGAGGAGCAAACTGTGTAACAAAATGTAGAAAAAGTTTATTGGCAAAAAATAAATTTATTTTAAAACATTAAAAAAAAAAAAAACAAATTAATTAAAAAAGTTAATAATAAATTTAGATGGAATAAAAATAGAAAATTATAAGAAAACTTTTATACTATAATTGGTAAGTCAATGCCAATTTGTTTTATCGCTATATAAACACAGATAAATTGTGGTAAACACACAATTAAAAATTATTATTATTTTTATATCGTTTTTTTTGTGTATTTTAATGAGTAAAATCCATAGGAGTTGGTTTCTTTATTTCTCTATGTTTCGGTTAACATAATGAATTTATTTTATTTAAATTAAAATACATAAATATTGTCTTAAGTTGTATGACCAACAATTGTATTTCAACAGTGAAGTATATATTTGCTAGAAAAGTAGAAACAACACTGGCGAATAATTTTTTCTGTATGCTATTTTGCAGCGAAATTAAACCATAGATAAATACCGGAATTATTTTCTAAGCAACATATGCAAATTAATAATGTTAATAAATAAATAAAGCACAGTGATTTCGTACAATTCATACATAAAATATTAAATAAATAATTAATTCTATTTTGTTGACAATTTTTACTCTGAATAAAAAACAGAGAAAAAACTTTATTAATGGATATTTTCGGGTTAAAAAATAAATAAACAAAATCAATTAATTAAATTACAGGACAATAATTTTTAACATCAATAATAAACTAAAGTAATGTAGTGTGAGTGATGAATTATGATTAATTGAAGTAAAAAGCATAAGAGAAATAAAAAATCATCATAATCAGATCTCGCTGAAATAATCGATTCGATCGTTAAATAATTTCTTGCTTAAATCATTTTTTTTTCCTAAACGACTAGAATCTTTGGAAACATTTACGGTTGGTTTTTTTTCGTTGCTTCTACAAATGTAACTGTTCTTGGCTTAATGTTCATGAGTTTAAGAATTTTCTTCTTTGTTATTTTTTGTTTTTTTTGATGAGATTTAGATATGAAATACGAAGAAAACCAAAAAAATAAAAGCTTGACCAGATTTGTCCATTCATCATCGTAATCATTTCGATATAATGGTGCAACTGGGATATAGGAAAAAAAAACCAAAATAAAAAATGATTTAAAGAAAATTTTTCCTTTTTTTTCATATTTTTTTACTCCCCATTATCATGTTTCATTTGTCATCTTTTACGGCCACCCGTTAAGTTATGATATTTATTTCTTTTGTTCTCTCATATGCGTTTTTTTCATTTTATTCCATTTTTCTGTTATTTGTTTAATTTTTCAATGAAGTGGTGAATATTTTTCGTATTCAAATGGTGTGTGGTATATGTTCATGCTGCAATCTATCACGTCCACCGCATGTCTTTCTATCGTTAGACCTTTCTGTATGGTTTTTGTTTTTCTATATTATTTCGACTAAAAAATCAGTCATAAAGTCGTGAATTTACCAAAAAGCATTAAACGTTGAATGATATACAGTGAAAACAGAAGGATCTAAAAATTGTAGTAGCAGCAACAGCAGTATGCCAACAAAGAATAAAAGAAAAATCTGTATGATATATTACGTTAAAATAAAGTAAATGCTGTCCATATACAGACACTTGCTATGTGCTATTTGCTCGTTATTTTTATTCGCACAATAAACGGGTCACAGCACAATTTATTTATTGTTTAAAAAAAAAATTAAAAAAAAACTGAAATAATATTTTTGTTTCAATTTTTATATATATTTTTGCTCACATTTATTTTACCTTAATTTTAGCGATTGTTGTTTTTGATATTTTTAAAAATAAAGATAAATTTTAAACATAAGTAAATTAATTATTTTGTTGCTGTTTAAATTTTTATTATGGTTTTATTGTGATAAACACTGCTAGGGACATAGAATAAATGTTTACATTTATGTGTAACAATGCATTTTATGTTATTGCATAACTTTTAAACTACTTCTTTTTTTTTTTTTTTTGTTAATAATTTATGCGAAATATTGTTTGGTTTAAAAATGTTTGTGTTGATAACAAAAAATAAAATGAATATTTTTTTAATTGTCTCAACGGTAAAATTTATGCACAAAAGGTGGAAAAATAATTTAATTTTTTTTTTTTGTATTTATTGGGACAAAAGGGTTTCTTGGAGTTTTCAGTAAGGTTCTTGGACTGTTTTTGGTGGTAATATATGATTTTATTTAAAAATATTTATAGAAGAATTAGACAATAGAATATTATACAGTATGTTTGTACAAATTACAACTTCAATCACCTGATTTTAAACAGTAATTCCTTTCTAGTGTTTTCGCGTTTTAACATTTCAGCTTTGATTTAATAATAAGTGTGTTGACTTTTTCAATAACTTAAAGGAGCTTTGTAAATGAGTTTATTGTTTCTCAAACTATGCTTGATGGTATTCCGTGAAGCATCAAAAGAATTGAATTGTGTTCTTCAGAGCATGAATCCATTAAGAAATCAGCTTAAAATACCTTGACTATAGCACTTCGTTTATTTCATTTGCCAAAATTGCAAGGCAGCTATTTCGCCACATAGTAAGACTAATATTACGTTTAAAAATGGCAATGTTTTATGAAAAAACAATGTTATTAATGCTCCTTCATTAAATATAAGAAAAATAATCATATCAAATGCGACTCAAAACACATTTATATTGTTTCCACCGTCAAACACTGAAACAATAAAATTTTCTTAACGTTTTTATTTTTATTACAAACTACAAGGAACTGCACATAACAAACTCAAATGTGACCACAATTTGATTGATAATTCTGATTTTATAGTTTTGTTTACATTGTTATAAAATTTGTTTACACTAAATTTTCCACTAAATTAACTTTTCGGTTTAATTTGATTTTGTGTTTTCTTTTCTCTTCTCCTTTGTTAAACAATTTTATTTTCTTTATATATATATATTTATATTATTTTCTATAAATAAAATTTCATTAATTTTCAATCAAATTAATTGGATTTTTATGTTAAATATTAGCATAAAAAATTATATTTTTAAAAGAGACAACAAATAAAGCAATTAAATTACATAAATATTAAAATTTTCCAATTAAAATAAAAGAAAATAGAAAACTTCCTCAGCGCGTTTAATAGTATCAATAATTTTGAATTAAATTTTCTTTTAATAATAATTTTATAACAAATCAATGTTCAATATTATCCTTATCAAAAGAAAAACGAGATAAAAATTCTGATAAAACTGTCAGAGATGAGAGAACGTTAAAATTTATATAATTTTCTATTATATTTATTTTTCTTCTTTTAATTTAAAATTAAAGAAAGAAAAAGTTTTTCCTTATATTTCCGTTTATACTTTGCTTGAATGTTAATTTCTACAAACCACTATAAAACGTGCTTTCAAAAGCAGCAGTGAATAAGCTGCAATATAGAGCGCGATTAGTATTTTCTTTTTATTTTTTTTGTTAAACTTTTCAACGTTTATTACTTTATTTTTGAAACAAAACTTGTACATTGGTTTTTCTGCTCTTTTCATTGTTTAAAGCTGAATTCATCCATCATATACAACAGAGGTTTGTTTTTTTTTCTACTTTTGTGTGCTTTTATGAAATGCAACTGTTCTGAAAAGCTACTTTTTTGACAAAAAAATACTATATAAAAATGTACAAAGCGGTTACTAACAACCAATTAAAAGTAATATTCTTTGTTAATTAAGCAATAAATTGAATTAGTTAAAAAAAAGGGTTTCCTTCCGTCTGTTTTTAATTTGTCTTTGCCGGTAGCATCTTGCACAAAGTTTTTAATACGAAAATACAAAAAATATTCTTTGCGGTGCAGAACAATTACTGCAAGACTATTAAAAAAAAAAAACCTTAAAAAAATATAATTCAAGATTATCCACTCAAAAAAAAATGTAGAAAAACGAATAGTTTATTAAGCTTTTAATATAACAAAATTTTCTACATTCATTAGATTGCACAGGATAAATCCTTTATAAAAATAAAAATTATATTTCATTTTTAAGCAAAAAGTAAAGAGAAAAATACAAATTTTAATTTTTTTATAATAATATCAGCTTTTTAAATTGCAGTTCTTTCATCTATCTGATGAAATTTTCTTTTGTGATGGTATTTAACAATCCTGACCTGCCCTGACAACCTAAGTAGAAAATCATCCTTTTGATATCCTTGCTTGTGGCAGCATGAAACACTACTACGTTAAAGTAAATACAAAAGAAGCAAAAAAATAAGCTTTGTAAATTCAATACATTTTCCATTCTTTTTCTAATAATATTCTTTGAGAAACTCAACGCAGTTACTTTTACTAAATACAATAAATAAGTTAAGCTTTTGTATTTTCTACTTCATAAAGGCAATTTAAGGTAAATAGCTTGACCACACTTATTTTTACTTAACTTTTACCTTACCTGACGTTTCTTGTTTGAACTACTTTCCTTACTCAGAATTATTATAATCTTTCTGTTCTTAAAATGAAGATTTATTTATAGCAAAAGCTTACATAAAAAAGGACGAATAAAGAAAGTCTATAAGCTCACAATAATTAATAAATAATAGATATAGCATAGATAACAGACGTCAATAATATTTTATTAGAATTTATTTCAATGCGAGAAATTATTTTTATTTCCGATTAGCAGAGAAGGTTTTTTCGTTGTTCACTATCGAGTTAATATCTTAATTTATATTTATTTTTATTTATTTATTGGTAAATTTGTAACATTTTCTCTTGACACAATAAATAATTTTACTATCAAAACAGATAAGATTATGCGAAAGAAGACTTAATTAAATTCAGGGTTTATTTTTGTAGCAAAGTAAAGTAACTTGAACAGTATAAAGTATTAAATATTTTATATAATTTGAAGCATAAAACACTGTTGAACATAAACAGTCATTTTAGTTTTACAAAATAATAATAATCATAAAAAACTTTCTCTTTTTCAAAGTAATTAGCGTTTTTATATTATCCACTCGGTTTATATTCGGTTATGTTTTTTTTTTTGCAACAAAAACACATGTAGAAATAAAAACTGAAAAAAAAATGTTATTACTGGCAAAGCAAACAATAAAAAAAAAAAAGAAAAATTAAAAATAAATTTAATTAATGTTATTATGTTAAAAACAATTACTTTTATGTTTATTGCAATTAGTTACTTGTTTAACAATTGAGAAATGCAATTCAATTCAATTACTTTGCTGTTAACATTATACATTTTGTGCAATAGTTATATTTTACAAAAAAAAAATACGCGAATAAAACAAAGTAATAGAAAAATAAATACATAAAAATGTTATTTTTTTTTTTGCTTCTTTGTTCCGCTTTTAATGTAAAAAAAAATCAACAATTTCACATGAGAACAGTGATAAAAACACTAGAAAACTCAACCGCAATAAACGACCAATGCTAAAAAAATGTGACCGTTTTCGTTAACTGGCTCAGACTGTTTAAAATAGATTTATTTTCCCAAAAAAAAAAAAAAAGCTTTAATTAATTTCGTGTTTTTTATTTGCCAAACAAATCATAAACATAATCTCGTTGGTCGTACGCTGATATATAACTAATTATTGTTAGTGAAAATAACAATTATAATCAATGAGTAAAAATCTCTTTGACATTTAAGCATTAAATAATAATTAATTATTTTTATTATTATTAAATCGCTATTATGACAGTTTTTAATTAATTTTTCGTTTTTAAATGAAATACAATATTATTTTCTAATTACATTTTTATAATACGCGAAATTTTAACTCTATCTGGGTCTTTTTCTTGTTAAAACTATATTGAAGCTTAAATAGCTTTTAATAAACATTTATTTTACTAAACAAGTAGAAAGCATCACTAAATACAAAAATTAAAATAAATTTTAAAATTAACATTGTCAAACAATTTTTCAATTTTAATTGATTAATTCCTAAACAAACAATTAAATAATTATATTTTTCATTTCTTTGATTAATCTTTTCTCAAAAACATTTTCTGGACTATTTTCTATTGAATATTGTAAAAATTCCAAACAAAAAACCATTCACATCTTGTCAATCTTCTTGACAAAAAACAAACATAATTTAAGTAAACATAAACTATTTAACCTATTATTCTACTCACGTTTATGTTATAAAACATTCTTAACATTTTTGTCATGATTGAGAACCGTATTTTTTTGGGCAAGTAAAATAAATAAAAGATAAAAGCACTTTCAAAATAAAAAGAAAAATATTTATTACAATTAAATAATACTTTGTTAAATAAGAAAATACTTTTGCTAGAGAAAAAGGTGTGTTAAATTTATATATATATATATGAAATAAAATGCAATCAATTTTATTTCTTTATTTTCTTTTAGTTTTTTTTTCTAATTTCACTTGAAACTTTTGACATCAATAATAAATTTAGATTTTTACAAAATAAAGAAAATAAGGAAAAGACACAAAAGGTACGACAAAAAAGAAACATCAATGTCACTTCGATAACAATACGAATAAAGTAATTTTCTGTATTAAAAAATATAAAAGAAAATCCCTAAGAAATGTGATGACAAGTGAAAATACTGAAAACATATTGCAGAAAATAGAAAAAAAAAAAAAACCAAAGAAAACAAACAGAATATTTCTTATTTTAAGACTTTTAAATCAAATCACATTGTGCAAATTGGATTTTTGGATAATTTTTGATAAAAGAAAAAATATTTTAAGCTAACAATCTTTATTCTATTTCATATTATTACTTACGATTATTATTTATTTTTTATTTTATGTAACTTTGAAATGTTTAAGGAAGAATTTTTATTTTTTATTGTGCAAAATATTATCCAGTAGAAAAACAAATATAATTTACTTTATTAACTCTGACAGAATGGATTATGTTTACTTTTCCAATTGCTACAAAAATATAACTTTGTATGTTTTTGTTATTTAATCGAATATTTTCTTTAATGCAAAAAAAAATAATTATTAACAATAATAATTAATAAAAAAAACCACAAACACTGATTGGATTACAAATGATTACGTGACGTTAATAAATTTATTATAATATCTACAATTCACTGATAAAAACTCATTTATATCCGTTTCCGCTAAATAAATATTTAAAAAAATTTAAGTTAAAATAAAAATAAAACTAAACAATCAGCATGATTTTGTGTATTTATTTTCAGCCCAATATTTTAAGCATTAAAAAATGTTTTCTTTAAATTTTGAGTTTTAAATTTAGCGAATTCATTCGGGAATTTTAAAAATGAAAATAAAATCAATTTTTTTAAAGTAAATAAAAAATAAATGCTTTTTGGTTGATTGAATATAGTTAATACAAACAGAAAAACGTTTCACATATTGAATAAACCAAATAAATATATATATATTTAAATATTATTTACTTACCTAATTAAAATGTCATTGCCGGATATATATAATAATTTTTATTTAAATTTAAAACAATTATAAATATTTAATCTCATATATATACATTATTCCGGAGCACGTACATAAATTTAATTATTTATTTTAATTAAATTCATTTAAAATAAAACTAAAAATTGTTTTTATATTAACCAAATTTTATTGTTGATTAATTGTGTCCAAGTGATATTATTTTATTCGTATTGTACGTATTATAATGAACAATATATACTTTTTTTAAATACGTTTTTAATTAATTTTTGAGTATAGCTAACTCTTGAAATAACAAGAATTGTACACTTATTGTGGTTTATATACTAGTTTTATATTTGAATAATTGATTTTATGCGATTTTCTAAGCTAATGACGCATATACTTTGGTGGGTGATTGATTTTATAAAGCAAATTGAATTTTCTGCATCAATTTTATATGTTTTCCGTCAGTTTTTTGAATAATTCTGAATTATATATTCACGATTAAATACTTTTAATATAATGCTAATTTCTAAGATTATCGTGAATAATAAAAACTGATTTAAAGTATAGAAAAACTTCATGTAAATCAGTACCTAAGATTTGTGTTTTGGTTTAACTTCATTAGAGATAATAATGTCAAATAATTGAAAGAAAAAATTATTCTGAAGGATAATTCTTAATCCGGAAAACAATGATGATTGTAAAAATAAAAAAAACAAAGTAAAATATAAACTGATCTTAAAAATGGTTAAAGTTTTTACACAAGGTAGAATTTTAGAGCTGCGTTAATCAATATCGTTTGCTTAAAAACTTTAAATATAAATTTTCAATACTTTTACCGCAGTTTTTTAATAAAAACAAAACTTGCATAAATTTGTCTATTAATTGTAAAAACAATTCAGAAGTTTTAGCAATACTATCTTATTACACTTTATCATCATTCAAGATTAATAACAAATGTTACTGATTTATCAATTCAATGAGATAGTAGCAAATTAACAACAAAATTTTAACCGTAAAAATTTTTCTTTAATGAAAATTAACGAATCATTTGAGATAATATCTAAGCAGCTACTTGTTACTCTACCTAAGCATCAACAGTGAATATACAGTGTCCCTAAATTTATCACATTTGAAAAACGACACCATTCAAAATAGTTTAATCAAGTAAAAAACTCAAAATTATTTAACCAAATATAAAATAGCCGGAAAAATTGAATTATAGATAAATTTTCTTATATTATTAGCTATAATATTAAATTACATTTATAAAAATTATTGCCAAAAAAGAGATGAAAATGATAAATGAGTGAATAAAGATTTATATATTTTATTTTATTTTTTCCTTCTTTATTTATGTTCTTCTGTGTTATCAGAAGTCTATGCTCTCGTAAAGACAGAAAAGACATTGGCTTTTAATCATTCAGTAGAATTATTTTTGCTTTTTATGTCATTTTCTTACTTTATTATTATTATTACTTCAACCATTTTCATTTAAGTAACATTAACCTAACCGAGAAGTTCTATTTTTCTTTACAAGTTTATATACATCTTTTTGATATTTTAACATTTGTCGGTTACTCTTGAATATTTTAATAGACTGTTTGATAAATATTATCATTTTGTTTATATATATATATATATTTTTATTATGGTAAATAGTATGCTAGCAATGCTTTTATGTTATTTTCTGTAACATTATATAATGGACATTGTAGAGATGTACAGTAGTACCATGTTTTATTACAATATTATTTATACAAAGAATATTAAAACACTTGAAATTATGCTAATGTAATTAATATATTATAATTTTTTATATATTTAATATTCTACCTAAGCTCATTAATGTAATTTATTACATTTTTCTACCATACAATATGAAATATATTGATTAAAGTACTTTTATTTTGCATAACAAAAGCATTTTTATTTTTATTATATGAAAAAAACCTTTTAAAAAATTTGTTTTCAATCGTCAAAAGACAACTCAAAATGCAATAGTTTATTATTTTTCATTTCTATTTTATATTTTACATAATATATGCACTCGAAGAAGCAATTTAATGTTATATTATACTGTTTAATGTAAATACAAATGCCGACAATGTTTGATCTTAACTTAACTTAACTTAACTAAGGTCGTCGTAATGTATTTTAATGATAAGACAAACATAATCATATATGTATGCTATACTACTTTATATACACAGTATGGTTTTATTATTTTCAATTTTCTATCTTAATTAGTTTTCTTAATAAAAAGAAATCAAATAACAAGTAAATCATTTTCATAGACAAATATTGCTTATATTATCTAGATAATTTAATATGCATAAACTGTTAATAGTTGACTACTATATTCATGATTTTATAATTATTTGACATTTTAATATTACATTTACTGTAGATAAAATTTAAGAAAGTTGTCTTGTCTTTTCTTTTTCTTTAAAGCTTTCTTTAACAAACACTTACATTATATGTAAAATTAACACACTGTTTTCAAATTGTATTATTAGCTAAAATATATAAATAAGGATTTGCAAATACTTTATAAAAATCTTTAAAACTTAATCAACAAGGATTTAAGCAAAACTATTCGTTGCCAAAATAATGCCATGAAATGTTATCCAATTTTCTTTATTTAACACACAAAAAAGCACAAACTTTGTTATAAAGAAATAAATAAAAAAAGCTTATTAATTACATGTTGTAAAAGTTAATTAAAAAAACTTCTGTTATAAGGCTTTTGATAATAATTCTAGAAAATAAATAACAAAACAAACAAAAAATCTATAAATCTTTATTCGTTATACAGCTAACACTATACAATTCAATTAATTTAATTAATTAAAAAACACTTCAATTTACAATAATTGTGTCATAACAATCTAAATCTCAATAAAAGTGATTTCACTAAGTGCGGTTTTAAATATATATTTTTTAACGAGATTTCCAAACAATAAACTCATTTAAATGTAGAAAAATTTATACAAAAATAGGATTAACAGCAATTAAGAGCGCTTTAAAAAATTGTTAAATTTTACAAAATAAAAAGCACTTCTGCTATTAAACAAAACAAAAAACATTGAAAAAACATTGAATATAATTAAATTTAAATAAAAATTGATTACAATTAATTTACAAAACTGAAAACAATTGAATGCAATTAGCGATTTATTTCTAAAAACAAAATTATTTAATTCGTTTTAAAAGCAAAATGAATAGTGACACTGAAGATGTATTTTGTGCTTTTTGTTTGTCTAAAATAAGAGGAAATAAAGAGAATAACTTAAAAAATAAATTTTACTTATGTTTCTGTGTCAAACGAGTATAGAAAAAACATTTTCTAAAAAATTCTGTGCAATGTTTTATGCGATTCTTAGAGTATATTATGGAAACTATGCCAATCGTAGATTATACTTAGAATTAAATATTATTTTGAATTGAAAAGGGATTTTTTTTGTTTTTAGATTTTACCATTAAAAAAGTTATATAAATCTATATTAAGAATAGCAAAGGATAGCAATGGATATAAGGCAACAAGAAATAAAATAAAATAACAAAACAATGATTCTTAAGTGTAACATGGTTCGATGATTTTTATAACAAAAGAGAACTTATGTTTCTCACAGTCTCTGTCGTACTGTCTGTTGAAGACAACAGAAGGAAAAAAATAAATAAATAAATAAAAGCACAATTTATATATATTTATCTGATTTTTATTTGTTTTTATTTATGATACTGTACAGACCGTAAATGGTACCGCTGTCATTCAAACAAGTTAATGTGTTAAAATATTAGATGAAAATTTATACACAAATAACAACAGCAACAACAACATCGACAGCAGCAGCAGCAGCAATACCAATGAAATAACGTAAAATAGGAAACCAAGAAATGAAAAACTTCCAATCATTTTGTAAGATTTAGTAGAAGCACAAAACTACTAGGCTTGATAACTTACAGTAATGTAATAAAAGATTTATGTCCCGTTATTTTTCCACCCATAATATTTTATTATTTTAGTTTTACCCAATCGTTTTTTCTGGACATTTTATGTATAAAGGATTATTTTAGTGACTTTTTATTAGAAGATTTCTCTTTTTTGTGAGCTTCTGATTTCCACCAAAAAAAAAACGTTAACCAAGCATTTTCTTTTTCTTTATTTTCCATGTTTTTAAGAAAATAAATAAGGACAAGTTTATAATAATAAAAAGAAATACTCAAAAGCTTTTAATAATGTCAATTAAATGAGGATAAAACAAGGGTAGATTATTAAAAGTAGTTTTTAAGAAAAAAATACAACACAAAATCCTTCAATACATTTAATAAATAACATATCTGTTTTATTCAAAAATAACTAATATTTTATAAAAAAATTAACAAACATTACAAATAAAGAATATAAATATCCTAAGAAAACGAAAAATAAAGATTTCTCTTCAACGTTACCTAAATCAATTTGTTCAACAATACTAATATCATCAGATGTCCCATAATATTCATTACTATCATTTGAAATTGAGAACTGCGATGATGAAGTAATTGGATAAGATTTTAAACGTAATTCATTATTCGAATCGTAAATAGTTTTTGAATTTGTTGGACTTGAAATAGCGCTTACATCTGATGATTGTTTCTTAGTATCATTATGTGATTTAAATAATTCTTTGTCAAAATAATCAATAACATCAAAAGTATTATTATTATTATTATTAGTCATTTGCGCTTTGAATAAAGATCGTTTATTTTCCCTTGATATTCTTAAAAGTTCCAAATCATTGTCATGATAAGAGGAATTTTTCTTACCAATACGTTCAAATGGAATACGATTTTTAAATTTATATTTTGGCTTGTCTATTGTTATAGCATTTCCTTCATAAAATATTGGTAATTTTTCCTCATTTAATAGATTTATTTTTGAACACTCACATTCTTTCTTTACATCAGCATAATCAGTGAGATCTATTATCTTTTCTCCATGTGGTAATCCAGAATTTTTTTTTTTTAATTCATCAAGATTTGCTGTATCAATAGAGAGGTTGCTTGTTGAATTAAAAAAATTAGTTCCGTCTACTGTAGCAAAGATTAGTTTTGTATTAGATTTTGTCTTTGATTTCTTTGATTTTTTTGATTTCTTGGCAAACTTCTTACTTAATTTCGGATTCAAACAAAATATATTGTTTTTCGATATTGTGATTTCCGATTGTACGCCGTTTGGCGTGAGCGTATTATAAAATGTGTCGGTATCATCTATGCTATTTTCTTTAACTTCGGCAGATTCAGTTTTCCCATCATAATTGTCTTGTTTCATCAGATACCATTGTTTATTTTTCGCCTCACTATTTAAATTTACCAAAACATTAGGACTTCTTTTATGCACAAACATTAAACTGGTATCTGAGTGAAATTCTCTATTTTTTAAAATTTTATCAATAGTATTGGCTTTATTATAAATATAATCTTTAGCATTTTGCTGCCATATAAATATTTCCGAATCATCTGACTCGTAAAAAATGTCTTCATTATCAAAAAATGAATCGTCCGAGGATAGTTCATCTAAATTTTTATGTGCAAATGCTGCTTTTTGCCGTAATAATAATCGAGCTTCATTATCTGCGTCTGAAGATATTGAAATTTCTATACTTCGCATATGCGTTGCGGGTGTTGCGATGTTTTTCTTTTTCGAATCATTAAAATGGTTTCTTTTAAATTGCCCTTTTACTATTTTAAGTTTCGAGGATGTTAATGATTCACTTATTGATGACGATGCAGTTGTTAAATACAAAACCTGAACAGACACAAGTGATTCTGCACTATTTGTTGTTACACTTGGCATTGTATTTGTATTATATAAGTGATAATCATTTTTATCTAGATATTCTTCAAGTTGTGGTGAATTATATGGCACTTTATTAATTCCTTTTCTTTTTATAATATGTTCGCCACGCTCTTGTCTATCCTCTAAAAATATTTGAATTATTCATTTATTATTATTAATTTGATTAATTATTCACAAATATAATAAGCATATACATAGATTTAAACACACTTAATATAAAATGATGTAATAATTTTGATGCAATAAATATATCTTCGTCAACTTCTGTACCCCTAACCGACTTAATTATTGGTATCATGCTTTTTTTAAAGAATTTTGTATAAAAAAAGATTAGAATTACAATATAAATATACATAATTAAATTTGTTTTGACATTTAGAAATTTTGAAAATTTTTTTTAACATTTTTTTTTTTGATCTAATTTAAAATAAATAAATATTAGTATTTTAATTTTTGCAAAATAAAAAAAAAAAAAAACGGTTAAAGAATGCGACGTTTACAGAAATGTGGAAATTTTATTAAAAAGTACAGTGGAGATAAAATTAGCAATCATTATATTTATTTATATTTAAAAAAATCTTTGATTTTTCACTGGTCACAGTAGGCTATATGTAGCAATGGTACAATCTTCATGTGAAAAAATAATAACTCCATGCATTTACTGCTTATAACTTGCCTTTTTTATCGTCGTTGTACAAATCTCGTCTAAAGCTTAAGAAAATTTATTTAGATGTTGCAACGTTTATAAAGTTCATGAGTCACGGAAAAACAGAAGTTAAGAAATATTTTCAACCTTGCATAAAATAAAAACATAGAATTGTATATAAACTAAGGAAATTTATAGCAAAAGAGCAATACAAAAACAAGAAGAATTTTAATTCAATGAAACATGTTTCTCATATAAATTGCAATTTTTATTATTATTTTCATATTTTCAATAAAAAAAAAACTAATAATAATAAGATTCATCTCATTGCTTGATGGAATAAATCAGGAATAATAATAATAATAATAATGATAATATTCTACATTGAAATTTCATAGAAATAGCATTAAAATGTGTGACAAAAATAATAAATAATTTTTTTTGCATAAATCTATTCATATTTATTAATTAATATTACTTATACATTTTATATAGAAAAATTTAAATACTTGTATAGAAAATAAATTAAATTACTTGTCATACTGAAGTAACATAATCAAAAATCGGTTCATTAATTTATGCAAATAAGAGTAAGGAAGAAAATTGAAACAAATAGATCAAAAAACAGTATTTTGGAACCTTTTTATTTATTTTAAAAAAGCAATTTTGAGGATAATATTTTTTCAAGAGGAAAACCAGTAGTAAATTTCAATCGGAAGTATCCAGGATTAATGGATCATTAAACTGTTGAATTGCTATTAAGGAATAATAAATATAAAACACCATGTTGTCTGTATTTAGGCGAATTTTTAATTGATTCATTGCGATTTCACTTAGGAAAATAAAGTATATTTATGATCCGCGAGTATGCAGTTAGTAAATTCTGATAGATTTTATTATTTATAATTTTAAATTGCAAGGCAAAAAAAACTGTAAAAATATTATGCATAAAAAAAGAGAAAAAAACAGAAACATTTCACGTTTTCGTTAGAATAACATAAGAAATGTAATTTATTCTCAACACGTACTTGGTTGTTATTTTTTCTTTTTTGCCTCTTAAGAATCATCATTTTCAATACGTATTTGTTTTATTTATTTAGCAAAAAAAAAATAAGAATAAATATTTGTATTGAAAAATAGCAAAATGAATATGAAGAAATATAACAATATGTATTTGCATTTTTTTGATCCGTAAGAAAATTACCCAAAAGAAAAAAATACCATGCTGAGAATAGAATTTTCCATTTACAAGGATCAATTCAGTAAAATGAAATTCATATTTTGTTATTCAAGATGAGAATGATATACTTTGCTTTTTATATTATTTTTATTTACATTTGTTTTAGAATTTTAATTTTATTTATTTATAAGTAAAAAACACGCAACATATTTAATTGAATATAGAAAGAAAAATCTCAGTCATTATTCATTAGTTTGGTAAAAGAATATAAACTAATTAAAATTGTCAACAAATATGTAAAATAATTTTATCGAAATTTTGTTGTTAAAAACAATTTATAAATTTATTTTTCTTTGAAACCATAAATTACTTTAAATTTTAATCAATTATCTAATTTCATTACTTAATTTTTCAGTACATATTCCAGCCAAAAACCACTTAAGTATATAAACATAAAATTTGTCAAATATTTGTTTGAAAAATAATAAAAAGCATGAAAAAAAAAAAGACGAAATTATTTTATCATGAGAATCAACAATGCTGAGGGATTATTTTTAACATAAAATGTTAAACCAATTTTTTGGTATTTTTTATATTTGTATTAAGGGGTTTGGTGGAAAAACCTCAACTGCACTTCAACAATGTTAATAGATTAACTTTGCCTTAAACCAACAATGTTCTTCGATGGCATGAACATAGTTGGTAAATAAATTTATCTATCTATTATTATTAGAAAATGTTGATGTTGATGATGATGTGATACAATATAATAATAAAATGATTATATGATAATAAATTATAGTATCATAATCTCAAAATAAGTCAAAATATCAAAATACAATATATACTACATAAGTAGCGATAATATAACAGATGATAAATTTAACAACATATTTTATAAAGTTTTATTAAAGTTTTTAGTTAATATTATTATTATTATTAGTTATTAATAATATTATAGCAAAATAAAAACATAATTCATCAAAGAGAAATATATCTTTAGTTGACTTAAAATTTATATGCAAAATAGTTGATTTATTAATAAAATTTAAATATTAATTATCTCTGTAGTAAACATTTATTGATTTTAATTATAGTTTTAGGTTGTTATATTATCTGTTGACTGTAAGATTTAGATGACACGCAACTATATAACAAATCTATTGTTTAAACGTTTAAAAACACATTTTCTGTAGAATGGTTTATTCATGACCAGTATAAAGTTAAATTTAAACAACTTTTACCAGATGGTATTATTGTTCATAATTTCGTTTCAAAAGAAAGTTAATTTAGTTATTGCTTTATTATTAATAACCTTTTAAAAATATATATTTATTTATTTATTAAGCTTAAATTCAAATATTTATCATAAAATTAATAAAAATGATAAAAATATAAATAGCAAATAAATAAAAGATTTTTTACTAGTAATAATAATTATAATTTTTAATATGTTTAATTATTAATATTAAAAGTAATAATTTCTCATTATAATTAATGGATTATTTAATCTAAATAATTAATTAAAGATATATTTTTAAATATTTTATATTATTAAATCAAATTGATGTTAATTTCCGCTTTAAATTTAAATCATCATAAATAATTCATAACTAATAATAAAGTGTTAATTTAATTGAAATGTAATTTCATTATCAATATAATTCAATTAAATTAATATTTTTAAATTAATTTAAATACTAATTTGAATAATTATTTAATACATTTTATTACTTAGATATAACTTCTGTATTAATTTTATTAAGAAAAGGAACAACGAAATTTTTAATTTAATTTTATTTCTCTAATGTAAAACTATTTTTAATTCTCTGATATAAATTGATATTATAAAATTTATTATAGAATTTAAACGTTATTTGTTGTAATTTCTATTTGCCAAGTTTATACAACAAACACATATGTCCGGTTAAATATAGTTTATCAATTTACTGTGAAATTATTTCTTTAAGTTTTTTCATCTACTTTCTTTAAGAAATTTAACAACCAAAAAAAAACCCGTAGTTCCTGATAAATGTAATAAGTATTTAATATATTTTTTCTCAGTTTCCTTAATGTTTTAATTACATGTTTAAAATACAAAAATAATATTATTTTGATTATTTAATTGATTATAACTAGACATTGGTAGAAGCCTAATGAATAAATCGGTAGCTATTTGGTGTAATTAAGTATTTACCGGCTTGTTTCAATCTACAGTGAAATATAGACTTTAATCAATATAATTTAGTTAACTATACAAAATGTTATAATATTCGATGTGTTTAATAAAGAAAGTAATTTACTGTGTTATCATGATTGTTTACTTTGTTTAAAGAAAGTTTTTATTTTCTCTAGAAATATAGTGAAAGAATTACTTTACTTTTTTAACATTTTTACTTACCTTTAGATATTACCATTAAATAGCAATTACATTGTACCTTATTTAAAAGACATTTTTAGTTGAAAAATAAATATTTAAATTCTTATAAAATCTACATTCAAAATAAATGAGTAAAATTTTAATTAATTTAACAATAATTTTAATTCAAATAAATATAAATTTATTAAAAATTTATAAAGTTTATACAGAATAAATAACAAAATTGATAATAATATTTATGTATTAGTTTGAATTTGATTAAACTAAATAATTATTAATATTTTAAAGTAAAAATAATAATTTTTAATTAAAAAAACAGAAAAAATAATAACTAAAACAGATATTTCAATAAAATTTTGGTATAAAAAACCATGAACCACAAAGTTATAGCTAAATACACAATTCTACAAAAAAATAATTATAATTCATGATACGGATTCGGTAAATGTTAAAAGTTAAACTTATTTCTTCTCTGAATAATTTAAATAAAAATGTTTAATTTTAGAGCAAAAAAAGAATAAATAAATCGATATTTTCGTTCCATGGTAAAGTTTTCTTATCAATTTTCTTCATTTAGTTTTTAAACTCATCTTACTTAGCTAAATGTTTAAATAAAAAGTAAAATCAATACTTAAAACTCATTAATGGGTAACAATAATGAATTGTTTAAATATTTTAATAGATGAATCGTTTTATTTGTTATATTTTTTAACTGCTTACAATGGTTAAAAACACTTTCTCAATGATTTAATGAAGATAAGAAATTGAATTTACTTGGAACATGAGGAAAAATTGTGAAATCATCTATTGTTCACTGAACTCTGGGGACACATTAGTAAAAACAATACAAAAAAAAAACAATGAATAAAGTTAATAAATCGTTACGTTAACTCTGTTACAGATGGACAACATGATTGTGTTGCAAAAAAAAAAATAGCAAAATAGTTCTAATTGATGATGAATTTAAGTTCTTAGATAGCAAAATACCCTATACGAAACGTGTAAACAATCAAATACTCACCTTGCTGACATAATTAATGAAAGCTGAAGCAATAGAAAAATATAAGGAAGAGACATACAATGTCACTGCTTTAATTCTCACTTATAACGAAATACTTTAGAGGGTTTACTCAGCATTCTACACTATAGAGAAAATAACATTTTTCTATTGCTGTATTCTATGGCTAAATGATAATGTTCATTAATTATTCAATTTAAGAAATAAAGTCGTTGAAAATTTTAATTAATTTATTTAAATTGATTGACTTCAATTGGATGCTTGTTAGGACATTTCTTGTACTTATATTAATGTTAATAAATTATCGTCACTTATGATTCTTGTTGCAATAACGCTATTACTACTATCTTGAAAATTCTTCAACATTAATAATTTAATTTCTTTAAGTTTCTTTAATATACAAAAGTTTATATAAGTTAATTAAATAAACTACGAGAAAAAAAATGATTTTTTTTTTTTTTTTTTTTTTTTTATAAAGAAATTGACATGTTTAGGAATTACGACGTGAAGTCGACCTGTGAATAGCTTTGAGCTACCATGTCAATTTATAGGATGGGATGTAAGATATTTGTGGACATTGGTTTTAAAGGATTGGATATTAAATTGGTTTGGGAACGCACACGCTGGTAAGGCGTTCCATTTCTTTGCTGTACGAGTAAAGAAATCGTTTTGGAACTTCGATGTTCTTACCGATTACCTGAAAATTTCGCAAAATACACAAAGTATTAAATATTCAATTTAATTAAATATACCGAATAAAACTAAAACAAAATAATAACAATAATATTAATAAAAAATAAAATGAATTTTAACATAAAAAATATATAAAAACTCAACACCAGACATAATACAAAAAGGTTCCATTGTATCTGACGGTTGATGTAGGTTTAATGATTTTTTTAACAAAAATCCCACCAAAAAAAAAAAAATGCAAATATTTTTGTTTGTTATTTTGCATCATATATTGTTTTAAAATTAATAAAAAGATGTTAATTGAATGTGGCATACCTAAGGATTTATTGATTATTATGTTGCGAGCATACACTTTTATTATAAATGCAAAAAGAAAATTAGATCTTATAGAAGAAAGAGTCGATTTTCATTGTAAATCAGTTGAAGTAAATATAAAATAAGTAGTTTCCTTGAAATTATACCGAGCGATGAACATTTATTGTGCTGGTAAATAACCTGAATACTTTCTTTTTGTATTTTTGTAATAATTTCACTAGAATGTGGAACACATTTATTAAAAACATTTTTATAGCCGTCCAAACAGGTGCACTTGTTGGAGAAACATTGCCCGTTTGCACAGTTAGCGTTGCATGAAATATCATCAATTAGCAGGTAACTTTCCTCAGCAATGATCTGTATTAAATGACAGATATGCTTCTCTGTTTGTGAGAGAACATAGTCCTTGTTGCATGTACATATATTAGGGTAAGAACAATAACTATTTTGACACTCTGGTAAACATATTGGACTACATGCAGAATTCAACATTTGATAACCTTCATTGCAGGTGCAGTTATTTGGTGCCACGCATTCTCCATTTTCACATTCTGGATTACATTCTGGAGAGCATATGGTCCCATTAACTATTCCATCTGTTTTATTAGAAGTGTCAATGTATCCCTCAAAGCATTCGCAATTATTCGGCATATTACATGCTCCGTTAATACAAACATCGCATTTCGGGACGCACAAATCGGTTTCAAATCCTTTAAGACATAAAATTGATAAAGCTGTTTTGTTTTTAATTTAATTAATAATTTACCTTCTAAGCATTCACAAGTATCCGGTGCAATACATTTTCCATTAACACACCCTTCTATACAAATTGGATTGCATATATTAGAATTATGATTATCTAAAAGATAACCATTATTGCAATCGCATTTATTTGGAGCCACGCATTCTCCATTTACACATTCTGGATTACATTCTGGCGAGCATATGGTCCCATTTACTTCTCTGTCGTTTGTATTGGAATTATCAACGTAACCTTCATAACATTCGCAAAAATAAGGCATTATGCATGTTCCATTTATACAAACGTTGCATTTCGGAGTACATAAATCGGTTTCATATCCTTTAAACAATAAATAAAGACATATGCACGTGTACTGAAATTATCTGCTTTGTCACTTACCTTCTAAACATTCACAAGTTTCTGGAGCAACACATTTTCCATTTGTACATGAGTCAGTACAAATCGGATTACAAATATAAGGAATATCATCATCTAGCTTATAACCTTCTATGCAGGAGCATTTATTTGGCGCTACACAGTCTCCATGAACACATTTTGGATGGCACTCAGGTATACATATTGTTCCATTTTCAACTAGATTCTCAGCAAAACCATTTAGGCACTCGCATGTGTTTGGCATAATACAAGATCCATTAATACAGACGTCACAATGAGGTGCACACAAAAAATCAGTATCAAATATAAATTCATGCCCTAAACAAAATTATATAAAAATCTATTATCAAGTTAAAGATCAATTATTTCAAAAATACCGTCGAGACATTGACACAGGTTGGGCGCAACACATGTGCCTAGAATACATTCATTATTACAGATTGGGCTGCATGTATTATTATCATCTTTAGTATATCCTGTGTAACAAGAACAATTATTAGGTGCTATACAGTCGCCGTTTTCACAATTTTCACAATATGGGATGCATTGACTTTTGGATGTTTCATTGAACCGGAAACCTAAATAATTAAAAAAAGAAAAAACATTTTAATATTTCAAAATTTCTACTTTGTCAGATAATTCTACCTTCCCAACATTTACATTCGTCTATTCCAATGCAATTCGCTTGCTCACAAGGATTACTGCATACCGGGTTACATTTATGCGATTCTAATATGTCTTTTGAGTATCCTGCATCACATTCACAAGTATTTGGAGCGACACATTGTCCATTAATACACGGATTGTCACAGATTGGCGAACACATATCATCTTCATTTTTACTATAACCCTCGTTACACTTACATATATTAGGTTCAGTGCATGTTCCGTTGTTACAGTTTTTACAATATGGAACGCAATTGCTTGGCGAATTATTTACATATCCAGTGGAACACTCACAGTTTTCCGGTGCAATACAATTCCCATTGTTACAATTAGTACATATTGGAATACATTTCTCGCGAGAAGCGTGTTTATAGCCAGTAAAACAAACACAATCAAATTCATTTGCACAATAACCATTTTCACATATTTTACAATACTCTACACATTCTGAAGCACCATTTACTATTTTCATTCCTCTAGTACCTCGATATTGATAACAGGATAATACACTAACAATATTAAAAATTAAAAAACATAATACTTTATACATTTTGATCTTAATTACATAAATAACGAGACAAAACTAAAAAAATAATTACCAAAATATTTCGAAATATCAAAAAAATTTAAAAAGTAATGAAACAGAACCGGACGCCAATTTATATTCTGATTAATTCTCTTTGTCATTCGCATTTTATCAAACATTTGAATAAAAATTTATTCAAAACAAAGTGTCTCTTTTAGTTATCATTTAAAAATAATTAATCATTATTTAGTAGAGTTAAAAATAATAAACACAAAATAGTAGCAAATAGAGTTAGTGGCTTGAGAAATAAAAATAATACTGCTTATTAAGAGCATATTTTGCAATAAAAATTATTTACGTTGCTTAAGTTAATAAGAAACTTGTGCTAATGATTAATTAAATAAATGTTAAAGAATTTTATATCAATAAAACCAAAAAAAATTATTTAATTTTTCTAGATCAAAGAAACAAAGCAGCATAAACATGTCATAGATAATTTTATTTTTTAAATTATCTTCGGTTCTTTTTCTGTGTCATAAATAAATTATTCATAATTATAAATATAACAAAAAAGACAAACAAATTAATAATTCTGCTAAAAATAACTTATTTAAATCTTAATAATAATCGAATTTAAAGTGATATCAGTATTGATTTTTATATCAATTTAATTTATGCTTTATACCACCAAAGTACCTGATTTTTTCTTTTATTATCGTAGAATTCAATAGTTTGCGTTACAAAAAAAAATAATCTGCAAAGAAAGAAAATGAAAACGAGGAAAATGAAAAAAAAACTCAAGTCGTTACGCATTTGAACTTTTACTGGTTTAAATGGATTTAATCTCTTGTTAGAATGTTTTCTTTTTCCGATCGATAAAAAGGTTATTTATCGTTTGATTTCAATTGGATTTGTGTTTCTTTTTTAATATATATATATATATGTATGTTTGATAAAAGTATATTCAGCATGTTGTCATTATTGATATTGGTATATTAAACTCTGGTATGTACATAAATGAGTTAGTAAGTAAATAAATCAAATGCGCCTATTATGTGCTGTTATATATGGTAAATGATTAAATTTTGCTTTTTATTTCTTATACAAAGTTAATTAAAGGTATATTACAGTGAATGAATTACTTTTATTTATTATATAAAATAGAAATTTTAGTCACGATAATGTAGAAATTATTTTATAATAATTAGTTAGAATAGTTACTAATCAATTGAAAGAGAATAATTGTGAATTAAATACTAATAATAATGATTGAAAACAATAACAGTCATCATACAAAATGTTCTGCACATCTTAATCTTTATCTTAAGTAAGTAATTTCTTAACGAAATATATATATTTATACCATTCATCCTCCTTCTATAATTTAATCATTGTTTTTTCTCAAATAATTACATTTTGTATAAAATTTTAATCCAATAAATATAAACTCTTTAAATTAAAAAAATAATTAAAGCTATCAGATAACGTTAATGAGATCATGTAATCAGGATTAAAATGTATTTGTTTTTTTTTTTTTTTAATTTCAATAAAAATACAAAATAAATCCGTTTTATTTTTGAAATATTTTTTTAATTAAATAAAATAATTAATTAATTAAATAAAATAATAATAAAAAAAATCCGCAAACAAACATTTTTGCAGAATAAATTATTAAATTTGATATTTTTTGTTTAATTTATGTTTTTCTTCTTTTATTAATTATATTAATGAACTTATTGGTTTTGTTAATAAAAATATTTTTTATTAATTTTATGCAATTTTTATTGAAATCTTTTCATTATTGATAGACAATTATATTTGAATTTATATATAAAATATTATCTATAAAGTAATAAATAAATGTTTTATATATACTAATTGAGATGGTAGATTTATTTATTCATTTGTAGTTAATGGATTAATGCATAAAATATTTTGTCTTTATATTAATGTAGCAATTCTAATGTTAATCAATTAAAGAAAAGTTTAAGTTAATAAAAAAATAAGACGGGCAACGATATTCTTTCTTTATGCTTACGTTTGTTCATAGGATCTCAAATAATTTAAGTTTTAGCACTGTAACTCGCTATTTATTTAAGAATAAATGTTGTAATATTACTCTTTATGTTAGGAAATACTATTATTAATAACACAAAATAATTTTATATACCTAAATTAATATTTAAATATACTTAAAATATCAAATTGCACTAAATAAATTATTATTTTCACAATTAATATATATATAACGTCTGTTTGATTAATTTAAAAATAAATACATAAAATGCAACAATTTAATAATTTATTTATAAACATATTATTGATATTTAATAACTAAAATAATAAAAATTAAATGAAATTTAAATAAAATATTATAGAAAATAATCATTTTTTTGTTAATATATAGAATATGCATACAGTAAAGTCAAACAAAGAATTTATTAACAACAATCATTTGCTACTAAATTAATTAAAATTAATTCATTCAATATGTTTTCTATTTATTGTAAAATATAAAAATAAATATTTTTATAAATATTTAATAATAATAATTATAATATAAAATGTATAATATATTTTATAAAAATAAATAAAAATGCATAAAGAATAAAAATATTAAATAAAATGTTTGTTTGATTTTAATAAATTATTCAAATTAATTTTAATTAAATATTTTCAATTTTATTAATATTATAATTATAGTTTTTTTTTCTCTGTGCTTCTGAACAGTATAAAAATATGCTATTGGTATTTATACAAATGAAATAAATCAATAAAGTTCATTTTCAATTAGATAAATTTAATTAAGAATAAAACAGAAAAAAAATCTATCAAAAACACAAGCATCTTGTAGCAAGAATAAATTGACACAAAAAAATAAAAACAGGAAAAAAATTTCTAAGCAATGCCAGTTAGTAGAAAGTTATATTTTACTTTGGTTGGTAAAGATGAAAAGTTTATTTCTTTAGCTTCTTGAAATAACACAAAAAAAGTAAAATTCGAAACGACTTATTATTGGCGCCTATGTATAGTCGTTTATTTGTTTTGTCGCTTTAATCGCATATCAAATTTGGGTGATTTATTTATTTTTTAATTGCCCCTTTCTATTTACAAATATCGTTAACATAAAAATAATAAATTATTTTATTATTTCTTTTTTAAGATTGATTTATGAATAAAATTTAATAAAATCATTTTCTTTTATTTATTTTATTGAAACAAGAACTGCTGGTTTTTCGGTTAAGAAAACATCAATTTAATCAATAACTTAATTAAGCTTTTATTATAATCAATAATTTTTAATTTATAACAAACAAATGATTATTATTAACTATAAAAAAGGCGTCTAAATGTTTAACAATCATATTTAACAAGGGAAAAAACAAATTTACCGAAAAAGCACAAAAGATAACACAAATTATTCAGAAAAAATCAAAATAAATAAATATTTATCAATTCACAATTAATGTCGATAATGTTTCTAAGAATACCAAAAATTTATTCTAATAAAAACAGAATAAAATGTTTATCATAACAAATGAATAGTTTCATTGAAGGAAAAAGCATTTTTTTTTGCTGTTTTCATTTTCGCTGTTCTAAAGAAAACTTTACGAAAAAAAAAAATAACAAAAAAGCAGAAAAACATGGAAATCATTCTTTGTTTCTTGTTGTCTTTTTATCGCTTTTTATATTTCGTCATCAAAACCTATAATAAAAAGAAAGAAAATAAAAACAAGGAAAACTTTTTATCATCTCTATACTTGTATTTATGAAGTTCAAGGAAGCCTTCTCTTTCTCTTAGCAAAATGAATTGTGTTTTTTGTTAAATTATTTCGCTTATTCTTTCTGTTTATTAGCATTGCTTTTATTTATATTAAATTATATTTTAACTTTAAGCATACTTTTTGTTATATTATAGTAAAGAATATGAAAAAAACATGATAATAAAAACATGCTTAAGAGCAAAAAATACAATAACACATGTATAGATAATTTATTTTTAAATGGAAATAAATTTAAATATAGAAATAAATATTGCTTTTCTATATTATTATGAACTAAGTACAATGATTGTTATGTATAGAAATTAATAATAAAAGAAAAACTTGTTTTCTTTAGATAATTTGAAAAGTTTTTGAATAATAAAAGCAAAAGAAACTTCAAAAGAAAAAAATAAAAAAAAACCAATCAAAAGGTATTAATATATTTTTATATTATTATTATTGATTTCAATTTTCATTTATTATGCGTCTTATTATTAGTAGCTGTCTTTCTATATCAAAAGAAATATATTTTCTTTTAATTATAGAAATTAATTAAAAACTTCTGATCCATCTTCAATGATTTCACAACCGTCAATGCTTGTGTTAAATGTCTCTACAGTGAATTTAATATAATTATTTGAATGAAAAATAAAAACTAATCAATATTTTCTATAAATTTATTTGAGAATTATCAATTAATTAAAAATAAATAAACAACTTTGGTAATAATTTATTAAAATCTGTTATAATCATTCTCAATTTTGAGAGCACAATCAATATCCTTACAATCCAGATGGACTATTTATCATAAAAAAGTGTATAAATATTAAGTGGAAATAATTTTATTCATATTTAAATTAATAGACATCCATTTGCGACAACTTGTCTACATTAATTTCGATAAACTAAGTAAAAATTACAAAGTTACCAGGCGCCTCCACTGTGCTGTATTTATTTATTTTTTCTTGTTTATCTGGCGCCGACAATTTTTTCGTTATTTTTTTTCAAATGATTTTTATTATTTAATTTGTTTATTTCTCATATTTTTAGCATTAAAATAAAATTTATTTTTAAACAAAAGTAAAGCTTAAATTATTTATTAAAGCTCACTGTATTATTCTTTTTGCACAGTATATATTTATTTGTAAATAATTATTAAACAGATGTGATTATTATTTATATTTGTGCAAATATTTTGCGGTTATTTTATTGATTAATTATCATTTAAATGAAAAACAATGAAATTTCTGTTACAACAGAATTGATTTTTATTATTTTTTTATTATTTTAATTTAATTAAATTAGAATTGTTTTTGTGGAAAATTAAAATTTATTTATTCTATTTATTTTGTTAATCAAATTCATGTATTGCTTTAATAAAAGTTATTTTATTTTTATTACTTTATATATGCTAATCAATCAGTGGATAATGAACACTAATTGAAAAGCATATGTTCTAGTTTTAGATGTCAATTTAATTAAAATTTAATAATTCAATAAAATTTATCGCTAAAATTACGAATAAAGTGCTGATAGAAAAGAAAGCTTTTATCAAATTTAAATTCGCTCATTTTGTGGGAGATAAATTTCAATTTTTGTTTTACTTAATAAACACTGAAAAACGTTCAAACTGAAACCAGAATAATGACTTTTTTAATTTCATTTGAACATCAAAAAAAGCTTTTCTTCTATGCTTCAGAAAGTTCTTTATTCTAATTGTTTTTTTTTGTTTATCAATTAAATCATAAAGAGATAAATATTGTAAAAGAAAAAGTAATATAAAAAATGCGAATAGAATAAGTGGGTAGGCGTTTGAGATAAAAGGTAGCTTTAGAGACAAAATAACATTTATGATAATACATTTTATCATAAAAAATATTATTTTTTATAATAAAAACAACAAAATAATTAAACAACTTTAATAAAAATTGGCAAGTTTGATTTTTCCTAAAGAAATCGTTGCTTTACACTTTCTCTAAAATGGGAGAATTAACAAGACACCGTTTGTAAATATTCTTTAACAAGCATTTACAATAAATCATTGCTGTAATATCATCAAGGAATTATAAATTAAAACTATTGCCATAGATTGTGTTACTGTTAAAAAATAATAATCAAGTTTTCTTATTTGTTTATAAAACGACTTTTAAAGCTTTCGTTTTTTAAATATCATAATTTTACTAAACAATATAATTACAGTTTACAGTCAGCTTACACAATTTATTTATTTATTTAATAATGCGATTATTTTTAAAGCAGACCATGTTATGCACAATCATGAGAAAATATTATTAAAAAAGGATATTCATTATATCTGCTAAGCTGCATCATACAAATTAATGCTCTTAATTTATGTCCCAGATCTAATCAACAATTAATAATTTAGTTACCTCTATTACACCAGTGACTATTTATCAAAAAATTCAATTAATTTAATAATTAATAATATTCAAAAAATAATTGAGTTTGCTTTTTAAACACTTTTTCTCTTTTCGGTTACATAAGATTTAATACAAAAAAGTCGACAATTAATGCTCACTTTGTGGTTTTATTATTATTATTATCATTACTTTGTTTCAACATTATTCTGTTATAAAAAAAATACTCATATAAATGTAATTATCCATTACAAAACCATTAAAAATAATCATAGAAACCAATTTATTTATATAAATGTAATAAATATAACTGAACATATGGCACAACAATATAGTGTATATATTTGGTCAACAGTAAATTTATGCAACATAAATAAATATAAAACTTTCTACCAATGGTTATGGCTGAGTAAATTCTACGGTTTGTTAGTTAAGTTGTTTTTTTTTTTTAAATAAATTTTCTATGCAAGAATCATATATTATATTTGTTTAAAATATTTTAACATAGATTAAATTAGAGAATAATAAATATGTAAATTATAATATACATAAAAAATAAACATTCCATATAGAAATACATAGCTTTCTTTTGCATATTTGCAATTTTTATCACATTTTGACAATTTTATAGAAATATTATAATAATAATTATGTAAAAATGATAACAATAAATATTAGATAAATGTTAATAAATGTAAATTATCCTACTACTGTACTGTGTACTCGTGTACTGTAACATCAATTGGGTTGCCGCTCGCGTTACATTTTCACTATTAAATTTGTGGTTATTACTTGATATTGAATTGATTTGTGTTTATTTTATAAATATTTTATCAGAGAAAATACATATATATATATTATACATAATAAAATTATTACGACATTTATTACATATCGTAAATTAATAATTTTCATTGCAAAATGCGAAAAACTCGATTGAAATATCGTATTTAATCGATCAGTGTAATTTTGTGTTGTATTTATTTTATGATTAACTTAACAAAACATAAATGATTACAGAGTTTTTACTATCATTGATATTTTATAATTAAAAAAAAAAGCATTTAATGATTAACCTTACTTTAACCATATATTCATTTTGTAATTGAAAACTATTATTAAAAACACTCATTAATTTTACTTGTTTCATGATGATTTTGATGATAATGATTGAGAACATTTAATATTTATTCACTGGAAACAGGAAAAAAAAAACCAAAATATTTTTCCGTCAAATTTTTCAATTGAAAATAATACTAGGAAATCACTACAATTTTATTTTAAATTTTATTTCCGTCTATATTATCCTTTCTATCTTTTCTTTTGTATGGTTTTATTATTTGATTTTATTTTATATTTTTGTTACTTTTCGAGAAAGTAATCAAATGATCAGCAAAAATGTGTCATATTCTTTTGAATGTACCTTTTGTTCTTCCTAATTTAATATCAATGTCAAAAGTTTTTTTTTTTTGTTTTGTGAGTTAAATGAAATGAATGAAAATGGAAAAATTGACGATAAAGTTAAAGCTACTAAAGAAATAAATTAAATAACAACCGAATTAAATTAAGTCCTTAAATTTTAAATTAAGTTTTTTTTCCTTTGTTTCTTTGTTGATTTTGTATCACTTTTGTTGAAATTCTTATACTTTTGCCCTATACTACCTATACTTTATACCCTATACTACCTTTACTATCAAAAAGTTTATAAACAGTACTTTTGCTTATCTTCTGTAATATTCATTTTATTAACTTTAGTCTATATATTCGGCTATATTTTTCGTAGTTGAATTTATTATCATTATGACTAAGAAAATAATAAAAAAAATGCTTTATAACCAATACGTGCCTTGAATGATTTATTAGAATAATAGTTTTATATTTTTTTATTGTATTTTATTTCATTGTTGTTTTTATCCCACTTGACAAGATGTTACGGTATGCCAGTATAACAGAGTTATAGTATTTTTGCGTAAAATAGTTTTAGTGGTTTTGTTAGTTGTTGCGGTTTAAAGAAATAAAATTATGAATACTGTCAGAGAATAAATCATTGAATAAATTAAAGAGAAAAGCATATTTATGTGTATAAATTTGAAATTTTCTCGATGATATTTTGCTAACGAGAAATGTTTTTTTACCTTTACGAGTGGTAATTAGATCGTGTTAATGTTTAACAAGACAAAAAGAATCGAGATTTTATCACAAATGAATTGTTAATTACTGATTATCTAGATTTTTATTACATCTTTTGGATTAAAGGTTTGATTCCTCAAAATCACATTCTTATTTGGAAATAAATATTGCATAATATTTTAAATAATTTATTTTCATTTCTTATTATAATTACTGCAAATAATTGGAATTCAAGTATGATAAATTTGCATCTCAAATACAACATTTGACAATGCGTTGTACTTTAAGAAAGCAACGAGAGAAAAGTAAAAACCATGTAATTCTCTACAGATTTTATTTATTAATAAAATATCAAGAAAAAGAAGAAAATAAAACGATTTTCCATCTACCGAAATGTAATTATACAAACTTTTTTTCATTACAAGTATTTTCACCTTTATAGTACAAAAATTCTACTAAATTGACGCTGTTTGCTAAAAAAAAAATGTAAATTATTCGAAATTCATTATTCATAAATTTCCTTGGTGAAATGACAGAAAAGGCGAAAATAAAATTATTTCTGCTTAAAAATTGTATGGCATACAACAATCACCATTAAATTTTAATTGTATTTAAAACTAGAGCAAAACCTTATTAAAATATTATGAAGAAAAAAGAAAAATAATATAATTTTCAGGGCGTGCTTTCTATACAAAAATAAAAAAGGAACGAAATTTTAACAGTCAATGGTTGCAAAAAAAAAATTTAACAAGCGGAAATGATAAGCTTAATTTATGCTCTACGTATTAGATTTTAGTCTTTATTTTTTAACTTAAGTTTTAATCGTTTATTCTCTTATTATTATTCTCTAGTGTAGAAAGAAAAATGCTTTATTCAACATTTCTAAATTAAAAATAAAAAAACATTTGTTGACAGATGACACAAACAGTCATACTGAAATTGCGACATTACGTTTGCAATTTGCCATAATTTCATTATTTACATTAATTGATGTATTTTCTTTGTTGTATTTATTGTGTCTATTTAAATTAAAAATTTATGCAAATTATAATGAAAAAATAGAAAGAATAAAATTTTAGACAGTTAATTGACTGACTTTTTGATTTATGTTAATTATAAGTAATAATTTCCAACCAGCCAATCTATAACTAATTAGTTTTTTCTTTATAAACACAAAAGAATATATTTTCAACTAAAGTAAATAATATATTCCAGTAAATTAATAGTAAATTTATAACTTTATCATAATACGTTTATCAATTTGAAGACTATAAATTAAAATTTATTAATCTTCTTCTTCTACTATTAGTTTTCATTTTCTCTAAACAAAACTAATGCAATTATCATAAAAACTTTATTAACTTAAACTCTAATGTTGAAAATTTATCGATTATTTAATGCCCATCTATATATGGCTTTGTGGCTGTACTTAAAACATACAAACATAAAATTAATCTAAGCATAATGATAATATTTGATTATGATTTTACTTAACTAAATATAAAGTTTTATTTATTCTCCATTTTGTCAAGTATCTATTTGGTAAAAGTTTTCTTTAATAATTTTTATGTTTTAAAAAATAAATAATCGATTTGCATTGTCAAATAAAAGCTGTCAACTATAGTTATGCATGCAAATCGAATTACAACATTTCAACGGTCATCAAAGCAAAAAACAAAATAATCGATTAATTATAATTAAATTAAAAGAGTGCTTGACAAGTAAATAGCAAGAATAATGAATAAAAATAAATAGAAATTTTTAGTGAAAATAATAAATTACTTTCATTTTTGACATTGTCTGTATATGACTATAAATATTTAAATAAAAAAAGTTATGAAATAAAACATAAATCAAAAATATGATAGAACAAAAGCGAACGTTAACATAACAGAGTAATGCAATATTATGTAAAGTAAAGTAAAGTAAAGAGTGGATAATGTATATGACATAGAGAAAAAATTTTCTTGAGACAAAACGAAACGAAAAAAAGAAAAGCCGCAATGCAGACCACACGGAATAATATTCATGTACATTGTGATGAATGAGAAAATTTCATACAAAACTAGTTTTATAACTTTATTAGGTTTTATCAAATCAAAAATTTTCTTCTAGTTTTTCTTCTCCGTTTTTTTTTTTATTTTTTTTTTTGCTGATAAAAAAAACAAACAATTTCATCACAAATTTAATTAAAATAAAGTTTAATATCACTTCAAGCGTTTTTTTTTTCTTTAGTAAACTATTAAATTGTGTCAGTGATCATTCTTGAGACTGAAAATACTAAATAATTTTTGAAGCAAAAAATAAATTATCACTATGCTGTTAACGATTTTGTTTTTCCGTTTTTTCCATGTTGACTAAATAATTTTCCTAATTTTTTTTTAGTTTATATATGTGACGAACGTGATAGATTGTATCAAGTAGAAATTAAACGGTTTATGAATATAAATTTAATACCATATTAAAAGCATTAATAAAAACTAAAGATCATCATAAGCGCAATAATATGAATTTTTATAAACTTAATGAAATTATCTATCCATATGTATGTTAAAGAAAATTCAGAGAAAACAAGCAGTTTTCTCTGAGGTCTAATGATTCAATTTCTTGATTTTGTTTTACCATTACCACCCTCTTATTCTAATAAATCGAATCCAGTTCATTGATATAAATTTAATAAATTCAAAAAAAAAATTATTATTATTGCACAAGTTCCATGTGCTGAAAAACCCATCAAAAACAAATTCCATCGACAACAGATGCACAGTGTTTTTTTTTTTTTTTGCAGAAAGACAGACAGACTACTGTTAGTGATTTTAACAAAGTAAAAAAACTTAAAACAGATTTGTTGAACTGCAATGCAGTGTAAAAAGGATGTACAGAAATTAAATTCAATTAGAGACTAAAAAAAAATAAAATAAATGAAAAAATTCGAAAACAATGTAATTAAGGAATTTTTATTTTTAATTAAATCACAATGCACGTCTGGATTTTATTGCGATATGCGACCTTTTAATGGAATTTCAACAATTTTTTGTGCTTTTATTTTTATTTTTATAAAACTTAATTTTTTTGTAATTAGAATTTTAATTGTTTTTTGTTTTATTGCTGATGGCGGTATTTCTTACCTCTAAATAATTTTGTCATAAATAGTACATTTATTTAATTTATATCTATTATAAAAGATTATTGTCTAAATCGAAAAGATTCGGTGCTTTAAAAATACACACAAAAATAAAAAAAAATATTTAACTTTGAATTTCTGTTGAAAATATGTTTATTTTTACAAAGAGAATCTTGAAAAAGAATACAATTCCGTGCATCAATCCAAAGAACATATGAAGGAAAATTCAATAAATTATTATTGTTGGATCTCACTCAGTTCTCATAAAATGATTATGAATGTTTTTTCATAACATTATCAATCCAGGTTCTATGCTGTGCAACACTTTGAAAAACAGATGGATATTCTGGGAATCTACAGTCGAAATGCCAAGATGTTACTCCAATGAGAAATTTTTCATAAATTGCTGGCCCTCCGGAATCTCCGTGGCAGACACATTTTTCTCGAGAATGAAGACAAAACATTGGTGCTTTAACTTCACGTCTGAATGCATATATTTCTTTGCATTCATCAATATTCAGATACGGTAATGTTGTGGATTGCAACTTGTTACTTACGGAAGTGTCACCTACCTATAATGTGCCAGCAAAAAATTATTAAAAATTTTATTAAGAAATACAAAAATAGTACTTTTGCTATTCCCCAGCCGATAACCAAGACATTACTGCCATTAGGAGGTAATGGTGCGTGGAGCTCGGCTAGTCTAATTGATTTAACACTTTTGGAAAACTTTAAATTATTTTTAATATGCAACATTGCGATGTCATTGACTATAGTTTTTTTATTATAAAGTTCATGTTTCACTGCTCGGTCAACATCAAATAAATCTCCCTCTAATAGCTTCGATGATCCTACCCGTATTTTCAAATCGTTAGGAGTACTTTTAAACATACGTAAATTGTATTTCTATAGATTTTAAAAAACATAACATTTATTCAATTTTACTTCACACAATGTGCGGCTGTTAATATCCAATCTGCTCTTATTATACTTCCACCGCATATAAAGTCTGTGCCATTTTTTTCATAAATACTAACAATAAAAGGATGATTTTCTATATCAGCGTCTCTACCTCCAATTATTCTTGCTTGGCCCATTACACATTGCACTAAACAAGATTATTATTATTAAAAGAAAAAAAATCAAAAGTTTAACTAAAAATTACTTACAAAACGCAAAAGCAAAAATTATTCCCAGGAATAATTTATTATTCATGATTGTATTTCACCAATATTATAAATAAAATTTATTTAAATAACTAAAAAACTGGAAATTTTTTATTCCGAATGTACTAAACAGTTTAATATAAATGATAATTAATTAGTCTCAACAATTATTGATATCTTAATTTGTTATGGTTCTCAGTTTATATTGCAAAAATATTATTTATTTAAGAAAACAGAAAAAACTAGAAATGAATATATTAACAAAATAATATCAAATTTCTTATAATATAAATAAAAATCAATAGAATACTGCTGCAGAAGGTGTTCTTTATTTTTAAAAGTTATTCCAGAATCATCATTGTAATTTACTGTGACCTTCAGAACAAAACTTTTATTAAAATTAAATTTAATTGATTAGCAATGATTTAGAATAAAAAATCATAAGTAGTATATTTACGTCAAAGAGATAAAATATTTAATTAATTATATTAAAAATTATTACATAATATACGGATAATTGAATTATTCATAAGAAATCATTTTTATGGTGAAAATATATCAAAATTACAAGCACTTAAACATAATACATATGATTTCACTTCGATTGTGTCTTCATTACATTATCAATCTATGTTATTTATTACAACAATAATTGATTATTAATTATACAAAACATAGATAAGAAATAAATTTTAGTAAATTTATTTCATTTATGATTTTTATATTATTTAATTTAAATATCACGCATTGTTTAAATAAATATAATTTTTAATATCAGCAAGTTGTTTGTCTCATAAAATAATAAAAAAGCAAAGCAGAAAAAAACTGTGAATCATATAAATCAAAAACAAATAATAAAACAATTCACAGGAAATATTGAAATTAATATTTCTTCAAAGAAATTAAAATTATTATTAAAAAAGAAAACTCCTTTGAATAGAAGCAAAAAAAAAAATTTTTTTTTTTTTTATTAAAATATTTAGATTTTCATCAATTTTCTTCACAAGAAAATAAAAATTAAATATTTTATTATTAATAAGAAAAAAAATATAATTTTCGCAGAGGGTGAATTATTTAGTAAAGTATTTATTGATAAGAAAAAAAAAACGACGACTATAACAACGACGTTGATTATTATTATTATTTTTATTACTTTTTAAATCATTGACCTGTGACAAGTGAAAAAAAATTGCAAATATTTTAGAACAAATGAAAAATTGAAAATCATTTTCTAACGACTAAAGAAAATATTTAAATGGATTTTACATCAATTGACTATATTATAAAGATTTCTTTCATATAACGTAAACGTTTATTATTATTATTATTTCTATTTATTTTTTATTTAAACGTAAATAAATGTCTACAATAAAAAACCACAGTGAGTTTAACCACAATTTCTACTCTGTTTACATTTTGAATAAATAAAGCAAAAAAAAATATTGAATGTAGAAAAGAATTTGCAGAATTTTTTATTCAGTTGTAAAGTCAGTCAATTTTTTTTTTTTAGATAAAAGATTATTACCAAGTTGATGTTTGTTTTCCGTTTTCAACATTAAACATTTTCATTAAATGTGTTGCGTTTGTTAAAGGTGAACAAAGAAAAAAATAATTATTATCATTGAATCGATATAAATTTACACCTTTCGCTGTTTACTATTTATGTAATAGTGTGATAAATTTTTATTTCTGTATTAACCAGACGCAAACACTGAAATTAATTAAGCATTTGTATGTCAAATCTTTTATCCTTTATGCATTATATAATGTTCGGTTACGGATTGTTAGGTTTTGCAGTGTGACTTTAACTTTTACCATATTACGATTAGTTTTGACTTTAATTACATTACATTATATAATATTGAATCTGGACAACTAAAAACTGTACATCATCGTCATTGATAAATATTTAAAAAAGTTGTTGATACATACGTTCTTGTGTAAATTCTGCTTCGTTACTAATCGATTAAATCCATAAGAAAACAGTTTCTGTTCTGATCAAATAACATCAAGAAAAAATTCATTCATTTTCCCAATATTCTAGTTATCCTTCAGTATTACCATTATAGGCATAAAAATATATTTGAAATATATAAATATTATGAACCATTAACCTTTTCCATCACGTTTATATACTTTTATATTTATTTTCTTTCATTTATGTTATAAAGTTTTCGTTTTTTTTTCACTTTATTATATTTCTTTATAGCATTTCAAAATGTATTCGTAAAACGACAGGTAGATTTATAGATTGTTGATTGCCTATTGTATGCATATACATAATATAAAACAGCACACATTCCTTTATCAGTAACAATTTGCTTTAACGTATTATTCTTGTTCTTGTTGTTGTTATTCTCATATTTCTCGTTTCATTTATTCGATTAGATTATATTGACCATCGAAAATCTGTCTTTGTTAAGAAAATAAATTTTTAACACAAGAAAAAAAAAAGCATGTTAAGAAAAGATTTTAAGGATGAAAAACTTTAAGCACAAGATGAACATTATGGACAAATTTGTACTAAATGAGTGACAATAGAATTTAATAGGGTTCTTCTCTTGAAAATGATATTTATAACGGCACATGTCCGTCCTATTTACAATTTAAGTGGAATAAGCTACATTGATAATCATATAACATACAGTATGAAGGAAAAAAAAAGGTCGTCCTAGTCATTTTCATTCAACTATTGTGTTTTTTTTATTTTTGCCCTCTCTAAAGCAATTTAGATATAAAAGTTTATTCATTTTTAATAAAAGATTATATTTTTGCACATATTTTGTTAAACATCAGACAAACAGAAAAAAAAATAATAAAATAAGAAGAAAAAAGATATTTCGGTTAGGTTTACTTAATAACCTAAATGGGGTAATACAGAGAAGATTGACCATTTTAAGATTGATAAAAAATATTATTTAAATACAATTAAAAAGACATTATAATTTGTTTATTAATTTTAATAGCGTTTCTATTAACAAATTTAGGGTATTTAAGGACTAAATAATTTATATATTTAATTAAATTTAATTAAGTTAAAAATAAAATTGATTTCTTTTTTTTTTTGCATTGAATTTATTTATTAATTTCTTATAGATCCTAGATAATTTATTTATAAAACGGTTGTTCTACTGTATTTCTAAATAATGTTTTATACTGATTTTTTACTCGATGCTTTCAATTTTTTATTTTATTACAGATTCGGTACGTTAATAATTATTTTTCATTTTTATTTGTAAAAAAAAAATCATAAAAATGAATAAATAATTCAATTTCAAAATTATCACCTTGAGTATTTTATTTTATATTTTTCATACTTTTTGCCTATAATATTTAATTTTATTATATGAAGCAATGACTTACTTATATTGACAGTATTTTCATGAAAATGCACATCATCCACAATTATAATGTATAAAAATTTCACTGTATTGTTTTTACCTGATGCAAATCGAATAATAAAAATAAAGAACGAAAAAATTATTGCAAAACCATAAAACGATAAAAAGAATCTAAAGGAAAATACATTTTATTTCTATTCGTTAATAATAAATTGAGTTTTCCTTTCTATTTAAACTTCTAGTTTTACGCACGATTCTCATTTGATAAGCCACGTTCATTTCATCTATAATTTCCATTCGATATTTGCTGCTTTTTTCTTTTTTATACGTTATAGACGCAAGCTAATAAAATTTCATTTTTTATATAACAATGAAAAATAATATTAAATTGAATGTTTATCAGATGTCATTTTCAAGAATATTTTACTAATAAATAAGGAAATTTAATGCATGTTTACGTGTAGAATTGCGTGATATGTATTACAAGCGCTAATTAAATAAAAATTTGACTGAAGAACATCTGTGGACAAGAAGACAATAATTTCTATTGACTATTTTATAATTTTAGTAACAAATTTCTTTTGATATTAGGTAAGAGATTTTTGTTTTTTAATATTTAAAAATTTTTCAGCGCAAACATCAGTTAATTATAATTAAAAATGTTTACTTTTGAAAATAAATTAAATTAAATTAAACTGATAAGAGATATTATTTCCATATGAAAATCAACTACAGATAACTTTATTTTGTGCTTTTTTATTTATGTTCATAAGAAATTTCAGAAGCAAACAATTCAATTATAAAAATTAATTTTATTAAGATTGTGTCTCCATTACATTATCAATCCAGATTCTATATTGTGCAACATTTACAAAAACAGCCGGATGTTTTGGGTACATACATTTATAGGCCCAAGAGGTAATGCCAATGAGATATTCTTCATAAATTGCTGGACCTCCGGAATCCCCGTGGCAGACACATATGTAATAACAATTAAGGCAAAACACTGGATCGTGTATTTTCGTCGATAATGGGTAAGCCTTTTTGCATTTATCTAAATCTAAATACTGTAATGTTGTGGACTGCAACGTGTTACTTACTCTCAAGCCACCAATCTACATTTTAAATGCAAAATATTATCAAAAATCAATATTTATAGATAAACAAATACTTGAAATACTCCCCAACCGAGAACAAAGACATCACTTCCGTCAGGAGGAATTGGCGCGTCTGCTTCAGCTAATTTAATCGGCTGAACTTTTTCTGAAAATTCTAATTTATTTTTGATTTGCAGCATAGCAATGTCTTTGTCTAATTCATGCATCACTATTCTATCGACATCAACTAAATTTCCCTCTAATAGCTTCGATGATCCTACCCGTATTTTAATATCATTGAGTTTATCTCTAAACAAATGTAAATTGTATTTTGCTTTTAACTTTTCATTATAAAAAAATATAATATTTATTTAGTTTTACTTCACACAATGTGCGGCTGTTAATATCCAATCAGCTCTTATTATACTTCCACCGCATTTAAAGTATGTGCCATTTTTTTCATAAAGACTAACAATAAAAGGATAATCTTCTATATCAGTGTCTTCACCACCAATTACTGTTGTGTCAGCCTTTACACATTTCACTATATAAAATAATTATTATTAAAAGAAAAAGAATCAAAAGTTTAACTAAAAATTACTTACAAAACGCAAAAGCAAAAATTATTCCCAGGAATAATTTATTATTCATGATTGTATTTCTCCAATATAATGAATAAAATTTATTTAAATAAAATTACTAAAAAACTGCAATTTTTTAATGCCGAATGTACTAAACAGTTTAATATAAATAATAATTAATTAGTCTCAATAATTATTGATTTTTGATTATTGAAAAAAAAATCAATTATATTTATGGTTTTCGTAATTTTATAATAAAATATATTTCTCAAAATTGCAGATATGAATTTTCTTCAGTTTTTTAGTTTACTTTCCATTACTTCTATCAAATACCTTAGCATCTTATTCACGCAGCTACTTGACTACAGTATTAAAAATCAAATCAAATCAAACTGCTTAATGTTTATACCGTAATTTGTTTAATTAAAAATATTCTATATAAATAATGAGTAAAATGTTTTTACTAAAACTAAGATAACAATGTGCAAAAATGTATTAAGAAAATATAAAATATCCACATTATGTGCTAATTATATTTCTAAAAATTAAACGTTTGTGTTCCTCTAACAATGACATATTTTTTGATAAATTCAAAAACTTATCTTTTTTTATTATTTTCAATTCAAGATATTCGTTTATCTAAAACTTTATGGGTAAAGAAAATAAAAAAAAGTAAAGAAAGAAGTTAAGAAAAAAGTAAAAATAACCAAAATATATAAGATTTATCAGATCAAAAGTTATCATGATCTGTTATCGTATTGTTTAGATAAAACAATGTTTTATTTTAACATTTATTTGAAATGTTTTTGTATTTTTTCTTTAGTTTTTATTACTTTATTTCTGTTATTTCGTCGATGCAATTTAAAATATTTTTTGCATTATAAATAAAAAGTACTTTAAAGTAGCGCAGTAAATGTCAAACTTTCTTTCGTTTAAAATTGAACACTGAATATGTACTGAAACCAATGTATGTTTATAAAATCTGCATTTGTACAGGAAATTAAATAATTGCAATAAAGCATTTGCAAATTTTAATTATCGATTAAATAAAATAAATACAATTTATATTTTACATGTAATTTTATTCGTAGAGCATAGGTATAATTATGCATATTGATCTAATTATATGTTAAACAAGAATTCTGTATTATATTGGTGCCAATTAACAGGCTTATATTTTCATATGCAATTATGAAATTTAAATTATTTATCACTGTTTTCACTGTTTTTTATGTTGTTATTGAACTGTTTTATACTATTTGTAAATTATTTGAAAGAGTTTTATAGCTTAAAAGTTACTAAAAAAGCTAAAAGTTAAAATTAAAAATTAATTACATTGGAAATATGTATTTTTGAGTTGGAATTTCAACACAAAATATTTAACTTACAACTAATAAATTACTATAAATGTTAATTTATTGCCAATAAGTGTTATAAATTTGGTTTCAAAGAAAAGAAATTTAATAAACTCTTAATAAAAAATTACAATTAACAGTGAATTTAATTAAATTTAACGAGTGTCATCATATCATAAACCAAAAAGTAAATAAAATTAAATACAAAAGTCACAAAAAACTATTAATTAACATAGGAAAAAAATTCATTAAAATCACAGATCCCTATACGTGTTCAAACAAATTGTATTCGATTTTTTTTTTTATTTACCTTAAGTGAAAATTGTTTGCGATAGCGATAACGATAACACACAAAATTCCATGCAATTTTTAAAGCACATTTCATTCTTTCAATAACGATATATCCAAAACGAAAAAAATAAAAACCAAATTTACAATTGTATATGTCCTTTGCTTTACATTTTTTTAATTTTCACTGGTTTAACACAGAAATTCCTGAAAACAGCAAACGTGTTTGTTTATTTATGAAAAAAAATTTTTTTGTACTTTTTACCATTGTTTAAAATAATAAAAAAAATAAATAAAATTGTTGTCAAAAATATTAAAAATGTAGAGTTTTTCTTTTTTTGCAACATATAAATATGTATAAAAACAATAAAAAAAGAAGAAAATAATAACAATCTGAATATTAACAAGCGGAAAAACAAATATAATTTATTTATTTTGTTAAATTTATTTTACGGCGTTTTTTCATTGTAATTTTCTGCTTAGTAAAATTTTAATAAAAAATTTTTATCAAAAAAAAATTTAAATATTATTTTGTTAATTTATCATAATTAATAATTATTTATTGTAATAAATATTCATAGAAGGATTTTTATGCAAAAATTCATAGCAATGGAAATATTAATACCGAATAATTAAAGAAATTTTTTGCATAAATAAAAGAGAATTTACGCTAAATAGTATAAATATGCATTTAGTGGTTACAAAATTATTAATTATAGCTTATTTTTATTCATTTATTTGTTTTGATTAATTAATTATTTTGAAATAAAAGCTAATTTTATAGCTGAAAAACTAGACATTCTGAAAGCAAGTGTTTTTTGTGTATTTTTACTTTTGATCTGTCGAAATATGAATTATTTTAATTTTGTTAAAAATTATGTAATCACCAGTGATTGTCCTTTATATCCTTTACATATGTAAACATTTAAATAAAATTGCATAACTCGTGTACAACACTTTGTTACATTTTTACATCAAACAGCAACAAATATATAAATAAAAATTAATTAAAATGAAATTAAATTAAATACGATTAATTGATAATAAAATAAATAAAAATAAATTTTTTTATTAAAATATTCAAAATAGTGGAAATTCCTTAATTAAAAATTTTTATTTTTTGTTAATAAAATAATTACAATAAATTAAATTTTTTCCAATTAAGCGAATAAATGGAAGTTTTCATACTCTGTTTATATTCATCATCCACCCCCATTTTTCTCACATGTATGGTAATATTTTTTCTTTTTTGTATATAAAATTTTATTTTTAATTATTAAAAAATTATAATAATAATAATAAATGAGGATTTTTGTTTAACATTTGACGTTAGTTAACGTGACAGGCTCAGATTATCTGTTCAGGTGTAAAAATAAATTTTAAATTTTTTTTTGTTTTCCAAAATAATTATTATTTTAAATAGATTAAATTAATTTTATTTCAGTTATTTGCAATTTGCTGAAAAAAAAAATATATAACAGTCAACGGAAAAAAGGACGAAAAAAATCATTAAAATTATGATTGTAGATAGAATAATACACTTTAGACAGGTGAAATGTTATTTTTTCTGCATTTTCCTTATTTTACGTTATTAACATTTCTGTATTTGAAATAATATTTTTTATGTCAAGTAAAAATACTGAGCTCAAAATGCCAGCCAAGTCAAAAAGTCAAAGAAAATGCTGCAAAATTTCATATTTTTTCTAACACATCAAACTTTAAATTGAAACAATTCAAATAAAATAATAATAATTCGAAAAATCTATTAAAAACTTTACTTTTTTGCACATTACAACCTACGTTACTGAATTTTTGTTTTTATAAATTTATTTCTTTTGATTTCACAAAAAAAAATTCAACTTATTTAAATAAACAACAACAGCGAAAGAAAATAAAGTAAATAATTTTTGTGATAAAAGTCAACACGACAAATTTTATCAATATAAAAATACTTTGCATTTTTTTTTTTTTGCAAAAATGTAAATCAAGTGTAAAAATAAATATAATTGATTTTTCCAATGCATTTTATGTGAATTTTTTATGTTTTTTTTTTTTTTTAATAAAACAGAAACGCGAGTTTGATAGTGAAAATAAAAACTGAAAATGAAAATATTTTTTAAACGAATTTCTATTGATATCGTTCGTGATAAGTTATTATTTTTCCTTTATATGAATTTTGCTAAAGTGAAATAAATAAATACTTCTTCACTATCCAACTACTTAGTAATATTAGTATTTTTATCTATACGATTTTTGTACTTGACTTTAAGTATGCAAAGTGTATATGATTGTAGAGATACTTCAGATTTCTATTATGATTTCAATAGATGTATTTTAATAATACTAATAAATGTGGTAAATAATTTTTAATAATATAATATATATATATATAATATTTTTAAAAGAAAATTACTTATTTAACGTAATATTATTCAATAATAGTTTAATTAAATTAAATTATACCTAAATATAGCAGAAAACACTTTACATTACGAATTTACTGTGCACACAATTCTACCATCAATTGAGTCTAGATTATGTTTTTAAAAAATAAATAAACAGTTTTTGTCTTATGTTAAAAACTTTTCACAAAATAAATGTATGCTTTAACACCTATTTATTATGTTATTTATCTATTCAAAAAAATATTTATTTCGATACTGTAGTGTAATATCATCATGCATTCATATTTACCATAAAATATTTTTTTTTATTTTTATTTCTCTGCACCAAAAAAAAATTATTATCTGTGAATAAAATTTGTGATCAAAATAGAACAAGCTAACGTTTCATCCACTCTGTATATGTATTTCCATATATAATGTCGCCGTACTTTTTCTATTCTATTTTTTTTGCCTTAAAACTAAAAAACAATAATAAAAATAAACAAAAAATTATCATGTTATGCTAAAATAGTGATAACATTCTGTTACCAAACACGTATCATTGTATTATAGCCATAAATAAATAAATAATATTTTCTTCTATTTTTTTCCTATATACATACAATAAAAATCGTTTTTCTCATCGTTAGATCATAATTATATTATTACCAAGTCTGGTATTCATTTTCGATAACAAAAAATTTTCTATAGTTATATTATTGATTGAAAAATACAGTAGATACAACAGTAATAATAACACAATGTTCAATGACGCCATAAGCGACATAGCATATTTACATATGGAAAAGATCCAAATGTTTTATTCTTGTTAAAATTATTATAGAATTTTCTTTTATTTTATTTTAACTATTCCTCTTCTTTAAATATTCTTTTATTTATTAAAAACTTTATCGAAAAAACAAAAAAAGCACATCTACCCAAGAAATAACAAAAATTGTTTAAAACTAGAATTTTCAATTATTTTCCAATGAGAGATTCAATTTTATTTTATTTTATTTTTTTGGAATAAAATTCATTCGCATTCTATTTAAAGTTATATAAATTGAAAAATCTGCAGGCAATTTTGCAAACAGAGAAGAACAATCTATTTTCGTTACGGCAACGAAAAGCAAAAAAAAAAAATATTATTATGTTTTTTTATGTGTAAAACTTTAGCAGTACATGGGTTTCTCTACTTTTGGAAAGAAACATTTTTTTCTTTAATCTTGTGCACTATCAGTGTATCTTTGTTGATACATTGTCTTTGTTTTATTGTTAAATAAAAGGTGATAATTTCTTTTGTTTCTTTTTAATTAAATCTTAAACAAGAAATGTAAAGAAATTTTATTGATTTTAAAACCTTTAACGAGAGAAAAAACTTTTATTGAAAAAATAATTTTCTTTATTGTATTGATACAGATAATTAATTTCAATTAATTCACTTTATTATCTGATGTATTATCATTAATAATAATCTTTAATGATGCATAATTCAATTATTAATATAATGCAAATTGTATATTAATTATATTATTATAAAATAAGTATATAAAAATTCTATGAAAAGATCAAATAGTGCGTTAAATTAGATAAATCAGTGGTGTAGAAATTATAATGATGTTTTACTATAGTATATTCTGTTTATTTTTATAGGTTTTTCCAATCTGAATACAGCAGAAAATTGTCATAAATTAGATAAATAAAAATTGATTTTTATTACACAAAGCAACGTCCCTGCAAAATATATACTTCCAGCATAATTTAAACAACATTTTACCAATTACACAAGAGTGAATAGGTTTTATTCAATAACTAAAGATAAAATAACTACAAATAATTGTAATTACTATAATAATTATAGTGTAAATAAATAATTTAAGATTATCTTATTAAATTACAAATTTCCTTTATTATTGTATAATGATGTTTCGAGAAAAAAATAAAAATTTATAACATAACATACTCTATACTTTGTACAGTAGATACAGTATTATAATTTATTCAGTTGAATACACTCTCTACACTTTGATAAAGCATTACAAAAGCATTAAATTAAATTTAATCATATATTTCTATATACATAAATATTATTAAATAATTATTTTTACTAAAAATATAGAATTTTCATATTTTTGCTTTATATAAAAGGTTTCCTTTTATAATTAATTTATAATTATTAATAATAATAATAATAACCGAAATATGATAAACTAATTAATAATAAACAGAAAAAAATTTTGTGTGACAAAGATTTATCCTTTTTAATCAAATTTTCATTTAAAATTTAATCCAAATAATATTTATTTAGTTTTTAAGTTTTAGCATTTCAGAGTATTTATTAAAAAAAAAAATACTTTACTGAAAGCTTTAAGTTTTTCAAAAAATTCATTTTAAGCTTTATTAAATTTTCTTCTATTTTTCACTCGTTTTATTTTATCTACATGTACACATTATTATTTTGTAATTTTATTTAATTACTAGAGTTAAGCTTTTAACTTAAAAGTTAGGTAAAATTACATAAAGTTACATTATTATTAATTTCTTATAAATTTTTCTAAAGTATAAAGAAATAATATTCTTTGTAGAAACTAATAGCAAAGTAGTTTTTATGTTAATAATACAGTGTATGCTTAATTTTATGACTTTTTATTGATTTATTTTATGGTTTTTATGAATTAAAAATAAAATTAATTAAAGTAATTTTTTAATCATAAATAGTTAAATGAGCATTAATTGTAAACTTTATTAACAAAGCATTAAGAAATCTTTCACTATTAATCTCATGATAATAATCTTATTATTTAATTCAATTAATTGCTTTAAATTCTGTCAACACACAACGTTTTATTAAATTAAATTTGCTTTATTAAAAACGTACATAAATTGTCACAATTGATATTCATCCAATGCAAAGAAATAAGTATATTTACTTTAACATTAATATAATCTACATTTATATAGATTTCTAGTAAATAAAATTGCTTTTAATTAGTATCTTTAACTGTTAATTACTATTATAAAAAAAGAAAATGATAATTACAATGCATATTCAAAAGTGCATGTTTTATTTTCATAACATTTTCCAGCTAATTAAAATCCACAGGTAAAGTCACATAAGTATTAGTTTTGAAATAAAAATATACATAATGTGCAATTAATACCAGGTATAAATATAATTAAAGCTACTTAAGTGTATAAACAAAACCCACTGCAATATATCCACTGCATTTAATTGTAGCATCGACTGTACAATTTTTCATTGAAACCGTTGTGTATCATTTTCAAGCATAATATGTTGTTTTTCATATTTTTTCTTTATATAAAAAAGTTTATTATTATTTTTTGTTGCATAAAAAATATACACAATTGAATATTTTCTCCTTGATATTATAAAAATTTCTTTACCTTTATATGATGCTTAAGTTTTATGTTTTATAAATAAATACAATGCTGTGAAAAAACAAACAAATATTTTTTTTTTCTATTTTCATATTAAATTTAATAAATTTATGTATATTAAGTGTAATAAATAATCATATGTTGAAAAAGCATAAGAAATAATACAAGAAAATAAAATTATATAAAACAGAATCATTGTCAGCATATGGCTTAAATTTATACGTAAATTGTGTATTCTGATCCTTATCATGTATTTAGTTTTCTCATATGTGTTTTATTACATATTTTTATTTTTTGCTTCTTGCTAATGTTCTAAATACATGATTTCCCTTTAGTTTTTTTTCCTTTCTATGTAAATATAATATTTTCCTCCCTTTTGTTACAAATTGTTACTGTTTCGACCTTATTGAAATTTTTTTCGTATTTTAACATATTATTGCTACACTTCTTATACACACTTTACCGGAATAATATAAATAATTTTTCTATTGTTTATTTGTCGTCAGACGTCGTACAATAAATACATAAAAATCATATTAAGGTATAAATATAGTACGATGGAAAAACAATAAAAGCAAAATGCTATTAAATTAATTCGAAAAATTATTTTAAAGTTTTATAAAGAATTTTTCTTTTAAATGCCTTGCGGTGTGGTTTTTTTGGTTTAAATAATAAATAAATAAAAATTATCAACATTAATTTTAAATTTATTTTTATGTATTTTTAGTCAGCGATTAAAACTTTTACTCTAATTTTTAAATAGTATTTCTGTATTGACTGTATTTTGGTTTGATTTTGCATTATTTGTGTATTTTCTCTCTGTTATTTAATTTGAATCAAATATTTAAAGTTTCACCAGTATAAACTAGCATTGTTGCTGAATTCTTTATGTAATACTCATTAAATTTCATTAATTAAAATAATAGTTTCTATTATTGTGCTATTTTTACCCATAAATATGATTGGCATTCATTGTGGGCTTACAACACTGAATATACAACATAAATAGAGCAATCATTAATTCTTAAATGTATTATTTATTTTCAATGTTATTATATAATGTTATCCAGTTATTATTATAATTATAAACCATTAAAACAAAAATATACAAATTAAGTAATAAAAATGGAAAATATGAAAAACCTTAACAATCAAAAAAATATATATATAAAAAAAGTACATATCCAATGGCTACAGCTTGTCCAAAAGTTAAAATAATAATTTTACCAACATAAAAAGCTTTCGTTATTATATTTTTAAAAATTAATATGACAGTTAAAAAATATAAAATAATTTATAAAGAGAAATAAAAACATAAAACAAGCATCGCAATCGCTGAAAATAAACGATAAACGTTATTTTAATAAGATTATAAAAAATATTTTTAAGTAACAGCAAAATATCACATGTGTGCCAGTTTGTTAAGTTTAGTTAAGGAAAAGCTTTAGTATATAGTTATTTGACAGACACTGGCCTTAAAGCATTTTGTTTGTTATATATTTACTAAAAAACAATCTATAAATGCATTTAGCACATAGAATCGCAGCTTTAAGCTTCAGTTAAATGAATGAATCTAGTATATATTCTGTAAGCAATTTTCTTATAAATAACTCTTGACAACATATTTACAAATCTTTAATGCAAATAATACATTTACTTACATAAAAATGTTTGTAATAAATTCAAAAACCAGTAGGTCAACAACATTACCAATATCAGATTTTATGTTCATATAAATTATAAGTTTTTGTGGTATCAAAACATAAATTTTATAACAAATTGAAAATACTTTAAACATTGATTTGTTTACCTAATTATAATTAATAAATTTTTTTTTTATTTATATTAAATTTTAATATTAACACATAAATGTATGCTTTTTGGTAAGCATATTATGCTTAAGGCCATTAATACTACTTATATTATAATTTAATTTAATTTCATTTTATTTTCAATAATTTTAACTATGTTAAGTATTAATAAAACACAATTTTGTGGTTTGTTTTATGTTATAAGTAGAAAATTAATCATTAATAATAACCATAAAGTACATATCTTTATTGAAATAAGAACAATTTTATTATTAGATCGTTATTATTATGTTTAAACAATGTTATGCCTTAAGGTTATCTGTGAGAAAAAAAAATTAAGCTCAAATTTGAGATAATTCGCAACCAAATAAAGTTTTTGTTTGTTAGTAATTGGCATAGATACGATATTATAGAGAAATACACTTTAAAAGACATACGATATGGGATTAAATTTAGAAAATAGATTGATTTTAATTTAATAACGTATTATAGAGTAATTACATTGAATTATTGAAAGAAAATTTTAGTCATTATTTCAGCGATAAATTGCATTGTTATTGATTAAAAACTTTGTTAAAAAATATATTCTTATTAAATTTCATAAATTCTAAATCGATAATTGCATTTTATTTTTTAATTAAGCTTTATAAATCACAAAAAAATTTTTATTCAATTAAATATGAGTAGAGTTTTGTATTTCGTGCAACATGAAATATTTTTTATAATAAAAAATAATTCTCTACAATCGCATATAAAATTTAATTAAAATTTTAATAAAAAATTAAAAACAGAAATTAACTAGCGACATTGTTAATAATAATTAAAAACAGAAAATTCATTATATTTCTATGTATTTATTGCACGAAGTAAATAATATTATAAGAAATACGTTTTATATGTAAATAACAACAATAATAATAATAATAAGCATGATATTAACTAAACCACTTTAATACTTAAGAAGTCCTTAAAACAAGAATAATCATTTAAATTGATGACCTTTAATAATGTATTTTGCATTTTGAGTAAATAGTAGAAATTTATTCTTAATACTTACACAAATGTACTCATACCAAATATTATTTAAAAGGTAATTTTCATAATAATCTAGTCCGTAAATAAAAAATAAAAGAAAATAACATGAAAATTTTCTACTAAAGAAAAAATACACACACCGAGCATTTAGTCACAACGTACATTTTTTATTATTATTATTATTATTATAATCGATGTAAAATTCAAAAAGCATACGATAGATTTATATTTAATACATTTTTATGTACTCTAAAGGCATAAAATAAAGAGAAGCTTTCTATAAATACATAAAAAAAAGAAGAAAATAATAATATTAATGGATTTTATTATTATTATAAACATAAATAAAATTATCTCAATTTATTTTTTTATTATCATTATTATTGGCTGTTTTTTTAATGTTTATTTATTTATTTATATTTTAAAGATGTTATATTTTTTATTTTAATTTACAAAATGAATTATTTATTGATCGATTTAATGATTTTAAATAAATTGGATTTTTAATTTTCACTTAATTTTTAAGCAGTTAAATCTCTCCTTAAACAGCATTGAAATTTGTCTTATTTTTATTATTGTTCGTGATTTAAGTAATTATTCGCAAATTTATATTTATTGGATTTTTGATTGAAAAATTAATTAACTTTGAGTCGTTATTACAGTCCGGAAAATTAATGATTAACTTAAATGACACGGTTCAAAGCTGCTAGTCATTTTTTCGTATAAATCTCATATTAAAAAATACGAAAAAAGTGTAAATCAAGTGAAAACCAATCAGGTATTCAACTATTATGCTTTACTAGTCAAAAACAGGCACTGGAAATGTTTTATGCAGTTTTAACTTTTGTAATATTTACAAAAATTATTTCAGAACTCTAAAATCACTAATTTTATCGCAAAAAAATGTAATTACTCGCAAATGCGAAAGAGCTCAAAAGCTTTATTTAACAAACTTATTATCATCAATAGAGGAAAGGGAAAATAATCCCAAAAAATTCTAATCTTAAGCAAAAATAACATCAATAATAACAATAATAATGAAAAACAATAAATTTTATATATTTTTCCATGAATTTTGATTAATTTTAGTCACTCGTAACTTGAGTTTTGCACATCCAACGCACACAACAGATTTTCTAATAAAAATTCTTATATTATCCTATTGCGACAACAAAGACTTTTTTACTTGACATATCATGTTTTTTTTTATTCTCTTCCTTTTATCCTTCTACGCTAAGATAAAAATAATAGTTTATTACATTATTCATATCTTATTGAGTTTCATATATGAATTGTAATCATTTTCGATTGTGTGTTTTGACTTTGTCAGCAGCTGCCAATGATTATTGTCGTCTCTGCCTTAAATTTATACAAAAAAATTAAGTTCACTCACATTGTGGTTTTGCCGTTTATGAAACGTTTTTTTGGCTGTGTCCGCTGCTTTTATGCTGGGGTGTTTTTTTGCTTTTTTGTTGCTCTGTAGCTTTATTGAGCTTTCATCTGCCTGTTTGTTTAATTTTGGTTTTTTTCTGTGTGTTCACTTGTTATTTTCATTTGTTTTTTATCGAATAAATATTTCTTTTTTTCGCATTTGGATGATGCCGCATGTATTTTCATTATTTTTCGGATGAAAATATTTTTTTTTTTACGAAAAAAACGTATAAATTATGTGTGTTTTTGCTATTTTCTGTTATATAAAATATTTTTTTTTGTTCCTGCTTGCCACAATTTTATATACGTGAGTAACGATACTACAATTTTTCTTACACATGACTGCGTTTAAAAGAAAAATAGAAAATCATATTCTGTTGAAATTTAACGTTTTATTTATTTATGTAATTTATTTTCTGTTTGACCACTAAACACAATATATTTATATATAATAATGTTGTATTTTGTATTCGGCTTGTTTGTATTTATTTCTTCATTGAATTTATGAACTGTTAATAAACAATTTATTTATTTTTGCTTTTTATTTACTTGAACGCAAAAAAAAAAAAACTCATCAATAATAATTTTGCATTTTATTTTATCGTTTCAAAAATAAAATAAAAGTCGATAACAGTGTTTAACGAATCAAAAAATAAATAAATAATATGGTATATGGTGATATAGACTGTTTAGTTAGACAGTGTAGCAATTTTATGCTTTAAAAAGATATAATTAGCTTTCTGTTAAAGTAAAGAAACGTAGATAGAGCTTTCGTAATATTACATAACATTTGTAAAAGATTCAGTACCACAGAGTTTATAAACAAAATTAATAAATAAATTGAAAAGAGGAAAATATAATTAACATAAATAACAGAAAATACCATACATTGTCACAGTGTGAAATCTTTTGTTAATTTTGTATATATATTTATTTTTCAATAATAAATTATCCATATAATGAGAATGATGTTTTTAATTTCGGGAATTTTTCGATATTTTCTCTGTTTTGGTTTTTATAGTGTGTCATTAAAAATAAAAATAATTATAATAATAAATTATATTAATTTTATCAAAAAAATATATATATTTGGTGATAAACAAGGGGTGTTTATTTAATTCACGAAATTACATATTTATTTTTTCATAATGCATGTATGCTTTAAGTACCATTTATGACTCTCAGTAAAATAATAATCTTTCACTTTATTATTCAATTATATTTCTTCATTACATTTTTGCAGAAATTAAAAAATTAACATTGTAAACGAAGACAAAAAAAAAAGAAATTTATAATTAAATAAAAGTTTAATACTAAGTTGTGGCTTATTATTAAAATAATCAAAATACTTAATAATATTTTGGTGAAATAATACGATTAATAAACAAAAAACAACAACTTTTAAAGCATACAAAAAATATGTAATAAATATTTATTATCGAGCCACATTTTCATATAAAATTTATGCAGAAAATTTTGAAAATTTAATTTAATAATTTTCCACAAAAAATCGATAGTATATTTTTAAAAAACTATCAAAAAACTACTTTTAAACCTCGATAGTTATTATTTTCATGTTATTTAATCGCAAACTTTACATCAAACCACAGAAATGGCGAATACAAAATTCTACCGTATAAATGATGAAAGTAGAAATGCCTTAATTCAGTAAAATCTGTCATAAAGAAATTTTAATAAATAAAAACAGAAAAAGAAAGTTTAGTTTGAGCCATAGTGTATGCCACACAGAATATTTTATACCTACAGGCTTTAAAGTATACAAAAAAAAAGGGAAAATACAAAACTTGAACATACTTTTCCATTTACATAATAATAGTTTTATGATAAATTTAATTTATTAATAAAAAGTATATTATGTGCAAAAACCATCATAAATACCAAACTATTAATAATAAAAAGACACGATATATATTTCACAGAAAATAATAATTCCATTTCTTAAAGAAATACATCAATAAAACTATGATCTATTTTAGTTTTCTTGTAGATAGTATGTACTTTACAATACCAAAAACATTTCCTTTAATAAATAATTTATTGTAAAATATATTATTCTTCTTAATATTATTTAATGTGATGGCAAAAGTTTTACAGATAGAAATATGCCAACATAAAGAAGAGACTATTTTTCATCAAGTTAATTTAAAAAAGAAAATACTACTTCTACTTGCCACATCAGTCTTATGTTCAATACATAAATACCTAATGTATCATTTTCATACTATTTATTCATATATATATATATTTTAATATTATTATTTTATTTTATTTATTTGACCAAACAAATAAAATACAAATGAGCAAAAAATCTGTTTCGTACTTTCTTATCCCAACAATCAGAATGAAAAAAATGTCTTTAGACATTTTCCGCAAATAAAATTCCATTTCAATCTTTTTGAAACAATAAATGAAATTCTTTCTAAAGAAAAAAAATTAAATAAAAACTAAAAGCAAAAAATATTTAAAGAATTTCAAAATAAAATTGGCCAAACCCAAAAAGAAAAAGACCAAATACTAAAAGAAATAAAAGTCGTTACCCTTTTTAACAATTTTCCTTGACAAAATTAAATAAATGTTTTCATTGTCCAAAATGTAAGTCAAGTGAAATTCATCAGAATAAAATTGTTGAGACGAAAACAACCAAAAAAAAAAATATTTGTTTATTTTGTTTTCAAGTGATTGAAAGTCTTCTTATTTCATTTCTTTTCTTTTTTTGCTTAGATAAAATGCCAAGAAAAAAATAAAAAAAAACTACTTAAAAAGTTGAAATAGGTCGGGTCATTGGATCTACCAAAAATGTCATTCATATTAAATGAATTTTTTTAATAAAAATAATAATTATTAGAATTAAACTCAAAAGTGTTTAATAAACTTTGAAATCTGTCCTCACACTTTATTAATTTTAAATTATAAACTCATTTAATCCTTACACAGTAATACTTCGCTAATAATCAGAAGTATTTTTTTTACTATTGAAGCAACTTTATCGATGTATTTTTGAATATTAAAAATTAATATTTTCTACAAAGTATCAATTTTTTACAACGTTAAATTGGCATAATAACAATTTTCTTCACTTATTTAAATAATGCAACCACAAAATATTTAACTATTTCAGTATCTGAGCACAGTTTTCTTACTTTTACTGTTTAATCATAACACATTTCAGCAACTGAATTTTACATGTTCATCAAGTCATAATTCGAGGACAATACAGTATCTATTTTCAAATTTGAGTTACTACGGTACCACAGAATAAAGCACAACATTATAAAAATCGAGAAAACTTTTCAGAATATGATTTAATATTTCGCTATTTTAGGGTTTCTATTTCAAAAATTTTAAGGTCAGTATTATATTCAAGTTATTGACTTGTTCGTTCTAAGGTCTCATTTCACATAAAGCCCAACAAATTTCCTTAGCTTTTACACTGTTGACTGTCAGTAATAACTTTAAACAGAAAAACAACAATTTCAACGCACAAAATTAACTAATAAAAATCACAAAAGAATTAAAAGAAAAAGCACAAAAACCACAATAAAGTAAAATCATTGTGAATTATTAAATTTAAATGTAATTAGCATTTGTAACATTTTTGTTAATTAGTAAATATTTCGACTTTTTTACTAAGAAACTAAAAGAAAATAAAGAAAATTCATAAACAACAACAGCAACAAGATAAAACTTAATTTTTCTTACAGCAAAACAAAAAGAAGAAAATCATTAACTAAATAAACAATAAATGAAGAAACCAAAAACAGAAGAAGAAAAAAATAATTCCACAATCGAGAATAAAAGCAAAAACAAGGAATAAACTTTATATAAAAAATATAACAAAAGCACGAGAAAACAAAAAAAAAATTGTACTTCAACAAATAGCTAAGTTAATTTAAATTTAAATCTTCTATTATTTAGTTTTTTCCATTGGATTTTTCCTCCATCTTCTTGTAAACTTCTGACAACATGCTATAAATTTAGGTTAATTTTATTACATACATTTGCTCCTTTCTTGTATAAATGAACAAAAAAAAAAACGAATAAAAGAAAATTTATATATATATATATAGAATTGAGAAAACATAAAGTTTTCGAAATTAGAAATAAATATTCAGGAAAGAAAGTCTAATGGTAACCAGTGATTACTCAAAGTAGAAGATGAAGAAAAAAATAAAATTACAAAACCAAGAAAAAACGAATATTGCATTTTCACAATTGTGTTTTTCTTACTTACATTTCGAAGAATTTATACGGACATTTGAGAATAAATAGCACTTACAATAAATGGATAAACATTATATTATGTAATAATCCAAGTTAGCTAGAAGCCAACACATAATTGATGAATAGATAGTAAAGTCTTGATCTTTTTTATCTTAAAATTCATGAAATGCAATCTTAACAAATATTTTCAATGTATTTACTTTAAAAAAAATAAAATATTATCATCGCTCATAAATTATGTAATAAAAAATAAATAAAATTCTTTAAAGATTAAGTAATAAAAAACAAAGCACAAATCAATTGATTAATTATGTAAATAATTTATGTAACATAAAGAACAAATACAAGAAAGAAAACTTATTGACAGTTAATACAGGCTTATGAATAGGCTAAACATGAATAAATCATTAATTTTTAGAGCAGAAAAAAGATGCTTTTTTTTATTTTTATTATAACAAGACAACGGAAAAGCAAAGGTTAAGCATCTTAAAGAGTATTTACTTGTCAAACTACGAAAGAATAATCAATAAACAGACAGAAAAAATAATAATAATAATACTTATAAAACTAAACGTCACAATTGAGCCTCTTTCTTTAATGATAAATGTTATAATAATTGATAAATTACATGTTTTCCGTTTTATACAAAAAATAGAGAATAAAAATTAACGATTATTTTTCGTGCGTTTTCACTTACATAAATTGATGAAATTAATTTACAAAAAAAAACAATTTTCTTACATCTTTTGTTACAAAACGTATTCACTTCAACAACAGTAAAAAACAAAAAGAAAATTATAATAAAACTGTCTTTACAGCCTAATATTTTCTCTACAAACAAACAATTAATTTTCTCATTTATTTATTTTTTGCACATTTTTCTGTCCTTTCTCAAACAGTTTTCTTGTCACTTTTATATATAGTTTTCATAATAGATGTGGCCTGTCTTTAAGTATACTTTGTCTTATTTGTAAAAGAAAACAAAATTCTATTACCATGTAAAGATTACACGCAAGAAAATAAAACGAAACATATTTATCACAAAACATTGTTCAGTTTATAAAATAACAAACAGTGATAACAATAATACATAATAATAATAAAAAAAAAATTCTATATATACCTAAATCTAAACAGTAATGTTTCATTTGCGTCACCACAATTCTTAAATACTAACACCATGATGGTACAAAGAAGAAAAATTAGATAATAGAAATAAAAAACCATGAAAACGGAAATTTATTACGTCTATGGTTTGATATTGTCAACGTGAATAATTTGTTTTTATTATTATAAAATTTTCTGTATTTTATTCTACATCTATATGTATGCTTTAACAATAATAATTTATTTTGAACATTTCTATGCTTGTTTACATATTTTAAAAACATAAAATAGCATACATTTTCGTATTTAATTTTAAATAAAAAAGTATATAAAAGATTTTATTTACTTAAAGGAATTTTTACGTCCGATACAAATATCTCTTCGTTTTTTTTTTTTTAATAATTATACGCTCGTTTATTTATTCTGGAGCTTTTTGATTATGTTTACCATTTTTTTGTTAAGCATAGGTACATTAATTTAAGCGCTTTTAAGCATTTACACAAGCAAAAATGATAGAAATACATAAAAAAAAAATATATTAATTTAAAAATATGGTGAAAAAAATTCTATTTTACAAGCAAAAGCGTAAAAATGCATTCTACCTACATTTACCGACAAACGAAACAAAAAAATTGTTTCATTTGATTAAAGCAAATAATTTGCAAGGCAAATATAAAACTTTCAAGAAAAAATAAATTAATACTGTTTAAGCTTTAAAGCTGGGAAGCTACCTGAATTTTCACACAAAATTAGTAAATGAAATTTAATAAAAAGAAAAACTACAAAAAACATTTTCATAACAAAACATAAAACTAAGTACTTCTTTCTACCTTTGGAAAACTAAACAGAAAAAAAATAAATAAATTACCTAATTAATCAAGCATAAAAGCAGAAAGAAAATTCTTTTTATTTTTACCTTTCGTAATGCTAACAGGAAAATCTGTTGTTAATTTTTTTTTTCGTAAAATTTCTATAAATAAATTATAAATAATTTACGAGATTTGCACAATGGCGATGCAATGTTTCGTTTAGTACAATAAAATTATCTTTATAATTTATAAAAAAACGATAAGATTCTTAGCTGTTTTTGATGTTAAATGCTGTAAATCAGTCAACAAGCATAATAAGCTAAAATATATTAAATTGCATTGAAATTTAAGACGAAAATTTCTTAAAATCTTACTAATTTTGACGCATTTGTTTGTTAAGTTTAGAATTATTTCGTTGAAGAGCTGTTAGTGTTGTTTGAAATACGAAAAATTTAACAAATTATTCTCATTTAATCAGCAGTTATATAACAATTTCACTATACAACAGAATTAGGAGCATTATTTTGATTAAATAAATCATATTAAAATGAGAAAAAGCAATTCGTTTAACAAAATAATAGATATTTACTTATTTAAGGACTGTTTACATTATGCTATAAAATAGATTTGTTAAAAAATTGCTGACAATTTTGCACTAAATCAAAAAATAACAACCCTACAGTGCGAAACAAAAAAAAAAAAAAGTGAAAATATTATCCCGTGTTAAGATAATTTCTTTACCTTTCTGCATAAACACAATACATGTTAATTAACTCAAACAAAACAAAATAAAAAACGCTCCATAATGATCATGTGTTAAATATTATGATTAAAAGAACTTTTAATTAACAAACAAACGAGTAAAAATATAAAACCACAAAACGTATCTGCATATTTATGTATAAAAGAAGCCTCTTGAGTTTAAATACTCTTATCCTATATGAAATTAATCCAACATAACCAAAAAATAAAAAAGTCTGTTGTTTAAACAACTCAAATGTATATAAAATATAGAGCAAACACAAGCCATAATACAAATTTTTCTCTATAAAAACATAATTATATAAGGATAGATAGATGTTTATTTAGTATTTATTGAAAACTTTACAACAATTTGCATGTTACTCGTTGTTATGTACATAATACATATATGTATATATTTATTCGTTATTGTTGTTATTATTACTATTAATTTTCTCTATTGTGTGTTGCATAAAAGTTTTTATTTATTTTTTTTATTTGATAGATATATGTAGAAAAAGAAAACAGCACACAAAGCTAAACATATAAAAATAAAAACATTAAACAGAAAATGAATAGAATTAAAAGATGAAAATCAAATAATAAACTGAAATAACATTTAAAATTGCAGAATTTATTATTAAAATTATTATTTAAATTTTTTGTTTTCTCTGGTTTATGTTGATAATATTTTGGAACTTTTAATCCCAATAGGCATTTTCTATTATTTATTTATATTTTTTGTATCTTTTTTTCACGAATAAAAATCATTTTTTTGAGTTTTTCGTGTATTTAAATTGCAAAATCTAATACGAGAATAACTTTGTATAGAGCTTCTTCTTTTTTTTTTTGCTTCTATATATTCAGTTCTAGAAAAAACAAATAATAAAAGCTGAGCTTTTAATATTATAAGAAACAAATAAACAAGTAAAAATTTTTCTATATATTTTCATAAAACTAAATTTAATGTTATATTTTGTTTGTGATTTTTAAGTCTGCAGATATACTAGTATGCAGAAAAATTTATCACAAAACAAGTAGAATAGTCAATTCAATTTGAAAAGTTTATTATATTTTAGAGTTCTTATTGTAAGTTAATAGTTACGATGGAAGAAAAAAATGTAAAATTTCTAATTATTGTATTTCTTATTATTATTAATAATAATTTTAACAAGACAGCAGAGATAAAAATAATTTCTGTTAATACTTTATTTGTATATAGGCGTTATAAATAGAAAAATGGCTTATTGCCAAACATTCATAAATATATATTTCTATTGGCAAAGATTAAAAAAACAGAAATTTTATGAATAAAAAAAAATATATAAAAATCAATTGAAAAGAAATATGTATTAAAGAATTTATTCACTTTTTTTTGTGTGTGAATAGAAAATTTATTTCGCACAATAAACCTATTCATAGATTAACAGATTTGATTGTTCACTGGCAATTCCCTATTCAAAAAATCACTATTGAATAGATTTTTATGCTTTTATTTTTATTTTATTTTTTTTTTGCTACCTAATTCATTGTTAAATTGTCTGATGAATAAATAATAAAATGATTTTTTTTTTTTTTGGTTCTTTATGTAGAATGAATTTATTATATGTTTGTCATATTATGATATGTTTTAGATTGTGATGGGTTGGTTTTATGGTTGCCAAAAAAATAAAAATGCTTTCAATTTTAAGCTGGTGTTTTTCTTTATTTATTTTTTTAACATTTTATATTAAAAATTTATTTAAGAGAGATTAATTTTACCTAGCTAATGACTTATCAACAGAAATTTAAAGATTTATAGAGTTTTCTTCAAAAGACAAGATAAATGTTTATTTTAAAACTGCTATAATGTAATTTTATTTGTTTACACAAGTCCTTTGAAAAACAAGAAATAAATACATAAACTAAAAACAATATACTTGTAACTATTTAATACCATTTCTAAAAAAAAGAAGGATCATAGCGTCGAAAAAAATGTATTTCTGCAGGTGAAAATACACAGATAAAAGCTCAATGATAATCCTCAAAATTTATTTTTTAACAAAAAATGGTCTCTATTGTGCTGTAGATTCTATATTTATTTTCATTAAAATTCGTTTCTATATTAAAACCCTTGTGGTACCTGAGCAAAATCTAATTAAATCTCAATGTTAATTAATTAATTCTAAAAAAAAATTTTATTCATTTTGACAAAAAAATCTCCCCATAATGCAGTTTTGACAAATTCTTGCCTTAAAATTTAATTATTTAATTTATCACATACATTTTTTCATTAAACATAAAAGTTATTAATAAATAAAAAACTGTCATTAACAGATTAACATAATTTTCATAAATAATACAAACAACCCTTAGATATTTCAAAATATTTTTTTATTTCTATTAAATCAAATAACTGAATCATTAAGCAATCAAATTATATAAAATAATAAATAAACAATGAATTGTAATAATTATAATCAATTACTGTTTCCAATAATAAGTGTTTATTTTAAAGAGGATAGAAAAAAAAGGGAAATCTTTAAGAAACGTTTTTTTTTTTCTGTATGAAAAAACAAGGAAAAAACCTCATTCTAAAATTTTATTTCGAATTAAATTTTTTTCCATCACAAAAGAAAATCAAAAATGAATGAAAATGTAAAAAAAAGAAATAACAACTTTTGAAAGCTTTTAATGTCTCTAGAGCATTAGCAAAATTTAGATTTAACATCAAAAGTGATTATAGGGGACAAGACAGTTCATTACGTATAAAACTAAATAAATTAAGCATTGTTTGAATTCTATTTTTGTTACATTTAAATTTCATTTTTACAAAACGAAAATAATTTTAATATCAAATTTTATATTATTTTGTGATTATTTTCGATATAAACAATTTATTTATTAAAATTTATACACATTTAATAGCATAATAGCTATTTAATAATTTTTTTAAAATAAATAAAAATGAAAAAATAATAACACATAAACAGGAGTTTATAGAATGTGAAACAATGATTCGAAATAATTTTCTTTCATCTATTTTAATATATAAAAAAGCATATATTTTTGCTACCTACAGTTATTACATAATAAAAGTGAATAAATATGAATGAAACTCTTGAACCATAAACAAAGACAATAAAAATTTAAACAAAAGTAATAATATAAATACATGAGTAATGTCACATTATTTATTATTTGTTAATAACATATGTATGTACTGTTGTTATATACATATTTTTTATTTATTTTATGGTATAACAGTGGTTATTGTATGTCACTTAACACCTACATTTACTTATTTTTGAGTAGAAAACGTTAAGAATGTGCTGTCTAAATTATAAATAAAATATTACGTTTATTTTTTTATTTAAATTGAACATTCAGAATCAAAAAAACCGAAAAACAGTCATCTTAATTATTTAAAGGTTAACACAAAGTAAAATAAAAAACACTTTAAATGTAAATTTTTTCACAATTTGAACGTAATTTCAAAGTTTTCTGTTACTATTTTTACATAAAAAGCTCATTTATTTTTTGAATAATAATTTTTTTAGCGTTTCACTATTCTTATGAGAAATAATTTATTTATTTTTTAATAATGTTTAAATTCATAATTTTATGTTGATTAAAATGTTATTAAATAGTATTTTTATACTTTGTAGTAATAAAATAATAACGTAATTGTTGTTATAATTTTTATAACAAACAAAAATAAATAAATATTTTAATTCAAAACTGTCCAGAGAACACAGTATAAATGTATCAAGGGATATTAAGTTATTATAACTACAGTGTGCGTTATTATAATTATTGCAAAACTTTTTCTTTTTTTTATTAAATACATTAATTATATAATAAAAATATTATGTTTAATTATACATAAATAAATGTTATGAGTTTTAAAATTTAAAAAATTAATATGAATTTTAATGAATGTAAATAATTAATTAGATTTATCATTATGATTTAAAAATAATAAGCTTTATTTACTTACACTTGTTTCTTTATAACAAATACATAATTATACTAATAATAATATGAAATTTTGTGTTTATCTTCTTATGCTTATTATTAAAGCAGTGTAAATTTTTGAAATGTTAAGAAAATACTCATTCATTTATCTTAAGCAAATATTTCTGGTGAACGTGATGAAGAATTTATATCATTCTTATGCATTTTTATTAACTTCTTTATCGCTTAATAACATCTTTATGTATTATTTAAATAAAATGATTATATATTTTCTTTTAATTAAGTAATTTCATTTATTTATACAACATTTAATAATTGAATTACTAAATTATGTGAAATTGCCATGAAAAAACACAAACAAACCAAAAAAAGTGTTACGTACATACTAACTCTGCAGCAAATAAGAAATTTTCACTTGTATTTTCTTTTTATTATTATTTCACTTTAAAAAACAGCACATGGTGCTAAGGTAAAGTAATGAAATAAACCGAATTAAAGTCAACATAAAAGAAAAGTAAAAAATTGTAAAATAATTGTATGTGTTGAAGACAAGAGGCTAAAGTATGAAAATTCTGTCAAATATCGTTACGTTAATTTTAAATTAAAAATAATAAAAAAAGAAAAAATTCCTTTTTCGCATTTTTTACGTATAAATATCATTTTTTTTTTACTGTTTTATATTTATTTATTATAAAGAAAATATTTTCTTTTATTAACATTTCTTAATACGAAGAGCAGCAGCAGAAAAAGCTCATGATCCAAGGCGCCAGATGGTGTAAACAATTCAACACAAATAATACTTGGTGAAATTATTTTCATCTTTTTTTATGTTTTATTTTCTTATTTAAATTATTAAAGAAAATTTTAATCCAGTTCTGCCAAGACAATAACTAAATATTGTTGAAAATAAATTTATTTCAATTTGTGTTTCTTTTTTTTTTTGTATTATCTCTTTAGCTAAATTATTATTTATGGTTAATTTAAAATAATTGCAAAAGAAAGAATTTTCAACAGAAAACCAGTGTTAAAATGGGGAATTTATCGATAATGCAGTGTCTACAGTGGGTGCGTATAAATAACAAAAGCACAATTTAGACATTATAAAATCAGTTGCCTAACAAATATTAACTAGAAACGTTGTATTTTCAATTTATTAACCATATTATAAATTAATTTTTAATCTAATTATGTTTACCCCGTGTGCCAAATACAAATTTTCATTGAAAATCAAAATTTCTTTTTTTGACTTTAAAAGTTTATATTTTTTATGGACAAAATAAAAATTAAAAGCTTAAAGAAAAAGAAAATTCAATTCACAGAAAAAGGGGAATAAAAATAAAAAACTTTTTCAAAAAAAGTAAATATTTTTCTTTAAAGAATTTTCAATGATTAAGCTAAAGTAAGTGAAAATTCATAGAAATAATCTAATTAGGATACCAAATCATAATTATTTGTATTGTTTTTTTTATTTCTTTATTTATTTTCTTCCTTTTTTTTTTGAACATTAAAAATTTAAGAACTTAAATTATCCTTAAACAATGAGCTTTCTGATAAATAAAAGAAAAAAAAGAAAAATAATGAATAAAAAGATAACGAAGATATTTTTATAAGACGGTAAACTTATATATTTCGTTGTATTTTAATTTATAAGTATAAAAAAAAAAAACATAAAGTAAGAGCCAAGTTATTTAAATAAAAGAATATTTTTCTGTATTCTTCTTTTAGTCTTCTTCAGTTGTTGTTTTATAAATTCATAATAATTTGATTATTATTATAAATTTACATAAATTTAATAATACACTTTGGGAACAACAAATAATAAATCCAACAATAACAGACTTATTATCATATTTAGGTTAAAATTTAAACAATATTATTATTTTAAATAACAATAATATAGAGACAATGAGGTTTTACACACATAATACAGGATGAATAATAATAATAATAATAATAATAAAAAATAAAACGAAAAGAAAAATATATAAACATCTAACTCAATTTTATGTATATTATTATTAATAATAATCATAATCATAATCATAATAATAATATAAATACACAAAATATGCCACAAGACCACAAATTTACAATGGACCCTAGAATAAGTAACAATGTAACAAAGTCCCATAATGGTCGTACAATACAATTTGTTTATATTTTATATTAAATATTATAATACAAATATGAAACATATGCAAATATTATAGTGTTTGAGCTTAGTACGCTTATTTGATTATTGGGTATTAGGTGAGTTTATTTACCATTTACAATATAATTTTCTGCTTAGAAATTCAAAATATTCACCTCTTTTAACATATGCATATTTAATACATTAATATATATATTGAAATTTATGCTAAGTGAAGTACAACAATTATCAGACACTATAAACAACTGTTTACGAATTGATAATAAACTTACAATACTAATAATATAAACAATTTATTAAATATTTTCCACTATAAAATACTTTTCCACTATGAATCTCGTATAAAAGTAGGAAATTAACTTTACAAAAAAACTAAGTAAATATAAAAGTATGTCGCATATCCTGCTTTTAGCAAAACATAAATTAATTATTATCGTTGCATAAGAAAAAAAAACTCTCTAAAAGACTTTTCTACAATAAATTACTTTAAACTTCTATACAAAATTTAATTAATAAACAAACTATAAGCACACAAAGGTTAAACATTTTATTTGTTACTAATTAACTTTAATATATGTTGTAACCTTGTATAAAGTAAATAATTAATAGGAAATTAAGAGGCATTTAGAATTTAGAATGGCATACAGTACATACAAAAGAAATAGAAAAATTGCAACACATAAATCATGAATATTGTCAATATTATTTTTCCCATTTTCCTACGGCATTCAATGATTATGTAAATAAATTTTTGGTTTAACAAATCCTTTTTAACAAAAATCTAAATATTGAAATCTTGTTTTTATTTATTTTTCGTTAAACATAATAAGATGCAAATAACCGATTTATCATGAATTATTTTTTTTTTGGGTATTTACGATACACTTTTCATTTTTCATATATCATTTTCTTTAAATAAATATAAATTATTAGACTATTATGCTATAAATATTATCAATTTACTATTATAATGCGATATAAAATTTATTTGTCTGAAATTTTTATTCAGTTTTTCTATGGTAGTAAGTAGGTTAAAGCATATGGTCCTAATATAATCATAAACATGAACTTTTAAAATAATAAAATGTATATTTAATTCAATATAATACGTTTATGAATTGAGTTTTTAAAGATAAATATTAAGGAATTAGAATGTGCTTTTTGTGCTCTTCTAAAAGCTGTTTCAAAACAGTTAAAGGATATCTAATAATCACTTTAGGATAGAATAATATAGACTGATAACGACCAGAGTTTGATATTTAATCATTTCATCTAGGTAGGTATCTGATTTTCAGATGAAACTTTAAACTTTTTCATGCATTCATAGCTCATTGTTCTGATGATATTCACTAAAACAATCAAATAAATATATATTATATTTATATTTGTATAAGATTTTCACCTGAGAATTTTTAATATAATAATAATTACTATAAAAAGCATAATTGTCTACCATAATTCCATTCCAACAGTATACATAGATAACACTAGCATGCACAATTTAGCGATTCTATTTTAAAAACAAATAAATCTTAACTACTTTATAGTAATAATAATAATTTAATCAAGAAAATCTCTCTGATTACTTTATTAATTAAAAAAAAGAAACAAAATTAATCTTTCTCTATATAATATAATGTAATATACGAGCAGCAGAAGCAGCATACAACTTTTTTACATAAACACGATTATAACGATTCATTTTTAATTTAAATTTCATAACAAAAATTATATACATTTCATATCGCTTATGTTAAGTAAGTTTTATTTATTAAGTTTTACTTTTTAAATATTCTAGCAAATTATAATAACAGATTTATTAAATTAATATTAAAATAATGAAAAAAAAAAAAGTATATTAAATTATTAAATCGCTACCAGAAAAACTCTAAACTTTTTTATTTTTTATATAATTAACATTTGATCCAGTGAAAAAACACAGATTTATACGAGTAAATTTATATATATATTCATTATTTTATTATTTAATCGTCTTGAGGTTATAATTAAAAACTTTATAGTTTAAAAGAAACAAACAAAAAAATTGTATAAAGAAATATAATTAATTTGTTAATTGAATATTTTTACATAAGCAAAAATGAGAAAACACCTGGTAACTCCACTTGCTGCTGATGCTACTACTTCATGGCTATGCTTTTCATCTTTTCTATTTTTCGCCACAGAACAAATGTGTCGTTTTTTTTTTATTTTTTATTTGCATTTTAATGAGAACAGATTCATTAAACGGAATTTATAACGTTTTTCTCTGTACCAGAATTATTTTATCTTTTTATTTTTTTTTTTTAATTATAAAATTATTATTATCTTTATTTCGTTACAAAAATAAAAGAATTCCAAAAAAGCAATGATTATGTGTTGCCATAATTATTCCAACGAAGAAAAAAATATATTTTTTATTGCTACCTTGAAGCTCTTTTAATTATTAATACTGACATGTATTTCATTATTATTTTATTTCATCCAACATAAATCCAATAAATAATTAAAGTAAATTTTTTATTTTTTTGAAATTTAGGTCATGAAAATGTGTTTTTTATTGGTATTCTCATCCGCTCACATTAAAGTCACAATTTTCATCTTTAATTTTTACTTTTTCTGCTATTTTTGTATATTTTTTCTTTTCAATTAAAAATAAAAATAGAAAAATTAGAACATTCTGATATGGGATTTAATTAAATAAAAAAATAAAACTTTTTGCCTTACCTAATGCTTTTTTTCTGTTGACAGCTGTCAAAGTGTTTTCCTTATGTTTAATTTTCTTCGTAGTTGTGTTTTACATCAATCGAAAGTTTAATTTTGTTGTGATTCATAGGTGTAATTTGATTATTTTCTATTTTAATTTACAGACAAAAAAACCAACATTAATTAGTTAAAAGTTATTTTTCGTGAATGTTTACTTGTTTTTACCGTTTGGAAAGTTGTCTTAAAGAATGTTACAGTGAATAAGTCAAAGGTAAATAAGCACAAGTCAATCACAAAGGGTATTAACACTTTTTACTCATAATATCTATATAATTTGTTATTATAAAAGTTATAATTTAAGAATTATACTTTATAGATTACCAAATAAATTTATTTCATTAAAAATTAAGTTTCCATTAATTTTACCTTCTGAAAGCCATTCGTCTGTATTACGTGTAATAAATTTTTAATACCAAAAAAATAAAGCTTTTATGCTTTTCTATGTTTTATTACAAACAAACATAATTCATAAAGCCAATAATTATAAATAGTTTTTTTTTTTGTTTTATTATAAAATATAAAAAATTATATAATAAATGTCGCCTTTATTGTTTTAAAAATATTAATTTTTAATTTAAATTCATCATATTGTTGTTGTCATTGTTTATATGTTTTATATTATTAAATTAAATTATTTAAACTGATTACACAATGTTATATAAAAAAAAAAAACATTATTTTTATTTTTATTATTATACAATAGATAGATAAAAAAAAATATATTTTTTATATGCAAATAACAATAATTTAAACATAAATTATTCATAAATATTTTTATCAATATAATTTATAATAAATTTATTTATTTCTATTGAAAATAATAGAAAATTTATTTAATTAAACATAATTGATATTATTATTATTAACTTAATTATAATATTCTTTGAGAAGATAATTTTACTATAAATTTTTATACTATTTATTCGATAAAATATAGAAAATTATATTGTCTATAAAGTTAAATAACTTGAATCAAGATTGTAAAATTTATATAAGTAAAAGACAAGTCATAAATTTTCATAAACATAAAACCAATAGAAAATATTTCTTTTAGTAAAACATGTACTTTACAGTGCCGTAGTCACATTAATAGAAAATATAATGTATAGATTTATAACATAAATAAACAAGTTAATTTATTTATCCATAAACTAATCCCAGTTAATTAAAGAAAGTTATAAATAATCTAGAGAATTGATAAAATATAAAATTGGCATCATCACAGAAAATTATTACCAGAAATGACATATATGTGAAACCATATGTTTGTGGAAAAGAATTTAATGCAAAAAAAATTAAAAAAGTTATTGAAATGAATAATAATCATGCTTGTTATACCTTGGTGGCAAAAACTAAAAAAATTGTGACAGAATTTTCAATGACAGGTGTAACAGTAAAACAGATAACAGCTTTGTATATTTTTTTTCTTCATGTCAAATACAGAATTTTTTTTATAATTAAAATTTAATTTATTATTATAAATTTGTTATAAAATTTTATGACGAGAGAATGACATAAACTAAATTATGTTTTAATAATTTTATTTTATTATTTTTTGCATTCATTGGGAAATTTAGTTTAGTTCTATTGTAGCAGATTTTTTTTTAATAGAACAAGTGCTTAGGAGTATAATCATTTAAAATTTATTGTAAAATCATCAAATTAAATATGTACTCTGTTAATAAATAAAAATTAAAACGAAAATTGCGAAAGAAAACAATGAAAGCTTTAAGTAATTAAAATAATATCTAGTCAGACTATACAGCACAGTACAGTACTGATTACTCAGTTTATGTAAAAACAAATAAGTTAAAAACACCTACAGAAATTTGCTAAATTTATACCCCATTTTCCCAATCATATCTAACGCTACTGACTGTTTTCAAGTTAAAAAACATCTCTCATTACATTCTAGAAAAAAACATGTATAATTTCCATTAAATCAGATAAATTTATAGGAAAAATATTTTAATAATTTTCCCATCATAACTATTATTATTATTAATAACATAAATAAATATGCAAACAAGTTTTTTTTTTCTATTTTTTTTATGTTTTAATAATATTTACGTATACATAAATAAATCAATTACATAGAGGAAACATTTTTTTTGTCTTAAACAAATATGAAAATTTCAGTGCAAAGAAAAAATAAACCGCATTCATCTGAAAAAATTTCGAAAATATGTAAGTACTCTACTGGCACCAAATAATTGCCGATCTGTATTATCATTATTTCTTTTATTATCAACATTTTCCTCACTATCATTTATTTGTATTTTTAAATAACGTGCAATTTGTTTATTACGTTGTATTATCAATAAAATTTCCGTTGCTGATAATTTAATTGTGCCCAATTTATTATTTTTATTATCCATAAATGTAATTATATATATTGATTCGGTATCCGTATAATCAGGTTTTGCAATAATACGCATATCATAAAATGTTGATAAATTAAATAAATATTGTATGCCAACCTCAGACGCAATTTCATTATTATTAATTTTTGCAATTAATTTCATTATCGATTTGCAATCATTTTCTTTGATTTTTTTTTTCTTTTTTGTTTTATCGACACCTGGCCGAGGCGTTTTTATTGTTAAAATCTGTTCAGTCTCATTTAATGTTACATTTTCCGGTTCATTACTCAATATGATTGTTGTTAACATTTGCTTAAAGAAACCTTTACTATCCGCATACTCGAATTTTTTTTTTGGCAACCACATTGTACCTAAAAATTTGTCATTTGTTTTATCGACAACATCAAGTAGCAAGTATGAGGCGGCTTCAAATGGTTTCCCATCTGCTGCATATATTGCAATAGCAATATCCTTTATCGAACGATTTCCAATTATTGTTTCGAGTGAATTGTATATACTTTTTAAATCTTCCTCAGTGAACTCACTTTTAATAGAATCGCTTCGTTGTGCTTCAACATCATTTTCTTCATCTGTCTCTGATACAGTTTCATCATAACTATCGTCATTAGCTGGATCTTTAGTTCTTTGATCCTCACTTTCATCCATACCACTGTCAAACTTTTCATCACTTCTGACAACAGCATATCCTTCGTCAGCATTTACTGTTATTACGACACGATTATTTCTTTTAGGCAAACCATTAGCACTCTCCGAAATTGCTGAACGTGAATTCAAATTTTCGTCGCTTGTCTCACTGCCAGCGATAACATCGTGATAACTATTCATACTTGCTGCATGATCACTGTTATCTTTCTTTGGTTTTTCATATTCTTCGTTTATAGTATTACCTGACGGCTCGTATTTCATGTCACTGTGCTTTATACTCACTTTTTTGGGCAAAGGTGTACTCTGTGAATTTTTCTTTAAAACATTATCACCTGAAAAACGTTTAGGCAAATATTCAGTCGTATAAAATTCGTCTTCATCATTGGACAGTGTTACAATATTTTTGTTAGAATTTGTATCACTCTTCGAATATTCACTTTCATTTTCAACATCAAAATTATTTATTTCAGCAGGACTATCCTCACTAAACGGTGTACCTTCATCATATTTATTGACAAAACCTGAATCAAAATCGCCACTTGTTCTACTTTTTGTTGCATTTGTTGCATAGACAATTCTACTGTCAGAATTTTCATTAGTTTCAGACTCATTTTCATTACTATCCGACTCATCTACTTTAGTAACTAATATTTTGTCAAAATTATTGTCAGATCCACTTGAAGATGAATCTCTTTGATCCATTTCATATTCACTTGTATCACTAGGCATAGTTATTTTAATGTTTTTATTGCTGTAGGTATCTTCGTACTTACTTTCTTCTTCATTTTGACTAAGTGCATAATTAGTTTCATTCATACTTTCATATATATCATCTTGTGGATCAGTTTCAATGGTGTCATTATATATATCTTCGACTAAGTTAATCATATCATCGACTTCATCTTCATCATCGTCAATTTCATCTTCATCGACTTCATCTTCGACGACTTCATCTTCATCGATTTCATCTTCATCGACTTTATTTTCATGGACTTCATCTTCATCGACTTCATCTTCATCGACATCCTCATATATAACTCCTTTAGGTTTAATGTATCTCTCAGTTTTTAAACCATAATCGTTATTATTTTCAGAGTCAGTCTCTTCATCATTTTCCTGTATTTTAACTGTATAAAGACTGTCAATCACATCTTCATATTTTCCAGCTTCATCTGCAATCCCAATAATATTATCACTTTCATCAACGTCATCTTCAATCTTAACAATATCTTCAAATTCATTTTCAACTTTATTGACTTCAGCTTTTTGTTGAGAACGATAATCTCCCTCGACTTCATTCTCTTCTGGTTCAGTTTCTCCATTCTCTTGTATTAAATACAATAAATCTTCTTCACCGCCTATTAAAACGTTTCTTGGAATTTCTGCATATTCCCAGTCTTCATCTTCTTCATCCTCCTTCGCTTCATATTCAGCAAACTGTATCCTATCATCTATATCCTCAGTATTGAAATTTTCTACAGTACTGTCTATTTCAACGGGATACGCATCAGATGATTCTATCGGATCTGTTTCTATAGATTTTGCAATTTCTTCATCATTTGCATAATCTATTTCGCTCTCTGTTGCTTCGCTGCTATAATTGTGTATATGCAGAGTTTCATCATTAACAGTCATCTCTTCGTCATTTGTATCGCTCTTTTCTTTTTTATCAGCATAAACTTTATTATTTGATTTTTCTTGATGTTCGATTGTAGAATTTATACGTAATTTCTTTCGATCTCCAGTAATTTCTCTTTCATTATTTGCACCTTTATGGTTAGTAACAAGATCATCAGCTTCAGATAGTTTTTTCTTTAAAAGCGTTTTTTTATAGTTTTTACAAGGATTCAAATTGATAAGTCCCAATTTTTCTGCTGCAGTAGCTGTTTTATCGTATGCATGTATAGAAGCGACTGGAAATTTTATCATTTTTTCTAACTTTTTGTCTGGCCCTACAATAATATTCATATGATACGGATGCTTTTGATAATCACGTGTTGGCTGTCTTTCAATGACCAATGGTCTCATACGCTTTCTTTTTTTCACTTCCTGATTAAATCTAATAAATTTGACTTGTTTATCTTTAGCCACTTTCTCGCGTACAATATTATACATATTCGGTTTTGTACCTAGTAGGGCTTTTATATGTGTGGCATCAAATTTAAATTTTGATTTTTGTGCCTCTCCTATAGACGAATCAGATTTAGTATTTTCTACGCCAGAAGGAGAAGCAGCACTCGTTTGTGAATTTGAATTTGATATTTCTTCTGGAGTTGCCGGTTGTTTCTTTAACACTGACTTCATTTGTTTATTTAAAATCGGAATTTTACTTTTTGATGCAGTTTTATCATCATTCGAGATTATTTGCTTATTAAATGTTATTTTTTTACTGTCACGTTCTGACACTACTTCAGGTAACTGTACTGGTTTCGATTCTACTGGCTCCTCAATTAAATGTATAGAGTCGATTGGTGAGTTAAATGGTGTTACTACTACTTCACCTTTTCTATTTTTACGACTATATTGCGAATAAATGCCTTGTTCACGGGCATGATCTTTAATTAAATAAACAAAGAAAATTATATAACATAAATTAATTAAATAATAATAAAGAAAAATAAATTATAATTATTACCTTCAACAAGTAAATGTAAATTTTCCGAAGCATTTCGTAATTCTTCTTCCTTATGTTTACCACGAAATGCATTAAACATAGTCCTCATGATTACAATTTTATTTGATTTTTTACAATACAAAAAATTTTACGATTTTTTTTTTTTTTTAAATAAAAATAATTATAATATTAAATAAATTAAACGTGTTTTTTTTTTCTAATTTAGAAATAATGACATTTTAATGTTTGACATTCAAAAAATTTCAATAAAAAATATAACAGAGAAAACAAAATTATTTATATTGCATAGGAGTGTACGATTAGTTTTATTAGTTTTTATTTTACATTAATTTAAAAATGAAAATTAATTTTACAAAGTATTTAAAAGAAAATTAATTAACAAAGTACTTTTCTTTTATTTTGGAAGTGCTGCTGATTAATAATTATTTATTAATTAATTATATAAAATAAAAATGTTTAATATTTTCTTATAGTAAAACAGTCACCAATATAGTTTAAACAAAAGATCATACGATCAATAGCCGTTAATATTGAATCATCTAAAAATGGTCCCATTATACGTGTACCAAATTCCTCAAGAATTCCTTGTCTATCTTTATCATTTGATGGATTTACAGCCACATTCTCATCATTTAATAAAATATTTTCATAATCATTTACTTCAATATCACTTTGTTCCAAAATTGTTTGAAAATCATCGGCTGGTAAATATAAAGTACCAATTAGATCACAATCTTTTGTATAAAAATCAAGAGAATACTCTGGTTCCTCTATGTCCTGATTCAATGTAGCTATAATTTGCATATTTTCTTCTATAGCAACCCGTATTACCTTCATTGCGGCTTCAAATCGATCCACATAAATATTATGTAGTGTCTGTAATGTTTCCGTCGCAATATTTTGATAATAGCATTCGCTGTTCTCGTCAAAACTGGGGTTTGGAATCACCGTTTCAAATGATTCTGAATCAAAACCATGATCATCTAATGTTGTTGAAGCGGCAGCTTCTGGTGAATTTATAACATAAATGGTGAAAATATCATTAAAGACACCAAGCTGCTTTGCCTTTCGTAATTCTTCTTCTGTTGCCCAGAATTTTCCGAGAACAACATAGTTTTCTCTGCACAAAACATCAATGTTAAAAATTTTTATGTTATTATTTGGATTCTCCTCAGGTACTATAGCTATAATAATCTCTTCCAGTCCTCGTTCGCCAGCTATCATTTTTATATTTTGACGAATAATTGTTTTATCTGGATGAACTGATAATTCTCTTTCCGGATTGCTTTTTATATCTAAACGATTTCTTTTATCATTCAAATTAGGTTCCATTCCTCTTGGTGCTGATGCTCTAGTTATTGATGGTCCATCATGATATTTTTGACTTTTTATCAATGCCTCTTCTCCATAGTTTCTATTTTCGTCCTCTTTTAATTTATGATGCGTTGATTGATTTTTGTTATTGCCCGGCTTATTGTTATCTTTAGATTTTGACCCACTATATTTCTGCCTACTATCAGATTTGTTTCCAAATCTTTTATAGCTTTTCGCAGATTCTATGCTAGATCGAATACTAAGATCTGTCGATTCTTCACTCGTCGAATGTTGTACATCTTTTGTATACCGTATTCGTTTATGAGCAGGTGACTTGATGCGCTTCGATTTTTCATGCGATCTTTTAGGTTTTCGTAATGAAGAACCTCTTGAATGTTTTGTGGTTACTGGTGATTTCACTGTTTTCAAACTTGATATTGAATGTGCTGTTGAAGTTTCCGATGTAGTATCAGTTGCATCGGGTGGTATACGATACAAAACGCATGATTCCGGTGGTGATTGAAATGAGGATTGTTTTTTGTAAAGTTTTTTCTTATCAGGAGGTGTCTGTGAAGAACTTGATTTGACTTTTTTATTTCCTGAATATGTCGAAGAAATTTTCTTTCTTGAGTTTTCCTTTGACAAACTTTTTTTCTTTATTAAACTTGATTTTGTGTTCGATTCTATCGTTTGTGTTGAACTAGATCTTTGCTCCGTTGATTTCATTTGTTGTAACTGTCGATATTGCTTTGGCTGGTGTTTTTCTTGCCCGTTTTCCATTGATATTTGTAATGATCTTCGAGGTTTCTGATGTTCTGAATTTGTTCCTTGTGTTATTGCTTGAGAAGATTTCTTAGATGGTGATGCAGGTAATGAAGGTCTTTGTTTCATAGGAGATTTTCTATGATTATTGTTGGTATCATCATCATCATCATTATCACTGTCATACGGAGGCAATATTTTATTCGAGTTTTTTTTTTTCTTAGCATCTTGGCTACTTGTATCATGTCCAGCATCGCTTTTCTCGTGAAACATGCGTCTCGAACGCACTGTAGTATAAGTTTTTTCAGCGTGCGTTTGACCTGTAGGATGGTGAATTTCGGTTGTCATAATCGTTTCATTTGTATTAGACGTATGTCCAACATGATTAACAACATCATTTATTTGTGTTTTATGAACGTTTCTCAGGATTTCTTTCAAATGAGGATTTTCTTCTTTAATTGTATGAGTTACAACGCCAAGAGATTTTGTTAAACTTTCTCTGCCCTCATCAAAGAAATGTGTATCGGTTGTAAATTTATTGTTTAATTTAAAATAATTTTTATCGTGATGAGGTTGTCCAACTCTGTGAATTAATTCATTTCTTTCGGTCACCTCTTTAGTACTAGAATGACGACTGTTTTTATGATAACTATTAGCGGCAGTTGACTTAATTGTTTCAGAAGTTGTTGATGTATAATCTGGATGTACTTTTTTCACAGTTTTATCTGCAAACGCCACCGTTTTATTTAAATTATATTTATTAGTTGAACCTGGATTACGAGAACCATAATATGCATTTCTGTGATTTTCTTGCGAATCATGTGTTAAATTGTTTGATACTCTATCCAATGCCTGTTTAATATCTTGTGTTTTGTTTAGGAGCTTGTCTGGTTCATTTCTTTCATCACTTCCACCTCTTCGTCGTACTATAGTGGTATAATTATTTTCCGAACTATTTAATAAATCGCATAATTCTCTGACTTGCGTTTTTATTTCAGCTAAATCTGATTGAACACCCATGGAACAAGCATCAGATACATTTGATTTTTTTACAACTTTATTTTTGCAGCGTGATGTATTGTTTCGTGATGTATTGTGTAGAATTTTATCTGATGCAGCTGATAGAACATTTACCTCATCACTCTGTATCTCATCCTTTATAAATGCCATGAGATTCGATAATTTCTCTAATAATGCTTCTGTCGTATTGTTTAATTCACCGGTAACATCCGCAATTGGCGTATTGTGTGGATAATTTTTTGATTTATGCACTGTATCCCAAGGTAAGTTAATTGTATCCTGTATATGCTCAATGCCATGTTGAATTTCTTCAACACCCTGAATTGCTTTGGCGACCAGCGCTAATGATTCTACACCGATTAGTTTCGCTGTACCCGGTCTAGTTGGTTTTTCAGCACTAAAATTACAAAAAAATGTATTTAATTCATTTAATTATGGTAAAAAGGAATTATTGAAGTTACTTCATTTTAACAATTTGACTACTCTGTTTGGATGATTGAATTGAATTAGATTTAGAAGATATTTTTGAAGATCTTGGTGAACCCTTAGCATCATAAAATACATCTCCTGAATCACGAGAATTTCGTTGATCCTTTGAAGAAGTTTTCATCAATTTATCAGCTGAACCATATTTTTTTGAATCTCTTGAAGATATTGATACGTTAAGATTCGGTAAATCCTGAAGTACGTCATCCTCAGAAGATGAACTAACTATACTATTAAAATGATTATTTCCATCGATGCTTCTATTTGATCTTGGTGATCCTTGATTATGTGCCATATCAGATAAATGAAAAACCGGAATAACTATTGCTTCAAAACCAGATGGAGGAATACCAGGCACTCTTTGTATATCACCACGAGTATTTGTATAAATAAGATCGTATTGATTATTACCTTTTATATTTCGTTTAACCACTTTTAACTGTTTATTATTATTAAAATTATTTATATTATTATTATTATTATTATTAATGTTGTTGTTTGCAGACATAATACACAATTTACAAAGAATTTTGCTTTATTTAAGGATTTTTACATAAATTTAATTTTTTTTTTTTGCTAATTATTATTAATTTATTATTTTTTTTAATACTTTAATTTTGTTTTTTTTTTTTTAATAATAATAATATTATGTTTAAATTTTTTATTTTATGTCAAATTGTAAAAAAAAAAATTAACAAAACGTTTCGACAAAAATAAATAAAAGTTTTGAAATTTTTAATGCAATGAATACTTTTCGCTTCTCTTTTTTGCGAATAAGTTAAATAAATACAAAGTAGAATTTTTATTTAATTAAAACTTTTAACTAATTATATGTAAAATTAAATAAAATTGCATTAATTAATATAATTATAAACTAGCGATAATTAATTTACACTTACCGTGCTGTATTCGTGGTTTTATTTCATTTTTCTTTCTAATTTCTCCTATTTCTTTATGAAATTTTATCTTAAAATTATAGATAAAAAAGTTTATAATTTATAAACAGTGGCGGTAAAAGAACAAACATAAAAAAATTAACATTAAAAATAAAGCATAAGCAACTGGTAGTCGTTGTTGTCTTTACCTCAGTTTATTTTTTGTCATTCTATTTTCTTCTATCATATCACAACGTTAAATCTTGTCTTTATGTTTTTATTTTTAATTGTTATTAGTATTAATATTATTTTTAATGTTTAAAACATTTTTATAAATTTTTCTTTATCTAGATTTTTTTTTTATATTTTAGCAGAGAATTCATGTTAGATTCTAGATAGTACAGAAAAATACTTCTTAAACTGTTCTTAATACCTAAATTCATATTTTATTAAACAATCAATTATATAGGACACATTTATTAAAATTATAACTACATTAACATTATGTTTAACATTAGAATAATTACTAAGTTTTGAAAATCAAATTAAAATTTAATCGTAAACTAATCTAATTTAAATTCATAATCAAATAGAGAAGTATTAATTATTCAATAAACAGAAAATCAACGTACATTTTTTATAAGGGTCTTATTTTCATATATATATATATATTTTCTCTCATTTTATTATTATCAGTTTATATTTTTACGATAAAACATCGATGTTTATCTATTTTATTTGGGTTTTTCTAGGAAATAAAAATTATTAAAACATTTTCCATTTAATTTTATTTTTTTTTTTTTTGTAAGATTTTGTATTTTCCTTTTTAATATAAATTAAAAATAAAAACCAAAAAAAAATTTATTTAATAAGAAAATCAGATTTAACTTGTCTCCTCTTAGATTAATAAATTATTCAATGATATTGCTAAACCAAAATAAATGTAATAAAAAAACATTTTTAAGAAGTTTTAATAATATTTAAATATTTATATAAATATATATGTTTAATTCAGTGTTTTGAACCAATTGAAATGGTTCACTGTAGAAATATTTGAGTTATTTGACTGTCATAAACAAAGCGGTTGGAACAGTTTTAGTGCCGTTATTTAATTCCTGAGATTGCGCCGTGTTCTGTCCAATTTAAGGAAAATTAAGGAATTTAATGCAAAATTTATAACACTATTTATCAGGTCATATCTTGGTGCTCTGGAAATTGCCACAATGACAGGCAATTACTATGATTCTGGTCATAAAATCAATCAAAAATATTATGCTCGAATAACAAGTCCACCAGTTTCTCGAACAACAAGTTCTTTTTTACCACCAGAAATTGAATTTAGTTGTTTTGTTTATTTTAATACATTAATTGATTCAAAAACAACAAAAACACAATATATTAATGTATGCTTCTGTATAATCCACTTAAAAATATTATTTATTAAATATTTTTTATTTTTGTTTAATTAATCAACTTGCATTGTGGCTTTAATTATTTATTTTTAATCAACAAAAACTATATACAGCATTATAATTAGATTATTTAATTAAAAAGTATTAAATCATCTATCGACAATACAGAATAAAGTAAGAATACTGTCAGGTTGCCTCTTACAAGTCTAACTAATAGACGATACTTCAGTTAGTAGGTTTTCATCGATGATTCAATACATATTTTCATTTTTCTTTTTACAATATTTTCTGCTAATATTTGATTTTCATTATTTGCACAAATTCAGTATTTTAAACATTTATATACATTTAGATTGTATTTTTTAAGCTTGTTATATAGTTTTAATGATACAAAAAAAAAACAAACTATATGAGCTTTTAACTTTTGTACAATGTATTATTGTTTTAAATATAATTTATTTAAACTTTTCTAATCCTTTGTGTAACATTTTGTTTCATTTTATAATGGTTTTTATTTTTAACTATTGTATTTTCATTCAATGGACACTTTTTTTTTTTTGTTATTCAATTAAATTTATTTTTTACCTCTGAGCATTTTTTTTTTTTTTTGGAACATAAAGACGATAATAAATATAATAAAGTTTTACTTATAGATTAAACCGGCTTAAAATTTTTTGTCAGTTATAATTTGTTATGCAGATGTACTCAACTCTGTCTCAATATTAATACTAGAATTATGTTGTTTATGAATTTGTTACCTATTTTAAGAAATATTTAAATATCCATTTATACAAAATATCGATGTTTATTAATGTCGTAATAAATTTTTAATTAAATAAAATTAATTAATTATAACAAAATAACCGTGTCATAAATAAAATTGAAAAGAATCGTGTTAATAAATGAAGATTCTATCATGCAAAAGAAAAAATTGATCATTATTCATTTACTGTGTAATCAAAATAATCTATAAAAATATATTTACAACCTTTAAATAACATCATCAAACTAAGTTTAACTTTTTATAATGCATGAAACATCCTTACCCTACACATCTGTATAGATATTATTCATTGGCCAGCTTTTTTCTTTGGTTTTTCCTTTAATAATAAAAACATTTTGTATAACATCTATTAATTTTTATGTATTTTAACATTAAAATAAATGAAAATATAATTACAATATTCAACAATGTTGAATACAAATCTATAAATACAAAATAAATTCACTTTTTCTTTATTTTTATATGTTTGTTTTGGTTATAAGTATAGATATCTTTCTGATAATAAAACCTTTTATATAAAAACAAAAGTATATATATATGTATATTCTTTGCATATTTTGTGACACGAATTTCTAATGTTTAAACATCTTTTTTTAAGACTATTTTCTGCAACTTTTCTTTGTAAAAACATATAAAAGAAAAGAAGAGAAGAAATTATTCTTTAAATATTGTTATACCGGCGACGTGTAATACATATTGAACATACTTAAAACTTTTAACTTTAATTTCTACTGTCGTCAATGGTTGGTTTATTTTTTTCGTTCATAAATATAAAAAAAAATATTATATAAAAATAAAGAAATTATTACAAAGAGAATTGTGTTTAATCAAATGACTTATGAATTATATATGTATTAAACTAAAGCAAATTTAATTATTTATATCGTTTATTTTATGTGTCATATTAATTGTACTAATCTTAAGCTACCATAAATTTATATATTTAAACATTTATTTATAAATATAGAATATTTACTTGTTGTTTAATTGAAAGATTAAACTAAATTTAGTATAATAACCAATTCAGCACTTTATAATAGTACTTACTGATGTTTTACCAAAATTTATATATTCAAATAATAAGTTTATTAAAGATAGAAATTCTATAATATTATTTTGTGATAAATACTTACAAAAATACTTATACATATAATAAAATCGTATTTTACCAATTAACTTAAAAAATAAGCAGTAAATTCCACTTGTTATAAACTAAAACATCTTATTAAACATTTCATCTTTTATCAATGTTTCTTATCGTAAAAAATGCATCTTCAACTCTAAAGCATAATAATAAATAAATTAATTAATCAGAGAGTACTATTGTTATGCTACTAAATCAATTAAAATTATACATAATCGCATTATTTTTATTAACAATTTTTATTATTTTACTCTACCGCTTATAGAAACATTCTTATAAAAATAAATTGATTACAGGAAAGTGAATATAAAAATGATAGAAAAAAAAAAACTTTTATCGCTACATTATGTATATACTAACTTATATGACATTATTTTTATTAATAATTGAATTGAATAATATAATAAAAAAAAGCCGAGAAAAATATTTATATTCATGTATGAATACCAAATACAACATATGGCGCCTATCATATATATATATATATATAAACATACAACATAACATTCATTATATAAAAAAAAAAAAACTGTTGACTATATTGTAAATTCAAGACATGTTTATGCCAAACGTTTATAATATACAAAATGTCACAATTTATAAATTGTTAACATAAACAATTATTTGTCATAAACAATTGTATAACCGTTTTTTTATTTTTTCACTTTTATTCTGATTATTATTATTGTCAAATCCTTTTTGCATACTATAAAGCATATATATGTGTAGCATTTACTCGTATTATTACAAATAAGCTATAATTATTGCTTAATCATTACAATTGATTATTCAAAGTGTATAGTATTTTGGTCTATTTATCTCGTATTTACAATCTGTGTGTTGTTTTATATTATTTGCATTGAAAATCAAACTAAATGTTTATCAGTTATTTTCGAAATATTATTTAAAATATTATTTTTTTGATTTTATTTCTAATTTGTATAGAAATAATTTACTTATATAAATTATGCTGCATTGTTTATTAAATTAATGATATATGATTTTATTTAATTAGCAGCTTATTAATCGTTTTAAATGTATTTAAAGTCAAAGATCTATCGTTTTTTATGGAAAATACCTTAAGAAAAACTACTATAATTAAAATATAAAAATTCCTCACTAAACATAGTATTTCAGATCCCTTTTTCCAGATTATATAAGTTAAGTCTTTTCCTATGTAAAACTTATAATAAAAAGCTCATTTAACGTTAACTTTTACTCATATTTGGTTTGTGGCTTAGTAAAACCGTACAACAGCTAAAAAATACAAATTTATAGATATGTTCATAAAGTGGTTTGTGCTTAGGATAAATACATTTAGATGATAAAATTTTTCAAAAATTTAATTTACAATATTTAATTATTATTTTTTATTAATAATTTTTAATAATATTATTATTAAAGCATTAATGTTTAAACCATTAATAAAGTAATTTCAAATATAGCAAACCGTTTAATACAATTTGAAAACAATTGTTTTAAGAGATGGCACTGTAAATACTGATTAACACATGCAGCAATAAAGTTTAATAAATAATTTCCTTCCTTTCCTAGCTTTTTATTATTTATTTTTATTGAAATTTTATTAATAAATATTATAACCTTAATAAATTTATTTTCAATAAAACTAAGTAAAATATTATTAAATAACAAAACTATTGAAAAAGTAATTATTTGTATTTATTATTATTACATCGCTGAAAGGCAACATTTACCTTATATTTCATTAACACGCATGTGTATAAAGTATTTAGATTTAGAGAGTTTTTAGTTTTGGGAGTATACTGTTTGTCTAGTCATTATTAAACAGTACTTTCCTGAAAATTTAGGTCATTAAGTATATTTTTCATTAAAATAATTAATTAATAATAATTTTTCTTATTAATTTTATTACATTAATAAATAAAAAATGAACAAACAAAAAAAATGTCATTTTCATATAGATAAAATATTACAAAACCGATTCGTAACTACTGTAATTACATAAAAAACCAAAAAATGCACATAAACCATTGGAAAAATTAAATAATTTTCGGTCTAGAGTATGATAGAAAAACAAGCAAAAAAAAAAGTTTATTTACTGGGGGACAAGCTCCGACTGGCACCCTGGCACACCATAGTACACATCGCATACAAATAATTTTCATTTATATAGTAAAAAAACCAACAAAAAATACACTAAAAACACAATGAAAAACGTGTATATATATTTTCCATTTTCCCCTAACAGCTAAAGACAACAAAATTATAAATGAAAAACTAAGAAGAAATTTATGGAAATACCGATGCAGACTGCGCATGGTTGTGGTATAAAAAACTGTACTATGAAAATACCCCAAAATAAAATAATAAATATAGGAAAATCAAGTAAAGTCTTGTAAAGTTTTCAAATTTCTCATTTATAGACAAACAAATAAACAAACAAAAATAGAAGAAAATAATAAAAATAAATAAATAAAATTGGGGTAAAATCGAAAATGCTAACACACTGTAGGTATTAGCTGGCATCTAGTTTTTCACAGTGCTCTTTTGTTGGAGTTCTCATATACACTTGTATTTGTGCATTTTGTGTCTTCTTGCTATCAAACAGTTTTCCTCCCTTAAACACATTCATTATTACTTCTTTTTTTTTTGTGATTTTACTTATTTTTTGTTCCGATTTTCGCATGAACATAAAGTACAGTTCCTTTCCGAGTTCCTTCCTTAAACATACCAGAAAAAAAAACACAACATTACCAATGTGATGCGAGTTTTACCACAAAAAATCAGCAAACTTAAAAGTTTAAAGAAATTTTCTTGATTTTTTCTCGGATTTTTTTTTTTCATTTGTGTTTCGGTGTTTTGTGTGTGTGTTTTTAGTTTTTTTTGTTATTTAAACAAACAAAAATGTAATTTAAGTGTTTTTCTATTTATTCTGTGGTTTTATTCTTTAAAAAAAAAATAAAAAACCCCAAAATCAATTTAAAGGGAAAAACTAATTGAAAAGTCACAAATCAAAAAAAAGCAAAAAATCCCAAACGAAAAGAATAATAAAATGTGAATAAAAATTTATTTAAAAATCATAGAAAAGTTTAATTAAAAATATAGAATATGGTGACGAAAAGGATAAAAAGGACACATTATTTTTTACTTTATTTATTTTATATAAATATTTATTTTATTCTTATATTATTGCATCAATAATTTAAATTAAATTCATAAATTAAAATTGAATAATGAAACGTGATAAATGTAAATAAAAATGTTTTGATGTGAGAAACAACTAAAATAAATAAATAAATTACCCCAAAAAAATATTTAAATAAAAACACTAAAATTCAAATTTCTGTGAATAAATAAAATACGAAAAAATTAATCGAAATATAATTAAATTCACATTAATAATGGAAACAATTTTACGATATTTTCTTTTATTTGGATTATTAACGAATATTGAAGGTAAAAAAAAAAATTATTTTTATTTATCTGCAAAAAAATAGGTTTTCCTGTGCTAAAATAACTACTTTGCAAATAAAAAAATTAATTACTAAGAAACACCGATCTTTTAATTAACAATTTGCACATTACATTACATTACTGAATTTTATTCTATATCGCAGGTGGATTAAATCAAATGCCGCGTATTATTGAACATCCAATCGATACAATTGTTCCTAGACATGAACCAGCAACATTAAATTGTAAAGCTGAGGGTACACCAACTCCAACGATACAATGGTATAAAGATGGTGCCCCATTGAAAATATTACCAGGATCACATCGTATTTTTTTACCAGCTGGTGGTTTATTTTTTTTAAAGGTAAAATCGCAAACTCAAGATGTTTAATACTATTACGTATATTCAAATGAGCGTTTTTTTGTTTTATAACTTAAGCCGGTTCAATTAGGTTTGATGGATTTGACAATACCAACAAGGAAAAATCAATATAATAATAAAATTGCTTAAGAAAATTAATGTAGTTGATAATTAAGCGATAAAAATGAAAATTACAAAATTACACGCTTGATTAGTTGGCAATTTTTCACTAATCCTAATAACAAAAGCAAAAAAAAAAAAAAAAATTAAAATATGAGTCATTATCGTAGCGTATCGGATATATTTTTCTGGATAATAACAAAAGATCAATTAATTTAAGGATTTATTTTCCATATATATATTCTTGGCTTTGTTTCATTTTTTTTATCATTTTAATATGCGAATATAAGAAAAATAATTTTCCCATAAAATAAAATCAAATTTTGAAGATTATCATTAATGGTTTGATTATTTATGTTTATCTTATCTTAAAATTTATATAGAATATGATCCAAATTTTTTAATTTTATTACTTTGAATATAAATCCACATTAATGTGCAATAAAAACTCATAAATAATAATAAGTAATTTCACAGAATTATGTTGATTATCATTGAAATTTATCAATTTTTTAAATTAACAAAATTAATCATAATTCTTTTATTTAACCCTGTACAATTTCTAAGAATTAAAACATTAAAGAAAATAAGGAGGAAAATCTCTAAAAAATTAGTTGAGACTAAAAAAAAAAAATTATTGTCGACAAAAACTGAATAAAAGAGAAATGAAAATGTAATAAAACTTTTCATTATTTTTGTAAATAAGAAAAATTGAATACAAAAAACGCACTACAGACGAACAAACTATAGATATCCACTGTGTTCAACATTACTAAAGTACAGTGGCAGTTAGTACAACATACTACGTTTGTTTTTATAAATTTGTAAATACAATTTACTTTAAACTGTTAACTTTAACTATATATCCATGTGTACTTTCATCTATTTTCTCTCAGGATAATGTTTTTGTTACGAATTTTCTTTTTGTACTTTTTTTTTTATTTACAATTTTCACGTTTATTTTATTTATTTATTTATTTTTAATGTTTTGTTATAACACAGGTTGTAAATTCACGTAGGGAGAGCGATGCTGGTGTATATTGGTGTGAGGCAAAAAATGAATTTGGTATATTCCGTAGCCGTAATGCCACTTTACAAGTAGCAGGTGAACCATATTGCAATTGTCTATTTTATTTTTAAGAGAAAAAAATTTCTTTTTTTGTTAAACAAAACATTGAATATTAGTACCTACAAACGCCTACATTACCACCTCTTTTGGTTAGAAAAAGAAGAAATTTTTATTTTTTATTTTGTTAAATTTTAATATTTTAATGGATCCTTTATTTTTTTTTATAATTATTTGAGTGAGTTGTTAAATATTTAAAATGTTGAATTAAAATTTTAAATTAAAAATTAAAAGAAAAACAGTAAATGTAATATTTCGTGGAGAAAATCATATTATCATTACTTTAATGATAATAATTAACATTAATTTTATAGATACTTATACAAATGTTTATTCGGTTATTTGTTTTGTTTTGTTTCTCGCTATTCATTAGAATTATTTAAATTTTTATTTTATATTGTCATGTCATTTTATTTGTACAGAATTTTTCATCAAAGTGTTTTATTTTTTTTTTTTTTGCATAATAATCGTTTATACGTAACGATTAATAACGACATTTTGTCTTGTTGTTCTTTTGTTTTATTATAAATTTATTTTAAAACAAAATTTAATTAATCTTATTTTTTCTTTTGTTTGTTTGTTGGAAATTTTTTTGTTTTTTTTCTTTGTTAGTTTTACGTGATGATTTTCGTTTAGAGCCAAGAAATACACGGGTGGCACAAGGTGAAACAGCATTATTAGAATGTGGACCACCAAAGGGTACACCAGAACCGTTAATTATGTGGCGTAAAAATGGACAAAAATTAGATATAGAGAATAATAAACGTGTTCGTGTGGTTGACGGTGGTAATTTAGCAATACAAGATGTAAGACAAACTGACGAGGGCCAATATCAGTGTGTTGCAAAAAATATTGTTGGCCAACGTGAAACCTCTATGGCATTTTTGAAAGTTCATGGTAATTTTATATGAATTTACCATATGTTACATATGGTAATTGCTGTTGCGGTACTAGTTAATTTAATGAAATTTGATTTTTAGTTAAACCATTTTTGATACGTGGACCACATAATCAAAATGTTATTGAAGGCGAATCAGTAACATTTCCGTGTCGTGTCGGTGGGGATCCAATGCCTGATGTATTATGGAGGCGAACAGCATCTGGCGGCAATATGCCATTAGGTAACTATTGATAATCAAATAAAAAGGAAAATTCTTTGAATTCGTTATAATTATTTAACATTTTCTTAGAACGTGTCCATATACTTGAGGATAGAAGTTTACGCTTAGATTATATAACCAGCAATGATGAGGGTGAATATAGTTGTGAAGCTGATAATGCTGTTGGTGTAATAACAGCGACCGGAACATTAACCGTTTACTGTAATTATTAATATATATATATATATATATATATATATACAATTATTAACACTGTTTTTTTTTTTTTTGTTAAAAATTAATTTCATTAATATAAATGTAGCACCACCCACGTTCATAATCCGTCCATCGTCACAAAACATAGAAGTACCATCGGATGTATCATTCGAATGTAAATCAACTGGCAATCCTAAGCCGACAATGTTTTGGTCAATTAAAGGTAAACGAATGTTAATATTTCCTGGTAAAAAGTTTGATAATTACGAGTCAACATATACAACGGAAGGATTAAGTGTATTAACATTGCAATTAAAGACTAAGCGTCTAGACACCAGTGAAAATGTGATAATTATGTGTAATGCTATAAATAGTGTCGGTTCAATAAGCAGCCATGCTAAATTAACAATTAAATCACAAGATGATCGCCCACCACCAATAATTATTAGTGGGCCAACAAATCAAACGTTACCAATTAAATCCGTTGCAATATTAAATTGTATATCGATTGGTGTCCCACAACCAATTATATCATGGTATAAGGATGGCACACCAATTATAAATACGCACAAAGTCATTATAAATAATAATGGTACATTGATAATTAATGATTTGGATAAAAATTCTGATCAAGGATTATACACATGTGTAGCAAGTAGTCGCAGCGGAAAAACTACATGGAGTGGTTATTTACGATTAGAATTACCAACAAATCCTAATATAAAGTTCTATCGCACACCTGATGTTAATAAATTACCAAGTTTACCCGGTAAACCACAATATGTTAATAGCACCGATGATTCATTGACAATAACATGGTTGCCTAGTGTTAAGGTAATTATTAAATACAGAAATTTTTCATTACTAAATTTGTTAATTAATTGTTATTTATTTTTTTCACTTATGAAGAACGGTGGTTCAAATATTTTAACATATACAGTTGAAATGTTTTCAAGTAATATGTCTAAAAGTTGGATACCAGTTGCTAGCAAATTAACGGATACAACATTTACATTAACACCGGCAATTGAAGGATTAACATACATATTTATTGTACGTGCAGAAAATGTTTATGGTTTCTCGTTACCTAGCCAAATGTCAGAACAAATTGTACAAGGCCAAGAACAAGTTATAATTGATGAATATAGTTTAAATGAGGCCGAAGCAGTTTTATCAACTGGCAATATCGTTGAATTACTTGAAGCGAATACAACTGATTCAACTAGTGTTCGTTTAGCGTGGAAGGTATTTATTTATATTATTATTATTATTATTATTATTTTGCTGCTTCTCACGGTATATTCACACCGCTAATTATTAATTTTACTATCTAGATAATCAACGGACAATATGTTGAAGGATTTTACATATATTCAATTGAATCAAATATGAATAACTCGTATCGCATGTTAACAGTATTACATGGTGGTGGTGCCTCCGCATGTACCATTAATAATTTATTAAAATTCACCGTTTATGAATTTTTTTTAATACCTTTTTATAAAACAATTGAAGGACGACCATCAAACTCACGTAAAGCGAGAACATTGGAAGACAGTAAGTAATTTTCGTTATTACTTTGAAATAAAACCGTAAAAAGTTTATTAATTTTTACCGTTTTATCTCTTTATTAGAACCAAGAATAGCACCTGGTAATATGGAAGCAATATTAATTAATTCAACAGCGGTTTATTTAAAATGGGAAAAATTAGATAATAGCTCGATAAACGGCAATTTAATATCATATCAAGTAATTGTACGGGGCTATGATCAATACAATATATCAAGAATATTAACAAATATCACAATTGATGGATCAACACCAACATTATTACTGGCAAATTTATCATCTGGTATAATGTATACGGTGAGCATTGCCGCAGCAACAAATGCTGGTATTGGACCATTTAGTGTACCAGCAACACTACGTTTAGATCCACTAACAAAGAAATTAGATCAAAGTTATACGCGTTATCCAATTAATCAAAATCTATCCGATGATATATTAACACAAACGTGGTTTATAGTGCTACTTGGTTCAATTATTGCTGTCATTGTATTTCTGTTTGGTGCTATGATTATTTTTAAACGAATACAATTGATGAAGCAAACTTCTTTGGCGACAATGCACGGTACTGTGATTGATTTTATTTTTAACATTTTATAGTGTGGGTGTGTGTGTTTTTTTTTATGAAAGTTTTTTTTATCTTCGTTAGGTAATCATACAATTGGCACAATAAGAAAATTCCCAACACTGCCATTAAATCAGAGTGGTGTATGGATTGATCCGACTGGCGGTGTTTGGCGACAAGCAACTGCCGTAACTACTAAAGAGCCAATGATTGATTATAATCAATCACCACCAACATTACCAATGCCCGATTATGAAAGGTAATTTTGTTAGAAAACTAAATTATTTATTATTTATACATGGTCGTCATTTTCCAGATTAACACCATTGAATATGCCCGATTATGCAGAGGTAGCAACATGTTCTACATTTAAGAATCAAAATGATACAATTTCATCACCGCATTATGATTCATGTGGTCCATATGCAACAACAACGTTAATCAATCAAAATAATTTATTAGAAAATAATTACTTTGGCCAATACACAAATAAATATAATGTTTATTCAGCGCCAACCAGTTGTCATTACAATGATAATAATTTTGACAATCAACAGCAGCAACAGCAACAACAACAACAGCAGCAGCAGATTGAGTTAATGAGAAATCAATTGAATATGAATATAATTGAAAATAAAATGGATTTGATAAACAATTTAAATAGGCCAATAAATGATTTGCTAAGTGATAAAACAATACAGTCTACACCAATGTTATCAACAATGACACCCACATCAGCAGCAACATTAAATAAAACAAATAAACGTAAATATAATAAAAAATTACCAAATTATATAAATAAATATGGTAATATGGGTGGAACAACATCGCCGATTAATCAAAACTCATTACCAAAAAATATTACAACGGGTACAGGAGTTTCAACACAATCGGGAACACAATCATTACATACAGTAGCGGGTGTTCAACAAAATAATAAATGGAATACAATACAACAGCAAAAACAATTACAACAGCAACAACATAATAATAATTATGAATTAAATACAAATGATAATAATTCATATCATCAAAGAAATGTTAATACAAGTAATCGTTGTTTATCACAAACATATTTAAGTAGCTTTCGTAAAACTGATAATGTTTAAATTAAAATACAGAATATATAGAGAGAAAAAGAAGAACATTATTAAATAAACTAATTAATTAATTAATTATTAATATTATATCAAGGATTATTTAACGTAATTTAAGGAAAAAATTGAAATGTAAATACGATAAAATATAAATAAATGAGAGAATAATATGAAAATTAAAGGATAAATGCTTATAAATATAAAAAATATAGGCGATAAAGGATTTGTTAAGCATTTTTCTGTTATTTCTAGTAATATTATTATTATTATTATTTATTCGGTAAGCATTAATTATTTTTTATTATATTACATATATATTATTTTTAATATTGTTAATTAAGGTCAATTGCAAATTAAGCCAAAAAACAAACTTATTCAACCCAAAACAAGAAAAATAATAAAACAAAATTTTCATTTTTCTCCCTTAACACTAATTTCATATTAAAATATTGAATGTTATTTCCTTGTTTAACAAAGGTTTTAACAAATTATATAAATTTATTATTCAATTTTATATTTCCAAAAACAAAAAAAAATAATAATAACTAAGGTCGAGAACCAAAAGGGATTTAAATATTAAAAAAAAATAATAATAAAACATAGAAAAGAAACAAACAAAGATAAAATTTTAACAACCCTTTGACACGAAAATCTGCTAATTATGTGAATTTTTTCTTAATCCAAAATTATGCAGATTAATAAAATTTCATAACAGAAAATAGAAAGTTTTATTATTGTTATTTTTTTTATTATTATTAATTTTGCACCACAAAAAAATGACTTAAATTATCTTTAAACAAAGACTATAATGATTTAAATAAAAAACCTAAAAATTACTTCCATTAACATATAAATCCAATTACATACTAATATTATTCAATTACTAATTAAGAATATCCTTTAAATATAATTTTTTTATTTAAAAAATATAATAATTATATTCAATTATCAACTAAATAAATTAACGGCTTAATAATTATAACTTCCAAAAATTATATATTTAACAAATATAAAAATAACAATCCTAATCGTCTAGTATAAAAATTATCAATAAAAACTGAGAAAACGAAAAGTATATTAAAATAAATTAAATTAAATTAAAGAAAAATTAATCTGTGCAATTAAAAACATAAAATAAATTTAAACTAAATTTAAAATTAAGCATAACATAGTATTATTATTAAAACAAAAAAAAAAAAGGAAAATTATTATTAAAACAATAAGTAATGAATGCATGACTTAACTAAACTAAATTAAAATTAAAATGTAAATAATATTAAAAAGAAAAGTTACTTGATTTAAATAAAATTAAACAAAATGAAAGATAGATAAAAAGAGAAAATAAAATTATGATAAAATAATTACCTGATAAAAAAGCTCAAATTATGTTTCTTCTTTTCTATTTTTTAAAGAAATTATTTTTTAATTATAAACAAAAAGCATTCTTCTGTTCAATTCTTAATTCATTTTTATTTAACGTATTTTCATTCATTTGTTTTTTTTTTTTGCTCCACTTGATAATTGTTTTTCAATGAAAAACAAAACAGAAAAGAAAGAAGACTGAACTATTTTTTTTTTTTCGTTTTTGTTTTCCATATTGAAAGCGTGTTTGCGTTATTATTTTGTTTTTGATTTTAAAATTCAAAGAATAAAAAATGGAATACAGTGAAATGCAATTTACAATATTAATTTTGATTGGGTAAAGCTAATAATAAAAAATAAACAAAACGCAAATTGTATATGGATTTTAAGTTAAAAATAAACAATTTTATTAATTACAAATAGACAAATCGATTTTATATTTTTAATTACATTTCTTTTTCGGTTAATTTGAATAATAAAAAACCAATCATACACGTATAGATTAGTTTTTTTATTTAATTTTGTTCTATTTTTTTTTTTTGCAGTATAATTTCAAATAAATTGCACTCTGTAATCGAACGGAAATAGATTTTTTTTTCAATCTAAATAACTAAAAATTCGTTTAAAGCAAACAAATGAGTTGAAAAATAGTCAACCGATGCAATAAAGTGTTAGGGCGTACAATTCCCCTTTATTTTTTCTATTGTAATTGTTATTATTATTATTATTACTTTGCATTTAAAAATAATAATAATTAAAAATAATGCTTTTTCGATTTGTATTTTAAATGTTTTTATTTAATGAAAATTAGTTTCACTGTTTTGCAATTAAAAAAAAATAAAGGAAAAGAAATTTAAATACAATGAACTAAAATTATCACTTTTATTTTGTTTGGCCTAAAATTTAATACAATAAAAATAAATAAATTAAAATTAAAAATACTATCTAAATATACATAAAATAATTAACAAATAAAAAAAAATTCATTTTAAATGCTATAAATAAATAGAAAAATCATTTAAGAAAAGTAAAAGTAAAAGAAAAGAATCAGCTACCTCTATGTAAATTTTTTAAAATAATCTCTTACATAATTACATACAAATATTCTTTCTATTTAATTTAACTTAAATTAATTTTGTATTATATTAAACTAAAGACAAAACTAAAATGGTCTAATTAATTATTTAATTAAAAAAAAAATTTTGAAATATGAAAAATAATAAAGAATCTCTTTGTGTACATTTTTAACCGTCCAGATCATATCGAAAGTAATTAAACTATATTTCAAATTTAAAAAAATAATTTTATTTTAATTATTTTTTAAATTACTTATTGAGATAAATATATAAAAATTAATGTGTTCTTTTGTTTTTTGTTGAAAAATTATTGTATCTTTTGTTTTTGTTCAATTTGTTTTTTTTTATGTTTAAATATTAATTAATTAAATAAAAGGAAAATTGAAAATGAATAATTAGTAATATAATGAATAATTAAATTCTGTTGTTTTAATTAATTATAATTAATTAACTAATTTTTTGTGAAAGTAAAGTTATGAAAAAAGTCAATATGTTGGTTAATTGCACACAAAAAACACTGAAAAAGGTGTTCTCTTGTTACAAAGACAATTTTGTACCGAATATTAAATAAAAATGACTAAGTTTAAGTGAGTTAATAAAACAAAATTAAAGTGTTTAAAATGTGTTAACAAAATTGTGCAATCTTATGGAGTTAGTAATCAGGAAAACCACATCTGACATAGTATTGTAAGTTTAACACTTTTTTTAATTAAAAAACTAAATAACTTTTCAAAATTGATTATCGTTTTGGTGGATTAATTAAGTCATACGCTATGTAATTAAATTATTAATTTCTCTGCAGTCATACAAAAAGATGAGGGAATCTTTTTTATTTTATTAAATTCAATTAAATTTATTTTATTTCTTACTTAACATAATTTATACCGTGTCAAAAAAAGCTCAAAACATCAAACAACACTTACAATTTTTCAATTAGTTTAACCGACTAAGCCGTCACGTGTTATTTCAGCGATAAAAATCAACTCGTGATTTATATGCCAAAATAAAAAAGGTACGGAAATAAAAATGAATAAAAAAAACCAAAGCATTCCTCGTATCAATAAGGAATATGTCAAAAATAACTATATATAAATAAATAAATATGACATTTAATTAAATTTTATTCTTATTTTAAAGAAAAATATTATATATTTTTTTAAATAGTTTAATTTAATTAGTTTTATTTACATTTACATTTTTAATTTTTAATTTAGATTTTGCTGTTTTTATTTAATTTTTCTCAACATAAACGAATAATTAAACGATCACAAAAAAAAAAAATTAAAATTTTTAGAACAAAAATCAACAGAAATAATATAGAGAAAAACATGTTTAAAAATGATGAAGAAATCAAATATTTGGATATAGCAATAAATAATTGTAATGAATTGAAAATTTATTTACAATCATCAATAAATTTAGTGGAAAATTTAAATAATAAATATAATAAAATATGGTATTTACAAAATAAATATTTACTAAATTTTCAATATAAAGATAAAAGCAATATATTTACAAAAAATTATTTCAATGATATAATTATAAAGAATAAATTAAATAATAATAATATTAATAATAATAATAATAATAATAATAATAATAATAATAATTTTCTTAAGATTTCTTTATCAAATAATGATAATAATAATAATATTATTAACGAACAAAAATCAATAGATACGTCACGTACAATATCATCAACATCTTCGTTAAGAACATCATCAACATTATCATTTAATAGGCCATCATCAGCATTTTATTTAAGAAAATCAAGTGATATTATGGAAATTTGTAATATATTAAATATAAAATTAATTAAAATTAAAAGAAATGTTGAAACAATATTAAATCAAATTGATTTAATTATAAATAATAATATAAAGAAATATAATAAATTCTCTTTAACGCATTGTAATTGTAAAAATTAAAGACATCGGAATAAATTATGATAAAATTAAATAAAAAAAAAAACGAATTTTCATTTTCAAAATTATATTTAAGCGGTTATTAATTAATATTGACAAAGTATTTATAATAATAATAAAAAATATTCCCTACTTATAATAATAATAAATTACTTACCGATGCTTGTCAATTATGATAAGAAAACCTCTTACCGTTTTATTTTAAGTGCGAAATTTGTGACATTTTAATACGTATCGCATAATCATAGCTGGTTTGACTTAAAACGTAACAAAAACACATCACAATTTATAGTGTCTCTAGGGTAATGTTGAAATCATGATTGTTATAAACTTTAAAATCCCGGAATTTTAAGAATAATTTTCATCAACACTGACACATACGGTAAATAGCTAATAATGTCTTAACAAGTGAAAACTCTTAAAGTGATAGAAGAAAATACAATATTTAAGTAATATATATAATTTTAGTCCCTGAACAACATAAGTACAGTGGATTTTTTGTTATTTGTTTGTTTGTATCTTTTCTATTTATTTTTTTTAAAGCTTTAACGATAGACTAAGGATTTTTTTTTTCTATCTGTTAAGCATTTTATTACTGTTTGTCGCTTCTTAACTTATCTATTCATAAATAGAAGGAAATATTTAAATTTAATCAAATGCTAGTCAAGAAAGAAGAGAAAACAAAAAAAAAAACAAAAATCTACGTCATCTAAATACATATAATTATAATAATGGCTGTCGAAAAAAGTAACAAAAAAATAAAATGTATATTTGCATTTTTAAAAGAAAGCATAGAAAAAACAACAAATTCTACATTAGAATTGATTAAAATAATAATAATAATAAAAAGAAAAAGAAAATAAATAAAAACTTTTCTATAAAAATAAAAAAACTAAAAAGCTTTTAATGTTTATCATTTTTCCTCTTAAGAGCCTACATTTATTACAAAAAAAAAAAAATGAAAAACGAAAATTAAAATGAAAAAAACAAAAACTGAACGATAATTGTTTTGTTTTAATTTTTGACATTGGAAAATTTTCATTTGTTTTCCTTTTTTTGTTTTTTTCTAAATACAAAACTAAGGGGACTTAAAATTACAGCGCTACAATTATGTTTATCAACTGCGATAATTATCCTTTTTTTTTTCGTTTGTTTTTCATTCGCTGCTTGCTTTATCCAAGCTTATATTTTGTTTTGTAATTTTTATTAAGTGGATAAATTGTTAGCACGTATTTGTGTGTGTTTGCAACACATTACTAATATTTTTTTTAATTGCTTATCACCTATTTAGTGTTTGTTGGGAGTTTTTTTTTTTTTTGTTTTGTTTATTAAAGTAAAAGTATTAACATTTTATTTATAAAAATAAAAATTAAGTAACATTAAAGTGTTTATTGTTAATTATAATTTAAGATAAACAGGAAATTAACCATTAAAAAATGTCGATAAAGTTTGTTTGATAATCATAAAGTTTTAATCGTTTATCATCAAATGGTTAACCGTTTAAAATCATTAAATCTTATTATCCAGAAATCAGATGTTATTAACGAAGAAAGCAACAATAAAATAAACAAAGTGAAAGAAAAATGATAATTTATTAACAATTTTATCAAAATCTACCATCTATAAACCCATCCTATAATGTTATTGTTACCGAAATTCCTTATAATAAATAATCAAATATACACCATATAACCCAGTAACTTATCGAGAATTTCTGCATGTTAACTACATTGAAACAAAAATGTCAAATAATATTGTGTCAAGAAAATAAATAGTAGTGACAAAAATTTATTGTTTTTTCTATTTTATTTTTGCAAACATGCACATGTTTTCTACATTTTTCTTATATCTTTATATATATATATATATATATTGTTGTTTTTCTTCCTTTTAATACTATGTTACTATATTATTTGTGTTTGGTTTTTTGTATACGTTTTCTTAACAAAATCTAAAAGAAAAACTTGTAAAAGAACCTTAAAATGATTTACGATCAAATATTTGTTGAAAGAAAATCATATATATTTGTAACATTGATATATTGGGGTTGAGGGGTTGTGTGATACACAAATATATAATATGTTATATGTGATAATATTGCAAAAATCTAATCAATGAAATATAGAAACATCTGTGTACCAATATCGTACCTTAAAAATAATAATAATAATAAAAATAAGAGAAAAAAATTATTACATTTGATGATGATGACATTTTTGACTTTTTTTTTTTTTTTATTTTCGTTGTTCCTTCCTTCCAGTTTTTTTGCTTCTTTTATTTCTTCCCTCATATATTTACTTATTTAACTTAAAAGCTTTACTAAAAAAAAAAATAGAAAATAATAAAAGATACTTTGGGTTTTTCTAGTGTATTGTTGCTATTTTATGTAAACTTTATTAAATATTACTATGCTTTAGTACAGTTGATTTATTTTAATTTACATTACATCATTTTACGTTACTTTATTAAATTACAAAATGAAATGACTTTAAATAAGGATTTCTGTTAAGTTTATTAACAATAAAAATTAATTCTTTAATGAAAAAAAAAACGTTAATGTATGCTTAGAAAACCTTTTCAAATAATTTTCTCATTGCTTAACAACAAACAATATTCATATATGTTTCACTAATGTTTATAGATAATTTTCAACAATAAAATAACAACCAAATAGGTGTGTTTGTTGGTATTTTTTTGCACCCTTTTTCAGTGTATATTATTAATAACCAAACATCTTGAAAATTATAATTTTAAAATATTATATCCCGAACAAACAATTAAATCAAGGTAGAAATGCTTTGAGAATACATTATAAACAAACAGAAGGAAAAACAGTATTATTACAAACAAAAAAGGAAAGAAAGAAAATGCTAATGATAATAAAAATTTTCTTCTTTTTTTTTTTTGTTGCTGTTTGTTGTTTTTCCTAAAAATTACAACATTAAAAGCAAACAAGCATTTATATAAAATATTATATTTATATTATATCTTTGTTATTATTTGCAGACAGTTTGAATAAAATGTATTTTACTCTTTATTAACTCAAAACGATTAAAAAATAGGATTTCCTTTTGAAATAAACTTCATAAAAGTCACGTAAAAATTGTTTTAAAGAAGCCCATGCATTACATACAGTAACTAAAAACATAAATAAAATAATAATAATGCTAAACAAAAAAAAGATAAACTTTCTAAATAGCAGAAATTAATTTTACTAAATAGCAACAGTAGCAAAAAATAACATAATATAATAAAAATGGGAAAATAAATTACATAAATCAATCACCACATGGTCAAGCGACAAAGCGCAACGTTAAAAAAACAAGTGAGGAGTTAAAAACAAAAAAGCTTTGAAATACGACATTTTGACATCATTACTTTTTGACATTTTATAAACAAATAAATTCCAACAACCTAAAAACAACAAATAATTTCACCATATATGCAAAAAGAAAAAAAAACTAAATTATATGAATTACCCAAAGTAACAAAATAAAAAATTAAATTAAATAAATAAATATAAAAAGGATGAATAAAGTTTTAATGTTAATTAAAACAATTTAAATTTATTTATAGACAATGAAAGTAATAAAAAAAAGACACAGGAAAAAGGCAGAAAAGGCAACAAGAACTGAACTGAACGAACGAAAAAAAAAAAATTATGAATAATTAAATTTTATTATAAATTTGATGCAATAACGAAAAAAAAAACACAAAATTTAACTAAAAATAAATGCTAAAATGTGTTATTTTGTATTTGTATTTGTACTAAGGTTAAGTTTGTAGCCCCCTTAGTACTTTTTATTCCATTCTCTGGGTTTTGTTTCTGTAAAAGAATAAAAGTTAAAAACACCCCAATTGTATAACTTTTTTCTGTTGTACTCTCTGTGTCTTCTACTTTTACTTCTTGTACGAGTTTTTGTGTTGTTGTTTTTTTTTTCGTGATATAATAATCCTCATAAAACTTAAACAGTTAAACCAGGGATATAAACCCCAAAATGTCTGTATATATACGTAATACGTAAATGTGTATTAATATTTTTGTTCGTTCATTCTGTTTGGCTATATGTTTTGTTGTTTTCGTATTCCCCCTTTTTGGCTATATTTTTATTATTCCTCATGTTTTATTTTTAGGTTACTACAAGGTAGGCGAATGGTCTGAGTTTGACGGTGGTTGCTGTTCTTTCCCGTTTTAACGTTTGAGGAAAAATGACGAGTAAGACGACGAAGAAGAAAAAATACCGTTTTATATAATTTAAGATGCACAAAAACAGATTGAATTGTGGAGAGAAGAGGCTGTGTAAGTGTACTGTATATCGTACAGTAAAAATAATGATATTTATAATAAGATTTGTTCGAAGACAAAAAATCATTTTCACGGCGGGCGAGATGTTGGTGGCAATGTGGTAAGAATGATATACACGGCCGGTGTGTGGTTATTTTTTATTTTTTTTTGCTTTTAACGTCTTTCTTCTTTTCCATTTATTATTTTTTTGAAGTTAAACTGATAAAAATAAAATTCAAGTGGTGTCATTACAAACGAAAAGTACGTGGATAACACAATTTGCACATATTTTTTCAGGTATTTTCTACGGTTTTTTTTTTTTTTGGTTTTTAATAAATTCATAATTTTTTTTTTCTCTTCGGCTCTTCATTTTATCTATATATCAAAATCAATACAAATTTTGAACAATAAAATGAAATAAAAAAAAAAAAAAAATTATGGAAAAAACGATGAAGAGGAATCATAAAAAGCATAAAAAAAGCATAGATATTTGTATGCCAAGCACGCAATAGATTATAAAGATTTTCTTTTCTTTTATTATTTTTATGTTATATCGATGTCCTTTTTTTCTTCCTCGTTTTTTTTTTTTATTATTTTATTTCTTTTACTTTCAGCATAAGCATAACTATAAAGACACAAATATTTATTAAATAAAAATAGAAGGAAATCCAAGTTAAACTTACGACTCTCAAACTTTTTAGATTAGTTTCTGTTTTCTTTATTTTTGTCTGTTCGATTTTTTTTTTTGGTTTTTTGCATTCATTTTTCGCCATGTTGTAACTTTTTTTTTTGTTTTTGCTACTTTGCTTGTAGCCCCGTATTGAGTTGAAGTTTTTATTAGTAAAATTTTATTTTTATTATTTATGTGCGAAATTTTATTTGTTTTTAAATAATTTAAAAAAAAAAAAAATTTGTATATGTTTTCGGCACTTTTTTTTTCAAGTAATAAATTTTAAGTGCCGAAATCTGGTGAAAATTCGGATTTATATTTATTTTATTTTTTGCTTCTCTTTGTATCTTTTTTCAATTTTTAGTGAGAATTTTTTTTCTTTTCCTAATGCTATGGGGTTATCGTAAAAATACTTAATTTTACTTTGATTAAGTTAAACGAAGTAAGTAAAAGAAGAAAAAATACGAAGCTTGACCCTTTTCCTAATACATTGACTTTTAACTTTTCGAGGTGCACTGAAATCCAATTATCCATCAGCTTAACATAGATTATTGGATTTTAAGGATAAATTATATTTCGTTTTTTTGATCATAATATTTTCTTTATTTTTTCATTATATTTTTAATTGAAATTATTATTAAATGATTCATAATATTTTTATGTATTTATTAAAACTAACCACGATCCAATTAATTGCTGCAATAAATTTTAATAGAAATTGGTATGAATAAATGTAAATTTATATCAAAATCACATTGGTATGCATTAAGCCCTTACAATAGAAGAAAAACAATAAAAAAGGAAAGAAAGAAAAAAATAATAATATAGAAACCGATTCTATAAAATTAACTTCATAATTGTCCGGATAATTAATATTCCGTGTAATTACAAAAACATTCAAGGAATACAATAGCAGACGCACGTTTTAAAATTTAATTTTCAAACAAAAGCATGCGCTATAAACCGTTTACAATAAAAGCTTGAATTATTATTTTCATTTTTATTAAGTCTAGAATTGGCCTTACGACATTTATCTAACAATACAATAAAAATAATCAAAAGTAAACGTAAAAATCACAGGTTATCTTAGTTCATAAAGATCAACGCCCACGCCTTTCTATTTTTAAGACAACATTCATACGATTAATACGACAATAGTTTTGCAAAAAAAAAAAGGGGTAAATAGTAAATGCGTGATCCACTATAATCTGTTGATCTAGAAAAATTATAACAAAAAAGAAAAGAAAATATAAGAATTTCTTATGCATCACCCTATAGAATAAATTAATCGGGTATTTAATAACCGCATTAAGGAATACTCTGCTGCTACTTTTACGTCTGTTGTTGCCCTCGACTGTCACGAACTTTTGCATTTGTCAAACTTATAGTAAAAATGGAATAATTTATATCGTCTATATCTTAAATATGACTTATCGGCTCAAAAGGTATTTTATGTTCTTCAAGTAACAAAACCAAAAATACACAAGTAAAAATAAAGAAGAAGAAAAACACTAACATAAATCGAGCGCAACTATGTTATATACTGATATTTTGTGTTTGGATTTTTAAAAGGATTTTTTTCGGATAAAAAAACGATTTAAATTCAACGACTTTATGGTTTTTTTTTTCGTTTGTTTGGTTGTTTGTGTACGATACTCTGATGATTTCTTTGGATTTAAAATGCATTTAAGTTTTTGTTGTTTTTCTTTTCCATTTCGATAACATGCGAACGTGATTTTTGTATGTTTTATTGTTCTTAATGATCCTACTGTTGCCACTGCTGCTGCTACTTTGGTAGCTTTCTCCTGTTAGTTTTATTTAATAAAAAGTAAAAAGAATTTTCTTTTATTTTATTTTTTCCTGTCTTTTTTTTGTTGCTATGTTTAATTTATTTATTTAAATTAATTTATTTTTGTTTATAAATGGTGTTTACCTGTGTTTATCTATTATATTTGTTGAGAACATTTACCTTTATCCTTTTCTTTTAACTTTTTTAATGCTGATTATGTTTACTGATTTGTGTGTGTATTACAATTTTTTTTTCTCGCATTTTAATTAAAATTCTTTTACTTCTTTTATACAAAAAAAAAAAATATAATTTATTATTTGTTTGGCTTGCTTTTGTGGTGTTTATACAAAAAAAAAGAAAAAATTTGCATACGTTTTCATTTCATTTAAAAGAACAAACATTGCTATAGTACTCCGTGTATGGGTTTAATACAGCAAAAAAAAAATAATAATAATAATTAATACAATGTAATTTTGTTGACCAATCTTAATATTTCGGTTATTTAGGTAAAATGTGATGAATTTCATAATTTTTTTAATTAAATATTTTATATTTTTCAAAAACGTTTAATTATATATTAAAAACTTTACCAGAATAGCACGACAGTAGACAAACCAGTGAATTGTGTAAATTATGTACCTTTTGTAATATTTTTCACTATCTGTTTTACAAAAAAAATATTGCAATTCAAATAAATTCCTAATTTTGCATTGTTAACAAAAAAATACGAATGATAAAAAATTGTTCATTAGACTTTCCAAATAAAAATAAAAATATTAACTACGCAGCTGAGGATTCGATTTCTGGTCGACTAACGATAAAAATGTATTTATTATGCAAAGTAAAAGTTTTTTCATTTGTTTTATAGCAGGATTAATGAGTGGAAATAACTAGCATCACTACTACGGGATAATTATAAGCTTACTTTGCTTTAATTTGACGCTATATTTGCGTTTTTTGTTGTTATGGAATGCACATAGTTGATAGAAAACAGAAATATGCTCTTAAACGATAAAAAAACTTATGGTAGTAAATAGAGCCCTTAATCTTCGTGCAATGAAATGTATAAATAGAACAAGGGTAATTGGTGATTTATTTAAAAATCAATAAATAACCTTTAAAGCGTATAAAGTCACAATGTTTAGGTAACAGATTATCCGATCATTGCAGTAATAATCCCACCACCTTTGTGTATTTAAGTGATTGCCCTACGTTTGTTGTGTATTTCTAAATAATTTTAAAATAGTGCAATTTCTCCTTCAATTCCATTCTCAGATTGTATTATACAATTTATTGCGGTTATCTGTGTACGTATTCTTTGCATTCAAAAGTAATTTTAAGAGTTTTATACAAAATGTTCACAAAATGAAAAATCACATTAGGATCAAAAGGATTTAATATTATTTTAATACCACGGAATATTTTAATACTTTGACACATTTATTATTGATAAAAATTCTATCTAAAAATTAATTTTTAAAGCAATTTTCAATATCAATTAATTCTAGTAAATGATTTGCTGCAATAAACTAAAATTTTAACATAATTAATATTAAAATTAACAAGTGTATATGTTGTATGGAATGTTTTTATCCATTACAATCTCATAAAAACACATAAATTAATTATGATGTTCAAAAATTATAAATTGATTGCATTTTATCCCTTTTTATATAAATCAGTAACCTGCAGAGTTAATATTATGGAATGGTAATGCCTGACGTGCATGATTACTGATAAAATATTATCAATCGTAGTAAAATCTTCTTTTTTAATTTAACATCACAATAATTCAATAAAATATTGTTTTTGGTTATATTAAAAATCAATAAAAGCCAAATGTGCCATTGTGTGTAATCATTTTCGTAATATCATCATCAAAAAAAAAAAAATAGAATTGAAGAAGCAAAAAAAAATGTCTATTGCAGAGTTGATTAAATTTTTTCTTTTTTATTTGTATTTAAAGAGAGATGAATGAATAAAATAATCATAGGGTATAGGCGGTCCTCTGGTACAGCTTTAAATAAATAATATAGATATTTGTATATACTGTATAGCTTTATGCTGCGGCTAAAAACAGTCAAAAAAGAGACGCAACCCTTTTATTTTATATGAACTTATTTAAGCATTTGATATAATACTTATCTAACAGATGTAGAAATGTTAAGTGATGAGAAATACACTGTCATTATTATGCTAAGATTTATTTATATTTTTATTAAAGCGAACATTTTCCCTTTTAGGTAACTGCTATTGATAAATATATAATAATGGATTATTATTATTTTTTTTTTTTTTTTTTCTATTCAATCATATGGTGACGATATTAATAATGTTACTTTTAAAGTGTAACACATGTGCGATTTATCTAGAAAAATATCAATTGTGCCATTTATTAATGTCAACGATAAACAAAAGTCACACAAATAACGCCCTTACGCTTTAAGCACATTAAGTGTAAATAAAATAAAGCATCTGAATCTGGAAAATATGTTCTAAAGCCAAGTACTTACTTTGATGAAATAATTATTTTTTTTTTATTTTTTAATTAATTAATTAATATAAAAAGGAGAGTGAAAATTATGATCACAAAAAAAAAAAAAAACAAAAAGCTGCTAATAATGTTGACAAAAGCATAAAAGATAATAAAAGACAAAATACTTTAACATTTCAATCATTCATTTGTGAATAAAAAAAATATTTTATCCTGCATTTAATAAATCTAATTTGTATCCTTTTATGCTAATTAAAATTTGTCCATGGATGATTTTTTTGAAAAAATATTCTAAAATTAGATAAATTTAATCAACAGTTCCTTTTTTTATTCGTACAGTCAGCTCAGCTATCATATTAAATTGGTTCCCATAAACTGATGAATTATTACGACAACCTTTTGTATAAAGGATTTATAAATATATTTTCATAAAACATATTTATTACAAAGTAAATTAGAGAGACAGAAAAAACAACAAAAATTATTATTATTATTAACATGGTTTTTTACACTGTGGCTTTGAGTAATTTTTTATAAAAAATTTATTTCAATTAAAAAAACAAGAATAAAAAAGGCATTTATAATGGCTTTAACAGATTTTAATATAAAAGCTTTATATAACCGATTAATTATGCCAGTGCGGTAGTCGTGAACAGAAAATATATTAAATATATTAATTTAATTCGGTTTCATAAAAAGCTCTACACATTATTAAATTATAAAAATAATAATGTATTGCAATAATAATATCGATTTAATGTCATAAAGGATCAGTATAAAGGATCAATTATATGCTTTTAATATGAATAATACATAAAATAAAAATTCTTTATCATTTATCAAACTGTTACTGCTATAGCATAGAAACATTAGAGATTATATGATGCCATAACCAAAAGCACAAAAAATTCCATTTATTTTTAGATGACCGAACCATGTCTATTAGTAATTTTTTCTCATTAAACCGCAAAGGATTTGTAAAATCTCTTGTTATTTTATTCTATGACGCGGAATAAGTCTTATTATAATTTCAGGAAAAAATCTAATCATAAAGTCCAGTCCAACATTATTAACCGACATTTTAAATTTAAAACTGAAATGAAAAAGTAAAAGCTTACCAATTAATTAAATATCATTAATTTCTCATTTAAATTGTTTGTATTTTCTTCTTTATTTATTTTTTTTTTTTCGCAATCAAGTAATGTCCTTAGAGAGATCGAAATTCAGTTCCCCATCCTGTCATAAAAAATACTCTTCAATTTTAACTAAATTTAAATTAAAACAAACCTAATTTACTGCATAAAATATATATATATGTTAAAATATTTGCCTAAAACAAGATAACAATGTTGAATTTACCCTCTCGATGGTAGCAAAAACAGGCGTCTAGAGGTTAAAATATTTCTAGTTAGTAGGAATGTTAACGAAAAGCACATACTAGAAATTTTCTAATAAAAAACAAAAAAATTTTAAGCAGAAGAAAAATTATGTTTAATAAATTAACTAAATATATGTAGCCTTTTATGTTAATTAATATTTGCTATTATTTTTTCTTTTATAGTTTTCTTCGTTAAAATAGTTTGTTTTAAAGAAAATAAAAATACCAACAGCGTTCAGCAATGTTCCGCAATGTCTGCTTATATATTTATTTATTTATTCACACAGCAAATACATAGATTTTTGTCAAATCAATTTGAAAGATTAAATAAAATTGATTTACAAATAAGACAAGAAAAACATAATAAACACAAGAAAGTAATTTATTTTTAATTTAAAATTTTATTTGTTTATTTTTTTTTTAATTATTTCTTTGCTTTTTTTTATTTTCTTTTCATTTTGTCATAATTTTTAATTAAGTAACTTTAGCATAAAGTTTCGTGTGTAATTGTGTGTGAGTTTTTTCTTGTTAATTGTGTTCTAAGTGTCCAATGTTTAGTTTTCATTTACATTTTCTTTTTACAAATAAATAAAATAAATTAGAAAATATTTCTAGAGAAATTCTTCTTCTTTTTTCTTCTATAATTAAGTTTTTTTTTTTTGTTACCGATTACGTTAGATAATAAATTTTAATCAAAAAATCACACCTAAGGCTTTAATTTGCATAGCATCTATTTATGGTTTTACTGAGACTACGATTACCGGATTATTCTCATTAAAATTTTTATATTTTTAATAATTTGACAGTTACAAAGGAGGACATAATAATATGGTAGTCACTAAACAGGTAGTTAGTGCTTTATAGTGCACCCACTGGTACACTCTATTCAGAATACAACGATAATACACGACAAGATTGTAAAACCAGCATATCCACCATGCAAATAAAAAAAAAGCCTTGGATGGATTTAATTTATTCTTTTTTTTAAAATAAAAAACATAAATATCTCTTCTTCTTTTTTTTTCATTTTTAATTACGAAAATTAATTAATTGTTAATTTAATAAATAAGATTTATAATATAATTAAAACAAAAACAGAAAAAAATAAAATTAAAATTAAATAAATAAACATAAAAATTTAAGCATGTTTTCTTTTCTTCATTAATCGTTTAATTTTTCTTCATTTTTTTTCCCCAAAAATATAATTAAAAACAGCAGCACTCAAGTGTTGCGGTTTTTTATTTAATAATTTTGTGTTTGTTTCCTTTTTAATTTTCTTTTTTTTTTTGCATTAAACAATCAACAAATTTCAATACAAAAACAATTTTATTAATTGATTATTTTCTTCTTTTTTTACTAAGAAAAGTTTATTTACATCAGGGATCAAATTAATTTTTCAAAAAACAATTTATTCGATTATTTAATTCGTTTTTTTCTTAATATTTTCTTAATGACTAAAATAATAACATATTAAGTAAAGTCGTGTCTCACTTGTTATTATCAGAAAAATTGCGAGGATTTTAACAAAAAAAAAATAAATAAATAATAATTAAACAAACACTTAGTGTCCATTTTGTCGCTTAATATTTGTGTTTTGTTTTTGTACGAAAAATTTAAAGATAAAAAAAAGTAAAGAAAAATGAATAAAAAAACAGAAGAAAAATAGAACGAAAGAAAATTTAAATAATTTTTATTATTACAGACAATTTTTTTTTTGTTTTCTTTGTAACTCTCAATATATAGATTTAATTTTTTTAAATATATTAAACTGGCAATAAATCAGCGAGTAACTCTTTTTCTGATGGTGTTAATCTGTCTGGAAATTTAATATCAAAAGCCACTAATAAATCACCAAATCTTGTTGTATCTTTTGGAAATGGTAAACCATAGCCTTGAATTCTTTTTACTGTTGTTGGTTTTATTATTTCTTGCATCGTGCTAATACGTAATTTTTCACCGCTCATTGTTGGCACCTCAAAAATGACACCACATAATGCCTATAACAGGTATTAAGAAACAAAAAAAAAAAAGAAAGAAATTTCCATATAAGTAAATTGTGAATTTATTTATTTATTATTAAAAATTATAATTTTTCTATAAATATAAATTTATATATGTAAATACGCCACAAGTGACATATTTATTTTATTCAATCGAGGATAACGTGTTTTATGGTTTATTATAATATGCAAATTTAATTTAAAGTTTTTTTTTTTTCACGCAATAATTTTGCATACACTTCTAGGCTATTTAAAATTATCAGAAATATTTCTGTACAAAAACTTTTACATATGTTTCTTCTCAATCAAATAATCAATAGTTATAGATTGTTATGTTCATTATGGACAAGTGGATTAGTATTTGATAAATTTGATTTAATTTTCTATACATAAATCCTTAACAAACATAAATCTTTAACATGACTAAATCTTGTTTATAAGCATAAACAGTACGTTTAAATAAAAATTTAATCATAAATTTAAGACTATTCTGAATAAAAAATATAAATCAAAGATTAAGGATTAAAAGAAACTGAGAGTCAAATTGGTTGCGATTCTACTAGAGAGTAAAATTTAAAAAAAAAACATTTTTTTGTAAGGGGAATAAAAACACTCAGCAACACTGTGGTACCTATATTTTAGCTGAAATAAAATAATTTAATACATGTGTTCTAGTTTTCCAATTGAATGAGTTTGTCACTCGTAATTTAAGCGATTCCCTTGTACTGTAAATTATCACAAATTTATTGTAAAAATTAAATTACAGACAAATCAATAAACCACAACAATCAATTTGTGATATAAATGTAAAATATCGCATTCGTTTATTACATTGATAAATTGGTAAAAGAAAAAAAACTATCCATTCAATACAATTTTTTTTTAATTAATTTAATTAAAATATAATAAATAACGATATGAATATCAATTTATAAAAATACAAAACAATGCAAAAAATAAAACTCTTTATTGTTAATACAAGTTAAAACATGTTAAAACTCTGTATGTATGATTGTTAATCACGATTAAACAATTAAATCTATTCATGTATGACTTTGACACATATGTCATAGGGGAGTTTAAACTTTCTCATATCGAATAAATTATTTATTCAATTAACATTACAATATAGAAAATATATAATTGTTAAAAAAAAAAGCAGCTTAAAGTTCAATGACAATATATAGAAAAATAAATACATTTTTGTCACCGGCATTACTAATATTATTATTTAAATTTCTTCTATCAAATACCACCATACATCGTAACAACAGCCAACGATTACAAGTAATACATATTTAATTTTATGTTATTTATATTTTTAATATAAAAAAATGACATAATATGTATATAAATAATTAAACAGTGAATGGTGGTAGTACATATAAATAATTTACGTATTGTTTAATTTAATAAGAAATAAATAACAGAGAAAAACCTGAAAAAAAATATGTATTACAGAAGATAAAATAAAGAAACAGCACAACCCAAACATAAACCATATATGGCGAGGTCACTTATCTTTCTTAATTTAAATTTTATTTTTCTTTGGCTTAAAATATTAAAAATTTTATTTTGTTTTTTTTTCTTTCGATACAATAAACGATCACCAAACATGTCAATGTATGTTATTATTAAAAATACGAAAACATGTTTTTTTTTACCTTTGTATTAATTAAATTTTTAACTTTTGCTTTTTAATTTTGTAACTATGGCTTTGTTCTTTCATTCGATGAATCAATTATATTTATTTTCACTTTTAATTAAGTTATAAATTAAATTTAAACAATAATTACCTGTTTTAATGTTAAACGTGCTGTATATCTTAAATCACAACCTTCACGTTTAAATTGTGGATGTGGTTTATCTCTAATTATAAAAACAATATCAGCTGGTATTTTGCCACGTGTTTGATCACCCTCCTTCTGAAATGTAACCTTTGTGCCAGCCTTCCAGCCAGGCTTTATTGATATTGATACAAGTTTATCTTCTTTTTTTGGTGCACCATCAGTTTGTTGTATAATACGTCGTGAGATTTTCATTTTTTTAACACAACCATGATAAATTTCTTCCAGTGTTACATACAAATCATGTTCAATTGGTGGGTCTTGTACTTTTTCCTTTTTCAATGGTGTATGCACATTAAACGAGTGTGATCTAAAAACAGAAATAGCAAAGTAGAAAACAAAAAACAACAAAAATTAAAAATGTTTTATTAATAACAATTGATCTAATTTTTTATTTTTATTTATTTAAAAAAAAAATAATAATAATAATAATAATAATAATAATAATAATAATAATAATAAACATTTGCACAGTTGTGGCTAACAACATTTCAAAATAGTTTAACAGATCACAGTATTATTGTTATTATTATTACACAACGAAATAAAAAATTCTAGTTGTATTTGTTAACAATATAGTCTAGCCGTGGATATACATATATTCCATAAAATAAAATAAAATAGGTCTTGTGTTTAAAATTGAAAAAAAAACATACACATTGAAATTAGATAATTGTATTTACTTTAAATATTTTGTGCTTATAAGCACATACCTGTTGGGTATGGTTTTGTTCCATTCTTTCTTTTTATAAAATTATTAAATAATTCAGTTGTCTTCCTTGGTAATAACTACTTAATTATTTTTATGTATTACTATGTACGGCTCAGTTTGTTAAGCAAAATCATAGTCAAATATAATAATAATAATATAAATGTTTTTTTAATATTATTTAATTATTAAATTTAAATAAATAAATAAATGATGATTCATAAGAAAAATAAACATAAATTTTATTAGCATAAAAACACAACAACTGACATATGTCGTACGAAATTTCAACAAATAATTAATTGTTATTCTTTTTTTTATTTCAATAAAACAATAATGTTGAAATTTTAATTATATCTTTATTAAGAAAGAGAAGAAAACAATTTCCCTCATTTAAAATAATCATTATTTAAAATTTAATTTAATGACGAAAATGTGTTAATTTTATTAATTGCCAGTTTTATTTATTTATTTTATTCTTATTTAAAAATATCGGATAGAGAAAAATTTCTTAGTAAAATTTAAAATTATTAATCATAAGAGAAAAATGTCGGTAATTTCTTTTAATATTTTTTCATTGTATTGTGTTTATGTTAGTTTAGTTTATATTTTATAAGTAATTAATTAATTAAATAACATACCTGAATGCACCGCCTAAACCATGACGATTACCAAAATTACTGAATGGTGAAAAGAAATCATGATCCGGTTCTAAAGTGTCACCAAATACATTCTTTTCAAATAAACTATCAGACATATCAAAGAATGATGCAAACGGATTACTTGAACCAAAAAATTGTGCAAATGTTGCACGTGGATCACCATGAAATTGATATGAGAAATTAGTTGAGCTATTACCGTTTGTTGTGCCTAAAGGTAAAAAATAAAATTAAAAAAACATTAAATAAACAAGCACAGTACGAAAGAAAATTTATTTACCTCTACCACCACCGCCACCACCTTTCAAACCTTCTTCACCATATTTATCATAAATTTCACGTTTCTTTTTATCTGATAATACTTCATATGCTTCAGCTACTTCTTTGAATTTATCTTCAGCACCAGCTGCTTTATTTTTATCAGGATGATATTTTAATGCTAATTTTCTATATGATTTTTTTATATCGTCATCACTCGCTGTTTTTGGTATGCCCAATATTTTATAATAATCTTTACCCATTATTTTATCTTCTCCTCTCTTCTGCTTTTTATTTATTCAAAATTTATTTTATATGTTTTTCTTTTTAATAAACTAAAATTTCTTCTAGTCTAAAAAAAAAAATTTAATAGAAAAAATAATAATTATGTTAATTGTTAATTGATAATTATATATTTATTAAAGTAAATTTTCCGAATAGAAAAACTAAATAAATAAAACGTCATCATTATTGACGACTATCAATATCAACAGAACAACATTTATTGATAGAACAACAATAATAACTTAAACAACAAGAAAGAAAAAGTCGAAATAAAATTATTTTTTACTACAAATACAAGGTCTTAGCAGCAACAGCAATAGCAGTGTCGTAGCTTTTATTATAATTAATTAATTTTGTTATTTATATTGTTTTGTACTTAAGCGAATTATAATAATAATAAAAAAAAAAATACTTAAGTGTCTGACTTTGAAATAATTTTACATTTGATCAGTTTTATTGAAGTTATTATTGGTTAAGACAGTCGACTTATAACAATATGTATCCAGTACATGAAGTAAATCTATTCATCAGAGATAAACTCACTTTCAATTCATACATAACATGTATAAAGAAAATAAAAAAAAAACTTATTAATCGCGACCCTGTCTAAAATTCGTTAAGCTTACAAAATCATACTTAATTATTTTATATATATATGTATGTATAAACAAAACTCTCTACACTACATTTATCTGTAACTATAATACATATTGTTTTTGTAAATCTAAAAATAATTAAAATAATTCTAAAATTAAAAATCATCTCTTAAAACACTAACTATTTAATGGTATCGGTGTGTGCTGTTGCTGTTGCTACTGCTGCTGCTGCTGATGCTGTTTTCATTTTTTTTGATGAAAAAGAAAATTATTTTTGTTTTTTTTCACAAAATTAAAAGTAAAAAAAAAAAATATTGTTTAAGACAAAATGAAAATTTTCATCTCTGCGGAAAATATAAAGAAAATATGTATATATGTATATGTAAATAAGAAATTTATTTAGGTCAATAGACAAACAATATTAACGAATTATAATTTTAATTAATTATTTTTTCTTGGTCATTTAAATTTTATTAACTTCCTAACAAACGACAAATTTATTTGCAACAAAAAAAATACAAATAAATAATTAAATATAGCTAAAAAAAAAAAAATGACGCACCTAATTTATTTTATTATTTTTTTATTATTTAATTCATTCATTTAAAGCATACATATAATACCTGATATACATATAATTAATTTTTTTTGTTGTTTAAAAATTATTTATGTATGATGAAGAACCAACAAATTAAATTAAAAATAATAATGACGTCATTTAGTGGCAACAGTGTTATTTGAGATTCTCTATATAAATCTTAATGCACGTGGGTGTGTGTATGATAAAAATTTGCTCATTTAGTAATTTAATTAAATTATTATTAATTTTCATATAATTTAATCAAAACAGTGCAATTTGCCCAGCTTATAATTGAACAAGCAGTTAGATGGTATTAAGGTTTTTTTTAATTAATTAATTCAATATTAATAATAATTTCTACCATTTATAGAAGAAAAATTATTTAATTAATTAATTAAAAATGCATAGAAAGGGACAATAATTTAAATTCACTTTTTTTATTCATAACTCATACGTTTACTTTTTTATCGTTTACCAAATAAGGATGAGAGTTGCTGATTATTATTATAATTATGTATATATTTTATTTTTTTATTTTAATATTCGAGGACGAACAAACTAACTTGCTTACTAACTAACATAACTGATCGTTTTATTTTATTATTTTTATATAGAAAAATAAATATTCGTTTAAGTATTCATTCAGCTTAAATTTTAACAGAAATATACACGTTTTTTTTGTTGTGTTTTAATACTATTCCCTTGTAGACAACAAGGAATCAAACTATAGTTACACAAAGTGAATTGCAAAATATTAATTTTCTTTTATAAAATTACGTAACCGGTAAATTAATTATACATTTAAATTTTAGTGAAAAATAAAAATAAAAATCAAAAGTTGATGATTTAATAATTTTTTTTTTTTTTTGTTAAATTTTATTCAAGTTTAATGACTTTGTATTTATGTTTGTTGTTCGCTACTGCTATGCCTATACCACACAATTATCTCAATTAAAATAATTAAAAATAATATTTGAATAGAGAAAGAAAAAAAACCAAACTAACAAACTTTTTCACTTTTTATTGTTAATTTATTTATTTTATTATTCTTGTAGAACACTTAAATGTTAAGAAATTGTTATTTTAATTGAAGAATTAAACACAAGAAAAATATATATATATTTTTTATTTTATATATAAAATTAAATTTAAAAATAAAAGTTACTTTTTGTCAACAATAAATTTTGACAACAACTGTCACCAATTTTTTTTTCCAATATGACATTTAATTTCAATTTAAATTCGTTTAAAATTTTTATTTTATTTATAATTAAAATTAATCTCAAAGCACACTTGATACATTTTTCATAATAGAATTGATAAATTTTGATTTTAAATTTTTATTCCGTTAAACGTCAAATTTATTTAAAAGAAAAACAAAAGCTCACACATCACTGGAATTAAAATTATCCTTTTTATAAGGAACAAACAAAAACGAAAAAGACGCTTTTAAATTAAATAATAATAATTAATTTTATATTCAATAAAAAAAAACTCAACACTTGACATTTAAAATAATTATAAAAATAATAATAATAATAAAAAACTTGTTGAAGGTAATTTTAAGCAAAATTTCCAATTATTCACATGAAGTAAAACTTATTGTAATTTAATCTCTGGAGTTTTTGCTAAGTAAAACAGAAAAAAAAATAATTAATTTGAATCGATTCTGTTTTAAATAAATAAAACCGATTATAACAATATTGGCACCTACTTTATCAGAAAATTAAATAATTTTTTATTCATTAAAAAATAAAATAATAAATTTGTTGATTGTGTTTTCATAAGAATGATGTTGTTGTTCGTTTTGCAATGTTAAAGCTGTACATGCACATGGAATTGCTTTGTATGTAAATTCGTTATTCATTTTTTTCTTTTCTAATTAAAAATCAATCAGACTGAAAATTAATTGTAAAATTAAATAAAAGTCAAGTTTAAATAAGGTAGTTAACCTGACACTAAGGCTAGATTATGATTAATCAAAACGTCTTTTATAGACGAGGAAACATAAAATGAATTGATTATTTATTTTTTTTTTCATTGAAATTAATCTTTTTTTATTGCTAACAACAAGATTATTATTAATTTTTGTTAAACAAAGTCATTAAGCTAGTCTAAAAACGTTAATATAATTTTAATTCTACAATAAAAAATACGTTAAATTATTTTCCAAGCATTGATAAACTTTTCATCTATTCTTAAAAAATATAATGAAAATTATCAGAACGAAATCATAACTCCTGTTTAGCAATATTTAATCTAAACTTAACTACTCATAACTTTGAAAACTTTTTATTTGTTGTCCACGCAACATTAGTGACTTTTTTATTTATAAAAAAAAAAAAAAAATAAACATAACGAAAAACTTTTTATAATGATGTATTGATTGTGATCAATAAATAATAATAATTTTGATAAGGCTGTAAATTTGACATTATTATATCCCTTCAATTAATTTCTTTTTAAGAAAATTTTATTGAATTTTTCACTAAAAAGCTTTTAAGTTTTTTTTTTTCTTCCTTGCAGCAACAGAACTTATATTATGAAAGTGAAAGTTTAAAGGTGATTTATTTATTAATTTTTTTTTTAATTATCGTTTATCATCAACACTATTAATTTTTTTATTTTCAAATTATGAAAAAATAAAGAAGAAAAAAACACTTAAAAACAAATCGCACTTCACCACCCACTTATAATTGACCTTTTTTATTTTTATTATTACTTTTCTTTTATTTTTCATTTTCAATACATTGTAGCTTTAAAACTCTTAAACAACAACGTGTAATCACAGTATAAAATTATTATAGAGATGATAAATGTTTTTAAATAAATGTTTAAATATTATTTAAAATACATTGAAAGATGATGATTTTATTCTTTTTCATTTTATTCAATTATAAATGTTTTGGTTATTGAAACGTAACAAAAAACACACAAATATATATATTTATTTATTTTTTTGGATAAACTGAAAACTTTACTTAAAATATACACAACACAAATTTTTACCCACCCACCCAAAAACACGTAAATAGAACAGAATTTAACAAAAAAAAAAAAATATAATTTCTTTCTCTTCGTCTTACTTTTTTTCACTTTTTTTTTTTCTGTGTTACAAAATATTTTTTCGTTAATAATTTTTATTTTTATTCCCATTTATTGCACTTTTTTTTCTTGGTACTCATACACTGTATTCTTAAATCAAGCATAATTTTGGTATCAGCATTTTTGTCGTTTTATTAATTTTTGAAACTTTTGAAACGATAAATATTCTGTACGAACGGGTAAATCCCCAATTAGTAAGCGCTTATTATTATTATTATTATTATTTATTTTTTGTATTGATAAGAAATATTCCTGATTAAAGGTAAAAATAATCAAAACGCACTAACAAAACAAAACTAAAAAATTAATTTAACTAAAAACAAAAAATAAACACACAAATAAATTAATTAAAAGTAATTTTAACGTACAGCAAAAGTAGTTAATTACGAATCATCACTGCGTGATGTAGTTTTTTTTTAAAAAGAAAGAAAAAAAAATAAATAAATAAATAAAATATTCAAAAGAAATAAAGAAAAAATAAAAAAATTCTTTATTTCTTTTCTTTTACTAAACAGAAAAAAAAACGCACAAACAACTTGGTTGACGGTCACGACGACATTTTACTTAATAACTGAATTAAACAAGAAATTTAACTAAAATATATAAAAGAAATGAATAATTTTTAATTTCATTTAAAAAAAAAATTTTTTCTCTAGACACTACACAGATGAAGACAAGAAAAAACACTGAAATTATTACAAATAAAAAATAAAAATTAAAATAATAATATGTATAATAAATACAAAAACAAATATATAAAAAATTATTTAAGAATTTCGAGTTGAAAAACACATCGTTATATGTTATTAAATTCGTGTATTTTTATTCGCAGTGTTTCGTATAAAATGAGTTTGTTTATTTTTTGTTGTTCGACTTCAATCTTATGATCGCGATCGCTAAGGTTGGTAATAAATCAACATGACTTTAATACTAACGAAAATTCATTTAAGCATTTATCTGCATTTAAATTTACTTTAATTAAAAAAACAGTTACTTTCTCTATAAATAAAATTTTTTTTTGGTAATAATTAAAATTTGTAAATACAACAAGTAGATGCACTGTATAATATGGAAGGCAGGTGTTAACAATTCAGTGTTTCTTCTCTGATTTGAAAAAAATGAAAGGAAAAAAAAAAATAAAAAATCTTAAAACATAACAAATGCCTGAATTAAGATTAAATTTCAATACCAGCAAACATAAATTTGTCTAGAATTTAAATGATCGTATTTTTATTTATGAATCTTTACAACGTAATTCGTTTAAAGTCTTCATAATAATTTTTAATGCTTAGTTAATTTTGTATTTTATGGCGGTAGATAATGATTTATTAATTGTACAATTTTCTTTAAAAAAAATTAAATTAAATAACCATTTTCATTAATTACTAGCCTTAATACTTTTTTTTTTCTTTGGTAAACTCACACAACATAATTTTTATCTCATAATAATTTACTTAAAATTTTATTTTTTGACAATATTCTTTTTTTTTCTCTCTCAATATTATTAATAATAATAATAATAATAAAATAAATAGATAATTTGCTTTGGTGTAGGTGGTTTCTGGTGTTAATTTTGCCTTTAAACTTATATATAGTTTTCGTTTTATTTCATTTTAAGTTATTGAAAATTAAAATAAAAACCAAAAGAGTAAAAATTAATGTTTGAGGTAATTTACTTCATAGTAAAAAAGTTTTATTTTTGTAATTTTGATATATTTATTTATATTCTTTTGGCATATATATTTTTATTTTAATAATAATAATATTTTATTATATAATTAGTGAATATTATATCTATTTTAATACAATTATAGTTTTTATTTGTAATAAATAAATAATTTAACTCGTGTATAACAAAATCCAATAAATTATTTTTATACTTTAAATCGCGTCATTTCTAATTGGATTCTATTAAATGAAAAAAAAAAAATGACAATCAGAATAGAATTATTTTCTAAATATATTTCACACTATATAATTAAGGTGGCGATAGTGACGTTTTAAGCCATAATACTTAACATTGTCAATTAAAGACACGGAGAAATTCAAAGGCAATCATTTTTTGAGGTTAGTGACTGTTAAAACCTTTCAAATGTTAAAAAAAAATAATTTTACATTTTTCAAAGAACAAATTCACTGATATTCTCAAGGATAGGATTTTACAAAGGATAAATAAAATAAGATAATAATTTGAATTAATTACCATTATTATTATTGTTTAACGACACAATCGTAATAAAAATGCATGTCTACTGTGTAAGGAATCACTTGTTAAATACTTATCATAAAAATCTAAAATAACTTTTTCAATTTTAAATCCAAACTTTTGATATAAGCATATTGCTGGATTTGTTGCTGACACATGTAACGTTATATCTTTTCCCATACAAGTCTTTAATTAATAAAGAAAACAATATAAATGTTTTTAATTTGAATAAACAAAAATAGTTTTTAAATTAAAATACCTGTGTTAGATGATACAACATAAATGTAGCAATACCAGCTCGTTGCCAGCCAGGCCTTACAACCATAAACGAAACATAAGCTTCATTGTGACCAACATCCGGTACCAAAAACGCACAACCGACTATTAGTTTTTTATATAATGCGACTATACTAAAATCGGGATATGTTAAACAATCGGACACTATAATGAAAAATTAAAATCAATTAAATTTCTATAAATAAAAACGAAATAATTAATGCAAAACCAACTATCAATTCCTGGCCAAAACATTCTTTGTAATAAAGCATTTATAGCGGCAATATGTTGTGGTCTAACATAGCAGTAGTCAATTGAGGAACGTTTCGGCAATACACCGTTTACCTGATATTGCAAATCGCACATAATCTGTAAACAAATAAAATTGTATTAATATCAAATAAAAGCTTATTTTAAATTATAAACAATTAAAATTACTTTAACCCATGTCGGTATTGATTTTGTATTTCTATAAATAAACGGTTGTAATATTCTTCCTGTGTACGGTGATTCAAATAATGTCAATTGTGTATTGCCAGCCAAACGTGATAAAAACGATGCATCCTCTTTATTATTATTACAATTATTAGTTATTAACTTTAAAAAAGAATTTTTTATTTTATTTATTTCAAAAAATAATGTGAAAATAAATTAATTTTATATTAAATACCTGAGAATAACGATCCAGTATATTTAAATTTATTTTTTTTATATTTAAATTTTCATTTGTATTTATATTGTCAATATCCAATAATGGCTTATTTAATTTCATTTTTAATTTACGTATGACTAATTTTCTATACATACGATTTATCCATACTGGTATAGTTTTTATTTTATTATTCGTATTAAATTCATTATTTACAATTACTTTTAACTTTTTTAATAGCTCGTACTCGTCATATTCATTCATTTTTACTATACTGTAAATATTTATACAAATTATTATTATTGTTATAATTCAATAAATAATTAATGTAATAAAAATATAACAAACTTTTTATATAAATCTTCATCATTATTATTTTCTTCACAATTTTTATTATCAATTAAGTATTTATTCCATGGATATTCCCTTTTTGCCGTTACATTAAATAAACTCTTTTCACATAATACCTGTTGATTGTTTATTGTGTCATCATTATCCGAGGATAATTCACTATCATTTATTTTTTTATTATTATTATTACTATTTTTATTATTATTTATAAAATTATTGCTTTGATTATAACAAACATTTATATCATTATTTGAATCATTATTAGTTTCATTTAAATCATAATCACTCTCTTGATAATTAGTTACTTGGACGATGCGTGGTGTATAATTATTATTATCAAAAAAATCTATCATTGTTTTTTCACTTAAATTCGGCAATAATGTTTCATCTATATTTATATTTATTGCTGCATCTAAGAAATCTGTATTTGCTATATCGTACTAGAAAATAAGAGAATTTATTATTTGCTTCTGATAATCACCCAAAATTGTATAATAACATACGTCTAAGAAATTTACAACATTTTCTAAATCCGTTAAAGGTTCTAACTTTGGAATTTTCATTGGTTGCAGTAAATCACTTTCAATATCCAAAATGTCATCAGTTGATTTTTTTAGCGATCTTCGATTTTTACCCATGTACGGTCTTAAATAAAATTTTAAATAGATTTTAAGAAATAAATAAAAATGAAGAAAACTTACAGAGTCCGACTAAACACTTCCTCTTCATTACTATCATCCTTTTGATCAAGATTATCATTATCTAAGATAATATCTTCACTCGGTGATTCTGAATCCTTTTGTTGCTTTTTCAAAGTATAATTTTCATCTAAAAGACAAAAAATAATATTAAATATTTAATTATTAATTTTAAAACATTATAGAAATACATAATTCTGAGTAAAACTTTGGTGTTTGATTATGTGTTAGCTTCCACCATCCAGCTTCTTTAATTACTTCTAAGCCTGATTTAAAAAAATACGGCCTATGATGAGATAATGAACCAGATACATTTCCGATCCATTTTTTCTTTCTCGTCCTGCAATAGAAACAAGTACAAATTACATTTATTAAAATTATGTTCAACATTAATACATACATTGAGGATGGAAATAGATTGCACCAATTTTTCTCAATAAAATTAGCAATGTGTGTTCTCCAATGAAAATAGCCATAATGACTTAAACCATTAGATGTTATTGTTAAATTATATATTGCTAAAACAATTGCTATAAGCCAGGTCATTTTTTCTCTTAGAAAAATTTCCTTTCCCGTATTGCTACAATCAATGCAAGTAAATGTAAAGAATACATCGCCAAATAAATCGCCAGGCGTACCGGGACGTTTTAAACATTTTATATGAATATTTTTATCACAATGACAGCACAATAAATAATCATCATTTACTATTTTTAAATTACAATAATTACATAATATTAAATCCATTATATATTTTGTATATTATCTTTAATTTAAATTATTAACGTGAAAAATAAACACATAAAATGTGTAACTTAATTATTATAACCTAAAAATTATTACTGTTTATTTACATTATTTTGACAATCTCACAAAATTTTCACACTGGTAACACTTTCTACCAGTTTATACCAATTCAGATTTAGGTTAAAAAAGATGTAGGTTTTATTAATTTTGGTTCATATTACCATTAATAATAATTTATTTAATTATAAATTTTTGATAATTTATAATTAGATATAGTATTATTATATTTAAATGTAAAAAAGATAAAAAAGGTAAATTTTTTCTCATAAGGTAAGGATTTATATAAGCTCTAAGTGATTTTGCTCACACACTAATTTACTGTTGTGACATTTGCCAGTAAATTAATAAATAAAAATATCTTTTGGGGAAATCCCTATATTATTAAAAATTAATCAAATATTTACTAATTTATATCTTTGCAAAAATTTAATAATAATATCATTATGTTTAGTTCATTTGTTCGGCAAGAAGATTATAATAAGAAAAAAGAAAATATGGTAGAATATAAGGAATTATTTGCTGCATTATTCAAAATACCTGACAACAATTTGCAGATTCGTGTAATTAATGCAATAAATAAAAATAATAAATATGTTTCAATTGGAATACAAGTGGATATGGAAGAAAAAGATGAGAAAATAAATCTAAATTTTGATTCTATGGATAATAAAAAGGAAAGTGTATTGAATAATGGTGATAATGATAAATCTGAATCAGATAGTGAAGATGATAGTGATTTATATAACAGTTCGTCGAATAAAAAATCAAAAATTATAAGTAGTGGTAAAGAAGTGAAATTAGGGAGGACCAAAAAACGCAAAGTCCCTTATGCAATAAAGTTAGACCCAAATTTAAGTAACAACGATAAATTGGAGAGATTTTCAAAGAGACAGAAAGTAATTGACACCACTAAGACTGAAATGGCGAATAATGAACTTTTAAATAATGATGATAAATCTCCTAATAATCAGAATGCCATAATTAAATTAATCGAAGACATTACAGATAATGGCATTGATTTAGAGACTATTTCCTTGGATAGTTTTTCGAGTTTTAAAGTAAGCGATCGAAAAATACGCGAAGCAATGGAAAACGATTGGAATAATTGCTTAACATATTATGATGGATTTCTGTAATTAAATACATAATCACTTAAAAATATTTTAAATTAATTAATTAATTTTTCTAATTTATAGAAACATACACATAGCAATTTTTGACGAAGATTTAAATTTCTTAAAACGACAATGTTTAGCATTACGTGCAAGAATAGGCCATATAAATGTGTTCACAGATAAAGAGCAGGTAAAGAACAATTTATTTATTCATTAACAATTATTAGCAAAATAATCTTAATGAAAATATCAGATTTTTTATCATTATTTTTTATATTTTTTGTATATTAGTTTTGTATGCTAATAACATGTTAATTAAATATTAAAATTAAAAAATAGTGGTATTCCCCTGGTTACTGTTGCTACTGCGTTTGATTTTAATGGTTTATTTTATTTTTGTAAATTTATTTTTATAGCTTTCTGCTTTAGAGCTGGCTCTAACAACAAACTGTAAAATTGATATTATCGAAGAATTATTAAAATATAATATTGATATTTATAAACAAAATGATGAGGGTAATAATGCACTGCATTTGGCTATTCTTCATGCAGACGATATTAATATAATTAAATTATTAATAAAAAATGTACCATTAGAGAAATTAAAAATTTTAAATGATGATGGTAATTAATTAATCAATTATATTTTCTTATTCTAATTTGCTAATTTTAATTAAATTGATATTACACAGGATTAAGTATATTACATCTGGCAGTTAAAAAGAACAATATATTTATAGTAAAATTAATAATTGAGTATATAGATAAATTATTAAATTTAGAGAATTTCGGAGTAAATTTAACAGATGCAAAGCAATTAGAAGATTTCTTACATAATATTGTAACTTCAGTTAAAAAAAAGAAATTTGTATATCATACAAATGAGATTAGGATGAGTATACTTGATCAAAAAGATCGTAAATCGGGAAGATCACCACTATTTCATGCCTTATATGAGAATAATGGTATGTTGTAATTTGTTTATCAATATATATTTATATTAAAAATAAACATTCTTTTTATTTTCATTTACAGAATTAATGACATTATATTTATTATACAATGGATGTGATCCACGCCTTCAAAGTTTATCGGGCAGTGACCCATCATTATTTGCAATTGAGAATGTAGATAATAAACTTATAGTATATGCGATAAACAAACTAATGAACTATTACATGCAAAGGGCTGCTAAAAGTGAAGAAATTAAAAAAAAGAAAACGGTTAAAGAAAAAAAAATTAATCAGAATTAAAAAAAAAAGTGCAATTATATTATTATTTAAAATTTATTGCTTTTATTTTAATAAAACGGTCATATATATGTTATGTTAAGAAAATTAACTTTTATTAAAATTATTTCCCCATTCTTCTATATTATTATCAGCGTATACTTTTTCCAAATCTAAACTTTTTAATGACGGTGACAAATCACTGGTTTGCTGCAGTTCATTAGAATTTTGCACCTTAAAATATTTTCTTAGAAATATTTGTAATTTTCTGTTATTTTTATATAATTTCTTATTGTTTAAATTTGATAAAAAATTATCGACATAATATTGATAATTTAATTTCTTTGTCGTTTGTACACGACTTAATTCATAGATTTGTTTTAATTCTTGTTGTGTATAATGACTGTAATGACAATTTACACTAAAACTGCAAATTTTATCATATAAAAAACGATTACATGGTAATTTTTTTATTTCCTCCTTGTAAATTATTTCTGGATCTATAAATAAACATAAAAATATTAACCTGAAAAATTTAATAAAAACAGAAATTACCTTTATATTTTTGATAATGTTCTTTAACAATTAATTTATGTTGGGCTCCTTTAATATGATTTTGTTTTATTTCTAAAGTGTCTTTAAATGTTTTACAACAATAATCACAATAATATCTTTTGCCCATTATTTATTTTATTTAATCTACGATATCAATAACAAACAATACTTGTTGACTATAATCTGACGTTTAGAACTTTGTAGTGAGATTCTCGTACATTGGGATTTCTCTTCAAATAAACTTAAAAGATATTTACTGTACCACAGAAGTTATATATGGTAATAATTTTAATTTCAAAATTATATTCTTCATATAATTTCAAAAATAATCAAAAATAAATAATACAAAATTTAATTAATATATATATTTTTATTTTAAAAAGAAAATACTGTATAATGGAAGATTACAAAATAAAAATTATTAATATGAGAGCGATTTTTGTTACATTTATTCTTCATTATAATATTAATTAACTTTATATAAATACTTTTCTGTTTTCTTTATCAATTCTTAAAATATAATTATTCTATCAAATCAATTAAATTATTATTAGTTTTATTATTTTCACAAAATATGTCAAAATCTGTATCGTTTTTCTCATTTGATTATCTAAAAAATAAAATTATTCTAAAATATATATATATATATATATTTATATAAAAATATAATCTGTTTATATGATAATTAAATAATAATGAATGTGTGTTTTTTTGTTATTGAAAATATGATATTCGTTTATAAAGTAGTTGATGTAACAGCACTAACACCGTGCACAAGAATTGTAGGTGGCAAATCAGATGTTACTTCTGTTAATAAATCCATATAATAACGTGATTTTTCTTTCCAATTAATAGCATTTGTTTGTGGTGGTTGTGCTAAATATAAAAATGTAACAGCTGTTTGATCTGAATTACTTCTTATTATTTGATTTATGCTGAAATTAAATTTTTGTTTAATTGCATTTATAACACAAAGAAAATAAAATTAATAATAACGAAAAAACAACTCTACTACCTTTGCATATACATTTTTGATCGATTTATACTTTCATCAGTTATTGAATTACTATTTAAAGAATCAGCATTGCGTGTAAATTGCTTTAAAGTATCAATGTGACGCATAAACTCATTATTTTTATTCCACTCAGGTATCTAAAATAAAAACAAATTATTATTATTCAGTTTCTTACATTAAAAAGGTGTCAAAAAATTTGCATTTACCTGTTTGATTGTCGCTGATATTCTTAACATTTTTAACAATTCTTTTAACTTATATTCGGCCGATCGCTCATACGCCATATTATTTATTTCAAAATTACTGAAAAAGAAAATAAGAAAAAATTAACAAAAATTGAATGTTATAAGCCAAAAGAAAAATCACCTTAATCCATTGTTCTCTGTTTCACATAAAAACACTCGTAAATGTAAATTTTTCCATATTGGAAGCATATTTATTATACAACCTAATTGCAACATAAATAATGAGACAACATCAAATGGATCATTATTTGTTGGCTCGAATAAATTTATTGGCCAAACATCAATATATTTAATATTGGAATTCTTCGACAGCACGGTTTTATCTAAACGATTAAAATGACGACAAATGCAAACATTCTTCTTCATGCGTAATACATCACATATGATGCCCACGTATTCCTCAAGTGCTAACGTTTTTTTATCATTATTATTTCGTATTGGGAACATACGCATACCACTTCCATTAAACTCCGGTGTCTGATATATTGAATTATCCCTATTTAATTCAATTTATTAAAAATTAAATTATAAACCAAAAATATCTATTTACTAAAAAAAGTGCTTACGAATCAAAAAAGTCCAACAAAATCTCTTCATCATAAAAGCCCAATATAATCGTATTTGGTTTCATTGCTCCCATGCCAGATATACGAATTAAATGTTGAACACCTTCACGTATTGTCTTTGCTAATGTTAATTCAACAAATGCCTTTACCTATAATAAAAATTAATTATATTAACTTTAAACTATACAAATTTATATAAAAAGGTATAAAATTCACCTTCATGTGATCAATTAATGATAACCACTGCTTATACTCTTCAATAGTTGGATCATTATCTGGGTCAATATCATTAAATTCACCAATTTTTACATGACCGAGTACATATAATCCACCCTTTTTCAAATCATTTACAAATTCAATTAAGGGACAACACGTACGTGGACTTGACACTAATAATAGCATTTGTGGTCTCCAAAATTTAACATGATCTTTACGTGAATCAAGCATTAATAAATATTTTCGTACCTAAATAAATAAAATTAAATATAAATTAAGATAATTTAATTGATTCTGTAAATAGTTTACCTGATGGAACATTAATGCTTGGGATATAGAACCCCATTGTGCGTCTTGTGAAGCTGGCGAAAATATATGCAATGTTATAACTAATACCAGACATAGTATTATACTAGACGAGGCATATATCGGATTAATGACAAACATCATTATTAATGTACCGACTAATCCAATTAGGCAAGTATGCCATGTAAAGTATTTAAATGATGGCCGAAAATTTGGTGCCCCAGTCAACTCAATTCCCAAGCATGCCAAATTTGTTGCCAAATACGATAACATAAATAAAACTGAATTAATCTGTGCAATTGTATTTAGAGAGCCAATCAGTAATATAAATTGCACTAAAATCCAACTGGTAAATACAGCCGAAATAGGATTGGCTTTCCATGTGCCAGCCGTGACAAAATTTAAAAATTTACCAAAAACTTGGTCTTTAGCTAATGCCTCAAGCACACGACTGGAACCAATTAAATTACTTAATGCCGCAGAAAATGTTGCTGTCAATATGCCAATTGCAATAAATGGTGGCCATATATTGACTGGCATCAAAAATAAGAAATTATTTTGCAGAAGCATTTTACTTGTGGTTGCTGATATTAAACAAGATAATATTATGTAACAAACAAATGTGTAACCAACTGCAGATAATGTTCCCTTTGGTATACTAATGCCAGGATATTTAAGTTCACCAGACATATTTGCACCAGCCATTATCCCGGTTACACCAGAAAACAGCACACCAAATACAATTGCAAAATTGACGTCAGTCCCACCAGATGAATAATCTTTACCATAATCTGGATATAAATTTTCCATAAATGTTGCTTTCAGCAAACCTGTGTAATTTCCAATTGCTTTAACAGTGTCATTTTGAATTAATTGATTTTCGTCCGGTATTGAGACCTTTAATTAGACATTTTTGTATATAAAAAAAAATATAAATATCGGTAAACATGAAATAAAAGCTCAAATTACCTGTATATTTCCTTGTGATAAAAAGCTTATATATGTTGAAAATAAGCAAACTGAAACAATGCCTAATATAAGTACAGAGGTCTTTGCAAACATTGAAGCACCAATTAAGCACACAATTAATATTGCTGTATTTATCAATGTACAATATAAAAAACGCCACCATCTACCATCCGGTAATGATAAACTACTATCATTATTGATTATATAACCAGATGGTCCAAAATTCTCTATTAAACCTTCAGCACAACCTGATACGCATAAACCACAACCTACGACATTTGCTAAAAAAAATAATGTTCCTATTGAACCACCAAACTCTGGTCCCAAAGTTCTACTAATCATAACTATTTTTCATATAAAATTGAATAATTCAATTAAGGCAAATTAAAGCAAAAGCTTTTGTTAATTTATACACAAAGGAATAAAAAAAATAGAAAGGATACAATAAACGCCTCCACCTTCTACAGCACCATTTGTTGATATAGCACAGACTGATGATACTGTAAATAGTAGAATAGCATAAGCAATTAAAAACTGTAATAATGTCACTAATAGCCCAGCATTTCCAACAATAAAGCCTAAAAGATAAAAATAAATTTATTACAATAAATAAATTTTGGTAAACAAAGAAATGACTGACCAACTCGTATAAAAATTAATGCACTGAACATCGACAACGCAACCGGACTAAATACACCAGAAAATGTGCCTAATGTCCTGCCACTTCTGTCTGGTTCAGTTGCACCAAATTCAACATATCCATCTGTTGTATTCCTTGTATTGCGATTATTACGCAATAAATTATTAAATTGACGTAAAATACTTGTATTCCTTCCTGTAATTGGAGTTTCCTCATTGCTTTCACCATTTATAGGTGGATCATTATTTGTACTTCTTGATTCAACGTTTGGAGCTATCATTTTAAAATCTATATCAATTAAAAATAAATAAATAAAAGATTGAGTCATATACGTTAAATATTATTATTTTTATTTCGAATATGGATGCATTAAATTCTGAATAAAGGAAAGTACGCCCACCAAGAATTATGAAATTATTTAGTTACCTTATTATAAAATATATTTGAACTTGTATATATAAATTAAGTAATTTAATTGTTACTATTGCTTTTAACACACATTACTAAATATTAAATAGACAATTATTATTATTTAAATTGTTTTAAAAAATACTTTTATTCATTTTCTATTAATCACAAAATTGTTAGCAAATTTTTCCTTCTACTTCTTCATTATATGTCAAAAGTGACATAAGCATAAAGCGGTGCCACAAGTTGAATGTATATATATGTAGTTAGAGACGAAACAGCTGTTCGATATCGAATTTTAATTCTATTTATTTAAAGAGAGTCGAGAGAAATTAAATTTTAGTTCAGTGAATTCGTTGTTTGTTTATTTTTCTTTTCGTTGAAAGACTTCAAAATACGTTTTATGAAGTTATTTATTAAGTTAATTAATTAGTTAATTATTCATATTAAAATAAAAATATAAATATAATTCATTTAGTTCAAGATATTAATTAAATAACATTTCCATATTATAAAGTTTTATAAGTAAATTTAAATTCTACTTCCTTTTGTGTTTATTGAAATAATATAACCTAAAAATACTTTTATAGAAATGGCAAATGATAAGCTGCGCCGTTCGCGGTCCAAGGATCGTTCTGATCATAAAGTCAACAAAGAAAAACCTCGTGATCGAGAACGAAGAGCAAAGAAATCTAAGTCCAGATCAAAATCACCAAAAGAACGTCAGCAAAGATCTCGCTCCAGAGAACGAGATAGAGGAAAATCTCCTGAAAAATCAGAGCGCAAAGTGGATATCAAAACTAAAGACAGGAGATCCAGATCAACGTCAAAAGACAGAGAAACTGATAAAGAAAAAGTCAAAGAAATAAATTTAAAAGATGAAAAAAAATTTATAAAAAAAGAAGAAAAAAAGGAATTACCAAAAAAAGTAAATTTGTTTAATTTTCTTATATATGTATCTTAATATAATTGTATTTTTATGTTGTTTTTTAGGCTGAGCCACTTTCGTTGGAAGAGTTATTAGAAAAGAAAAAGGCAGAAGAAGCAGCACGCAGTAAGCCTGTGTTTATAACCAAAGAAGAACGAGTGGCGTTAGCTTTGAAGAGACGAGAAGAACAAGTAGCTGCAATTAGAGCAAACCAAGGTGGTGTACCAAAATTTGGTAATGTGCCAGTTACACAGATACTAAGTAGAGAAAGGAATCGTGAACGAGAATATGATCGAAGAGAACGTGATCGTGAAAGAAATCGTAATGAACAAGAACGTATTGAACGTAACGAGCGTCAAGCAGCTGCAGCAGGAGGCGGTGGCAGGGATGGAGGTGGCGGAAGCGGTAGAGACGGCGGCGGTGGTAGAGATGGTGGTGGTGGTAGAGACGGCGGCGGTGGGAGAGATGGTGGTGCAGGTCGAGATGGAGCAAGTGGAAACAATGAGTCAGACAAAAAGAAAGCAGGTGACGGGGAAACGACTGGTGGTGGCAGTGGTGGAGTCCATAAAGATAAAGAAAAGGAATTGGAAGCAATTCGAGAACGTTATTTAGGTATAATTAAGAAAAAACGTCGTGTACGTCGATTAAATGATCGTAAGTTCGTATTTGATTGGGATGCATCTGAAGATACATCAATTGATTATAACAATTTATATAAAGATCGACATCATGTACAATTCTTTGGACGAGGAAATATTGCTGGTATTGATATTAAAGAGCAAAAGCGTAAACAAAGTAAATTTTACGGAGATTTACTTGAGAAACGTCGTACAGAGGCGGAAAAAGAACAAGAAAAATTACGTTTGAAAAAAGTAAAACGTAAAGAAGATAAACAGAAATGGGATGATCGTCATTGGTCTGAGAAAGAACACGATGAAATGACAGAACGTGATTGGCGTATATTCAGAGAAGATTATAACATTACTATAAAAGGTGGCAAAATTCCAAATCCGATTCGAACATGGAAGGAAACCGGTTTTGCAAAAGAAATTTTGGAAATTATTGATAAAGTTGGATATAATGATCCTACACCTATTCAACGTCAAGCCATTCCTATTGGTTTACAGAATCGTGATATAATTGGTGTTGCAGAAACTGGTTCTGGTAAAACTTTAGCATTCTTAATTCCACTGTTGTCCTGGATTCAATCATTACCAAAAATTGAGCGTCTTGAGGATGCTGATCAAGGGCCATATGCAATTATTCTTGCACCCACAAGAGAATTGGCACAACAGATTGAGGAGGAAACAAAGAAATTCGGCGAACCACTAGGTATTAGAACAGTGGTTGTTGTTGGCGGTTTATCGAGAGAAGAACAAGGTTTCCGTTTACGATTAGGATGTGAAATCGTCATTGCAACACCAGGTCGTCTTATTGATGTTTTAGAAAATCGGTACTTAGTATTAAATCAATGTACATACATAGTATTGGATGAGGCAGATCGTATGATAGACATGGGTTTCGAGCCAGACGTTCAAAAGATTTTAGAATTTATGCCGGTTACAAATTTGAAACCGGACACTGACGAAGCTGAAGATGCTCAAAAATTAATGGCTAATTTCTACAGTAAAAAGAAATACCGTCAAACGGTGATGTTTACAGCTACTATGCCACCGGCTGTTGAACGTTTGGCACGAACATATCTAAGAAGGCCAGCAACTGTGTACATTGGTTCAATCGGTAGACCTACCGAACGTACAGAACAAATTGTTTACTTGATGGGTGAAAATGATAAACGCAAAAAACTTATGGAAATATTAGAGCGTGGTATTGAACCACCAGTAATAATTTTCGTCAATCAAAAGAAGGGTGCTGACGTTTTAGCTCGCGGATTAGAAAAACTGGGATATAATGCGTGTACTTTACATGGTGGTAAAGGTCAAGAACAACGTGAATACGCATTGGCTTCGCTTAAAAGCGGCGCAAAAGATATGCTTGTGGCAACGGACGTCGCAGGTCGTGGTATCGATATTAAGGATGTATCGCTTGTTATTAATTACGACATGGCCAAGTCCATTGAAGATTACACTCATCGTATTGGACGTACTGGTCGTGCTGGTAAAAATGGTATTGCAATATCGTTCTGTACAAAAGATGACAGTGGTCTCTTCTATGATTTAAAACAAACAATATTGTCCAGTCCAGTCAGTACATGTCCACCGGAATTAATGAATCATCCAGATGCACAGCATAAACCTGGCACTGTTGTCACTAAAAAACGACGCGAGGAGAAAATATTTGCATAAATTAACTCTATTATAGTTTATTGTCTCTTTTTGTATAAAATAAAATTTTTGAATAAACATTTTTAAAAATAAAATACAATCAAATACAAAACAATATATATATATATAATTTAGTTTTTAAATTACAAAATCCTTCCATATTCTTGTTAAAGTTCACATTAAAGCTTAAATTATACGCACGACGTTTCTTTTTATAGTTGGGCGGAGTTAATTTCCACTTGAATTTTAATTTCCAATCAATTCTTTGTTGTTATATTCGATTGATCACAATTTTTCACGTTTTATGAATGAGAAAATAATTTCTCTGAGTATCAACACTTGCCGATATGTTTATTAAGTTTATAAAGCAGAAGAGAAAATTATCAAACGAAACGATCAAGATTCACACTTAATTATATTTACTAGCTGTAAAGGTGCTATAGATTAGACCGCAAAGATTTTTCTGACTATTAGACTTAACCCTTGATATCTGAACCATACTATTTTAAAGTAGAGAAACTGTTGATCATAGGGTAATTAATATAATCGCTAAATATCTTGAAGATTTCCGAAAACATTTCCTTACAATAAGTGTGCATTTTTCCCAAAGCACTTTATCTACTTAAAATTGTGTTACAAAATTAAAAATCCTTTCAGGAATTTCTATACGATTATATATAGTAAAAGCGAATCCAGTTACTTAATAGGTATTGTTAAATTGTGTAAATTATTTGTTACAAAAAATAAATTCATTGTGAGATATAAACTAAAGAGAGTAAAAAAAAAAAATCAAAGCACAATTACGATAAAATAAAAACGATACATACGAATATGATGAAGATAAAGATGATGGAAAAAGAAAAAACAAAATCAACAAAATAATAAGATCATGTGTAATCTTCATTTACAATTCAGTTAGCAAAACACTATTGCAGCGTTAACGTATTTTTTATTTTTGTTTAAATACCAAAACCCAAAAAAAAATAATATAATTAATAAATAAATAAATAAAATGACATCAAAATTTTTACATTTAAATTATAATAATAATTATAATAAAAAATTTAATAATAATACTACAAATAATAATAGTAATTATGATCAATATTTATATAAATTATATCCAGAACAATTAAATTATGATAATAATACTAATAATAACGATAATTATGGTAAGTTAATTGATTATTTAATATTTAGAGAAATTTAAATTTTGAATTAATTTTTATTTTCTATTCAAGATGAAAAACTATCAATAAACTATTCATATCAAAATTATAATCAATTAAATTATGATTATGAAAGTAGTTATAGTTCAACAACAGGATCATCAACAGGATTATCTTTAATACAAACAACAGCTGTAGCCACTTCGTCACATGAATTAGTGAAAAAACGACGATTAGCAGCTAATCAACGTGAGAGACGTCGTATGAATAATTTAAATTTAGCATTTGATCGATTAAGAGATGTTGTCCCATCACTAGGAAATGATCGAAAATTATCCAAATATGAGACATTACAAATGGCCCAAACGTATATACAGGCATTAAATGAGTTGCTTAAACGTGATTAATAAAGTGTTGAATGAAGAACAAAACTATTCTGTGTTGTTTTAACGAAGTTTTTTCTGTTAAATAATGTGTGCTAATGTTCCTTAAAAATGTTTAAACACTTGTCGCATCCTTATTTAAATGAAGTGCTTTAGAAATGGTTTCCAGAGTATCGAACAACACATTTTGATAACTCTAAGAACTTTTTTAAATAAATTTTAACGATAATACAAGACTTTAATCTTGATTGGAAATTTGTTCGTTCCTACCTACATTAATAAACTCAATTATTAGACTTTTAAGTAAAATCAAAGTGCAATTTTTTTATGAAATAAGTTTAATTAGTTAAATTTTTTATTCTTGTTGTTGTTAATTATAAATTTGTTAATAAAATTAAAAAAAAAAAACCAAAAATATCTAATTGTTCTAATTTTTCTGATAAATTTTCTATGAAATTGTTAGTAATTAGAAAAATTGAATGAAATTTAATGCGTATACTGAAGTCGATAATAAATTAAATAAAATAATTTTGATAAATTTAACAATAAAATATTCGATTAAACTTGTTGAAATGTTACAAGAAAATCCCTACCTTTGTTACCTTGAATAGAAAGTTTTCATTACATAAAAGACAGGAAGTCAATCGCACTACCTTGATATTTGGTATGCGCGAAAAATTCTTTAAAGTCCATTGATTGGTAAAACAAAAACAAAAAATAAATAAAGAAAAATAATTAAAAAATTTCATAAGAATACCGTTAAACTTGTTACCGACTGTGATCCTTACTGTACTAACTACTGTACAGTAGCAAAAAAAAAGAAGAAAAACCAAAAATAATTAATGAATATTTTTTCATTTCAAGACAAAGATTTACTTCAACCAAACTCAAAATTTTAACAAAAATTAATTAATCTTTATTTTAATAAAAAAAAAAGAAGAAAATCTAAATCTTTCATAATTAATAATTCACAAAAACACAAAAAACAGTTAAAGTTTCGTATCGCATTTCAAATCAAATAACAAAAAAAAAACTAAACAAAATTTTAAGAAGAAAAACGTAACAATTGTAAAAGAATTAGAATTTTTTGCTTGTAATTTTATAAACAATTAAAAACCATTAATAAATAATTAAAATCGATTAATTTAATTCCAATTGAAGATGTTTATTAAAAAAAAATAATAATAATAAGAAAACAAAAACACAACCACGACGAAGAGAATAAAATGAAATAAAAAAAGGAATTTATTACAAAAGAGCCGATAAATGCTTTTTTTTTCTTTTTATTCTTCATTATTTTTTATTATTATTATTTCTTAACTTTATTTTTACTTAACTTTCAACTTTTAACCATCGATTGAGTAAAAAATATAAGAATTACACATGAAAAATTAAATGTGAGAAGAAGAATCAAATCAAAGAAAGGAATTAAATAATATTATTATTATTTTGTTATGTTTTTTTTTTCTAGTAAATACTACTTAAGTTGAGTAAGTACTTTGCGAAATAAAAAATGAGTGCAAACAAAAATTAATTATTTTTAAGTAATAAATTTCACACATTGTATATCTATATGGTAGAGAAGTTTAATCATTTTAAAGAATAACTTTTTTGTAAAGGTTTATTATAGTTAATAGAATATATTTGCATACTTAATTGTACTTTATTATACTTTTATCAATTATATTTGCATACTTAAACACGTTGCTGTAAACTGGTGAACAGAGAGTGATTAAATGCAGCAATTTGGTAATTATTATTTAATTGTGTAGATGGATATTAAAGACAAATATTTTTCCAAAAAATGGACATTAAAGGGTGACAATATTCATTGAAAAGATCCACGATCTTCAATATAACAAAAATAATATCTAGTACGTTATTAACAAACATACTTGTCTGCAAAATGTTCTTAAAATATTTTTTAATTCTTATTTCAAATGCATAAAGCCTAAAACTTTTGAAAGTAAATTATTTAAGCTACACGATTCCTGACACTTAATTTTTGAAATAAAGATTCAAAAAACCTCTACTGTGTTGATTGTTACATCTCTACGCAACAAATTAATTAATTAGTTTTATTTGTGTATTAATCAAATTGTTAAATCATGCTGTCTGCTTCGATGTCACAATCAATTGAGTAGTTTTCTTAGATAGAACTTTAGGTAAAAAAAGTCAGTAAGTTAAGAGTTTAACAGTTTTTTATATAAAAATAAATAAAAAATTTGATTTTGATGAGAGAAAAAAATGTTACATTTACTTCGCATGTTAAAACAGTAACATTTTGGTGTTTAATTAAAAATAGCTTAACGATAATTACAAAAAATTAGGTAAAAAGTTCAGTAAAAAATCAAAAAACATAATCATCATGCATTAGATTCTTCTTTAATAATTTAATTTAATATATTAAAAAAAACAGTCAATACACTAATTAGAGACAATATAGACAAAGCAAATTAATTTAGAAATTAAATTGGTATAAAACAAACAAACTGACACCAGATAATATCTGATTTATCAACGAAAACAATACTTTAAACAACAAAGACTCTATATAACGCTTTATATTGTAACACATCATAACACAAAAACACTATGCATATTGAATTATTAAATTACAATTAATAAAGCATAGAAGGAAGAACAAAAAAACCAATCAAACGTATACGCCAAACATTTGTTATTTTCTCATAGCATCACATGAGTTAAAAATATATTTTGGATAAATAAAAAATAATCATTAATTGAAAATAATATAAAACACATTGTTGTTTGATTTTCTTCTATATTCGATTTTAATTTTTTTTTTTTTTTTGGTTAAATAATGAAGAGAAAACCTGGTTAAGATGAAGAAGTTAATAACGAAGAAATGAAATAAGAAAAAAAAACCCAGTGATTAATCTTTTATTCTTCACTTTATAATTTTTGGATACGCGAATACAACGTACATCTATTAGTTATGTCGATTTACATGACATTTCACTTGCTTAGTGCTTGTTTATACTGAATAGATTTTGTGAATTAATTGATATTTATAAGTGGTAATGCGTAATTACGTAATAATTGTTTTATAAAATGAATAATTGGTGGACTTCTAAAATCAATCTTCATGATTTTCCTAAAATTATGATTAAGGATAGTTCTTTGACTAATTTTTCAATCAACACAAAGTAAATACTTATCAGTTGTACAATTGAAAAATATTATAAACAGTAAATTCTTTTAGAAAAACTATTTACCATTAAAAAAACCAATAAACTACACAAATTAAATAAAACATAAATCTCGCGTAAATCGACTAATATCAGTGTATCTGGATTGATTGATCATTAGATGTAATGAATTAAAAAGTAAAGAAAAGAAAAATAATTTAAATATTTTGACTGACGTTATCTTCTTTTATTAAACATTGTTTTTACATCAATACTTTGTGTATTATTTTACACCTTAAACTTTCTTTTATAATAATAAATAAATAAATAAATAAAGAAAAATTTCAAAAAAAAATCATAACAAAACGGTAATTAAATTAATTAGAAATTAATCAATTAAGGATGAGTTTTTGTATTTTCAACAATAATTTTGGGGTTTTTTATATAACAAATATACTCTTTTGATTATTTAAATAATTAATTATTTTGATTTTATTAATTTTCTAATACTCCTCTAGATTAACCAATGTAATAACATTTATTTATTTTACATTTTTTAATTGTTTTCTTTGAATAATTATTATGAAACTATTTGAACTTTGTAACGTTTTAAATCATGCGTTTTTACTTTGCATACGACTAATAGCTTCTTGCTTTACCATAAATAAGAAATTAATTAATTATCAGGTATAATAAATTAACAAAAGAAGAAAAAAACAAAAATAAAATTAATTGTTTATGGTTTATGATATGTATAAAGAATATTTTTAGAACATTCTTTTGCCTTAGTTTTAAGTGGCGCCAGTATTTAATGGATTTGTTTTAAGAAAGAGGAAAAAAGATAAATAAAATGCAGAATATAAGCGAAAGTTTTGTAAATTTTTAATTCAATCAGTCTATGTTCAAGTATTTTGCAAAAAATGACATTATTATTGTGTTTTATTCTTGTTGAACTATTAGACAATATTTGTGTAAATCCCAAGATAAACCTGGGACATTACAGAATCGTAAATGTACTACGTTCAAGTGAAATAAGTAATAATAATTATATTAAATGCTGTGCTATGGTACGAACGATAGATGCCATATTGATCCTGGAAAGCATAGGGGCATTAAAGGTATTTAAACGTAAATTACCTTTTAAATTTCAATGTGATCACAGCATAATTAATTATCAAAGTATAACAAATAACTAAAGAGGAGAACATAGGGAAAAGAACAAGATTTTCACAATAATTTTGTATATACAGAGAATAAAATTATAATTTATTTATAGTAGGAAAATAATTTTTGAAAACTAAATTAAATTTTGAATAAAATTTTTACAAAAATAGTGCAAAGGAGAGTTTAGCACAGTACTTGACATCGTGATTAGCAAGTGTTTGACGATATTTTAGTTATTAACAAAGTAATCTTAGCTCACAATTCTTTAAATTTAAATGCCAAAAAAAAAATGTACTTCGCGGTATATTTGACGTTGTCTTACCTTTTAACTGTTTTTTTTTTACAAACCTTTCAATAAATAATAAACATTTTTTTACTCAATTATTTCCTAATATTATTGATTTGCTAATATCGATGAAAATTAACACGTAAACGGTATTTAAACAGAAAATTAAATTATAAGTTTAAAATTGAAAAGAAATAAAACAATTGAATATACAAATAAAAAACGATGTAAACAGAACACAAGAACGAAAAATATCCAACAATGTGAAGAAGGAAAGAAAACAAGAGAAAAGAAAAATATATATAAAACACTTGGCAGTATATAGACATTTTTATAGAATTAAAATAAGATGTAATATTTTGATAAATGAAATAATTACGATATCATAAACAACAATAACATAATTTGCCAACAATAAAGATGAAAAGAATAGTGAGGAACTAAACACCAAATCTATTATTTAAGTGACTTGACGATTTATTGGTAGGCTTTATAAATTGTATTATTATTTTTATTATTATTATTATTTTATTTTATTTTATTCATTACTTAAATAACATCATCAGCAGCGAAAAAAGCGGTGAAAATGTATTTATTTTTATATAAAGATAAAAGAAACAAAAGAAAATCAAATTAACTTTAAATTAAATAAAAATTAAGTTAAGTCATATACCAAAAAAATAAGAATAAAATTAATAAAAAAATAATAGAAATTAAATAAAACCGTTTTTGATCGCGTGCGTCGATTTTCTTTTCTCATATCTTTATTTTTACTTCTTAATTTTTCAGTTTAAAGGTGAGTTCTATTCCATTGTAGAAAGCCTTTTATTATGATCAGCGTTGGTTTATTTATTTTATGGAATTGTTTTACTGCAATCAATACAATTTGGTTGTTTTTGCCCTTAAGGAAATAATTTGGATATTGTATTTTGGAATGTTTTCATTAATATTTAGTAAAAGAAAATATTTTTAAAAAATTTCGTCTTTTAGTTAAGACCTTCTAAGGATATAAAAAGCAAATCAAATAAAATGAGTGGTTTTGATCACTGTATTTCAAGAAAAACATACAATTGAAAAAATTAGTAACCTCTGTACAGTATAGTACAAAAGCAATACAGTACGGTGTTAAGAAGTAATAAAAACGAAAACCCCAAGCATCAATAAAATAATAATAGAAAATAGAAAAAATTGATGATGATTTGCTGATTTTTTTCTTTATTTTTCTTTTTAAAGAAATCTGATTTTACTGACTGTTGTTGTTTTTTTTTATTATTATTATTATTTTCTATAGTTTTTTTTTTTTCTTATCTTTAATTTTGTGTTTTAATTTTATTATAAAATCTTTATTAAAACATATTTCAATAATTAATTCAAAGATTTATGTGTTAAGAAAATATTAAATTCTTTGTACTCATTTTGTAATTTTTGATTCATTTTTTGTATTCTTTTATTTTTTTTTTGCAAGCTCAAGAAACATAAAAAAATTAATATTTTCACTATGAATAAATTATATAATTTAATTTTTAGTTTATGTTATTTAAATATTAGATAAACGTTGTATTTGCATATCGTGTGAAATAGTTTTGAAAAATAATAATTCATTTAGTTGAAGTTATCTGTAGTAATCTAAAAAAAAAAAAACAAAAACTAATTCCATATTGAATAAAATTTGAATAATGAAAAATGGCGAAATATCTTAAATTAATTACATTTCTTTGAAATTAATTGTTTATTCATTATTTATAAGAAAAAATTAAGCACAATTAGACATAAGAAAATAGAAATAAATTTCTTTAAGCTAATAAAAAATTGATTCAGTAGCTCAATAATCTATAGTACAGTAATTTAACATAATACTTTACACTTGCTTCAATGTATAAACATTTTTTTTTTTTATTAAATTATAGTAATCTTAACAAGCTCTCTGCAAACAATCCTTACCATGAATAGTTGTTTATTTGCAAAATAGCAATACACATGCAACGATAATCTACGCTAAGCTGTAATGATGCTTTGAAAGATTAAAAAATTGATGATAATATAAAAGTACAGTAGCTTAACGGTTATTTTTCAAATATTATTATTATTAAATAAACTGAGTAAAAGCAATTAAATAATATTTTGTCAAATTAAAATAATTAAAAAATTAGAAAATGTTTTCTTGTAAATCAATTAAATATTAAGAATAATAAAATTTTATAATCATGTGAACTTTATTTTGAATTTATATTACAATGTAGTAAAAAATTGACAACTAGGCACAGGTAATTGATAATGTAGATAATTGGATATAGAAAATTATTTTTTATAAATTTTTATTTATTTATTACACATTTATTGGTGTTATTTTGTAATTTTAGATTTTCTTTTCTTTTCACTTAACTTATAAGGAAACTGATTATGATTTTGTAACTATATGATAAAATAAAATGTATTAAAACATTGTTACAAGAATAACAATTTAATATTGATTATTATTACTTGTTGCTATTATCTTGTTAACTCCAGTTTACCATTTCTTTACAATTATTTTAATGACAAAATTAATATTTTTTTCTCTACTCTATATTTAACGTACAATTTTCGTATTTATATTGTATTATGTCGACATAATAAAGTCGGCTATTGATTTATTTATGAATATAATTTGTATCTAAATTATAAAAGTGCTTTTTTTGATGTTGATGTTCTTTTACACGAACCGGGGTCAATGTTATTTGAATTTAGCAAGTTTAGTTACCTTAAATTTATATTTTCGTTTTATATAAAGTGTCAATTGGATTTTTCTCATACAAAACATCAGTTTTTACACGTAAAATTTACATAAAACGATCAATCAGTAATATTTTCAACACTAGGGAGCACATAAAAGGATAAAAATGTAAAATACAATTAGATAATCAAAAAGAAAACCGATAATTCATGTAATACAAAGCAAAATATGTTCTTATGCAAAATTTAATCAAAGAAAGAATATAGTTTTTTTTTTTGTTATAAATAAATAATTAAATAATTAAACATTATTATATATTGAATACATAAATAAACAATTATAATAATATCCTATTGTTAAAGGAAAAAAGAAAATAATACGATTATATATTTATTTAAATTAAATAAAGCATGATACAATACTGTAAAGTGATTATCAAATAATAATAAAAAAATATTAACAGACAAAACACAGAACCGTTTAACTTTTGCTATATAAAAAAATATTACACAATTGTTTATTAAAAAGAGTTAACAAAAGGGACACCAAACATTATGTATGTAGAAAAATTGAATAAAAAAAAATAAAACCTAAATTATATGTTATTTACATAATTTTTTTTCTCTTACAATTTTATTTTTTATATTTAATCCTTCCTCGGTTTTATTTTTGAAATTAAATAATATAAAAAACGCTTTATTTAATATTTGTATAATAATTAAAAAAGGACAGCTGGTAGCGTAAAAATGGCCAGCCACATATAGTATGCAAACAAAATAAATGAAACAAGAGACATGGTCAGGTTCGTTGTTTTTCATATATTTATTTTTATTTTGATGTGAAATAATAAAACGGTATTAAGGAGTACTTTAAAAAAAACGCTTAAAAAAGATAATCATTTGTTTAATTAAGCAATTAATATTAAAATTATATTGATAACAAAGAATAATACCAAAAAAAAAATTAGTGACTATTATGACGGACTTTACAAAGCATAAAAACCACAAAAGAACATACGAAAATAACAATAAAAAACCATAATAACATGTATTAAATGAAAGTAAAAACGCTTCCTGAGAAAAATCTTAATATTTAAAGAAATTAAATAATAAGAATAAGAAGATTTTTTCTTCTTATAAATTCAAAAATAAAACGAAGGTTGAAAAGAGATTATAATTATTTTTTCTCTTGTATTAAATACAATTTACAAAAATTCAAATCAAATCAAATATTGATTAATTGTAATAAATAAAAAATAGATAATTTATGTATCGACATTACTAATGGTAATACAGTTAAATTAATTAATATTATCTTTGTCGGTAATAAATAATTATTCAACAAATAGAAATCAATGAAAAAAAAAAAAGGAAAATTAATTTTTCTTCATTTATAATTTGAAAATAGAATTAAATAAATAACGAAAGCAAAAAAAAAGCTCAATAAATAATTAATCATCAGCGAGGCTTTACCATCAACAGTTACCACAATATAAAACTGCGTGCTGATAATTACGTTTACACAATGACATTTTGACTAATTATTTATTTAATTTTCACTTTTTTTTGTATCAATTATGCGTAATTACGATTAGAGATAATATTAATGATTGTAAAATATTTAAATAAGTGAAATTGCTTAAACGACAGAAACCACATTTATACTCACGAAATATTGTTTGCACTAAAAATAATTACAAATAATTAGATCAAATTTTTAGAATCGAGAACAGGATCAGCAACGTAGTAATGCAGAGTTAAATACGTAGAAATTTGCAGAATAAGATAAGAAAAAATTTACTTTTTGACCAATTAACTGTAGTGGAGAAAAATTTACTATAGATAATCTGATAAACAAATAAGCATAAAGCATAAGAATAATTTAAATTTAATGACAAATTGTTGCCAGACAATTGCGTTTGTAATTGATTGATTGTTCTCTGATTCTATTTACTATTGTTATTTATATAACAATAATAAAACCTTTAACAGTAATCATTCTATTATATTTAAAGAAAAAAGGCGCATCTTCTAAGTTATAACCAACAGAAATATGAATTCCAATTATGTTTTATTTTTATTTACATTTTAATTTCAACGGTTATTAAATTAAGTATACCCAGAAGGGGAATTCTAAAAGATGAATTATTTCTTTTAGCTTTTTTTTTGAATTTATTTAAAAAAAAAAATAAGAAATTTATGTTTTTAAATTACAACGTATTTAACTTAATGTTATTTTGTTACCTGAGTCTGACTTAAATCGGTCTGCATTATAGGCACGTGGTCAAAGAGACAACGGCACGAGCTAAAAGCACGCCACTCAATTGTTTTTTTTTTATAATCAGATTGTCCGAAGAGTAGATCTATATCTAGTTTTAGCTCCTTTTTTTTGTTATTCCTTTTAACACATAAATGAACTTTAATTTATACAAAAATGTAAAATTTAAGGTAAAAATGTGAAGGGTGCATTTTATTAAATTATAATTACACATTAATATTGTAATAAAATAATTTTTAATTTCGATTCAAGAATTTGTATTAACGTTTTTTTTACCTTTTCATTCATTTTTAATCTAACGAATTGCGTCACATATTATCATTTGTTTTAAAATTTACTTTTTTATTAATAATATTTGTCAATTGTTTTTATGAAAAATACAGGGTGTAATACAAAATAAAACTGCAAGGATGTTTTTCATTTAAAATTTCTTTAACATTTTTCTTGTATATTATAAAAAATACATTATTTGTTTTTACAATAAATTTATTTAATTTTATAATCTTTGGTTTTTGTCTTTGAATTTATTTTATTATTAATTTTATTCTAACGAATTTTTTTTTATTTATTTACATGTTTTAAATACTTGACTAGGTTTAAATAATTAATTAATTTAAACAGACGAAAAAAAAAAGGTTTTCTTTTTAATTTATTATAAATTAATTTTAATTTTTTTTAAGGCTTTTAAGTATTTCTTTAATTTTTATATTCATTAATATAACGAATTGTATTATTATTATTTTTAATTATTTCTAATTAACATATAATTTTTATAATTATTGTTATTGAGACATTTTTGATACACTAAACTTTATTATTATTATTATTAATATTGTTCAAATTAAAAATAGAATAATTTTTATTTAAATTAAGATCATCATCGACATGATTATTATTTTCATTTTTTAATAATTCATTTAATGCTTGTATATATGTTTGGGCCATTTGTAATGTTTCATATTTTGATAATTTATGTTCATCATCTAATGTTGGTATAACATTTCTTAAACGATCAAATGCTAAGTTTAAATTATTCATGCGACGTCTTTCCCGTTCATTTGCAGCTAATCTACGTTTACGTAATATTACTGGATTAACAGATTGATTTATTTGTTTTTGTGTTAATTTTTTATCGGTTTTAATTGATCTTTGTGTTTCATTTGTATTCTTAATTAATGGTGGTGATTTTTCAACAATATTTGTTATAGTATCATTACAATAATAATCACTAGTACTATCACCACTTGTATTATAGTTAACTAACTCTTCATAATTATAATTATATGAAGACATATAATTATGAATTGAAGTCATTTTAGATAAATTTTTTTTATAAATAAAACAATAACTAAACAAACAGTAACTTTAAATATTAATCCAGGTTTGACTCGGATAAAATATGAATAAAAACTGATGGAATTTTCAGCGAAAAATGTTTAGCTTTTATGTTTTAAAAAGAAAATAAAGTTAAATGTACACAAAAAGGGTGTGGGTTAGATTAAGTTAACTTTTGGGGGAAGGGATATCATTTAAATTGGGGTGTTTTAAAATTTTAAAATAGTGGAATTAAAACATATAAAATTAAGGAGATCATCTAAATAAAATATTATGACACGCATCGTAGAATTAAAAATAAAATATTAAGCATTGAATAGCAACAACATAACTGACCATATGTTGTCTTAATTTTTATTTTATTTTTTCTCTTTACAGAAACTTTTCGAAGCAGATGGGAAATGATATATATTTTTTATTTTAATTTAAGGTTTTCTTTTTTTTTTTTGAATTTTAAATTTTTGTGTATTATTATTATTATTATTATTAGCTGGAAAAGTAGTGACACCCTTTATTGATAAAATTAAAATAATAAAAATGTGCAAAAAAAAATAAAAGAAAGAAGTGTTTTTCTCTCTCGTCTAATTCATGCGCATTTTTGATGCCGTTAAAAAAACATTTTAAATTTAAACTTGAGCATAATTATTTGTCGAAATAAAATTTCTATCTTTGCTGATTTAAAAATAATTAATTACAAAATAGTATATAATTAAAACGTTTACAATGTAAGAACTTTTCAAATTTATTATTTTATAACTTTCTTTTACAAACATTTAAATAAATTAATTGTTTTTATATTAAAAACAAAAATTATTTGCAAATTATTTTATTTTTATTTATTATTAAAAATTATAATTATAAAAAAATGACAAAATTATAATAATTATTAATAATATTGATTAGAAAAACTTATTTATAATAATTAAATTAGTAATAGTATTATAATTTTTAAATAATTCTGGATAAAATACTTTGTTTTTCTTGTAATTTAAAATTATAATCAAATTAGCTTTGCTTAAATTAGGTATGTATTGCGTCAGAAATGAAAATTCAGTATAAACATGTCATCGACTGCGAGGAGTTATCATCAAGATTTACCGCCGAAAAATGGCTATAAACCGATTCATTATAAAAGAATACCATGCAAAACAATATCATCAGGTAAATAATAAATTACTTTTTAATAACAATCCTTTTTCTTTCTTTTTTCTATTTCTATTTTAAGGTTATAAAATATTATTTGGTTATTTATTAATGACATCCGTTGGTCTATTAGCTTATGGTAAAAATGTAGAAAATGTTCAACATGATAATATTGAAATGCGATCAGCGAACAATGTAATACATGCAATGTTATTAGCGGAAAGAGATCGTGAATTTTTAAAGCAATTAAAACGTAATCGAGATGAGGAAGAGAAATTAATGAAAAACGTTAAGGGATGGGTGGTTTGTGATTTAAAATTACATTATTAAATACATTTTTAATTGTTTGTTTCTATAAACAGGTTGGTACATGGTATGGTGAACCAATTTATAAAACATTTTCAAAAAATGATTTGCCAATACCATCATTCCAAGAATTTTATGTACATGCCACATATAAAGCATTTACAGATAGAGCTCACATTAAATTAATGAGTTAGAAAATTAATTTAAATGCACAATGACTTGTATTAGAAAAATTAAATTATTGCTTCTTGTCTAATTAATACGAAGAAAATATAAAAGATATGTTAATTAATTATTCAATTCTATTGATTTTTATTGCTTATTTAATAAAAATACTAAATATCTTTGTTTAATTTATTTGACGGAATTTCTTTCTACTTTAATTATTTTGAAAACGGACAAAAAGAAAATCAGTTAATTTTTGGTTATTAAATTAATTACTTTTTACAGAAAAATTATTATCTAAATTTTGTACCATTACAATGCTCTCATATATTTTTCAAAATAACGAAAGATTCGTTAATTTTTTATTGTTTAAATGATTTTTTTATAACAAAAATTATATTTTAATTAATTTAATTATATGTATAAATTTAAATTTTGTATTTTTATTCAGTTTTATCTGTTTTAAATCAATTTTATTGATATTTTTACTCAAATTTAATAAAGAGATTTTATTTTTTTTTTCTATTTGGTTCCACGAACATTAGCAATTAAAATTAAGAAACGAAATAAATGACTTAAAAGACTCTGATTATACGGCTCTCTGTATTTATTAATATTTTCTAAATTAAACGTTTTTATATCGACATTATTTTTTAAATATATATTATTTTACATTAATTTTTATTTATCTATTAATAAAATTTAAATTTTTATTATTTAATTTATTTCTTCATTAATTATTGTAATAATATTAATGCCTATTTACTAAAACACAACATTTTTTTTAGTTTAAAACGATATGTTGTGTATTAGCAAATTGGCTTGTATATATTTATTAAATAAAATATTTAAATTACATTAATTTTATAAACAATAATTGCAATTTGTAATAAATTATTAATAAAAAAGAAAAATAAGGATATAATTTTGCATATATATTTAAATGTCTTCTGAAGAAAGGATAAAAAATCTAATAAAATAAAAAGCAAGTTCTTTATGTAGAATGTTTTCTTTAAAGATTAGTATATATATATGCAGGATGTTTAATTAAAACACATAAGTATAGTAATAATTATAGATTAGATAAATAACAATGTAATTAAATTTTTGTTTTCTTTTTTTTTTTTATTAAACTAATTTATTTAAACTTTAATTAATTAAATTTCTATAAATGTGTGTGTGTTTTTTTTTTACATTACTTTATTAATTAAATTAATAAATTACTTTTTCTTTTCTATTTTTCTATTATATTAATATATTCATAATTTATTATATATAAAGTGAAAAATATTTAAATCAAAAGGAAAATCATAGAAGTTATTTTTGCAAACTAGACACATGCATACTTGGGGAAAAGGACAGACAGGAGGAGATACAAACATTTACTTTTCTTTATATTTATTTACAAAGTAATTAAAATTGGTTTTATTATTGTTATTGAAATTAAAGGGAAAAAAATACGTGTATTCTTTCTATTATAGAAAAACAACTTTGTCTCTAATGTATTATTATTATTATTAAACTAGAGATAATTATATTTTTCTTTTATATTAAACACAGCGAAAAAAATTAAATAATTTACATATTTCTTTATATATGTATTTACGTGTGTATACATTTTTTTTGTAATTATTTATTTATAAAAATTATTTACATAATTAAAAAGATAAATAAAAATTATTTTTTATTGTACTTTTTTTTTTCTCTTTCTTGGTTGCAATTTAGTTATAAATGAATTTTTTTTAAATCTTTACCATAATCCATTACCACCACGTTGACTATTATTAGAACCTCTAAAATGTGGACGATAAGTATTATTTCCTCGACCGCCACCACCGACTCCTCCTCCTCGCATCCGATAAAATGTGCCATTATTATTATTACCACCCCGGTTATTACGTATTTGGAAATTGTTATTAATATTACCACCATTATTAACACCAATACCACCTAAACCTATAGCACCTCCACGGTAATTATTCATTTGTGGTGAGAATTGTCTAACTTGTGTTTGCGCTTGGAAAAATTGCTGCTGCTGTTGTTGCTGCTGAGATCTTTGTAAATTCTGTTGCTGTTGTTGTTGTTGCTGCTGCTGCTGCTGTTGTTGCATCGATGGTGGTGATGTCGATGACATCCAACCATTATTATTTAACCATAAATTATTATTAACTATACCACCAACACCACTTGCATTATTTAATAAATTAAAATCTGTCGCCGAACGCATTTGTTGTAAATTTTGTTTCACTAAAAATAAAATAATTTAATTAATTAATAAAAATAAAACTATGGCAAAAAAAATGTCATTTTTTTTTTATTAATTTATTTACTCGAATCTTCATTATCCTCATCCGACATTTCCATATCAACACTTTCCACATTGTCACCACGTCCATTTTTCAATATTTTCGAATCTACAAAAATATTAAATTAATTTATATTTTTAATTAATTAAAATCAAAAACAAAAAAATTATTCTTACTTAATCCCTTCATTGGTGACATTAATTTATTATTACCACCGACCATTAGTAAATTTTTATTGTTATTGATTTGTTGTTGATGCTGTTGTTGTTGTTGCTGTTGAATAGATAACAAAGAATTTCGTTTATCCTGCATTAAATATTCATTGATATTATGAAATGCATCCAATTGTATTGTAGGTGGTGGTGGCGGAGGCGGTGGTAATATTTTGTTTGCTATTGACGATGAGGAAGACATTTGCTGGCCACCACTAATTATAGGTTTATTTTGTTTATTTAAAATCGGCATCGATGGAAAATTAAAACCATGTAACGGTGGTACCCGATAATCAGGATCCATATTTAATGAATGATTCAAACGAAAATCCTAAAAGAAAAACTTTAATAAAATTTCCATACAAGATATTGAAATTAAAATAATTTACTGTATCGCCTGCTCCTTGCCATAATACTGGCGGTGCCTCTGGTGGTGGTGGTATTTCATTTTCACTTTTTGTTATTGGGGATCCCGTTAACGATATTAAATTTCTATGATCAATATCTAGTAAACGTATTTTTTCTATTGTTAATAATTTTTATATAATTTTATAAATAAAAATTAAACAAAAATAAATAATAAATTAAAATCAAAATAATATAAATAATAAAATAAATATATAAAATTCAAAAAATAAAAAAAATATTAATTTTTATACCTTTGGATAAATTTAACTGTCGATGATCAACATCAGCTGCTCCTGTAGACATCTCATCGCCCAATTCAGCATATTCACGTATTTCGGTGTTTTGTCCTTTTCGTTCAAAATGTGGGGGCGATATTGGCGTTTCAATTGATTGATGGAAACCACTCTAAATAATTTTTTTGTTTAGATTTAAAATTTGATAAGCTATAAAAAAATAATAATATAAACCTGTGAAGTATTCCAGTCATTCTCCCATGATTGATTATATTCATCAGAATGGTCTAATACAGTTGGTGGTAATGGCGGTGGTAATAATGGTGCAATTGTCGAATTATTTGAATTCATATAGCCGCTATTATTTAATGATTGATTAAAACTCGTATCATTATAACTGCTGCAATGTTGTTGCTGTTGCTGCTGTTGGGGTTGATGCATAAAATTTGGCTGAAAATTTTGCATTAAATTTGGCTGCCCAATGAATGGTGGCTGTAAAACTGGAGGTACTGGTTGCGGTGGTATTATTTGTGATTGTTGCTGTCTAACACAATAATTATTCTCATCTGTTGCATTACTTTGCTTAAATAAATCATTTGTTCGGAAATTTATAACCTGTATCGGTTGTGCTAATAAATAAATGAAAAATAGTTTAATTACTAATCGATAAAAATATTATATGCTTTTATAAAATAATTACGTCTTTGATTGGTATCGAAATTATTTTGTGAATTTGGTGAATCTTTTCCAAAATCATTTATATCAAATGGTAAGTGTTCACTATTCATATATCCAAAGTTCTTCATGCCACCATTTGTTGATTGATTCAAGAAATAATTTTGATCAATATTAAATGAAACTTGACTATTATCTTCACCGGGAAGTATAAGATCCGCATCGGGTTCTGGTGACGGTGCATTTATATCGGGTGATGGCATAGGACTCGGTAGGGATACTTGCAATTCATCTAATTTCTTTTTCATAGTTTTTATACGATTACCAAAATTTTTATATGCCTAAAAATTAATAATTTATTTGCTTTAATTAAATTTCAAAAATTACAATAATTTAATTAAATATATTACATTTGCAACGACTTTCACTTCACCACGCTGATGATGATAAAATGATTCCGCTTGATCTAATGCTATTACTAATACACTTCTTGCATTTATTTCATTTTGTAAACTTTTTATATAATCGTTTAAATTCTTCAACGAATCATTTATATCCTTTTCAACACTTTCAACATGTTGACGATCTTTCAATTGATATTTACTCAGTTCCGCCTCACAAATTGTTTGCTTAGTGACAATTTTAAAGTTTTTATCTGTTTCTACTTCCAATTTAACACAATCCCTAATTTGTTGCACCAATACTTGTGGCTAAGTAAAGAAATTAAAAACAAAATATATATAATTAATTGTGTCTGGATTTTGTATAAAGTTATATTTTACTTGAAAATCTTCATCGTGCGAACTAGCATTTGCCGATGAGTTACTTGTTGATAGTATTGCTTTTGTATCGTGTTTACTTCTACTGGACGATGAAGATGATTTTGATCTTTTATGCTTTGATGATGATGTTGATATTAGCTGCGCACTGCTACTGCTGCTTGTATTATTATTATTCTCTGATTGTTTTACTTTATTATTATTTATACATAATAAGCCATTCAAATCGGATAAAAATTCGTCATTATAAATTCCACGTTGTTCCCATATTTTAAATATTCTTAATATTTTATTCTTAACTTTTTCATCACGCACCATTGTCGTAGCCTTTTGCAATGTTGTACCCCAACTTTCAACGAATTCATAATGTTTTCGTTTACTATATTGAATAACATCATTTGCCAAATGAAATAATGTCAATCTGTGTTCCACTTTGACTACACGATAAAAAATAATTGATTAAAAAAAGGGTCTAAGACCAATAAAAAAAAACTTACCTTGTTTTAAGACACTTAACCAACTACTAACAATCTTCTTGTGATGGGCTCTCTTTGAAAGACACCAAGTGGACATGGTTTGTATACTATCTTGGGTGTCCTTCAGAACTGACAATTTTTTTTCAAAACTAGCAACATCAAATTCTTCCATAATTGTCTTTATTTATTTATTAAATAATTTAATAAAAATAATTATATGTATTTCATAACCACAAAATATATTTCTTTCTATGTTTAACTTACACTTAGTATGTTTGACATAAAATCCGAGGCTTTTATTTATTTTTAATTAATAATACCTTAATTGAAGAATTAAAAATTATTTTATTCACACTTTAGCACACGAAATTTATAAAACTATTTATTGTTGTTAAACAAAAACAAATTTTTATTTATCTATTAAATATCTTACAATTGATACGATTCGATATATTTTACTGACATTTGACTTTTTATTTAAACTTTTTTTTTATAAACACTTACAACAAAAACAATAATAAATAATCGTAAAAATCCTTTTTTCAGTTTTTTTCTTTCTTTTGTAATTAAATAACTCAATTAAATACGAATAAATTTCACTATAGGTTTATTGTTTCTTTGCATTAATACAATTAATCGGTTTTTCTATTATTTATATTTATCCTTTAATTACTATAAATTTTTAATTCTTATTTTTTCTCTTCAATAAAACGCGTAAGAAAAGCGAACAAATCAACGTGCGCCATTTTAATTTTTGTTCTCGTTTGTTTTCTATATTGTAGAAAATAATAAAAATATAAATTTTACTTTATTTATTTCGAAATTACGATAATAATTAATAATTAAATATTTAATCATTTAAAAGTGTTAAATGGTAATTTATTTAATTAATCTGTATAATTAATTTAATAATAGGATAATTTTAAAAAAGTGATGGATATACTTCTGCTATTTTCACATAGATGACGTTGAAATTTATATGATGAAATTTTATTACTATAGCCAAATGTAATAATTCAGAAATAATACAAGTTTTATTAAATATATATTTATTTTTATTTCATTATTTAAGAATTACGATGAAGATTATATCTGGTATTTCATAGTATTTTTTAAAATAAATTATCGACCGACAGTTATGTCACTCACATTGCCAGGGCAGCAGCTTGTTGAAATGTACATTGTTGCACAGCACGAGCACAATCATCCCCAGTTATGGTGTTCGTTGCATAATCTAGAATATCCTCCAAGTAAATCAATCTTTGTTCCATTACGCCAAGACCTACAAGGTTTGGAACACGAATGTTGCTTTTGGCATATGCTTTTACTTTAGACCAAATATTCTCAATGGGATTTAGCATCGGAGAAAAGGGTTCTAGACGCAGCAGAGAAGCTGGCGTACCATCGATTACTTTTTCTAGCTCTGAATGACAAAGTGCGTTATCCGCAACAATCACCAAATCTTCTAGATGATTTCCCATATCTTGCCACTTTTGCATTAAAATAACTACCCAATCATTTGCTAACTGGGCAGTAAATGAACCCCGTCTGCGTTCCATGTATACGATTTCTGTAATTGAAATTGCTCCAATTAAATGAACGTTAAGATCTCTTGATGCTGGAAGGTGTTGCATTGCTCTTTTCCCGGGTCTTGCACGGCCTCTCGTTCGACGATAAAACAAATTAAAATTTGTTTCACCCATCCAAACAACTTGTTTCCCCTGCTGTATGTATTGATTCAATGATTGTACGTATTCAGCTAGTTTTGTTTTGTTTTCCTCAGAATTCATTGTAGTAGGTTCAACGTGTACTCTTTTTATAGTGAACAGTCTGCCTTCTAGGTAATTACCTACGGTTGACACAGATAAAAATCTGTTAAAATTACTCATTACCTTTTCTTGTATTTGCTTTAATGTTATGGTACAGTCCTCTTCTATCCACGAAACCATCAAATCAATTTGATCATCAGAAAGAATTTTTGGCTTTTGGCCACCTTTTGGCAACATTTTGTCATTTCCAGATTGTATCCAAGAATACGCAGTCTTATAATTAATTTCTAGCGCTGCAGCCAAGGCTGCCCAATCTTCACCTCTATTAGCACAATTTACTATTCTTTCACGGTCTTTTTCGCTATTTTTTTTGTAATGTTTTCTTTCAATTTCTTCCTTTCCTATCGTTATTGTTCCGCAGAAAGGACAAGCACTATCTACAACATCGATTATTGGTTGCGCGCACTTCTTATGGAATAAATGTCGACATGGCAGCAATCGTACTACTGGATTCCTTGTCATTACAGATTGGCAAATTGTGCAACTATCCTTAAATTCCATTTTATTCCTGGGTTTTCTGGATTACAATGGGCACTTTCTGGAAAACAATTGACACTTTCTGAATTGCAAATGGCGTTTTCTGAAAAAAATTGACTAACCTGTATTACAATTGACGCTTTCTGAATTATAATTGAGATTTTGGAATTAAAATTGATGCTTTCTGAATTACAATTAGAAAAGGTGTAGTTGATCAAATTATCCTGCAATAAACTTTAATTAGAAAGTTTTAAATTAAAATTATAATATAATTAGAAATTAATTGAAGATTAAATAAAAAAGAATTCAAAAAAGAAATTAATATTCAATAGATGTCGCTGCAAGAAATGTCACCTATAATAAATGTTTCTATAAAAAGCGCGACTTTAAAATGACGTTTAATCAAAAAATTTAATTTGTTAAATTCTGTTAGATTATCGCTTGATATATAGTTAAACGTTAATCATTGTTTATTGTGGAAATAAGTAAATATCTGTCATAATGGAACAATTAATATCATGTGGAATTAATACACAATTACATTCGTTTCCTAATTTAACAACAAAGGCAACACATGAACATTATAATAATGAAATTAACGATTTACAATTGTTCAATGGTAAAAAATTATTTGTAGAAATTAATAAAAATTGGGGTATTGAATTTTTACGCATTAAAAATGTAAATGGCAATGGTAAATAATATATTACATATATAAACATGTATACATAATAATATAATTTAAAAAATTTAGATAAAATATCACTTGTTAAGAAAATGCGAATGAATTCATTGCAATCGGTTGCATGTCCAAAATCATCATATGATGAGATTGCAGTTGGTTTTACAACCGGCCAGATAAGGGTTATAAATTATAAAACATGTGAAAATGTAAAAACATTTAATTCAGGTAAATTAAAGTAAATAAATATTTGTTAATTTACATATTTAATTCGTCTTATTATTATAGAAATTAATAAAAGTGGTGTAAGTTTTTTGGATTATAGTTTATGCGATGAATATTTATCAAGTGTCTACGAAAATGGTATTATTAATATTTTTGGACTTAAAACTGGAATTAAAATGGAAAAATTAAAATTAGATAACAAGTTAGTATTGTTTTATTATAAAAATAATTTAAAAATAATTAACTAATCTCGGTTTTTAATTGAATTTTTAGTTCCACTATAGCAAGGTTTCATCCAAAGAAACGCTTTAATTTATCAATTGGGTCATATAATGGCAGTGTAAAAGTCTACGATTTAGATAAAAATCAAATTATATTTAATCAAATTGATGCCCATAAGACTCTGTGTACAGATGTTTGCATGTCGAAAATACATTCTGATTTATTATTAACAGTGGGCTATGATACAGTTATAAATATCTTTGATATACGTAAAAAGAAATTTTGCACAAAAATAAATAATAGTAATGCAATAACGACAATTGATTTAACCGATTGTGGTAAATATTGTGCAATTGGTACATTACATGGTGAAGTACTTGTATACGATTTTCGTAATTTGGATAGTGTGTTTAAGACAAATAAAATTAGTGAAACAATAATTAATCGTGTTAATTTTGTAAATGTAAATAATGATAGAATGTCAATTATGTTAAATGATGAATCTATAAAAACTTGTTATAATGCGACACAAACGAGTGCACCACAAGCAGGCACCTCAGCGAAAATAGTGAATAACGTTGAGGACGATTCATTTAATGAAATGTTTGATTTAATATTGAATCACAAAAATGATCAATCATTGACACGATTAACAACGGGTCAAAATGCACACGCAACAGGTAATATAACACGAAGATCTAGTTTTTTTGAGGATTTAATCACGAAAAAATGTAATGATTTTTCGTTTATCGATAAAAGAAAGAGTGTGAGACTTTCATCGTCGTCTTCGTCGAATAATGAATATAATAGAAGAGAAACATTCTCACAAGATAATCTATTGGTTGATAATAATAATTCAATGCATTTATCTCCGGTAAAGAATTCGTATTTGCCTAATCATAAATCGAGCACACCAAACACTGGCACAGATGCAATGCATTTTAACACACCGAGTAACATTGATAATTTAGTTACTACACAGGATCGAAATGGAAAATCTTGTAATATGTTTGTAAATAATGATAAAATTGATGGCATCGATAACAAAGACTCACCGTTGATATTAACAAATGATGATATTATAAATAAATTAAATATTATTAATATAAATGTGACAAATAATTTTAATCAATTAAATGAAAAATATGATCAATTATTAAATGTAATTAAAACTTTATTTCAAAATACGGAAACAAATATATTATATAATAATGATATGAATAAACAACAAATTGTCTCAAATACATTTAATTTATTATATAATCAAAATGATGTATTAAATAATATACAATTAAATACAAATACGCTATTAAATAATAATCATTATTATAATAAATGTGTCCAATTGAAGAATGAGAATGAGGAATTGAAGAGAAAATTACAAGATTTATCAGTGCAGAAATAGCAGGAAGAAAGTTGTACAAGAAAAGAAACGAAAAAACCCCCTTTTTTAATTAAATAATTTTCTATTATTAACTTTTTTTTAAATAATGTTTTTCTTTATAATAAATAATAAACATTTTTTTGTATAATTAACTTAATTAATTTTTGTATTTTTAAATAAAGTATATCCTACATAAGTTTTTACTGTGTATTACAGGTATACTGCTGGTATATCATTAATGTTTTATAATTTTTACTTATAACATTATAATTGAAGCAACTGGTTATTATCTGCTTCGTTACCTGTAAAGAATTATTAACAGAAATTCATAATAATCCTTTTGGCAAGGACGAAGGCAATACAATTAGTGCTTTCAATGTGGAACGTAAATTTTTCAACACTTTGTTGACAGATGTCGCTGTTTTAAATTATCTACAGCACTACTCAAATAAACGCAAATCGGTTCAAAATGACAAAACAATTTTTCTAATTCTCTGTTTAAAAACGAATATTAATTTTTATTCCTTTCATTTTTATACATAATAACAATAACTTTTATAATAATAATAATTCATCTCAAATTCTAAATAATAGTAATAAAAAAATAAAAACATTTATTAATTCTGTGCAAAAATTATAATAAAAATAAATCGAAAAAAAAAAAATTAATTACTTATTGAGTAATTTAATTAAACTTTCGTTGAATTTCACAAACATTCTATTTTAATTATTTAGATTTTATTTATTTATAATTTATTTATTTAACAAATACGATAGTTAGAGAAATTATTTACAATTAATATACTTTTGCTAGATAATCGGTTATGAGAATTTGTGTGCCGAAATTGGTTTGATTTGTTTTATTTTCTAATATTAACCATTGCTGACATATCCTTTGGAATGAATTCTCCTTTTTAAGGTTTTTCTTAAACTCTCATTATTAAACATTTACTATTACTTTATGGCATCAGAATTGGAACAAACTTTTCCACAATTTAACTCCGAGCATTAATTTACCCAATAATTAATACTATACATAAAAAATTATTTACTATACTAACCGGTGTTTTACTTTTAATTTTAAAATTAAATTTTTGATTTTTCTTTAAATAATTAAACGTTTCGTAATATACAGCGTGAGACATGCAAAAACGCAATACCACGGTATAGAAATAAAAGTTTTATTCAAAAAAAAAAGCTCATAGTTTACGGTTACAAATATTACTTTGAACAGTGAATTAAAGGTAATTAAAAAAAGAAAGTTTACAAGCGCAACCCAATGTTTATTACCATTGTAAAAATTTAGCAAATAAAATAATTAAATAAAATATTTTTAATAATAATAATAATTATATAATATAGGAAAAACAAAATCTATATTTTATTAATAATACTTGTTAAATGAATAGAACAAAAATAATAATAATAATAATAAATAATAATTCAATTCGGTTTTTTTATTAATAAATTTTTTTTATCATTGATCGATTTTCATATATTATGTATATTTATTATTTATATCATGATTTATTTCTATTTTAATTACAATTTCAGTTGACTGGCAAAAATTATTAATTATAAAGGCGAAGAAATTATTCGAAAAAGTAATTATAGTCGAGGCATAATTCTTTTTAGTATTATCAAAGAAATAAACCCTATTATAATGCACATGCATACGGTATGTCTCTCAGTAAAAATATTACTTTCTTTTAAAAGCGATTAAAATTGTTTTTTAATTAATTAAAAATTAATTAATTAAAAGAAATTTATTGAAAAAAAAAAAATAATATAATTAAGGGTGGTAACTAATTTTGTTTTTGCGTTTTAATATGTAGAAACCGCATGTTATTACTTTATAACAAACAAAGCAACCAACACCTATATAAATTTAATAATACAATAGAATAAGTAGTCTTCTGGTAGAAGGCCATGAGAAAATAATTTTTTTTTTGTTTACACAAGTGTTTGTTATAAAATAATTGAAAAAAAAAAAATAATTATTTGATTATATTTGCATGTGTATTAAAGAACAGGGTATTTAAAGTACTTAGAAAAATAAGCAAAACTAAATAAATAAAATAAAAATATATATTATCATCATCATTGATTAATGGTTTAATAAGTCAATAAATTAAATAAATTGATTGATTATTATTTTTATTATTTAACTAATATGCATTTTATAGCATTAATGCGTCATTTTATTTATTTATAAATTTTTTATGTTAAATATGATATTCGATTCTTTTATTATTATTTTTTTTTTAATTTAAAATTATAAATCAATTTTTATTTATCCAAGTATAAATAACAACAATTTTTCTTCTTCTTTTTTTTTTTTAATATAAAAAATTTACCATCAATTAACAAGAGACCAACAGACAAACGTTTAAAATATTTATATATATATATATATTTAAACGAAGGTGGTGGGTGTTTAAACAATTAAAAAAAAAAGAAAATATATATTTACAATAATTTTATAATGTATATTTGTTATGTTGTTATTAAATTATAAATAAGTAGAAGATTTTAATTAATTTTTATCTAAGAAAAAAGTAAAAATCATTTTGACTTTAAACATATGAACTGTTCACTTGCTTCACTCACTTAATTTGTAAATGAAATGAGGTGGGCCGCGTGTACTTCTGATATTTATTTACAAAATTCATTTTTCTATAGTCGGCTACAATCACCTTGAATCGATTGTGAGCCACTCGGATAAACTTTTTCTTTTATTCTTTAACGTCAATACATAAAATATCTGATAGGCAGTCCTTGTTTATATAGTCAAAGATACTGTTAAACTTTACAACAAAAAATAATAATAATTAATTTTTATTATACTAAAATGACTAATTATTACTGATAATATTCAACCAAATAATTATTTAACATTTTTCATTTCTTTTTGCTTTAATAATATTCTTCTTCATCTTTTATTATTACGCTATACTTCGATTTGATTTTATTATTTTTTTTTCCGCAATCAATCAATGTTTTCTTTTATTTTTAATTAATTTATTTATTAAATTATTTATTATTATTATTATATTTATTTTAATTAAATTATTTTATATATATATTTATATGTATGTATGTAAATATGTAAAATTTAGTAATTATTTTACTTTAATTGGAAAGAAAATAAACTATGAAAATATATATATATATTTTTGTTTTGAAATATAAAACAGAAAAATTAAATAAAAATATTTTTTATTTTTCTTTCTCATATTATTTGTTCTTTCCGTAGTTTTTCTTCTTTTCTTGTTTTTTATCGAAATAATAATAAATTTAAATTAAAAAAATAAATGGTTATCTCTGTTCTTTCTCTTTTATTAAAATTATTTTGTAAATGCCGTAAAAACAGCCCATAGAATTTCATTTGAATTCGCTTTGGCTGCTTCTTGTTCAAAATTTAAATCTAATAATTCTCTAACACGTTTCATCGCTGAATCATAATCATCATCGTTTAATGGTGCAAAGGCATTTTCTAATACATCGCTGCCTTGTGCTAAATATATTAACGATAATATACGTTTATCCATACGCTGTGCATTATTTACCCATTTCGTTAATACGGCATCTTGTATCTTTAAAATAAATAATATGGTTAAAATTAAAATAAAATTAAAAGGAAATACAACAAACCTTTTTTACTAAACGACATTTGATTACATTATCATTAAGTGGATGTGTTGTCATATCAAACAATAAAAAATTTTGTTTTTCCGTTGTTAAAACACCTTTTTCAACTAAATTTTTAGCTAATCTTTCTCTAACATTTTTTAATTGATATCTTAATTTTAACGGATTCCAGGTTTCACCTATTAATTAACAATTAAAATTACATTTGATAGAAAATTATAAAATTTAGATGAAACAAATATAATAAAATTAACAAGCAAGGTCATAGTCAGTATATATTTTTTTGAAACTATTAAAGCATTAAATATTACGTTTCTTATCAAAAATATTAAAAACAGAAAAAAAAAATAATTATATCCGGAAAACAAAAAAAAAAAATTAAATTAGTTTTTTTTTTTGTTAAATAAACACATTTTCGACATACCACTTAAATATTCAATCCAACTTTGTACAGTTTCTGGTGGGTCTGTTTCTTTAATATGTTTTAATGCTTCGTCTAGTAACACGTCGCCCGTTGGTGTATCAGATTTTAGTATAACTTTTCTATAATAAATAATAGAAGATTAAAAAAATCTTAAATACAAGTTTAAAACAAGTTATTTAATAACCGTACCTAGAGCATAAACTTTTTCTTCTCATACCAGCCTGTTCTAGTTCTACTCTGCCTCTAATGCCTAGTTCAATCAATATGCAACCTCTTAAACCGCTGGAAATGCAATCATTCCAAAATGATGTGTAACCCTTTAGAAATGTTCAAACAAATAGCAAATAGCAAAAAAAAGAGAAAAGAGGAAATACATTTTTTAATTAATTAATTAACGAATTACGTCAAAACATAGAAATCTATGTCTCCATTTTGTTTTTACTTCTTTATCTTTTAATCCAAGCAGTAAAACCTCTTCCATTAATGTTAATCTTGTTTCTTTAGAATCTAACTCCTCATTATCATCATCTTGTTCTTTTTTTTCATCATTTTCTTGATTACCCGATGCTGAACTATTTTGATCACTTGTATCATTTCGATTTTTTACACGACGAACTAAACCATCACTGCGATTCATTATTATTATTTGTATTTTTTCTTATAATGTTTATGTTTCTTTTCCTTTTATTAATATTGTTTTTCTTATTTCAATTTATTATTGTATCAAATTTTATATATATTATTAAAATTAACAAACTATTTTACGATATTTATTTAATTACATATATCTAATATCTTTTTCTCCAATGTTGACGTTTCGTTTTTATTCACAATAAAAAAAATAAATACCAAATAAAAAAAATTAAATAAAATAATAAAAATTATCGTATTGACACGACGACTGAGACCATTTTTTTTGTAATCATATGAAGTTAGTAATGATTTTCATTAATGATGAACAGTTATATCGATATAAGAATACTATATCGTTTTTTAATTTTACATGCATTATGTGACAGTTGATTAATCAAAATTAAATAATTAATCAATTAACTTGACATAACAAAATAAAAAAATACAATTATTAAAAATGAAAGAAAATCGTAATAAAATATGTTTTTGTTTATTTAATTTTTGCTACATAAAAATTAAAACAGAAAATTATAGAACAGAAATAAAATAGTTTAAGTAAGAAAAAGATAACAAAAAAATGTTTTAATTATATATATGTGTTATGATTAACAAACATTAAATTGTCTTAATAAAGATAATATTTTTTATTATTTTACTTCTTTTTATTTTTAACATAATATGTTTTGTAAGATTACCATTTCCCCAGTAAAACTTTACGATATCTTATAGATCTGGTACGATTTTGTGAAATACTTCTATATTCTATATTATCATGATTTTCATAATTATATTGTTTCGACATTATTTTATTATCATTATTAATATTATTAGTTATATTACTATATCTATTCAATGGCTAGCTAAGCAATGCTCTTATTTCCTTATGCATATGACATAAGAAATCAACATAACTTGTGGAGCCATCATTGCCACGATCTTCGACCAGGAAATGTTTCAAAACATTTTCTAATTTATCGCGTTGTCGAACAAGTGTTAACTAAAAAGGAGAATAATTTATGTTAAAGACACTATAAAATAATAAGTAATTTTTATTCTTAATGCTTACTCGCATGCAACGATTTTTCTCTTTTTGAATACCATCGACAACACCTCGAACTCGACGTGATAATGGATTATCAAATATTGGTAATGTAACTCGATCAGTATCAATTTGTTGGGTGCATTGAACACCAAACACAGACTGTACAAATTCGGGCGCTAAGCCTAATCCCAACCACATAAACATATAAATACCATTTTCTGTAAAAATAATTTGTATTAATAGAGAAATTATCTTTAATATATATTGCCATAATTTACCCAAAATATATGCACCATTGTCCTGCATTTTCTCAATTGAACACCTTATTGGATATGGTATATCATTCTCATTGGGCTCAATATCATGAATTGGTATTAAGCGTGGATAAAAGTATGTAACAGAAGTATTTAAATCCATTGTTGATACCATTTGCATAACAAACGATCTGTCATCAAGTGTTATATCAGAGCCTTTAATAACGAGAAAAAAAATCATGACAACGTAAATTCAAATAAGAATCTTATATATTTACCTCCGGATATAGCATCATTTTTCAATAAACAAGAAGTATACAATGGTAATAGTTTCATACATTCAGGTAATATTAATTGACCAGCAGAAGTTGGTGATGCACAATTTTTACGATAGCATGCTAATATTTGTGCACAACGATTTACTAAGCCATCTTTTATTAATTTCGGTGTATGTTCTAATAGTTTCACCATACTCTAAAAAACAAAATACATATTTAATAAAATAAAATTGAGCATTTTGTTAACATTTTGATTTGAACCTGTTTAGCCAAGAATAATATAATTGTGTCTAGATCACAGCATCTAAACAATTCAGTCATTTGTGTGCATGCCTTTAACGCTAAATTCAATATTCTTAAACGACGTTGGCCACCTACAGAAGTATATAATAGTGCTACTTGTATATAAACATTATCTTCTGGTGCTAACTTATCATCATGCTTAATCTCAATGGCAATAGATTTATCAGAATCTAAAAAAAACATTTACTAAATAACAAAAAATAAATATAATTTAATTATAAAATACCGATAGCTGCAATTTCCATGTCCGTGGTATTTGACATAAAGAAATGTCCATAAAAATCTGTAGGTCTTATACCCGTGGAAGTTCTTACACGCATTACAGTATCAAATGCAATCGGTCTTGACAAATTCTTTATAATATCATTTATTAATCTCTGTCCATCTATATCAGATTGAAAATATGTATATTTGTATACTTCGCCACCAGTTAAACGTGAGATTTGTCCAATTGTAGCTATATCGATATATGAATTATTAAATAAAAATAGATCAACGGAACAACCAGCTTGGACACAATCTTGTCCTAAATTATTGTATGTTGTACATTGTGGTACTAAAACAGTTTTTTCCTTATCAGTGCCTAATAACTTTCTATCGTCACGATTTTTTAAGCGACCAGGCGCATCAACAATTGGCAACGTCGAGTGAAATATTAACAATTTACCACAACATTCAGATGCCTTTAAAGCCTCTAGGCCCGCTTGTATTGCTGGCAATAATATTGTTTCTGTTTCACGTGTATCATTAAACATTTTTGGTATTTGTTCCATTAGTGAATCAATTACGCTCATTGATTCACTTGGATCACATAAAAATCCATCTAATAATGGCATAAACATTTCCTTAAAAAAAAAAGAAGAAAAAAATAATTTATTTTACATTATTCATTAATTATGTTAAAACTTACTTGTAAATCACCAACAACCATCATTTGTGGTTGTGCTAATAAGCTTTTTATATTATAAAAATGTACTGTATTATTATATGTTATAAAGCCAATTTTCATGTTTGTTGCTTTAGCACCTTCATCAATCGGTAAATGTTTAATTATATTTTTAATTTCACTACATAATAAATTAACAAGTCCCGATTTTACATTATTATACGAGACATCAATTACAAATATAATTGCTGGTGGTTTCGGTGGTGTATTATTACGACAATAGTCTTTTGTTGCGACAAATTCATATGTACCTAAAACTAATTCCGGACGTTCATATTTATCTACTCTTTGTCCGGTATGATCTAAATGTTGGAAGTATTCAGCAGGCACTTCTGTGGTTGCTTTACATAATAGACACTGGAATCTGCGACCACCATCAATAAATTGCATATTTGGACATATGTAAGCTTTACAACGAATACATCTAATTGGTCCTAATTCTCCAAAATCAACAATTGGTGGAGCTAATTCACCTTCAACGGTACGTGCAAACGGTGATATTATTAAAGAAAATGGAACTGCAGTTTGTTTAATCATATCGGATGAGACTGCAACGTTATACATTGACGATCTTATATAACGCGGTCCAGAGTTTCCCTGATCTTGTGTGGTATATTTTGTCGTTACCAATGGAGGAATAAGTCCAATTTGATTTGTAACAAATGGTTGATCATAACTTCGTTGATTTTCCGACATCACCTGTATTGGATTTGGCATTTGATCTGGATCTAATCTACGTTGCTGCGCACCCATTTGGGAAGCGCCCATTTGTGGTACATTTGGCTGGGGATACTGTCCAGCTTGATTGTTGTATACTCCAGGTTGCTAAAATACAAAAAAATAAATATTAAAATTTTAATTTTGTAATTATAATAACAAAGCTCTTACGGCGTAGGGACCCGGCTTATTGCCTGGTGGCAAATGTCCAGCATTTGGCATTTGATTAGCAAATTGAGGTTGTTGCCCTGGATACATTGGTTGGCCTGGCATTTGATTCATATAACCAGGATGTTGATTAGGATTAGGGGGCATCATTCCAGGCCCTGGCATAGGTGGTAAATGTCCTGCCATAGGAGGCAATTGATCTGACATTTGAGATTGTTGACCGGGCATTGGTGGCATTCCACGCATTTGCCCACCCATTGGTGGCATTTGGCCAGCCATAGGAGGCATCTGACCAGCCATTGGAGCCATTTGACCAGACATTGAAGGCATCTGTCCAGGCATTGGCGGCATTTGTCCAGACATTGGAGGCATTTGACCAGGCGATGGAGGTAATTGTCCAGTTATCGGTAATTGAGAGCCTAATGGTTGTTGGCCAGGAAGTGGTGGTAATTGACCCGTAGTTGGTGCCTTTTGTTGAGACATTGGTGGCTGCTGTCCTGGATATTGCATTTGAGGTTGATGTTGAAACTGTTGTCCTGGTAAATTTCCTCCAGGCATTGTAGGTTTTATTTGTTGATTTTGTGAATTCTGCTGTTGCAGCTGTTGTTGTTGTTGAGGCATACCAAATGTAGGTTGCATTAATTTATTAGGATTCGGCATCATATTACCAGGCATTGGCGGTAATTGCCCTGGCATGCTAGGTGGTTGCTGTATCTTATTTTGTTGCTGCATTTGTGGTTGCTGATTGTATTGTTCTACGTTATCATTTAATGGTTGCATAAATTGTCCCATACCACTATTATTATCATTTTCTGTAGATTTGCCTGTCGGTGGAAGACGTTGTCCACTACTGTTTATATTATTATTATTCATTTGATTTCCCATTGACATTTGTTGAGACGATGGTGGCCCATTTGGTAGACCCTGAGGTTGATTTTGTAATGGTTTATTTATCATTTGTTGTGATGATGGTTGTTGCAGATTCATCTGTTGAAATTGTTGCGGTGGTTGTCCCATTCCCATTTCTGAATATTTTTGATGGCCATTTTGGTCCCCTAAATTCATTCCAGCCATTTGATTTGTTAACTTAATTTAAATAATAAAAACGCATATTAAATAATAAAATATTTTATACTTGATAACGTTAATTACTTGGGGATTATTTCCGTTCTGTTGCTGTTGCTGTGATGGAGGTTGTATATGTCCTGATTGTGGTGGTGGTGGCCAAGATTGCACTTGTGGATTTTGCATATAATTCATTTGTGGATTCATATTTTTTGTTAATTGACGTTAAATATGTAAAACTGAAAAATAAAAAACTTTATTGTTTACCTTAATTTATATCTATAAATAACTTTATAAACTTTAAAAGTTTTTGTCTTACTGTTTTCTTTAGGAATTTAATTACTTATTGCTCTTTATAATATTGTTGTTAATAATATCATATTCAAATTAAATAAAATTATTATTGTATTATTTTATTTTAAAGAACTATTTATTTTTAAGTGAATATTTTTGTATAAATAATGAAAATAATTTAAAAATATCCACGTCAGACACACAATACAGAAATGAGTTTAGCAGTAAACTTTTCTCTATAATTTTTTTTAAACACTGCCAGTCTTATTTTTTAACGAATTGTCAAATCGATGCCACGTCAAAACTGTACATAATTTTAACGAAAAGAATTAATAAAATTATATTTGAAATTAAAAATAATAAATTATGAAATTATTTATTTAAAGAGAAACGACATAACTAATTTTAAGTGATGATTATCATTTTATTAAAAATAATGAGTTTATTGAAATAAAATGAATTAATTTGACGAAAAAAGCAATTGCTACTAACGTCAATTGTATTTAAATTTATAAAAATATCTCTTTTTCGACTGTCAATTAAGTCCAATTGCATGACATAATTTATACATAACATTTTTTAGACTTAAAATTCCTCAAATAGTTTTAATTATTTTATTTTTATATAAGACATTAATTACGCTAAAGAATGTCAAGTAAAACTGAGAGTGTAGATAAAACAAATGAAAAACCAGATAAAGAATTAGATGATCTTTTGAATAGTAAAATCAATTGTTTGTATAAAAAATTATTAAACTTAAATGTGATTCTATTTGTTTTAGGTGCATTGGATGATTTTGATATAAATAACAGTAGCAAAGATAAAGATTCAAAGGAGAATGGTGACGCTGAAAAAGATGATAAAGCGGCTGGAGATATTCCAGAGGAGTGGAATGAAGAATACCTAAAGTAAAGAGGAATAATAAATTAATCAAAATTTGGAAAGTAATGTTTTATATTTTAGAGCACAAGCAAAACTGTTTTGTGATGAAATGACTGAAATGTTAGGTGCACAATCACGGGAGACAGGTAGTATGCCGGATCCTGCTTTCGAAAAGAGTATTACGGAAGCGTTAAAAGTATGCTTAAGTTAATTTTTCAATTTAAATTCTCTATATTTACATCGTACACTTTTTCTAGGAATTTAAAGAAGGTGCAGAAAATTTACAAAATCCCTTCTCAACAGATCAAATGCAGGATTTATTTGCTGGACAAGATGTAAGCAAAAAGTATACATAACCAAAACGAGTAATTACATTTCATAATTTTTTAAGGGGTCTGATGGTAGTGTCTTCTTATCATTTGCACAAGGCATGATGAGAAGTTTATTATCTGCTGATGTTTTATTACCTAGCCTTAAGGATCTAGTTAAAAAATATCCTAAATACTTAACAGAAAATGTTAATATAGATTCGTCGGATAGAGAACGATATATCAAACAACAGGAATTAATGGAAAGAGTTTGTGGTGAATTAGAACTGGAAAACGAAACAGATTCAAACGAAGTAAAACAGGAACGGTTTATGAAAGTGCTAGAAATGATGCAGAAGGTGGTTATTAATTGAATAAATATATTAATTAAATAAATTAATTTAATTTATTTTTTTCTAGATGCAAGAATTCGGTCTACCTCCATCCGAACTTGTTGGTGAAGCTGGCAATTTTAATTTTCTCGATTTAACATCATCTGCCAACAATCCGCAATGTTCAATGATGTAAATAAATATAAAATTTATTCAAATGTATATGGTAAATTATTTTTTTAATTATATTTATGTTCTATTAGTTTTGTTTATACAAAATAATTTATGAAATTTAAATTACAATCAGGAATTTGTATAATGTTATAATTTTTGTTTTTATGTGATATGGGGATGTTTATAAATTGTTAATTTGAGAGTTACAAAAATATTTTTAGGTGATAAGTAAAGAAAAAAAAATTTACTGGTAAACCAAATATCTTTTATTGATTTAAAAACAAATATATTTCTACAAAAAGAATCTTCTCCTATTTTCAATACTATGCCGTTTATTTTTAATTGTCCACGCATAATCTCCACATTTGCTGTCAAATAAGCCTTCTTGTAGTGAAACCAATTTCAATGTGAATCTAGGGCCTAATTCTCGTAATTTAACACGTTTTCCATTATTTGCAAACTCGTAGCGATGATGCCGAAAAAATATATAATCACGTTGATTATGGAAAGTGACGGATCGTCTGCCTTTAAATTCTGGTTCATGGTGAAATATTGATCCAAACATACGACCGATTGTTAAGCCCAAACGGGTGGTAAAATTTGTTAATATGACTTCTGGTCGATGTTTAGATATTTCCTTATAATTTCGTTTTAAATTTGATGTTAATTTTACGTTACTCATTCTGAAATTTACCGTTGGTCCATCTGGCAAATGAATAACTAATAATCCATTAGGCTCCCGGTGATTTTCATTTATTATAATAACATCTGTGAATTCATCACGTATACAACTTTTACATATTTTCTTAATTGAAGAATTGTTTCTAGTTTTGCATATTGAGTTTGGTATTATTCTTGATAATTCTTTACCAAATCGGCGTGTCTTTACTATAGGATTGTCAACAAAAGTTATTAATATTTTCGGCACATAATTTCTATTATAATAATCATTGAATTCATCTAATTCCAATTCCTTTCGTAATTCTTCATTATCCGAGTCATCAATATGCTGTACTATTGTTTGATCCTTTTCTCGTAAACTTTCTATAGTATGACCAGGACCTTTACTCGTTCCTGTTTTTTGACGCTTCTTTCTTTCAAGCTTTTTACCTTTAGTTTTCTTTAATTTGTCTTTTTTATATAAAGCATTACGTATTTGTTTGTTTTTGATGTAATTTAAAGGATTGCGAACAGGCATTTTAACCTCAATTTCTTCATCATCACTGTCAACATTATTTTCTTCACGAGTTTCATCATGATCTGAACTTTCTGTTGTAATATTTATTGCAGAATTATCATTTATTGACTCTTCCATGTTTTCATTGTCACTTGAGTCTTCCATGTCACTCATTTTAATAATAAAATTAATTTAAACTACAAATCAAGAAAACTGTATGAAACACGTGAAAAATGAAGTCTTTTATTTTGACAGTAACAAAAATATCACGCTGCCAACATAATAAATAATTTCAGCTTTTAAAAGTATTGCCACGCATGACTATTATATGAATTCAAAATTTATACTTGTTAAAGGCATAAAGTAATTAAATCAAAAATTTAAAGTTTTTAAATTATTTATTTTAAATTATCATATTGTTCGTTATTTTTACATCATTTAAGCATAATAATATAGTGTTTTGACTAAATAACTATTCATTTCCAATAATTTAACATATGAACAATATGACCAGAATTCTTTTTATTTATATAGTAATTTCATTTTTAAACATTTAAAATAATTTGTGGAGTAGTTAACATTTAGTTATTTATTTATTACTGAGTGCAGCAACACCGGGCAATGTTTTTCCTTCCAAAAGCTCAAGGGATGCACCGCCACCGGTTGAGACATGAGATACAAGGCTTTCAGTTCCCCATTTAGCGCAACATGAAGCAGTATCACCACCACCTAAAATATCGTAAATTATTTTGTATTGATTTTCGTCTTAAAATATTTTGATTAAATTTTTTTACCAATGATTGAAACAGCTCCATTTTTAGTTGATTCAACAACAGCATCCATAAGGCATTTTGTACCTTTGGCAAAATTGGGGAATTCAAATACGCCTGGTGGTCTATTAGAAAGCAAATTATTATAAATAAGTATTAAAAATCGAGTTTATAATAACCGTACCCGTTCCATACGATGATTTTAGCTCTGGCAATTGGAGCAGCAAAAAGTTCCTGAGATTTTGGTCCTATATCTAAACCTAAACAACCAGCAGGGATACCACCTTCAACTGTAGCAACATCTGTTACAGCATCTTCAGCGAATTTATTGCCAGTTACGAAGTCAACTGGTAAATGAATTTGTACATTATTCTTTTTAGCTTTATCGACTAGGTTTTGAACAATTTTTGATCCTTCTTCATCAAATAGAGATGAACCGATTTCCATATTGTTTAATACTTTTAAGAATGTAAATGCCATACCGCCACCGATTATCATTTCATTGACCTTGTCTAACAAGTTCTCAATAAGTTGGATTTTATCAGCAACCTTGGCACCACCCAAAATAGCCAAAAATGGCCTTGGTGGATTATCCAATGCTTGTGAGAAATAACGAAGTTCCTTGTTTAGTAAAAGACCAGCAGCGCGTTTTTCAAATCCTTCACCCATCATTGAACTGTGAGCACGATGCGCTGTTCCAAATGCATCATTGATGTAAACATCTCCCAATTTTTGTAAGCTTGCACGGAAGACCTTAACTTTAGCTGGATCTGCTTTTGCTTTGTTGCCACTGGCATCAACACCTTTGCCCTCTTCTTCTAAATAGAAGCGTACATTCTCTAAAAGTATAACGGAGCCTGGTGCTGGATCTTTGCATGCGTTTTCAACTTCAGTTCCAACACAATCATTCAAAAAAATGACCTTAGTTCCTAATAATCTGGTTAATTCATCAGCAACCGGTGCTAAGGTATATTTTAAATTTTTGTTGCCATCTGGACGTCCTAAATGTGACATCAAAACAACTGATTTTGCTCCTTTATCCAAAGCATATTTAACACTGTCTAATGCAGCAACAATACGTTGGTTACTTGTGATTTTACCCTCCTTGATTGGAACATTGAAATCAACGCTAAAAAAATTTATATTTTTCTTAAAAAGCCATTTTTACAATTAGTTTTATTTGCTTACCGCATCAAGACTCTTTTCCCAGTTAGTTCGACCTCTTCAATGCTCAATTTATTTAGTGCCATTTTTAGAGAGCTTTTAAAATATTCTAATATTTAATGTATTTTTAAATTAATTTGTTATAATTTCACTTTTCTTTAATTTCAATTTATTTACCTTTAAATAATTTAATAAAATTCAATTTTATTTTATATAAATTAAATTTTAGAAAAACTACTTGTTTCTGGGCAAAAAGTCAACACCAATTGAATGATTAAAATTTGTTGTGAAAAAAATAAGAATCAAATTTGAATGTCAAACCAAGGACGTAATTATTACACTGCTACCAACTCTTTAAAATGTGTTTGCTTCAAACTTCACTCTATGGATAACTGAGAGGATATAAAGTCTATTGTTATTTAGGGATAAACAACCTTTTTCTATAATCAAACAGGAAAGCACAATATTTAAAAAATATTATATAAAATAGTTAAAGATATCTATAAAATATCTATCAAGTTGTTGAGCAATTTATTTCACAATATGTTGCAAAATTTAAATATTGTAAATAACGTAAAATTATAATATAAATATATTTGTGCTTTAAGCACAAATAAAAGTATTTATTGTTGCAGTCAATGCAAAAATTGCATTGTGTACTGTAAATAATAAAAGTTAAATGCATCTAAAAAGGGGATAAAATTCAGTAACAGTACAGGTTGTTGATTTTCGTATAAATTCATTTCAAACAAATATACAATTATTAATTGATTAAAAGTAAGAAAACTTGAAAAATTTAAGTTTCACAAACCAATTAGAATTGGAAACAATAATATTTCAGTAAAATAATTAAATAGAAAATAAAAGGAAGACACAACAATTGAAACAAAAGGATAGAATCAATTTGTACACAAATATAAAAACTATTAGCAACAAACATAACAATTTTGCTAACACTATGCAAAGGATTTCCGTTTTGTGGATTGTGGCACAACATTTTTTGTTTTGTAATTAAAAAAAAATTAAAACAAAACATTAAATTTTTCTATGTAGATATAAAAGCTTCTGGTCCAAAGGAAGTAGAAAGGATGCTGCTAACAAATATTGTGTTGACAGGTGAATGGATAGCTAAAATTAAACGACACTTAAAATTGGAGGACATTTACTGTGTTCTGTAACATGTGTTACTGAAATGATTATTGTTGAATCGATAAAGCAAAGTATATATATTTAACTGTCGAAAATAGATTAAGCCATCACATGGTGACCCATAAGTTCAATATTTATAAATAATAAAAAAAATATATGGCATTTCTCATTATTTATTTTGCGTGTAACTTTTTTTTTTTATTCTTTTTCACACTTTTATACTAAAGCTACATCACGTGCCGAATCTTTTATTCTAATAATATTTTTCCCACTGTAATATACAGCTTATTACTCGTGTAATCACAAATATCCAGTTACTTTATATTTTCGCTTGAAAATCGATTAAAATGCGATAAAAAGAAATTATATAAAAAGTAAAATAATATTTTTTTATAAAAAATAAATTAAATACTCGGCGCGTGGCAATATTATTATTATTATTAATAATAATAAATTATAAAACAATAAATTAGATTCATAAAGAAAATTAACATCATACCAACGATTAATTCTATTTATTTATTTATAAAAACTTTATATCTTTTACACTTTTCATATTTTATTCTACTCGAATATATTTTCCGAAATTAATTTCTTTTAATCTTTAGACCTTTTATCACATTATGTCCGTATTTTATTAACTAAAATTTATTTATATTTATATAATTAATAGGATTTTCTTATATTCTAATATAAGAATAAAATAATAATAATAATAATAATAATAATAATAATAATAATAATAATAATAATAATAATAATAATAAAACATTAAATTAAAAATGTAAAATACAGTTGAAGAGGATAAAATTTTTATTTAAAACATAAATTTATCCATTTTTAGTATATTACATAGTTTAATCAATTAAAATTCTATTAAGCCACTTAAAAGTTTAAATAATTAAAAGTTTTCATTTCGTATTATTATTATCATTTTTTGTTTGTTTGTTGGCTTTTTTAGTTGATATTAAAGCTGAATAATTGATAAAGGAAGGAGCCAATTATTTTATAGCAAAAGTAAAACGTATTTACTCTAATTTAAAGTTTAATAAATTTTTTTTTATAAAAAACAATGACTAGAAATTCTTTCAGTAACTAGAAACAGAATGATACCATTTAAATAATTAAATGCATTTTCTACAGTTAAGAATTTTAGAATAGGATACCACAAAGAACATTTTAACAGTAATTAAAATTTAGAAATTCCATAAAATTTATTTAATTTCACCAATTTTTATTCACCATTGATAGGAGAAATGTAATATAATTGATTTTAGCTGTGTATGATTTAAAAACTTTTCTTTTTACAAGAGAAAAAGTCAAATAAAATTTTATTTTAATAATTCTAAAGTAATAACATAAAGTATTATTTATGTAGAAATTAGAGTATAAATATGCATTTTTTTTTTGAATAAAAATAATAATAAATTAAATCATTAAAATACCATCAACAAAATTACGGAATGTCTTAATTATAATTTAATGCTTCCAAAGGTTTAATAACTCATAGAAAAATATGTTTTTACCAAAGTTAGTTCAATTTTAATTAATAATAAATTAATTTTTATTTCAAAAAATAAAGAAACTTTCTATTATGCTTGCAATCATTATCAAGTATCTTTACATAAAGTGTAGAAACAACTCATTGAAGATAATATAATGTAAACTAAACTTAATGTTTGCGAATGTAAATTGCATTTTTATATAAAGTGAATTATTAAAAAAAAGAAAAAACTAAATGAAATTAAATTGAAATTGCCAAGACAAGTAAATTGATATACTTATGGGAGGGTTAGACATGACCAGTCAACATAACAAGACAGACAAATTTTAACCGTTTTGCCTATTTCGTTTTAGACAGTTCAATTAGTTTTATGCTTTCTAATTTTTATTTTAAATTAATGTTTTCTTTCTTATTTTTCACAGTAAAAATGTTACGAGAATTGAACGAGTTGCAGTGACGATTGCAAACTTAAATTTAAAAAATAAAATAATTTTAAGTACATGATAGTTGAGTATAATAATTTAATTCCCATGCTGCACATTATAAGATTGAATTTAATAATCATTTGTCAACAGAAACATTATGCTCAATGTCGTCTAAATGAATTTTAAATTTATGTTCTTATCTTGTATTGTCTTTCTAAATTATTGCTTTGTGTGAGTATTAAAAAAAATATATGAAATTTAACATTTAGAAGCTTTTAATAAATTATCTATATTTAAGTTGAGTTTAATTTAAAAAACAAAAAGATAAAACAACACTACATAGGGGTTTACTGAAATCAAATAAATGAATTTTTTAACAAACACGGAAAAAATACATTTATATTCAATTTTAATGCAGGTATTGCAGAATGATGCATAAAAATAAAAATCATAGAAAAACATCAGTAATGTTGTCATTAATAAAAACATGACACTAACCGTTGATTACCGTTGACAAACCGTCAAAATTGTCTAAGTTCGCTTATCGATTGTCGCGTAAAAAGCTAAAGTTGCAATATTTTTTTTTATGACTTTTATATTCATTGAAAATACAGTAGTTGTTACACATAATGGAATTACAAACATATTTTAATCTACTGAGACTGATATATAACATTAAATGTTAATAAATTCAAAATTATTAAATTGAATTGAAATGAAAATGTTGAATAACGATAGAAAATTCAATTTAAATTATGGTTTTATATAGTATGTGTTTAGAAATTTAATACGGGCGTGTCTTAGAAGTTAAAAAGAAGAATTATATTTATAAATTTAATATTTATTTAATTAATTGTGTATTATTGAGCAGAAAATGGTTAAAAGATTTTAAGCTTAATCACATTTTATCTTATTTGAAGTATTTCGTTATAATTTAACAATAGTTTTGCTACCTTTTGAAATTAAATTATTTTATTAACTTTATGTATAACAGATGAAATAATGTCAAAGAATGTAGAAATTTTCTTTATAATTTATAAATTACAAAATGATATTTTCATCTATTGCATATTATTATTTTTAAACAGACATGTATCAATGTTTTAGGTGATGATAAAAAGCTCTTTGTTGAGTTAATACTTGTTAAAATAACAGAATGTACAAAGTTTTGCGTGGCTTTGTGTTCGGTATTTAGTTTTCTCTACACATATTTTCCATTTCTTTGGCTACGGTACTGTTTCTATAATTAAATAATAAATTGACTAACAAAAATAAAAAAACATGATTAAAATGAGAAAAAATCAAAATAATATTGTTTGTTATGTGATTCCAGCTTAATTTAAAGAAATTGTTGCTTTTGAATTGTAATTTTTACCTTAGAAGATCCATCTGATGCGTTGGCGAAAACGTGCAAACGATAAAAATTACATAATTTAGTCCAATCGACGATACAGGCAACATTAACGATTATTCAATTTTCAATGGTAATAGGAAATAACAATAATAATAATAATAATAATAATAAAAAATATAAAAACGCTCTACATTCATGGTATAGGTACACGATAAAAATATTTAGAATAGAATTTTTATTTACTTAAATTGTTTAAATGAAGAAACGAACGAAAAAATACAAAACTAAAAGAAAAAATAAAAACCGAATAAAAATCTCTTACATTTAAATTTCCTTTTCTCCCTTATTTTTTACATTTTAATAATATTTGGATTTGCATCATTTTTATTTCATATCTTAAGGATTTTAATATCAACAGAAATACATTTTTAGGTTTCAGTATACTTATTTGCTTACTGTATTTATTTTTTGTTATTCATTTTTATTTTTTTTTGATAGAAAATAAAAATAAAAGTAATTTTCATCTGCACACGTTTATATTTTCATTTCATAAACATATTATTACATTTATGCTTTTTCTGTTATTTTCCTTGACTAGATTCAAGCAGATAAAATTAGTGTTATTGCTTTCATTAATATTTATTTTTACAACATAATAAACCTACTGCACGTCAACACAATACTCAACGAATGAAGAAAACTTAAATAGAAAATAGAAAAAACACTTCAGGACTCATCATTTTGTATTTTTAAGAGCGTCGACCAAACAAGTAAAGAAAAAATATACTGTAAAAAGGAAACTAACCTCGCTTCGTTAATTCAATTAAAGTTAAGAAGGCGAATCGGCATACCGCAGCAAAGCAGAAAACACATAGATGTTAGACGGGAAGGCAATATAATAAGCTTTTGACCAACAATAAAGCTTTTTTAATGTCTGTTCATTGTAGACTCACTCAGCCAGCCCAACCATTTACTTTGGTGAGTTTCAGATCTGTATAATGAAATAATGTAATATTTTATGAATTAAAAAAAAATAAAAAAGTAAAAGAAAAGAACCAAACGAGAATAAAAACTCACAAAAATAATACGAAGAATTGCCTTGACCGCCTTTTTGTAGTACTTAGTACCATCATACCCAGTCTTTTGGAAAAATAAATAAAAAACCGAAAAAGAAAAACCAAAAAAAGGGGTAAACACTTTCAGCTTTTATTCACTTTTTAATTTTTATCATATTATTTCTTCTACTCGTTTTTTTTTAAGCTAAATTAAATGATAATTGAATTTTTATTTCTCAGTAAAAACAAACCATTTTCAACACTTTTCAGCATAGAAAAACTTTTTTGTATTATTATTTGATGTTGTTTTTTCTACTTTAAATAATAAATTTATGAGTCGGCTAACAGTTAATTATGCCACTTAAAATTATTTAATTAAAAATATACTTTATAATTTTATACTTTTGATTTAATTTAATACGGAGGGATGTATGAAAAAATAAATTATTTTTAATTATCTTTATGAAATTTATTGTTACAGAATCAATTGGGGGTTTAAGTGAAAGTGAAAGTGAAAATATAAGCAAATAAAAACACTGAGCTATTGATTTCTTCAAAAATTATTAAATTATATTAGTTGACCACCTGAAGAAAAGATTTAAAGATATTTTCTTTTATATTAGTACAATTTGCCCATTAGTATAATTTATGCAACACATTTCTGATTGATAACAAAACGATAATTACTTTTAACTCTTTGAAATCAGTTTACGCAATACTTTTAATATAAATCAGATAATTTTCGTGTATAAAGTATTCTCGAAACAACTTTACTTTAATAAATATTTTATTGTTACAGAATATTATGTTAAAACAAGTTTCACATTTAAATCATATGCATTATCGTATATTCTTTGTAATCTATTCATTATATATTTTCTATGTGGCTTTTCTCATACACCATAAATCGGTGCAATTGCCGTATCAGTTACATTTTCCTAAGTCTGCTCTAGTGACTCGTTTAATATTTCAAAACGATTATGCTTCAAGTTTTGTTGCATCTTGATATCTAATAATGGTTTTTATCTAAGCTTATTCAATGCACATATTTCCCATTGGGACATGGAAAAATGATATCAACAAACATTCAACATTATACTGAATGTTAAATTGTTAAAAACATCATAATTTATTAAAAATACGATTGTATGTTTATCATTCAATCTATAAGATAAGTATTTTTATTTTTTATTTATATTTATGTGCTCAGTTGCAATTTCTGATATATTTATATAAGGTAATGTAAAGGACGTAAGGTTATAATAATTTAATGTAAATATTATGATTCTGTATATTTAAATATTAATTTAATGGTCACAGTTTACAACTGAGTAATATCGTTTTACAAGTATGTATATATGTTGCAAATGATTATTCAGCAGGCTTAAAGAATACTTTATGCAACAAGTGAATTTAACGCAATAATTTAAAAAACGATACATTCTACGGACTAACCAGTTATTAATCTACAATAGAAGTAAAATTTTTATTAATATAATTCAATGTTTGTTATCCTTCGATTCTCTAGTATCTAGATTTTGTTTCGCAGAATTTATAATTCATTTCAGAAGAACGATAATCATTTTTTTCACAGTTCATTAAAATTACACAAAATTTAAACACTTTGCATCGTTATATTGGTCATTTTTTTGCTTTTTTTACCATGAAAAGTTTCTTGTAATATCGTTAAGTATTCTAACACATGGCGTTTAAAAATATTGTTTTAGCAAAATATTTTATACTCTACAAACTGTACGTGTTTATTTATTTCTGATGTGAAAGAATAATGTTAAAAATGACACAAAAGAAATAGAAACATAAATAGAAAAATAAATGGAAGAAATAAACATAATTTAAGATTTATATTTGTGAAACGCGATAAAGGAAAGCTCACGTGTTGCACGTTTTTTTTTTTACTTTGCTTTTCGCTTTTCAGTTTTCCAACAAAAGAAAAACATATGGCAAAAAATAATGGCAATAATGGAAGATTTTTGTATTTTTCTTTAGAGATATGACAAATGAAGAGACATAATTCTTCAAAATTTTTTATTTATTTTTAAAAGCTTAAATCACGTTTATCTAGTTTTATTATTTTTAAAACTTGGTAGGTGGTTTTTGCTATCTTTAAAATAATTACGTTGAATTGTATTAATGAACGAAAGACCGTTTTGTGATGAAATATTTTTTAAAAAATTGTAGATGTAATTCTACGTGGTGGTCAGATAATCATTTAAAGTTTTTTTTTTTATCACGATTGTATGTAGTAATGTCATCAGATTCACGTATCTATGGGATTAAATTGATAGTTTTAGTGATTGTAAAAAATAAATACCACTTTTAAATCAGTTTTTATTGCTTAAATAAAAACAAATCTAAGAAAATTCAAAAAATTAAAATTAGCTTAATAAATTCAATGCAGAATTACATTAACAAAAATTTTCATATTATCATAAATTGTCTGGTTAAGAGCATTTAATTTTCAAAAAATACCAAAGACAATGTCCGAATTAACGGCGTTTTTCTTTTTTTGGTAAATAAAAAGCAGCTGAGTCTAACCAAATACAATAAAGAAGGAATGGATATAGGAATATATAACCAGCATTAATTTACTAACAAAAATAAAACAAAAAATTAAAACTGATGTCATGAGTGATTTATTTACATTTAGCGTCTGGTTATTCACCATTTAATGTAAATTTTGTGTATTTATTTTTTCAATTATCATTCTTTATTTTATATAATTTTATCTTATTTTAATTTTATTTCATATATTTTACATATTCTACATGGAAAATTTTTATATCAGTTTAATTTTTTTTTATTATAAAACAAATAAAAAGAAAAATTTGTTTAGAAAAAAATATATTTCTATATATATATATATATATTTGGGATGGCTGGTTCAGTTGGTTATTTCTTTTTTGGCATATAAAATATGTACAACACCAAAAATAGACAATATAAATAAATTTAAAATTCTATAAGAATATTGTGCTGAAATAGATTTTCTTCTTTATTTTAGTATTTTTATTTTTAAAAGTAACTTTTCATCCCAATTTCTTCACTGTATTAATATAATTATAATAAATTTCATTTTATTGTGTATTATTTAAATTAAATTGAAATAATTTTCATGTTTTCTACGCATAAATACATTGTAACTATTTTTCAGCATCATTTCCTTTTCTCTGTGTGTTTTTTTTTTTAAATATAAATATATTTGACGCTGAATGAACAATGTAGGAATAGCATAGCAACTACCAAAAAAATAAAATAAAGGTTAATGGTAAGCTTTTCGCTATATTCCTTTTTTTCATACGGATTTTCTATTTAACAAACAAATATTTTTAAGGTATTTTTCGTTTTGTTTACGTTTGTTGTTTATTAGTAAATTTTAATACATTATATATTTTGTCATCATGGTTAGAGCGAGGTTTATACATTATTATTATTATTACAAATATTTTTTTTACCATCAGTTACTCAGTAAATCAATATAACATTTCAATTAGTGATAATTATTTAAGAAAACTTGAAAGTGTTAATGTGCAACTGGGGAGTTAAATTTTACTAATTATTTTCTGATTATCAGTAACATGTACGATAGATAATTGATAATTAAGAATGTTCGTGTCGATTATTTTATCTAACATTAATAATTATTAATATAAAAATGTAAATTTTTAGTTAATGAATTGATTTTTTCTATTTTTTCTTTGCAAATGAGTAAGCATTGCGTGCTATTTGTTTATCGAAAGTAAAAAAAAAAAAATAAATCTGATAATAAAAATTTCGTACATTTCTTAATGTACTGTTAATAATATAATAAAATGTTTATGTTTAATGTCAATAAGGAAAATAAGAACATTCCTTACGGTTATTAAAATTTCAAAAATATATTTATTTGCATAGTGGAAGCACCGTACGCCTATGACGGTTATGCTAAACATCGATCAGTACATACAACGGATTTCAGTGTGACACAGGTTTACCTTTATATAAACATATATTTCTAACCCATTCAAAAGATCTGTTCAACGACAAAGGTTTGTAATGGGGTGCAGCAACAATGTAAAAAAAGAGAGATTTACCTGTATAAATTGTTTTATTAGTTAAACCTTTACAGGAAATTATCAAATCCTAATTGTTGGGTTTGTTTGTACAAAAAAAAGACGATTGTCATTAACATTGTGGTTTTGAAATTGTAATAATGGTTCCAACACATTTTTATATTGTAATAATAATTAAAGAAATTTACATTTATTATAAAATTTCATCAATTTTTATTTCATTTGATTGTTGAAAAAAAGTATAAAGAATAATGATTTATTCATTAATATTATTATTTATATTAATTTCATGTATTCAAAAACAATATATTAAATACTAGTAATTGGTCAAGTTTAAATTTGACGTATAATACTATATAGATTATAATTTATATATAAATTATGCTTGAATGGAAATTATTTTATATTTATTCAGTTGGAAATTTATAATACAAAATCAAAGGAACAATGTTATTGATAGGCTTTGATTATTATAATTATTATTATTATAAGTATAATAATAATTATTAATGTGTATATTGTAAAATTTTAATAAATTTTAATTATTTAGTTGATTATTGTTAGTGATAGAAAATTAATTATTTAGACCAACAATCGATTAGTTGGCAAATACATTTATATCCGTACATATGCTAATGCATTGACAAATTGATTATTATTTTTTTATTGATAAATCACTTTGATTTAGAGATCTAGAAATGTCCAGATTGTTATAAGACAACCTTTATTATTGAATAAAAAAACCTTTATTGTGATAAAATAATTTATAATAATGGATTATCGATTAAGAAAATTTTTCTTTTTAATAATTAAATAGAAAATAAAATAAAATATGCATCAGCTTGTTGTTGCAAATTTAATAAACATGAAAAGTTAAGAATTGCTGATTTAATTGCGGAAAAATGTCTGTAAAAGTCTGAAGAGTTGTAAACATTTAGTTTTTGCCAATAACAAAACAAAAACAGAAAAAACACTGTGCACAGCATATTTTCAGTAAATGATAAGTAAACAAAACAAAAGTAAGGTTTTTACGAATCTATTTCAACAAGTGTTGATTATAGAAAATAAAAGGTATAAAAATAATAAACTTGTTATCATTTTTCATGTATAAACAAAGTAAATAAAACAAATTATGCATAAAAAAGAAAATAAGTTTATTTATTTAATTTAAATATGATACAATTATGCTGATAATTATAAAAAATTAATTATCCATTCTAATTAAAAGTAATTTCATTTCAACATTTAATTGAATAGTGCGAGCTCTTTTTTTTATGAAATAAAAAAATGACGAAAAATTCATTATTCCATATAGTGACTACAGGGAAAATTAGAAATTTCTTTATTATATTTTTTTACAGCCAAGAGCAAGCAGCAAAGTATCATCAAGTACCGACCAATTGAATTAAAATGAGAGAAAAATAATCTAAAAGATGTTATATTTTCTGTAATGAAGTAAAAAAAAAAAAAACGCTATAATTTATGCAACTTAATTAAGTGACTCGTTTTGTAATTATGGCTTTTTTTTGTATAATTTCATAAATTTCAAGCTCGACTAACTCTTTAAATAGGATGAAAAATGTGAAAAGCAAAACAAGAATAGAGAGAAAAAAAAGCTAAGCACGAAGCAAATGGTAGTCTAGTTGCAAAATGTCAGTCTGGTGAAAATTATTTCAATTTTATATTGTTCATTTTCTTTTTTTATATATTATATAATTTTCGTTTTACTCAATAAGATGAATTGTTTTTAATTAAACTAAAGCAGCACGAAGAACACAGAGGAATAGAAAAAAATAATGTATAGTGGAAAAAAAATGTATTGCACATACGTTCCCTTCCGTAATAAGGAAAATATGTTTTCTATTATTATATAGTTTTAAGTATTCAACTGCTTTTATTTATCCTTTATTATTATTATAATTATTATTTTCGTTTTTCTTTTCTTTTTTTTCTGTTTCTATTCGGTTATCATTTCCACCATTTTATTGTGGTTAAATGGAAAATGTACAACAAAATTAAAATGAAGTCAATACAAATTCAATGTTATAAATTTTTCTCCTTATAGCACTATTGTTAAGTAACACATGTGAATGAGTATGTTGAAGATTATTAAAACTATGAAAAACCTTTTCAACCGCACAATTAATATTACAATTATCCTTTCATATTATTATTTCTTTTTATTTATTTTGTAATTTTTTTCATTTTCCTTTTTTCATTTGGATTTTTTTTATTGTTATTTGTAATTTTTATTTTATGTTTTTCATTCACTTAAATTGCCAAAATGTGATTATAATTAAAAATAAATAAAGAAATGTTACTTGGCTTTTATTCTTGCATTAATTTTATTTTATTTTTGTTATGTGTATTCTGGCTTATAGAAGTTATAATAATAATAATTATTATTATTCATTTAACAATTTACTTTTAATATTGGCCATTAGATTTTTGCTATGTAAAAGATCTTTATGGGTACTTTTTTTTTTAGTGACAAAACATACTGTGCAATGTAAATTAATTGAAATTTATAGTGTCAGTAACCATAAATTTATCTTAAGTTTATTTAGAAGAACTTAAAGTTAAATTAGTATCCTAAGTAACTGTGAGTATTATAACGTCTTAAAACTGTAATTTATTGAATGTTTTATCACTGAATCCGAATAATCTTTCAAGAGAATGTCACTCAGTAAACTATTTTCATCTTAACATAATAGTAATAAAAAGCTTTTAAATAGTTTTGCTAGTAAATACAGCATAGTAGAATATGTTTTCTTTTGTTTAAATCTAAATTATAATTGGACTGTATTACTATTTTCAAGAATCAAATAAGCTTTAAACTTAAAAATTTTCAATCGAAAAATCCAAATAAAAAAGAAAAGATTATATACTTGTCTGGAGAAATCCTAGAAGATTAAATAGTTTTTTTAATTTTTCTTTTTCGCTGTTTAAATAAATAAAAAAATTAAATTAACAGAATAAAGTTCAAATAAAATTATTCTTAATAATAATAATAATAATATTTTTATATAAAAAATAACCTAGTTACAGTCACTGATTGAAACTTGATTAAAAGTATAGTTTTTCTATAGAAATATTTTATATAAAGAACAAGAAAACTAATACGCAAAGAGTAACTAAGCATAATCTACAGAAAAAAAAATGAAGAAAACTTTAAAGCAAAAGTTAGAAAATTACTTTTCCTCACTAAAAAAAAATAAAATAAAATAAAACTTCAATCGTTGTCTTTGATTAAAATAATAATAATAATAATAATAATAAAAATAATAAAAGCTCTATGATTAAAAGACACAAGCAAAAAAGAAAAACATTATTAAATTCCTGTATATATATTTTTTTTTCAACTTTGTCAACATTATTAAATGACATTTAATTTTTTTTTGTTTTCCTTCTATCTCTTCTTTATTTATTAACTCCCTAAAGAAATTTACAAAGTGAAATTTCACTTCATGCAACATTGACAATGCATATCGTTTTTCAAACATGTATTTTTTTTTTTTAGTTATTTAATACAATAATCCAATATACACAATTATGTTACATTACTTACAACAATAGAATAGAAAAGAGAAACTTTTTCAAAATCATAAAGAAACTAAGAAAATTTTCATATAGTTTTCCTAACCAAAAAAAGAAAACATTAAGATTAAGATACTGAAAATTTTTACTGCACTTTTTTTTTTTGGTTTATATGAATTTCCTTTGTGAGTTTGTGATAAATTTATTATAAATTTTTTTATAGCGATGTAATATAAAACCAAGAAAACAACATGATATGAGCTTAATTTTTTCCTTTTTTTTTTTGGGAAAACTTTCTTAAATTAAAATCTTTTTCATTTTTGTTTTTGTTATGTTAAAAGAAAGTTTATACCGAAGTAAAGTTTATATATTTTTATTTTTGTATTAAAGTAAAATAGAAATAAATAAATAAAACCTTCTGGAAAACGCATTAATCATTGGAAATTGTTTGACATTTTTATAATATGATAAATTTTTACTTTATTTGCTTTTTTTGCAATGTCATTTCACACAATATTCAATTAATATTGAATTGTTTTGTCATAAAATAAATTAACAAAATAAACGTATATGGAAACTTTTCGTTTATAAACATTTTGACAACAATATTTGTAACAGTAGTACGAAGGAAAAGGTCAAAACTACAAAAAAAAAACTTTATTAAAGGATTTTATATTAAACAATAACGTATATACTGATGAACGTTTTTACTTCATTTTCTGATAATACTCATGTAAGTCCGGTCATTATTATCTTGTTGTTGTGTTGTCCAAGTTGTCATCATGAGTAATAGTTTTTCTTTTTTTCTACTACCTACATTTACTTTAGACTTTTCTTTTTATCAACTTACTCGTTTTACTGTTTTACATCAACGGTTTTTAAACAAAGTACAGTAAATTTTTAAAGTGACAATAAATACCATACAAAATCCTTAAAATAGTGCAACAAAAGAACTCTAAGAACAGTATATTAGTGCTTTTTTATAAATTCAAAATGAGAAATAAATTTTAAATTGTTTTTACTTACCACCACCTACAAATACCATCTTATTAATAATAAAAAAGAAAATACTGTGCTAAGCAAAAAATAAATATTGTTTATAAGAATATTAATAATAGTAAAATTATACAGGTGCACAGTTATGTATATAAAAGAAAATTACTTATTTATATAATATTTTCTTTTACTGAAACATAAAATATAAACATGATCAGGTAATGTTTACGTAAGTTGTTTGTTATTATTTTGAATAATAACGATGGAATAACATGTATACAATACTTATATCAATGTTAAGTAATTGTGATTGATGTACATGGTTATAATATTTAATTTAGTAAAAAAAATTAATACCATAATACCGCAGACATTACAGTCATGACATTATAGTTGACTTTGCTTGTTCACACCTATAACAAAGATAGAAAAATAACTAGCTAAAGTAGACAAATGACTTTTATTTGCATAACAAATAAAATTCATTTATTAAATCAAATAATAACAAAGAAACAAAATAAATAAATAAGAAATAAAGAAAAACTTTATCTTCTGTGTGTCTTCCTGTTGTACAACTTTTGTTTGTTGGAAAATGTGCATCAAATGTTATGTTGACTTTTGACTAAGATACATTGCCCTTAGATTCCTTCCGGCTCTATGATATTTATGCATACACAATAAAATCACTTAATAAGTTTTACGACCAATAGAATACAACTTCTTTAGAAAATCAAAGTTTTACTAACTACAAGACAAATGTTAATGTTTTTATGGTTAGCAAGTCAATTCAGTTAAGTTTATGTATTAGCAATCTACCTACAAACCTGTAAACATCAAAATACATACAATTTTTTTTTTTTTGTGGTTAATGTCTCGTAGTTCTTACGTATTCTTTTATAAACAAGAAAAGAAAAACCATAACAAACAAACTTAATTTACGTTTATTTATTTACAAGAAACGAGACTAACTTCAAAAACATGATCTTCATTTTGTTGATTATAAATATATAAATATAAAGATAAACTACTTGTATCGTCAACATAATAAACGAACAAACATCAATCGAGTGTAAAAGATTTGCAATTTTATAGGTTTGGTGAGGCATAAATGTTGTAAAGAAATGAATGGGCAAACAATAAAGTCAAGAGAAGAAAAAAACTCAAATGGGTGGAAACATATATTTTTTTTCTTATATATATAATATTTATATATTATTTTTATTTACTACAGTGAAAAAATGTATTTTCAAAAGTTTTGTTATAAGCAAAACCGCCAACAAATATTTTTAAACCACATAAAAGTGAGAAATTCTTACATAGAAAATTCGCTACTAACAAACGACACCACCAATCATATAATATTTGTTAGAATTTTCAAAGAAAGAAACATAAAATTACCAAAAGTATTTACATGAGATACAAAATTAAAAGTAACAATAAAGGATTTAGTTACATTAAAAAAAAAAAAAAATGAAAAAACCACCAGACAGTGGTTACCTGCAACTGAATATATTTTTATTTTGTTCTCATAAATTACGCGTATTTATGGTAAATACGACATTTGAACTAATAATGAATCTGTTTTTATCCACACACTTAGTTCTATAACTATATAAAATAATTTTTATTTTTAATAAAAACTAAAGATTTTTTTAAACATAATTTAAAGACAATAAAATAACAGTTTTTTCTTTTAGCATTTAAAAATGTAATTATAGAGAAAAAATATTGAATTAACAATTTGTAGCAAAAAAAAAAAACTTTCTTTGCGTATAAAACAAGGATGCAAGTTTATTAAAAAAGTTTTCTATATTTTTTTTTGTTGTTACGAATATATTTAATTATAGAAAGATATCAAAAGTTTTCTTTTTTTTTTGAAACAAAATAAAAATCATTAGAGCTAAAGTTTTTAATGAGACGTTTTGTATTCTTGTTACTAGTTGTTGGCTCTGGCTACAAACTGGTAATATAGATGCTTAAGACTTTTTTTTTTTTTGTTAACAATTTAGTTTTTGTTTTATATTAATGTTAGAAAGCAGGTATCACATGTTATATATATAGTCTAATTAAAATGAAAATAGTTTTTTTGTACTTATTTACTATCAAAATGACCATTAATGGTTATTAAATATTTTCTGCATAGTTTTTGGGATGTATTTTAGTTTGGGTGTTTGTTTAAAAATTTGTTATTTAAATAAGTAAGTTTATAAATATTTGTTAAATAAAAGTAAAATAATATAAGAATAACGAACAAATGCTATTAATTTAGAATTATTATTTAATTATAGTAAAATATCGTAATAATCTCTTTAGACAATGGATTCCTTATAAGTTTCTTATAACACGTCAATTACTAAGATTTATTAAAGAAAAAAAAAAATAAAAATAAATAAGTGTTAATAAGAAAAAATAACAATTTTTATTAGTTTGTCCTTAAAATCCTTAAAAAATCGTTAAAAGAAACCACAGAAAATATTACCAAATAGAAGAGAGAATAAAGCAAAAAAAAAAAAAAATTCAATTTATCTTCGTAGATATTTTTCTTTAAACACAATTTGACATATTTTGATTAATCTTTGAAATTAGTTTTATGTATCCTTATTTTCCTCCTTAAAATAAAAAATCATCATCTTACATCACAAGTTTACTAAATATGGTTTACCGGTTTTTATTATAACAATAAAATCTGCCAACATTATCCAAAAAAAGAAAGAAAAAAGCCATTAAAAAGCTTTATGATAACATTCATCGTTTTGCCTGATTTAATCTTCTTTTTTCTCTTTTTGTACTTCCGTTTTTCTCTTGATTCCACACCATTTCTTATTTAACAATAAATAGAGAGAAATTCTGTTTTTTTTTTTCATTAAACTGTTGCAAATACTACTATAGAGGAGACGTGATAAATAATATTAAGTAACATGTCACTAACTAATTTTCTATTTTTTAATTTTAACTTTGTTTCCTCATTTATACTATGTAATTTTCATTTTATATAAATCATTAACGCATTTCAGGTTGTTTATAGTTGACATTTTCATTTCCGTTTTTCTTAACTTTTTGTTTATATATTATATAAGTATAAAACAGAAACAAATTGAATATACTATAGAAAAGTAGAAAAATATGACTTTGTTAAACTAAGTCAACTTAAATAAAGTTAAGACAGAAAGTTTAACAATTTAACTTTATTCAACTTTAAAAAAACATTTGGAAAAAAAAAGTGTATAATAAAATATGAAATAAAATTAATTACAAATGTCACAAAGTATTTATTAGACTATTATATTACAAGCAGATTACATAAAAATATGAAATGTAGAATTAAAAAAATAAAAATTATTTTTATTTACTTTAACCGTTTTCCACTGTAAATATAAATAAAATCTTTTCATTGCACAGAGATTAATTTTTAATAAATAAATAAATAAATGAAGAAGCTTAATGAGATATTTCATTAAAAGTGCTTAAAGCTTACTGTTTGTTCTTTGCTAAAAATATTTTCTATTACTTTCTCTTCATCTTCTTTTTGAAATAGGAAAATATCTATGACAGAACAAGGTCATTGGTGAGATTGTTACGTTTATCTATGGCATCCTAATGTAGAATAAAATAAATAAATAAAAAAACTAGAAATACTATTTCCAAGTTGATAAGAATTATCTGCTTTAGCATCATCCGCAAGTCAGAGACGAAAAGCTTCCCTTCAAAAGCAAATAAAAAAGAAAAGAAACGAAATCGTTGATAGAAATCATTAGAGTGTCGTGCGTTGAATCAAAATGATCTCACCTTGTCGGTTTTTTTTTTATTTGTTTTATATTTTAACAGAAGTAAATTCACCCTTAAACCAGGTGAGTAAAAAATAAAAAGGAATTTAAATTGTTATATTATTATTATGTTTATTCATTTTGAATAATGATTTTTTAATTTAGTTAAAAAAAAAAATAAGAAAAACTACTTTCTTAGAGCAAAAAAATAGGGGATTAAATGTATTTCGTTATCATTAAAGGGTGCGAAAATTTTTTTTTGTAAAACTAAATTTATATTGATATTTAAAAGATAATAATTTTCTAAAATTTAGTAATTTTGTATCATCAGCATTTTCTACCATTTAGTAAAGATAATAAATAATTAAATTTTATTTATTCTCGATTAGAGTTGGTTAATAGTTTTTTGTTTGAATTTTAATGATCCTTAAATACTCCTTAGTTTTGTGTGTTTATAAAGTAATATCTCTTTTCACCCTTACATTAATTATACCACTGTATATTAAGTTTTAAATAAATTTTATCACACACATGTGACTACGTTAAAATAATTTTGTAACCATGTCTTATCGCAACTAAATGATATTAAAAAAGCTTGAAAAATTGATTATTTTAAAATAAACTTTTAGTAAAAAGTGATAAAACTAAATTTAATCATAATTTAAATTCATATTTAAGTGTTTTATTTGCTTGGTTGTTTTGCGTTTAAGAGAAAATAACATCTTTTACTATAATGGTGGCGGTAATGGTGGTGGTTCTGATGATGTTGATAGCAGAAAAAAAATAACCAAATAATAATAACAATAAAAATAAAGTACATACAATTCGATAAAGTAAAATTTGATGATCGATAATAAACAAAGAGAGAATAATTTTTAAAATAAAAGAAAACAAATAATGAACATAAGATTTGTTTGTTGTGGGTGGTAAGTGATGGTTAATATATATATATATATATAAATATTTCTTAGAAAATAAAATCAAATTTGTAGTTATGATTTTTCCCTGTTAAACATGGATGTACTGTAACTTCTCATACATGTTAAGCGTGTAATATTTATTTACTTTATTGTTTGATGTTATTTGCTTGGGTTTTTTCTCTGTTACATTGTTTTAACAAAACAAAATATAATATAATATGCAATTTTCCATCAACTTTTTCTTTATATTTTATTTATTACCTATTGTTGTTGCATTATTATTATTATTATTATATTTATTGAATATGTTTGGTTAGATTTTACTCATTTTACTTATTTTTATTGTTCTTCCCTATTGACGTTTGATGACTGAAGTGTTTTTCTTGTATTTCTATCATATAAAATGTATCAAATAAAGTAAATATAACCACAAATTTTTATGTGATGATCAATTTTTTTTTTTTATATTCTTTGTTTATTCAACTTCTTTCTTATATACACACAATTATTTATATATATATAAATTTATTTATAATAATAATAATAAATTTATTGTTATTCCGTTTTTCCATTCTACTTTTATTTTTATTATTATTATTATTGTTATTATTATTATTTATTACAATAAATGTTTATATTTGTTATTTTATCCATTATCGAGAATAAATCAAATAAAAAATGATAAACAATGAATGTTATTTTATCTAATATTACATCACTTGTATTTTTAATGTATTTGCCTTATCACATTTTATGATGATAAAGTGTTGTTAATATTTAAAGATATTTATAAGGACATTTTTAAGGATCTTTTTTTCTATATTTGTTATACAAACAAAAAATAAAATCAATTGGTGATAACACATACTGTATTAATTTTTTTATTTCATTTAAAATATGCTTATAATAGAAAATAAATAATGGAAAATTTTAATCGAAATTATTTTAATACATTGTTAACAATGCAGAATATACTCTTAAAGAGATTATCGATTAAACTTTTATCGATATTTTAGTATTTTAAAAAAGTAAAGTTTTATCAAGTTATGAATGTTTTTATTTCATTTAAAATATATATATTAATACAATTTTAGGATTTAATTCAAATCATAAACGAGAAAGTTTTTATGTGTGTTTTTTTTCGTGTAATAATAAATTTGTTCCATTGTCCATTATTCTATTCATCGAAATATCAATAAATGTCATTTTCATTCGCAAAAAAAGGCAAAAATATTTAACTTAATAGAAAACTACTTGTTACACTCGTTCCGTTGTCCACACTGAATTAAATAAAAATAAAACCATAAAAACACTTATTTTACCTGTATAAATTCGTTGCGAAAATGTTTTTAAATTAAAATTTACTTTTTGAAAAAAAGAAAACAAACCATTGTGACAATTATTATTGCGTTGAATTGCCTAGCAAATTGGCTACACATCGTGGTCTACCATAAACAGAACCACAAAAATGAATTTATAAATTAATTATATTTATGTCTCATGATTTTCAGATTTTTCTTTTTATTAATTAAAAATCATTTATGCTTGTTAAAATTTTAACAAAAATTAAGTTTTTTTTAAGGATGAGTTCATTAAGGACGAGAAATATATAAATTCTTTCTTTTTTCCGGTAAAACGGTGTACCAAAGTTTAATTCTGTTAAACTTGTTTCTCTCGTTTAAACGATCGTAGAGATATTTTTTTCCGTTTTTTTCTTGCTAATAGCTATAAGTTTTCAAGACTGAATCTATAAAGGGTACTTCTAGTAGAAAGTTTTCTCTTAATTACTTGCTTGGAAGGACTAAATATAGCTTAAAAAAATTCTTAAATCACGCTTCGGTGAGCATAAAGCCTCCCATTTATAGTATGATGATACCCAAAGGCAAAGTGAAGCAATTGGGATTGAACTACTTCTTAGAGTTATTAGTTCTATAGAATAAATATTATTTATTTAATTATTTTCTTTATTTACATAAGAAATATTTCACTTAATTTTTATACATTATTTACATATAATAATATTCCAAAGTGTTTATTTGCCAAAGTCCCAAATGCAATCTAAATAACAGAGTCAAATAGGCTATAGGTATTTTAATAACAAAAACTAGAGAAAAGCTTAATAATACGTAATACTTTATGTAAAATAGACACAAGGGCACAATTGTGTTTAATTTAGAAAATTGTTTATAACGAACACTTTGCTTTACTTACAAATTATTCTAATTAAACATTAAATAATTGTATTTTATTTAAAAATATTTATATAAATCTTTGATTTTGTTAAATAAATGTGTATAAAAAACAAAACATTTATGATAATCTTTTATAGAAATGTAAAGAAAGAATCAATTTTAAATAAGAAATATCAAGTAATGAGTTAAAATATTTATTTTCTTACTTAGTACTTAGGGTTATTTTTTTGTATATTAAATTGTAAATAAGGATTAATAACAGGGGAAAATTTAAATTATATATAAATGTCAAATGATGAAAATTAAAATATCAATTATTTTTGAATAATTCAAGTAGAAAATGATACAAAAAATCTAAATAATTTCTTTGTTATTTTATAATTTTAAATCTTCTGATTATGGTAATGAGAAAACAAAAGTCTCAAAACAGAAACTTAAATACATATTATAGTAAATTGATACTGTTGAAATTTAATTTATAAATACATTTATTGAATTGATTTATAAAATAATAATAATAATAATTATATGCAAATGAATAAATTGAATAAATAAATGCAATCAAAAGAAATTAATAAAATAATAGGATTATGGTTTTCATTTCATGTTTTAAACATAAATAATCATTATTGTTGTTTCTGGTTACACAAATATTACTAAGAAGTAAAAAAAAGAAACTTAAAGAATATAATCTCTAGAAGAAGGATAATTTCTATAAAAATATATATATATATATAAATTGTACATCACTATCGGATAAACAAAAAGAAAATTATTATTCAACGAGGGTAAAAAAAATTATTTTATTTTTTAAATAAAAATCTACAACAGAAAGTAATCATACAGAAACATCCTTAACATAGAAATAAATAAAATATATATTTTTTAAATAATGAAAAATGAAATATTTATTTCAATCACATTTGATTGATTTTCTTTTTTTAATCATAGCATATTTTATGTGTGTTATCAGCGTAAGTAATTATTGTGTTTTAATATGATTGCAATGCACTTGAAGTAATATTATTTTAATTATTGATTTTTACAATAGAAAATTAATAAATGTATTTAGTTACATATATGATTTTGTAAGAGATTGAATTGTGGTTTTGTATTCTGTATGGTTTATACATTTTTCATTATATTATTATTATATAAATTTTGATTGGATTTATTAATGAAACAATTAGAAAATAATTAAATAATATTTTGTGAATAAATAAATGTGTAAAATTCTATTATTACCTTTTCTAACAATCAATTTTGATTTTATATAAATAAATATATGTAACAAATGTTGTATATTTGTTAATTAAAAAAAAAAGGAAGCAAAAAGGAAAAAAATTATAACAAACTTAATGATAGAAAATAAAATTATAGTATTTATCTAGCCTGTGGCATTGTACTGAGCACGGTTTTCTTGTTATAACAGATGCTGTCTTTTCAGGTAGTCGAATATTAACATAAAACCACAAATTAACCTAATAATATGAAGTTTTGTGATTTATAAGGTAATAAACTTAGTTTATTCAAAAAATAAAAGGAAATACTAGGCGCCTCCACTGTATCGTCATATTTTACAAAATGCTCAAACCGAAAAGCTTTTAATTAAATCTGTCTTTATATTATTTACATTAATTAATCTGTCAATTTAGATGATTTTACATAAAAGACAACGTGTTGTATTGATAGTTCTTGGTTGATTTACAACATGCAACTCCTTATATTATACTGTACGTTGGCTTTAAATAAGAAAAGCAAAAATATAGAACAAAATTTTCTTCTACTTTTTACTAATTAATAATAAATACGGTATAAATTATTAAGTAATTTATATTTAATGTTAAAAGAAAATTACTAATGATAATCTACGATATTTTTATATTTTTTATATTAGAATAGAAGTTATCAAAATAGATGAAGAACTATTATTATATAGAAAAATTTAATTAAACTTTAGGGTGTAGAAAAATCATTAAAAAATGAAAGAAAATGCAAAAAAAAAATAATGAAGAATTTAATTAAAATTTAGTTAGAAAAAAAATGATGAAAATTAACCGCAGAAATAGTAGACAAAAGAAAGAAACAAAAAAGAAAACAAAAATTGTGTGTAAAATCCTTGAACACCTCATTTATTTTTATATATTCTTGTTTCCTTTTATCAGTACTAAGTGAGTTTTTAGATGTTATGATAATCATTTGGCTGGCCAAACCAGAAAAAAAATACTAAGGGCATACAGAAAACAAAGTGAAATAGGCAGACAAAAGATAAAAAAATAAATGAAAAGTCTGTATAAAAAAAAAACAGCGATAAAATAAGATTATTCAGAGATGAATGAATGATTTCCGAGGGAAATTTTCATTAAAAATAATTTTGCTTTATTATTTCATTGTACAAATAGGAGAAAAACAAATAGAAAATTAAAAATAGAAAAACCTTTAACCAATTTTCGTATACATTTTTGGTAATAATAATAAAAATTAATTAACTTTTGATGAATGGAGATAATAGTTTTTAATTAAAAGAAAATGAAGAAATTAAAACACATACAATATATACCCTTCTGTAATCATTAATTGTATATTAATAATATTTATTGATCATTTATCGTTTATTTATTAAATTGATATCAATTTGTCATTTTTGTTTATTAATTTATAACTAGAATAAGGTAAATATTTGGTCATCAATCAACAATTAGATAACAATTTAAAATAAAGGGCATAAATATAAAAGAAAAAAGGAATATTTCAAACACGTGTAAGAATAATTATAATTATTATTTTATGCAAATCAAAATATATGTAGAAAGTTAGTTTAAATATTTATTACATGATATTTTCATTATAAATAATAAATATTAATAAATTATATAGACTAGACTAGACTAGACTAGATACATGTTATCTTAATACAAATAATAATAAATATTTCTCTCTAAATTTTAAGTCAGAGATTATTGAACCAAAAATCTAACAATTTACAATAATTATCATGCAGTTACTTTACCCAATTTAACAAGATGAAAAAGAACCAAGTAGATATGATCTAAGAAACAAATCCAAATCTATTTTTTTTTTTTGATAAATAAACCAAAATATTGCTCCCAAGTGTTTTAAAGATAGATTTTTATTTGCAATAGACTATGGCCTGTTACCCAAATAGCTTAGAAAGATTTCATCTAAAATACACTATACTTATGAATAAAGAATGATAACAGAGTGTTAGAAATGTAATCTTTTTTGTATATTAACGGGTCATCCAATCTGCTTATATAACAATTATATACATTATGCTATGTCGCTTATTATATTTGTAAATATTTTAACAATAATTAAATTAATTATAAGTAATCAATCAATATTAAAATTAATATTTTAATCGTCTCAAAAAATGCTTTATAATTTATTTAATTAATTAATATTTAATAAAAATTGAATAATCTTGTTGAATCATTAAATTTGTTAAAATAACAAAATTTGGACAAATATTGTAGGGAAAATTCGCAATTATATTATTATTTTAATAATTAAATTACTGAAAAAAAAAAACGATAACCAAATGAACTGTTTTGATTTCATTAAAAACCAACAGAAAAAAAAGTCTCAAAGATACCAAGTTAAATTAAATTAATATTCACCCTTTTGTCTTCACGCAATAACACAAAAAATAACAAAACGGACAAGGTGGCAAAAAAAGTTTATAAATAGAAGCATCAAAGTAAAAAAAAAATCATTAAATTGAAATTTACCCTAATCGATTTGGCTATTAAATGCCTTGGAAAATAAAAACATTTTTTTTTTTTATTTTATTTTCGCCAAACATAATTCAAATCAAACTCGAACCACAAAGACTTTGCTTTAAATGGGGGTTAAAAGAACCTCAAAAAAAAAAAAATAACAATAATTCGACAACCACAGCGAAAATATAAAAGAAAAGGCGAAAAAAAGTTAACTTTTCCATTTTTAAACTTTTTTTCGGTTTTGTCTTGCTGCTTTTACAATATTTTTCGCCCATTTTCTTCTACTATTTCGTTATGTTTATTTGCTTCATGTTTTTTTTTTTTATTTTGCTAATTTTCTACTGTTGATGAAATACCTGTTTCTTGTTAAGTGCCTTGTTTGGTTGTGAATGTTACTTCCGTAATTTTTCTTTTCTGTCAAACAAAACCTTTTAGCTTTTTAAGCATTTTTCTTTTTTTAACTTTTATAAATATAAAACTATATATACGTCTTTATTTCTCTCTAATGTTTGATTTAATACATTAAACATCGTCAATTTCTATTTATTTATGCACAGGATAAAAAATTATTATTATTTTTTTTTTCATTTTACAAACATAAATAAAGAATAGGTTTACTCACTGGTACTTGTTTATTTACTTAAATGTAAATTTTTACTTTAAATTAAACTAGTTTTTTGCAAATCAATCAACAACAATAATAAGAAAGTAGCAATATAAGCAAAAGTAGAAAATTATAAACAAAAATACACAAGAAATGAGTAACGATGGTGGAAATTGTGCAAAAAGAAAAATGGTTAAAAAAGTTTTGAAAAAGCTTTAAAATCTTGTGGTATCATCTAGGCTGACAAGAATGAATAAATTTGGTAAATTTAGTTATATATATTTTTTTGTGTTTTGGTTTTATATTGTTATTCAGTTTAAGAATTTCATCATAGTCAAAACACGATGACATAAACAAACAACATAAACTAACCTACATCAATGATTTATATTTTGAAGTAACAGAAAAAAATTATTATTATTTTTTTTTTTGTGATTTTTATGAATTTTCTTTAGATTTTATCTTAATATTAAAAACATAAAAAAAATAAAATTGTTGTAAAATGTAGTAAAATATATTTAAAATCCTTATTCGTAACCTTTTAGTAGAAAATAATAATAATATTATAAAGAAAGAAGAGAAGAAAAATTTCACATGTTTCGTTTTTGCAAATATTTTCTTTATTTTTTATATTTTTATATCATCAAATCCACTTTTGGTTTTGTATTTTTATTTTTATTTTTGCAGTTTATGTTGTTGTTAACCAATACCCAATACAACAGTAGCAATAACAGTAGCAACAAAATATAAAATAAAAGTGAAATCGGATTTTTGTCATCAAAGTGTTGCTGCTTGGTATTGGCGTAACAGAAAATCTATAAAAAAAAAATGTTTTCCTTTAAATCTTTATTATTTTGTATTATTTTTCATTATGTATGATGTTTTGCCATTTTAAGCATTTCAAACAAGTAACAATATCCTAAAAACATGTGACAAAAACATCAAAAGCTTAACTTATGGACATTATTTGGTATTTACGTGTAACGCTGTTGGTCGATTCATCATACGCTTTTGATGTAATTTTTTGTTTTCGCAAAAATTTCTCATTATTTTGTGCTTTTTTTCTCCCAGTTGGTGTTTTATTTAGGTTTTTTTTTTTTTTTGGAAATATAAACCAATGTTGAAAAGTTATTTTTCTGTTTTAAAATAATGAAGCAAAAATAAAATAAATTATATTTAATACTGATCAGCAAATACCACAAAAAAAACTCTGTTTGGATTTATATTTATTTTTATTTTTTATTTAGATATTAAAACGAACAGAATTGAAACAAGAAAAATAGAAAATTCTATTTATGATTATTTTTCCTTTATTCAATAATCAATCAATAATTATTATGAATTTTATTTTAATTTTTTGTTAAAGAATTCTCATTAAATTATTATTTTTAAGTAAAGTTAAACTGTCCAGAAAGTTCCTTAATTTATTCAAATAAAAGTATGCATTTTTTATTTATTAAAACTGTTTGAATTAATAAATAAATAAAACATTTAATGATTTATTGAAAAAATACAAAAAAGTGTTAAAAAACGTTGAATAGTGTTTTGAATGCGTTAAATACCGCAACGCAAAATACTGCGTTAATAACTTATTAAAGACATGAACCATGCAGTTGTTTCACGATTTTTATATAGTATTTTGCGTGCGATGTATTTTCAATAAAAATAAATAACATTATTCACATTTCACCATTAAAGGTATCTAGATGACTGATATTCATTAAGCATTTTATTCCAGAAGGGACTTTGCCACTATTTTGTGTGATAACATAACGCGCAAACGTTTCATTTATGCTACTGAATTTACATTCAAACCGAATACATAACGAACTTATTATAAATCTAATTCAAGTTTTAGTTTTGTAGATGATATTGAGTACTCTATGGGTGAGTCCTATTGAAAGCGCAATAAATCCTTTAGTTAAATTTTAACAAACTTGCTAAGAAAATATAAATAATTGCTAAAAATATATTAAAACAAAGAAATTAAAGCTTTTAACAGCAACTTTTACAGAAAGATATTTTTCTGTTTTAATTTACCTTTAGTTTATTTAATTATTTTAAATAAATTTGAATCAAAAAATTGGAGTTTTAGTTGTTTAAAAATTTCAACAAAATTATCACAAATATATTTTTTTTTTTTAAAGTTAATTGAAATTTATTTGCTGTTGGAACTTTTAACGAAGCTTTCTTATATATTTATTGAATTTTTATTAACAAAAACATTTCTTTATATTATCTGCTATCAATATTATATTAACGAAATGTTTTTATCTGAAAGGAGAAGTTTAACCATCCAAGTGCAATAATAATACCAAAATAGACGAAAAAAAAAGCTTTAAGTCTTATATGAAAACAATTAGAAAATAAAAAGAGAAATTTTTGTCTAGTCAAAAATTAATAAAAGGATTTAACGTTATTTAGTTTACTTATTCTTTCTATTATAAATTAAATTTTAAAATAACATGTCAGATAAGCACTTTGTGTTATATAATTTATAAAATCCTTTTTTTTTCATGTAAGACTTATTAATCCTGAATATTATAGGATTATTTTATTAAATTTGATTTATTGTCGAATGATTAAGTAATTTGTAATTATATTATACATTTGGCAGTGTTTTGCACTTTAAACTTTCTATGGAAAATTATTTTTAAAACTTATTTGATTCAAAATAAAAATGCAAAAATTTTCATACCTTAGTAATGACACTTTATTGTAGATTTTCTCTAGTTCAGATTTTTACTCTTTTTTATTATTTATGATAATAGTGTAGCTAAGTTTTATATCTATTTTTTAAGACTTGTGGTAGCTGCAATCTTGTCACAACGATGAAAAATTTCATAAATTTTCGACATACTTTTTTCGGGCACTTATTTTTGGTTCAAATATGTTGGTACATATTAGCAGAGACACATTTATAGTAGTTTTAAGGCTAAAAAATATCGTGTGACAAAATGTGTTGCAATGGATATAAAATGATAAATAACGTATTACTGCAGCTACTGGATAAAATATCAAGTGTGACATTTACTAGAAAAACATTATTTTGTTGGATTTATTATATTATCGAATACATATATGAATGTCACATGTATCTACAATAATTCGGTGCCTAAATAATATCTCAGACAAAGTACTTGTTTCTATAGATACAAAAATAGCAATGACACCATATTATTGTAGCAAGTATGTTACGAGCACCAGCGCTTGAATATAAAAACAACATATAACATATTGACATCTCTTGAATGGATAATATGTGAGTTAAAAAATGTATTGTTCATAGCACATATATATATTTATAAGAGACATCTCTTATATAAAAATTAAATTAATAAATCAACCTGCTGTTATTTTTACTGTATCTATTGATTTAAATTTAAACAGAAATTATTTTTTTGCATAATAAATTACTTGTAAGGTAACATTAGAAAACTTATTTAAAGTTAACCGGTGAGGTCTTTAATTGATAAAAAACTATAAACTATTAAACATACAAAATCATCTGTGTTTTTATTATATTTTTATAGAGAAATTACATGAAATATTAATTTGAATTAAATCCAAATTAATATATTTCCTGTGTAAAAAGTTTATTTTTTCTTTACTTTTGCAAAAATGTATAACTAGCAATAATAATTTTACAAAAATTGAATAATAATCTACAGAAGATTAAACTTTATAATAAAAATAACATTTTTACCGCTCTATATATATTTTATTGACTTAATTTCGCAAAAAAAAAACGAAAATACTTGCATTTCTTTGTTTATTTTTGCAGAAAAGTATTGCTTCAAGGATAAAGGAAATGAATAAAAATACTGCAAATGAGGTAAACAATTTTTATTTATAAATCAAGTATTTAAAAATTTATTTTTATAAAAAAAAGTACATAATTTTGATACAAAATTAGATTGAAATTGCTTAATGAATAATTAAAATTATTGTTTAAAAAGATTATTCAATCCCATTTTAATGTAATTCCTTACTGATTTTGCACCTAATTTTGGTTGTTTCCGGAAAATACCCCTTGCAAATGGTGTCTCACGATTTGTATACGTTAAATATATACCGCGTGCTGTATGCGGTGTTTTCTCACCCATTAATATTGTTTTATTTGGATTACAATTATCTTCAGAAAATTGACTCCATGTATCACATTTAAAACAATAAAAACCGCTCTGTGAATTTATTGATTCTGTAAAAAATTCATATGATCTTTGATGACTGCACGAGTGCGCTGTAATTAAATTGATTAAATTATTATCAAATTTTAGTTAGTTATTTTATTTTTAATTATTAAAATTTAATGCCTAGACGTTAAAAGATATTTTTATTTCCGTTTGTACTTTACTTTTATTTAATTAGAGATAAAATTAAAAATTATATTTATTAGTAATAATGACACTGACACGCTTTTTTTATGAAAAAAAAAATAAATATAACTATTTTTAATTAATTCATTTTATAACGCTTTAAGACTTTTATTATTATAATAATAAATTTAAATGTAAGTATTTTTGATAAACATTTTTGATTTTTTATTATTGTTGCATAAACTTGTTTTATAAGTAAACAAAAATTAAATAAATATTTACCAATCGATTCAAGAATACCGGAGCAACCAGGTTGATGAGATATACCACCATTTGGATAAAAGTCTACGTGGCCTAATCGATCAATATGTCCAAGAATACCTGAACAAGTATGAATAATATCGACAAATTGTGCATCGGTTGTATCTAAATGGAAGTCAATGCCTACATAGTTTTTAAATCCAGGAAAAGCTGGATCTAAACCTAATAACAAAAATGAATTAATATTTAATATTTTTTTAATAATTTATTTGATTATTACCAGTGATTCTTCCTAATTTACCAGATGTCACATATAAACCAACATAACCAGATGCATGAGCACCTAAACTATGACCAATCACATGTATTAAATCTATATTTGTCATTTTTTTCTTAACTAAATAATCAATCAAATTTGCTACATGCTTTCCAACGATTTTTGTATTTTTAACAGGTGTAAAATAGAAGATACTTTTTGCCATATTACGCCAATCAATAACTGAAAAATTGAATTAAGTGTTTTGATTATTATCTGCAATTTATTTATTTAAAAAATAATTAATAATAATTACCAATAACATTATAATTATTTACAGAGCTCAGATAGGCATTTTTCATATTTTGTGATACTGAACTGTTACCATCTGAACGCCATCCATGTATTATCACTTTTGTTTCATATTTTGCATTAAAACATTGATCGATTTCCGTTAAATTATTCAAAACAAATGGATTATCATTATTAACGGTTATTATGGAACAACCATCGGGTTTATCTCTAGATAAGAAAACACAAAAAATTATTATTTTAATTAAATTACTAAAAAAAAAATTAAAATTACTTTGTATAAAGAATAAATTGCATTTCATGGCGATGATAAAAAGCTTCATCATGTTTATGTTCGTCACTATCATCATCGTCGTCTTCATCTGGTGCGAATTTTAATTGTACGTAACAAGGTGTTCCCTCACCATCCGGTACAATCATCCAATCTTTAAACACAATATTATCACTGTTATACTTTTTTTCATATTCATTTTGAAAAACAATTCTATCGGTTTCCGTCACATTTTTATCACAATAACAAAATGCAATAAATAAACACAACAACACAATTTCTTTAAACATAATTCTATGAATCAGCTATTAGTAACACTTAGCACAAAGATACACCCTTCTGGTTATGATACTGTAACAGAATTAAATTCGAATCTTAAATGCTGTACAGTTTTATACTGTTTATAAATGTTATATTCATAGAAATAACAACAATTTATTATTTCCATTAAGTAGTGGCAGACGCACAACAAACACTAGATTAAGCGGAAATAGCTAATTAGTTAAGTGAAAAAAAAACAAACAAAAAAGATTAGAAAAAAAAAACCATTTAAGATTTTATTTTTGCATCATTTAATTATTGCATTTTGTTACCTAATGAATTATTAATACATAAACAAATTATTAAACAAAACAAAATAAAAAAAATGGGTTATTCACCCATGCATCAAATTAAAATGTTCCCCTGGTGTTGCATTAATTTTGATAAACAAAAATATATATTATGTTACAAAAATAAATGTTAATGACATTGAAAACACAGTTAAAAAAATAATTAATTAACATTATTTACGGATAAGAAAAAAAAAACTGCAAAACAAGAAAATTATGTGTAATAGATTGCAGTCATGTCTGTAATAGATAAAAGGGAAACCCGGTATTACAGGTAACGTCAAAATACAATTATAATAATGAGTCAATGGATCAAAAGAGTAACCGCATGCCATAAAATTTACATAAATTAAAATTTTTGAATTTGATACCTTTTAACTCTATTTTACTAAAAAATAAAAAAAATCATTAATTAAATCTTCTTATTAACGTTTAAATAATGACGTATACTGATTTTTGGTTTATTTATTAAAATTAAATTACTTGTTTTATAAAAATACGCCGTATATTATACACGTGGTGTTACATTATTTATATTAGATAATTTTCATCGAAGAGAAAATTATTAGGTGAAATATTTTGTAAAAATTTATTTTAATTGATTATTTATGAATTAATGGTATATTTAATGTAATGTCACAATATGGTATTTATTATGATTCTAAAAAAAATGTGTTATTTAACACCTATTAAATACTATCTATTGAACTTTAATTATTATTATTATTATTATTATTATTATTATTATTATTATTATTATAGTTATTATAGTTATTTAACCACAAATATTTTAATTAAATTAAATAATAAGTTGTTTATTACTTAACTGAAAATAAATATTATTAATAATTTTTAGCTTATTAATTATTTATTTAATAAAAGTTTATTTTATGATTATTCATTTATTATTATTATGATATTCAACCTTGACTTATAATTTTTCTTTTTTTAATAAAAATTAAGTCAATTAATTAAGTAATTTGGTTTATATGACATATATATATATTTATTAAGTAAATAAAGAATTATTAAATTTTCTTTATATATATATATATATATATATAAATTTGACACATTTTTTGTGTAAAGAAAATAAATCACCTGAAAAGGAAAGAATTTAATTAAAATTAATTAAACAGTTATACCTGTAACTTTCACTTAAATAAGCATAAAATTAATAGAAATTCTGATTTTTTTATTTTTTGATCAATTTTATTATCTTAATTAAAAATTTTTGTAAAAAGTAAAATATTGTGCTTTTGAATTATTTATTCAGATTATATAATTAATTTATGTGCGACTGTAGGTGTAGAAAATATTTTTACCAATACAAAAGCATACCATCAACCAAAATAACGTAAATAATCATTTAAATTTTTAATTAATTAATTTGTTTTTTTTTTTTTTTTTAAATTTTATAAATAAAATATAAGCTTTTTGGCTGTTTTGTTTTTTTTTTTTTAAAAATATATTTTTTTAATCATTTCGTGTTTATATTCCCGCGGAAGTTGTACAATGATAAAGAGAAGTGTTTTCATTCGTGTAATGTTAAATTATAAATCAATTTTTAAAGTTATTTATGAATTAAAAATTTAACAAAAATTCATAAAATAAATATAAAAAAAATAAATAAATTTAAAATTTACGCGAATTAAAAAAAAAAAACCAGTTAAACCAGAATAAAAGTTCTTTTTGTTTATTTATTTAGTTACTTTTTTTTTTTAATCAAAATCAATGTTTTTTTGTTATCAAAATTGCATTTGTCAATTTAAGGTGAAATATTTTCATTACAAGGATTCAGTTGAATGTTTGGCGTTTACGTTGCCGGAATAAACAAGTTTTTATATATTTTAGTTGTTGTGCTAAAAGCTTTTAGAATATTGATAAAATATAAGAGAAAGAAACATGTTTAAGGTGCCAATGCTAATCATAATCGCTATGTTTGTACTTTGTGAAGGTGTGTTTTTTTTTTAAACTGTTAATTATTTTCTGTTTACCAAATAACAGAGTTGATTTTTGTTTCTTGTTTTTGTGTGTTTAGCTTGTTGCAAACTGAGTAAGAGCAATGATAATGATAAAAATGATAATGATGATGATGATATTATTGAAGAGGAGTCAGCGACAACAGAAAAGGCAAATAATTTCTCTAATATTGAATATTTTGATAGTAGTTATGGTAAAACTTGGATGTTCTTTCCCGATGGTAATGGTGTGCCACAGGTCGCCTATTTAACAGAGCCACCATCACGAAAGGCCGATCCAAAAGCGGGAAATATTATCGATAAAGTACGATTTGATTTGTACACAAGGTATATTTATTACTGTTTATTTATTTTTATTCATACATATGTTGGTGGTTTTTACGTTTATTACTTTCTTAATTTATACAGACGAAAAAGATAAAGCGAAAAATGAAAAAAAAATAAATAAATAAAATTAATAATATTAACGACAACCAAAGCAAAATTTCTCTTCTGATAATTTTCTTCTTTTTTGTCTTTTTTTTTTTTTTTGATAATTAAATTTTTTAACATTCGCATATTTTTATAACAGAAATAATCAGAGAGTTCCGAAAACGTTACGGCTGAAACATAGTGTGAATAAGTCAAATTATAAAATTATTGATGTGTCAAATGTTGATTTTAATCCAAATCATGATACAAAAATATTAATACATGGCTGGAAGTCGAATGGACGCAGTGAAAATGTGCAATTAATTAAGGATAATTATTTAGAAGTATATGATTTAAATGTTATTGGTAATTAAATAAAAGTGAATTAAGTCAAAAAAAAATAAAAATGAAAATTATTTTATTGAAGCTGTTGATTGGGAAGAGATTGCCGGCAATACATACTATTTTGCACCAGTAAACGATATACGTTATGTTGGCCAACAAATAGCTAGATTAATTGATTTGCTTGTGATTGAACGGGGTGCAAATATTTCATCATTTCATATAATTGGACATAGTTTGGGTGCACATACTGCTGGCTATGCTGCATCTTTTACAAAATCTGGTAGAATATCACGCGTTACTGGTAAGAATCCAAAAAATTCTCGTTAATATAAGTAATTTGCCAAATTTAAAATATTTTAATTTTAGGATTAGATCCAGCAATGCCTGGTTTTGAATTATTTGCTGGACCAGAATCACGATTAGATCCCACCGATGCCGAATTTGTTGACGTTATACATACCTGCGGTGGAACACTTGGTTATAAGGGAGCTTTAGGCCATGCAGATTTTTATCCAAATGGCGGTTCAGCAATACAACCAGGATGTAACGGAGCATTAGAAATATTTCGTAAGAATTTTTTTTAACGATTTATAATTTTAGAAGATAATTTTTCATTTCATTTACAGAAGCGTGCAGTCACGGTAGATCCTTTGAATTTTTCGCAGAGTCAATAATAACCGATACAGGCTTTTTTGCGTATCCATGTAAATCGTGGAGTTATTTTAAGAAAGAACGATGCACCGAAGGTCCTATAATAATGGGTGATGATGTCCCATTAGATGCTCGTGGTGTTTACTATACGTTTACCGGTGCCGCGTCACCATATGCTTATGGCGTTCTTTTCTCCGATGAATATTATAAATATTGATTAAATTCTTTCTTTTTTTTAAATAATTTATAACGTAGTTTTAATATATCATACCAAATGTTTTATTTATGTATTAAATTTTATGCTTAGCAATTAAATGTATTGAAAAAATGAATCAAATTTAATTATTTAATTATTCATTACTTTAAATCATTTCATTGATTAATGTATTTAAATTATTCATTTCATTTTTTATACTTATTTATGATTTGTATTTATTTTTTTTTAATGTAAAATATTTGTATATAGATGCTGAAAAACTTAATAATTAATACATTTTTACAGGATGAAAACAATTATAGGTTTGTCATGGATTAACATCAAGATCAAAGTCTGATCATAAATAATATAACTTGCAAAATTAATGTAATAGTTAATGTTTCGTTTAGCAAAATATTTTCAAGGTACTCAAAAATAAAAATCAGTTAACTGATTACAATTATTAAAAAAACAGATTATACTCATTATTTAAAAAATAAAGTATAGTAGAATATTGAAATTAACAAATACAATAACAGTTAGTGTAATGATTTGAGTAATTCTCGGTTTAATGTACCGTTTATATCTATGATATAAAAACATAAATGTATAATGCGTATTTAAATGTATTAAAAAAGCATAAAATGCTTACCAATGAAATTATATAATTGCAGAGTCGCGCGTACTAAATTATTTGTTATTTAATGCAAATTTTTGCTATAAACTATGACTTAATAATAATATTAAAACCACAAAAAAATAATTGTTGAATCGAAATAATATTTAATACAAGAAGCAGAGTGGCGCAGTGGAAGCGTGCTGGGCCCATAACCCAGAGGTCCGTGGATCGAAACCACGCTCTGCTAATATAATATATTTTTCCTTCTATTTACTAGTTAATAATTTTTGCAATTGCAGACAAAAATGTCTATAAGAAGAGACAACAAAGCACAATAATAATTAAAAATCCAAACGCCGCAAAAGTTTATTTATGAAAAATTCTTGTTTTTTATTTAATTGCAAAATTTAATTATAAAAATATTTATCTCATATAAATTCCACTGGTTTTCACTGAATCACTGATTTTTTAAGGACGAAAAACTTTATTAAGTTTTCCCATTGCAAACGATGGTACTGCTCTTGTTTGTAAATAATAGTTTCCTCGTGTATTATTTGGTGTCGAGTCTCCCATAATTGTTGGTTTTGGCTTACATTTAGCCTCCTCGAAATTATCATAGTTTTTACAATCATAACTGTAAAATCCAATTTTTGTATTTATAGACTCGGCAAAGAAATAATGTGAACGGCTATGACTGCACACGTCTGCAAAGTATGGATCAAAACGTTATTAAGAGTAATAATTATGTGAACTAAAAATAACATTTACGTGTTAAACGCTCTTCAAGTCCGCTGCATCCTGGTTGAAGAGCAGTGCCACCATTTGGGAAGAAATCTACGTGTCCGATTGGGTATTTAAATCCGATAATACCCGCACTTGTGTGCACAATATCAACAAATTTAGCATCGGTTTTATCAAGACGTTTGGTAATATCATCTTTTGGGAAGCCTGGAGATGCGGGATCAAGGCCTAGTAAAAAAAAAAACTATTTTAAAAACTTAATAATTTCATTTTTAAATTTGATTACCTGTAATTCTTTCTAATTGGCCAGATATATCATAATTGGAAACAAATCCAGCGACGTGAGCTCCTAAACTATGACCTATCAAATGAATAGTATTTATGTCAATATTTTTCACCTGAACCAATAGTTCAATCAAATAGGCAATATTTGCAGCGGCAACATGAGTATTACTTACAGGTGTATAGTACCAAGTTGAGCTCGCAAGTTTTTTCCAATCTACCACTAAAATAATTTATTAATTTTATTGCTGCAATTCGATAAAGAAAAGACGAAAAACTTACATATAACATTGTAATCGCCTTTAGCCAAGTATGCATTTTTAATGAATTGTTCCATATCGGAATAGGCATCCGATTTCCAACCGTGAATTATTATTTTTGTTGGATTATTTACATTTAAATTAGAGAAATTATTTTCAATTTTGTATAAATTTGTATTTATATCATAATCCAGAGTAATTTTTTGATCAGCATTATTTCTAGAAATTAAACGAAATAAATTCATTTTTCCATTAGATTTTTTGTACTAATTTATTTACCTTGTGCAGAGTACAAAGAACATTGTACTATCGGGTGTTATATCAGCCAAATGGATTTTTTCTTTATTGTAAAATTGTTCTGTAGGATATACTTCCGACATTTCTTTTGGTGAATCCGGATCTACTTGAAGGTAAATTATTTTTGTATTACCCTGTCCATCAGGATAGAACATCCATGTTTCGCCATATCCTTCAGGCATCTTATCAAGATCAGTATCATCAAAATCCATATACTTGTTTATCTCATTGTTGGCACATTGAGCTTAACGATTTTTTTTTATAATTAACAAAAATTTATTTTAATAAAATAGAAAATTATTTACCTTGGAAAATTGATAAAAATGTAATTAAGCAAATTAAAAACATTTTAATTATTTTGTTTTTCCGCTTGTTATAAAATTAACACCACCTGTTAGTAGCAACTTTTTACGAATGCTTTTATTGTTGATTGATTAATTTCAGGTAACTTCAGTATTTATCAAAAATGTTTGTAAAAATTGATGATTTTCGTTTATGGATTTATATTTTGTTTATTTCAGCATATGTATATATTTTGCTTTGTAAGTTAGCATAATATTCCATAATTAGCATTAATATTGATGATTTTACATCCGGAAATTGTGTTCTCTCGACTTTAAAATTTTTGACAAATAAGTGCGTTTTGCGTATGTTAAGTACTTTTGAAGGTTACACGAGTAACTTAAAAAAATTGCAACTTGTGCGATAATATATAGTCTGCAACGCGTGTATTGAATTATTGCTTGTTTATCAATTATCAACTTGATAACAATTTGATATTAAACATCCTTAAAGAAATTCCTGTATGATTGAATGGAAAAGGTCATTTCTAAGCCATTATCTTTTATTCTTGATTAAAATTTTGTTAAATTAATTAGTTTCCTTGAATAAGATATTATCCTAGGATCATATTTTAATTATCCATTTTATTATTAACCACAAAAAAGAAAAGAAAAAGTCACAGAACCATAGACATATGCTGATACAACAGCAATAATTGTTAACACAAACAAGTAATTAGTAGAAAATAAAAATAAAATAGAATTTTCTCAATTTCAGTATAATATTATATAATTTTTTATTCAAAAGTATCAATTAATAATTATTACAATATGTTTTACATAATTTCATTTTTATTAAAATTTAATAACTGGGTTACAAATCTAATTTGCCTAATGCAAATGGAGATGTTGCTTTGGTATCCACAAAGTAAAGGCCTGACAAACCAGCGGGAGTTTTATCACCCATAATAAGGGGATTAGTTGTACATTTTCCTTTTTTAAATTCTTCAAAGGAATCACATTTGTAACCGTAAAATCCCAAATGACTATTAATTGATTCAGTAAAGTATTGGTATGCCCTGGCATGACTGCAACAATCTGTTTAAGAAACAAAATTATATTTTTTAATAAATCTTGTAAAAATTGATTATTGATTTATATAAATTACGGAACAACTCGTGCATTCCTGAACACCCAGGCTGATTTGATGAAGCACCATTAGGGAAAAAGTCGACGCGTCCACTAGCAGGTTTATAACCACGAGAACCACCACTTGTGTGAATAATATCAACAAAGTCAGCATCCGCATAATTAAGGCTTTCGTATGGTATAACATACTTCTCGTACGCTGGTCTTGCCGGATCTAAGCCAGTAATACGACCAATTTTTCCCGATGTTATGAAGTTTGATGTATAGCCAGCTACATGGGCGCCCAAATTTTGTCCAATTAAATGAAATTCAGAGATAGGAATATGTGTTGTATTGACAAGCAAATCTATGAAATTTGCCAAATATTGACCCACATAGAATGTGTTATTGACAGATGCAAAGAAATGTTTACTATCGCATAAATTCTGCCAATTTACAGCTAAATAAATGCGAGAAGAAATGAATTATTTTCCTAAAGAATTGCTTTTTTTAATCTGTATTAACTTACTTATGACATCGACATTATTTTTCTGATATGCACGTCGCATTTCAACAGTCATGTTATTTTGTGGACTCGACTTCCAGCCATGGATAATTACTTTTTTTGCTGAATTTTTATTGAATCGATTTACTAATCTAAATAATTGTCTTGCTTCTTCCTTTACATTTTTAGTATTGAAACGGAAAGAGATCGGCAAAGAATTGTTTCTGCGCAATGAAAAATAATTTAATAAAAATTTTCAATAAAAATTAATTATATCTACCTTGAGTAATATGAAAATTCAATATTTTCCATAATATAATCTCTAGAATGTTTGTCTGTTTCTGGAATCGGTCCTAATAAAGCTATTTGTGGATGATCATAGCCATCGAAATAGAAAATCCATGTATTATTATATTCTTTTCGTATATTATTTATTTCATCATCCATTTCGTTTTTCCAATCGTCATCCCATTTCTCATCAATAAAACTAGATCTTGATTCACCAGATTCATCAGATACATCTTCAAAAGTATGATTCCATGATTGCACTGGTGAAAGACGTATGGCAAATCCTATTTAATAAATAAAAAAATATAATTTTAAATTGATAAAAAAAATATAAGAGAAAACAACTGACCGCCATTAATCACAGTAAACAACAAAGCGAATGTTATAATCAACTTCATGCTTGATTATTAATAATTATTAAGATATAAATATACAAATTTGAAATTTATTACTTGTGCACAGTTGTAGAGTTTAGGGTTTAATAATAAAAGTATTTTAATTTTAGCTGGAAAGTCAACTAAAACAACACAAAATTGCATTGCTGACATCGCTATAATTCGCAATATATTGAATTCATTAATATTTTCTTTATTTATGTTTATTATAAATTGATTACTCGATTAAAATAGTTAAAACATCAACATTTTATCATTATTATTATTATTTTTGTTTTTAAAGAAATTAAATAATTTGTTATTTTGGATAAAGTTGCTTATATAGAATATTTATTTTATTAAATTAAAAAAAAATAATCAAGAAGAGAAATTTATTTAATTTCTCATATTACAAATATTGATTGCAATTTTAATTTAAAATTAATAAAAATTTAGTTCGTTGATAATTTTGTAAATACTTTAAATTCTTCCAAGTGCAAGCGGTTGTATTGTGTTTGTTGAAACATAATAAGTGCCTTTTATATGTTGCCGTATAGGATCACCAACAATCACCTTCTCAGCATCACATTTATTTATTGTATATGAATAATAAGAGTCACATTTGTAGGCATAAAAGCCAATATTTGATGTGATAGATTCAGCAAAAAACTTATATGATCTTGCATGGCTGCAAATACCTATTGAAGATTTTTATTTATCTTTAAATACTTGTTAGAAAATTGTAAATCATACTTAATAATTCGACTAGCCCTGAACATCCCGGCTGAGGTGCTTTTCCACCATTTATGTATATATCTACAGTACCAATAGGTTTAGTCATACCAAGCGATCCACTGGATGTATGATAAACATCGATATAAACAGCATCATTCGCATCAAGACGTTCGTCTCTGCTATTTGCATATTCAAATCCGGGCATTGCTGGATCCAAACCTACAAGTTGACTAAATGATGGTTAATTTATTGTCAATGAAAAACAAACCTGTTACCTGTTATCCGATATATTTTTCCCGACTTTACATTTTTCGCTGCAAAGCCACAGACATGAGCACCTAAACTATACCCAATCAAATGAATGTTTCTAATGTTGATATTTCTCTTTTTTACCAGCACATCAATAAATTCAGCTAATTTTTTAGCGACTGTACGGGTATTTATTGCCGCGTCAAAATAATATGGATTTTGAGATAATTCTGACCAGTCCAACGCTTAAAAAAAAAATTATTCACTAAAAATTGATTATACACAAATAATAAAATAATAAAATTACCAATCACATAGTAATCTCTAGCTGTTAAATATGCATCTGTAATTTCTTTGGCGATTTCACTTGTATAACTTCCAAACCAACCATGAACAATAATTTTTATAAGTTTGTCATTACTTAGTAAATTATATCTTTTTCTAATATTTATTGGTATTTGCTTATTTCTTAATTTACAAGAGAAGAAAAAAAAAACAAAATTTTTAGTAGATAATAAATAAGATTAAATATAATCTCACCTGGTGTACAAATAAAATGATATTGTGGAGCCTGTAGATCGAGAAAAAAGAAATTTTCTACTCGGCACTTCTGATAAATATACAACTTTTGGCATATTATTTTCATCAGGCAGAAGCATCCAAGTTTTACCATAATTTTCAGGTGTTAAATATGAAGAATTTATATTCATTTCCGTTTTCGGTAAACGAATTAATTTTGTTTGATTCACTATACCTATTAGTAATATTTTATAAATTAATTAAACTTATAATATTACGGATATAATAAACACTTACCAAAGCACGGATAAAACAAATAAATCGATAGAAAAATTATAAATAAAATTGAATTTATCATTTTAAATAATAAATAACAATTTTTTTAATCATAATAAAACAGTTTTTTCTAAAAACTCGACAACTCACTATATTTATACATGTTTAAAAATTACTAATTATGATAAAGGCATTTATAATCACGTTAAGAATTTTAATAAATTAATATTTGCATAACAATAAAATAATTATTGTTTTATTTTCTTCAGTTTTCAATGGAAAAAATATCTATAGAATAATATTTTATGTAGTCGCAAAATTATTTTCTTATATAAATTAGACGATAGTGTATATAGAAAATATTTTAATCATATTATTATAGTAAAAGTTTTAGGTAATTAGTGGTAAAATGTGTAAAATTTTAATTTCATAATTAACAGAGATAAATTAAGCATTTTATTATTGAATGTACAGTGATTGTGCTACAAACAAGTGCATTTATAATCCTTAAAATTTTTGAACATTGTTAATAAATAATTTTAATAGAAATTCTACTCTGCTATTGAGAAGATTGATATTTTTATACTAATAATTTCATTTAGAAAATATATTTATTTTCGTACAAAGTATTTCTTACACAGGTATAATACTCAATTGCAAGCAAATAATATAAAATAGCAAAAAAGTCTTTCTACAGAGAACTTCTGTCTGTCATTATATAAAAAATATTTAAATAATTCATCAAATAGCAAAAAAATATGATTAAAAACTGCTTCAAAATACAAAACATATTTGTAAAAATTAATTCTAAATGTAAATAAACAATTAAACAAAAAAAAAATGAATAAAACAAAAATTATTGCAGTCATAAATCACGATATTAAGTCTAATTAAATATTCATTAAACAATTATTTATTTTTATAATTGATAAAAATAAAATAAAATAAAACATTTTTTTTTATTATTCTTTGTTACAATTTTCAAATTAGTTTGCATAAATTTTATAACCATTTGTTTGTTTTTAGTTAATTATTTTATTAATATAAATAAATTATGCTTTTATTATTTATTATTATTATTAGATATGAAAAACTATGTTAATTTATATTTACTGTAAAGCTGGATAATTAAGGTTAATAAAGAAAACAAGACATTTTATTATTGTTTTAGTATAATTATTTTATTAATTAATTAATATTTTTGTTTATAAATTGATATGTTGTGCATGGTTGGTCCTAATGCAAATGGACTATATAGATTTGTTTCTAAATAATATACTCCAGTAGCTGAACGATTTACATATTCGCCCATTAAAACATAATCAGGACTGCAAGCTTTCATTAAATACATTTTCCAATTTTTACAACAGTAGCCATAGAATCCAACGTTTGTTGTAATTGATTCTGCAAAATATCTATATGCTCGATAATGATTAATTACTGTTAAAATTAAAATAAATTAATTAAAATTGAATTTTATAAAAATGAAAATCTATATTTTAATTACCATTCAAATTGAAAAATTTTGTGCAGTTTGCATCGGGAAAATGACAATTATTTGGATAAAAATCAATATGACCAATAGGAGATGTGACTCCTAAAATTCCGCATGCTGTGTGTATAACATCCACAAATTGAGCATTTGAACGATCTAATCGCATAGAGCTGCTACTGAATTCGAAACCCATTCCAGCTGGATCTAAACCAGTGATTCGATAAATTTTATCAGGATCGATATACTTTGAGACACCACCAGCCACATGTGCACCTAAACTAAATCCAATCAAATGAATGTCCTTAACACCAACATTAAATAGAATATTTATTATGTCCGCCACATATTGTGCCACATAATGTGCTTTACCAGCGACTTCAAAATAATTTATATTACTCGTTAGGTTAGACCAATCAAAATCTAAAAAATTATTCACATTTTATTATAATTTAAATAAATTCTTAATAATAAAAATTTGATTAAAATAATGTCTACAAATTATATTATAGTTTTTCACATTTAAATAACTATTCTTAATTAATGTTCCCATTGTCGTATCGGTAGTCAATTGCCAACCATGAATTAGAATTTTCGTCTCAAGTTTATAATCGATAAATGTACCAATGTGATGTACATCAATTGTGTTGTTTTTAGAATTAATATTTTTAAAGCAAAATTTCACTGGTATTTTTGCATAATATCTTAATGAAATTAATTTTATTAATTAATTAATTAATCACTTTAAACAATTTACGTTTTAATATCTACCTGTTATAGAAATCATAATAGACTTTAAAACGATCATCATTCAAATCTTCACATGTATTTATTAAAACCACTATTATTTATAAATATAAAAGAGAAAAGAAATTAATATTTTTATCATTTATAATCAAAAGTCAAAGTTTATTTAATTATTTGATTTTCATTCAGTAATTAAACTAAACAATAAATTTAACATTGATGTAGGTTAGTTTATCGTATTACGTACATAGATTAAATTTATTTATTTTTATTGTTTTTCTTTCTTAATTCTTAAAGAAATAAAAAGAAAAATTCTAAATTAATCACTGATAAACTTTTTCGCATAATTTTTATTTTGCACTAATTAAGTATTCTTATTAAAAAAGAACAAGAAAAAAATTATTACTCTACATCATAATAAATAACTAAATATTCAAGTTTAAGCAGCTCAAGTTCAATGTTTAATTGTTTTAATAGAAACATTACATAAATTATAAAAAATTAAATATTCCACATGGAGAGTAATTAGTAATAAATTTAAATTGATAACACAATAAACTAACTCAATTTTTATAAATAAGGACACATACCGGTTAATATTAAACAAATAAAAACAATAAAAACGGAAATAATTTGTGAATTTTTCATTTGAATATTTTATAAAAAAGCAAAATAATTTTATTCATAAGAAAACCAAACAAAACAAAATTTAAATGAGGAAAAACTTTTTTTGTGTAAATAAATTAAACTAAATTGAATTCACAAAAATTGGTTGCCTTTGGGGAGGGAAATAATGTAGGCAAAAAGAAAAATTATCATATTATCGTGTTTCGTGGAAAAGTAATAAAAAAAATAATTTGTTTTTTAAACGATAATAAAATTTTTTTATAAAAAATATTTAATATTCGTCAAAAATACAGAAATATAAATAAATTATTAGACATAATTTTTATTATAATTTTATAAATAATTTTTTTTTTGTCACTTATTACTAATTGTTAAACATTTGCGAATACTTAACATATAATTATCATAAGATATCTGTGGTATTTTTATAATTTTCTAAGAGATTTTTTAATTCGGTAACTGACATTGTGCTATTTGATAACATTTCTTCTAATTGCTTAACTAAAAATGACTTTGATTTTCTAGTTACTTCATCGTGATATGACAGTCTAAAGTAGTTATCTGGTGTATTTTTGTGCTGTTTATTTATGCTGCTTTGGAATTCTTTTGTTAATTTACTTGTGCCCAGAATGCTAAAATATGGCCACTCTATTCCATTTGGATCTTGTGTGTATGGAGTTGGATATAACATAATATTATTGAAACTGCCATCTAATTTTCCCCACTGATCAATGCGTTCAGCATGTGGATGACGACGGAAAAATGGACTTGTTAATCGAGATGACTCTAACACATCTTGTACATTATCATTAAATCTTCCCATAGCGTACGGTGGCGAACTATAAGTTTTTACTAAATGCATTCCCGTTGACGTTGATTTGCAATCCTCTCCGGCAACTATTTCATAGTTTGTCGGCGGACAGAGACCGAGTAAATACATGATATAATTACTACATGGCCATCCCCAAAAGCCACGAAAACTTCTTATTGATTCAGTAAAATAATCCGGAGCTCGATGGTGACTACAAGATATTGGATCTAAAATATAAAATCAATTTATTGTAGATAAAGATTAAAGCAAAAATCATAGAAAATGACATACTTTCTCCATTTGCCCAGCAACCTGGTTGTAAGATTCCTCCATTCATATAAAAATCCACATGACCGCTTCTTTCGATTTTTCCCTGAACAAATGCATTTGTATGAATAACATCAACAAAATGTGCGTCAGAAGGATCTAATTTATCATCTTTACCAGCAGTAATAAACAATGGCATAGCTGGATCTAAACCTGCAAGTATAAAATAGAAAATTTAAAATAAAAACATTTAAACAGATGAAAATTAATATTTAAATAAAACTTTCCAGTAATTCGTGGAACTTTATATGAATGGAGATTTGTCGCAACAAAATTTGTAACATGTGCACCCAGGGAAAATCCAATCATATGAATATCAGCTGTACCAGCCTCCAAAATACGCTCGACCAATTGTGCTGTACATTTTCCTGCTTGTTTTGTATTATGCACTGCCATAATATAGCATGGTCCCTGTCCTAAAATACTCCAGTCCACATAGATTACATTATAGAAATCTCTTAAAAGATATTCTAAAAGAAATTTAATTTAATTAAATTCAGTATAATTATTTTACACAAAATTAAATTCTACCATCTTTCATTTGTATTAACGGATGCAAAAACATATCCGAATTGTATCCATGAATAATTATTTTAACAGGATGATACGGATTAAAGTAGGACGACGATAAATTTGATCGTTCCCATGTCTCATCAATATAAATGTATTGTCGTTCTTCCGGATTCTCACGTGTATATAAATAAAATTTAACATCAACATCTGGACACTTTCGATCGAATACCCACTTGCAATTACCTAATGTTAATGTAGTATCATCCCTCTGTATTATTACTGGAAATCCGTATATACACGTAACTCTTGTTGAAACTTAAAATAATAATCAATTAATTAATTATTGAATATCTTTGATATATTTTTATTGATTATATTTTTGGCTAATTAACGTGACTTAAATTGAGTCAGTTTGAATAATTTCATTTTTGAAATACTTTTTAAAATTTTATTGATCATAAAATAATCTTATTAAAAATATATTTTATAGACAATTTACATATTTATATACATTTTGATCGTTTTTATTTATTGCATGCACTTAACTTAGTCTATATGATTTAAAATAGTATTTTTATAAATGACTTATCGTATTTTTTAAATCATTAATAAAGTAATTAAATCGTAACGATTTTATTTATGTTCTAACGACTTAAAAAAGTACAGAGAAAGGAAAATACTGTGCGTCTTCGAAATCAAACTTGTTTACACAAACACCAAACAAAGTTAATTAATAATTTAATTTTTAATTTAAAAAAACATAATTCTTACCAAAAATAATAAATGAAAAAATAATCCAAATTTTAATATTTTTATGCACAATAAATTCACTTTTGTATAACATTTTTTTTATAAAAATTATTTTTCTATTTCTAACAAGTGTTTTATAGTCACTATAAAAAAATAAAATAAAATTCTTACACAATTAATAATCTCTATAAATATTATTTTAACATATTTTTCAGTTAGTTTAATTAGTCTTTACGTACTTTTAAAGATTTTATCACTTATAGGAAGCTTTTTTTGAACAAACTAAAATATTACAATTGATAAAGTTTTAATTATGATAAAGGTATTCAAGGTATTTTTAATGTTGATAACACAAAATACATATTAATAATCACTTAATCCTAGATTTAAATTAATTGCAAAATATTTAATAATTTATTTTATCAAAAAAGAAGAAAAGTGTATTTCAATGTTAAAGTAAAGAAAAATAAAACTAAATCATAACGTCTGACCGGTACAATTAGTCCGATAAAAATGAATGAAATTGAACTTATGTCCGGCAAGTACTTATACAAAGAAAAATAAATCATTAATTTTAATGTTTATGAATAACACAGAGAAAATAGAAAAAAAAGAAAGAATTAAATTAACTTTATTTCGATAAACTTTTCACATATTTAAAATGCTTTATGTGCTTTTACGCACTTCAATCGCATTTAATATTCTGTTACGACCGTTTTAAAATAATTTATTTTTGCACATTATAAAGTAAAACAAATATAAATTATTTACTGAATTTGTTTATCAACAATTGCAGGTGTGCAGTGCCGTAATTAGTGTTGTAATTATTATTGCAAAGTGTTTCTGCAAAATGCAGTTTAAAACTGTTCTAACTTTTATAGTGCGTGAAAAGAAGCACCTTGCAACAAGTACATACATTTCTTAAGAGTATATTAATACGTTTAACATGTAGATATTTTTTACAAATGAGTAAATAAATAAAATTAAAATTCATAAAATGTTAATTAAATTATAAATAGTCATTGTAACACGTGCTGCGATGCAATAATAACGTTTTTGTTTCTCTTTCAGTTCTGTTTTTTTTTAACATAAATTCAACAAATCATAAATGGTCAATCTGATAATCGTGATTTGTGAATTGATTCACAGAGAAATATAAAATAATAATTTTCTCTATGAGTATTGAGTTATTAACATATATGTATGTATATACATAATGCATACATGCTAATAAAATTAATCTAAATTCTGTAGACATAATAAAAATATTATTAAATAAAATAAAAAAAACACAACAATACGAATTATTGTTTACGGTATTTTAATTTTATACGACCGATTTTTTTTATTTGTTTAAATCAAGAAATTTACAAAACTTTGAAATTTATGTTTTCTACTGAATTTAACATAATTTTATTTAATTAGAATTATTTAATTAATTAATTTCGTGCTTTAATTGTTTTTATTGATAAATTTACTCACATTGTATTAGAAAACTCTATCGTTTTCTCACAAATATTTACTGATTTTACTGAAGTGAAAATGTTTTTAAATTCTCATGAAAATATACTGTTTGAGGACTTTTTTTATGGTAGTTTTCTTTGTATATCATTTATAGTAGGATAAGGGTCCTTTTTACCGTATAAACTGAATAGGACAAGATTTCAACACTGTCAATAATCGATTTGTAAAAATTCTCACACTCTATTATGAGTTCTTATAATAAAAATATCCATAGGGGTCTTTACAACCAACAATAAAAATTGAACAAAAGAACAAATGAAATTGTAAATAATTATTATTCTTTTAAAAGCACCATTTATTTCATTTATTTTATGTTTATAACACTAATTACACTTTTTAAAGTATTATACATTTAATATCATAAATATTTTACAGAAATAAAATAATAATTATCACATATTTAGCTATAAATATTGTTTATATTTTTATTTGAAATTAAATTTTAATAAATTTCAAATTTAAGCTCACGTTAAAATTTTTCTCTATTTTTAATAAATTTATTTTTTATTTATTATTATTAAAATTGTCAAAACCTTTTTTTTGTTTTGTTTATGAAAAATGAATTTATTTTAAATAATCAAAATAATAAACTGGTATATAATATATACATATAATAAACTGGTATAATTTCTCTAATCAAATTTCTTATTTAAGAATGCTTTGATTTTATTTGTTTGGAATATAAAAAACTCTACAGTAAATCACCTGTTTGTACTTTTTTGTTCTTTTAAATTAATTATAAAATAATTGACTAAATAATTATTATCACTTTATCACTTATTATTGAACACATTTTGTTTTTGAATTGTAATTAATTTTATTACAAAGAATTATTATCCAAGTGCATATGGTGGCTCGGTATTTGTATCAACAAAAAAGATTCCCTCCGAACTGTAATGTAGAAAGAAAATAATTTAACTAAATTAGATATGGAATCAGGTAGTGATGATAATAAAATTTATAGTAATATACATAGTATAAAAGAAACGCAGAAACCAAAATAACTTTCTTATCGATATACATATATAGCTAGATGGTTAAAAAACTATTAAATTTATATTTAATACATGATTTAAGAATATATTATCACATGAATAAAATTTCCAAATGAAAATTAATGTATTTTTTGATTGTTTGCGGATTATTAACCCAAATTTCATTGAAAGAAAAAATAAAAAAAAATAACATTAAATATAAAAATCAAATTGAAATTTAATCAAATAAATATAAAACAAAACGATTGAATTATAGTATTAAAGAAAAAACATTTATCACTAAATACTATGCAAATAAATATAATTGTCGCTTAATTGACAATTAAATATTGCAAAAAATATTTAAAGTTAAATTTAAACACTTTCCGATTCACCTTTATTATATTTTACTTTAATTTACTTTTCGGTTGTTGCTTTTTTTTATCAAAAAACAATCAACATTAAACTAAACACACAAGATAAGATTATTTATTCTTATTATCAATGTCTTTGTTTATTTTATTTTTTAACGTAGAGAAACAATAAATAATAGAGAAAGAGAGTGATTTGAAAAAGAAAAAAACTTTATAAATTAATAAATAAATAATTTACCTTGATTTACAATATTCACCCATAAGGGTACGAGGTAATTCACGTGACCGTACCTTACACCAACCAAATACATACTGCAAGTAACTATTGCAACGAACACCGTAAAAGCCTTGCTCACTGTTTATTGATTCGGAGAAATAAACCGGTGCCATCATATGACTGCAAAGCGGAAAATCTAAATTTGTTGTATTAGTTAGTAGCATTATTATTATTATATTTGTAATAAATAAAATTTTTTGATATACATACTGTGATTATCTTTGCACATTGGTTGTCGTTGGCCACCATTCAAATAAAAATCTATGTGACCACTAGACTCAATTTTACCATAAATGCCTGCATTTGTATGGATTACGTCCACAAAGTGCGCATCAGTCTTATCAAGTTTCCAATTTTTCATTGATGTTGCGAAAAATGGAAGTGCCGGATCAAGACCAGTTATACGTTCAAATTTCTTACTATTTACCTTTTCCAATTTATTGCTAGCAAAACTAACGACATGTGCTCCCAAACTGAAACCAATAGCATGTACTTTCTCTGCTTTAAAGTCACGGTTTTTAGCCTCAATGCCCATTAATAGTGTAGCAAGACATTCCCCAGCTTGTTTTGTATTAAATACCGCTGTTGGATAGCACGGTAGTTTTGCTAGTTTACCCCAATCGACAATTATAACATTTGTTTCTGGTGAAGTAAGATAAGCTTTTTTTGATAAAAAGCACAAAATTAGCAAAGTTTTTTAAACAAGAAAGTTAAAACATAGAAACGTGTTTACCATTTCTTATAATTTTCGTTTCATTAAAATCAGAGCTTCCAGCATATCCATGCACAATAATTTTCATTGAGTTTTTTAAATTAATCCAATCAGGTACTTTAGGCTGTTCTGCATCTAATGGAAATGGTTCAGCATCGGGATTATCACTGGTTGTAATGAAAAACTCAATTGAATCATTTGTACACGGTTCGGCGTATTGCACTAAACACGGACCCCACTGTACTTTATGGCAAACAACAAAATAACAGACGCATGTGAGGAATATGAACAAACAAGCACACTTCTTTAACATTTTTATAGCTTTTTATTTTTATTACAATGATTTAATGAACACTTTATTATGGCATTAAATTGAAATTTTTTAAAATTTTGAAATCTTGTTGTTGTTCGTTACACTTGTTGACACACAATCGTTTTTTTTTTTAATTTTTTAAATAAATTCGCCAACTCTTCAGGAAGACAACAAAACAATGAATGATTTTGTTGATCGATTTTTATAGAATCTAAATTAATTTTTATATTTATATGTAAAGTATATGACATGAATATTAAATAGAAAAATAAATAAATTAAATATTATTAACATTTTTTTTTGCTTCCATGCTATCTTTTGCATATTTTCATTAATAAGCTGGTTAATAATTTCGCAATTTAATTATTTATTTTTTTAATTAATTTGTATGTTGAGAACTATTGATAATAATGCAAATGTAGTTTTTACTATGCTATAAACACTCTTGATCTTTTTACCAAATGATAATAAAAATGTGAAGTGAGTGAAGGTTAACAGACGTACTAACAATGAAACATAAATAACGCATAATAATTATTACCTGTATATAATTTAATTACAATTAAATATTTATGTTTTTATTATTATTATTGATGTTCTGCTTTTATATATGCGATTTACAGTTTTGTTTTTGCTATTGTTTTGGTTTTGGGTGTCGTCAGTATCATTTTACTAAAAACAATGTAGGTGAAAATTCATACAAAACCCTTCACTTCCATTTTATTATTATAGCATTTGTAGTGATTTACTTAGAAAACATTTATCAGGTCTTTGATAATAAAATGCTCGATTTTTAATTATAAAAATTTAATTATTTTAAAACAATAACAACCAATAAACCAATTCATAGTTTGGTTAAATAATGGCACACTTTTAGTGTTTAGAAAAGTTTACAATAATTAATTACTAGAATTATTAGAAAATATAAAAAATAAATAAATAAAAAGTATTTTATGTTAACTAATTCATAAGACAGCATCTTTGATCGCCAATGCCACCAGGTGCTGATGGACAAAACGGTGGCGATGTATCCTTCATACAATATGAACCAATTGCGCTAGAAAAATAATTAAAAAATAATTTAAAATATTTTTTTCTTTCTTATTTAATTTACTTCATTGGTGTATGTTGTCCCATGGGTATCGAGTTATCAATGATGTAACGATATTCATTGCGTTCCTTTCGCCGGCGAGGTCCTCCAGCTGTCGGGCAACGTCTTGCACAAGGCTCTGCATATGGTACGTTCTCTTTGAAAACACTTTGCGCTAAGTAACAAATTGACCAAACGTGACTGCATAAGTTAACATCTGAGTAATAAAAAAAATATTATTTTTTTATTGAAAAAATCATAAATCAAAATGCAATGATAAAACAAAACTACTTGTTGTATTTCCACAATAAGGCTGTCGTTTTCCACCATTCACACAAAAATCTACATGACCAACTCGTCCACCCTCACCATAGAAGCCAGCATTTGTGTGTATTACCTGTACAGCTCTAGCATCACCATCATCCAGTCGATTGTTATTACCCGGTCGTATCAGAGGTCTTGCAGGATCTAATCCTAAAATTAAATAACTAAATGAATAAATATTTCTCAAATATAAATTAATTAAACACTCTACCAATTATTCTTTCCATGCGAAATGATAAGTAATTTGACATTAGACCACACACATGTGCGCCCAAAGAGTGACCAACACATGTTGTAGTTTTAACGCCTAATCCAGAATTTCTTAAAAATGTAAAACTTTCAGCTAAACAATGTGCAACCGATCGTAAATTATGTACGGCAGCAACATAACACGGCGGCTGACAAAGTGCTCCCCAATCAACCATAAATACATTATAATTTCCGTTTGTTATGTAGGCTAAATATTTTTTATAAAATAATAATAAATCGTTTACTTTATTTTATTTTTTAATTTTGCATTAAAATGTAGAACATGTTTACCGTCTCTGAGTACAACAATTGGCAAAGTGTCATCACCACCAGCGTAACCATGTATTAAGATTATATTTTCTTGTTCTGGATTCCAGCCACTATTACGTAACCAATCTGCTTGATTAATATCCAACTAAATTGTAAATAAATAATTAAAAAATATAATTAAATAAAAAACCGTTGAAGAATTGTTGCAATTTTAATATAAAAAACAAGTCAACAATGTGAAGGTTGATCGATATACATATATGATGTTGATAATATTTATATGTAATAACACGATGTTAGGACACAAATTAACAATTCCGTAATAATAATATTAAAAATAAACGAACACAAATAAAGTAAAAATAATAATTGTTATAAAAACCTACATTTTACGTTAAAAAATAAAAATGTAATCGAATGACATTGAACTCATAAAAGCGATTTTTTTTTATATAAAAATAAATTTCATTTAAATTGCAAAAATAAAATTATTTATTTAAAGAAAAAAAGTTCGTTAACACTATTTATTCTTGTTGAGAAAAATTGTTTTTTTTTTTAATTAAATTATGCAATTTTTAATTGAATTATATTAATTAAAATGATATTTCCTTTGATTTATTATCTTCAGAAATTCATTCATCCGTTGTCATACGTTAACATAAATTAATGATTATTTCATTTTTTTAACGAATTTACACTTTTATATTAAATTTAATTAATTATTGGGAGCACAAAATTTAATTTAAAATAAGTGAAACTTAATTGTAATGCAACGCACATAAGTAAATATAATTATTTTTTTTCGATTAAAATTAGATCAAGAAATAAAAACGAATAAAAATCTTACAAGAACTTTTTTTCTTCTTTTATCACTTGTATATAATGCAATTGTTATATCAGGATCTGGACAATTATCACGTTCGTTTCCTCTACGCCAAATACAATCTTGTCGTGTATTATTACTATTATTATATGATGCTGATTCACCCAAAAATAATGCTTGCTCTAATATTCTAGGTGTAACACCTTATATTTAATAAAACAATTAATTAATATCAATAAATAATAATAAATAAAACAATTTTCTACGTACAATTTATTAAACTGAGACAAACACAGAGGAAAATTGATAATGAAAACATTTTTTATTATTTATTCACTGGAACTTATTTTTTAAATTAAAATTTTCCTTGTTTTTCCAACTAATTATTTTTGCACATAATTTTTAATTCACTTTTTATTATATTTTCTTATCAATAATACTTGTTTATAAATAAATACAGATAATCAATGTTTACTACTTGAGGTCTTTAAACGTAATGACATAATTTAAGCAGCAATTTTAATGCATATAAGGGGAAGTGTATTTAAGCTTAAAGTATTATTAAGTTTAGTTCAGTTAATATTATTGAAGACAACTCGTATTGAATAGTTAATTATTTATTCGATTTTTTCGTTTTATTTTACCTTCTTTTTATTTTACTAAAATATTTAACATGTAATGTATAGAGAAATTTACTTGTTGTTATTGTTTATAATATTTATTAACATATTGCAAAAAAAAAATTATTATAATAATAAAATAAATTGCTTCATGTTGACTTGGTTTTTAACTAAAGAAACGTATTTAAACTTCAAGATAAACACCGTTACATGTTCATGGTGCTTTAATTTAAAAAATATAAAAATATATTTTTTAACGACACAATATCAGTATTTATGATTGTTATTATCATTATTAATTATTATAATTAAGAAAAACCATGCAGGATTCTTTAGGTCATTCATTTTAGTTTGATAATAATTTCTTCTTATAAATTCTTTTAATTATAAACCACCGTTATCGCACAGTTAATGAAAGTTAATTGATTACATATAGGTAGCGGATGTAACAGCGATTTGTTTGGTTGTTTTTAACATCGTTTGTAAGGAGCACAAGGATTTTGTTAAAAAGACGTAAGTATCATAAACTAAATTAGGTTTTATTTGCTTGTAAAGAAATTTTGTCTTAAATTTTTCTAGTTGATATTCAAGAAGGATGCATTATTCCTTAATTAAATAAGGAATTAATTACAGTAATTATTATGTAATTAGTTTTATATTGTAATATTTGTTGCATATGCAATCTATTTTGAATAAAAGCTATTCTAGGTAATATAATATTTTTTTATTATTATTATTAATGTAATAAAATGTGTCGCTGTATGGTTGACTTTTATTATTTAATTCATTGCGATGTATTGCTTTGTTTATTAAATAAAATATTAATATTGTTACTTACCCGTTATTATTAATAATTTTATTATTTGAAAAAAATAAAAACATGAATTAATTAAAAGTTATTTCTATACATAGGACAAACAGTCATAGTTTTTAAATTAAAAATAATTCTTTCACGTTCAATATTAATATTTCAAATTTTTGTTTAGATTATTTTTTTCTATTTTAATTTACATAGATTGTTTTTTGATTTTAATTTAATCAAAAATTTAAAGAAATAACTCGCGACAAATGTGTTAATTTTTGTATTGGATAAAACTATTGCCTGGTATGCAAATATTATGAAAATTGCAGATTAAAAGTTGTAAAACGAGTCTAAGTTTAAAGTGAAAATTTTTGTTTATTAATACAATTTTATGGTTAGATTGTTACTTAAGTTTAAGAAATTAAAAAATATTATATAAATGATATTTAACAACTGTACAAATCTATGACCAAAAAAATTATATAAACTTATTTTTCTATTAAAATATTTACTAAGCTTAATTTACTAATTAAATTCATTCAGAGAAAGTTTCATTTAATGCTTTTTTGTTTTAATATTTTATTTTATTACAACAAGAACTTTACTGAATTATTTATTTACTTAATTAATAAAGAAAAATTAAAACTAATTAAGTCAAAAAGCTAATAAAATACTTTTGTAACAAGTGGAAAATATTTTATTAATAAATTTCAATAAATCAAAATACTTTTCAATGATTATAATAATAGAAACAAAAAAGGGAAAATATATTTTTATAATTAAATTTCATGGCTCAATTATCATTTGTAGTAATAATTTAAGTTATTATTTTATTTATTCTGCAATAATGGTGTACACTCAGTTATAGTTTTAATCTAAATAATTGAATTGCAGCTGATTATATTAGAAATAAAAGTAATAAAATTAAATAAAAAAGAAAAAAACTAATACTTTTACTTTCTAAATGCAACTTGTATTAAAAATTAAATTTACTTTTATTTAATTTCTGTTTCTAATTATTAATGAAAGAGTCGGTGATTGTATCATTTCTATAATATATAATAAATTAATTATAATTAAAATGTAATTAATATATATATATATATATATATATATATATATATATATATATTATACGTATTTAAGTAAGATAAAATTATTAAATTAAAACAAAGTAAATTTGCATAATAATTAAAACTAAATTTATTGATTAATTAACAGTAAAAAAAAAATTAATTATTTATTCATCATAGAAAACATGATGAATGTTAAAAAGAATTAAAAAAAAAATAAATAATTTCCTAGTCTTAATCGCCAAATGGACAATTCTTTGCAAAATCAAGTTGAACACAATAAGCACCTGTTTGACTGAAATTTATAAAGAAAACAAATATACATAATTGTTAAGTTGCATTCTGAATTCTGAATAAAAAATATAAATTGTTTATAATTTTGCATACCTATCGGGCGTATCTTGGCCAATATGTGTATACCGTACAAGTGCTGATGCTGATCGCGGATCTTTACTCCATATCGGTAAATGATTTGTTTTAACATGTTGACAACCATTCGGACATGGTACAGCCAAACCTTTTTTATGTGTATACAATGATTTAGCCAAATAACAAACACTTAAAAAGTGACTACACCGTGATCTTCCTATAAATACAAAACGAATTTATTTATATTATTAACGGTCGTAAATCATTTAATTAAGTTTAGATTTTAATGAAAAAAATAAATAAATTTAATTACGTATTACTATAGAAACTATAAAAATATAATGTGAAAGATAATTACTGTGAACCACTTACGAATTGGATGGCCTTTACAGTAAGGCTGTTGTTTTCCACCATTTATACAGAAATCAACAGAACCGGTTAATGCTTGCTGGCCAAGAGTACCAGCATTTGTATGTATTACTTGCACTACATGTGCATCGTCTCTTGTTAAACGAAATGACGGTGATGCATTCATCTCAATCAACGGTCTAGCTGGATCAAGCCCTGTAATATTATAAATAATATTAATAAAAAATTTTGAAAATATAAAAATAAAGAATGCATCAGTGTTAAAAGTAAAAGAGAATTAAAATTGCCAAAAGCATTTTCGGTGACCTAGAAAAGAAAATTTTTAATGTATTAATTCGAAACAAAAATACTTAAGGAAAGAAGAATTATTTCAATAAATTATCACAAAATAAATGTTCTCCGCTATAAATTTATAAAATAATTTAATTACATAAAAACTTACCAATAATTTTTTGTGGTTTATGATTTAAATGATTATTGACCATACCACAAATGTGGGCGCCAAGTGAATGGCCCACGCACGTTATTTTACTATTGTCTGTGCCTTTATGTGTTAGAAAAGCATAAATCTATGTTAATAAAATAGGAATATTAAATAATAATAATAAAAATAATTTTATTAAATAATTATTACAACGTACCTGTGCTGTACATTGTGCCACTAAACGCATATTCGCTAATGCCGTTACATAGCATGGATACCGTGTTAAATATGACCAATCAACAATTATAACATTGTATTTACGATTTATATATGCTGAAAATAAAACATTTCAAACTACCAAAAAAATAATTAATTATTTATATTCGGTTACCATCCTTAAGATATTGAAAGTGTTTATCAGATCTTGTCCCATTGAAACCATGAATAATAATCGCTGTTTTAAGTTCAGGGTTAAATCCAGCATATTTCAATGTGATCGGTTTTAATGCATTTATCTGTACACCATAGTTTATTGAGCTGGAATTTTTTTAATTTATTATTTAAGTTAAAATTGATTAAATATTGTATTTTCCCTTTTTTTTAATTCATTTACTTTCATTTGCTTCGCATGATTAAAAACAAAACAAAACAAAAATACATAAATTAAAACACGAATCGAAATTGAAAGGATTATCTTCAACATTACTTTGACTGATAAAATAAAAAAAAAAAACAACTTATTTATTATTAATGAAAAATAAAGAGAGAAAATAATTTCACTTTACTAATTATTTTATTATTTTAATTGTGTTGCCTTTACGCTGTTTCCTTTAGTCAGCGGCAATGAAAGGTAGTTTTAAATTTCGATTTTTGTTGGCCATTTGTGTATTTGCGAGACAACAGCCAAAAAAAAATTTTTTTTATACTTTTTGTATAATAATTAATTAAGAAAGAAAAGTTATCACATATTTTAAATTATTAAAATATTTTTATAAATATTAATAAATGCATATTATAAAAAAAAATAAAATAAAATTTCACTTTCGGTTATTGATAGATTTGCATGAGTTGTGCCTTGCTTCTTGTTATTGTTGATTTTATAATCATTTTCTATGATTTTTGTTATTATTTTATTGAAATTACCATGTTTTCTTGTATATATTTACTTGAATCACGCAATCGAATAAAAAAACGACAACAACATATAAACAATTCATTTTATGACATGCATTTTACATGGAATACAATGCAATTTTCTGTTTAATCTAAGAATTTCTATTATTATAATTTTCTTTTAATTTTAATTCACTTGCTATGTTCTGTTATGCATCGTGTAATATTACAGTATAATTAGTGTTTACCCTTTACCTTGAACTAGAGACAATTATTTATGTTTAGATTATTTATGAGAATTTAGTGAAAGAAATAAATAAAAATAAATTTCTAATATTTTTAATTCAGTTTTTCTATAATAAATTTTTTGTTACCAAAGGTTGTTGTTTGTTATTTATTTCATTAAAGTAGAGCATATTAACTTAGGTTGTAAACCGCAGTTTAAGAGACGATCTTAAATCGGATTATTATACATTTATAATGAATATTTATCGCAAGTATTTTAGCAAATAATTAAAGTTATTTACTAGCCAGCCATGAGGATTAAACTTTACATTTATTTGCTTTTTATAATTTGTTAAAAAGTCCTATTTACTTCACTAATCTATACACTTTGCCATTCACCTGTTATATATTAATCTTTACCATATTCGGTTTGTATCTCTGATATCAGCAATAATTAACCAAAAATTTACCTATGATCAGTGTGACAAGACAAATTATAGATTTTAAACAATAAAAAATTTTGTACACATATAATTAATCAATAGACGCGGTAGAAAGTTTTCTTATTTTAATCTATTAATTCCGTTTTTTTTTTGTTTTAGTCTGCAGATATTTAAGAAACAAATGTCTGGTTTAGCATATAAAAAAGACAGGTATGACATTCTTTTCACTAGAAAATAATTAAGCCGAAAATAAGCTGTGAAATTGGATTTAAATTTTACTTTCTCAATAACAAAATAAAAGAAAAAATTCTTATCGTTTCAGATGAATTTTTTTTACCTATATTCACTGCACTACTTTAAATAAAGTCTAATAACGTCTGGTTTCGTTTATTTAAATCTTAATTAATATGATTTATGTTCAAACGAAACACAGACTACCGTTTTTATGGTAATAATTTAATGGTATTAACATGATGGTAATAATTTACAACACTTAATGTTGATGCTTCTATTGTCTTTGTGATCACAATTGATAATTGTGCTAAATACAATAAGCAATTGTTAAGCATAAACAAGACACTATAAATATAATAATTTAATTTAATTTTTTTGAATGGTAATTAATTTTTTCTTCATGTTTTTTCAGTATAAATTTTTATTGTTTATTATTAATAATAAACGTAATATTAGCGAATATCTTTGCTATAACAAAAATTTAATCCGTTTATTTTAAATGCTTTTATACAATATCTATTATGAATACATAATTTGTAGCAAAAAAGAAAAAAAAAAATTAATTTCCTATTCTTAATCGGTTTTCTATGCGAATTTAATTAATATTATTCATAAAAAATTTATGTATAAATATAAACATAATGATATTAATATGAAAAAAGAAATGAATTAATTCAATCAACGAATTAAATAAATTTATTTAGTTTGATACTGTTATTGTTGTTTAGTAATTATTTATTTACCACAAAAAATTTGCGCTATTTTTGTGCTAAATATTCATCGAAAATACTGTTAAGATTGATTTATTTTAATTAATATGTTATACTTATTTTTTTACTGGACCATGAAATTAATAAAAAAAAAAACAATTTTAATTACAGAACAGACAAATTAACGAAAAAACAACGCAAACATTTTAATTTGATTAAATTAAAATAAACAGAAAACATTGCAATTCTTGTAATAAAAAAATAATGCATAAATATCACATCAGTCTGTCACATTGATTTCTATTAAATATAAACAGCAAATTGTATTGTTAATCATTAACACAATATTTAAAATTATGATAACGCACAAAAGAAACGAAAATTCCGTTAATATATTTTTTTTTTTCGGGAACTAGAGTAGGAATGATTAGGTTTATCAATATAAATACGACACAATTTATTGAATTATTAAGCAAAATCAATAGAAGAGAAGAATAACGCCAATAATTAATAATCAATATTAATTTTTGTTTATTGAGTTCAGCTAGATTAATTAACACAATAATAATAATAGTAACAATACGTTTTAATCCACTTAATTTTAGCTGTAAAAATATTTATTTATGTCATTTGTAGAAACAATAAAATAAATCAGTACTGTATCTATTCTTGTTTGAACTAGAGAACGAGCTCTAATGACACGTTAAACATAATAAAATAATAACACTTACGGTGAGTACATAAAAAATGTAATATCCTCATGTGGACAGGTATACTCCTTTTTAATAATACATTTAAATATATTTAAATCAAGAACAGGTGCATTTAGCATTAACGATAAACAATCTAAAAAAATTAATTAATATTTTTAATATAAATTCTTGTTAAACAATTTTATTTAATAAAAATTAATCACACCTTCAATAAATAAAACTAAAACTAATAAACCACAAAATGTTATTTTCATTTTAAGTATTAAAAAAAATTTAAAAATTAATTAAATCTAATAAACTAAAACGTTTGAATCACTTAACTAAATCAAAACAAAAGTTTTTTTTGGTTAAAATAAACTGTCACAGATGCATACTTTTGGTATTAAAACTTTGAATTAAATTAAAGTCCAGTTAAAGGTAAACTTTTAAAAAGAAAACACTGTACAAACAACAATAATATCCATGTATAATAAAAATAAATAAATAATAATCTCCACTTGGTATCACTATAACAAAACAAATAAAAACCATATCAAGTATTATCACTGTCTTATATAGAATTAAATAAATATATTATAAAATTTCTCCCACTTTTCTTATAAAAAACAATTTATAATAATAAAAAAAAAAATGTTACACAAATGAATAATAAAAAATCCAAATCTCTTTTCACCATTTCTCCTTTCTTTATATTACCTGAAAGTTTTGTGTTGTAGATTTTTTTATACTTAAGACGGGGTATTCTGCGTAAACAAACAAACGTATAATAATAACGTTATCAGAAGTTTAAGTAAGAATTACCAACGAAAACAATTATTTTTATTAATCAAATTAGGTGTTTAGTTTACGTAAATATATTTTTTCTTTTGCTATGCGTGCAGATAAAAATGTTATTTCCTTATAGATAGATAATAATTTTTATGTGACTTAAGCAAATTGCGTTTAAGTAGGCTCCAATAATGCTAAAAGATATGATTATAAGAAAATAACATAAACGTTAAATGTAAAAATTATTTTGCGTGAAAAATAAAAACAGGAATTACAACATTCTATTACTGGCAAAGTTACTGTTAGGAAATATTTCTTCATTTTGATGATCAATAATAATAATAATAATTTTGCAATTAATATTTACTTGGCAATGGCTTTAATTTTAGTGAAAATTATTAACTAATTTAAAAATAAGACACAGAAAACCACTTTTATGCAATAATAAAAATAATATTAATATCGTTTTCTTCTGTTGCATTTTTATTCATATTTTATTAGAGAATTAATAATGAAAAACTGGTTTAACTTATTAGTTAAGTTTAAAATTTTTATATAAAAGTAAACCAATAATTGTGTCATCAGAACTGCATAATGAAAAAATAAAATACAAATAAAAATCATAATAATAACTTTCATTCAAAACTTAGAAATTTTATTATTTTTTTTTGACTAGAAATACAATTTGATTACACTGAAACAATAATATAATTAATTAATAAATTTCTATTTCAATGTATTCTCAGAAAAATGAATTAATTTATTATTGATTGTTTAAAGAAGATTAATTAAAAAATATTAATAAAATTATTGAAGCATTTAAGACATGATTCAAAATACAATTCAAAAACTAACTGAGAATTAACTGATGTTTAAACGAGATTGATACGTAAATTAACAAAGAGATTTGTTTTGCACAATATAGCAATTAATTAAATTCAATTAAATAAGAATGCATGTAAGGTAATAAGTACTAAATTGAACTGTTTTAATTTCATTAAACAAAATTATGGTAGTTAATGAATTAAAATACTACAAACAGATACACGGAATGCACATTTATAAAACAAATTTATCCAGAGTACAATAAAACTTAACTGAAAAAAGAATCAGCTGAATAAAGTACACAAAAAATCGAAAGAAAACAAACGTTTAAAGTCTTGATATTTATTTAAAAAAAAATTTGTATAAAACTTAAATACAAGTCAGCAACAACATAATTATTTTATTATTATTTGTAACAAAAAAATAATTCAATTAATTGAATGCATAAAGAAATTTACTTTCTTTTTTCATTTTATTGGTTGATGGTGACAAAGAAGCACATAAAAAAGGCTGATCAAAATCTGTATCTGTAACCTTGTTATTTCTTTTTTGGTTCATATTTTGTGCCCGCCAAACCTTTTGAAAATGGGTATTCACCATTCGTTTGTAAGTAATAATTTCCACTAGCACTGAAACAATAAACGGATTTAGATTAACAAAAATTTTTTGGTTTTAAATTGAAAAGCAAAAAAAAAAAAAAACTAGTTTACCCCATCGGACAATCTATGCCCATATAAACGGCTGGTTCACTGTTTGGATCACAATTACCATTTTTAAAATCTCTCCATGATTTACATTTTATCGCTGGAAATGATTTTTTATTTTTTTCCGTTATGCTTTCTGCCCAAAATCGCCATGATCTGCGATGACTACACAAATCTAAATAAAAAAAAAATGGAATAAAATTGTTTTAACATATCGCCGAAATGCATGCTATAGATTGTAAATAAAGAATTACCATTATCTGTGAGCATTTTGTAGTTTCGTTTTGGACAACCTGGTTGTAATGTTTTTCCCTTATTTGGCCAAAAGTCAACTGTTCCTGTACTAAATGGGGCACCATAAAGCCAAGCGTCTGTGTGTATAACATCAACTAATTCAGCATCATTTGCACTGATTGGTGTTGCTAAAACACCTGGATAAAATGCTGGAAATGCAGGATCTAAAGCGGTAATTCTATAATAAAAAAATTAATAACTTTAAGCTCAAATTGATTTAAAATCTCACAATAATTACCTTTTTAATTTAATTGTATTTTGAGATCTTTCCCGTATGCTACGACTAACATAACCGGTCATTTGTCCACCCAAAGAGTGTCCAATCAAATGTAATTTATTAACATCTAAACCTTCCAATATCAATGTGTGTAATATTATACCTAATTCCTTACCCAGCTAGAATATAATTTAAAAAATAATTTTAAAATGCACTGACTGTAATTGCTTATTTTCTAATAATTTAACAATAAAGTGTAATAATAACCTTTTTACTATTTGGTAAAGCATTTAATAAAAAACCACCATCTGCTAATTCTGCCCAATCAAGTACTAGTAAATTATGATCACCTCTTTTTGCATACGCTTCGACAATCACCTGAATACTTTCTACATATGGTGTTTCAATATATCCATGTAAGTAAAGTGCTGTTGGTTTATTATTATCGAATTTTGGATGTTTAAGTATTGCTGTCGCTTGAGAAAATTCATATATTGTATGCGAACTAAATGTACTGAAAAATAAAATATAATTAATTAATTAATTAATAAAGAAAGAAAAGAAAGTGTTGACTTACCCATGAAAAAACATAAATCTAGCCGATTTAGATTCTGTTCGTGCAGTCCTCATGCCGTACCAAGTTCCTTTAACAAAATAAAATAAAATAATATAGAAACTATTTTTAATTTCAATCAAATCGATTTATGTTAATAAATAATTAGCAATTAAGCATAATTAAAAAAAATGTTTAAAACATGTAAATAAATTTAAAAAAAAAGGTAATTAAAATATTTTTATTTGTCGTTGACTGTTAAATAATTAATGTTTTTTCGATTTTTGTTTTCTTTCTGTATTTACACTCATTGTGTTTGGATCATATTTGTGTTATTTTTCATATATAAATGTTAATAGGCGGTACTGAAATTAGTGTGGTAATAAAATTACTGGTCTGTTATTTTGGGCGAATTTTTGTTATTTAACTTGCAATACATATGCGTGTTTTTACTTTTGGTAATAATGTTGTTGACTTATTTAAATTTACATTTCCAGGAAGAAATTATTTTTTGGGTTTTAACCGATTATTTATTTACACAAAAAGCGCAGTTTATTGATTTTTACGTTTAGTCATTTAATATAATGTTTGCAATAATTACATTACACAAGCTTTTTTACGTGAATAATGCTTACTAGTTTATATATATTTTATTGTTTAAATATGCGTCATGGATCAGTAAAATAGTAAATAAAAATTTATTTATCATGTCATTCTCATCTGGCAAAAAAAAAAAAAAACCTGTCTTCAGTGTTTACAAATTAAAATTATTTCTATCTATATTAATTATATTTTTTTATTCAACTAATTTAGCAAAGAAATAATTAAAAATAAAACACACGAGTAATTAAAAACCTTGAAAACACTTTTCTAAAAACACGTAAGTAAATCTCAATCAAAAATATTTTATAATTTATAAATCATTAAATGAATTTATAGAATTTATATATGTTTATTTCAATTTTAAATTTTTTAGACTTTTAAAAGACGTTCTAATTAATTGTACAGGGTGATTATATTTATAGTAATAAAAATATTGCAATTAGTATTCGTAAAAATAAAATTATATCTCTGAAATCAGTGAATTTGTATAAACACTTGTTGTGTTTTAATAAACCGAAATAAATCAACTACGACAGTTTTACATCCCTGTTTAACTTTAATAAAATTATGTTAAACTGTGCCTTTAAACTTTTACAAATCAAAAGTATACAGAAAAGTTATAATAGGTCAGCATTTTTTAGTTTTTTTTTTGTTTTACATAAATTTCAATAAAATTTTAACACATATTTTATTTTTACATTAATAAGTAAACACTTTGATTGGATCTAATTCTTAACAGCTGATTATAATATTATGCTTATATAGATTTTAATAATATAAATACAAAAATGTATTATTATGATGTAATAAAGTTAAAAACAATAAACCGAAACAAAGAATATATAATTTAACTGCCTAAATACATTTTGCATGTGAATTTAATTTTGTTTTAATCAATTATTAATTTTTTTATATAAACATAAACATGTATTTAATTAAATTTTCACTACAGGATATGTTATATTTGAGTTATGTAATGTTTTTAGTTTTTTTTTAGAATTTTATTAATGCTTAACGAATGATTACGTTTCTTATGAATGAGCATCGATTACATGGCTAAACGGTATATATAATTTCCTTATTTCCTTTGACCGTTAAACCTGTTGTTATTTTTTAATTAATTAATTAATTACACCTTTATCATGTTTGATTTATTCAAAACAATTATTGTATTAAGTATTAAATAAATGTAATTTATTGAAAATTGCGCAAAATAAAAAGAAACATATTTCTAGTTCGTCGAAATAACTATCTAGCGCAAAATAAAAATTAAAGACAATTATTTATTAAAATAAAATAACTTAAATTAAGTAGTAAATAATGTCAATATAACCTTGATCAATGTAAAAAAAAAATGTATACAGCTAAACAAGTTTTTGCCTTTTAGATATAATATCGTTGTAAAAAATCAGCATTCACTGTGAAATCGTGTAAAACAAGTATATTTACGATATAAGCGTTATTGCCGCTGCGTTACTAATGCGAATATTAACATTAATAAAATAATAAAGCACACAAATTACAGAGTATAAACAAATCAAGTCACTAAAATTAGATACAAACAATCTAAAAATATAATAAATAAATATTTTTAAAAATAATTCTTACTTGTAGTTGTTGCCATATTATAAAATTTATCTAAATTTATATAAAACTTTTCCGTAAAAAAACACAAAGAATCATTCAAATAAAATAAATTTTTCTTAGAAAAAATAATAATTCAACTAATAAAAATGTATAAACAAATAAATCTTTAATTACATAGATAATACCGTCATTCATTAAATTAATTAATATTTTTAATTTTATTATTTATTATTCACTTTTGTCAATATTTATTAAATTTTTTTTTTGCAGCACTTTTAATAGCACGTCAATACACTGTTCACGTTTTCATTTAACTGATTATTATTATTATTATTAAACATTTATTACAATACATATATTGCTTATATATTTTTAAATTAATTATTATTACAACAACACAATAAACACAAATTATAAATAATATATTTTATTTATTTTTACACTGGTTAACAGATTCAGTCTTATAATAAATAAAATTTATTGTAGAAAAACTACTGTACGTTAGTTTTTATTTCTGTTACTAATTTTTTATAACTATAATTATAATTGAAAAAAAAAAATACAAAGAAAAATATTATAAATTACAGGTAATAAAGTTCATAAATATAATTAACAAAAAAAAAAAAAAAATTATGAATACACAAATATGCGAAATACAAGTGAAGAAGTAGACAAAAATTGCACCTCATATCCAAGCAAAAGTACTTTTAAAACTAAACTAAAAACAAAAAATGAATATATATTTTTTTGCCGCTCGGTTTAATGTTTTTAATGTTTAAATTGGCTTTTATTGAATTAACAAACATATTTCTATATGTGTATTTTTGTGCTTCTTTATTGTTTTACTATCAAAAATTGTACGAATATATATTTAAATACTTTAATAAATGAAGAAGTAATGAAAAAAACAAAACAACCTATACAATGCCAGTGCCTCTGGTAGGTTAAACTTATGCCCAACGTAACGCACTATGTAAATATAACATAACATTATTTGCCATAAATATATTAATTAATATTTCTTAGCTAATTTTTTTTTTCAATATGAAAACAAATAAAAAAAAATTTCATTGATCTAATTTATTTTATTTATTTTTTTCTTTCTTTTATTACGTTTTTGGCTGTGCTGTTGCTATTGTTGTTGTTTTATTATGCAAATTAATTAAACTTTCTCATCTCCACATATATGTTGTTTTGCTTAAATATTATTTTATTTTAATATGTAACGTATCGTTCCGATTTTTAAAATAAATAAATACTTTTTTTGTTGCCAATAAAATTTCCATAAAACAGCAAAAGAAATGAAAAAAAAAAAATATTACAATCGATGCACAATGATTTATTTTTAGTTAATTTTTTTTATTATCTTGATTTCACCGATTTCAATTAAAAAATAATAATTAATTAGTAATAATTATATTTTTAATTTATGTATTATTTATACTTTTTTACAATTATTTTATTTTATAAATGAAATATTATTAATATTTATTATTTCTCTGTAATTAGTAATAAAATGCTATATTATATAGAAATAAATTAGTATCATTTGATGCTTTATTATGTCTAATGACAATATTTCGTGTGCTTAGATATTTAATAGTAATTACTTTGTAATCATTGCATCTAAATAATAATATTAAAGGTAAAACCTATGACTATTCTGTACGTTATTATTAATATTGACTGAAGTGAATGTTATTCGTCATACATAAAACACTGTGCATTGTTAATCGCCTCAGTTGTTCGATTTCCACTAATAAACACGGTCCTTTACTTTTACTTTTTACCGAAATAATTATTTAAATAAAAATGTATCCTATAATGCGTAAAAACTCTCAAAACATCAACAGAAATACAAAACTTACAAAAGCAAAGCATTCAACACTGAAAATAACAAAAATGTTTCTCTAATTAATTTAGTTATTTTATATAAAAACAAATATATACCAATATTTATTGCCTATATTGTGAATTTTATCATGTAACCAATATTAGAAAATCAATTATTTTGAAATAATGTTTAGACAAAACTTAATAAAATAAAAATGTTAAAAATTTATCAAAGTCATGGAGAAACATGCGAATTTTTTTTTTTTTACGTTTAACACTGGCTTATCATAAATTTAAATATTAAATTAATTTATACATATTTTTTTTATCTTTTAAAAGTTAGATAAGATAAGCGTTTTCTATTATTTAATAAACAACTTCTTTTTTTTTTCCTTTTAATAATAAAATTAGCGTTTGTATGAGGATTTAGTAGTGCTATTTTGCTTAATTAATTGTTTTGATTACAAATAGTATAAAATTATTATTTTTTTAAATGTAATGTAATAACGTGCGTGGAACAAATTAATACATAATCATTTTTGCGTGTGGGTGATAGAAGGAATGACATTTTAATTTTATTTTTGTAAAAATTATTGGCGAGATAATTTGCGTACGAAATTTTTATTTTTTTATGTTTGCACAATGTATATTTGCCAGTTGAGATCAATACGTATAAGTAATATTATTTGATAATCTTTCTGAACTGTTAATTATAGCATCGATAAAAGGCTTGCTTTAAAGTTTCACAACTCGCTAAGCCCACTATAGTTTACCTATAATGGTAAAGATTATCTTTTAAGATTGTTTTTTGGGTCAATCGATCGATTGGTTAGATTATCGATCTTGTTTTCATTTTTATTTCTGATACTTTATTAAACCATTTTCTTTACTTTTTATATAAATAATCGAAGCTGGATTATTTAAGGATGTTTTTAAAAGCAAAAGTTTTTGCAAAATTCTGCTAAATGACTCTAACACAGTATTCAAAAGTATATCGAATTGTTACTTAAATATTTGTAATTGTTGATAAAATAAGCAATAAATGCGTAATTTTAATTTAAAAAATTAATTTCTTTGTTTAACCAAATCAATTGCAGTAATTCAATCAAATGATAATTATTCAAATGCATACCGGAAATAGCATTTAATCAAATAAATGCTTAGTAATTCAAACAATATAAAAAATATAATTCTATTCACTACAACTTTATAAATAATTTAAAAAAAACAACTAAAAACAATGTAAATAAATAAAGAAATTTTATAGAAAAGAAAATCGTTTTACAGGGAAAAAAAAACCAAACAACTTTTTCACTTTCCACTCTTAACACACAAGCTTACAACAAACTTATAACTCACATCACATTGAACTTTTCTTTATTCTCTTTATTAATAACTAAATTTATCTAATAATAATGATTACTATCCTGCAATATGTGAAAGTTAATAAAAATATTATTAAATAAATATTTATACAAAATCATATCATCGATTTGATTAATAAATAAAAAATTAACATTTGTAAATAATAATAGCAAAACAAAAACACCAATTAATATTAATAAAAACGTTAAATTGCAAAAAAACAATTCACAAAAAACTAAACTTAACCAAATTGTCGTTAAAAATTACTACAAAAGAGATAAAAACAATAAATATTAATAAAAAATAGTAGAAAATAGCGCAAAAAAAAAAAATGATTAATCAGAATTGAAATTAATCAAACAGGAAAATATAATGAATTCTTTTTTTTCTCTATTTTATTTCAAAAACACTTCCATTGTACACAGTTGAACAATAAAATAATAATAATAATAATAGAAAACATAACTTATAAGCACACTGTGTTGTGGTCACGTTAACAATTTTAACTGTACTATATTGCACTTTGATGCAGTCAATATGTTGGCAAAGTAGAAAAAGCGAATTATTTCTTCTTTTTTTTATTATTATTATTATTAATGTTACATTGGGATCAGTTATAGACCAGTTTTATGAGTAAACGAGATATTTTTTTCTAGTTAATTTATTTATTTAAAACTAGTTTAAATTATTTACACTAATTATGCGCTTTAAAAGGCTTTGGATTAAGACCTTAGACTTAAAGTTAATAATAAAAAATAAAAAAAAATTCTTGTCATAGTTATATAAGAAAATTTACGGCTACTACGTTTATTCGCGTAAAACGGCCTTTAAATTTGTGTTACAAAAAAAAGAAAATTAATTAAATTAATTACAAATAAAAAAATTAAACACCATCAATCCATATCCAGAGTTATTGTATGCCGTGAAAAGGTTATTTTATTACATAATAAATACTTTTTTTATTTTGCATAAAACATAAAAAATTAAATTCACTTTCAAAAAATAATAATAATTTTTATTACTTAGGTGTTGCTCGTCTGCTTATTTTATCGATACTTAATTTAGTTATTTAATCGGTTATTGTTAAAAAATAATATAAAATAATAATAATAAAATCGAAACAGCACGTTAAAAGAAATTTAACAAAAAAGTTTTTCTTTTTTTGCATAAAATTGTCAATAATTAATAAATAAAACACTGTGTTGTGTTATGCAAAGATTATGTAAATAGAGTCGAGACGATTAGAGAATGTTTTTAGATTATTTATAGATTTTTATTTTGAGAAATGTATGCTGCGATTTGTCAGTGGATTTGTTATGCTTCCGATGAACATTCATGTCTTTAAGCTCATATAGAATAACGTTGTTTCTCTGTTAGATTGAGCCATGAAAACTTTCTGTAAGTGCTAAACTGTAAGTCTGGACAGGAAAAGAATATTGTAGCTCTAATTTTTAATTATTTATTTTTAAACCTAAAGTTATTATTACAAATTGCACATTTTGCAATATCTTTTAAGGTGGTTTTATTCAGATTAATAGTTACAAAATCCGTTGTCAAAACACCGCTGTATTCAGTTTTGATTAGAGAATAATCTTTTATTGCATATATTATTTTGTAATTTCACATTGAAACACTGAACTTTGTAAAGCTTTACTAAATAAGCAGGTTTAAGTCGCATTGTGCAGCTTAGTTATCTTTTTAACACTTTTAATAACAAGCTGAAAATACTTTTTAACGTTGTGTCTTATTACATTTATTTCCTTTAATAGTAAAGCTTTAAAGCTTAACTCCCCTTTAATTTAGTTATTTTTATCTGAATTATAATATTAATCACAATTTAAGTCACATTTCATAACAATTTAAATCAAATAACGTCTTATTAATATATTAAAAAAAAGGTAATCCAATACTCACCCAGTATAAAAATAAAAAATAAATTTGGAAAATGCATTGTTAAGTCGGAAACGCTTTAATTAAAACTAAACTTTACTGGAAAATTATTTTGTATGGCACTTAGTATGTATTTAAGTAATTAATTAATTTTTGTTTTTTTTTTACGATTACAAAACTAAGTCAAAAATATTATTTTTTTATTTTTTGCTTTAGCATAATTAAATTTTATTCTGAGTAGTTTTCCAGTGAAAAAGTTAAAAAAGTGCCCGTTTTTCCCATATATTTCTTCTATTTTCTCAAGAATAATAACTCATCTCATGCTAGAAAATTATGCAAGATTAGAGGTTAATTGTGTTTATCGCAATTAAGTTAATATATTATTTAACAAATTCACAATCCGCGTGTACTTTTAAATTAAAAAAAAAAAGGAAATTTCTATGAAAAATGAAAAACCATTATCAATTAGATGTAATAAATCATTTTTCTTTTATTAGCCATTTAAAAAAAATTAAATTTAATTAAATAAAATTAATACATTTCATGTTAGAAATTAAACAAAAAAATTTAAATGAATACAAAATTAATTGCATATAATTTTCTTAGACAAAAAGTTTCTATATAAGTTTTTTATTATTATTAATATTATTACTGTAAAGCATTATTATCATTTGCTGCTTTTTGTATCTTTTTTTATTTATTAATAAATAAAACTATTTATCAAATTAAGCAATTATTTACATGTTTTTTCTTTTTTTTATCTATGATTTTTCAAATAATTTTTATCACCTTATAGAAGAAATGAAAATAAAAACTATTTAATAATATATTTTTAGTATGTATCAATTCTACACACGCTAAATCGTTTAATCTAATTGTAAATTTATGAAATGTATTAAATATTATATTTATATATATATAAAAAAAAGAAAACAGAAAATGTAATGAGAAGAAAGGAAAAAATAAAATAATTAATTAATAAAAAGTACAAAATAAATACAAATAATTTTACATTAATGCTTATTAAATCAATTTAATTTATTATTATTATTATTAATTTTATTCATTTTTCTTTTGTATATAAATTTTATTTAATCAATTTTGCATTCTCAAAATATGATTAAAGAACGAAAAACAAAAAATTAGAGGAAAATCTCTGGTTGTTTTATTTTTTTTTTTTCATTAATTTTCCATTTTTCTTTTTAATTATCTTTAATTATTTTATTATTATATTTTTCATGTGTTATTTATATTGTAATTTTAATAAGTAATTTTCTTTATTTATGTAGTTTTTAGATAATAATTTAAGTTCTTATGTTAATGTTCTACTAGGTTTTCCATTTTTATTTATGTTGTTATTATATTTGATGTTTTTTTTTGTTGCATGAGCACCCCCGTTTTTAGTCTCAATAATTTTTATTATCCTTTCATGTTATTTATACAAATAACAATTAAAAATAAAAAAAAATTCGTTACTTTGTTCAACCTACAACTTAAAAGAAAAATAAAATGAAATGGTAAAAAAATAAAAGAAAAGAAAAGATAAAAAATTAAATCAAAATTACAATTAATTAAAAATATAAATAAATACTTTGAATTTTAAATTAATATCATTACCAGCAATTCCAATTATAGCTTCTGATGCAAAATATTTAACATCAACATCAGCATCTGAATTTAATTTGTCCAATACTGGTTTAACTTGTGCTTCCATCACACCCGGCTCCAAAAATGATGATATTTTTTGTAATGTTTTCGCAACATTAAATCTAACGTTTGCAACTGGATCTGTTGCTAACAACAATACAGTTGGTAATAATAGTTTTGTCGTTATATCAGGTCCACATACTTCGGCCAATACATTGATACAGAATAAACATGTCATTCCTACAAATAAAATTAATTTAATTAAATTTTATTTTTGTTTTAGGAGGTGAAGGTGAAATTAAATCGTTACTTACTATGTAAATAATTTTTGTTTCGTGACATAACTAAAATCATTGGGATAATAGCCGATTCTGCCCATTGTGCACCAAATTGTTCGACAAGTTTTTTCATATTTAAAGTAGCCGCTTCGCGAATAGCATAAACGTGATCGCTTAACCATCCCATACAGAGACCTCGTAGTTTCTGATCGAAAAATTCTTGACCTAATTGACCTGCTAATAATGGCATGTATTCAATAATAGCTAAACGAACACGCCATTTCGGATCTTCTGCTAATTCAACTATGGCAGGCAAAAGAGACTACAAAAGAAATAGAATTTTTAATCAAGAAAATGAAGAAATAGTAATAATTATCACCAAGTACCTGAGATAGTTGTTGTATACCAATGACATCATTAACACAATCTAAATTTGAAATAATGTTCAATCGTACTTCTGGACATTCATCTTTTAACTGTACCAAGAATAGTGGGAGAAGGTGTTCAACAGTATTGTAAACACCTAATATGGGACTTAAACCCATAATAACTGATGCTAGAGCAGATTTTACATGCTGATTTGTGTCAGAGACAAGTTCCTTTACATATGGTAATATCGACGCCATAATTATTTGAGATTGATTAGCTTTATCCAATAATGAACAAAATTCCTTAACTTTTGTTGCTGCGACACCTCGTACTTCAGCTTCAGCATCTTTTAAAAGGTACTAAAAGTATTTGTTTCACATATTAGCAAGAGAAAGCAATAAATAAATAAAACTACGAACCTGGAATGCAGGAATAAGGTCAGTCTTTGTGATCTCAGGGCCTACTGCCTTTTGTAAATCGGTAAATTTCTCAGCTACCATGTAGCGAACCCTCCAGGATGAATCACTGGCACATTGACGTAACGTTGGCATTACTAATTGTTCAATATCATCTTGTTGCAAGAGCTGAGCAATACTGACGCATGCCTCAACAGCCAAAAGTCGTACTGAATCCTATAATTATATAAAATTTTATTTTATAAATAAAAAAATATCAGAGCAATGTGTAATTTTTACCTGATCATCTTGAGCTAGTTGGACAAACATTGGAATTAAATCTGATTTCAAAAATTCAACTTCAACGACTTTAGCAAATTCACCCAATTTGCTTGCAGCAGCACGACGCACCATTGGTGTCTCATCCTGACACAACTGTCTAAATTTGCTGCGTAAATCAGCTTTGAATGCTTGGGAGACACGTGGATAGCATACAGAGAATAAACCACAAGCAGATGTACGTGATGTAAACCAGTCACCAGATACCAAACGTTGTAGAGTTGGTATTACGTGCAATTCCAAATCAACTGCACTATGCTGTGCGGCAATAATACGTAAGGAATCAACTGCTTTGTCCCGGACAACCGTTTCTTCAACGGTTGCCAAACTTTCTAACGGTGGTATCAGAAACATTGCATAGTCAGGCCCACCAACTAGAGTTGTAAAATTCCCAAGCTGCTCTGCAAGTGCCAACAGCACTTCATCTTCATCATAAATTGTTTCTGTTAAAAATGGAATTAACTCGGTTCTGGTGCGTTCCTCTCCAAGAGCTAATGCAATTGTTGACAGTTTTTTGATAGAATTCAAACGTAACTAAAACACAAATTATTACATAAATATTATACAATGAATTAAATTTATTTTGAATGTATTTATGAATGATTTTATAAGTTTAACAAAAATAGTTAGGGCGATTGCTACTGAATTACAAATATTGTGTCACATTCATTAATAATAATTATAATAAATAAAATTATTATCGTAATTACAGAAACAATGCCATACGAAGTACTGTCACTACCACACAATCAATAAATAAGCAAAAATTATGTTCACAATATTCACACACATGCAAGACACTAATAATCAATCAATATATAGTTTGTTTTCCATTAATGTACCGAAATAGAAATTAAAATTTAGAGCAAATTTTTCTTTACAAATAATATTTGCTAATTACTTATAACAAATAATAAACAATTTACCTGGATATCTTCATTTTTGAGTTCATCTATCAAAACCGCAATTGGATAGAGAGAATCGTCAGAAGCTTTGTCACTGGCAGCCATGTTATGCCGTCTATCAAAGTCACCGCCTAGGGCTGCACGAGTATTTTACCAAAATTTAACTTATTTCACTTCACTTAATTTATATAAATAATGTACAAATGAATTGTACAAAATATTTATAAACAATTTTATTACTTCAATAATAATTTTAAAACAATACAAAGCACTGTAATAATTATTTAAATAAAATAAAAAAAAATTATAGACAAAAATTTATTTCTTATTTTTTTTTTTCTTTTCTTTAGATAAATTTATTCGCTGTCCTCGCTTCTCAGAATGAAATTTTTATTGTTGCAATGTTGGTACACAATACGACGTACATTTAGAAAATATATAATTTGTTCTATGGATTGCGGTTTGATGTAATTTCGAATTTCTAAAAGGGATTTGAAATGACGCAAATTATCTTTAGGTATTTATTACGCATTTATAGTTTTGTTTCATTATTAAACTATACTTAAATAAGTAAATTATTAGAAAAGAATAATATAATATACTTATTAAAGTGTACTATATATTAATCTACATAAAATATTGATCAATAATAATATAAATGATTGGTTTTTCGAAAGTAACAGTACCATCTTGTGACGAGTAGTTAAAGCAATCATGTTAACGATTTTAATTTCAAAAAGCATTAAAATTATAATATGGTTTAGTTTTGTAAAAAAATTCATATAATTAATTAGTCAATTTATAATAATTAATATTGATTTATATAATTTAATAATCGCGTAATTCTTAAAATTTTTTTTAAATTTAAAGTAATAATTTGGTTAAAAGCTTTACTAATTTTGTACCGACTAACCTTGATTAACTTTTCAATGCATTGACAATTGAAGGGTTTTTGTTTATATTCATAAGCAAAAAAAAAATGCGAAAAATTCTTCGTTCACACCTGTAATTAAGGCAAAAAAGAAATATAAAAGATTACCATTATGTAAATATTATGCAAAAAAAAATAATTAAATGAAAAAACAAGAAACTGCTTTCAATATTGTTACTCAAATTGATCGATCAATATACGAATTGATATCTGACAATTGAACTGATTAAGGACAAAAAACAAAGTAAAATGCAGACGTTGGAGGAACAAAATAAATATACAACAACGGACAAAACACAAGATTTCAATTTCTTGATTCCTCTTTAAAACCGTAAAAAAAAAAATAATCCACAATATTAACAACTACGTACGTAGATTTATTTAGTTTGTATAAAATAAAGTGATTTAACAATTCAATTAAATTTCTTATCTTTGTTTTTCTATCGAAACATCAGAAGAAAACGGTTGATCGATTTATACCTGCTTTACGGTTTTATTTTTTTACTTTATTTCGCTGAATGGAAATAACAATTTTTAAATTTTATATTGACACAAAGCAAAAGAATAATTTAAATGAATTAATTATCTCAATCATCACATCGTTTTAAAGACGATAAAGTACAGAAAATTTGTTATTTTTCTAACAGCAATTACTTCGTTAGTACGTTTTCTTTACATAAATAATATTAAATAATTTTCGCTATGTTATACTTTGGCCGATCGATGGTTAGAAAATGTAAAAGTACAAAAGAACAGACCAGCAAAAAAAAAAAAAATTAAATGGTTAAAGTTAATAATAAAATTTATTACTTTATAGTAGTTTTGCAATTTTTTTTTAACTTGGAGAATGCAAAAAAAAATATTTTTTTCTTCCTTCTTTTAATACTTTTCACTGCATTTAAGTAATAAATCATACAAAGAAGATTCTTTTTTTTTTGTTTGTTGCTTCTGCTGCTGCTCTTGTTGTTTATTATTTTCTGTTCATAAAGCTTGTGTTTTTCCGTTTTGTGTATTTAATTTTCGTATAACAATATTAAGTGTAAATTTTTAAATAAATATACAAAAAGCGAGTAGCAAAATTGTAAAAATATTTTCTTTTAAAATGAAATCCATTGAAATATTACTTATTATATTTAATCAGCATTTGGCAATAAACACGTTATCGTATATTAATAATAAAACTAACTATTTATAACTCGTTAGTAAGTAATTAGTTAAAACAGAATTAATTAGAAAAGTAACATCAACAGCAATAACCACTGTTTCTATGCAAAACATTTAAATTTTTAAAATAAATTAGAATTCTTTAGTTAATGTTTCACGTTTGCTACTTATGATTTCTGTACTTTCTGTATTAGATTGTATGATTTTTGTTAAAGGATAAAAGAATTAAATTTTAGAAGTTGTGACTGATAAGGTGGGAAAAATAATAGAAAAATCAGCTTACAAATGTTACTAATTTTAAAATTAAGAAGATTATTGAGGTTCTTTAAACATAAATTCTGAATTATGAAAAAAGGTAAGGTAAAGCAGGTGGTTTTGAGTTGATATTTCGTAATATGGTTTGTTATTAGTTTACACAGACCTAACAGCGAGTCTTCAGCAGTATTTGCTCGATGTTATAAATTCAAAACTAATGAGAAATATGTGACTGCAAGTTATATAATTCTACAGTGGAAATGTTTATGAAAATGCATAAACGTTTAGTGAATGATTATCTCCCATAACAAAAAACTTAACAAGAAACAAATTCAAACACTTTTAAATGACACAAAATGATAAATAACTACAAACGCATAATAAAACAAAAAAAAAAAAAAAATCTCAAAATTAATTGCATTAAATTAAATAATAACTGTCAATAATAAAAAATTGTTAAATTTATTTTATAACGATAATGTAATAAAAATGAATATAAAATAATAAAAAATCTTATCCTTTCTAAATAATAAAACTGTGTAATAATTTTACCGATTTAAATAGAGTAATTAAATGGTGAAAATAAATTATTTTATTTACGTTAATTAAGAAAGAAAATAATTTTATAACAAGCAAAAAAAAAATCGACATTAGTTTTTTAGATTAAAAAAAAAGAAGAAATATCTTAATTTGCCAGCAATGATTTGAAATATTTGTTTTTCTTTTACTGATTAAAAATAAATATTTATTTAACGACAGGTAATCGCATGCCCTTTTCGACCCTTAATTTGTAAATAATTATTGTTGAATTTGTTATATCATTGTAATAGTGGATGACCATTGATGTGGCACCCAAGAGTGTCATAAATATTATTTAATCTAATAAAAGCAAAAAAAAATCAATAAAAACTATTTGCAAGAAATGAATGATAAACAGAATCGAAGATTTAACAGAAAAAAATATAAAATAAATATATTATCGACAGGTGTTTGAGGAGTAAATTAAGACATGGTAAATTAATATAAATATTTTTATATTTTAAAAATCAATAAATTTCAATTTATTGCTGGATATAAAAAATTAAAATGAAAAATCTCCTTAGTCATTCTGCTTCTTAATGTTCAACATTTATTACATTCAATTTGTTTTCTTTTCTATTTATATTTTTGTCTGTTATTCCTGTGACTACGTAAATGCCTTTAATTTAACAGAATGTTACCGAATTAGAAAATAAAATAAAATAGAAAATTCAAAAGGTATAAAAGGATCAAATGATCTTTGCCCACTTAAAGTATTTTTCTTTTAACGTAAATTTTCTACACAAAACACTATGCTTTCTATTTGTAATTTATTTTTATTTTGATAAATAAAAGTAATTTACAGTGACGATTGTTGATCATTTTATTTTATTTTTTTTACGTTTTATACTATAAAATATAAGGGATGTAATTTAATTTAGTGAATGAATGACGATAGAAGAATAAGGATAGAAAGGTGAATTTAAAGAAAAAATACTTTTAACTATTATATACTCGTAAATATAAATACAATAATAACGATGTGTATCCATATAATTCGGCAAATTATTAGAGGGTGCCGCATGTTATTTTATTTTTTTTTTATTCAATTCAATAGTGAAGAAACATTAAATTCGATAAACATTCGACAAATTGTAATAAAAATAAAATCTAACTTAAGATTACACTGAAGCAGGTGGTTTTTATTTATTTTATTTTCTTCTTGTTGTTTCTTCACCCGATTAACCATCTTAACAGCAATCACCAGACTACAGGTTATCAATATATTTTTATTGAGGGTAACATTTTTTTTTTAAATATTTTATTTTAAATTAATTCACAAGTTTTAGTTTATTGTAAAGAAAACAACAATATTAGATGGGATAACTTGAGAGACGGCAGCAGTTTTTCTTATATATATACGATCGCTTTAAAGTGAATAATGATGGTAAATGGTGTTAATTTTTGGTGGATTATTATGAAAACTAACTCTTTTCATTGTTGCTTTATTATTAATACGAGCTTAAGAAGCCGTAACATTTTCGATTAACACCATTAACCGACTGCTGGATTTAAAAAAAAAATTAATTTACTTACTTAAATCAGGAATACCAGAAGGGTTGTTGTCTGCTTAATTAACCAATATTAAACATAAAAATTTCAGCATATGCGTGTTAATTACTTAAAATGAATTTTCAGGAAATATTCTTCTTAAAAAACAATACAATTTCCCAGTAAAAAGAATTATATTCTGGCACACTTTTCACACATTTCCTGGTTCTTTTTTTTTAACTGTTATAACGATTATATAATTAAATATTTCTTAATAATCTCTTTGCATACAAGAAATGTAAAAATACTAAGTAAAATACTAATAACTAATCGATAATTATTATTTCTTTAATTATAAGAAAATAAATTTATGTAAATAAATTTCATTCTATTATCAATTAATCGATGAATTTAATATTTAAATATTTTATTAGTTCAACTTTGGCTGGTTAGTGCTCAAAATATATGAAAAACTCAGAAATATCGCGATATTTCGAAAACTACACAAAATTTCCCTAAATAAATGACATATTTGTCTGTTTTATGTACGTTTTATCACTTTTTACATGTTTTGTTCAACTTTTAATTGTATATAAATAAACCGCAAGTGTCTGGTGTCATTGTTATTAATTTAAATAAAATATTATTGCAAAAATTATGCAAATTTTGTTATTAATATTTATATTTATTTTGTATGTACATTATGCCATTGATTTGTCGTTGCAATTATTAATGCTATTCAACATGCAAGAATTCTCTAATCACAATTGATTTTTAATTCAAAAGATGGCTCATATAAATATTATTGCATGTCTCTTGTTATTAATTTTAATCTATTTTTATTTCTTTCTAATATTAAATAATAATAATAAACATAACTATACAATATTCTTCATAATAATAATAATAATAATAATAATAATAATAATAATAAGAAAGAAAAGACATTTTTTCTTTTTGTCTTTAAATAAATTTTTCTATTAGAATAAATGCGTATTTAAGACAAACATGCAATCTTTGTTAAAAAGAAATATAATTGTCATTAAATATGTTAAATGATGGCTAAATCATTTATTCTATTTTCTTCTTCATTTATATATATATATTACCTTTTGAACACTTCTTGGTAATTATTTTAAATGAATTGTGTTACTGTGAATTGTTGGGACAATTGCTTAATAATTATATTATTGCTTAAGGTTGTTTCCTTGCTTAGTAGAATTTTTATTTTTTTTTAAACAATAATATTTTAGAATAAAAATTTAAAATAATAAATAAGAAAATTATTAGATTGGACAGAAATAATTTGTATAGATTGTGTAAAAAAATATTAGACACAGGTGTTAGTTGAGTTTTCAATATAATTAATTATTTATTTAATTTAATTTTATTACTTTTGAATAAAGATAAGCTTTTATGCAGATTTTTAACAAATACTATGTCCTATTAGAGACATTGATAAAAAGCCACAACATTTCTAGTTTTATTTTCTTGTAATTTAATTTTTATTTATTAAAAACAAAGATTTCAATTTTATCAAGATAAGATTCTTAATATTCAATTTTAATAACTTTATTTATTAGATTTTTCTCTATGTTTTAAGTTACTTGTTATTACTAAAGTCACTTAACTTTACTGTACATTTTAATAATAAAAAATACTGTAGATTCCATTAAATATATAAATTCAAATCGATTTATATGATGTAAATGATTATTATGAATTAAATAAATAAATAGTAGCAATGTTTTATGCACATTTATGTAAATTAATTTAAAGTAATCAAAATAGTAAAGTATTGAAGTGATTTTCTACAGAAGTAATTTAATGTAATAAAATCTCTTAATGCGAAAAAATCTATTTAAATAAATTTATTATATTCTTCTCTCAAATATTGTAATATGATCCAAATAAATATTCTTATTTATGTTAAATAATTATCATTTTGACTTGACTCTATGGTGTATGCATATATATATGGATGTATTGTTTGTTTAATATTATTATAAGTAATAAATAATATTATTAACAATAATAATAATAATAAAAATAAATAAAGATGCAACAAATGGATATTTCTGTAAAAGAAAAGAAGAAATATTTCTTTAAGCTAAGTAGAGTCAAGCAGAAGGTAAATTAATTCATCAAAGTAAATTATTACATTTTTTTTGTTGAATATTTTTATTACTTAAGTAAGTTATAAGTTTTTACCTTTTTATTTTTTGTAAATTTATTTATTTATTTATAAATAACGTTATAGTGTTGTGATGTCAACAATACTTATTTTCACTTTTTAAAACACTTCATCATCCTTCTGTGTATACAAGATTATCTTACATTTATCATATTGTTTACTGTGTGTTACTTTGTTACTTTTTTTTTTTATTAACTTCTTTCAATTCTGTATATTATTTTTCATTCTTTCTTTCGTTATTATTATTATTGTTATTTCTATGTTTTCTTGTATACCATGGTCACGGATAGAATTTCTTTTCTGATTTTTCTTCTTTTCTTTTTTTTATTCATTATTATTGTACTTTTGCGTTATCTGTATGTTTTAAGTAAAGAAAAATTGTATTAATAAAAAATAAAAATACAAATCATATTTACCGAAAGACAATCTGTTTGGTCGTTTTTTTTTCTTTTTGTCACAGTGGGAGTCACATTGAATGTATAAAAATGTCGCACAAAAACACACAATAAATATTTTTATATAAATATGTTTATTTTTTACTTTTTCTCACAACAAAAAATTTTTATTAATAAAGTAAAGCAGCAGGATTTATATAATCTAACAAATCGGTGCACGATTACACGATTATAAATTTGTAGTAAATAAAATATATAAAAAATTATAGAAATTTGTAAAACAGAAATCTAGTAATGTTCTGTATAAAATGGTATTTTTATTTATTTATAAAATAATATTTCGTTTTTATTTTATTTTATTTAAAAACTTTTTAAAAATTAATTATTGAAATCCCGTCGTCTAAAAAATAGAGAATACTTATTCATTATCTGTCATAAAATATGTTATTTTTTTTACCTGTTATACCTGCCTGCTGCCTGTATTGTTTGGTTACCTCATCTTAAGTGACTGAATGAACGATTGTGCAAATTATAATACATTGTTAGTTCCCAAATATTATTATTATTTTTTAGTACAATAAACCACTTAAAACAGCAGAAAAGGTGGCAGGTTGCCTTTAACAGTTATTTAAAGTCAAAACTTAAAAGTCATTAGGGAAAAAAAATGTTTTTAAAAGTGATTTAGGATTTTTTTTTAACTGAATTAACCCTGTGGGAATTATATTTTATTGTCTTCTAACGACAAGTGGTTGTAGTTTTTGAGCTTCAATAATTAATGCTAGATATGAGCTTAATTTGTTAATAATATTGGGCTAAGGATAGCAGTTTGTAATTATTGTTTTTTCTATATTGCTAAAGGATAATGATTAGAATAAATTGAGTTGTTTAAAGGATAATAATAATTTCGTTTTATTAACATTATAACAAGGTATATTTATTACTAAAATTATAATAAAAAATAATTTATAAAAAAAAAGTATCAACAGCACTTGTAAAATCAAAAATTTATGGTCACAATTCAATGATTTTACTTTTAATATTTCTTTTCTTGTTGAATTTTCTTATAACATTGATTTTTTCTTTTCTTTATAATACTTAAATTAACAATGAGAAAATGGTAAAAACGCATTATTCCTTCAATCTTCTATAAATATATATCAATGTGAATTTTTATTTTTTAAATATAAAAATTATTCAAGACATGTCGCATTGTAAATGGTTTTTATTTTTTCTTCTGTTACTCTAAGAGTAGTTAGCAGTAGACTGATAAAGATCCTTATCATAATATATCTTGTTTTATATCATTTAACAGATATTTTACTTATTTTATTAATAAATTTTCATTTATATAATCGATTTTATTTAGTGAAAATAAATAGAAAGATTTTTATAAAGCGATAAAATTAAATGCGTTTAATTCTTTGTTGTGGTTTCTTTTTTTTAAATATGTTTGTTTGTTTGTTAAACATTTATTAAGTCAATACCGATTTATTTATTGATTTATAATAGTTCGATTAATTTAATAATTAATTTAAGTTTTTCTTTTATTATTATTAGTCCATTGTTTGGCGGTGAGTTTTGAAAGGTAAACATTAAAATAGGGAAAAATAACACTTTGTAATTTCTTAATGATGCATTTAGAGCATTTTTTTTGTATTAAAAAATAAAATTGTCAAAATATCTGTATTATGTTTAGTAAAAAAGCTATCAAAACCAAAGAATAAACAAAAATATATAGAAACATTAAACTGTACATAGTTATGTAAAAATTGAATGTAATTAATGAATTTATGTTCAATTATTATTAATAAAATAATTATAGGAAAAACAATTTTTAAATTATAATTGGATATATTTAAAAAAAAAACAATCTAATAATTTGTTTTAACAATTATGTAGTTTAACCAATAATAATAATAATATAAAATTACAACAATATACACATTGTTTGATGTAATTTTCCTTATTTAATGTAAAAAAAAATAAGTAAGAAAACCAAAACCCCATTTATGTAATTCAATTGTGAATGGGTAGACGGTTGTTGTTGATATTTCTTTAATCTTTCTTTTTTTATTGTGCTTTATATTATTATGTTAAGTACATCGTAAGTTGGGCAAATGTAAACCAATAGTTGCCGCCAAAAATATATATATATATATATATATATATATATATAAAAGAAGAACATTAACAATTTACAAAATGAGCTGGTAGTAGAGTCAAGCCAATTGATATTTTATAAGGAGCCGCAAGTCAAAAAGTATGCCACACAGAATAGATGAGCTTTTATGTTTTATTTTTTATGCTTTTAATCGGGACTCGACTCTCTACACTGAATTAACTTATACAAAAATTATATTCTATTGTAATATTATTATGTGAAACGGAAATTTGATTGGAATATAAAAAAAAAGAAAAAAAACGAGAAGAAAATAAGGAAAATTTATTAAATTTTATTATTAGTAGGGTTATTCATAATATTTTCATTTTTTTTTACTATGTAAACTGTGTGGAAACTATATCTGAATACTAAAAATTGCACACCCTATTCCACCAATACTTATTTTATTTATTTGTTTTATTCATTGTTTCCCATTTTTTTGTATCTTCGTATATTTTTTTTTATTGTTTAAATGTCCATTGTTAATTGTCCAATGGTCGAGTATCGGTGCTCGCACAAGGTTATCATTTTCGGATCTCTTTGATGGCGAATAGGTACTCTTATATTCATAAGAGATTTGCCGGCTGATCAGAATCTGTGTCGAACTGTACCGTGGCTGTAAACGTATTGTTACTTTACCTTACTTTACATTTATTGTGGGGAAAATTTGAGAGAAACAAAAAATGAAGAATAAACTAAAGTAAAGTAAAGTAAAAAAAAAAAACGCAAAAGAACATAAGAAGATACTAGTTAAACGTTTTTTCCTTTTTTTTTTGGTTAATTTTGATGGAAATCCTTATTTTTATCAAGCGAGAATTACAAGATAATACATTACAAAACATTTATTGATTGAAAATAAATTTAATACAATTATAGAAATTAAAAGCGTAAGCAGAAGCTTCGTTTTTCTTATTTTTTTTTTTGATTTATTTTATCTGCAGTGTCCTTCGTATCTAAGATATTTATTTAATTTTAAACTCATTAACGCGACAAAGTTTTTAATGATTTTTAATTAAATAAAACGTTTATGTTTCTCCCTATCTTTGTTTTCTTTTTGTAAACAAAGAACCATTTATTGTTTAATTATGGTAAGAAAATGGTACAAAATTGCAACTGTAAAAAAGTTTAAATTAATTTAATGTGATGATGGAAAAAGCAGAACGAAGGCAAAAGAATACAATTTAAAGAGTAAAAAAGTTGAATAAGAATATAAAAAAGAAGGCCTTTATGGCATTTGATACAAAGTGATCTGTGGGCCTCTGTGCGTTTTGCTACATATTTAAATATATATATATATATATATCGTGTTTACCATGTAATTTAGCATCATTCGGTGCTAAAACAATTTGTATTTTACGTGCATATAATTCTTCACATTCTATCATTTCATAATTTAGTGTGTTTTTAATTTTATTTTGGGCTCTTTATCCCGTACATTTGATTGAATAAAGCCACGAATAATTTAATTTAATTTCATTTCTTTTTTATTTTAAATTATATCATTCACATCTGGCGTTTTTTTTTTTAAATTTTCATTTGATTTATTTTATTATTGTTAAATAATTGTTTTTTATTATTATTCTTTTATATTTAATGTTTTATTGTATTTTGATGCTTTGGCTTTTTTCTTTTTTTGTTAAATTAATTTTATTGTTTTTAATATTAATTAGAGGAATTGAAAATGTTAAGAACGAATTATTAACGAAAGAAGGTCAAATAATAACAAGTATTAAAATAATTTAATTGCTTATGAAATCCATTAATTTTATCTTTTAAGGATTTTAAGAATTTTTTGATTGAATATACACTACAGATTATTCATTTTTTTATGTTGTTTCAATTGGGTATTTGGTGTCACTTTGCTTTTATGCTGCTTCTGTAAGTTAAATGTACTTCAAAAGTTAACCGTTTTGACTAAAGATCATTTTTTGAATGAAAGCTTTTTTTCTGCATTATGAATGAATACTATAATTATTTTTATCATTCTTTAAAATCACAGTTTATATTAATTACAACGGTGTTATTATCAGTTAAGCTGCAAATTTATGATTATTTTAAATTAATAAGAAAAATCTCTAAGAACGTTGTCATATCAATAATAATAAAATAAAATAAATTAATGAAAAATATAATTATAATAATAATGATCATAATTTATTAATATAAAGATAGACAAAATGAAAAATAAATATAAAACATTTAACATGCCGCACAACAATGTTGTTCACATAAAATTATTGTTTACTTTTAAATAATAATAATATTATTAATTATTATTATTATTATTAATTGAAATAAATAAAATTAAAATTAATTAATATTATTTATAGAAAGTAGTATATAGATGCTTTCATAATAATAATAATAAAATTAATATAAAAATTATTTGCGTGCTTCTTTCTTTTTATTATAATAATAATGAATAATATTATGTAGGATATTCAATTAAATGTTGTCCAACATCTTGTCTACCCAGTCAAACATCTCTTTAGTTATTAATAATAAAAATTTAATAAACTTAAGAGTATATATTCTATAAAGTAATTAAATAAAATATAAATAAATAAATAATTCTTTTTTTTTTTTTGTGTTACTTTAAAAGTCGACAATATTTATGATAATCGCAATTTTACACGCTAATTGAATTATTCGAATGTAATTTCTAATTGAAATTGAATAATATAATAAATTCCATTGAATTATTTTTTCTTATTAATAAAAATATTAAAAATTGTATATATGCAGGTATAAGAGATAAAAGTGTATTTTATTTTCTTTTATTTATTTCACGAAATATTCTGTCACGTTCTTTGTGCTTTTCTATGTTTTTCGTTATTATTTTTTCTCTATTTTCTTACTAAGTTGTTGAATTAATAAACACTAAATTGATGATACTATAAGCTGTAATCGTTTTTTTTTTTGTATTTATTTTGCTTTTATTATTGCAAAACAAAAAAAAATAGTTAAATACGATTCAACAGAACTAGATAAGGAAAAATTACAAAGGAAATAAAACTATTATAAATATATATTATTTTTTTTATAAAATAATAATAAACACAAAATTACGATCTTTATATATTGGTATAACTTGATTAATAATCAAAGAGAATTTATTTTTTTCGTACAAAGTTTATAAAATATTATTACATTCTTTATGCAGAAAGATTTGCATACTAAAAGTGCAAATTTAACATTATGAATTTCATAGTAAAAAGTAATTATTTTATTGCTGCTGTGACTTTTTTGTTTTTGCAGCCACTTGACTGTTTATTATATAAAAGTATATTTTTTTCTTTACTTTATAATGACATGAAAATGAAAAGTTTGATTCATGTTAACTGAATTTTATTACTATTCTCATGAATAATTACTTGTCAGACAACTTGCCATTACATCTAAGTGAATCATAGTTAAATCAATAAAATAAAATATTATGAAATAAATCTAAACAACATAACAGACTGCTATCAGTGGTAAATGTAATTTTCAAATCGTTTTTATACTAACTATACTTTAGCAAGTAATTTACCTATACTTGTTACATATATCTCTCTACGATATTTATTGGCGTTATTATTGTTGCTGCACACAAAAAAAAAACTTAAACAATCGTACTCTTTAAGGTATATAAAATGTTAAAATATTTGTTATCAATAAATTTGTATTATTTATACTGATTATACTTATATAGGTATTATATATTTATTTATATATATAAACAAGTACATTGGGTGTTAATTTGTGAATAGTTTTATTGAAGAAAATAGCCTTCAATAAAAATAAAATTTATATATTTATATAAATATAGTAAGAACTAAATATTTTATATGATTAGTGTTAAAAAGATATTATTTTATATAACCGCACAGTGTGATTGTCTATATACTACTTAGTTAGCAATTGAACGTCTTATTTATTTTAATACATTTGATTGCTGTTTTTATTCGATGCAACAATAACAGCAAGCAGCCGCAATTATTATTATTATTTTTACTTTTTTCTTTTCTTCTTATGATTATTAATATAATATTTTCTATATATTATTTAATTTATTTAATAAATGCATAATTGTCTTCCAGCTATTTTATATTAATATTATTATTAATAAATAAATAGAAAATAAATATAAAAGGGGGAAAACAATGATTTTTTTTATAATAAAAAATAAATTAATAAAGGTTATATACTTGCATGCATGCCTCCCACCGAAAAAATTAAAATAATTAATACATAAAACTATTAATTATACTTTTAATAATTAAATAATAAATAAATAATTAATATTTTCTTTATTTTTCTTTCATAAAATGTAAAAATCCATTGATGATGCTACAATGCAATTGCATTTTTATCTATATTGATTTACCTTAAGGCATTGTTAATTGAGAAATAAAAACAATTTCTGTTCAATAGCATTCTTATAATTGAAAGATAAACATGTGATATGCATTTTTTTCTTAATAATACTTTTTTATTATTATTATTTTCATATGAACTTGTGTTGTTTGTTGCTGAAGAAGACAAGACACAAGACATTTATACTTAGTTTAGATAAAATAATATTATTTAATTTTTTGTGTCTGTGTATATGCAATGTCTGCAATAGAAATAAATCTGTTATCAATTCTTGTATAAGAAAAGATAAATGTTGTTAGTAGAAGAGAATAGATGTAAAAATAAAATAAAATAAACCGACTGTAGGAGCCATTTTAACATCTTATTTAAATCATTAAAATATTAATGGATATGCTATAAAGGCTAACTATTTATATCGCGGAAAACTAAGATAATAATTTTTTGCATTTTATTTATTTCTGTGAAAAAAAAAAAATAGTCAAACAAGATCATGGATAAAATTATTATGGTGTAAGAAGAATATTCAGTGAATTTTGTGTTGTTTGCGATTCATTAAAATATTTATTATTGTAAAGAATTAAATTTAATTTTATAATTTGTGTGGCATAATTTAAATTAAATATTATAAAATAAGTTAGAATAAAGACAAATAATAAGAATAAATTTGTTTTATTCAATTAAAATAAGAGAAAATTGAATTACCTTTTCTATATAACTCTTCTGATATACATATTTGATCGCCCCTTTAGGCGATTATTATTTATGAATGCGGGCTTTTTTTCTCTACATTTACTAGTCTCGTGTTTACAGTGATTATTTGTGGTATTATTTCGTATTTTATTTTTTTTTTAATATTTATTTCAACTTTTTTTTTTAATCGCATGTCATACTTAGATCAGTACAATCAAACAATAGAAAAAATAAAATAAAAACTAAGATGATTGAATTAAATAAAATAATCAATGAAATGAAATGAGGAAAAAAAATGTGTCTTTTTAAATCTTTTACAAATTAACTGAAATCAATCGGATTCAATTTGACACATTGAGAGATTTTTATGTGTTTTTAATCTTAATATTAACGTTTTTCTTCGTTAGAAAACTAATACGATTTTTCATAGATTGTTCCCTAAGTCATCTTATTTGTTTCTTAAATATTATAAACCTGACAAATGCTGAAAATTTGATTGAATTAAAATACATATATACATAATTTTTTAATTCTTCTAATAACCGTAAAAAAGTATGTAAAGTTCATTGTGATTCTGATTCTATGAATGAAGTATAAAAAAATAATAATAATAATTTGAATGACGTTTAAATGAATCAAAAGTATTTATAAATTTTGTTAAAAAAGATTTCGTATTGATGCTAATTATGCATTGTTAGATTTTTCATTGATTTATATGATTTGATTTGCGTTTTCTGCGAATAAATTAGAGTGAATTATTGAACGCTGAGATTTATTATACTATAATGATATTTTTTTTCAATATTAATTTGATAAACATTAATACCATGCTGTGGTGATGTATTTGTATTAATTCATTGATTATAACCTTGAGCCTTTATACGTATATATACAAGAGTTAATCGGATTATAAATGAGCGGACAAGACATCTCACTTAGCTGGAGTTTTTAATGTTACAGAAAACGATTATTTACATATCAATGATATAATCATTTTGATATGTATAAGGATAAACAGAGATAGAATGGCTGATGATCGTCTGGTTTGATTAAAATCTATTGAAATTAATTCTTATCGTAAAAAAACATTAAGAAAAAAATGAAAAGAAGAAAAAATACAAGAAAAAAAAATATAATAATAATAATCTAAAAGCAAAAGGTGGTTGACAAAAAATATATACAAAACTCACATAACAATACCTAATGAACTAACAATAATAAAGCGACTTTATGGTTATATAAAATGAATAATTATTTTACCCGAAAAGAAAACTAAAAATTAAAAAGGTTATAGTTTTTTTTTTTGTTGTGTTTGGTTCTTTTACCAGCACCTGTTATTTACGTATAAAAATTATTAATAATACTAAAAAAAATGTATATATTGAAATTAATTAAATATTAATCATTAATAGTTATAGTTATTAGTTAAAACTATTTTTTAAAGTGATATTAAAGCTGCAGGTGAGAGAAATATTTATAGAATTTCTAATTAATAGATGGTCTAATTGTTTTCATAGCTTGATCTTAATTGATTTGTTTCTTTATTATTAATATTTTTCTTCTAATCTAGAATATGTAAATCACCTGTCGTTGAATATATATTTAGCAGCAAAACGGTTAGATTTTAAAAGTGTATCGAGCTGAAATACTCTTTCAAAAGGTAGTTTTTATTGTTTTTCTTTATAAATAAATATCCTCTCGTGAGTTTTCTTTAACATTTTTGCAAATAAACGATTTATTCAGGTATTTAAATAGAAGAAAGGATAAATGTTTTTAAACGTGAACAATTAGCTTAATTAGTTTTTACAATTGTTATTATATATCTCAACTTTTTTTTTTTTTGTTAACTATGTATTGACATAACAAATCAAATAATTTACTGCCTAAGTAAAGTAAAGTAAAACTATAAAAATCTATTTAAAAATAAAATTAGCATATAACTGTTTACTTTAGTGTTTTCTTATTCTATATTAATGTGAATATTATTATAATTTAAAAAGAAAAATAAAAACGAAATGTATACATGCGTATGACAAGTTTTCAACTCAGCTTATATCATCGTTATAATATTGATGGTAATATAACATACAAGACATGCAACTAAAAATAAAAATATTATATTATATTGAAAATGAAAGATAATTACGAAGTATTTTTATTTTATTTTTTTTATATTTCTTTGTTTCATTATTATTAATAATAATAATTTTTTTTAACTTTAAATGATGTGTGCATAAATATGTTAATATTTGCATCACAATTAGAATATACAGTGAAAATAAGAAACTACAAGCTTTAACTTTATATAATTGAGAGTATAGTAAATCGATGCGTTTTATCATTATTTACTTCATTGGTAGACAGTCGTGTAGAGATTCTTATATTAAAATATATATTTTTTGTTGTGTCTCTGGTCTGTATTTTTAATTTTTTTTATTGTTATTATTATTATTATTTTATGTTTACAAATGGAAGCCAATAAGATACCATGAAGTGCACATGCTCGTCCCTCGAGGCTGAGCAATTACGTTTTATATACTTACTACATCCATATCGGAAAACATATTGTACGTGTTTTATATTATTATTTTATTTTACTTTTACATATTTACTTACAACTTAAAATTTTAATACTTCTTTGCAAAAAAAAAAAAAATTCATACGAATAAAACTTGATTTTATTGTTTATATACTTTAAATGCCTTTTAAACAACGTACACGTTAATAATAATTGTACAAGAAATTATTATTCTTTTTTGCTAAATGTAAATACAAAAAAAAAAAATAAATAAATACAAGAATCTTTTCTTTTTTTTTGTTATCCTTACAATAATGTCTTTTAATTTATGATTTAACAAAGGTTATGACAAATAACAATATCAACACTAATTGATCTTTTAACAAATCACTTATTGTTTTCGTTGGTTCTTATATTTTTTATTTTACATAAGTAGAATGAATGTTATTTTGCTGCTTTGTATGACGATTTTTATGATTTAAAACAGTTTTTTAATAGCTTAAAATATTAATGAAAATATTGTTATGAATTTGTGAATATTTATTGTGTTGTCTATATGTTTATTTTATGTCTTTCCTGTTTTTAAACAAAAGTGTCTTCTTTATTCAGATTTCATTAAAATGAATAGTAATTGTTAAATGCTAAACTATTTTTTTGATTTAAAAACATAAATGCATATTCTATGTACACTGATTCAGTTATAAATAACTTCCAGAAGCACTTTACACAGTACTTCTTTAAATAATAATAATTCAAATTCTTTTAACATAAAAATAATAAATACTTAATTAGATCAATAAAAAATTATTATTGCAATATTATCGAATTATGTAAATCGAAAAGATTTAGTATAAAAATTATACGAACAATAAAGTAAAAATTCTTTATTCTAAGAATTAAATTAAATAAAAGAAAATAAAATGAAACAAAATGAAATAAAATAAATTACCTACATAACATTACAGTATATTTATGCTTTAATCCTTTTCTTTAGTTTATTTTTTTTTGTAAATATATATTTATTTCTTTAACTGTAGCATATCCTTGCAAGTGATTTTAAAATTTTTTTTAACAAAAATTTAACCTAAAATAAAGAATAAAAATGAAAATAAATTGCAATATGAGAGACGAAAATAAGAAATAAAATTAAACAAAAAAAAAAAAAATAACTTTAACATTTTTTAACAAATTGTTTGCTGACTCAAATGTATAAAAATATGCCCGGAAGCTAATCTCTTGATGTGCAAATCGCATGCACGTCTTTCATTATACCAACAAAAAAAAAGGAGAAAAAAGAAAATTAAACGAAGAAAAAACATAAAACATAAGTAAAATATTGTAAAAAAAATAAATGTACAAACATATACCCTAATATACCATTCATTGTTAATAATAATTTAATTTATTTATCATTATTTTCTAACGAAAATTAATATTTTTAATAAAATAATACAATACACGTGCTGAACAGATAAAGTTGACTTTATTAAAATTGCATGGCAAAATCTAAATTAAAAATATAAATAATAAGTGAAATAGATTTGTTATTAATTAATTAAATTTTTATAGAAAATTTAATTGAATATTATGAAAAAAATAATTAAAATGTGCAATTCTTGATGATCGGAAAAAAATTATTTACAGTCAAATTTTTAATTAGAGAGAAGCGTAATTATTAGTCGTTTTGTGGCTGAAAAAACAGCAATCTTTGCTGAATCTGGAAGCTTATTCTTATAATAATCATTAAAAAAGGATGAGCAGCATTATTTAATTTATTTTTTAATTATATCGTTAAAAGGACTACAGAAATTTTCTAAACAGGCACTAATATGAAAATTGAAACAATGAAGCCTTGCATGGTTTCTATTGGAATACACAAAAAGCTTATCATTTTTATTTAAAGAATAATTTATTAAGTTCTACATTGTCATGGAAAACAGATTGATTAAAATATTTCCTTAGAGCTGTATCCAATTAAAGTTGTTTTGAAAATAACTCTTCATAAGGATTATCTATTATTCATTAAATATGCTTTGATTAAATAAATTATCAACTTCTCTCTAAATATCATTCAAAGTATATTTCTATTTAATACATTTAATAATTATGATTAAAATTTTATAAAGAAAAAATTAATATTAATAATAATTATAATTTAAATGGAAAGTTTCATAAATGATTATGAAATGAATGTTAAATCTAAATGAATATAAAAATGAATGCAAAAAAGACGCCCAATAAAATAAATAATTAATTGAATATTAATTTACAATTGGACTAAATCTAAAATATGTGTTAACTTATTCACAAATTTACACGTTTATAACATGCATAACGCAATATTAATAATATTTATTCAAATCATTAAAAATAAAATAAAAAATAAAAATATTATAAATTTCTTTTCGTTAAAATTAAAACTTATCGCCTTTAATTTAATTTTGTATTTTATAAAGAAAAATAAATAAAAATATGTGTTACTCGCTGTTTGTCATTACCTAAACATATATCAACAATTTCATATTAAACTATGACACACTACATTTAGCGGTTAAGTTTTTCATTTTAATCACGTAAACTTTTGCTTTAGGTGTTTTAATTGCACGAAAGGAAATTACATTTTTTTTTTGTACAATTTTCAGAAATGTGTTTACAATATTAAATTAAATAAATAATATTTAAGATATCATGCTGCGGATTATAATTTATAGTAAATTCAGTTTTATTTTATCGTTTAAAGTGAGTTTATTCCTTTAATTATTTTTAATATTATTGATATTTATTGTAATACTTCAACCCTTTACTCCGTTTATTGATGTTTAGCGCATCAAGGAATAATTTACAAGCAAATTTTTATTTTGATTGATATTAAGGATTATTTCCTAGCATAGAGTTTGTCGTATATAATTACTATTTTTTTTGCAGTTTTAAATAATTCGAAATTCTTTGTCAATGTCTTGATGTAATACTATTGCTTTGCAGAATATAGTTGGAAATTTTTGTTCTGCTGTGGCATTTTTTTCTACTAAAAAACTCTGAACTTTTGAACAATTAAATTGTAGCTAAAAACTCCTAATAATTTGTACACACCTTAGCTTTCGCTTTTCATTATCAACTATCTCATTAATAATTTCTTACCTTTATTAAAATTTCAAATAAAAAAAAAAAATTAGTAAAAATGAAAAGCAACTAAGAAATGAAAAGAAAAGGAAGAAAAAATTAAAAACATAATTATGTCAGATTAATTAGACTTAACAAATAATTAACAAATTTGAAAGTAACAAACAAATTTTTATATTTATTAAATAAAATAAAATAAAATAACACTATACACCTAATATGCTAATTTTATTATTAATTTTTTATTAAATGTACATATTCGCACAGCACATATTTATGCGACGGGTATTAAAAATAACATTTTTATTACACTTCATTTCGTTTCGTATTTCTTGTATTAACAAATTTATAAAATAAAAAATATTAATACTTTTATCAAATGTAACTAGAGTAAAAGTATTTTTGTGCTTGGTTAAGCTGCTAATAAAATGGAATTAATGAATTTTTATTATTATTCATTAATATTATTTTTTTTTACAATAATACTGATATACTTATTACCTAATATTCGCATTAAGTTATATTTTTTAAGTGTTTTTAAGGTTTAAAATATATTTATGCAAAAGAAATATGATTAAAAAAAAATCCGCACAAGTTTTGCCTCTGGAAATAGACAAATTTAAAATTCAGCAACATCTTAGAATTAGTCAAAAATAAAATGTTAAGTCTAAGGGCTACTAGACTAGACAATGTTTTATAAAGATTTGATTTATTTCTTCAAATAAAAAAAAAAGGAAAATTTCATATTAAGCTGCTATACGATTTTTATGTTAAATGATAATGGTAATTTGATGGTTTGTTTGCCTTCGTGAAAGAAATGAAACACATTAAAAATTGCCTTACCTTTTTCACTGTATACTAAATAAAAATAAAATATTTCCTAAGAAATATCCTTTTAAACATATAGTTCAGTCAATTATAGAAATGAATACAGAAAAAAAATAAAATTTATTTATTGTTGTTTTTATGAATAATAGTAACTAAATTATATGCTGCCAATCATAAAAAATAAGAACCATATAAAGAAACAGCACAAATGACATTAAGGAAACGTTAAATTATATTTATATAAAGGAATGATAATGATATAGCACGAAAACCATATTGTTGTTAGACAATCACACATCGAAAGATGAAATTTATTTTAATAAATTTAATGAAATAAATATATCGCCATAAGGTGTTTTCAAACGCGATATATATTATGTTTTATTTTAAATTATACGTTTTTTGAATTGAAGAAATAAAATTGGATAAGAAATTTACTAAAATTCAGTGGCATAATTGTTTGCTGAACGAGATTATAGAAGGAGGTAGAACCAAAAAAACCGAATATATTATTTAAGAAAAAAATATAACACTGTGCAGTAGAAAATTGTTTTTAATTTAAATTTGTCAAATCTCAATAAAACTGTCATGTTTCAATTAATAAATCATTAAAGTAAAGGTGTTTTAGAGATTGTAACTTCAAAAAGCTTTTACTTAATTGTTATTCATCTAAAATTTAATTACTTTCAAATGTTTAAATAGCTTAAACTGTAGAATATTGTCATATATTTTCTCTAAATATTAGGTGAGTTATTTAAAAATTTAATTTCCAAAATAAAATTGTGAATAAAAATTATAATAAAAGCAAAATGTTGTTTATTGCAAGGCAAAAGCACAAACAAAGAAAAAAAAAAATCATAACGACAAAGATACATAGTTGTGTGTTAATTAAAAATAAAAATTAAAAACCAAAAACGAATTTAAAAGTGAGGAAGATCAACGGTTATATGCAGTGAAACATGTTAATATTCTATAAGTAAAAGGTGAAAAATACTGTATACAAACGAAGGCGATTATTTATTATTTATTTTTATCAATACTAAAATGCAAAAAAAGATAAAGTTTATAAAATGCAAAAAAAGAAAAGTATATTAATAACAGAATAAATAAAAAAAAATAAAACTCTTTTATAATATATGCATCAAAATTGTGTTCGATACGTCGATTAATTTACATATAAAATTGATTCTCGATTAAATAAAGAACGTTTGTTGTTGTTTTTATTATTATTATTATACCTGCGCCTGTTGATTTGTTTTTTTTTTTGTAATATTGTTTATTCATAATAAGTTATATTATGTTTAATAATGAAGACAAAAAATTATCTGCACAAAAGAATAGAACAGAATATACTGTATAGTTGTTTATTATTGAAAAATATGTTTTGCTACTAGTATTACGCCATCAGGCGCCAATTTATTCGACAATATAATTTCGTTTCTTGCTGCAGTCTTGATTCTGTGCAGTTTTTATATGCAGATATACACCGAAAAGAGAGAAAATAAAAAAAAATAAATTAAAAGTAATATAAAGATAATAGTAATAATTATAATAATGATAATAATAACAGGGTGACAAATTTATAAATAAAATTTATTTATTTTATGAAATAAAATAATTAATTTTTATTAAATTCAATTCAATTGTTAATAGGGAAAATTTTTAATTTTTTGGTTTCAAAATAAACTATTTAATTGGCAGCCAGTATTTTTTATTTGAAAATAAATTGCATATAGTTATTTTTTATGCCGCTTAATTTATTCATTATAATTTTCTGAATGGATAATGTTTTCTTTGCTTTGTTTGTTGTTATTCTCGCTTTTTCTTATATATAAAGGTGCGAGATAAACATAATTCTATTATGTGCAATGAATAGAAATGATAATTATGATGATTGCAAATTGACGATAAATATTTATATGGGATTTTGTAATTTATAATGGTTGGTGTTTTGTGAATAATAATGTTAATAATAATAATTATAATAATAATAAATAAAATATCCAGTAATCCTTATGAGTAAATTGTAGACCATTTTTGTTAAGTCAGATAGATGTCAATTGGTGTTGCTTATTATTATTTTCAGTGTTGAATTGTGCTATAAGTAAGCACTATTCAAACTTGTTTTGTATTTACTTTTGCTTTATTTTAATGTGATTAATATGGATAAGTTACCTTTATAACTGACCATAACATAATTTTCTTTAATACCTGAATTATGTAGTATGTAAAGTGATTTTCTTTATGTGCACTATTAGACTATTAAATAAATATTTCTCATCACTTATTTATTCAAAGTAATAAAAGAAATTTATATTTTATTATTATCATTATTATTAATTTCTTGCTTAATTACATCGTTAATATACTTCTGTTTCCAGTTCTCTGTTTTCTTAAAAAACAAAGCATAAAATTCTCAAAGATTTTTTCAAACAAAATGTCAATTAAATATTATAGTTATAAAATTTATTTTTATAACACATCAATTATACGCTTATATCTATTATTTTCAAATAAAAATCAATTAATATACATACTTTTATAACATCAATATATACACGTACCTGTACGTTTAATATTTAATTTCAATAAATTATATATTATTAAAAAATTAATTTTATTTTTATTCACTCAATTAATATCCAATGGTTTTTAATCGGTTTTATTTTTCTATGCATATATGCATATTATGAAAAAACATTAAAACAGTAAATTAAATTAACAGAATTCACTTAATTATTCTAGTTCTTATAGAGTAGTAAAGTTGTATAAAAAGGTAAAAAACAAAAATGATTATAAACAACTCAATTAATCCTTTGACTGTGAAATAATTATAAATTATAAAAAAATATATATATATTAAATTAAACAGTAATAAAATTTATAGAAACAAATACACAAACTGAATAAGTAAATTACTTCGTAAAGTGTGAATGAATAAAACGTGTGACGCGGGATCTGATCTGAATTAAATTTGTTTTAATATTATTCGTTTTTAACGAAATGCTTATCTTGCGAGCAGTATACAAGTTTTTATGTATATTCTCAATCGGTTTTTATTATATTTTTTTTTTGCTTTTTCATTAAATTCAGCTTAATGTCGTTGAAATCATTTTCACTATGTTGAACAACTATTTTTATACTTATATATTTTATTGTTACTTTAGTTTAATAATGTTATTTTTTTATAGTTAAAAAGTGGCTGATGATATCCACTTAGGATTTTAAACAAGCTTTTAATGCAGATACGTAATGTTATTATCATTATTATTATTATTATTATTAATTTTATATTTCATACGTATTAACCGTTTATTTAAATCAATTTTAATTTAAATTATGTTTGTGTATTTCTAAAACAACCTTAACAATTGATAATTTCAAGGTCTAGATATACAATATTCATTTGCTCCATCCGCAAGTATCATAATCGGTTTTAAACGTTGTTGCGGTTTTTGTTATAGCTATTGCTATTAACTATCATCACATATATAGGAGTTTATTCCGTTTTACATGTGTAAAAGACAGAAAATAATAAAGAATGTATTGAGTAGAAGTAGCTACTGCATTTAGCAAATTGATATCAAGCGTTTTGCTGTTCAATTTTTAAATAAGGAAAAAATAATAATAATAAAGAAACAGAAACGAGAAGTTATTTTTTCATTAATAATTTTTTATTATTAGCTAAGTAATAGCTACTGGTGGCTAGTTGTTCCATTATAATACTCCTTTTTTTATTATTGTTATTATTATTATTATTAATAATAATAATATTCACTAAAGAATAATATTATGGCCACATTGACTGTGGAAAAAAGCTATTCGCATATCTTTCGATGAATGGTTATTAATTTTTTCTTGATCGTAGGATGCTTAGATATAGATAATGATAATAATAATATTATGAAAAGTGGTCCAGTTTATTATTCTTTTAAATGATTATTTTTCTAATAAATAAATATGCTTTTGCTTTTCAGCATCATTTAAGTCTGTTTTTATTTTATTTTTTGATGAATTTTTTTATCATTTTAAATGAAAATTGCAAGAAAACATAAATTTAAATTGATTGAAAAGGAGAAGAAAAGAAAAAAATTTATAAATGCTTAAACTTAATAACTATGGATTAAAATAAAAGAATATTTAATAAAAAAAAACTCTTTAAAATTAAATAAAGAACAGACTGACATGATCCAACAATAAAAAGCAAAAAAAAATTGCTGGTCCATTTTATCAATTTTGATCATGATCGTGTTTGGTTGATAGTGAAAAAGAGGAGACAATTTAAATGCTATGAAATTTTATTATAATTTCTTTTAGCTAAAGGGATACTTAAGGATATGTTTTAAAACGTTATATCGCGTGCGTAATATGGTAGCTGATAATTTATTGAAAAATATGCAAACAGCAAAGAAATAAAAAAAAAACGAAGACAATCAAAATTCTTTTTTTTATGAAAAACAAGATCAAATCACGCGGGTGGACGCCGTTAGCTATTTATTTTTTTAAATCAAAAACCAGTAGAACTTTATTTGCATATTAAAGATTGATGGATTATTATAAATTTTAAACGATGCAACATTGTAGCAATCAACAGAACAGAAAAACTAAAAAACATAACAATCAAATGTCAGATAAGTAAATTTCTATTGTCTTGTATTTATGCAACATTTATTTATGATAAATAAATATTACATGTAATTTCCAAAATATAAATAAATTTATGCAAAGTGAAAAGTGTTACTTAGTTAATGTTTTGTTAAAAATATTTACTTTTTTCTTGTCTTTGCTGATGCATATATATATAAACGATGCAATTTACATTTCTGCAGAACAGCGTTAACATTTTTTTTTGACGTTTTCGTGTTTGCAGCACAAACAAAAAATAATTTTGCTGAATGTTTTAAAAAAAAAAAATAAAATAAACAATCCAGTAGTTCAGAGAGTAATAATCTTTTTTTTTTTTTTGTTTTTCATAACAAATAACAAGAGTTATTATTCTTAAATGGTGAGTTTTACCATGTTGACTTGGTTATAATTTTTTAAACTTTACTTCTTGTAAGCATCATTTTTTTTTTTTTATATCTGTTTTAGTAAACATTTCCACACGCAGATAGTGCATTTTGTTACGTTTTTGTCTCACTATTAAAATGGAATTTTATTTTTTTTTTAATATTAAAAATAAGAAAATAATGTGTTAAAATGTGCAAAAAACTATGTTTTTTGTTATTTCCATCTGCAAAACATAGAAAATATGCACAGAAAATTGACTTGACTTAAGTAAAACCATATATTACCACCATACATACTGTTATATTACTGACAATGCCGGAATTATATTTTTATTATAATGTTTTTCTTTTTATATTAAACAATGTTGACTTAAGCTTATATTTCGCGTGTAACATCATTTGTTTACTTTATAATGCAAAATTGTCATGTTACAGTTTTAACCTTTTTTTATATAAATATATCGTTTTGCTTTAACGTTTTACTGCTGGCTTATTATAGGAATTTTGTAATTGAATTTATGTTAAAGAAATTATAAATTGTTACAATTTGTGTATGGTATGTCTGTTTACTTATATTTTTTCCTTTTCTTCTGTATTTATAATAATTGTAATTATTGTTATGTTTGCACGAGATAACATTTTAATGATTTGCATTATTTTTAATTTTTTGTTTTTTGTGCTTACATAAATTTCTCTAATTTAATTTTTATGTTTTATATTCGTTTTTGTCTTTTGTGTAACTACATGTAGTACGAAAATCATTAAAAATAATAAAATTTATTAAATTTTTAGTGAATGTAATTTCTCACCTACTATGAAAATGGGAATGTTACTAAATTTAATAAAGATCTCTGTCTACAAATTCTAAACTATAAAAGTGCCATAATCATTTAATTAACAAAACATAAAAAATATAAATTGAATAATTTGCGTAACAAAAAAAAAAAAAAAAAGAAAGAAACACCAATAAAACAGGTGAATTTTATTACTTTAATTTTTATCTTAAAGTGCTATTGTCGCTGTTTCTATATAAAAAAAAGAAGAAAATACTAAAAATTCTTTTAATTAAATGTTAAGGATTAAAATACAAAAATAAAAAACTGTTTAATCCAAAGAAATAAAAATGTTTTTTATTGCGTAAAAACATGTTTGTTAAATGAAGCAACGAAAGTTAAATAAAAAAAAAATAAATAAATGATATAAAATGTCTGCAAAAGCATATAGTTAGTTAGAATTTATGTTCTGGAATAATAAATTTAATCGTTTTCATCCCTTTTTACCATTTAATTTTTTCCTTTTTCAGTTCATATTTTTTTTTCTACATTATTTTCATTCTGATGCATTTTAAATGTGTTTGTTTAGTTTATTTTGTCTGCTGATTTTTTTGATTATAATTAAATGAAAAACAAGAAAATTCATTTGGTCATCATCATTGCTTACAAATAAAATTAAAAAAAAGAAAGATTACTATATCATGCAATAACAACTATGCTGTTTATTTTGCACCCGTTTGATGAGCTAAGTAACTTAAGTTCAGTTCAGTTAAGCTAACTTAACTTTAACTATAGTAAGAAATGAAAAAAATAAAATAATAATAACAGCAACAACAAAAGTATCATTATCAACTGTATAGAGTAGCAGCAGCAATAATAAAAATAATAATAATAATAACTGGAGTATTATAGAGTGTGTGATGCGGTGAGCAGCAAATTGGCTGACAGACACACGTTCAAAATAATTGCAAGGTAGATTATGGTTGAAGATCGCTACTGCAACATGTGCCATTCGAGAAAAATACTTAGAGTGTTTGATTTTTTCAATTTTTTATTTTTTATTCCGTTGCTTTTATTCTGTTTTGTTTTGTTTAAAAATCATTTTTCTTAGTTTAGTTTTATTTGCGATGTTGCAAAGTTTTACGTGTGCATGTACACTGATGTTTTAACAACGAATTGCAATGTAAGTAAAATTTTGTGCAAAATGAAACAAAACTAAAGGCAAATGGTTTATTTTTTTCTTCTGCATCTTATGTATAATTTCTTTTTATTTTTCGTTTGTTGGCTGCTTTTGTTTTGATTTTTATTTGTTGCGGGCTATTTTGCGGGTTACTTGCTCGCCGTTTTTTTTTACCTTTCGTTTGTTTCTGTTTTAGTTTTTTGTTTTTCCTTTATTTTTTTTTGGTTCGTAGAGTGATTGCGTTTACAATACTCAACAAACCACCTTAATTATAATATGTGCAGTAGTTTGCTTAAGGGCTTAATGGTATTATGTTTTAAATTTATATATATTTCTTTGCTGTTTTTACAATAACATTTTTTTTTGCCTGTCTATATGAATACCAATAATTTTATTCCTGTTAATTTTTCTGCTGTATTACCCATCGTATATCCACCCAAGAGGCTGTGGCATTTTTCATATATGTTATAGAAAACGCGTAAAATGAAAAAAAAAAATTTGCGAGCGTGCGCGTAAATGAGTTTCATGCGCGCGCTGTGGTTCATTCGGTTTTCTTGTTTCTTTTGTCTGACCATCTAATTTCTTTAATATTTAAAGACTTTTTATATTATTATGATTATTATAAGTAATATAATTGTGGCATATTCACAATATTATATTCATGCTTTTATTGTTGATTATTATTGTCTTTTTATTTTATTTTTTTTGTTCTTCTTTATTATTATAATTATGATGATTTGAACATTGGTAGCATTTATTTCGGTAATAATTGTGGTTTTTTCACAATTTTTTTCCCTTTATTTATTTCATTGACTTTACAAATGAGAATTTTAAAAGTGAACTCTAGAAAAATGCTTGTAAAATATTTATTTATTATTTTTAAAGGTAAATAAGTACAAAGTGTGAATTATAATCATTTTTAATTAGGCACGTGTATTATTAGACAAAATATACAATAAGTACAATGTAAATATTTTATACCTTTTGTTGATTTTTATTTAATGATTTGAATAGAATTTTATTTATTATATTTTAATAATTTTATTTTCGTTTTTTTTTTTTGATGGAGATTACTTCGATGTAATAAATTGTAATGTAGAATTATGTTTGAAATTAGATGATGCCAATATAAGATACTGTACATAAGTTAAATTATTATTGTTCTGTTATTAAAAGTAAAAGAATAAGAAATTGTAATAATAATAATAATAATGTATATAAGAATTTTTATAATAGGTTATAGAGTATTCGGCTGAATTCTAATTAATGAGAAACAAAAAAAAAACATATAATGTATTGAATCAGTCGATTTAATAACATAATAATATACAAGCGCGTGCTCGCTTTCAAAGAAATGAGACAATCATCAGTTCTCATCTTAAAAAAAAAAATTAAAAATAAAATCTTTATTATATTTGTATAAAGATGTTTTTATTTTTTTATTCTTTTTATTTATTTTCTTTTAATTTAAAAACACTAATGGATATCCACGTAGACAAGGCGAAAATTATTTATTATTATTATTGGTTTTTTTTTGCTTTGCTTTGCTTTTTGTTTTATTATTATTATTATTGTTATTAGAGTTTTATTTTTTTTGTTATAAATATTGATTTAGTACAATATGATTGTAGCTATTAACAGCTTTTTTTTTATATATTTCTATTGTACTTATGGATCGCCAAACATAAAAGCGTAATTCATTAAAATGTATTATAGTGTTTTTTTTTTGTTCAAATTAATTTCTTTTTTTTCTGTTTTCTTCAAGTTTAATTTAAATAAATAATAAAAATAATTATCTCTTAGTTAACAATATAAACATTTTAGCAGACATTTTATTCATAACATTTAAAAAAATATTAAAAATTCAATAAAACAAAATGTATAGTAAATGCATATGAATAAGGATTTTTCTAATATATGATTAGTTTTTTCGTTTAAGCCAATGCAAATGGATAAAAAAAAAATGAAAACATTTAAAAAGAAGAAAAATAAATAATTTTTTTGTAAGAAAGAACGCCTGGGGTTATTTTTTAAGCTGAGAATATAGTAGATGAAAATAAAATCACATTCACATACAATATTTAAATTAATAAACAAACTACTGTATATATTTGTAGCCACTGTATAAAGGTTTAATACTATTTTTTTTTGTTTTTATTTCCTTTCTTTAAATTAAATTTATTTCATATTTTTCTTCTTTTTTTTTTTTGTTTATTTCATTTCTTTTGCTTTATAAGACATTTAAAAACATAAAACATAAATTTATTACATTTTTATAGCATTAATTTTGCAAAATATATATATATTTATATATATATATACAGCAAGAATTAAAGCAACACAAGACACAATATCGTTAAGAATAACATCATTTTATTAATTGCAATACGAAGTAAAATTATTTATAAATTTTTATTTTTTTTTCTTAAAAAACTCTTTATCTTTGTTTAATTAACAATTCATGAAAGTATAGTACATACAATTTTTAACAATAAATTTTCTCTAGAATATAATTGTTTATAAACATTTGTGTAGTAAATTATATTTATGTATAAATATTGTGTACAGAGAGTGAAAGAATTGTTAACATACTATTGTTTATAGTACACCTTTAGCAATGTTATTTCTTAGGAATTTACTTCTTTATATATTTTGATAAATGAAATAATAGAAAACAATTTTTATTTATTACAATTAAATAAATAATTAAAAAAAAAAAGAAGTAAAAGAACACACAACAGCATAAATGGAAAGTGTATTCTTCTCATAACAACAAAATTAATAATAATTTTTTCCTAAGTAATTATATGCGTTTTTAATAATTTTTATATTAATTGTTTTGCATTTTTTTTCTAATGAGGTACACTATATGTATGATTAAATATTATTTATGTGAGATGCGTTTTAATTTTTATTTTTTCATCCAATAAAAATGAAAATGTGAGAAAATTTATTAATTATGCATTTTAAAGTTAACAAAAAAAAACAAAGTAATAAAAAATTATTAACAAAACTATTTTTTTAAATGACATGCAAATATCTTTGAATTCTTTTTTTTTTTTATTTGTTTATTAAAATTATTTCCTTTAGGAAATGCAATAGCACAGTTAAATTATAATATGTAGTTCCGGGGAATAGGCACATCATTTAACAAATTACAGTTGTTTACTTCCTTTAATCAAATAAAACAATTATTTTTAATTGAGCACAAATTAATAAAAATTCTTCTCTTTAATTGTTTATTTTATTAAATTTTATTGATTTAAGAATTATTTGCGTAGAAGGGTTTTTCTGTGTTTCCTTTTTTTGTTATTTATTTTTGGCGTAGTAAATTCATTCATTTATTAACGGAATAATTAAAACCGAAAGAACAGAGTTAAAGAAGTTAAAAATTATGTATTAAAATAAAAAAACGGAAAAAAGTGAAAATATGAACGCGTGTAAGTACAAATGGATGATTAAAAAATTAAAAACAAAACAAAACTTCAAAGAACAAGAATTCCACACGCATCAAGCATACCAGTAATTATTAAGTAAAATCACAAGAAAACAAAAAAATAAAATAAAAATGTTGATTGGTGGTTTTATTGATATTGCGTTGTATTTCGATGTCCTATTGTAAAAATAATGAATGAACTAAAGAAACAGAATATAACTACTGATGAGCGATGATTTTCTTATTGGTAAAATTTATGTTTTTTATATATTTAATATGAACTCAATTGCACGAGTAAATAATACATATAAGTGTGTTAATTATAATTTTTAGTTTTATTTATTTTTAATAAAAAGATTTTTTCCTTTTTTTTTGTTTTTTAATCTATTTCTATGCTAGTTAATTGAAATTTTATTGATTGATTCATAGATATCTTTCGACATACACTTATGTTTGATGAATTCATTCATGTAAAAATTGTATATATATAGCGGGTTCCCTTGCTATGTGTCCGTTGAAGTCGTTCATTTTTCATTTATTAATAATATTACTTGAAGCCATCAAGAATATAAGATATCATTCAATCATTGTTTAATATATTAATAAATATTATTTCATTTTTTATTTTTTAGTTTATTTGATTTGGAAATTAATTGAAATGAAAAATCGAATTTTGTTTCAGATATTTTTTTTTTAAATAGAAAAAGAAAACTCAGTTAATTAAGGTAGAAAATAAAAATAAAAATTTTATTTCGTTTTTTTTTATTGTTTTGTACATTTTTTTTTACGTTAATTATTTTTTTTTAATGTATAATGTTGTAAAAAATTTCAGTTGGTTAGAGAATTTATGAAATTCTGCACGCGCGAATCATTAGAGAGGCTTATGCGGATCATACAATTGCGTTTTTGACTTATCCGCAGGGGAAACATTAAAATAAATACAGTATACAAAAGATTTTTATTTCGTTTCGTTTCATTTCATTTTTTTTTTTGTATTTACGATAATTTTTTAGCTCTATTTTGGCAATGGCATGCTCCAAATTAGTTGATGGATAATGACTCTAACATTCCAAAGTGTACACTGTTTTCATATACAATAATGCATCAGACTCTAAATTATTTTATAATTTTTTTATTTTGCGTTATTTATTTTGTTGATATTTTTACAAAATTAAATAATGATAATAGAGATTTGTATTTTTTGCGGAATAATAAAGATGAGGCAAGCGTAAAAATTATATTTTGCACGTAAGAAAATAATAACGAAAATAAAAAAAGTAAAAAACGTTTGCTTGCTAGAAAATCGTTGTCTGTGTCATCTATATACAGCTAGTAAATGGCACTATTATTATCAGTAGCATGGCTGGAAATGGTAAATAAAAAGAAACAAAATGACTGAAAAAATTGCATTGCAAAGATTTAACGTTAAACACGCGATCACTATTTAGTTGTTTTTATTTATACATATAAAAAAAAATTATTTTTTCATTACAAAAACGATGTTGCTGCAATCTAACCTATGCTGCTAACCTTAATGCTTCTGATTATATTAATGACTTTTCTAGTGTCTTTATATTTGTTTTGTCTTTTTTTTATTATTATTCTAAGCATAAAATAAAAATGGTAAAAATTTTTGTAGATGGATTTTTCTTTTAATTACAATTAACAACATTAATTTATTTACAGATTTACAAAATAAATGAAAGAGTATTTTATTTTATACCAATTATTATTTTTATTATTATATTTTGCATTGCAATTGTATTAGTTATGTGCATAAATAATATATTATTAAGTAGTATTTAATTGCAATGTTGTTTCGTCAACTTTTGGTTTTGTTAGCACGAGTTTTGAATTTTTAATTTTGTTAATATAAGAATAAAAACAACGAATGATAATATATAAATACAAAAATATTAAAACAGATAAAAGCTTCTTAATATCCATCAATGCAATTGCAGTTAACAAGCAGCAGTAGCAGCAGCAAAACAGTAAAAAAAAACGTAATATTAACTGCAATTAATGAATAATAATGTCATCACAGTCATTTTTCGTAATCTTAATCGAAAAAATGAGTTAAAATTTATAATAATTACACTTATTAAATGTGACATAATTAATGACAAGTAATAAAAGTTAAAAGATTTTTTTTTTTCGTAAATAAAATTGTCAAGTGGACAAGCGAAAATAATCAAAAAAAAAAAAGAAAAAAGTTATGCAATATTGGTTAAATTTAATTAACTCACAATAAATGCTGCGTATGAATTGAAAATATAAAAATGAATAATCATCTGAAATATAATCGATAAATTTTAATTACCTTAACGATACATAACATGTTCATTAACTTAATCAATATAATTATTAAATTATTATACTTAATTTTTCATAGTCATTACAATTACAAGTAAAATAATAATTAAAGAAATATATGTGAGTAATAATAATATTATTTATTTTTTTCACTTTATTTAATTATTTTTATTTTTTTTATTAACTTAATAAAACGATGACAAAAGTGGATTAAAATTCTTTTCTATACTTAATTAAGTTATTTATCTGTGATTTACAGATCGAATTTAATGATTCTGTGTTTTAATTACAAAAACTATTTACTATATAGTAATTATAGTTAATAATTAGTGAATTTAACGAGCTTTATTTTTTTATATAAATTCATATAAAACGTGGATGAAGATAAGAATAGAATACCTAAAGCTAATAAAAATAAAAAATTATCATCGTTTATCTTATAATCGAAAAAAGATATTTTTTTTTACATTAAATAAAAATAAAATAGGAAGTAAATGCATTAAAAAAACTAAATAGATAATTGACGGGAAAAAAATTCTCTTTCTTTATATCTAATAAATAAGCGAAATTAATTTTATTATAAAATTGCGTCATAATAATAATAAAAATTATAAGATTTTTTTTAAAGGACAAAATAAAAGTAAAACAGAAATAATTTCCTTTGCTACATTTTGTTTGCGTGATGGCAAAATACTGAATCAGCTTCAATTTATTTAATTTTCATCGTTAAAAATTTGCTGTTTTTTTTTTTATTCTCTTTAAAGTAAATAATATTTATGCTTTTATTATTATCGTGATTTAAAGTTTGGTTTTTTTTTCTTTCGTATTTGTTACTGCATTTTCAATTATAATGTCATTTTATATGCATATATATTTGCAACTCATTGTTCTGAATTATTATTATTATTACAATTTTCATTTTGAAAAGCTTATTATTTTAATTGAATTTAAACCATTTTATTTATTTATTATTTATTCTGATGTGATTTTTGTCATTTTGATTGCGGAAAATGGACATCATCATAATACTTGTATTGTATTAAAAAATAAAAAAAACTTTAATAAGGTTTATTCTTTCAACTTGTATTACTCTACTATTCATGCGTTAAGTTCAAGTTAATTAAATTTAAACTTGGAAAATACCTTATAGGAAAACAAATCTATGGATATATAACTTAATTTTTTGTCATTAATTATTAAGAAAATTATTTTGATTACATTTTCTATGTTTCAGTATTCTACAGCGGCAACATATGCTTTTTTTAAGTATTTTAAAAAAATAATAAAAAATTACAAGAAAAAGCTGATAAACTTATAAATTTATTAGTGTTTGTGTAATCTTTATTTCTTGCATTATTATTGGCTTGTAAAAGTACATTTTGATTGGTTAAGTCATTCCGTTTGTTTGCCCCAACCAGGTGTACGCCTATTACCATCTCTCGTATAGCACATTTTTACATTGTTAATATACCATGTATAGGTAACAGGTAGTTGTTAATTTTTCATTTTATTGTTATTTTTCAGATACTTTAACAATGTCGATAAACGCAATTAAACTGACTTACATATATAGAATATTTTTATAAACAGACATATTCGACAATCTGATTAAATAATGTAATAAAAATTTTAACAAAGTACAAGGAAAGGTGTTTTTCTATAATTAATCGTTAACGTTTGCTGTGCTGAAGTTCAGGTAGCAATATCACTTACGTTATTTTTTTTTTGTTTGTTTTGTACATAAAAAAGTGGTTCGTTTATGCATGTAACTTGATTTCATACGCATTCTTTTGCATTTGTTATCTAAATAAATACTATTTTAATTGATTTTTAAATTTACACGAAATACATTTTTCTATAGATAATTAAGGTTCGTTGTCTGCTCAAGTCTTTTGTAAGGACAATATATTTTCTTGCGCATTTTACTCCGTTTATAGCTAAGTTAAAATTAATTTTGTATACAAAAATATACAAATGGAGGTTAATCGAAAGTCAATAAATTTTTTTTTTATTACAAATTTTCGTTCATAAGATGCACAATAAATAATATTTATTTAAAATTGTCCCGTCCTCTGACTTAATTTAAATAAATATTCTCTCTCCATCACACTATTATTGTTTATTTATTTATTTTTTTCTTCTTATGAATTTTCATTTTTTCTTTTTGTATATTTTTTAATGCATAAAGACGATGATACATAGGGCGGAGCAGCAACGGATCCAATATTATTATTTCAATAATAATCTTTTCCAATGCTAAAAATATTTTGCGCAATACAACTACAGTATATAATAAATAAACGATAAATTTTCTATTTATATGGGTAAATTAAACAGAATACAGTAGTTAAAGACAACCAGTATATATTCTCAATTAATAACTGACTTTATAAAATATTTATATTGTATGTTTCTATGTATATATATATATATACAATATAAAACAGCATCGCTTGCCGCCGTCTTGCTGCTGGTCGTTTAGTCTGGTGCGCCTTCTTTCTCACAGGTAAACACTCATAGGTACCACCGTACCGCACATGTTTTTACTTCTTAGCTGTATCGTTTATTTGATATGCTGTATATATGAAAAACATTAACAATATTGAATATGTATACATGATTATAGAGTTGTGATCAAGAGGAGTGTTGTGTTTAGTGTGCGTTGTGTGCTTTTATATATTTTCTTTAGAAGGTCATGGTTAGATAGTGGCGATCTTAACGGACAGTGTTCATTAATCAGTTGAAGCAATGGGTCATCTTTTTTGAAGATCTTCATTGTGCGCGAGTAATTTCGTTATCAAACGTAATTAATTGTTTTTATTTTTTATATATTTTTATTCGTTTCGTTTTGATTTGTTCCTAAATATAAATCCGCGTTTTAAATTATTCCATTAAATTTAGTGATTTATTTAGTTTGATTTGTGCTTAATAAAAGTTATGAATTAAAACCAATTGAAACAACAAATTTTAAAGGATTAATACATAATTTATCTAAATGTCTATTCATTATAGAATTATAATAAATTTTATTTGTGTTCTAAGTGAGAGATGAATTTATGTTTTTTTATTAAATAAACTTATCGTGATTGGAATATAAATTTATGATTATATTGTTTACATTAAAATATTGTGCTAAAGTGAATTATTTTTATTTATATTAATATCATTATTATTATTCGTGGATATATATATATATATATATTGGCAAAGTGACTAACAATTGATTATTTAATGTGTTTAAAAGAAAATAAAAGTCAAAAGAAGTGGATAAAACATTTTATAATAGAAAAATAGTAAATACATATTTCAAAAGGGACATATCGAACAAGTTATTTTGACAGAGTGACAACAACAATTAAAATTAACTACTGTATAGTTTTGATTTATTATGATTGTTTGACATATTGTTGATGAAAAATAATAATAATAATAATAATAATAATAATAATATTTTTCTGATTATTGATATATACGAAAGAAGTGTGTAAGAAGGTAATAATAATAAGAAAAGAAAAATAAAAGATTTTAAAAATGGAAACTTGCGTGTTAATACCACAAGAATTCGCACTAACTGTGACAGCAACAGGCGCCCGTGGCTCTGGTGAACCAGTTGTATCTGTTTGGACGACAAATAGGATACCACAAGGATCATTATGTTATCCATTTCAAGGAACTGTTCGCATTGATAAATTAGACGTTTATTCATATATTGATGAAGATGATGTAAGTGTCACTTAGTTAAATATAATTTGTTAATTAATCAACTTAATAACTTACAACATAATGCACCCTCATGAAAAATAAAAACACTTGATGATATCAATAAATTTAAATAATTAACGTAAATGAAAGAGTAACAAAAAAAAAAAATAATAACCAAACAACGATATACACGCATTTTGTTGTGAATCCATATATATTATGTATGCGCAACAGGTACATTACCTGCAACACGAAACGAAAGCATCAGGGTGTGAAGAGGCACCCTCCCATGACTGTGGGAAAAACTTAAAGAAAACGTTAAAAGAATTATTTTTAACGTCTTTTCTTATGTTTTTAATAAGAAAACAAAAATAATTTTCATTTTGTTTGTTTATTTGTAGTTAGTTAGTGATTATTCATTGTGTGAATGCTGAATGGTTTATTAAATGTAAATTGTTAAAATATGTAATGTTTTGTTTTTTTTTATATTTTAATAATTATAATAAAAACATAATGAGAAAGAGAGAAAATAAAGGGACCCCATGGTTAATAACCGTGAAACCATGTAATTGTATAGTTAAATATTTTACTGGTCATTTTTATACATATTTTACTCTTTAGTTCTTGAATGCCTGTTTACCTGCTTAACCATAAAATTATTTATTTTTTCTATTGCAAATATTGCGGTTATTTTTTTATTATTGTATAATTTATTATTAATTAATTTCTTAATTAGGTGAGATAATTTGATTATTTGAATCACAAACAGTAGTTTGAATTGTGTTTTTTGCTGAATCTTTATTATCTTTTTAAAATTTTAGACAGATTTTGAGAATAAGTTTATCGAAATGTTGTTAGTTTTTGTAGCTTTTATTACTTTTGGTTATTATTTGCATAGCATTATTGCTGAGAAATGAAAACTACACTTTTATTTTTATAAAGTTATTATGTAGCGTTGATTGAAATATTGTTATTTATTATATTTCAATCTAAGAATGTATTTTTTTCTTAATATTAACAAGTTATAACATCAAAGATTTATAATTTTTAATAAATAAAATATATTATTACTAATAAAAACTATAAAGTTTGCTGTATTCGAAAAATAAATATTTTAGAAATAAATGTTTATAGCAAAATGAAAACATTTTTAATAACTTAGTATTTAAACATAAAACAGTCGGTGGCTATATGGTTCGTTTCGGCAATTTCTTTTCAAAATAAATCATATACCAACCATAAACAGTTTTTATTTAATTTTAATGCGTTTTATGATTCGTGCAGAGCAAAATCGATGAATAGTTTTTTTTTTTAACATGCTGATAATTATAATTACACTTCTGTTTTAAACTTATATAGTTTTGTTTAACGATTTGTAGGCGTTTTTTTAACTATAAACATATATTTGGCATCAGCTTTTTATTATTATAATAATCATAATTACTATATTTTTATGTTAGATAATTTAATGTAAATAAAATTGAATTTTTTTTCTTCTTCTTAATTAATGTTTAATTATTTAAAAAATAAAGAAAAAAAAAAAAATTAAACAATCAGACATATTACAAGTAAAAATATTTTTGTATTGAATAAACGTAAAATTCTATACTAAATGAAATTAAATTCACATTAAAGAAAAGAAAAAAAATATATATATACTCGTATATTTATTAAACAATGAAAAAATTTTCATTTTTTATTTTTATTCCTTAAAGAAAGAGAAATTTTTTGTTATTAAAGAAAAAATGGAAAAATACTTACCATTTTTAGTTTCTATTAAAGAACATGTATTAAATCATGTATCTTATAAATTCAATTATATGTATATTAAAAAAAAATATATGGAGAAAAATAAAAAAGAATAAAATAGATGAGATTGAATTGAATTAAAATAAAATATATTAAATTGCAAAAATGAAAACAAAAAAATCGCAAATGTGTAACAATGTGAATAGGTGAAACAAATAGATAACTATTTGCACGATGTTCGTGCGTAAGAAAATAATAAATAAATAAATTAAATTTTCTTCTTATAATCGCGATTAATGTTTGCATTGAAATTTTTCTATTAAAAACGCAAAAAAAAAAATAGTTTATTTGGCGTGATGTTCCATAGTTAGCTAAACATAGTTAGTTAATTATTTATGTTAAACATTTATAAACAAGACACATGAGAGTAAAAAGTAAAATTTGTATATTATATATGCATTTTTCTTTCTTTTTTTTGCTAAATTTTCTTTTCTATTATTATTATTATGTTAACTGATTATCTTGCATATGTGTATCATCTCATAATAATAATAATAGTCATAATTTTGATTTCATTTATATTCACGCATTGCAAATAATATAGAGTGAATAAAATAAAGACAATCAATATGGATAAGAAGTGAAAGTATGGAGACTGACTTAACTACTTGTTTTCTCATGTTTGATCTTCATTTATGTTTTTTTTTTTGCTTCTATTATTATTATTTTTTTTTTTTTTTCACTATAAAATTCTTTTAATTCTTCTACATTTTTTCTTGTTTTTTCAATTTTTTTTTTCATTTTTGTAATTGCAATAAAGAAAAATAAAATAAATAAACCATAGTATGCTTCGCTCGTTTGTATGTAATTATGACAAGAAATAACAAATTGAAAGGTTCATTCACCAAACACCTGATATTACATTTCTTTCTTATTAAAATAAAAAAATAAAATAATGTAAAAGCTAAAGAAAAAAATAAATTAAATGATTTGATTTTAAGTTAAAAAACAAAATCAAGCATAAAGGTTTTTATTTTTAAAATTATTTTAAATTAATATTTTGTGGAATTGTTACTTGTAAAGTTGAATCAACACTTGCTAATAATAATTTATTTTTACTTTGTTATTTTTTATTAAACAGCAGGTAAAACTGAATATACGTTAATATATATTAAAAAGTCGTTTTTTTTTCGCTGCTTGTTTATTATTAATAAAAAAAAAATAATAATAATAATAATAATAATAAGAAAAGAAAAAAGAGCACGCGTGCTTTATTGTGAATCGAATTGGAACAGCACAATAATAATAAAAAAAAAATCTATTCTTGGTGCTTTTTGATTTATTTTATTTTACTTTACATTATGATATTTTTTTTTGTAATGATGAATGCGGTTTAACGATTTTTTTGTATGTACATTTCAAATGATTTACTTTAATGAAAAAAGAAACACAGTAAAGTTAAAGAACAACTCTTTGAAACTGTGCTTAATGAAATGGCTAGCAGAAACTAATAAATTTAATAGAATTTATAATAATAATAATTATTATTGCTTTAATTGTTATGTCGTATTTACAATCTAATGTAATTTTATAAAAAGAAAGAATAAAAAAAAATAGTTTTTGAAAAGAAAATAGACAATTATATGGGCTGTTAATAAAAAATAAATAAAATTTTTGTGATGTAATTATATAATTTGGATTTAATAAAAAGATAATATAATTGTATAGAATTTAATGTTGAGATTTAAGATATATAACAAAACATATACTCTATATAGATATTTTATAAAAGATAACATTGAAATAGCTAATGCCATTTAGAGTATTTATGTTTCCTTTTTGAATTACACAAATAAAAATAAAAAAAAAAATTACTATATGCAATAACAATAAATTAATTTAAAACAACAACATTGCAGAAATTGTAAAATTTTATTTCGTTAAATAAAATAAAAAAGCACTTGTTGTTTGTCATAAAACAATTTATATAAGTTTATTTACTTTTTTTACAATAATTAACGTAATCGTAGTAACAAAATAATAATTAAATAAATCACATTATATCCGAGTTATAATCTAATTAGAGTTTAAAGAGAAAAGACAATGTTATTAATGCTGGTGTTACTTTGCCAGTGACACAATGATATTTTTTTTCTCGTTAACACTTTTCACAAGTAAATTATTTTCCATTTTTCTTTCATATTTTTTGTGTTTTATTTTTGTATAAATAAATTAATGATTCAAAAATAAATCACAAAAAATATCTTTTAAAAAAAAGCTACCGAATAAATTAGTAATTAATAAAATTAGTTATATCAATTAACATTTATAATCCGATGTAATAATTCAAAGTCAATATTTTGTATAAAATTTTAAAATAAGAAAAACGGTCAAACGATCAAAAATTTATTGCAATAAATAATCATCGACGATAATACTGTTCTAATTGGCATCATTAGTCGGCACAGTGGTTTGTGTTTGTCACAATATTGTAATAAAAGAAAACGACGACTATAAAGAGAATTTTATTTTATAAATAAATAAATGTTATAATAGTGGGCACAAAAAATTAAAACAAAAAAAATATTTATAATATAATAAATTTTGTCGCATTTTGATAAAGAAAATTAACTGCTGGTCATTTATACCAATTGAGCAGAGAGTACAAACGATAAAAAAGTGTTTGCCTACCTGTGTGGACAACTGTTTTTCTCTTAACAATTGCACTGGTGTTAGATATTTTTTCGTTACCCGTTATGGATAAAGTGTTAATTAAAAAAGTGTTCACTTTATTAAAATATATATATTTAATAACAACAAATTATTGAACAAAAGAATTAAAGTGAATTAATGCAATAATAAAACCCACGCGGTTTCGGTTCATTTGCGTTCCGTTTAAATAATTTATTAATTATTTTATATAATGTAAAGAAAAAAAAAAATATGAAAGAAGGAATTTATATAAAAAATTAATTAATCTTTATGCGATTCTTTTATATTTTTTGTATTTTATTTATTCTTTATAAAGTACATCAATCTTTTGCAAATCCATTTCCTTTAATAAAATATTTAGTAAAAAGAAAACAACAAACTACAAAACATAAAATAAATTAATTAATCTATGTGCGTGAATATTTTTTTATTTCTTTTTTAATACGAATTTTGTTAACAAATAATTTCCAAAATATTTTCAAAATTAGAAGAAAATTATTGATGAGTTTTTAATTCATAAATCAGTGGTACTAGATATGAATGCTTAATTTTTTTACTTTGGCAAAAATGAGGAAAGAACATATAAAATTAATAATTAATGATTACCGGATATATGGATTGAGTGATATTAAAATATTATTGACATATTGTACCGTTAAAGATTAATCTAAAAATTTCTATATCGTGATTAGATTTCATTGACTAAAGCTACAAATTCTCATCCATAACGTATCTGTGAAAATTTATTTAATTAATAAAAAAAATATTAACACATGCCCGGTAAATTCAGTAGAGAACGGATGTTTGGGTTTTATCATTAAAAAATTATTAATAAAAAATAAAAGAAGCAAATAATAAAGCACAAATAATAAAAACAAAAACAGACAAAAAGTATAGAAAAAATAGTCGCTGACATCTCTTTTGTTTATTATAATGGCAAACATAAAGAATAAATTAAGAGTTATATGCGCGCGGCTATTTGAAAAAAAAAACGAAAAGAAGATGATATGGGGACAGCAGTAGCAGGTTCATCGACATGATCAAAGTAATACCTACGGCTATGATTGTATGAAAATGTTGTTTAATATTAATTTTAGTTTTTTTTTTTCATATATAAAGCGGCTACCTCAGTTGGTATGGTACGTATGGTTAACTGAATGTGACATAGATCATTTTGTCCAAACGAACAAGATTTGGGAGACGAAAAACAAGAAACAAGAAACAAAAAAAAAATAAAATTTATTTCTTGGTAAAATAAATATTTCATTATTTTTTTTGTACCTTTTCACCCAGACTGACTGGTATATCCAACATAATTCATGTTGTGCTATGTCCATAATCATCTTTCTTACCTTGTTATATTATTATTATTATTATTATTATTATTATTATTATTATTACGTATTTTAACCTACCCCAAATGGTAGTAAAAGAAAAAACCAAAATGAAAAACCACAACAAAAATATTAATAGCTGGTTCTCGTTGTTGGTTTCTTGTTTTTTTTTGTAATTTTTGTAACATCGATCATAAGCCACGCTGAGATTGTAAAATTCACTCTGAGATTGCAGTCTTATTGTTAATATTCTTTTTGTTTTATTTATTTATTTTTTTCACAAAGATGCGACAAAATGTTAACATAAAGTAGCAACGTTTAAACAGCAAAACATAATAAAATAATTTTGTAATTAATTAGTATATATTGTCTAAAGAAAGGTGTTTTTTTTATTATTTAAGCAAAAAAGAAAAAAATATGAACAAATTTAATCAACAAAATAAACTAAAAGAAGAAAAAGTATAAGAAGTAACAAAAGATTAAAAGAAAAAACTACATAAACATAAAGGACAAGACAAATAGACTGTAGTATTAAAAACTGGATAAAATTAATTTCACTATAGAATATAATGCGGTGCTATAATTAAATTAAAACAAAGCAATTTAAGAATGTTTTGCTGTAAATAAATAAAACAATTTTGTCTTTCTTTATGTAGAGTTGATAAATATATATATATATATATATATATATATATAATATATACAAGTATATAAGAGCCAATAAGAATTAAATTTAATTATATATTTATTTATAAAGAATGAAACAAGTGTAAACTATGTATAACGAGGCTAATAAACTTCGGTTATGTATGAGAGTAATTTTTTTTTTTTTTTTATTTCTTCTCTTAATAATAATAAAAGATATGACAGTTTTTATAACAGGAAATCTTTTTGGTCGTCTTTTAATTTTCTTTCTTTTTTTTTTATTAATTTAATGGTCTCATCCTTTGTAGCAAATAGTTTTAGTTTTTATTATTTAACCGAGATAACTACCTAGCACAAAACATCTTGTCAATTATATTCTATATTATTACAGCCATATTAAACATATTATTATTATTATTATTAAAAAAAGTTCATTCAATATCTATTTATTCCTACATATTTATAATATAAATAAAAAAAAAAATAATAACAAAAACCACTTATAACAGTGTGGTATGATATGTTGTCGCATGAAATAAAATAATTTATTATCAAAAATTTATTTATTTTTTTAATGCAAGAAAAGCTGCACATTTTTATGAAAAAAAAAACGAAAAGAAATATTATTAAATATCGAGAAATAATCAATAAATTTTTTGCTTTTATTTAATTGAAAAAATAAAACTGTAAGAAAATCAAGTTTTACTTGCATAAATAAATTTTGTTTACTTATTTATTTATTTTAATAACTAAATTCATAATAAAAATGACACAAAGTGTTATTGTGGGGCACGTGCTGTTCATTTATTTTAATAATTTCTTTTTTTTTTGGTATTTTCATTTCCAATTGCTCATAATAATGCTGCTAATGATTCATCTTTTTGCCTACTTAAAACATTTTTGTATTGTGAATAAATTTTTTTTTATAAAAACGGTTTAAACTTTAATTATTTTTTATTTTATTTGTTATGAAAAGGAATTACAACGTAAACATAATTACATAGTAGTTGAGTAAGAATGGTAAAAAGATAATAACAATGAAAACAAAAATAAAGATGAAAATATTGCAAAGTCAGGTGTAAGGTACCGATAATTCACATAGTTTTATTACCTTTTTGTTAACCAAAAATAAAAAAAATATAAAAACCGTCCCTATTTACCGAATGTTTTATTTAATTTTTGACTTTTCTTTTTTGTATAACTTTGTTTGGTTATTGTCCTTTTTTTTCGTTGTTGTCTAATTTCTGAAAAGAAAAAATGATTGATTCTGCAGGTGCCTTTGTTAAACTATTTTATTGTAATCAATGTCAATTATGAGGCGCCACATGTAACAAAAATATAATATTTCCGGAGCGACCTTTTCAAAAACAATAAATACCCTTTATGATAATAAAGATTGAGGTAAAGAAAATGGTCTTAATTTAACTGAAAAATGCATCACCAAGTAAACAATTTTTATTTTTTTTTTGTCGTTTTATTTAGTCGTCTTTTATTGCTGTTCGTGGTTATATAATTCCTTAATTGCTTTGTTTAAAATAAAACAATTCGTCATGAGAAAATCTAACTAATTGATTTTAAACGATTAAAATTTAATAAATTATGAGAAGAATTTGAAGAAAAAATATAACAAAATTATTTGAATAAATTAAAAAAAAAAAACGCTATTGCTTCGATACAAGTGCACTAGGATAAAATTAAATAATTTAGTAAAACCTCTGACCCTAAACAATGGCGAGAAAATATATTTATAATTAGTTAATAATTACTTTGTTGGTCGATTGTAATGTATAAAAAAAAACAAAAATTTCACGCTTCACTATATTAATTTAGGCGCATAGAGAGATTAATTTTTTTTGTGATTATTATTTTTAACCAAAAAAAAAAAGATTTCTTCATAAAGTCGGCAAACCATCGATATGGAATATTAATTTAACACAGAATAGATTTAATCTTTAATTGGAATCTTTTTAAAGATAATTTAATGTTATAACTGAACGATCGATCATAATTAATTATCACAGAAGAAAAAAAAAATAATAATAATAATAAATTTGTGAGAATACATCAATAGCTACCTAATTTTTGCGTGCTTTTAGTCAACGTATAATAATGGTAAGCATTATAATAAACGCAATAAATATTCACTATTCTTTAGTTTTTCTTTTCTTTTTTTTTAACAACACAAAATATAAATAAAGGTAATTTTTTTTTGAAATAATTAACTCTACCATATTTTCTAAAGTAACTCTAACACACTAGCTATGTTATAAACTGAAATAACAAATATAATAAAATTGAGGTGAGATAAATATTTCAGAAAACTAATGTTTAAACATTAATCATTTTGCGCATTTTTATTATTATTATTATTTAAAAATGTAAATTCTTCGTTTATTTTTCATAAATATAATTTTTTATGTATTATTAAATCAATACATTTGTTTGTTACGTACTATTATTACTATTATTATATTTTGTTTTTGCACTAAATAGTTGATTACAAATCACATAATGCTGATTAGAAACTAGCATGTCAATCAACAGTTACAACCCACTATACTATAGCATCATCACCTTTAAGATGACAAGAGAAAAATCGTTTTTATAATAAAACGTACCGTTCAGGAGCATATTGTAGATTTCATGCTTCATTAAATTATATTTATTAGCTATGCTTTTCATCAGTTTTGATGCAATTTTGTATTTTAAAATAAAGCTTTAAAAATAATATATTTTTTAATTTTACTTATGTAGAAAATTCTTTTAGCTCAGATGAAGTGCATAAATGAAAAAAATAAGAATAAGATATTTATTGTTAATTTTTCTTTAGTTCGTTGATTTTGTTAATTCTTTGAGCATTATTATTTTTTTTTTGATCAATTTAAAATAATAAAACATAAAACACAATAACAAAACGAATAAATAAAAATCAACGAAATGTCTGGTATGGTTTGGCAAAAATAATAAATTTATTAAATTTTAAAAAATAAAGTGTAGATTTCAATGAGACTATAAGAGACGAAACTGGCTTTTTTTGCTTGTTGAATATTTCTTTTTGGTTATTTTTATTATTATTATTGTTGATGTGATACATGTTTTGAAAGCAATATGTACAATCGAATTAATAACTTTTATCTGATGAATGTATTGTTTTTTTTTTTTTTGATGATTTAAAATATATATGAAACTCATAATATAAACAAAAAGTAAAGCCAAAACAGTATTTATGCTTTATGAAATTTAAGTACAATTAGGTCAAGAGTTTTATCAAATATCAAAATAAAGAGAAAAAAAATCAACGAATCATATATCGCACAATGCCATTAACAGCATTATGCTTTATTCAGGAATCTTTTCATTTATCATATTTGTTTGTATTTACCGCGCAGAATTTATTCACTTGTTTCAATAAATTTTAAACAATCGATAATCTTTTTATTTTGTGCTTTTCTCTTCTCTTAAATACTTACTTTTTTTGTTAAATAAATATTTTTTATTTTAGTACCAAACACTCATCATAATCAATATGCCTGTACCGAAAATAAGTGATGAGGATTAAGTATTCAGTTTATTTAAGTAAAAAAATAATAATAAATAAATATATGTATTTAAAATTGAAGAGTTGTTATTACATATATGCAAAGTGCCGTTAAGTATATTTTTCCTTTCTTCAAGTAAATAAGACAGTCTTTAATACAAAATATTACTGTGTAAACCTTTAATTGCTGTTGATGCTTGGAAATGTTTTTCATTACGTACGAAAAAAAAAAAATAAAATTGGAGTAGGTTTTCTCTGTTTTATTATTTCTGTTCAATGATTAATGATTTTGTCGCGGCTGTTTGATGTTCATTTTAGTTACTTTTTTACAGACTTTTTTAGTCAAAAAGAAATATGTTTTTTTTTGACGAATTTCATGTTAAATTTTGATATGTGGAATGTTTTTTAGAATGTTGAAATATTGCTTCTTTTATTTATTTTATTTTCGAAAGGATTACTTTAAATATTTGTGCAATATTTGAATATGCAAAATTTAGCACAATCTCATCTATCATTATATTTGGTTAATTTTTCTCTCTTCTTTCATATTTTTAAATGTTTCTGTTTTTTATACCTTTCCATTTAGTTGCTTTTATTATGTTCAGATTTTTTTAATAAAATTCTTTTGATTGGACCAAATTCACACTATAATGAACAAACTATGGCTTAAAACATTGTATTAAAATAATAATAAAAATTAATATTGCGCTTTACCCATATTTGTATATATTACAAGAAATAACATATATGATATTCTGGTTATTGTATTTAAAAACAAAAAAAAAATATAAAAATAATCAAAAAGATTATTAAGATGTCATTAAATATTCATTGACTTGGATTATTTCATTCAAAATGTCAATCAATATATGTTAAAAGTACACTCGAATACGTACATATATGTTTCTTGTTTTTACCAAAAAAAAAATTCTTTAATAAAAACAATCAAATGAATTTAAACAAAATAAAACGAAAAGAACCAGATACCATAGTATGCCGATTACACTAAAAAAATAATTTCACGATATGTGTGTTGCCTTTTATAACAAAACATAAAACCAGTCACCAAACGATGTTCATGCTGGCTACAAGTCAACAATTTAATAATTTTGTATGAAAATGGTGTAGAAATGTTATGCTATTTTTGAAATCATATGTGTTCTATATAGATATATATATATTATCTAGTTGATTTCAGCTGATTTATCGGCTTTTTTATTATTATTAAAAAATAATTATCAACTATTATTTTTTTTTTAGCTTATTAATCAAACATAAATAAATTTATATATATTTTTCTAATAACTGTGCTCGTTAAATGAATAATATGACAAATAATAATAAAAAATCTTATTTATTAATTATAGTTTTCAAAGCAAGTAATTTGCAATGACAGTAAGATTGTCCATAACGGTGTAAAAATACAATTTAAAAAAAATAAAAAATTTTATTTATTAATCTGTATCAATGTGATGATTTATAAATTACAAAAAAATAAAATAAATTACCATCAAATACATGACTTTCAATTATTATTTATTAAAAACTAAATATTTTTATTGCAAATGTAAAGGTGTAACTATGCTGGTTGTGCTTTTAACGTTGATTGCACAGTAAGATTTCTAATATTTTATAAATAAAAATTATTATTAAAAAATGACAAAAACATTTTAACACTTTTAATTATTTTAATTTGCAGAAAAAGTAGAAAAAACTATAATACAGGTGTGTTAGGATGAATAAAAATAAGAATATTTTTTTTTTTTTGCTTCATCATGAATTTATTAATAATTAACCATGACATAAGGGCTATTAGCTTAAGAATAAAATGTTAATACGCAAGACAGTTAATTAATCAAATTTTATAATTAATTTTTGCTACTTTAATTATATATATAAGAAATATATTGATTATATTTAGCATATTTGGTGCAGTAATTTATTTTTTCTGTACATAAATATATTTTTAATTATAATAATTGAAAGCAACAAGGAAAAAAAAAACTTAAAAGAAAAATTTCTTAATGATATTAAAACAAAAAATCTCATGATATGTCTTAAAATTCCTTTAGTTTCATAATTTAATTTCTATAATAAATATAAGAAGAAATTACTTGATTAGATGATGGAAAATGAAGTATAATGTTTATTTTTTTTTATTAAATACAAAAATAAAAAATCATTAAAGCCGCGTGTTAACAACAAAGTTGCCGCACATTATAAACACGTTACGCTTGAAGATTAGATCATTAACATTAAGAAAAACACAAGATTATTTTATCGTCACCATATTGTCGTTATACTTATTGTTTTTATATTTATTACTAATAATAATAATAATAATAATAATAATGCGTACACGCCACATCTAACTAATTTACAAATGATGAATTTAAGGAAATTAAAAATTAACATTATACAGACAGTGCTAGCTAATAATACAAAGAAATCTTTTAATCTTTTTCTTTATATAATTATTAGATTAAATGAACTATAAATTGCAAAAGTATAATTATTGTATTGTGGATTTCTTTTTATAATGAATTATAGTAAGAAAATAATCAAGCTGGTGATCATGTCAAATTAAATTAAACTTTTTTTTTCTTTTCCTTCTATTATTTTATTTATAATTTAATTCAACAGCAAAAAATATAAAAAACTATCATGTGTGACCAATCTGTACTGTGTTCTATGTTAAAAATAATTATTATTGATGTGGTCATCAACGAAATACTCTAAATCTTTTTTTTTTTACATATCGTACAAAATATCATAAATGTTTTATAATTAATAAATGTCCAAAAATTTTATTTAAAATATTAAACTTTTTTCATTTTTTTTTTGTTTCTTCTTTAGTAAATAGGCAAGGTGTACCAATGTGCGCTCATTTAATTATATTTTATCTTTTAAAAGACATAAAGAATATATTAATAATAGTTAAACAAAAAAAAAAATATACAAAACGGATAAAGAAAAAAAAATTATAAATATGATTTATATTGCTTTCAAGTAATTCCACTTTCATAATCGTCATTAAAATAGCTTCTGTACGTGCTGCTGTTGTATTGTATCGTTGATCTCTTAAGTCGTATCTTTTCTCTTCTTTTTTTTTTTTTGTAAATTATTAAATATGTATTTTTAATTAAACTAATAATAAAGCGTAAAGTTTTATAAGATTAGGAATTTATGTTATTTTTACCTCTTGTTTTACTCTTTATTTTTTGCTTCTTTTTTTTTTTTAAATTTTATAAAACATTTTTCTTTATGATAAACATAAATAATGAATAATAGAAACAAATTTATATCTTATGCATATTTATATCAATCAATCAATGATCATGTTAATTTAAGAAAAATAATTTAAATCTACACCTGTTTCTTGCAAATGTAATAAATTTTTGCAAATAAATGTTATTTTGTTCAATTTTGGTTTAAAGTAATGCACCACGTCGCGACCCACGGATTGTTCGTGTAACCTTTGGCCGATTTTTGTGTGAAAGGCAATGAAATTTATGTGTTTTGATTTTTTTTTTGAAAAATATTTTTCAAAATAAGATCACGTTTATTAAATAATTTTTACATAAAAAACATACTATATATCAATGATTGATGGATATTTAATTAGTTCAATAATATAAAAATATAAAAGGCGTTTATCGTATTATAAACATACATTTGTTAGAAATTTCTTAAAATTCTTTTCAATTTTAATTTAAATATGTTAAATTGTATCTTGTAAAATATCATTTTAATTTGTTTTATGTCACAGAATTGATTTTGTTTTTTTTTATATTTAATGAAAAGAAAAATCAAATTGATTAAAAATTATATTAACAATGCGGTATTGTTTGTATAATATTTGAATAGAAAATTTACACAATAATCGTCTTCCAAATTAAGTCATCTGTATACTAAAATTTATATCATCACACTTAAAATAACAAGTCATGTTTAAATATTGTTTAACTTAACAGTATAATTTAATAATAATTATTAAAGAAAAAAAAAATAAATGAATAAGCGAGCAGAAGAAAAAAGGATTGGTAAAAAAGAATAAAATAATAATAAAATCGTGTATTGACAGTAGTGTCGATTGGTGAAACAAATGTAGACTTTATGGTAACACAAATTGTCGGAGTAAAAAGCCTTTAAAGTAAAACGAAAAATAAAAAAAAAACATAATAAAATGTAAAAATTGTAATATAAGGAAGAGAAGAAGAAGAAATTAAAAAAAAAAAACAACAACCGAAACAATAATAATAATAATAAAAATAATAATTAGAATATTAATAATGTATAAAAAGAAATAAGCGAAACACACCATATAAGTCGATCCATTAGCATAAATTAACTTATTTATTAATGTTTCAATTTAGAAAATGTGTCTTACGAATAAGAAAGACAAAAAACAAAAAAATATACAAGCAGCACATTTTTTTCTCCTTGCTTCTTTTTTTTTATTTTTATTTTAATTCATTTAACGTATTTCTTTGCATTTTTTTTTTTTACTCATATTTGTATTTAAATAATGTAAAAAAATCATAATCTAAATGGTTCTTATTATTTAAATAAAATAAATAAAAGCATTACGTTGGATATCCTTTATTCACTTTATTAGATAATAAAGAAGAAAACACTTATTTAAGATTATGAAAGGATATATGGATGACATTGAATTGCTTAAAACAATAAAAAAGGGAAACGAGAATATTTTTAGTTATTATTTTCTTGTTTTCTGTATTTTAATAATTTTTATTATTTTGTATTATTGATTAATAAAAGCGGGAGCATAATATTATAAAAAATCATATTTATTTTGTATGTTATTTTTTTTTTTTTTTAAATATGAATTAAAGAAACAGCAAAAAAAAAATTAGATGACAAGGAAAAGTGGTTTTTTATACAGGTGTTGTTTATTATAATAATATAATTTATATGTATATATATTTTTGTTTTTGAAAAGATAAAACAAAGATATAAGTGTAACAAACTAAAAGAGAGAAAATTATTTCCTTTTTTTTTATTATTAATAAAAATAGTAAAAATAAACACAAAACAATGATTTTATTACATTAAAAATATGTTCTAATCTTAGAAATTATATTAATAGAATGTCATTTTTATTGCATAATATTTTTGTATAACATGACCAAGATGTAAATTCGTACCCATATTGTTAATTTATATTACCATCATACAATTTTATCGATAACATATATCATAGGACATAAATATAATATTATATTTGTCTTTAATATAGCTGTGTGTAATTGACAACGACAGTTATGCCATGTTGTGTGATTATTTCTTTGTAAAAAAAATAATACGTTGAACATGTTGGTTTGCTAAAATGTAAAGTAAAAATAAAAATTAAAATAATAATAATAAAAAAAGAAAACCAACAAAAAAACGGCCAGCAGTTTTTAAAGAAAATAAAAATTCTTAGTGGTTTATATGGTACTCAATAAAAAAAAACCAAAAAATTAATAATAAAACCATCAATAAAGGATAATGAAAAGAGATTATAAAAGTTAAAATTTTAATAAGAAAATGAAAAATATAATTTAATTATTTTATGATGGATAAATTATAAAGTAAATACAATATTAGAAAGTATCATTTAATTTTTTATATAAGAATATTACCTTCTAATATATTTACTTTATTATAAAGTTTATTCTCTACGGTAAGATCAAATAAATTATTAAATGTAAATAACTTTAATTAAATACAAAACTGCGTAAAATCATAATATAATTGAGGATTAAAATTACGCATAGAAATTACATTTTTACAGTTGGCTTTAGCATATAGCGTCTTTAAATCGTTAAATCAAAGAAGAAAAACGCGTATAGAATTAAGTATTTATTTTTATCCAAAGTATATAAAGAATTTAATTTCTACTCAATCATCGTAAAAAATCATTATCAATTGATTGCATTTATGAATTTATTTTTATTATTCAAATTTTTTTTTAATAAAATTGTATGCAGATGCAAACGAGAATGTCATTCTTTTAAATTTTGCATTTGCTCAAATTGACACTATCGCTGATTGTCAAATAAATTTCATAATTCAATGGCAATTTTATGTTTCAAATATTCGATTATTTGACAGTTTTTGATTATAAAAAAATGTTTAAGAAAATTATCTTTGCTTCAGTCATTGCAGTTATTACAAGAATGAGGGCGTTCATAATTCCATTTAACGACATTTTTTTTTGCTATAACCAAAAGATGCTAAAGTCATTGTTACGTTTCTTTGTTCTGGTGAAAAACATTTTTTATTTCTTCTACAAATTTTATAATAAAGTAATAAGATCAGCATACAAAACTGTATTTACAACATTTTGTTGATAAATTCGGATATAAGCACCGTTCAATTTTAATAACCAGAACATTCTACTTGGTATTTTATTTTATTATTATTAATATTCGTTTCTGTAATTTTTATTAAATTGGCATAAAAGTGTGTAAAAAAAACCAAACTGAATATTAAATTTTAATTAAATTTCTTTATTTAGATACAACAAAAAAAATAAATAATATATATTCACACGTTTTTTGTTTTGTGTTTGTGTCTGTCTCGTTGTTTGCAAGTAATTGATAAAGTTCATAAAGTGATTCATTTTTCACCTTTACATAATATGAAGTCGCATATATGCTACGTTTTTTTTTTTTTTTTTTTTTTGTTTCATTAAACTTTGTGACTTTTTTTCTTCTTTTAATTTAATATTTAATAAGAAACTCATGACATGATATGGAAGAATTGGCTTTTTTTTCTGTTTTGTTATTCCTTCAACATTTTTCAGCTGCGTGAACATTTTTGAAATATGAGCGCCTTGTTAAACAAGTTTTTTGTTGTGCTTTTGTATGATATCAAAGTAAAATTACTTGATTTTTTTGTAATTAATCTGAATACTTGATTTAATTTAATTTTATTTATTTTTCTTTAATCGATTTATAATAGAAAATGTATTTCAATGTCCTTAAAGGTTAAAAGACTTAACTGAAATTCGTATATTAATTTAAAAAAAACAGCATTGGTGATGCGGTTAAAAATTAACGATATTGAAAAAAGCTGCAAAAAATAATTATCACATAAAAAAAAGTATTTTCCATACAACTTTGTTGCTAAAAAAAAAACAAAACAGAAAACACCAACTAAAGAGTCTGATGAAAACAATAAAACGTCATTGGAAATTTAAAATAAAATAATTCGTAGGCGTGTGTTAAGTGTGTATGTGATTCAGAAACTGCATCAGCATCGACAGCAGCAGCAACAACAGCAGTAACAGTTTTTAACCGACTAAGATTATTGTTATTATTATGATTATTATTTTAAATGCGCTACCAGAATGAAATCGACTGCATTCACAGAAATATTATTATTATTATTATTATTATTAAAAAAAATTATAATATAAAATTGTTTTTTAAATTATAATAAAAGTTAATTTTAATTGGTGTTCATTAAAATAAAAATTATTATTATTATTATTATTATTATTATTATTAAACGACATGGACGAGATTTACACAGTGGGTGTAGTCATAACCGTCTGATTCGATTTGCATAAAATAACTTGACAACAACTTTTATTTATCAGTTGTTATTCTTTTCTTACTTTATTTCGTTAATTTTAATTATTATTATTATTATTATGTGAAAACTAAAAGTTAGCTGAAGATAAATTAAAGAATATATTACCATTGCACATGCTGTGATTTATTTAAATAATATATTAATCATTTGATAGCGGTTATCAAATATAAGATTAATTACATCCGTTAATAATGAAATCAACTATGATATTTCAGTTTGCATAATTATACAAATTCATTAATGAATAAAGATAAACGGTATGAGAAGCGTATAGCCACCAGTCAGATATAATATTTTACATAAGCATCGAGAGTCATATCTAATTAAAGTTCATTTGTATTCATTATTCTATGTTTGATATCACCTTTTAGTTTTTATTTTTATTCATTTTTTTTTTCTCCTCTATATTAATGTTAATTTATAAATACAATGACCAGTAGTCAGAAGAAAAATAAGATATAAAAATATTATTTAAAAAAATAAATAAACGACTTTATGATAAAATTGTTTTCGTTTTCAGTTTCATTCAGAAACAAGTTAACGCGACGATTGAGCGATTATAAATAATAATAATAATAATAATAAAGACAACAACAAATATATATATAAATGATGAAAAATCATTAATGAAAAAATAAATAAAATAAAATAATAATACTTTCAATTCTTTTTTGCACGCTTTTGATTAACCTAATATAATTAAATGTATTATTTATTTATTTATTTTTTAATACAAGTTTAGAAAGATTATCGCGATAATTTGTTTAAGCTTTGATAATACGTTTTTTTTTTTTTATTTTATAAATTGTGCTCAGAGAAATGCACTTTTAATAATTACCAAATAAAGCGAGTTATAGTGTTGTTGTATGGTACAGGTTACACATGTTTTACAAATATGCACTTATATGTTTATGATAATAAGTGAAGTGAAAAAAAAATTGATCTTTTTAAACAGCGAAATGAATTGATTAAAAATGAAAAAAAAAAAACAAAAACACTTTTCATGGTTAAGTTCAGTTAATAGCGCGACCATAATTATAATTTTATTTTTTTTTATAACACAATTATTAATTTATCAATAATATTATTATAAATAATTATCTTTGAATGATTATATTTTATTTCATCATTTAATAAAGAATTATTATTATTATTATTTATGTTTTTATATTTTTATCTCTGTACAAATTTATTTATTAATAATAAGAAAAATAAATTCAATGTTTTTTTTTTACTGAATTTAATTATTAATTTTAATTTTGCAATAAATTAATAAGTAAATTATTATTAATAGTAATAATAATAATAATAAAAATAAATTGAATTAAGTAGACAAAAAAAATAGTAATAATAATAACTGAAAAATAAAGATAATTAAATATTAAAACTGCCAACAACTATTTCCACTAATTGAATTTAAATTGAGTAAATAAAAAACACATTATTATTGTATTTTATTAATACACAGTTTTTTTTTTTCTTTTCTTAGTATTATAATAATTATTTCTGTTTTGTAAACATTGTTGTGGAGCTTTTTTTTTACATGTACACATAATAATAATAATATTGAATATGTTTAAAACTTTATTAAAATTAATATATTTATAATACTTATTGCATTTTATTTAGATTAACTTATTTTATTTAAGTGAGATTTTGTTTTGCAAAAAAAAAAAAATGATATTATTACTTTAAAGTAATATTAATGACAGCATCAGTTAATTAAATTAAATTTAATTAATTTATTTAACTAAAATGAGACTATTTTAATTGTTTTTATTTAACAATGTATTTATTTATGGTGTTGTGTCATTTATAATGCAATTCCCACTATTATTTGCACTGAAAATCAATTAAAAAAGTCTGATTGAAATTTTATTATTTTATTATTTTCTTGACTTCTTATAACCCTTTATTATTCATTTTTTTATTTTAATTTTATTAACAGAATATTAACAATGCAAGTGCGGCATTACTTATATTTATAATTTGTGTGAAACATCATCGATTGATGGATAGTTTTGTGCAAAATGACAGATTGAAACATTCTTACTTTGTTAAATGGAAAAAAAATCTTATCATCGTAAATGTCTGAAATTTATTATTTATTGTTAAAAACACTTAATAAGACTTTGAGATGTCAATATTAGAATTTTATTTTCTTTATTTATTGAAAGGGAAATTATTTTTACACTAGTTAAATGAACAAAAAGATTATTGTTTTAAGAATTAAAGAATAATAATAATTCATACACGCCTATTCTAAAGAATTTTCTTTTTTTGTGAAGACTAAAGATGCTTAACAATAGAATTCGAAAATAAAAATCATCAAAATTCCGTAATGTACACAAATAATAATAAAAATATTAACAATGAGAAACTATTCTCCAAATAAAATCAAGATAATCATTGTGATTATTATTATTATTATTTTTATTATTACAATTACTTCTGTGACTCTGTGAACAATTAATGTCGCCAATTGAAGTTTGTTTGCAGAAGTTATTGTTATTATTTGCCTAAACAGTGCGTTTTATTTACATTAATAAACATAAATATTTTCAACAACAATAGTTATAAAAATAAAACGAATAATACAATACTACAGAGAAAAAAAAATAACAGAAAATACTTAAAGATTAAGAGTGCTTAGTACTTATATATAATTTTCAATGGAAAAAAAGTGCTTATACCATCGTATTTCTATGAGAATAAATGAAGTGATAAATAAATAAATAAGAATTCTTTTCTTTCGCACCTTTAAATTTATTAAAATAACCGCTTAAGCTGATACACAAACGCGGTATTCTTTATAGTTCGTGACTTATAGATAAGCTTATGCTGTCTGTTAATTTATTCAACGCTAAAGTTTTTACATATTTTTTTTTTGTCTAAGCTTTTTATCGTGACCCTTTTGATAGTAAAAGAAAAATATAAGTTTATTTATTTTTAGTCATAACATCACTGTTAAATTATGATTTATTTTAATAATAATTTACTTATAGATTTCACATATTAAGCACATACATATGTGCGTTAGTTATATCTTAAAAATTCAATCTATTTGTTATAGATTCAGTAACACAGCTTTCACCTTTTCTATACATTAAAAAATTTATTTATTTATTTTTCTTTAACCAAATATAATCTTATGGATGGCAAATAATAGAGAAAAAAAGCATGTAATTGGCAGCACGAAGAGTAAAAGTCGTCTTAAATATTATAATAATAATAATAATAAATTACGTGCAAGCAAAACATTAAATACTTCGCATTTAAGCTTCTATTTTTATATATTTTTACAAATAAATAAATAATATATATTTTTTTATTTAACTACAGGGATCAAAATACATTTACGAAGCAACAGTTTCTCCATTACAGAAATGAAATAATTATGTGTGTAGCCAAGATAAATTACAGTTTAAATAGTAGTACAGATGTGCCAAAGATTCTTCATCGCAATGAAAATAGAGAGTGGTGTCATTGTACATTTAGCTAGATAAAATGATATAAAAAACCTCTTACATTGTCAATTGTAAAATAAATTTATTTAAATTTTTATATTAAAAAAACAAAAAAAAAATTTATAACATAATAGTTTAAAGCATAATTAAACAGTTACATGTGGAAAACTCGAAATAAAACCTCAACGATATTATAAAAGATAATTCTTTTTTCGTTATATGTTATTGATTTGCTATGTAAAGATTTTATTTTCTTTTTTTTCAATTTATATACCTGATTTATCTAATTTATTTTCATTACATAAAATAATAATAATAATAATAATAATTGTTTGATTTTGAGTTGCAGTGTATTTTGTATTTATTTTTTTTTTTTTTTTTGAAATAAAAATTTAGTTCGCGTGCCAATTACTGCCAACGCTTTAACATAAAACAAGGGTTTTTACATTTTTATAGTTTTATATTATTATTGCACATTAACTGTATAAAATTGTGTATTTTGTTGATTTTATTTTTCATTTCTTTCTTTTTTAATGTTTTTTATTATTTTAATAATTTGCACATATTTAATAAAATATTAGAGTTTAAACTTTCGCTCAACATTTTATTAAGAAAAATAAAATAAAAAATTTAATTAATTTATTTACATTTAACAAGTTATAGTAGTTAATAGTATTAAATTTTTATATTTTTATTATTATTATTATTATTCTTCATTAAAAATCACAACAATACATTTGCTTGGTAATATGTTATAATTTTAATTATATACGGTTGTTTTTTTGCTCCAACATCTCATGTTTCTTCATGATTTGTATATACAAATTGTAAATACAAATATTTTCCTTTATTTTTACTTGAATTTTCTTATTATTATTATTTTTTATTTTACTGCGTACAAAGTCATTAATCACAATAAACACTCCATATAATATAAAAGAAATAATATTAATAAAATAATAAATAAATAAATTTCTTCAATTACATTATAATTTTTATGATACGATGTAGGAACAGTACGCACAAAGTAAAGGGAAAATAAAATAAGTAAATAAAACTATTTTCAATAGAAAATGGATTATTCGTATACTAGTATATATTTAACATAAATGAAGAAAAACATAGTTGTAAAGCCATAAAGATGTACAGAATGAATGATTTTTAAAAATAGAAATAATAATAATTATTATTATTTACTTGTTGGAACCACAAACCATCATAATTCATAAATCTTTGGATTTTTTTTATTTAACACTTAATTATAGTATTTGCGCCATTGAACGGTATTTATTTATATTTTCGGCACTGAAGAAATATTCAAATGATGTCTATATGTTACCGAAAATCATTCCTATTGTTTTAACAATTGTAATGTAGGTGTGTTTTTAGTAAATTACATATATTTTATATATCTTTTGGTACATATGTGATGTGTAAATTATTATTAATGCATACAAGAAACCGTTTAAACTAGAAACTTGAGGAGTTAAGTATAAGGTTTTTCATTTAAATACAAAAAAAAAAAAAATTGATTGCCTTAGTTTATAATTATAAGTGGTATTTCATAAACAATAGAAGTATGCTAAGCACTTGCCAAAAGCGTAATTGATGATAGATAAAGGTACAAAAAAATAATACATTTCTTATGCTTTTTAACTATTTATTTTGCAATTTTTATTAAAAAAAAACACAATTCATGTGATTGACATGTTTTTAAACAAAATTTTTCCCCCTGCATGAAAAATGAAAAGACGATAATAATTAAACACATTAAAAAATCGTTTTTGTTTATTTTTTTTTTTGGTTAAAAATATTATTTAACTTAAAATAAAAATTAAATTCATTTATTTAAGTCGTCAATCTTGTATAATTTTTTGATGAATTGTGATTGTTTTTTTTTTTGTATATTAAAAGAAAGAAGAAATTCCACGAACAGATGAAATTTACAGTTTTTATTTATGTAATTATACATCCATCCACTTTATGTATTAAATGGTTAAAGCATTGTTAAATTAAAGTTTAAAAAAAAAATTACCAGATTACGTGAAATTGTTAAATAAGTAAAAACGCAAGACACAGTATTTTTTTTTTTGTTCCTGTTGGCTTATTTGTTTGTTTGTACTTTTTAAATAATAATAATAATGTAGAAAAAAAACCTTACTGTATGTTAAAACTTAAAAGCACATCCTCTAAATTATTTATATATTTTTGGTGAAACAGACAATAACAACAGAAGAAAAAATGACGAAAACAAGCTAAAAAGTATTTCACCTGTTGCTCAGCTTAAACACATAACTCCGTTTCTTATGGTTTTGTTGGTTTAAACAATATATATATATATATATATATTTCTTCACAAAAACAAAAAAAAAAAACCATACCAACCAACAACAGAAAATACATTAAATGCATTTAATTATGATTTATTTTCATTTGCTTTATGAAAAATAATAAAAATTATTTCATAAATTTCGTTAACTTTTAGTGCTTTTTTTTTACCTTTCGTTCGTTTTTGCTTTAATTTTTATGATTGTTGTTTTTACTGCTGTTTGTGCAAAAATAAAAAAATATCATAAAAATATCCAAAACTTAACTGAAAAACATGCTGCTTAGTGCAAAAATGAAAAGAAATGAATTTAAATTTAAAGCAGAAAAAATTAAATAATAAAGCAATTATTTTCTAGTTGATAATGTGATTATGAACTGGATGCAAAACTAACAAGAAATTCTGTTTTTTTTTTGCTGAGAATAAATAAGAAAAAAAAAATTATTGAATTCTTTAATAAATAAATTAATTTCATTAAAGAAAATTTATTCATCACGATTTATATAACAAAAAAAAGAAAAAAAAAATTAAGTAATTTATAATGATTTCTTCAATAACAAAAATAAAATAGTTTTCTTTTTTAATTATGTGCGAAATAATCTTTTTATATTTTTTTTTATAAAAATGATTTATTAAGTAAAATAAGTATTTAGTTTTGGTTATTTGATTAATGCTTTTAAATAATCACGTTTAATATTAGACGAAAAAAAAAATTTATTTATATAAAGAAAATCGTTACCGAGCTACTTAATTGAGATGGAGTTAACGTTATATTGTTTATAATTTATTGCAACAAAGTTTTTATTTTTTATTTTATTTATTGTATTTATTCCTGTTAACGTTAAATCAATCAAATAATTAAAAAGAAAAGAAGGGAAAGAAAAAAAAAACCATAAATAATTGTTTCTTTTTCTCATTATGCACTTTATTTTCATCTTTGTGCATTTTACCACTCTAATAAAGTAAGTCATTATTACATTAATTAAATAATTTAGTAAACAAGTGCCATAAAATTTATAAGAGCTAAACAATAAAAATAGTTAAATAAAGTTTATTAAAAATAAAGAAAAAAAACACGGAATTAAGTCTGTTAACCTCAATAGAATATGATAAAGTAAAATAATTTTTTTTAAATAAAAATTTCAATACTACAATAGAATAGGCACGCGCGGTTTTTAATGTTGTATATCTGTTAAGAGTTATTTAAACTTACAAAATAATTGAATATTTTGTTGTTTTCTTTCTTGGTTACTTACCTTTACGTTGGTTTTGCCTTAGTGGTTCATTTAATACCTTCTTCTTTTCATTTATTTTTACTTCATTGGTGTATTGTTATTTATTTCCAATTGTACACGATTGTTACTTTGCATTGAGCACGTCATTTTAAACCAAAACCAAAACAAATGGACCGTGCAAATTATCTGACTATAGTCATAGATCAATTTACTATTAAAAATAATAACAATAATAATATTTCATTACAATCTTTAAGAAAAAAAAAAAATACTATAAAGTATTACAGCGATTTATTTTATTAAAATCATATAATAATAATAACAATTTTCAATTTAACAAGTATTTCACTTCAACAGCATCAATAATATATATATTGAAAAAATTGTTGTAATTTTCAATCCATTTAACAATAGTTAAAGAAATAATACGTAAAGGCTGCTGTTGGTAAATTTATTACGAAAACATTTTTCATATTCAAATATAACAATAATTTTTTTTGAATTTATTTAAAAAAAAAAATTTTCTCATTTTTATTAGATGATGATGATTATGTTGATGATGTTTATGGTGGTAGCGCGATCATGTTGTTTTATTTTTTTTAATGTAGCCGCACGTGCTACAAAGTTTATAATAAACAAATTTTTAATATAATTTATTTTATTTATTTTTCTTCTTGTTTTATCTTTAATTCTTATTTATTTTTTAGTTTTAAGCAAAGAAATACTTTTATCAACCTTAAAAACATTTGTTAACTTGTTTAAATTGTTTTTTCTTTTTATTTTATTTTTTTTGTAAGTTATTATTATTATTATTATTATTATTAAGAGTAAAAATTGGATAATTACAAAAGACATAAACATAAAAATAATGTAATAAATACATATGTTTGCAGCTACTATAACATCACTTTTATGCTTATGCTTTTTTGTTTTATTATTAAATAAATGGAAAAATATATAATAAAAATAATAAAATAAAATTATTACTATCTTTAATTTAATTCATTTTTAAGAAAATAAATGCTAAAATAATAATAATAATATTAATAAAAAAAAAAAAATAAATGGTAAATTTAATACATAAAAGCAAATTGGCTGTTTGTTAGTGAAAAATAACATTGCCTGCGGTGTTATTGGCGACTAGTTGCCAGTACTTCTCTTATACAGTACATTGAAAGTTACAATATTTTTTCTTATACAAAGCATAAAATATCAGTTTTTTTGTTATTCTATCTTATAGTAGTTTAATATAATTAAATAAATGTATATAATATAAACTAAATATGTCGCATATACATAAAAATACCAACATGATGATAAAATTAATGAATATAAATTCTAAATAATTATTTAATAAGCAAAGATCGCACTTATTTTTTCTGTTTTTTTTTTTTTTTCATTTTATTATTAATCAAATAATAGTAAATTTGCTTCTTAGAAATAAATAATAACAATAAATAAAATTATAATGTTTTTCTATGTATCTTTTTATAAAGACATAATTTCCATGTAATGTTATGTTTTGAATGGAATTTCTGTATTTTCGAAAAAAAAGATAAACATTTATTCAGAACACATCTTACAGCATTGACTATATTTTATTTTGTTAATGTATTTTTACATTGTTTGTTATGCAGGATAAAATATAAACGATAATATGCGGTCGTTATATACAAATAATAAAAAAAAATTGCGAAGAATTCATAAAACTAGAGCATGATAGTACGTTCACCCAGCTACGGTTGAAATCAATGCAATGTATTTACTGATTTATTGATGATAGTTTGATACTTTATTACAAGAAAATAAAATAATTTATTAATAGTATAAAAGTACGTTAATTTCTTAATTTAGCTTTAATGAAAATTACTTGAAAGTCTTAAAAAAACTATTGTATCTGTATTTAATTTTAGCAAAAGGAAATTAACAAAAAACACTTGCTGTGGTTATTAGTCATTAACATAAATCTTTACATAATAACAATGTTACAAAAAAAAAAGAAGGTAAATTAATGTTAATATTGTTGCTATATCTAACCTGTTGTTTATAATAATGATAATTTAACATCTTATTGCCACTTGTTGTTCTATTTTATTCGAAATATATGTATACAAGTATTTTCGACTCCTACTTAACTTTAACTTTAAAAAGCAATGACAGCTGATTTTTTTTTGTCAAGAAATAAAATTTACTTTTATTACACAATGAAATAAAAAATATGTTATTTTTATTGTGTGTACAGATCTACAGTGTTTTTTATTTTTTGTTATTTTAATTAAACATTTTGTATCACCATTACTTTGCGTTTTTATCTATTATGTCGCGACTGGCTATTTTACGTTTTACCACAAATGACAATTGTTTGTAAAAATAATAATAATAATAAAATGACAAATGCTTATTTGTATATTTATGAAATAGAAAGATTTAATCATTTTGATCCATTCATTCATTTAATTTTTATTTCGTTTCATTTAATAAAATATGAAAGTATGTCCAATTTATTCGTTTTACCTGTTCATCAATTAAATTCATTCAACAAATCAACATTTTGCGATCGCAGATACAATATTTTTTTATTAAATTTTTTTCTCGAAATAAAATTTTGTCGCTTTACTCATGGCATTCATCAATTATTTATTTATTTATAATAATAATAATCATATGAAATACATAAAGTTTTTTCAAGGTTTTATTTAACATTATTTTGTCGTTAGAAGAATTTTTTATTTTATGATTATTATTTTTAAATATGTCACAAATTGGCAATATTATTATTGCAAATAAACAGAAATAATTCTAGTTAATAGATTTGCGTGTTGTTTATTCGTAAATTATTATTTATACATATATAAATTTTTCTTATAACACAGTATGATGTATCGATGGATATTTTAAAAAAGCAACGAATAACATTCAATAATAATCTCAATGGGTCATAATAATTGACAATTTCCTTTTGTAAAAAAATAACTTCAGTACATGTTATAGATTTTCTTTGCATTTAAATAAGCACACATATGCGTGTTATGTTTAAACAAAAATTTTAACAAAAGATTATATATAATTTAAAAATAAATAAATAAAGCATCAATTGAAAAATGCAATAATAAATAAGAAACCAAAAAATAATATTGATAGTGTCATAATTTTATTATTTTCTTAAAGACAATAATTGATGTGATTTAAATTTTTGTATTTTATCTTTAATCATTCCGCTTTTCATTATTTTTAATCAATTAAAATTTAATTTTGTTTTGTTTTTAAACAATAATTATATTTAAACCCTTGTCTGGTATTTTAAAATCTTTTCTTTTTATTTTTTCAACAACAAACTTGTGTTAAAGGTGTGACCACGGCAAGGAAAACATGTCGTCCTGTAGTTGTCATATGAAAAAAAAAAATTATTGATGGCTTATTTATATGAAATTAATTTAATATTTAATAAAAAAAAAAAAATAACATATTCAATACATTTATATTAAAAATGATATTTATAAGACATGACGCCCACTTGTTTATGTTAATAATACAAAAAAAAAAAAACACATAAACGAATGCTCAGTATGAATAATAAACAATCTGTATGCTGTTTTTTGTTATGCTAAAGAAAAATCAATTGTTGTTCTCTGTTACGGTTGACACTCACCAATTCATATCAATTTATTATAAACATGACAAACATGAAAATAATATTTATATTGCGGGAGTAATTCACACAAACAGAAATGTTAATTCAGTCGGTTGCAGGTGATTATTTAAAAGAAAGAAAGAAAAAACTCGCTGTCAATATTTACATAAATATTAAATAAATAAAATATATAGTCATATATGCATAGCAATTAATGTTAAAAAATTAATATTTGATGATTATCTACTTGGCATTAAAGATTGATTTTTTTTTTTACATGGTAAAGTGCCGCTTGTCGTACTTTTCTTTCCTTTTTTTTACTTAACTTACCGTGATGTTATAATTTTCACTGTTATATTTATATAAATGAATTTCTCAAACCGTAGCATTAATAATTAAAATGTAATGTGTGTAAAAAAGAGTTTTTGGAATTAAACTTTTATTAATCTAATTGCGGTACCAAATTTGGTTACAAGAAGCATCAAAAATTTTATTCGTAAAAATAGTTCAAATCAGTTACACTTGATTTAAAGTTATTAAATCAATAATACTTTTACATAAAAAATTTATGATTTAGAAAATTTTGGCACTTCAACGAAAATAAAACTAGTTTATTTGGCCTTTAAAATATAATTATTATAAGAAATATTATATTATGACAGTGAATACCATTAACTAACAACTTAGCAAAATTAATAAATACAGGAAATTGTTAAAAATTTAATAAACGAAAAATTCCTATGAATAATATTATTAGTTTGCCAATAAACTTGTAGAATCTACAAGTGTTTATTATAATTAAATTATAGAATTGCTTAACTTCTGTTTTAATAAAAAAAATAACCATTAAAAATTATTTTTATTAAAGTCAAACAAGTGCTATATTATTGCTATAAATTAATTTTATTAAGCAATTTATATTCAAATTTAATTTTATTTATTAGTACTGATCATGTTTTAATTCATTTTATTTATTACAGTTTTATTCAAATGATGTTCTAATTAAATATAGAAAATGTTAAAAGAATTGCAACATTTAATGGATGCAATTTTATGTAAAATTTTATTTTAAATAAGAACTCTTCTATATTACATTAATAATTTATTGAATTTTTATTAAATGTCAGGTACACTATATATGCGCATTTTTTTCATGTTTTTTTTTCTTTGTTACATTAGAAAAATTAATTATATTAAAAAAAAAATTCAATAGAGTACATGTTGTGCTTCTGTCATTAGCCCCCCACACATATTCACAATAAATATAAATTATTTAAATTTATTGTTTTTACTTTTATTTTTAACATAAATTATATTTTAAATATTTATTTAAATTTATTGTCATAATCCCATATAGACACAATTTACTCTACATATTTATTTTTATTATTATTATAATTATTATTATTAATAATAATAATATTTATAGATACTTATATAATGTACTATTTATCTACATAAAATTAATAATATTATTTTTTTTATAAATAATTTAACAAGTTTAGGTAATAAATCATAAATGTTAAACAAATAGGTAGTTAGTTATTACATATTACATACATTGCGATACGGTATACAAGATATATAATTTTAACAACATATTGTATTGTTTTAAATTTATATAATTATTAATCTCTTAAGTTTTTTGATTTGCAAATTTAATATTAACATTAAAAAGACGTGATTTAATTGTTACAATTAAATTTTTAATCAAAGAGAATTATTTTCAAAGAAGTAACTTTAATTATCAGCTACATTGTCTCTTGCACAATTCTTATAAATTTTACCTCAGAAACAACAATTTATCTATAATTTTATTAAATAAAATTCTTTACAAAAATGCTACAAATGCAGAATATTATAAAAAACTCTCTTCAAATAAAAATCCATCTGCACTGTCAATTATTAATTTTTATATGCAATAAAATTAAAACATTTCCTTTAGCTAAAATACATGTTTTGTATATTTTCTTCTGCAACAAAAGTAATATTGTCAATTTTTTTTTTCATTTTTAATAAACTATTAACGACCTAAACAGTAGTAGAAATTTAATTGATTTAAATTATTTTTAATACATAAACTAATATTTTATGGAAATATTATAAAGAGAAAAAATTATGACAAAACTATTAAATGTGTCTTGCAAATTTTATTTAATTGCAATTTTAATAATAAAATTAATAATTGAATTTATATATATTTTTTTATGTAAATAATACATGCGTGATATAGTCAGTTGGTGGAATTTAAATTTTTATCTCTTTTAATAACTTATTTGAAATTTTAATCGATATTTTTTTCATAATTTTTCTAGGTAATTTAGGTCATTTTTTTCCAATTTATTCGTTCATTTTTGTTAGTTTTTCTTGTTTATTATTTTTAAAATAATAAATATTGCTAATAATTGACATTGAATAAGGTTTATTCTCTTCTATATATTTTAATTATCAAAATAATCACCTATTACACCTTTTACTTAAAGTGTTTTTTCTTTTTTGTTGTGTCTTATAATTTCTATTAAAAAAAAAAGAAAAAAATTTTAAACTCAATTTAAAATTGTTAAAAAATAAATTTATTTTTAAGAATTGAATGAAAAGAGAGAAATATTTAATTTCTTTTCTTGTGGATTTTTTTATTATTATTTTTTTCTTACAAAAGTCTTTTCTTTTCATTTTTTTTGCATTTCAAATATAACATACTCTAACGGTTAAATTAACAATTCTTATTACCTTTCTTCATTTAACTAATTTCATGATTGAATAGGTTAAACCAAAAGATAACTTTGAAATGATTTTATTATTACAATTCTTATATATATATATATATATATATATATATATATATATATATATATATATATATATATATATATATATATATATATATATTGCCTGTTGTTGTCGAGTTATTATTGTTAAATATATGTAATTTTTATTTCTGCTTTGTTCATTTTATAATTTTTTTGCTGTTTTAATACCATCATTTCTCTATATTCTATAAAAAAAAAAAGAAAATAATTTGATGAATGATGTTGTGTGTTTTAAATATTCTTGCATTTAAATGCTAAAGGCAATATTATATTATAATTTTTTTAATACAATGTTGATAAATAATATATAAATTATAATGAATAAAACAACAACAGGGAGTGTAGTAATCAAACAGAGCATATATTTCAAATCAAACAAAAAGAAAAGCAGAGAAAATGATGTTGTGATTTTTGATTAGGAAAAATATTTTGTTGAAATTAATAATAAACAGTAGGACATTACAGGTAGCTAATAAAATGTACTTTTTTTTTTCTTTATAAATAAAAAATCGATCAACAATCAATTCGTTACGCTTCATTCAAAATTAAAACACTTTTTAGGGAGTTTTTCTTTTATTAAGAAAGCTATTTAGTAAATTTTTTTTTTTTTTGTATCGAATAATAGAGGATATCTAACTGTTCTGTTTTGTTTACAACAAATATAAAATCTATGCTAATTTGTGAATAGCTAATATTGAGTAGCAATAATGTTAAAGAATTTTGATTAAATAATTGGAATTGTTTGCTTCTTTTGCCCCCATGATGTGCGTTATATTACATTAAAAAAAAAAGGATATTATCTCCTGTTTTTCGTTATTCGTATATTATTAATCGATTTTAAACAAATCCATGTGCATGAAAAAAATTTATAAATAAAAATAATGAAAAAGTAAAGCCGCCAAACAGTTAACCATTAAAAAAAAACTCACGCAGTGATCAATATTGCTTTTCGATTATAAATAAAAAAAAATTATTATTATTTTTATTTTTATTTTTGCATTTAAGTTTTATTTTATGTAAATTCAAATGTTTTAATTATTATAATGTTTTATTTTTCATTAAAAAAAAAAAGTTTTTTTTTTTACCTCATATTTTATTAATTAATTAATTAATTAAATTAAGTTTAAAAAAAAAATGTAAAAAATTATTATTCAAGCACACGATTTTGTTCACGAAAAAAAAAATCAATAAATTTCCCGCTGTGACAACTTGTAAACATTATTAAAATTAATTTCATTCCATAAACGACACAATATTTATTATTTGTATATTTCTTCGTAGTTTTTTTTTCTTTTAATCTCTCTAAATTTTATAAAAATCACCTTTGTATAACTACAGAGAAAAAAAAAAAATTTAAAGTAATGTTAACGAAACAATATAGGTAAAAATATAAAAAAATTAGTAAAATCCATTTAAGGTAATTTTGTTACGCACGAAAATAATTATTCAATAAATTTTATTTCAATCAATACGATTGTTTTGTTATTTAAATTTTTTCTAGTGTTGATTATTATTATTAAACTATTAAAGTTAAATCAGGAATGTAATGAAATGAATAAACAGTGTAAATGATATGTGATACGCAGGACATGATATGGCCAGTTAAGGAAGCATAAGTGCGTGACTTCATTTCTGTCAACACATTTACGTATTCAACTGACTAACTATTTTTAAATATAAATAAATATATGTGGGCACGATTTACCATATATATTATTATAATAATTTTTTTCTATACTTTTAACAGTCAAACAAACAAATAAATACAAAAGAGAAAAAAAAATTGAAAAATTAACAGAAGAAGAAAATAGCATCACTTTGTTTCTACTTTGTTTTATTAAATGTAAAAATAATTTATTAACTTCATGTAAATTACATTATACGATATACTTGTAAGTATTTTATTTATCGTTGTTATAGAAAAAAAAATCAAAAACATTTCTTGTTAATAAAATAATAGAAGGGAAGCGAGAGATTAATACAAGAAAAACATTAAAATCATTTCACCATAAACCACGAACTGTTATTCTGTAAATATATATATATTTTTTGCTCAATTGTTAAATAAATAATAGCAGCAGCAAAAAAAAAAATATTTAAATAAAACAAAAATAAAGGTATAAATTGTACATTTACCATTAAATCGTGATATAAACAACCAACAGTAATAATAATAATAATAATAACAACAACAGCAAATAAACAAGAAATGCATAAAAGCACAAACAACAAAGTATAGAAATGTAGCAAGTAAATTAGCCTACATCATGCTACACAAAGTGCGGCCTTCAATTATTTATTTACAATAAGCAGAACACTATATACTTAAAGTAAAGTAAAGTGCAATACTTAATGTTTTACAAACGACCTTCCCCCCATTTATACGGTACAGTAATTTTTCGGGTGATATATGCACGCTTGAACTATATTAAATAAAAAAATAAATAAATATATAGAATCGTTCAAGCATTTGAAGCGTTAAAATTGTTTACACTTTTCTAGTTAATTTTGACACTTAATAATACCATTAATTGAAATGATAAATATGGTAAAATCATCGCACCGTTAAAGTGTGACATATTATTACCTGTTTTACTATTATAATTAATTATACATATTTTTTTTGCATTCTACCTAATCACCAATAAACATAAATAATTTAATTTAATATTTATTTAAAAAATCATGTAGGCTGTTAAATATTTAACACTTTTTTAGAAGCAAAAAATAGCAAATGTCCAGCAAAGCCTAAAATATAATAAATTATTCAACGATAAAAATCTATAAATTATTTTTTCATAATAAAATCACAGTTTGGAACAGAATCAAAAATAAGGCAAAAAAAAAAAAAAATAAAAGAAGTAAAAATTATGCAGTCGGTTTTGGTGTTTTCTTAAGAGAAGATAAAAGAAATCAAAATAAAATTACATCTCATAAATATAACTGCTAATTTTATATTCGGTCTAACAAGTATTGTTTGTTAAAAAAAAGTTTAAATAAAGAATAAAAATTACCACATTTTATTATAATTTTTATTATTATTTATGAAACATTACATTGAAATACATATACCAGTGTTTTTTTCTGTCGTAAAACACTTGTTATTAAACGACTATTCTATGCGTCAACACCAATTATTACATATGAAATTACCATCGATAAGATCAATTGTTATCATAAAGAAATAATCAAAATTTATACATTTAATCCATCTTGCAGAACTACCAAAAAAACATTATGCGTTTTATCAATGCTACATATATACTTTAAACAAAAAAGAAATATTATTTTATCTCCCAACGCATAAAAAATCGCATCGATTATATTTTGTTATAACGAAAATTGTTTTTCCTGTTAAGACAACAATTTAACCAATAATAACAGAAGCTACTTTACTTTATTATCCGTTGTTTAACTTAAATTCAATAATTTTTTTCTTTGCTGTATTTTTTATCTGTTAAGAAAATCCTTAACAAAATGTTATTTAAGAAAGAGCATCCGCACGATACATATCAAAAAGCATTGTATAAAAAAAATGAAGAAGAATGTTTTCGATCGATATGGTTTGAAAAAGTCGGCAATCTTTTAACAAAGTTTTATCTAAAAGCTTTATTATTATTTTTTATTGTTTTTATTTATTTTATTTTATATTTTTGTTTATTTTTTTGAAATTGCGTGTGAGTGCATAATACAAATGATGGTTTTTTTGGTAAAGGTAAATCAGGGGGTTATATCTCACAGAGTATTAAATTGAATAAAAATGCTTATCATCGTAGTACTGTTAAATGGTAACATTGTACACGCGCAACTTATATTAATTCAGCTATTCTGCATTTCCTTAGCTAACCGCTAAATAAATATTTGTATTTTTTTTTTGTTTTAGAAATGATGCTGCTGTCGTATTTTCATTTGAAAAAAAAAATAAAATTTCCATATTGCAAAATTTCATCTTTTATTCAATACGCACTATGCATTAGCTGTGCAATGTATATTGGTAGCTATTGTCTCATATATTGAACGAAATTGAGCTGAATTTTTGCAAATGTTTATTAATAAATAGCGGTACTTTGTTATTATTATTTTATTTTATTTTATTTATTTTATTATTATTAAATTTCCAATACAATAAACTACATCACGTCATTTTATTTTATTTTATTTTATGCTTGCTGTGTGTATATGATTCAAACGGAAATTATATAAAAAAATAATAATAATAATAATAAATACAATAGGATGATGTCAAGACAGGAAAAATATTTATTTATTTGTTATATATTGAAGCAATTTATATATTTATAAGCAAGGATTCGATTAGGAAAAACGGTTCACATTTTATTGTACAATACACAATTTATTCAATATTGTTACGCGGCGCATGGTGAAAAAGATAAATTTAAAAAAAAAACAAAAATCTATAATATATTGTTTGATTATAATTTTTAAATAAAAATAAAACATCAGTTTATTTGTAGTAAAAAAATCACAATAGATTTTCTGCTACAACATATGTGCGTATAAATATCTGATGTGTTGTTGCTGCTGTTGTTTTGACCATCAAAAATCAAAAATCACGCCCCGGTTATTGTCAATTCAAAACGCGAATAATATGTCTGGATTTTATACATGGTATCTCGTTGTGGTCATTTCAATATGTCACGTTTATGTGAAAGGGATATTATAAATTAAAATTTTCAAAAATCACAAGATGTGTTTGTTCAAAGAATTTCTATATATTGAAAACCATTTCATACATCACACACAGAGTGCTGAACGATGTTACGGTCGCATAATTTTGGCAGAACATATTATGGAATTTTTCTTGCTTTCATTTTTTACTTTTTTTTTTGCCAAATAAATTTTGCAATAAGTGCGTGTAATGCCTTTCAAATAAAAATTTTTACAATATTTAAGAAAAGTAACATGCAATCGGTAAGTAAACAAAAATACAACGTATACATTGATCGTACTCATCAATATTGATTTTAATTTATAGTCAATTCAGAATGTTCGAAAGTTTATTTACCAAAAATGGTACAAATGAAAATAACATAAAGAGCATCTTTTATCGTTTTATTTGGAGAACTTATAAGGATGTCACTTAACCGGCTTCCTTTTGTCTTCTTAATAAATTTATTTCACGATTATTATTATTATTATTTTTGGTTTTTCGTTGTGTACTTAGTATTGTTATTAAGATCATGTTACTAAAAATGGTTTAATAAAATATAATCTATACACAAAATTCGTTAAACAAAATAAGTAATAATTTTGTGGTTTAATGTTTTCTGTAGTTTTTATGAATTTTGCATTAAATATTATATTTCATAAATTAGGATCTAGTTATTAAGTTAATGTAAATTACAGTAATAAATAAAATATATTTACTGTAGTAAAATTATTTATTTATAATAAAACACTGTGTAATAATGTAGGCACGATATACAAAAGAAATCAATCCCCTTCAATGAGATTAGAATTTATCATGTTTTTGCATTAGTTATTTTGTACATTTCGTTGTTGTTGATGTTGTTAATGTATTTTTTATTTTTTTTTTTAACGGATAATAACAACAAACAAGTCTCATCAGTCGCAGGTGCTAAGTTTCACACTATTATTTTAATTACAAATGATACGACAACGTTAATTTATCTCCACTTTTATGTATTGTTTCATTTTGTGTTGTTTTGAAGCATAAAAAGATTAATTTCTTCTTTATATAAATTAAGTATATTATTATATCTTAGATAAGGTAAACCAATTCAACTATATTGCAACTGTTAAAATGATGACCAACACTATATGTGTGGATAATAGACTGAACAGTGTTAAACTAACATCAAACTGGTATTAATAATATGTTTTCAACAGCGGCTATCGGTTGTTATGTCGGTATATAAATTGCAGTGATGTATTATTGTCCCTTCTATATAGATATATATATAATTGAAAAAATATTGCAATTGAAAATCGTGAAATTAATAAAATTCATTGCATTTTTTCTGATTTAAATATTTTTTGTTTTTTACTATTTTCATGCTTCTTGTTATAAACTTTATATCCGTTTTGCATACATATATATATTATGTTCGAGTTCATTGTATGTTTATTATTTTTATTTTATTTTTACTTGCATTTTATATAAATTCATTCACTTTGATGGCATGCGCTTTAACTGGGCAAATATAATCTATTTTTATATATATTTAATAACAACAATTTCAGTCCATAAGATTTTTAGTTTAGAGAGCAAAATGTACTCGAGCGAATCACTTCCTGAACATCGTGCAATGTAGCGTAAAAAAATAAGTAAATGTTACAATTTCATCTTCGACTTTATAATAAATAAATATAAAATACAGTGGAAATCAATTTTTTATTACTATTATTATTATTTTATGATTTATTTATATCAAAATCTATTGTTTTTGTATTTTGCTAATATAAAATAAATAGAAACTAGCATATGTTTAAAGAAATGTTAATTTGAATATATATATATTCAACTTGGATTCTTTGTTAGAGAAGGAATTTGTTCTATTTAATCAACATTTATAAGCATAAAATCAGTAGGCAATGATTAAGAATTTAATTTTTTTTTGTTTATTATTTTATATAGAAATTAGCATAATTATGCTTTAAAATTTTTATTAATTTTATTTTTCTTTTTTATGTTTGTTTCAGGTTCGATTTAGATTTGGTCTTTATGATGAAATTACAAACTCAAATGGTAGACTTGTACGCCACTGTAATTGGATTCGATTTTTACGCGTCTCAGAGACTTATGGACCACAGGTAATTTAGCACAAATCATTTTAAAGAAAATATAAAAAAAACACAAATAATTATAGGGTTCCTCGCTTAACCAAGTCTTTCATTTTTATTCATTTTTCTTTTGTTTATTTATAGGTTAATTTGGTATGCACAAAAGTCAAAGGTGAACCAATATATGAAGTGGTTAAACCAATACCACCGCATCAGGAGCTCGTTGTTTATTATCTTCCTGAACGGCCGGAGGAATTATTTTTTGTACGAATGCGAAACACGATATACAGACAGACCATGGACTCGATACTAGAAGGTAAAATATATTTTGTTTTATCACTTAAATAAAAAAGAAAAAATAAATAAAAATTCATTAGTGGAAAACGATATTAAAGCATAAAAATATGTTCGTAAAATAAAATTATATTATATTTTTATTTCGCATATGCATAATCAGATTACATTATTAAAGACTTTATATTTATTTTTTTTCTTCATTTTTTAATTATTTATTTTATATATTTTTATTCAAATTGAAATTCAAATCAATGAAATGTTGATCTTATCAGATTACACATAAGATTTCATTATGTATTTTTGTCGATAATTTTTAATGTTTTTTTATTATAATTATTATTATTTTTTTTTTTTTTTATTATATTCCTTTCGGTTGTTAATTTTGTTTTCATTTGAAAAAAAAAAAAAAAACTTTATTCTCGCTAATGCAATTTTAAATGAATGCATGCTAACTGGCTACAAATAATATAATCACTTGAATTAAAACACACATTACACATTAAACATAAAAAAAAATGAAACGAATAAGCGAAATAACAATTTTCAACAAAAATATGAGAAAATATTCGAAATAATTCGGCTGATAGCGTTTTGATAAAAACAAGTTACGCCATCTGATAACACTTTGCACACATTTTTGTTCATAAAAAATAAAAATAATCGTTACATGTACAAAGGGTGCTTCTGCATTTTTAAAAGTTATTTTTTTATTAGCAAAAAATAAAATCATTTATTTATTTGATTACTTTTTTTTTATTGCGGCTTTTTAACGTATTCGGATACACACTGTTATAAGTTAAAAAATTACAAATTGATTGTCAGAACAAATGTGTATATTTCGGTAGCCAATTGATTTTTTCCCAATTATTATTAGTTTATTAAATTATTTGGAAAAGTAATGCGAGTGAAAATTCATCTGGGAATTACACCGAAAAGTAAATAAAAAATTTTTTGTTTAAAGGGAAATATACCCGAAATAATACAGATTAATTCGCTGTACATATTTTTTCCAACTGTATTAAGAAATTTCACGTTATTTGTTTATTTTTTGTTATTCTTTCGTTTAAATAAATAAATAAAAGCGAGATTAATCCAATTAACATCGGTTGTAAGATTAACACAAATCGCCCTGACGAAGTACGCAACAACTATGTTCCCTCCGGTTTTTGTTTGTTTTAAACAAGTAGCAGTTTATTATGGAAATTATTTGATTTTATTTTGATTTAATTAATTATCAGCTCACACTTTTTTAGTTATTTATTTATTTAATGCTCATTCGCATTAATAATAATTATTGGTTATTTATTTATTTATATAAAATTTGTTTTGATATAAAAATAAATTCTATTATATTTTGTGTGCTCTTGCTGTTTATGGCGCAATATTTATATAACTTTCGATGTTTTTCTATTGTCTTAACAATGTGGTTTAATATTATCGTAACGAAATGCTAAAATTCCATGAAGGTAGAAAAATATTATATAAAATATTTATTAAATTGAATTGGAGCGGGTTGGTAAGATATATATATATATATTTTGGTGTAATCGCGTTGTCGGTACCTTTGTCGGTACTTTACCGCGTCCGAATGCTCATATGAAAAATAATCAAACAGTAGTTTAGATTGTTTATTTTTCGTTATTTATATAGATTTTTTTATTCATTTTATTTTTCTTACCACTCTTGCTTTATTTTTTCTTAATATTTTTTTTTTATAAACAATATACTTTAAGCGCGCATTTCAATATAAAAGCAAATAAATTTTAAAGTGATAAAAATAATAAAAAAAATTGAAGAGAAAACCAAAGAAAAAAAAACACATAATAATTGAATTGATTCAAATTGGTTGGAATGAGAAGACAATTTTAGAATGATTTTCAGAATTTTATTTCAGATGACCATTTAAATACTTAAATTATTATTTTGCAGAAAAAAAAACAGAATAAATAATAAAAAGGTAAAATGACGTTGCATAAATATTTCACTTTTAATTGCTTTAATAATACCGTACTGAGGTAACAAAACTTAAAAAAAAAAAATAACACAACTTAAAATTAAACAGCGAATTTAATTGAAAATTCTACGTGCTTTAATGCTTTTATTATTATTTTATTTTTTTTATATTTATTATAATATGATTAAATACCTTTTTTCTTTTCTTATCGCTGAATTTATATTATTTTTAAAAGAACAAATAAATAATAAAAATTAAGAAAAGAAAATAACTATTGGCGTGTGCTAACGATAATAAATCTACACGTTATTACAATTTAAATGTAAAAAAAATAAAATAAAATAAAAATAATTTTATTTAAATAAAATAAATACGAAAGAGTCGCGAGCGCACTTTTGCCATATTCACATTCTCCTTCAAAATCAAATATTAATCTATCACGAAATTTGTTATGTCCGCGGTAATAAATTTGTTCAAGATCATGTAACTGTGAGTATTTTTTTTTTTTATTTTAAATATAAATAAATAAATAAAAATGCAATATAGATAGGTAAATGTTTATATATATATATATGTATAAACAGCATTAAACAGCACTTTAATCGACAAATCTTTACTTTTAATGTGCTGAACAGAACTTGATTTCATTGAATTTGAATTTTTGTTATTTTATTTTTTTTTTCGTATAAATTATTGGATAGAGAATTTTTCTGCTTAAATATATATTCTTATTTTTTTTTCATAAGAAACATATTTATATTAGATATAAAATTGTTAGCAGTTGTTAATAAAATTTTTTTTTTTATTAAATTTATTATTGATTTTCTATAACATAGAATTTGCTCGTTTATGTCGTACTAATAGACGATTTGTGTGCGTTTTATTTTTGCTAGAAGAAAACTAAAAAATAAAACCTCACACGATGCTTAAAGCGAATAACATAGTAATGTTTTTTTTTTTCTATTATAAAAATTATTCTTAATATATGATATCGTTCATGATTTGCAATAAAGCAATGAGTTGTAGATTATTAAAAATAATATTAATTATCCCTTCACATGGATAAATCAACATTATTAGACATAAGTAAACATGATCTATTATATTGTAATCATTTTTTATTTTTTCTTTTTTTTTGGTTTTTACATTTATTTATTTATTTATAGATTAAAATTTATTATACAATATTTTATTTTAATTGTGATTGAATTGAAATAAGGTAAATAAATAAAGACGCAAAAACAGAAATTAGATAATAAAATAACAAAAAGATGAACAAAAAGAAAAACAAAAAAACGAAGAAAATTAAATTAAAAATAATAAAATTATCTCTCTTTGACCAGGCAATAATTTTTGAAGTAAATTTACAACGAATATTTCTGACTAATGGAATGTTCTTCTTTATATTTGTTTTCTTTTTTTCGTTAGTTATTTATTTAATTTTGTTTTTATGCTAAAAAGCTCACGCGCCACATCATCATAGTCCCATGTTTAATCTACATTTAATACCCTTTTCATTGGTTTTTATATATATTTTTTGTTCGTTGTTGTATCGATGCACTTTGCACAAAGTGCATAAAACAATAACATGCGAATGTATATATGCTTTAGACATATGACAGAGAGAGCATAAATAAAGTATGAAATAATACCAATAATAATAACAACAACATGTTTTGTCGCGTGTGAATTTATTCTGATCACGTCTCATATAGCATCTTAAACAGATATCCAAAGATCGAAAGGCATTGCATACATAAATTACACGTGTGGCTCTTTATAAATACAAAAAATAATAATAATAATAATAATTTAACAACATAGAATGAATTTTTGTATTGATTAAAATGAAAAATAAAATTTATAGATTAAAAAAAAAATATTAAAGTTTTAAAGTGTGAGTTGTACATTGATCAGAGAAATATATATTTATATCGTCCTTGTGCTGTTATGTGTGGTCCATAAACATGTAATCAGGCGCTTAAGATTTATTTTTATAATACAAATTACAAACCAATAATAATAATAATGATAATAAATTTTCTAGCATTACTTAGTTTATTGATTTTAGTTAACTACTGTTCTGCTTGCCAAAGCATTATCATAATTCAAGATTTTTATAACAAAAAATATCTACAATTATTTATAAGTTTCTTTTGAATTTAATTTAATTACACAGTTAAGCATTAAAGTTACATATTTTTTATATTTAGACAAAAAGTAAAGAATTTTTATTGAAATTTTTCAATCAATAAATAAAAAATGAATTTTATTGAATGTCTCGTGCTCGAATAAATTCATTATTCTGTTCAAATTTCATTCGTCACTCTTTAAATTTCTTTTAATATCATTACGGTACCAAAGTGTTTAATCAAGCATAACATGTTGTTTATTATTTAAAGAAGAATTTTTATATTTTTTTTTTGGTGTCAGAAAATCATCATAATACTTTTTGGTGATGTATCGTTATATAACCGTTATTAAAAAAAAATCAATAACGTTACCTTAACTGAATTGATATTTTAAGGAAAACTAAGAGAAATAAATTAATTTTCTTACAAAAATAAAATAAATACGAATATAGTTAGTCCGAATATATAGAGATATAGAAATAAATAATTAACTAAGAAATTGTAAAATGAAAACTGTCAAACAAGTAGAGAAAACTCTGATAACTCGATAAATTATAAAATGAATAAAAGTTTTAATGGAAAAACAATAACAATATCTTGATAAATAATAATATAAATATGGAAAAATAAACGAAGAAGCCGCTTCTACTATTCACTACGCGACTAAACATATGTTTACATCATATTGTCATAAAGTGGTGTTATATAGCCATGTACAAAAGCCATGTCGACTCGGTACTTCTATCAATTGATTTAAAAACGAAGAGAGAATATATATATGAAATATACAACAATCAAATATTTAAACGGAGAATAAAGTATTTTCAAGAAAAAAGTCATAGAGCTATTGTAGGTAAAGACATTTCGTAGATTATGGACATTGTTGAGCAAGTAAATCAATTTACAATGTATATTTTGTGTGTAAAAAGAAATTTATATAGAATACGCGTTTTATGCGGATTTATTTATGTACATCAAAATGATTATAAACGTACAACAAATAATTCAACACGTTAAATAGTGTGCGACAAAGAGTGATCGTATGTCACATTGTATTATTATTATTTTATCTTTTCAATTTTATTTTTATCTTGACTAAAAATGAGAAAAAAAAAACACTAGTCACTGCCCTGTCTAAAAATTATTTATTCATTGTATTGAAATAAATTGATTTAGATTTATATATATTAAAAAGTCGATCACGCATCTATTATAGTAATTTTAAAATTGGTATGAGAATTAAATTAAATAGAAAAAATAAAAATAATGCATTATGCTCTATATATAAAGATAAATCAAGTATTTATTCTTATTAAGGTCACCAGGAAAAATGTCTTTTGTATTTTCAATTGAATTTAATTTGCATTTCTATTTTGGTACATATTGACAGTCTTTTGATTTTCTTCTTTACCCACAATTTCTATATAAAACTATAAATGTTATTATATAATTTTTTACCGTAGGTGTAATTCGTTTTTTAAAGTTAATTCAAATTATAATAATTAAATAATTAATTTGTGTTTTTTTTTATTATTCTAGATTCACCACTTGATTTATCAATGTCATTATTATCAAGAGTTTTACTACCAATATCACCACCGTCCGGTGGTGAAGATGAACATAAGTCAGTGTCTGGTGATTCGTCTGCATCATCATCAGCGGCTAGTAGTACTGGTGATCTTTTGGATACATCAATATCAGTACAACGGTGTTCGCCAAAGGCAAGACCCACTAGAGGTGAACGTGCTCTGTTGCCTTGTGAAGTTTGTGGTAAAGCATTTGATAGGCCGAGCTTATTAAAAAGACATATGAGAACGCATACAGGTAATATTTCTAATAATCGATAATAAATTTATTATTAATTTTGATTAGTTTTTTTTTTTTGTTTTTGTTTCTAAACATTGAAATAACATTAACATTAATTTCAAGATCGCTACATGAAATACTAATAAAATTGTTTTAATAATAATAAGAATAATAATAATAATAACAAAAATATTAATAATCATAAAAATAATGATTAATCTATTTTGTCGATTGATGAAGCCATAAAATAATAATAAAATTAATAATATGTATATATAAATGGAAAATTATAAATTCATTTATTAGGTGGTCCATATTTATATTAAAATGAAATTGATCATGATAGAGATTTATTTTCTCCTTTTTTATGTTATTATTATGTTGCTTGTTTTGTGTGTTATATATTTATATAAATTCATATAAATCATATTCATATTTAAAAAAATATTACAGCAAAACGCATTTTATGTAATATCAAGGCATCAGTCATCATATAAGTTACCAGAGTTATCTGCGTTACTAGATACAAAGATACAATGTATATAGTTTGCTTTATCTCTTTTGGTCTTTAAACATGTACACATTTATTTTTTCATTCTGATTTTTATGTTCTACTTTATAAATTATTTTCATATATTACATAAATAATATTATGTAATTTATCATTAATATTGATTGAAATTGAAAGACTGATGAATTGCGAGAAATCAGTCATATTATTTTGTCGTTTTATTATCATATTTAATCATATTTTTTATTTATTTATTTAACATAATTAATAATAATAATAATAACAATAATATAAATTACTGTAAAAAAATATATATGAATAAATTTTGCGAATATTTACAAAAAAAAAAAAATAAAAATCATGATGAAGAAGAATAAGTAGAATTATAATAAAAAATAAAATAATAATAATAAATATTTTTGTTAAATTTTTTTTTCCTGTATTATTTTAGGTGAAAAACCTCACGTTTGTATGGTATGCAGTAAAGGTTTTAGTACATCAAGTTCATTGAATACACATCGAAGAATTCATTCAGGTGAAAAACCGCATCAATGTCAAGTGTGCGGTAAACGTTTTACGGCTAGCTCAAATTTATATTATCACAGAATGACCCATATTAAGGTAAAATAATATTCTTATATTAAAATAAATAAATTTATATTTTATAATTTGCATATTGCATTTGAGAAAATTGAAAAAACAAAAAATTTACATAAAAAACTTATTCTATCAGCTACAAAGTACTTTATAGTTATTTGATTGCGGCAACTTTATTATTAAATAACTTTATAAAGCAATATAGTAATATAATTTAATTATATGTATATAAAATTAAATTCTTTGTTCGTTTATTATTTTATATTTTTTTTTCACAAAAAAACCAAAACCAAAAAAGACAACAGAAATACCACCATAATAATAATAATCATCATTATCGTTGTCAAGAAAGCGAGACACTAACTGTTACAAAATTGTTAATATATTTAAATATTTCCTTTTTATTATAATATCGCGATATAATGTTGTATATGAAGTTTTTATTGTGCTATTATCGCGCTTTATTTACCATATATATATGGAATTTCTACAAAAAAAGATAAAGAAAATATACGATCCTTTGCTTTTAAAGCATTATTGATTTTATTTTTTTTTTAAATAAACTAATTGTGATGACGACAAAGAAAAATGCTTCTTGTATTCAAAAAAATAAAATAAAAAGAACAATATTGCTGCCGTTTATTAAATTTTAATTATTAATTAAAATAAACTAGATTAGTCCGAAAGGAATTTTAAAGAAAACTAATTAGTGCCAAGAAATAAAATTGGTTAACAGAATAATTTAAAATAATAATAAAATAAAAAAAACAATCATTGAATTGACGAATAAAAAATTAAATAAAGAAAAATAAATATATTTAATGATTTTCTCTTTCAATAAAAGGCATAACGCCAACAATATTCTTCAACTGGAGTGCATCTTACAGTATCTTTATGAGAAAAGATTAAATTAAATATATTAAAAAAATTCGGTAGACTGGCTGATATCTTTTTATTGTTATTATTATTATTATTATTATTAAATTTCATGATTGGAACTTATACAGTATTTTTTTTTTTACTTCTTATTTTTAAATCATAAAAACGATACGAAATAAAACACCAGGACAATTTTTTTTTATTATTATTAAATGTAATAAGAAACTGAAGAGAAGCTAAAGCTGAAATTATTATTATTTTCTTTTCATTTATTTTTTTTTTTATTGAATTGTTAATGCTTAAACTCTATGGTATATTTAATACGTTATATGTATATATTATTGATCACAGAACAGGTAAAAACTAATCGAGAAAGAATAGTCGCGCCGATTCGTTACTTAAAATAAAAAAAAAAAACATAAAGGATGACAATACACATATAGGATTCAGTTAAAATTTATAAATAAATATATAAAAAAACTTGATTTTGATTAAAGTAACAAAAAAAAAAGACAAATAAATAAATATATCTAAAAGGTATTTAAAGGAGAAAAATAAATGCACATTTTTATTACGATCCTCTAATAAAAAATAATTAAAAAAAAAAAATAATAATAAACGAAACAGAGAGCGTGGACAGAGAACAACAAAAAAAAAACTGATCGGTCGCTATGAAAATTAAAAATAAAAAAAACGCGTTAAATAAAAATTGTTTTATTACCATTAACGTTAATTAAAAATGAATCAGTGATATTAACGATCATTATTGAAGTTTTATCCGTTTAAAGAAAAATTTAATAAAAACAATAAAACTGTTATAAGGAAAAAAAAATGTTAATCATAAGTGACATAAAAATTAATTATTATGTTAAATCAAGATTAACGAAATAATAATGAAATTATTTTCTTGTTCCTTGAAATTTTATTATCAGCGTGTTTTTCGTTTTTAATTTTATAAAAATTTCTATTAACTTGTTAAATATTTATGAGTAAAACTAAAACCAAAAAATTAATGCAACTACTTTATGCAATTAAGATCGTGTTGGTAGCAAAAATTATTGCAAACTTAAATAATTTTACATTCATTCTGTCATTTGTCTTTCTTATTCAACGATCCTGTATGCTATTCCTTAATGCTTTTTAAAAATCGTAAAAAATAGACAATAGTCTTATATTTTTTTATTTTGCTCATTTTTAGCAAGAGTATAAATAACTTGTCGTTTTCGCATAAACGAAACAAGAAAAAAGAATTTTTTTCTTTATTCCCCGCAGTCTAATTTGACTAATTTTCTGTTTTTTTTTTTCATTTTTATCAGATTTATATAAAAACGAAAGTGTTTTGTTGTTGTTCGAACCGTGGTAATTGGTTCTAACAAGCTGTTTAGCTATTAGTGAGATATGCTTTGTGGCTGTGCGACACAAAAGAAACCGAAAACTGAAAAATACTTTAAATTGTTGCAGGTTTTTCCGTTTCTTTATGTAATTTCAACAAACTATGCGCGCATCACTTTGAATTGACGATGGATGAGTTAAATAAAGTAAATAATAAAAAAAAAAATGTTATAAATAAGATAAACAAAGAGACAAAAAGCAATAATATGTTTAAAATCTGCCATCAACAGAATGTTTTTGTTGCGTTTTACGTTGGATGTTTTTGTAGCCAATATTGTTGAAACAATAATGATGTTGTGTGATCGATGGATTGTTCTCATAGATGTTTGTGGTTGAGTTGTTAATTTTTCTTTTTTTTGCCCTCTTTATTATAATTATAACTATTATTGTTCTTACTTTAGAAACAATTTCGTGTAGTGTATAATTTGCTTTGTGAAAAAGACTTGATAATAATAAAGGAGTATAAGAAAAAAAATATAAGGAATAAAAATAATATGTTTGCAAAACCACAGTAATATGTGAAACGAGACAATGCGAAAGAAAAACAGCAATTCATTGAATGTAAGAAAACCTCAAGTACATGTTAAATGAAAAGTCGGTCAGAAAACGTATTATTTAATATAAGAAAAAGCACAAAGGATCCCCTTTTATTTTATTTAAACAAAAATAAAAGACGTTACATTTTGACCAGACAAGAACGTTGTCGCTTCGTCCATTTAATATTATAATTCAATAACAGGCTACTGTTTATCAAATCAACCAAACAATACTCATCTTCTCTTTATATCCTTATTGTGTTGCTACATTTCATTCAATTTTTTCCGTTTATTTTTTGTGATTCGTCGCCGTTGTCCTATCTACTTGTTATCTTCTTCATTTTTTCTTTATCATATAAACAGACCAAGGAATACACGTTTATTTCTTATTATTTTTTTCTCTTCTGTATGACTATTATTATTATTTATATATATATATAAATTTTTTAAACATTTTTTTCATTATTATATGCAGCAGGTGTTTATAGAAACCTTGAATTTATTACCAGTCCCTTTTTGTGTATTATTTCGTTTAATTTTTCTTATTTTATTTTTCTGTTAAACTTTACAATCGCAACATGGTAACCGTCGTTATTTTTTCATTTTTTTTTTTTTTTTGTAGATCAAGCACAATGTTGTGCAACCGCTGCTTAAAGAAAATATTAAAACTGTTGTTGGTGGTGCTTCTATTATAATTTAGTGTTTTTATCATTACGTTTTTTTTTTATAAATATATTAATAACGGTTAGAAATGTTCATTTATTCATCTACCTTTAAAGACATAAAAATGAATTAAAATGAATTTTATTGTAAATAAATTATATTCTCGAGCTAATATTGTTGCTTAAATGATGTTAATATAGTAATAAAATTTCTAATATTCATTATTGGTTTATTATTTATTTTTTTTAATATAAATATATATATATATATAATGGATAAGATGTTCGTCTAGAGGCGATAATAAATTTTAATGTAGCTGGACAACGTACAACGATACATTTATTAAAGGCAAACAATATGTTTTTACAATATATGCAATAATAAATTTTAATCATATAAAATTACATAACAGACGTGCATATATATTTATAAATTCGATTGGATTAATATAGTTTTTTTTTTACTTTTCTGTTTATTATTATGTAGTTTGTTTATTCTTCTGAACAGCAATCATTTGGTGCCTTATGTTGTTTTTTCTCTGATAGTTGTTAATATAATATGTATATATATATATATTTTTTTGTATATTTAAATAAAACAATATAATCGAATTGCATGTTTTATGTTTTTCTTTTCTTTTTATTTAATTTTTGATATAGTAAAATAAAAAAAAAAATTATTACACGAAACAGAATTATACAAAACCAAAATAAAGCATAAAAAATTAAAGAAAAACATTTATACAATATTAAAATAAAATTAAACTTCATTTCGCACTTTATTTATTATTTAAGAAAATTAAATTAAAATAAAAAAACAAATCAACATATTGAAGTGTGTCTGCTGTAGGTTATCGAATTGCATGTGAATTATTTTCTTTCTTTTTTTTTTTCTTATTGTCTGTTTTAATGTTTTAACTGAAAATGTAAAAGTAAAGGAAAAAAGAAAAACTATTTAATAGCAACACCATTCTAAGTAAAGAATAATTTTTTTTGGTATGAAAAAGTGCAATGAAAACAAACAAATCCTTAGCACTTATGCGGGACAATGCTGTGTTATGTTTACTGTGGCTAATGAAGCGATACAGCTGCTATGTGTCCGATTAAGCTTCGTAAACCATATATGCCAAAATTTATTATTAAAGTTTGTATTTTTTTGGTGATAATACGCACATTTTATTATATGAAGTAAAATTCCTGTTTTAATCACATTGCTTTTTCGTTTATATATTTACTTGTCCATCGATCGAACGTTCATGTTTAATGTTTACCTTCTTTTTCTCTTATTTTAATTTGGAAATGTACTTTTATATAAATACAAGTAAATACGCATTATATGACATCGGTTTTTAAAAATAATAATCGCTAGAAACGATACGAATGGCAGCCAGACTCAGTTCAATCCAACATCGAAAGTATTACAAAGCAATGGTACAAGCACAAAAATAATAAAACAAATGGACAGGTAAACCATAAATTTCATATAAAGTTGTTACAGTTAAAAAAAATAAATTAAAAAAAATATATATTTTATACGTGGGAAAGAGTTAGACAACATTTCCGATACAAAACAATTTAATGTTGGCAGTTTTTGTATTTTCGTTGTCGTTTTTAAATACATATTTTGTAAATGTTTTCTTTTAATGGAAGAACATTGAATACTTAATGTTTCCGTTTTTCAATAATTTTTTTTTTGTTTGTTTGTTTGTCTTTCTTTAGTTTATTTTTATTTACATTTTTTTTTCTCTTACTTAAACATTTATCCAACATTAGGCATAAAACATAATATACACGCGACATTAAATTATTATTGTAGTTTTAATTCGTTTGTGAAGCAGCAGCGTTATAAAGTGAATATTGTAACACCGACTGGTTAATTTTTTGTTTGTCTTTCCTTTTCGGAAATTCATCTGTTGTGTTTTACATAAGAAATTATATACAATAAACATTGATGACATAGTGAATTCAATTGATAATGGAATGAAACCAACGAAAAAAAAAAGTCAAGGAAATTTTCAATTTACCTATGAGAATAGATAAATTTTTTAATTAAAAAAATAAAATAAAATAAAAAGATAATTTATTAAATGTCAAAAATGATTAAGAAATAAATAATTTTTATTTTTATTGAATGATATAAGTAGTTTTATCCACAAGTAAATCTTTATTATTTGATAACAACGGATGCTGTGCAATCAGTATGCTGGAAATAAAAAGCTAAAAAATAATATTAAATATTTTATCGATTTTCATCATAACATACAGTTGATTTTTATTACTTAAAAAGAGAAAAAAAAAATCAAAACAAGTAATAAAATATCTAATAAATCGTACTGTCCATCGTATTATTGATCTTTCAAAAAAAAATAAAATAAATAAATATTATCAATACATGCTGCTCAAAAATTCTCTTATTAAATAAAAAAATATTAAAAAATTTTTATAAACTACACTAGGTAGCATGATTAAACAGCATTTGTCAAAAATATAAGAAATGTTGTAAACATGCCATTTACAGCACATATAAGTTTTATTCGATTGAGATGAGCAAAAAAAAAAAAAAAATGTACAACAAACATTATAAAAAAAATAAAATAAAATAATAATAAATAAAGTCGCGCACGCCGTCATTTATTTATATTATCCATAAAATGCATTAGCCAAACGATACGTTATAAAATTATCTTTCATAATAAAATTCATCTTTTATTATTATTATTATTTTTATATTTGCAAATAAAATAAAACCACATATTATAACAGGAAAAATGAAAAAAATGAACGAAAAACAATTCGCTTTATATACATATAAACTATTATGAGTTTTTGACATTTTATGTTTACTTTTATGAATAAAACTTTACCACTTAGCATAGATCATTGTTAGTTATTTTACACCGCATGGTACTCACTATCTAAGATACAAGACACATTACATGTTTATTACACGAGAGAACATTTTCGATTATGATTTATCCATTTATATACGTAAAATCTTCTGTTTTTTTTTTTTATAAATAAATTATTAATTGATTTTGTAAGCATTTTTTTATTATCACTGCAATTAAAAGAAATAACAAAAAAAGAGTTTATGTCCAAACATGAGAATCCATAAGAAAATATCAGAAGCTGATAACAAAAAAGAGAAAAGAATAATAATAATAATGATATAAAAATAAAAATTTTGATCTTTAAACCTTCATGTACGTGCTAGTCAATACTATTAAAAAATATGTTTTAATGTTTTTTTAATTGAAATATGATGTTTTCAATTTAATTAAGATATTAAATGTATATATATGTTTCTTCCTGCTTTTATGATGATGATGATATATTTTTTTTTGTTATTTTTAAAAAATATTTGCTAATTGTTTGTCTGCGGTGCGCGGTTTTGTTTTTTATTAATTTATTTCGCGTTATTTGAATTTTTGTATTTTTTTTTTAATTTTATTGATAATATCACATAGCAAATGGTAATTATTTATTTATAAATAAATACAAGAAATCCATATGCTCATATTTAATACAGAAATATGTATTTTTTGTAATGAAAATAAAATATATATATATATATATATATATATATATATATATATGAATAAACAGCACCTGTTGCTAGTAATACCTTGAGCCTACAGGTATCAATAGTGCTGTTTTCGTTATTAACATAAACCAATATTGTTTTTTTTTATTAAAACAAGAATAAATAAAAAATGTTCATTTGATGTAGGATGAAAAGAAAGAACATTTATGCTTATGTTTCAATATTGGACGAAACATTTAAAATGCTCAACATATGTCAAAATCTTTTGGTTAGTTTTGTTAAGTAAAATCCAAACAAATAGTGATATGAAAGTGTCTTTCTTCTTATACTTAATACACAATAATACCAATAAAATCAATAAAGTAAAAATTGAATTAATTATTAATGTAAAAGGTAATTGGCACGCAATGTTGGCAAATAAAAATGTTTTTCTATTGTTCGTCTCTCTCATGGGTATTAATGGTGCAGCAAACAGGTAAACATATTCGTATATTTTATTTTTTAATTTTCGTTTCCATGAGAACAAATAAAAAAAAGCCTTTTTTATGTCCGATTTAATGGTAAAAAAAAAATAACAAAATCATAATAATAAGAAGCTAAATAAGTTAAGAAAAAAATATGAAGAAAAATTAAAATTTATAAGAATAATATAAGGTGCTATATGCAGCCAAGTATGTCGACCTTATGTCTTTATGATTATTCAGTTTAATACGGCGTCTTAAAGACCGGGCCACAAAAGAAATAAGAATTTATTATTGGTAGGGTGGGATAAAAAAATTATTATTTTATAAGAAACAATATATATATTTACGTTTATAATATAATAATAAAAGTGGTTGTTCACACGATGTCATCGCATCAATCGTGGGAGTTTACGGTAGATAAATTTGTGGTCGCTATGAAAAATTATTATATTTATATACATATAGTTTAATATGGGGTAATTATATAAATTATGACTTAGTATTTCAATTAAAAATTTAAAAAATAATAATAATAATAATGCTATAAAAAGAAAATACACTTTTGACCAATTTAAGAAAAGACAATTGTTTTCTACGTAATCAAAATAAATCAATGAAACAAACAACCAAAATTACAATTTTTAAATGTCCGGACGTTATCAATAAAGTCAATGATTTATTTGCCTATTCTTATACAAATATAATAATTGCTTTAAATTTCTTTTTTCCAAATAATTTATAAAACAAATTTTTAACTCTTTATCTGTGAAAATGATGGTTGAATAAATAAAATTTAAAAGAAAATTTTAGGCGAATTATCTATTGTATGTTTTAATTGTTTTTACAAGATAATTAAAGAAGCTCTTGTACACGAAATGGACACAAATAGGTTCTTCTTTTTTTTTGTTGACCAAAATAATAAACTAAAGTCAACAAAATTTAATTGTTGTATTTAGTTTTTTTTTGTCGCTATTTAAAGTAATGTAAAATTCAAAACAATATGCAATTGTCGTTGGTATTAAAGTATTAAAATTTTTACAAATAAATAATAGCAAAAATCACACTATTCAATTAGGTTTTAGCTTATCGTTTCCGTCATTTAACATATAATATATGTTGTTTTTTCTTATATTTATTTAAGAATTTTCAAATTACATTTAATTAATTAGTGAAATTGAGGGAAAAATGTAAACTAATGCTTGTTTTAATTATAATAATAGCAAGTGTTTATTTTTCCTCATCATCTAATATTTATTTAAAATATATAAAACCACTTTACAAATCGCTTATTATGTATTTTTTTTTATTTAATTCTGTTTTGTTTTCTTTAAGTTATTATAAGTTATATTTTAGGGAGACGGATGCGGACACCCTCATTTATTAACTAATAAAAATAATAAATGTTATAAGAAAACAAAAAGAAATATGTGTAAAATGTAAATTTTAAATTAAAATAATAATTTTGCTATAAAGATTGTGGGAATCTACGCACTGTTGGTTTTTTGTAAGGTCAAGAATAAGAAATGTATTTTTTTTTTATTAAAGTTATATAAAAGATAATAATTTGTTCGAAAAATAAATAAAAATAAAATTAAATTAATACAAATTCAACGGACAATAGAGGCAAAAAAAAAAAATATAAAATAAATAGAACAAACTAAAATACGCGAGCAGGTACGCACCCATTTGACTTTCCCGCACACAATATACACGTAAATGTCATCATTTTGTCGTTACTCTTAGTATAATGCAACCTGTCAACTACACAGAACTTTTATCTACATTCAATTAAATACAAAAGATTTATTTAAATATATAAATAAACAATGTATATATATATGACAATAACTACTAAATTTACTCATCACATCTGTTATGTTCTTTGTGTCGCAAACATTATATGCAGGCTTTTAATGATTTTAATTCTTTAATACTTTTTTAAAAATGTAAAATTATCATTAAATTATAAACTGACTATCCTGTGTTAACGATAATAATAATAATAATAATAATAACAAAAATAAAAACAATTATGTAAATGAAACAATAAATAAGTAAATAAATAAATAAAATAAGCATATAACTACTTCTTGTGGGCGTTGACAATAACATTTATTATTATTATTATTATTTTACCTTGTTCGTCATTCAAAATTAAGTAACGTTTTAAACAAATATTTATTCAATTTGTTTGAGCTTATATTATTTTTATTAGTTTTGTTTGTTACTCATTCAAAATGGACATTAATGTCACTTTTTGACAGATTATTCGTTGTTGATTTGTGAAACATTTAAAAATATTATGATACTTTTAAGTAATAAAAATGAGACACAATTTACTTCTTTTTAACAGAAATTCTTCATCTTATTCATCTGCTTTTATAATCATAAAAATTTATTGTTTTTTTTTTTTTTTTTGTTTTAAACTAAAATAAACAAAATATAAAATTACTAATTTTATGTATATTTTATTTAGTTATTAAGTTGAATTGATTTTTTATTTTTTTTTTGTAAGAATGAACTTCAGTAGTTTTAATACGTAGTTATATATAAATAACCTTCTCAACGTTATCTAACCGTTATTTACCTTTTTCTTCTACGTTAATTGGATTGTCGAAGTATTGTTTAAAGTAATAATATCCATTTTAATATTAGCTAGAAATGATTATTTTTTATAACAATAACATCAAATTTGCATTCATGATTAAGTAAACGAGCTTAGTAAATGAGCTTTGTTAGAGAGAAATAAGCAAATAAAAAAAGAAGAAAAATTGTTAACTTGTTTCATTAATTAGTTTCTTTTATTTTTTTTTTTTACTAAACGATCATCGTTAAACAATGTTCTCAATTTAAATATTGTTATTTATGCTAAGTGCTTACATTTGCTTAAAAATAACTTTATTTTTATATAATTATTTAATTTATTTTTTACTTACAGGAAAAACCACATAAGTGTGGTCTATGCTCCAAGTCATTCCCAACACCGGGTGATCTCAAGTCACACATGTACGTGCATAGTGGATCATGGCCATTTAAATGTCACATCTGTTCGCGAGGTTTCTCTAAACATACAAACCTTAAAAACCATCTATTTTTGCATACGGGTAAGTTAATATTTATAATTAATTATTAAAAATGTATGTAAAAAATAAATTATAGTTAATTACTTTGGTTAAATTTTAATGTAGTCCCCATATGATTGTTACCGATTAATTACCCTGAAGGCATTATTGATTGCAATCGTTTTTATTATTATTATTAGATGTTTTCTTATGAATATTTTTTTTTATAATGTTTATGCCGACGCCACTGTACCATTTTTTTTTTATCGCCATAAGTAATGATTTTGCCCGAAGCTTTTAAATAAAACAGTGGCAAATACTTATATTAATAATTTTTCTTTCTTAATGTAAAATGGTTGATCGAAAGCACATTCACCGTCAATGTCTTATCTGTAAAATGTTATGTTGTTACTATTATGTATTATATAACGATAAAATAAAAAAATATTTAAAGTAATACAGGGTACAGTTAATGTAATTTAACGATTAAGGAAAATAAAAATGTATAAAGGTACTATATTGAACGTCATCAATGAAGGTATACAGTGATGATGTCGGTTTTATTGAAAAACATTCCGTAATCTCTCACTGTTGTTACTAATTTGCTACATAAATATTTTCTTTATCCTTGTCTTTTATTTTCTTTTAGTTTTTTTTTTAATTTATTTATTTATTAATTTTCTTAATAAAAAACAAATACCTTTTGATGATAAAGTAAAACTGCAACTGAGTTACGCAAATTGAAATTGCAAACGGAACATCGTTGTTGCATTTATTATTATTAATAATAATAATACTAATAATAATAAAAAATAAATAAACGTTCAAGATGATTGGAAATGTTCATGTTAAAATATATATATATATAAATAAAAAAGTATAAATTTAAGTAAATAAATTACAAAATACTGAAATTGTAGAACTAATTTTTTATTATTATTATTATTTGTTTTTTACATTAAAAAAAAAAATGCAGAAGAAAAATGCTGCTTCGAACCACATTATTATATACGCCCTATATATGAATAACTACAGATTTTCTTTTTGTTGTTGAAAGATTGAACCTCACTAAAGTTTATAAGAATTATATAACGAGCAAACTGTATAATAAATAAATAAATAAATATGTATAAAGTATTGAGCTATGTACAGAAAATAAATAAATAAAACTTACATACAAGGTGCGTAAAATTGATAATTAAAGGTAGTAAAATATTAAAAATATTTATTTATTTTTTGTTTAATTGCTGAACTAGTTTATTATATTAAAAGCATCAGATAAATAAGGAATAATCATCGTAATTATTATAAATGTTCGTCATTTAATAAATTATAAAGGTTAAATGTCATCATAGAGTTTTAAATTTTATTCAAACTTCTGGAAATTTCTCACTTCATTAAAAGTTGAAAATTATGTAAATAATTTTCTATATAAATATGCCAAAAAAAACAGATAAAATAAAATTTAACCGCACACCTAATATAACATTAAATACAATAAATAAATAATAAAAAACAAGATAAGTACGAAATAAATAAATAAACTCAAATAATAAAAAAAATCTCATTAAATTGTAAATTCCATGACGAAGTACAAAAATTCTTCCACCTTCAATATAATTTGAAAAAAAAAAAAAAAAAAAGAAAAACTTTATACGATGACGAACGGTCATCGTATCGGTGGGTTATTGTTATAGTTAAAAAAGAATTATTAAATAGATTTTGAAGTGTACAATTTAAATTAAACAAATAAATCTGCTAGTAATTCAAGCGAAACAAATGGGTCGAACCACCGATTACAAAAACAACAAACCGCGCATATAATAAAAGAATAAAAAAAAAAAAGAAATAAAAAGAAAAAAGTTTAATAAAAGAGGAGAGAAAAGAAAATTGTATAATCAAAAAAAAAAAAAAAAGAAATATAAAAGTAACTAAAGAAAAGACACACAAATTTGTATTATTTTTTTTTTTTCATATTAAAAGCACAGCTACGCATAAAATAAATAATTTAACGATAAAGAAAAAATAAGAAACATTATTAATAATATTTATAATAATAATAATAATAATCATACAACGAGAGATAGAGTGGAGTAAAAAAAAAATATAATTATATCAGTGCCCTTTTTTGTGATTTTGCTACTTTACTGCAAGATAAAATCTTTTAATAAAATAAGATGGAAAAAGAAAAATCAAAAAAAAACCTCCAAAAATTAATATTTCTTGATATCATCTTTTATTAATAATAATAATAATAACAATTTTTTTTATTCTTATTGTATTTCTGTTCATAAAAACCTCTTTGCTTTTATAAATATATAAAAAAAAAAAATACTGCCTAAAAATAACAAAGAATATATGATCAAAGCGATGAACGGGTGCGCGTAATTAAAAATAATCAACAAACATCACAGTATCCAGGGTTAGAGTAACTACTTAAGTGTATTTTCCTTTTCTTTTTTATTAGTGAAATTCCTTTAAAAACAAATTAAATAGAAATAATAATGATCACAGATCATAGTTATTTATAATAGAAATTTAATGATGATACCCTCACATGGTACTGTTTAATAATTAAGTTATAAATTAATGTAATTACATTAACCGCAAAAATACAATTAATATCTAATGGATATTGCATTGTGTGTGTTCTTAATAGATACTCATTTCTACCTTATTTACTATATTAATACCAAAGACTAAAGAGTAACAAATAAAGATGATGGAAGTATAAAACACCAAAAGTATTCCAAGTTAACTTAAACAAAGAAAGTGTTTAATAGTAATTTTACTTAAAACATTTTTCTTTTCTTATTTTAATTACTTTATTTAACAGTTTTCTTTTCTCCTTTTTCAAAATTATATGTTCGCAAAGCTTTTTCGTTTTGATTTTAAAGACAAAACAAAAAAAAAAGTAATTTAAGTGCGCTAAGTAAGTAAAATTAAACTTTTTTAAGTAAATATTGTTATCATTATCATATTTATACGATAAAAAGCAGTTATTTAGATCTCTTTATGAAAAAAACTGTGCTTTTTTCATTGCTTGCAAAAAATTATTAATAAATATATAATAATAATAATCTATATAATCATGTTTGTTGCATCTAAGTCGTTAAAAAATAATAATAATCTTTTCAAATAATACAGCAACCAACAGTTATTGTTAATTTAAAATAACAAAAAATAAATAAAAACACTAATAAATGTGTACGAGAAGCGATATAACAATTTGTCAATGCTGCAGCAATTGATCTATAACATATGAAATACTTGCAATAAGCAAAGAGAGAAAAAAAAACTGTTAATGTATTTTTTTATTGTTTTCTGATGTATACAAAATGTATTATTAAAGAAAAAAGGTTTAATTATAATAATAATAGCAAAAACTAAAAATAATAATAATAATAGATGAAAAGAGGTCTTCGAAAAATAAATTTAATACCATCAATAAAAAATAAAAATGAACAACTAAAAATCTTATCTATAATCAGCTACTGCCATATAGCTACTTACTCGCATTAACCACGATCGAGATGAAAAACTAAGACACTTTGTTTTAAATTAAAACAAAACAGAAAATAATAATAATACAGTAGAGAGGAGAATGTGAGATGTACACAAGATTGTGAACTATATATTTATGTATGAAAAGAATTTAATGTTTTATGACATATAGGAGAAAATCATATAGACCATGGCCAGATATATCGACATCGAGAATATTAAAAGCACAAAAATAATAATGGAAAAAAAATAAATGGTGTGCCGATCTATAAGCAATAAATGTACGTGCGAAGAGGTAAAAATATATACAAGGTTTGAGGAGCTAGCAACGAAGATAATCACATAGCCCCCAGTATATAGAGCTACTGTCTTCTTGTTCAGGGTTGGATCCACAACATATCTATTATCTTGTCTTTCCTTTTGACCGTGTTTATGGTTTTTAATTTGTTTTTCAATTTTTTTTTGTTTTGTTTTTTATTTATATTTAATTTATATTTGACGATGTTTTTAAAAATACAACACTGGCTTAAAGGAGTCGGCATAGTAAGAAAGCTTTAGCGTCCATCGACACACCACAATAATTAATACCTGAGGCCCTGTCAGACTGTAATTTTATAGTATAAATGCGCGTATATTGAACGACGGTAGCTACATAAGCATATGATAAAGTAGCAAATTCCAAACACAATTTCAATTCAATATATTATATACATAAATAAATGTTGCTTGTCGATACACACCAAAAAAAAAATCCATTGCTTGATCTTAGTTTCATGAAGAAAATAAAAAAAAAATTAATAAAGAATAAACGAAAAAAAAAATACAATAGAAGCATCTTGTTGATTTTTTATTTTTCAAAGGCAGAATATGCATGCTAAAGCTAAGTATAACGTATAGATAGAGTAGATTAAATCGAAAGAGGTTGAGATGAAAAATAATAAAGTAAAAATTAGTAAGTCATATAAATACAGCATCGCACACCATCAGCAACATTACCATCAGCATCAGACACAGCATTGTCTACATCAATTTATTCATGTGATACAAGATAATAGCCAGCGAATGGTGCAATTTTCATCAATATATGGAAATATTATTACGCATTTAATGATTGGTTTTGAACGTAGTACCGGATATTGGATTGCATGAAAGAAATATTTAATAAGAATGTACATAGCATTAAAGAATAAAAATTTAAAAAAAAAGAGAAAAAATCAACAAAACGATATCAGGTAGCAATGAAATTAGTACGAAATTGTTCTCTTATACATATATCAGCGGATGTAGTAAAGCAAAAAAAAAAAATATTATGAAGAGAAAACTAAATATACAATTGATTAAATTATTTAATTAAATATTTGTTAAGGTGAAGCGAATTTTAATTAACATAAAAGTAATGAAAAATAAAATAAATGAACGCATGTTAAAAAGGTAAAATTATTAATATTTCTGCTGTATAGACGAATAATTTAATTAATCAAATGGAATTATTTTTTAAAAATAATAATAAACGTAGAATAGACACACTGTTTGTCAGATCAATAATGCATTTCAATAGTTATAATATAAATCCACACTTGAAAAATAACTTTATCAATTTTAATGAAACGAAGAATAATCATATGAATGACCTGTAAAGTATTTTTTAATTTTAAATTGACAGTTTGTACGATTATATATGCATTATTGCAGTTTCATGCAATTAATGGAAAAATATACAAAAGACACAATTAGAAATAATATTCCTTTCATTAAAAACTACTTGTGATTACTGAAAGATTTTCTTTCATTCAAACATTCATTCGAAAGAATGAAAAAAAAAATTGATTTTATTTAATTTCAAATCAACGAATAATCAACTTTTGCATGTGAATTTTTTATTTTAAAACGACGAGACTGAATAGAAAACTTTTTTTTAAATAAGATTAAAGAATATTATGTTATGTTAGGGGTATAAAAAACTTAATTGCACAGCACGCAATCCGCTTTTATATTGCAGGTAAAAACCCTTCAATAATTTATTTTAAATTTCAAATAAATCTATGAGAAAATTAACTAAAGAAAAAAAAATGCATTCTTAAGTAGGTATTAAAATAATTTCACCTGCTCACATTTCAGACCTGTCTCAATTACAATTCGAATTAAATGGCCAAAAAAATAGAATTAACACAGAAAAATTCTTAATGTCCAATGTGTCATCTCGGATTAACTTCATAAAGTATTAGTTTAAATAGATTAGGACACTTTATGTCACTTATAGAAAGTGATTTTTATAATGAAATTTAATATTTTTTCTTCGACTTTTCTAAATTTTCTTTTATTAAAAAAAAATATTTTTATTTTTGTGGCTTAACGGTCATATTGGACAACGATTTTTCCAATATAAATGACAATCAAAAAGGGTCAGCACATATGTCGCCTTTAAGAGATACAATTGCATTCAAAATATAATTCTTTTATATTGTTTGTTGTGACTTGATTGTGTCTAAGGGAAAACACGCATTCTGTGAAAAAAAAATTAAAAACTGAAAACATTTGGCTATCGAATAACGAACAACAAGTTGCAGTTCACCCTAAAGATAATAATAATATAAAAGATTAAAAATAAAAATATAAAATTTCTAACCAATTTATTATAACTAGGATCTTCCTCTTTCGTGTGGTTAAATATCCAACAATTTGAAAATAGTTATTATTATTTTTTTTGTTTTATTTCATTGATAAAATTATAAGTAAAGTACCTGTTTTATAGTGGCAATCAAATAATCATTTATCTTTACCTTATGAAACATCATTAAAATAATAAAACCCGTAAACACTTGACGTTTATTTTGTCTGCATGATGCTTTAAAATAAATAAATAATTTTTTTGTATTTCTACTCATATGACATCGTTTTGTTCATTAGAGACAATTTAAGAATACTGCATGGGTGCATATATGTGTTTTATTGCTTAACTATAGAAAAATGATTAATGATTACAGCTTGTTAGTCTTGATTAAATTTAAAATACAGGTGGTTAGAATTATCTTGCCGTTTTAATATATATTTAATTGCATTTTAATTTTAAAACCACAGAATAACGTTTGAAACACGATTATTTATATTTGTGATTATGAATGATGGGATCTTATGTTTAGGATATACACGTTTGATACTTTTGTGATTTAAAAAAGAATAAAATTATTAATAATTATGATACCGTAGATATGTATATACAATCTGTATAAAGGAAGAACAATCAACACAAGTTGCTCAGGTTATATACTCTATGATTTGTAATTATAAATAAATAAATTCTTATTAAAAAAGAAAATATACAATATTTTTTCTAGAAAATTTATAATTTATGTTTTAATTTTTTTTTGAAATAATAATCTTTTGATTTCCTGCTATTTACTTAAAGAAAGAAAAACACAAGAAACTTTAACAGAATAATCAGAAAACTTTAGCAATGAAAGTTATTGCGTTATATAATATAAAAAAAAACGTTAAAGATTACATAAAAAGTAAAACCTTATGCTTGTTTTATGCATAAATTTAATGTTTCTTGTTTTTTTTTATATATATTTTTATTAAAATTTTAACGTCTCTAGAATTCGTTTTTAAATATTTTTTAATAAAGAAAGATAAAAAAAAACGCAAACACAACAGGTGAATTCTTCGTATTTTTTTGTTGTTTGTTTATTATTAACTGACGAACGTTTTATTTCATTAAGCACCTGTCTTCTTCAACTGACCCCATAATCTATCTCGCCCCGTATTAGACCCGGTTGTTATATGATAAATACAATTTTTTTTTTAAAAACTTATTTTAACTGACAAAACGCAAATACAGGTTATACAAGCAAAAGGTAACAAATAAATAAAATTAATTTAACCAATTTAACAATGATGATGGTCATATATGCAGAGGTATAATAAAGAAACTTCCCTTAATCCAAAAAAACAGCTCAATACAACGGATATGATATTATCGGCTATAGTTATTTCTATATTAAAGAAATTTTGTTTACTCATCCGGCACCAACAGTTTTTTCGCTTGTTAAATGATTTTTCTTTTTTATTAAATATTATTTTGGCGCTAAAAACACATGTTTTTCTTTATATTTAAATAAACTAATTAATTAATACAATATTTATGCTTAAACACTTTTAACACTTTAGTTTTTGTTCTGTGTTATTAAGTAGTGTTCAAGTTTTTTTTTTTTCATTTTCTCAACGTTTTCTTTCAACTAAATGAAGTAAATAATTTCTGTGCGTGACTGATAAATTTATTAAGAAATTAATTTTTTCATATGAAATAAAATAAAATTTGTGTCGATGATACATACTTATTTGTTCTTTGATTTATTTCATTTAAAAAATAATAAAAATAATACTGTATTTGAATTATGGCTAATTTTCAATCGACATTCCGAAAAGTTATTTTTATTTTTTAAACGTTTTTTTAAAGCAAAAATATATTTAAAAATGAAAAAAACTGCTGGGCATCAATGAGTGGGTGTTGGTAATATCAAAAAACCTTTTTTTTTTTGCATACGAATTATTATAAAATTCTCACTTTTATCAGAAACAGAAAAATATAATAAAGCATCGTTTGATCTCAACTCATTCATTGTTAATATGTTTTTAGCTTTCACATCCTGTGGTTATATTATTGAAAAATAATAAACGTGAATTTTTAAATATAATATAAATATGTATTTGTGTGTATGACTGCATGTTTAATTGAATTAATGACAACAATATCAAGTTATTATTTTTTTTTTTTTTGAAATAAAGAAGAGAGATTAAATGGTACGAGTGTTTTCATTACATGGATTTTAAGTAACAAAATAAAAACAGTGTACACACACAATAAATTAAAATCAAATGCGATAAATAATTGTTGAACATTTATATGCATTTTTAATTTAATTTAAATATTACTTTATTTTTTTATTAATTTTATTATTATTATTTTGGTTTGGTTTGCTTTCGGTTTGATCAGCAAACTATCAGCAAAGAAAAAAAAAATGTATTAATAAAGCATTTCATGCCTGTTTTAATAAATAAAAAAAAATAAAACAATTCATACGCGATCTCGCACTTTTCCATGCTGTGCAAAATATGATTCGCCAGCCTACGACAAACTTATGGTAAATTAAATATTTTTTTTATTTTAGTTTTAAATATCATCAATGGTTCGCGATATAATGCGGTCATTTTACTTGTGGGCATTCTTTTTTTATTATTATTATTATTATTTTAAAACGGAAAACCAAGTTTATAAATAAAAATGTATATCATATCGATGAAAAACTGTGCGTTTTTTAATTTATTAAAATAAAAACCCTCAATACACTCTGCTATAAATAAATTATAATATGTGTTGTATATAATAACATATATTATATGTAATTTTATTTACTTTTTGTTTTTTATATTGTAAGAAAATGTAAATAAACATTCATTTGCGAGTATTTAAATAATAAAAATATATATTTTTATAACTATGAGACTGTAGAGTCGTGTTAATTGTGTGCAAAAATTCACGCGGTGCCAATATTCTTCAAAGTTTTTCTTATTAATATATTTTCTTTAAGCATAATACGATTAACATTTTATTAAACGGCGACAAAGTATTACATTATTTATATTTATTTTTTCATTTTCTTTTTAACAATAATAAAGAAATAAAAATCAAATAAAAATATAGAAAAAGAGAGCAAAAATCAGTGGGCGAATCATTTATTTATTTCTATAGAAAATAATAAGTAATAAAATAAATTGATTTTAAATGTTTTATTTAATAAAATATTTATTTGAGCAAATATTATTAGATAAAAAAGAAAAGAAAAAATGTTTCTTTAAGGCGAAAGAAAGAAAAACAATTCTGTTTGCACCCCATTAACAAAGGTAAAAACATGTAAAAAGAAGATGTATTTCGGTAATATCAAAGTAAACGTTTATTACTTTATCTACGTATGTTTTTGTTTTTATTTATATATTCTTTTTTTTTTTTTTGATAAAAGCTTATAAATAAATAAATAACAAACAGCAAGTACAAGATAGATGTGCAATAAAATAATTTAAGCTTTATTTTTTTTTTCGAAATTTTGTACTTATAAAGCAACATAAAGAAGGGAATTAAATCAATAAAGAAAAATTGTAACTGAATGCACTTAGTATATAAAAATAAATTAAAACTTTAACAATAATTTAATAACAACAGTACCAGCAACAACAATAGTTATAATAATAAAGAAAAAGCTCAATTATATTTATATCTGTTTAACGCAATATTGTCTGTGTGTTAAATATTTTCGCGATATTATATATATTATGCGGTTTTATGAATATGTTAGACAGATTAACATTACCAAGCCATATAAAACTCTCTGTAAAAATTATTGAACTTGAGAAATGATTCGTTTTTTTCTTTATATTAAATTTTATTATTATGTAAATATTGTTTTGATTAAAGAAAAATATTTATGCTTGTTTAACATATAATTTTAGCCAGAGTTAATTGATTCTTACATGGTTACAGTTACAACTATTAAATGCTTTTTTATTTTCTCTTTATTTATTCAATATTATTTTCATTGATTAGTAATTAATCATATAAAAACGGTTAAATATACAAAATTTATTTCAATTAAATGTTATACGACGTTTTTCTCTTATTTTCAAGAAATCAACAATATTCAATTACATTACAAGTATACATGTAATATCAATCGAATGAATATTTTTATAATAAAAAGACATTGAAATAAAAATAAATCAATTTATTTCAATAAATAAATAAGAAGCGTGCGTGTTATTTATAATTTTTTGTTTTTAAGAAAAAGAAAAATATTAAAATAAGTTTTAAGCTACATTATTAGAAGCAAGAATTATATTTCGTTGTTTTTATATTTTTTCAATAATATAATGTAGCAACCGTGTCGATGTAATATTTTTTTATTTATAAATTTAACATTAAGAAAGTAAATATGCGTTTAAGTATATAACATACACACCACTATCGCGCCTTTGTACTTAAACCGAACAATTTAATATTGAAGTTTTCTTGCGCTTTTTTTTTATACTTCTTATATGATCATATTTTACGGATACTTTACATCAGTTTATTATTTATTTACGCATTTTTTTCTTGACTTAAATATATAAATATTTGCTTTTCGGTTCTTAATTTAAATGATATAAAAATGAAAAAAAAAATGTATCTACTGTATACAGGTAAATCGACAATATCGGATTATTATTTTCAAGTTATTTTCTAAACAAAATATTTCTTCTGTAATTCTTAAAATAGTTACGTTTTTATGCTTATTATAATATAAATAATTGTAATTATAATCCTTAATCAACGGGGCGTAACATATGATTAAGCACTTGATTACTTTTTTTTATTATATCAATTAAAAGAAATTTTACATTTCAATTTTCTAACCTTTTTTTTAGGTATTAATTCTTTTAAAGTATTTTTTAAAATTGTAAAATATTTAATTCTATGGCTTCTACATTACTCAATTTACTATAAAAATAATAATAATAATAATAATTATTATTTATAAAACAAAAATAAAAATAAATTATTACTATTAATAATACATACATTAAATTATTTTACGATGATTAAAATTTAATCGTATTAAAATAACAAAATCTGTACTCTACAGTTGGGATTCAAGTTATTTTATTTATTTATTAACAAAAAAAGAAGATTTCTTTCTGTACTCACAATAGTTAAATCATCTTTTTTTTTTGCCTTTTTTCTTACTGAGTCAAAGCTTTTCTGAATTTTTTACATTGCGATGTAAGTAGTGATTTTTTATTTATTTATTAAAAAATTATAATGATGCTAACTCATCACAGATTAATTATAAATAGTAAAATCGTAATATGAAAACGTGTATTGAGAATTATATGAAAGTTGTAGAAAATTTATATTAATAGTAAAAAAATTATAATAAGCGTAAGTAACCGAAATGAAATAGATGCATTAAGTTTTATTTTTAAGAAAATAGAAATAGAAGAAAAAAAAAATAACTAAAAACAATTTTAATTATTAAAAGACATTTATGAAAGTTTATATGTATTTTTTTTTCTCCATCTTAAAGATTACGTCATTGTAGATATATAATCGTAGATATTATGTTTAACAACATATTAATAATCGATATACCGTTAATGTTTAATTTTAAGTTTAATTAGACAACCATCTAGCCAATTTTATAGAAATTTTAATTTTTCGATAAATTTATAATCCCTGTTTTTTTTTTTAATAAAATAATTTTTTTTTATAATTGTTTACCAGTGATTTTTATCAAACACGCAATTTACTAAGATGTATCTTCGTTACATCCATATAACACTTGAATTTATTTTAAAAGATAAGTAAAAAGGTAATAAATTATCCGATAATAAATCTTACTGGCCAATTGCATACCACAGAAAAACACAGTTTATCTATTTTATAAATTAAAATTCTTTTTACACGTGTTTTTAGGATAAATTACACGAAAACCGATAACATTTATAATTAATTAACTAAAAAATATATATAAAATTGTAAAAAAAAACATATTTCAAATTGAAATGAAAATTTATTAATAAATTCTTAAATCACGTTGCAAAATGAATACATTTCCTTTAAATTACTTTGATATTGAATTATAATTTATATTAATTATTGAACAATTACAACATATTTTTAATTATTATTATTATTTACAAACAAAGGTATTATTTCCGCAAAATAAAAATAAAATTTATTAATTAGAATGCTCTTTCCTTGTTGCAAAAATCACACATTACTGTATAATTTCTTATGGAAATTATTGCGTGTTGAGTGTCTGTTAAATTACATATTTATAAGATTTTAATTTTTTTTTCTTCTTAAATGCAAATTATCAGTAAGGGTAATCATATATAGGAAAAAAATAAAACTAAAGTCGCGTGTATTTGCACCTTTTTTTTTTAAACAATTTTTCTTACATTTTATCACTCTTTCAATAATTTTATAGTTTTTATCATTAAAATAAAATTAATAATTTATTCATATTTGGTGGCGATTTTATTATAAATTTTCTTGAAAATTGTTTTATTTTTTTTTTGTAACAAAATTGAAAATTATGTGCATTTTTTAACTAGAAAATGAAAAAATAATAAAAAGATAAGAAAATTATTGAAAATAACAGAGTATCATCCCACACGGTATCGTTATAAAAACGTGATAGAAATGAAATGGAAATATATGCAAAAATAATGAAATATATATCTAAGATTTATAATTATTTAATAATTTATTATATATATAGAAAAAACGAAGAAAATCACAATTATCATAGCAAAAATATATATAAAAGAATTATTCTTATATAATGATCAGGTGATCTTCATCATTAAAAATTAAGTAATTTGTTGCAAATATCCGGTGTTTTATTCGCAATAATAATAATAATAATAACAATAACAATCAACAGTAAATTGTATTAATTTTTAATAATTATGTTATAATTTTTAGTTTATTTGTAATAAGTCAAATAAATTAATATTTTATTCTAAATTATTATTATTATTATTAAATTTGTCTTTTATTGTTGAAGTGTACACAATAAGCACGACTTCTTTAACAATAACAAAATAATTAATTGACTCAACACTTATTATAATTTCTACAATTGACTTAAAAGCAGACAATTCTTTATTATAATAATCATAAAAAGAAATAATAATAACAGCAATAATAATAATGTTGTGTTTGCTATTATGTATTTCTCCAGTACATAACTAACCAAAGAGATTTAACACTATAATACAAAAAATAAATAGATTAAATGTAAATAAAGGAAGAGTTAAAGAAAAGGCCTAAATAACCAACAAAACCACATAATATTGTTTTTTTCTTTTTTAAATTATATAGAACGTGTGCTTGAGCTCTATTGATGCATAAATATGTACTAATAATGATAATAATAATTCATTTTAAAAGCAAAGAATACATTTTTGTTTAAAAATTATATAACTTGATGTGTTTAAAAGGTAACAATTCGATATTTAATGTTTAGTTAACTGTAGCTACGCATCATTACATACAAAATAATGTAGCGCGTGCTTTAAAATAATGATAATAATAATAATATATTTATGAAAAACTAAATAACAACAGAAAACATTATAATAATAAAATTACCTTAAGTAATAATAATCGAAAATACTTTATGCTAAATCGTTTAATAAAATTCAATTATCTATAATTTTTTATTAAATAAAATGACGAAATAAAATGAAAATATTTAATTCACATAAAACACTGGTCTCAAAAATTGTACTTTTGTGTTTAATGGATTTAATTTTTGTTTTTAACAACGAAAAACAATGCAAAGCAACACGAAATTGACTGTTTTTTTTTTGTTTTATTCATTTCTAACACGATTTAGAATAAATAAGAAGCCCTATACGGTTCGTGGTTCAATTAAAAAATTAATTTTATAATCTTAGAATTTTTCTGTGAGATCAATATATAAGCGATGGGGCCTCTAGCTACTGACTTTTTATTATTATTATTATTTTTATTTTTTTTTAAAATTATTATTATTCTTTTATTATTGTTATTAATAATAATAATGCGCGCATCATATCTCCCAAATCATTCTTTATTTAGTTAGTTTTTTTTTTATTTTTAATTCCTTAATTTTAATATTTCTTATTTTTTTTTTTGTTTAATTTTCACATATTGTATTTGTTAGTAAAGAAACAAAAAAAAAAAATAAAAACGACGAAAAATTTGAGTGAACAAAAATTCCCCACCCAGGTGAAATGTATATATTAAATTGTAGGATGAACAAAAATATTATTTATTTTTATTTTCGACAAAAAACCAATTAACTTTTCAGAAAAAAAAATAAAAATATTTTAAAGTCTGGCTGTGGGCTACTGCGGCTTTTTTTTATTATTGTTATTATTATTATTATTATTGTTTTTATTTGGGTAAATCTTTGCTGTGCCAATGTAATGTCTAATGTGTGCACAACGCGATATTACAGCAGAAATTTATACATATATATATATATATATATATATATATAAATTTATATATGGCTATGAAATTAAAAACGAGGTAGATTTATTTATATTAAGAATGGTAAAAGACGATAAAATTAAAGCAAAGTGAATAATCGATGAACCAACTACTGTGAGTGAAGAAGCAAAATTTAAACAAGAAAAAAGAAAGGAGTAATATGCTAGCGATAAAATACAAATTAAAATTACTGAAAAAACATAATAACAAAGAATTAACTAACGCTTAGTAAATTTATGATTTAAAAACACGAAAAGGATATAACGAGTGATATATGAAAAATAAAACCAAAGAGATTTAATAAAAAAATAACAGATTCTTGTCTATAATTAAGTTTTTTAAGTGGAATTTTGCGACTTAAAATAAAAAATTGTAATTAATTTTTAATAAAATTTTTGTGTAATTTTGGTTGCGTATTTTTGATTGTTTGTTAAACCTTTTATAGACTTTTTGTTTTGGCTTTCACTTAGGCATTTTTTTTTATTTATTTATTTTTCGTTTAACATATATTTATTCATAAAATATAATATGTGTGTTTTATTTAACTGGAGGCTAGTTGGAAATTTAATCAACCCAACGTAAGCCATATACAAAATTTATGATTGACATGTACTTAGCATAATTTTTATTTATATATATATTTATATTTGGTTTAAATACAAAATGTATGACAAAGATATTAAAATATTTTTTGTTTTGATTTTCATAAAAAATAAATCAGTTATTTGAATAGATATTGAATTTCCTATTTCGGATTAGTTTTTATTATTTTGAAATGATAATTATTTTTTTAATTGTGAAATTGTATATTTATAATTAAATTGGGTAACGTTAACCCTTTGCTGTTTTATTTTTATTGACAGAATCGAGATAAAATTTTAAAGAAATATTTCTTAACTAATTATAAGCTATAATTTAATTGTTATTTGACTTTGCGACACTGCTTCACGGTTTACTATACATTTAAGGAAGAAACGTTGTAAACCTAAGAATAATATATTTTAAACAGATTAACTGCAGAAAACACCTGAAAATTGTTTTATTTATTAAAAATAAATACTTAAAATAATGAGACAAGGTAATGACAAAAAAGCTAATATACAAACTGATAACAAATACTGATAAAATCATTAGTATAATTATTGAATTTATATTTTAATGGCTAAAAAATTACTGCAAAATTTTTCAGAAATTATCAGTAAATTTTAATTTATAACTTCTTTGATAGTAATTACATTTTTCAATAATTTTCATAAATTAAACATCAAACGAATTTAATGATCAATAAAGTATTATTAACTGCAAAAAAAAGTAATAATTACGCGGTAATAAAATAAAATAAAATTGTCTGATATTAAAAGATATTGAATTGTTAAATGCATTAAGACTAATAATAATAATAATTGCATATATCACTGTTGGATTATACATTTATATACACCACACACAGTTTAATTAGTTATCATTTAACTGGATTCGTTTGATGGTATTTTTTTTTATTTTATAATTTACATAAACCAACTTGATGATACGTTTATCGGTTAATAATTTTTTTTTTTTTCGTTTTTTGTATTCATTATAATTAATGTTTTAATGTAAATAAATAATTAAACTGTTGAAGTGTATAAATATATAAATAAATAAACAACATTCTTGTATAGATTAGCTATGATAAAACCACATTTAATCAACTAGATATTATATAATATTATTTAAATATACATATATATCCTCCCATTTAGAATATTTTAATGTAAATTTCTTTTTTTCTTTTTTAAGTAATAAAATAAAAAATACGTATATATTGCGTGCTGTTTTGATTTCAACTCAAGTCATTTTTATTTAACTTCTGAAGGTGCATCCGACAACCTATAATATTTCTGTATTAAAAATAAAACAGTAAAAACAATATTAAATAATAATATTCATGCAAAAATAAAGAAATATATTTATATAAATAAAAAATGAAGAAATATTGCGTTACCAATAGCTTACGAAACACAGAAAAAAAAATAAATAATAAAACGTTGCAATCAGATTGTAATATTTAACATATAAATGAGATGAAGTATCATCATTTTTGTATATATTTTTTTTATTAACTTCTACTTATGTTGTTACTGTTGATGACCATGATGATCATAAATACGATCGCTTACAATCATAATATTAACGAAAATGGAATAAAAAAAAAACAAAACTACCTAGAGGCAATGTATTAATTGAAAACAATCTTAGGCGTATTTAAAATACAATAAAAAAAAATTACTATACGATGTTCATTAATAAAACGCTTAGTTTGTGTCAAATGATTTTTTCTGCATTTACTGCGTTCATATTTTGTTTGTAATAAAAATAATCATACGCTAATAGTATCTTTATTAAAATATTATTAATATTATTTTTTTCTCTCATTTTTAATTGAAGTAGTAATTTTATTTTATGTTTATTTAAATTTATAACAACAAAGCAGAAATGATATTTTGTTAATTAAAAATAAACTTTTATACGCATATTTTTTTCCATTTCTCTTGTACTGGCACCAAGATATTTCTTTTAATTATTATTACTTATATTTACAAACTAATTTTATTGGTATTTAAGTGAATTATTGCATATATTAATTAAATTGATTGTCAATGTTTATATAAATAAGAAACAGTAAAATAAAGAAGAAAATTTATGTAGCGCCAATAAAGAATACTTTTGGTTTTTGGTTTTCCATCAAACAAAATAATGACTTAATCAAAAAAAAATTAAATGAATATTTGTCGGTCGATATTAGATGAAAACATATTTAATTATGCTGTAAAAACCAATTTAATCGAAAGAACCACATCTTCAAAATAGTTTATTTCTTTTTCGTTATTTTTTCTACACATCTATAACGTTTTTTATTATTTAATGTACTTTCATGCTTTGTGTGTATATAAAATTATAATGTATTTTGCTTTTTTTTTTGATGAAACGATAACCATTTTACTGTGCTTAGTTAAGCTAACTTATAAATAATAAATATTTTAATATATAAAGAAAAAAAAATATTTCATATATGTTTTCATTTAATAAAAATTCTGCATGTCATACAATGTAATCAAATCGGCTTCCTTTTTTGATTGGATCAACGGTCGCATCTATAAAAGTAACAGTGGATATTCATTAAAATATTATAATAAATATATATTTACAGATTTAATACTTTTCGTATTTTCTTGATTATTATTATTTTTTGTTTTTGTTGTTTAATTAAATAGTTAATCATATGATGTTATTGATGTGTATTTATTGTATATATATAATATTCGTCGCATAATATATTTTAAATAAATTGATAATAAAATAAATTGCAGATTAGAAATAAATGATTTAACAACTATAGAACGTGTAAAACGTGTATTTTGAAAAGAGTAACAACGACTATATGCTAAGTTATAAGTAGAAAAGTTGAAATTAAAAATTTTAACATTTAATTTTCGTTAACAAAAACGTATACAAAAACGACAATCAAAAATGTTATTTCTTAATTAGTTCATCAATTCATGTTTCATTGCTTTATTAAGTAAAATATATACATCGATTGTGTGTGGGTTTTGTAACAATTTCTGTTTGTTTGTCTGTTTCTTGATTACCTGGCCCTTATTTTATCATTAGGTCACGCGTTGCTACAATTTTAATAAAATGAATTTTAAATTATTTCGGTTAAACGGTGGTATGTTGTATCATGCGGTTTTTTTCCATGCTTTTTTCAATGTTTTACAAAAAATAAAACCCCTCACCGAGCTAAAAGTTATGGCACGATGTCAAATAAAGAAAAAAGTTTACTTTTTTGTAGCTTAATGAGTTGAAATTGTTAAGGCAAAAACTAAGAAAAAAAAAACAGCTAAAAATAAATCTTTATATATTAATTAACCAAATGGTTGTACGATACACACTGTATTTATTATTTTATTTATAAATGCTTTTCAAGAGAGGCACGCGTTTTTAAGCAAAAAACAACAAACGTAAAACAATAAGTACGTTAATAATTTTATTTCCTTTTTTTTTATTGAAATTTTAAGTATCGGAATAAAATTTCTTATTATAAACAATGATCATCTATGTTAAGACGATGATCAAGCAATATAATGCTAAAATAGCTTTAAGTAAAATTTGTTTAATAAAACTTAAATTTTAAAGAGATCAACTGTTTTAATTACCGCTTATAGCAATATTATGCTCATATTGTCGTTTACGTTGTCATCATTATGTGGATTTGTATGTTCTTATAATAAAATCAGAAGAAAACAAAAATAAACGAGTCCAATGACCATCACTCAGCTAAAGTAATATTGGCAGGAGAGTAATGTAATATAAACATACACAAAAAAAAATAATAAAAATGTAAGCTTAAGGCGCCAACTGATCGTCAAAGTTGTTATTCTGTAAATAATTTAAAAATCGATATATGCATAAACGCGTATATAATTTTCTTTTGCATATGTTAACAATATACACAGATGCACATAATATATGCGCCACTACCTGTATAATTTTTCTTTATTATTTCGATTTGTTTACTCTTCTTTAACTCTATTTTAAAAAAATAATAATAAAAAAAGCATAATTGTTGCCTTAATTCGGAAATGATTACTGCACAGTTTTATTCTTAAAAAATTTAGTTTATTTTTATTTGAAGAAATTAAATCTCAACTTTCAATCTAAACATTATTATATAAATACAATGATCATAATTTTTAGTTGTTTTGTTTATCATCTACTGTTCAAACTAAAATAGGAAAATTCAATACAATTATTTTTTTTAACTGAAAACAAAAAAAAATTTATAAATATGAAAATCATTAAAATTGATAAACGATCAGATGAAAAATTTATTGTCTTTATACATTATTACAGTCAATTATCGTATTAAATTGTTGTCATTTTCTACAAAATAAATTCAAATAATAAGCTAAAAAAAAAATTATGTGGGACCATTTGTCAAATACAAAAAAAAAAATAATAAAATTATTTTAATATTTAAGCGGCTTATTTAATATGACTTATAAAACGGTTATAAACAATCACAAATGACAATTATTTTTTATTTATTTTCTTTATAACATTAACTGATTTATAAATACATATTTTTTTGTTTTTGTTTTTAAATAGAAGGATTTTATTTATTCATATAATTAAATCACAATTTTATTCTTTTCCTTCAATTTATTTATATCTCTTCGCTGTATATTATATATATATATTAATAGCCATTATTGTTTAATTATATATACGTATTATTATTAATTAAAAATATATATATTAAAACAAAAACAATAAAATTGTCACCCAGGTTAATTTATATTTATAATTAACCAACATTTGCTTTACCTGTACACTTTTTTTTTTCTTAATTGCTTTATTAAAGTTTAGTTTAACGAAATAATTTTTAATTTTTTATCGTCTTTACGTGTATTTTTGTATTCTTTAATTATTCTTACCGGCTGTAATGTTGTAAGTTATTAACATATTTGATGATTTTATGATCGCATATATTATATCCGTGAGTTTTTACTTGATGAAGTCGATGTAGTAGCAAGTAGATGTATTTTTTCTCATTTTCTTTTCATAATTAATCAGTAAATACATTTAATTTTCTTTTAATTAAATAATAAATCAAAATTTTATTTTGAATGGATAAATTCGTCTATTGTATGTTATATTTTATGATTTAATTTTAAATAAATATGATTTTTATAGCAATGGATATATCCAATTAAATAATGTTTCTATGTGTATACAATTTGTCTAATTAGTTTGATTTATAATGTCAATTTAATTCCTATTAAACCAAAACGATGTGTTGATCAATGTTTGGGTTAATTAGTGATCATATAGGTATATAAAAAAATAAATCATAATGATATGTTAATATACTTTAAGTATTATAAGTAATATACTTATAATTAAACAATACTCTTGCTATGACATAAAACACCTCGTTGAAATATATATGTATAAAAAATTTAACCAAAATAAAAATTTCATTTTATTACTATCTTGATTTATTACTTCATTAAAAATTGTTTTAAATGTAGCAAATGTCTTTTTTTTTTTGAAAAATTATATTACACTACTTACTAAATTACAATATTGTTAAAGTACCGCTTAATTATTGCTATTAATTTACTTTTTATGTAATAAAAAATCAGTTGTGAAAATAATTTATTAAATCACATAAAAGCTCATAAGTTCATATATTTTTTTGTAAATAAATAAACATAATAAAAAAAATAAAAACAGGATCAACTTTCAATTATTTAATTTTTCTAGTTTTTAAAGAATTTATTTGTTTTTTTTTTTATGTATCAACTATTGGCAATAATTTATTTTTTTTATGTTAAATAAATACATAATGAAAATGTTTTTAACTTATTATATTTTTTTATTGTTTTGTTAGTAAATAAATGAATATGTTATTTAGTTTTATTACTGTCTTGATTAGTTTAAGAATAATAAATATAGAAATAAAATAAATAAAAAATACCTAACCCATATTTATTTGGTTATTTAAAATTACTAGAATCATAAATTATATACATTTTATATAAAATAGTTTTGTGTTTTATTGAAATAATGATTTGAAATATGTTGAAAATAATAGTAATAATAATAATTCAATTAAATTAGTAATAGTACGACCTTGTCTACAATTAAATAAGTATCTCTATCTATGCTATTCTGTTTTTTCACATAATTTTAATTTATTGCAATAAAAATACTTAATAAACTTTAACAACTATTAAATAAACTAAATATTTGTCAAAAATTAACTAATCATACGCTATTAAAAAAATATTTAATTACTTTATTATAATAAGTTTCACTGGTTTTATTTGCTTAAATGCATTGTATATAAATAAAATAAATTTTACGGATCCAGATTAGCGTATTTAATTGAAATGCAATGTGATAGACAAATGCCGGCGCCAATAAATGATTTAAGCGAAACATTTAAACGAATTTAATAATAATAATAATAAATGTAAAGAAAAATACAATAATAAGAGAAAAGAAAAATAAACATTTGCCCCCACAATTCATTTTGAATATCTTTATTTAATTTTTAAATGTTTAATTTCCTTTTATTATTCGTTTTTTTATATATAAATTTATATATAAATTTTTATTGATAAGTTCGGCGTGACTCCTTACAATTCAAGACATCGTTCATGTCTCGAACTTTTCGCGTTTGTTATGTACTTTATACATTTTTGTTTTTTATTTATATTTTTTTTTCTTTAAATCTCGATTGTTGAATGTATATCGCAGGTCTTAATTGGCCCCGATGCCTTGTAGAGCGTTTCAGTTTTGACAAAGACGTGATCGTGTCGTGTATATAAAATTGTTCATCTATATATACATATTAAGAATATAACATATTGAATGATGAAGGAATATTATATTGTTCAGCTACTACTATTTTCATATGAAATGAAAAAACAATTTATACCTGTCGATATAATCACGACGGAATTGACTTGCAACTATTTCACTAAATACCATCATCATCTACTTATAACTTACACACAAATATAGGCAAAAAACAAAATTGTATTTTTTTGCTACCAACTGAATAATTGACAATTGGTTAATAAAAAAACAAAAAGGAAAACAACGACAACGAAGAAATACTATACTGCTGAATACAGTAGTTTCAATTTATTTTTTAAGTTTAAATAACAAGCAGTCTTCAACTTAATTCCCCATGCCTAATCGGCACCTTCACTTTTGACACTGTCACAACTTAAGAACAGATCGTTTGCATGGCGTTCAAAGTTTTACATCTCTATCGGAACAGTTTTGCCAAATGCGAGCGATATCAAACTTATTTACATAGTACATGCCGGTGATTCGAAATGCATTAAGACTTAATTGTTTAGAGAAGTCGTATAGATATATATATATATATATATTTATGCAGTTGCGCTTGGTATTGTTGTTGTTCTTGTGCTGTTGATGTTACGGTGCCGCGTCTTATGCATATTAAAGAAAATAAAATTAATAAAAATATATATATAGACGAAAAACATAAAAACCAACAACGACTTATTGAAATGAATGTCTGAAAACCTAATAAGACTATATCTTTGTGTATTTAACGTTATTCCATTATATCGTCATACACAGAAGGTGCATAAGGATGGCGGAATGAACTTTTATTTATAATAAAACTAAAAAATATATAAAAATTATTTAAATAATAAAAAAAGCTACTGTGTTATGTTTGTTGCCGATTTGGCTGGATGCTGTGTTCAATAGTAACATGCAACCGTTACACGATAATACACACAACAGGATGTGGTTGGACATAAATTTTACTTTAAATTAAGTGATTATACATATACATTTATTTTATATCTATATATTTATTTATTTAGTTAAATTTTATTTATTTTTTCATTTTTAATTTGCATTTTTTATTTATATCTTTTATGTGACTTTATGTTAAAAGGAACATAGTTGAGCGAACAACATTATTATGAAAAACATGCAGATATGTGATGATTTTTTCTTCTATTTACTCTCTGTTTTTTTTTTTTTTGTTACACCAAAAATGTTGATTTATTTAGTTATTTTATTATTACTGCAAAAATATATACTCATCGTGAAACCGAGAAGATTATACACTGTGCTGTATCATTTACTGTAAAAAAGCATTGGTTTTGGTGTAAAAAATAAAAATTAATTAAAGAAGCTTAAAGAAACCAATACATACTAAAAACTATACAATGAATTTATGACAAACATTTTTATTTTCCTCTTAAATAAATAAACAAAATGATTTATATAATTTATTGCCTCATTAACTACAGACAAAAAAACCATTAAAGAAAAATTGTTTTTTTTTTTTTTTACGCATTAAGTATTTTATTAACGATACAAGGAGACAAATTTATTTTGATGATCGTTAACAGAAGAAAAAAAAAATGTTATATAACTATAGAATAAAATAAATTAATCAAAAGTTTGATTGAAAGTTTTTATTTAACTGATAACTGAGAAGAGATATACCTATATTTGTGTTTTTATCTTCGTTTTCTAGGCACATTATTAGAAATTGTCTATAAAAATCATTAAATACTTTAATAAAATAGTTTTTCTTAGTTTTCTTATATATCTATAGTTTTTTTTTTTTCTATAAAACCAAATAAATAATTAAATATATTTATAATGTCAATAAAAATTGATGACAAGATTTATTGTATAACACAAGTGGGATTTTAAATTTTTTTATTGCTTTTTCCTTATATCAATATTATTTTGCTGTTCAAATGCAGAGATTTTTTATTTATTTTTTGCTTTAAAATTATTTATGATAAATTTACCTTTCCTTACTGTGCATTTAGTATGATTTTTATGGTGTTTAATGTAACGTAGTTATGTAACGTAGTTACTAGTAATAACTGGCTATAATTATTTAAAACTTATGATTATCATCAAAAAAATCCATTTTCTTGCATAATCTGTCTATTATTGTTAATAAAATTCTAAATGAAATCACAAAACACATCTTTAATCTACATATAATTATCTATAATCATAGAAATAAAAAAAATATTAATTGTTAATTAAGTGTTAGAAAAAATCAAATCATAAACTATATTATTAACTCAATAATAAGTTAATTAAATCACAATTAATTTATAATAAATATTCATTTTTATATTGATTAATAATTATTAATAATAAAAATTATTTCTACAATAGTAAACGCCTTAAATTATAATAAATTTTTATATGCAAAATTTTTATAAAATTTAAGGTATTATAAATATCGATAAAAGTAAATAAAAAATGAATTTTAATTACTATTTTTTCACCTTGAATTAATTTTAATTATAATTTTTATATGCAAAGTAATATATTATTTTATTATAACTTTTTTCAAATAATTCTCGATCAATACTGATATTAATAATGATTAATTTATTTTAAATACATAAATATCCATGATTATAAATTTTTTATTAATTTTTCTTTAATTATTTAATCTTTATTACTATAATCGCTTAGATTTAAACATTTACGTCATTTTATAGATATTTTTTTTTTTTTCAAAACATTATTATAAAAATATTTATTTATTTTTGTTATAATAAAATTTTATTAAAGGATTTATGTTTTATTTTTATATGATTTGATTTAATTTAATCATTAAATTGATATTAAAATAACGTCTGACAAAAATAAAAAATCACCAATAAACGTATTTTATCCCACAATTAGATAAATTCTTTTTCTCTCTCTCTATCTGTATTTTACCTGTTTTATTATAATTAAAAAAAATGAATTCAAAATATATTAAAAAATAAACTTGATAGAGTAATAAACACTTTAATTAATCAGCATTAAGTTAAACAAAAATAAGAAAAAGAAGATTCTCTCTCCTCGTTAAATAGCGTGGGGTTTACACATTTAAAAAAAAAAACATAACAAACTAGTCAAATAGATAAAATTGAAAAAAAAATAGACAAAAACACATAATAACAATAAATACTAAAACGACAACAAATTTTTTATATTTTATTTATAGTCAAATCTATCAATCTTTAATATTTATTTTTATTTTTTATTGATACAAAAAGGAACCAAAATACAAACGATATCGATATCGTTTAATTGCCATATGATTAATAAAAATCATATAAAAACTATTAAAAACACATTCAAATTTAACACGACGATTTTGTCTATTGGTGGGTTTTTAAAAAAATAATAATATATAAATGATTGTTTAGAGATGATGCTGTATAGAATTGATTGAATTGATTAGTTTCTTTTCGTCTATTTTATTGTCAATTTTTTATTAGTGCAATGAACAGTCGAAATTGTTTTTATAAATATTGTTTAGGGTATCTATATGCACGCGCTGCGCTTATTTTTATTTTATTTATTTGTTATATTGTTGATTAGAGTAATATAAAAATAAATATATCATGTTGTTCGTATCACATCTATATATACATTTCCATTTTGTTAATTAAAAAAAAATAAATAAAATTGATTGATTTTTCGTCTATTATTATTACTGGTGATGAGTTAAACAAATATAAATGCTTTATTTTTATTTCCTTTTTAAATATTTATGATTGAAAAAGAATTGAAAATTAATAAAAGTTATAAATAAATTCTTTAATAATTAATGACATTGTGAGTTTTATTGATTTTTATTCAAATATATATACGAAGAAAAAATACTAATAACTTTAAAGAAAGAAAATATAACTCTGTGGCGCCTTTATTATTTTAAATAAACATTTTTTTTTTATGTTGTTCTTGTTTAAAGCACAGTACTTTTGAGTAGTAAATAAATTATTTTATTTTATGTTTCAATTAGGAAAATCTTAAAATTCTATGGGATTATAATTATTAAATGTTTATTACATAATTTTATTGCTATGTTTAAATATGCAGACTTTTTTTTTTTTCATTTGCATTTTAAATTGATTTTTTCTTAATAATTGTAATTTATGAAAAATATTTATTTTTTTTTTTAATAGTAGTACAACCATTTATTAGTTTTTCATTCTATATAATAAAGCTTCTAGTTTATTTATAGTAAAATACTCTTGAAATAATATATATATAATTTATATTTATTCAAAATTAAGAAGCATTTTTATTAGCAACAATGAATCAAACAACTTAAAAAATCGCTAAAACAAAAATAATTATAAAATAATAAAAGAAAAATTATTTTTAACGTAGTTTTTTTATTGAAATATTAATCTATTTTAATTATTTATTAATTTAAATAGAAAAAAAATTTTACAGAATATTCATTCTATATAAAAGTAAAATAAAGTAAGGTAAATGGATAATAAATATGCGACAATGTTGTAGTCTATTTTGTGCTTTATTTATAATACAATTTAACGTTATAATTTATTTAAATATAAATACTAATAAAAGATATATTAATGTAAAGAGCACATTGATTATGTTAGACAATTTTTTTTATTCTTGCATCGATGGACTTAATCTTGCTGAATTGAAACATGTTTCTTGCAAAAAAAAAAATAAATATTCATTTATTTGCGTTTACTATTTATTTATATCTCTTTAAATTATTATTAGTAAAATAATTCAATTATATTTGCATATTAAATGTCAAATAAAATGATACAAATTATAAAGCATTTATTTACTTCGATACTTTTCTAATAAAAAGAATTTTAATTGACTTTATTATAAATTGTTTTTTCTTTTTCTTTCTTTATTTTATTCATAAAAATACATGATAATCTTGTTAAAAGTAAATTTTATTTATGTGTTTTCAATATATTAACGAGATTTTTCCGTAACAGTAATTATTATAAGCAATTATTCATTTTTTGTTTTTAATTTTGCGAACTTTTTCCTTGTTAAGTAGTTTTAGAAGCAAAATAAAAAAAAAAAAAAACAGGTGATCACTAATGATCGCAGGTGATTATTTTTGTTATTTTAGAAATAAAATAAAATGAATAAATCGATTTTTTTTATGTTTTAAAAATTACATCACGATCTTAACGAAAAAAAAATCAGTGAAAAATAAGCAAAATCATGATCGATGCGTTAGAAGATAGAAATATATATATATTTTTTATTATAAAGTTAATTTACTTATTGAATTTGATTTTTGAGGGAACTAAAATTAATAACATCGAAATTTTGGAATAAACAATGTAAGGAATATATAAATAAGTATGTTAGAAGCAATTTTATTACTTGATGAAAGCATTGAAATGATTTAGGAAAGTTTAATTTGACAGGTTTAAATATAATAAGATAATTTATTCATCATGTTTAATTTATTATTGTTATTATTTTATATGATTTAGTACCACGATTTACATATTAAACAGTTATTATGTTAACATTTACCAAAAAGAAGCATACTTAATTTAGATTCTTTTTGTTTTTGGTATTAAATTCATTTTATTGACAACAGACGGAAGTCAGTCATCAATATTTCATATGTTCATTAATTTTTATAAACATTTTACTTTAGCGTTTGTTGTATTTTTAAAATAAGAACAACATATCAATAGCGTACAAATATTATTCATTTATCTTTTGTAATTTATTTAAAGATGAAAAACAAAAAACATTAATATTTCAAATCATAAATTGGCTGCGGAATGTTTTTATTTAGTCGAAGAAAAAAACAAAAACAACTTAAGCTAAATGTTTATTAATTTATTTTTGATCCATATGTGAATACTAAAAGCTTTTCAATCAATTTCTAAAATAAAAAAAATATATATGTACCAACATGGATATATTAATATATAATGTAATGAAAATATTAAAATTAAACAACGTTGTTATTAAAATCAATTTATAATTGAATAAATTAATGGTAGAAATGAAAAAGAATTAAAACTCTTTTTGAATTAATTAAATATTATTAGATGTATTAATTTTTTTTTTTTTTTTACACAACTATTAATCATTTAACAAATTACAAATTGATTTGATATGTCCGAGACTTGTTTATCGACTTTTAATTTATTTAAATATTTATTTATATTTACAAAAAAAAAAATGCATAAAGACAAACAAATTTCAATAAAACAACTATGACAATCAATTTAATTTAAATAAACATTAGCAGCAGCAAAAACTACCAAAAAAAAACACATTTAACCAATCACAATGAAGAAGAAAAAAAAATTTAACCAATCAAATATCATAATTTGATGCTAAATTAACACTTAAACAGTTTTGATTGGTTATGTAATATTTTCATTTAAATTTTCATGACGTTTTCATTTCATTTCATGAAAAAAATAAAACAATTTTAAATACTTTTAACGAACTAAAATAAATGAAACCTTTTGCTTTGCTTTTTTTTTTTTGGTTAAACGACAGGGAAAAATGTGAACGGTAGCATTTAGTAAAATAAAATTTAAATATTTTATTTTTAAATATCAAAAGGTTCCGATCGAAGACAAAATAATAATAAAATAACTTTAATTTTTATATTAGTGATCAGGTTGTCAGCATATTAGAAGTAAAAATATTTCGGTAGCCACAAAATTTGAATACCTTAAAAGAAAAAGATATTTTATTATTTTTTTTTAGACAACGTCGTACCAGATAATCCTTCTATTCAAAGTTTATTGATGTGAAATATTTATTTGGATAATTTTATTCTGTTATTGTGTGTACAATGGATGATCCAATGTCGCCGTTACTTAAACTCATGATTGCCGTTTTGTTTTGTTTAAAATTTTATATTTGGTAACGTTTCTAACATAACTGTCAGCACGGCTAAATTGTATTAAATGATAAAATAGTTTTTCGGTGCCTTTTATATCCTTAAAGAGAAAATAACCAGAATAAATATAGCGGTGCGTGTGAGCTGATTCTTACTGATTCATGATCATGATCTAAATTTAATAAATGTATTCTTTCTAGTAGAATTTTACTTTGTTTATCCTTTTTGTAATAAAGACCCCACCGAACTTACCAAAAAATAAAATATAAAGATATATGGAACACCAACAAAAATAAATAATAATAAAGTAAAGACTAAAAAAAAAGGAAAAATCATTCTCCTTTCTCCTATTGTTTATAAAAAAAAAACAATCATAGTATTAAAAGAATAAAAAATACAGCAGAAGCTGTACTGTACGTTATGTGTAATAATTAATTACAAATAAGAAAATAAATTATCATTCAATATTAGTTAATCACACAAGATATCCGTTTTCTCTAAATTCAATCATATATAGTAACAATAACACATATACGCATTAAAAAAAAAATGATCAAAATAAACAAGCAACAACGAACAAGTCCATGAACGAATAAATAAAGAATATAAAGAGAAAAATATTTATTTATTTATTCCTTATATATATATATATTTCCAGAAGATGAATCTCTTTCGTCTGTAATTTCGACAGTTGAATATGATGTGGGTTTGTACGTTCGTTAGTTGAGCTTTATTTATACATTTTGGTTGTTCATGTCACAAAAAATAAATAAAATCAACAACGACGACGACGACGACAACGACAACGAATCTGTATAAAGTTTTCTCTTATTCTTATTTTTAATTTTGTTTATTAATTTTATTTTACTTATTTTTTGCTACAAAATCTAAAATACATAATAATAAAAGCTTAAAAAATTACATTTATATGTGTATATAGGGTGATTATGATAAATTTATATTGATTAAATTGTTTCTTATTAATTTCTTCAGTAAAAACATATGTTTATTGTCTGTTTATTTATTTCTTTTTTTAATATAGTTTAAGAAGTCGTCATTATTTTTATTATTAAATAAATTGTAGTCAAAAAATTAATAATAAACAATTTAAATTAATTATAATGTTTTCGTTGTTTATTTCTGTTTTATAAATTGTTTGTGGTCAAAAGAATGTTTTGTTTCATTAAATACTAATAATAATAATAATAATAGTAATCATTTTTCGATTTATTTTTCTTATATCCACACGACAGATACACCATGCTGCCATGCCCTCCACTTAACGTTTTTTTTTTATTTATTATGATAACCAAATCTGTATGAATAATGAGGTTGTATAACCAAAGATCATTATCCGTATTTTTTTTTTAGATGCATAACATCGATGTACAGTAGCAAGATGTTGTTTTCATTTATTTTATTTTTTCTTATGTAAAGAATTTTTTTTTTTTTGAAACAATAAGTAAAAGGCACTCTATGGGAATATCTCTTTGTTTTGGTATTAATAAAGTGTAACAAGGAATTGGAATTTAAAATAGGTGCGTTTGTTTGTTACTATGGTATTTTTTTTTTACTTCATTTAACATTATTTCTATCAATGATCAATATAATAATGATGATTACGTTGACGACGACGACAACGACGACAATCATTGCAGCGTATAAGAGATTAATGTATGCATCTGTTTCAATTTCCTTTTCAAATATAAAATAAAATAAATCGTCCATCAATGTAGATTAAATTAAATTTAAACGAAAGATCCTAACTTCATTATTTAGTCATCTGATGTCTTCATAATGACCCATAAATCTCTTATAAAAATGTTACATATACGTAACACTGTGCAGTTTTATTTTGCATTGATTTAAAACATAGTTGTTTTCTGAGTTTTTATTTTTATACGTTTTGTTTCTCTACTCCTAAAGCATTAACGAATTGTGATTCACTGGTCGCCAAGTTTTCTGTATAAAATTTAACTTAAATATAAAAACCTCCCAGGTTAACAATAATAATAATAATAAAAAGAAAAAAACTGGAAAACGGAAAAATAAATAAATAAAATTTTCCATATTACTTAGGTAATTTTATACGATGCGAATATCAGCAATTTCTGTTAAAGAAATAAGAAAATGCGTATGAAACGAGTTTATAAATTTATAGTCACAATATTATAATTCATGTTTCTATATATTACATTGGTAGAAAATATTATATGCAGACTTTTTTGTTTTCTTTAATTGTATTAACAATTTTGAAGATGCAAAGAGAAAAATCAAATCAAACCAAAGACGAAGAAAAAACTACTGAATAATAAAATTGAATTTATTTTTTTATCATTTTAATTTACTAAATAGTACTGAAAATTGTGTATTTAATTGAAGTTGATGAGTTTTTTTAAAAATTTTACTGTATTATTCTTTGGTTTACTATAAATATTTTTCCAGTGCTGTATTAACTGTTTTATTTTTTCTAGGCTTTTTTAATCTTTTCAAGTGAAAAAAACGATTTATTTTGAAATTAATTACAGAAATGCAATAGCTTAAAGAAGTTTGTAAATTAAAAAATTTAAATTAATATGAAAATTTAATCGAATGATTGAACCAAGGATAATTTTATATAAATAATAAGCTGCCTATCAATCTTTTTGAAATCATTTAAGAATATTTAAATTAATCTATACTGCATTCTGTATAAACTCTATCTATAATTTTGTATTAAGAAGCCCTGAACACTCTATATTCTTCTATCCCGTGGTCAAATACAACTCTGTCGCAAAAAACGCAAAAAACGCAAAAAACGCAAAAAACATATGTATATTTATATTTGCGTTTGGTAGAGATACTAACTTTAATAGTCTTAATAGTTTTTTTAAATCATTTAGTTGGTTTTTAATAAATATAATAATAATTTATTCCCAGGAATCAAGTATCTCATAAAGTTGTGAGAATTTTCCAATCTCACAGACGAAATAAATAAAATTGTAGAATTTTATGCAAAATTAATTGACATCATCGTTAGAGTTTGTGTTTTTTTTTTTTTATTTTATTTCTGTTGCTCAAAAATGTTTTATTTACTAAAACTCAATGTTAATAAATTTTGCATATAACTTTGAATAATTTTCCATTTGATTAAAATGAAATAAGTTTATTTTTTACAAAAAAAAAAAGAAGAGATTGTTGAGTAAAAATAATAATAAAAAGGAAAATTATACAATTTGTTTTTTTTTTATATTTTAGAAAAAATAAAATAAAATTTAAAATTTATTGATTTAACTAAACTAAACTAACGTAGAATTTAACTATGAACCATTAGGTTCGAAAATAAAATTAAAGAAAAACTTATCGAATATTTTCCCACACAAATAAATATATATTCGACAGCATATCCATCAAATTGATATTTTAAAGATTAAACTTAGTATTAGGTGAATGTAATATAATTTAATAAAAATAAAAAATAAAAAAACCAACGAAGGAATAAGAGACAAACGCTTAAATAGAGAAATATTAAATGTCACATTCTTTGCTACCGTACAGCATAAAAATTAAATTATACAAAGAAGAAAGAAAGAAGAAAAAAAAAACCATAAATCATGTAACAAATCATTTAATATGTATAAATCGCGTACACGTCAATTGTGTATCATAATGTAACAGCCTTTCAACCATCCTGTCCACAACACGATTTAAAAAATTTATTAAATAGAAAAGAAAAGAAAAGAAAAAAAAAACCATCAGTAGCGCATTACTCTACGTTTTATAGTTTTCATTTTTTCTTTATTTTTATTGTTCGTTGTGATAAGATTAGTATTATTAAAGAAAGCAATAAAAAAAAAATAATAATGTAAAATATATATATTAAATATTAATAACGAATGGACAGTACATAGATAGAAACGCGTAGCATAAAAATTCAAGTAGCTAAAATAATAATAAAAAATAAATTATAATAATAATAATATTGCTTCCAGGCTTCTTCCATACTAGACTAGGTTTGTCATTATAAATTGAGCCAGTCAAATATTTTATCTCTTCTTGTACATCTTAAAATATAATAATAATAACAATAACAATAATATTATTTTTAAATAGTAAAAAATATTTTATAGTTTTTTATTTCTTTTATTCATAAAATAGCATAAACTGGTAGATATATATATTTTTCATTTAGAAAAGATGTTAAAAAATACAGATTTAAATGAATTTAAAAATAGAGAAAAAAGAAAATTAATTGAATTCATAATGGCGTTAGATATAGCCACACGTATACTTTTAATGTATGTTAATTTTATTTTATTACATGAAAATTACAGTAGTACCTCAAGTTAAAGTTTTAAGAAGCTTTTTTTGCAGATTTTATTTTAAAAATGAAATATTTTCTAGTTACGAAACTATCTGTTATGTAGCTACTTGTTAATACTACTTGTCTGAAATTGTTTTAAGATTTTCTTGAGGATTTTTTGTTTGTAATGTTTTATTGTCCAATTTACATGCTACACATTTTATTGTCCAGTTTATATGCCATACAATAAATCTACAATCATAAACTCAAAATTTATAGAGAGGCAATTTTGATTGTATACTGACGATATAAATATTCCGTTTTTACAGAAAACATTTTGTCTCATAGAAAATTTACGAAAATAACACTATTCTAATACCCAAGTAAATTTAATTAATTGAAAAATAATTAAATATCTTAATCTCTTTCTAGTTATTTCTATTTAAATTATTAACCGCACACTATCGTGGATAAAATGTTATTTTTAATTAACCATCACTGTCTCCTACTTTTATATTACTTTTTTTAATATATTTATTTTTATTTACTAAGTGTTCAAATGTACAAATTTGTTTCGTTTTTGTTTTTTGTAAGTTTAATTTCATTTTAAAAATGTCACATATCAATTTAAATGTTTAAAGAAACAAACTAAAAATTTCTCTACATCACTTTAAACGTGTCGCTATTGAATGGATGTTCGTTATTTTTTTTCTGTTTTATTTCTTTAAATAAAACTAAAATCGATTAATCAAACCTGCAAACAAGAACATTTGTAGTTTCCAACAACATATATTATTATTATTATTATTATATTTATGTACGTTTTTATTTTTTATTTTTATTAATAATAAAGAAAGAAATTCGCTCCTACTGGCTTATTTATCATTCATTTATTTCTTCTTATTTTACTCACAATACGTAGCATAATAATGTAAGAAAAAAAAACATTATTGTCCATTCATTTCTGCTTGAATATTTGATGAAAATTTATTTATTATGTGAATAATCTATGTTGCACAATGATAAATCGTTGTTATCACATTTCAGAAAAAGCATATTGCGATAAATCAATAATATTTTTTATATTTGCTATAATCGAATATATATATGTATATGTATTAAAAAAATAAAATAACTTGTATTTCCGTTAAGTGACTTTTTGTATGAATGAAATTGAATTTGATTGAATAAAATGTTTGTCTTATATATTTTTAATAAATAAATAAATAATGATTTTTTTTTTCTTATTTAATTACAGGTGATAAGCCACATGCATGTGAATTATGTAATAAAAAATTTGCACTCGCTTGTAATTTACGGGCACACATGAAAACTCATGAAGGTGAGTTAAACAACAGTACGTTTATTTTATTTATTTAATTAGTTTTTAATATTATTTGATTATTTTTAAATTTATTTAAAATTAAATAAGAGATACTGATACAGCTGCATTACTAAAAACATATTAATTTAATCGCGGTTATTAAGGTGATTTTTTCTTCTCTTCTTTGCATTATTACATAAAATATGTTGTAAAATCAATTATAGTTAATTTTATTCTTCTTTTTTTTTTACAATCACAAGTTGATTAAACTAAATAATTGTTAGTTAATTCGCTTTTTTTTTCCTCATTGCATTAATACAATACAAATCAATAATGAACGTCAATTTATTGAAATAAATTATTATTATTATTATTATTATTATTATTATTATTATTATTATTATTATTATTATTATTATTATTATTATTATTATTATTATTATTATTATTATTATTATTATTATTATTATTATTATTATTTTTATTTTAGTATAAAATTGCCGTAAACAATGAACAAGTTACACAAAAAATTATAACAGCAAAGTACAACAAACATATCTAGAGTAAAATAATAATAATAATAATAATAATTTTATAATGCAAAAAAAAAAAATCAATAACATTTATTGATTGCTTGCAATGCGTTTTGTATTAAATTTTTATATATTTTTTTGTCTTAAGTAACATAAACGTTTAAAGCGAATAACAAAATTAAACCACAGAATAAAAATTCATTCATACATTCAGTCAGAGTGAATCAGTTTGCTGATGAATTAATATTTATTTATTTATTTTTTTCTCTCTGTTTTACTGGCGACAATAAAAAATCCATAACAACATCAAATAATATAATTGTTTAAAGTTATATAAAAATATAAATGATGATTATGAACATTAACATTAACATTACCATTAACGTTAAGAATAATGATAATAAAATTTTACAAAAATTTATATATATATATGAAAAAAACCGAGTGATGAAATGATGTGCGTGTTTTAATGAGTTATTTGCAAAATCATAATAATAATAAACAACTTAAAATGAGAAACATATCTTACTTAATAATAATTTTTATTATTTGTTAATTTACTTCTTGTTTTTTATTTTTGTTTTAATGCAATTATTAAAATAAAAAGGAAAGAATGTTTTTATGTGAAAAAAAATATTATTTTTATTATTATTATTATTATTAATAAAACGCTGCATTACTGATTTAACACACATCAATGGTGAAATTATTATTCAATAGCAAAATACCATAAGCAACATAATAATAATAATAATATAATGAAAAAACCAATATATAACACAACAATTTAATTAAAACGACAATGTTAAACATTTTAACTGGAAATAATAATTATAATGAAAATAATAAAAATTATTATTATTATTATTATTATTAATAAAACAACCGGTTCACATCCTGTCGGTGACGGATGGCCGTTTATTTTTTTTTTATTTTTTCATTCTTTCACTTTGTTTTTATCTTATTTTTCTCTTGCTGCTGTAGTAAAACACACATTTTTTGGTCTTTCTGTTAATAAACGTTTTTTATTATATTATTAAATGAATTATATCATTTTGAATGGTGATTTTTGTAGTTGTTGCTGTTGTTGTTAAAGTAATGAATTTAGCGATCACATTACATATGTATGCACGATCGAGTGTGTAATAACAGTTTTTTCTTTATTCAATTATATATATATATTTTCAAGTGAAATGTTTATTATTTTAAAATTTTATTACTTAATTAAGATACAGAAAAAAAAACGCTACGATCGCATTTTTCTTGATTAATTTTATTTTTTTTTAATTAAAATTACACGAAAATACAAAAATGATCTCATCCGCGTTTCTTAACAAAAATGATTTTTTTTTTTATTTTTACCACAAATTTTCGCTAATCTATATTATTATTTAAAGCAAAAAAACTAAGATAATAATAATAAAATTATTTATCTTACCTGAAGCGAAATAACTAATGTATCGCATATTGTCTTCAAACCCTTTTTTCTTTTTGTTTCTGATGTATTTTTATCCATTATAACGAAAATTATTATGTAAAATTTTCTAGAATTTTGACAAAATTACTTTGATTTTATTATTAAATAAAAAAAAAAAGATCATTTTTTGTATGCTTATAATGCGACTTAAATGACGATCGTTATATGTTAGCTGTATGCTAAAAAAACATAATTTTATATTAATAAAAACAACACGCATCACAGATCATTATTATTATTATTATTTTTATATTAGAAGTGAAAGAATGTTTATATAACCAAAAAAAAAATAAAAATCAGTAAAAATTATAATTTTTTAAGACAAAAGTTTCCCTTTTAAAAGAGAAACAAATTATTAACGCGTTAGCTTTAAGAAATATATAATAAAAAAAACTACTTGAATAAAGTGAGGTCGATCGGACATAATGATCTCAATTAAGTCAACTCCTTTAAAAATAAAAATAACAATATTCAGTATATGCGAAATTAAATTAAAACAAAAAATAATTTTGTTTTTTTAACAAGAATTTTATTAAATAATAATAATAATTATTATTTTTTTTAATAATTTTCAGGTGATCCTCAGGAGGAATGTGTACGTTGCGGTAAAATGTATTTAGTGTCATCAAGTGAATTAAATCAAGGTTTTTGTGGTGGTTGTTTACGCCCGCGCGGTGATCAAACATCAAAAGGCAACTTTAAGTCATCTAGTGAGTCTGGCACCGAGGAGGACTCTTCAAATGGCGCGTTGGAATAAATTACAAATAAAAAAATATATATAAAATTAATCTCCCACCCAATATAAAATATAATTACAAAATACAAAATTAGCACCGTTGTCGTCGTCGTTTAACAGTTAATTAAAAGGATTTTTGTAAATATTTAATTAGAATTAAGCTCTTTGTTTTTATTATAAGATTGTTTTATTATTTTTATTTGTTTCTATTAAGATGCTACTAAACGTTAAATGTTTTTTTTTTTTTTATTTTTATTTTTAATTGTTTATAATATGAAAAAAAAAAATAATTAAGAAAAGAAAATTTATTTCTTTGTCATTTTATTAATCTTTAATCGTTTTTTTTTTACCTTTTATCAAAATTGGTTAAAATGTCAAAACAGCAACATAGTATAACAAAAAACTAAAAAATAAACGACATGACTAAATGTCAAATCAATCGATCGACTTAATCAGCGATCCTTAAATGACCGCACAGAGATTTTTGTCTTAAAAACATAAGTCTCTCTCTCTTATTTTTTATTTGTCATTTGATTTTACTTTAACATTTATAATTTCGTGTGAATGTTTCTTATTTTTTTCGTTTTTGATTTCGTTAAATCTTGATTAGGATTTTTATTTTTGTTCAATTTTTTTTTTTTTGTTATTAAAGAAAAACAAAAATAAAATAAACACGAACGTTACACAAAAAAATAATACATTAAAGATGAAGAAAAAGAAACAAAATAAAAAAACTGTCACTGATTTTTCTGTATCAATTTCCATCCAAAAAATTATTTATTAATTTAACTTATTTTATTTTTTTTCTACTATTTTATTGTTTGATTTGTTTTTGACATTATTTTTTTTTGGGTTTTTAATCGAAACAAAATCGTATATTTAAAGAACGAGGAATAATAAAATGAAAAATATAAAAATTAAAAAGTATGAAATTATGTGACATTTATCCATTTGTACAAGGTTTTAAGTTTAAATATATAAATACAGAGTGAAAAAAATAATAATTTTAATTGATTGAATTGTAAATGTGTGTCTAGTAGAGGGGAAATGTATATATTTTTTTTTGTGTTTTAAATAATTAAAGAAACAAAAAAAAAAATACAACACACAACAGATCAATGTAATCGATAATATAGTCGCCAATATCTAAGATAGAAAAATAACGTAAAAGTTTTTGTTGTTTTTTTTTCTTCAATTTCTCATTAGAATAATTAAATATATTTATTCAAACGGAAATTATTCGATTAGACAGAAGAGAAATATTGTCAGGTGAAATGATTATCGCTTAAATTTAATCAAAATAATACAAAAAAAAAAAATTAATAAAAATGTATTTATTTGAAAGGTTTTTGTTGGTCGTGCTTTTTTTAATTAAAACATTTACACGAAATGTAACTAGCTTTAGTGTCATGCATGCTAGAAAACTTAATTCATTGCTATGTGCGATATTTAGTTTATTATTTTATTAATTAAAATTGACTTAGTATGGTTTTTTGGCGAGAAAATTAGTTAATTCCTTTTTTATGGAATTAATATTAACGGCAATCGTAACAAATGATATTAATTTACTTTATTTATGTTTGTTTATAAATGTATAAAGCTTTACATTCGTCATAGATGTTAATGTTACGCCTTTTATACGACTTAACTTACGCTCGACGATTTCCTTGATCTACTTAAATAATTAATAATAAGCCAATTTAACTGAATTTTTCATTAAACGTGTTTCTCTTTTATACCAGAATGTCTTCTAAGCTCCTAAACATATAAAAATCATTGCTTTAAAACAATTGTAGGTTAAGCTTTAAGCATCCCACACACAATAAACCCCGCACAATAGATCACCTTTCATTTATTTTATTATCTCATTCTACGATCAAATATGGAAAGAATTTCCTTTAAAAAGGATAAAACACCTTTGAAAAAAAATTATTTTTGTTGTCTTGTACGAATCGATGTATAGATTTTTTTTTGTCTATTTATTTATTTATTATTTAATTAAATATTTCATGTTCATATCTGACAAATCGAATTAAATAAACATTCAATATTTTATTTTTACTTTTTATTTTCTTAAGCCTTGTGACAACCTGTCAATTCATTTATTTTTATTATTTTTAATAAGTCGTATTGGTCTCTAATATAATTTAGAAGAAAGACATCAAGTTAAAAAACGTCGTTAGATGTACTCACGTTAGCGGTTTTTAGGCTTAATTTTAATAAATAAAAAATATTAACAATAATATTTACCTTGTCTCTATTTGACAATGTTCTAAATTAATTTTTGTTAGTTTGAATTAAGTTGTTTTATTTATTTTTATTATTATTATTTATTTAGTTATAACGTCAACACAAATATTATTATTAAAAAATAACGAAAAATAAATTTTTATTCCATTTAATCTCTTTACATACAAATTTAATATTTAAATTTAATTTTTTTTATTCTTATATATTTTACTTCTTAATCGTTTACCTTGCGTTAAAAATAATAACACGAAATCATACTAATATAGAACTAATAAACTCATCAAAACACTATTTTTTCTTTCAATAATATTCTTATTATTTATAAACCGAAAAAAAAGGGAATAAAGTAAATTAAATAAACACTTGTTTGTTTTCCGTTTACCACAACATGACGCAACAACAAAAACATTCAAAAAGCTCAACTATCGAAGCGAAAAATAACAAAAAAATCAATCACAATGTTAAATGGAAAATTTTAGAAACATAAAACAACGAAAATTAATTTAATTTAAAATGTGGTTTCAACGAAAATAATATCAATTTCAATAATATTTATAAGAAAGCAAAAATGCTGGATTAAATTGATAATATTTTTACTTTATTATCGAATTATAATTAAAAGTTAGTGAACTTGCATAATGAACTTTGATTTATATATTTGCTGATTTTTCATTGATTTAGCGGTTTATTTGATTGTTCACCTGTTAACAATATAAAGATTTCTCTAATGTTATGTAATTTTACCTTTAACGATTCTAAAACAAGAACGAAAAAAGGAAAAACTCAGAATGACTACATCTTATAGGAATTGTTTCTTTTCAAACGTTTTACAGATTTTTATTGTATAAATGTTATTCAATCACCTGTTAAAATAATATTTAAACAATATTACATCTTTATTCAGATGTTTTTTAAAGATAAAACCGAGTTGAGTCACTAATTTCATTCAATATAATCACCGTCGGAATTATAAAACTCAAAATTTCTATTTAAAAAAACTAAAATCTTGCACCAAAATAAGAAATAAATCAAAAGAAAACACCTTAAATCTTACACTATTTAATAAAAATAATTAAATTTTAGTTTTAAGTATAAATAATTATGAAAATTGTAAATAAATAAATTAAAAAAAACAGATAAAATGTACCCAAATTTATCCGTCCCAGAATAATCCATAAATGTTATTAAAAATTATATATTTCTAAGTTAGTATAATCTGTTAAGCTAGTTACTTAAATTATTTAATTGTTTTATCTTTAATAATTATTAATTATTATATTTTGAAGTAAGCTTAAACATAATTGTAATTTACCGTAAAATTCACGTAATAACTATGTATAAATTTACGTGAAAATAACGTTAAAGAAAATTATTATTTTATTTATTTATTTTCATATAAAATTGTTTATGTTTTCTTTTGTGTGTTTTAATTAATTATTTAATTCAATTTTTATAAATACTAAAAGAAAAAACGATTTATTTCTAAGAAAATAAGGTTTAAGGTTGATGCATAAATAACTTTGGAATTTAATCGTAAGAAATAGAAAAATGATGAAAAGTTTATATGAAAAACGCGATTATCGTGTTTTCGTATTCGACGCATGTAAATAAAATTTTATTTTCTTTCGATAATTTTAATTTAAATAATATTTATAGAAAATTAAATTAAAATTATTATTAAAGATTATTAATATGTTTCTTTGAATTATTATTATTATTATTTTTAATTATTTTATTTTCTTGTATTTTATTCAAAATATATATTTTTCTAGTCATTTTAATTTTTTGATTTAAATTTCTTTTTTTTTTATAATTTAAATATGTTTTTTTTATTGTTTATTCATTTTAATTATTTAATAATTTTTTTTTTAATATTTTTAAATTAAATAAATATAAATTAATTACTCTATTATAATAAAAAATATATATATAAATATATAAATATTATTATTATTAGCTTTGTGTATTTGATTTAATTTTTTTCCTCTTTGAATTTAAATATTATTTAAGTTATTATTTTTTTATTAAATTAAATTATATATTTAAAAAAATAAATAATAAAAATAAAAAATTATAAATAAATTAAATGTTTTTTATTATTTAATTAATTAATAATTGATTTCTTTTGCAAAATTTAACACTATTTTTTGACTTGAGAAAGGATTTGACATTTGACAGGTTTCTTGTTATTTTCTAATTATTTTACGTTCATTTAGCTTATAAGGAAAGTATTACTTTCATTAATGCATATTTATTAATATTAAAACATATTTATTAATATTATTAATCTTACTTATGAAAGTTTTTATCGGTAAATGCGTTAAATATTTATTTTTCTGGCAGAATAGTTAATGCAAATGAAAGTGATTAAATTAAAAGACAGCGAAAAACATTAAAGCTAGGCTATAAACGTTAGAAAGATATTATGTTCATTCTTTTAGAACATTATTGACACAAGATTATTAATATTTATTAAATATTTAAATTTTTCAGAACATTCTTCTGTATTTTAATGTATTTTAACAATATCTTATCTAATATTTAATTATTAATTCTAATAATTAACATCAGAAGATACACTTATCTGTTTAAAATATATTTAAAATTCATTAAAACTCACATTATTTACTCAAATCGTAACGATCACTAATTTAAATAAGAACTTTTCCTATTTCAATAACTTTCTTTGATATTTTTTTGTTACTAAAAGATATTTAAGCGAATTTAATAAGAAGGATAAACGAGAATAAAACTTAGCTTAAAGTGCGGTCCAGTCCAGTTAAAACGACCGTTTCGATCAAGATGTTAAATCGAATGTTTTGTTGGTTAAACAGATTGACGTGCTGTCAATCATTGATTAGTTTGATATTTGTGCTATTTAAATTTTTGGTTTTTTTTCTGTTATTCATCACAAGATGCACATGCATATTCTTTTTTATCTCCTGTCTACCTCCTGTTATTATTATTATTATTCCTGTTTTTCTTCAATTTTGATTTTAAATTTATACAATTTGTTTAATATATGAATCATTAATGGAATTTATTGCATTTAAATGAGGTAGTTTATGTCTATTGTTATTAAAAATTATTACATTCAATTTTGTAAATGATTTTAATTTCATCTATTATGTGATCATGATCGATTCAAACGAATGATTTTTTACTTTTTTCGGGCATATAAAATGCAAATAACGATACAATAGACAAACAGCAGTAAATACAATGATAATCATCGATTTTGAATTAAATTGATATGTTTCTTATGTTACGTTAAGGCCAGTACGCCGTTAAATTTATGTTCAAAAACTAAACAATTGGATTTATTCACTTTAATTTGTAAAAATTTAATCAAAATCACAGATTTTATTGAAATAAGAATTTATGTATCCATGGTTTGTGTCTGTAATAATACAATTTTTTGGGAACAGTTTCAAAAAATAAATTATTTTTATATACTAAAAAGTGTCTTGGGTTCTATAATTTATTAATTTAATTCATAGTGGTTGGAAACATTGCTAGTATAACAGTTTTATAAAAATTTATACCAATTGGTCAATTACACTTGTCTTGATATTGCAAAATTAAAGTGTTTCGTTTTTATTTATTTGTTTAAGCCATACATCTTGTAACTGCCAAAGAAATAACAAAAAAAGAAAACTTTAAATAAATAATTATAAATCATAATAAGTTTGCTACTCGACCCTATCCAGCCCCTTTGACTTTTTTTTTATATATTTATTTTCGTTTATTTTCATAGCATTATCGACTCCTCTCTAATGGACTACTTGCCATCGAAGTTACACAGTTGTTTACTTAGTTGTCTTTCCTTCTTTTTTTTTTGTTATTTTTACTTAAAAAAAAAGAAGAAAAATAAAAGAAAATATGTTTCTTAACGCGTTTTTATTATTTTCACGGGGCATCGCTTTCATATGTATCATCTCATGATTTATTAACGAAGTTTTGACGCCTGGGTTAAAAATAAAAACGAAAATAATCTAGCGCAAAAAAACAACAAGAAAAGTAACGACGTAAAAGTAAAAAGAAAGAAAGAAAAGAAAAAATATATATAATAATAATAAGACGGCGATACTCCCGTATTAAAAAAGCTCTATCTGACTTATGCTAAAGTAAAACAAAAAATAAAATAATACCAACTTGCCTCAGGTTGTTGTGCAATTTTTACAGCACAGTGGATTATAAAAATGTTTTGAAACAAAAAAATACAGAAAAAAAATACAGAAAATTCTATGGATATAAAGTTCCTTCTGTGAATTAGGTTTGTCTTATTTTCCGACAAAACATCATATCCGTTTCTGTAAATTGCCAAAGTGGTATACGCGAGATATTGCGAGGGTGGCTGTAAATCTAATAAACATTCTTTTCTTTTTCTTCTTTTTTGGTAATTTTTACCCTTCACAATAACCTGCTTACTTGTTGGATGGACGCCGACTAAACTATAGATGAGGAAAACTATTCAGCTTGATTGAAATTAATAAAAATGAAAAATAATAAAACAATGGGGAATAATAACAATTTCTTAATTTTGTACAAATTATTTTCGATTGAGGGATAAAAATATAAAAATACTTTAAGCTCTTATTTGTCGGATGGACGTTTATTTTTATTTTCTACATGTAATGAAAAATGTTTGCTTTAGACTAAATGACGGGTATAGAAGGGTCGTTTCTTAATATACAAACGTTAGGCTCAATAAATTGCAGTAACACATGCATCAGGCATTCAATTAAAACATATTAATTTTCCAACAACGAAATGACTCACAGCCAACAAAAAAAAAAAATGCCCACAAGGGAGACCGTTATTAATAAATTAATTTTACCAAGAGAAAATCTTTTTATGAACGACGATAACGCGGTTAAATTTCCATTTTTTTTTTTTTTAATTATCTTACAAAACGTCTACTCGAGCCTGTTATGACTATTTAATTTACGAAATAAAAAAAAAATGAAAAAACAACTCACTTTGCCTTATCTTTAACTTTCCACAAGACGAAACAATATTCTTTAAACATAAAAATCGAAATAAAAATTTATTTATCAAATCGAAAGGAAGAGGAAAACAAAAGGAAAACAACATCAACAACATTATTCGGATTATTATTACTTGGTTTTTGTTGAGTGTTTTCTCTGCCTAATAAAATGTAATATAACCCTCGCTATGCTATGCTTCTGGTACACATGTGCGTTATGTTTGCATATAAATATGATAATCAGTGAGGGAGCCTAATAAAAGGTTATTTTGTGTGATTTTTAGGCAACACACAGACGATTTATTAAATGAAGAAAAAAAAAAATATAACATTATTATCATTATTAGTATATGGCTACCTTACCTAACCGCCTAGTAGATTATTTTATCAGAAATATAAAATCTCTATCAATTGTGTTTTTGGTCGGTGTATATGAGAATGAAGGTATTTTTTATGTTGTTCTTGTGGGTAAGGTGCTGCTGTTGAGTTTATGGCACCACAAAATAGCTTTGTCACAAGGTACAGTTGACAAAAAATATCTAAAGGAGATACACCCATTATCTGATTTGTATTGATGTCATTTGTTGTGTTTTAACAAAATAACTGATTTCTATCGTAAGTACAACAACCCGCTTAAAATCCTACATTTATCATTTACCACCGATTTGTATTTGCTGTTGTATATTGCAAAAAAAAAAAATTGTAATTTTACCCAAAAAAAAAAATAAATGACCTAACTCACCTAATTCATTCATGCTGATGAGATACATACTTGCAGACGTTAACATAGCCAAAAAAAAAAAAAATAGAAGTAATTTAGGTGAAAATCTTCTCTCCATTTAGTTAGTCTATTATGTCCACAACTCATTCTCGTCAACACATGTGTCCTCAAGCCACAATTTTTCTTTATAAATAAATTGTCAATGTTACACTTTTAATGCTTTGCTGCTTATATTATTATTATTATTATTATTATCGTTATTATTATTATTATTATTATTATGAGCATGAAGAAAGGGATACGAATTGACAAAGTATTGTTAAGGGTAAATGTAAAGACACATTCGTTGAATGAAGGGACAAACAAACAGATGAAATCGAGTCATTTTAACGGACGATATTAATCAAAGAGACATTTAATGTTACCAAACTATAGTAATTTTAGTTTTAGATTTGAACAGAGATCAACCTATTACTACAACCATCCGCACCTATTAACATAAATAAAAACTAAAGCATTCGACCTTTAACTATACAATACTGATGAATGATGTTGATTTGTTATAAGCGATTTAGTGATTTGTGTGAATACATTTTACCAATGATAAATTTCTTGATATGTTTATGTGTTGATAAATAATTTTTTGCAATGTATGTGAATACAATTAGAAAATCGACTTTTATTTTTTTTTTAAATACTTCTTCCTGTTTTATTTTTATAGTAAAATAATAAAAATTAATTATAACGCCCCTTTGATATATGATTTTGTATTTTTTGTGTATGTGCCTGCTTACACAAATAATCAATAATCATTTGATATTTTTTATTTATTTATTTTGTTTATTATAATTACAGTTTTAATTAAATGATAAAATAATTTTTTTTTTTTTTATAATTAACATTATTTAATTGAACACAAAATTATCATTAATTTGTCTCGTATTATTATTTTTGTATTATATTCCGTTGAAATAATAATAATAATAATAATATTTTTTAATAATCAAATCAATGACAAATGTCATACATTTATAATTTTCCACAACAGGAAAAACAAAAAAACGTTGAAAAATAAATGTTTAATAAAAAATTTGTTCAATTGAATTAATTCATTTATTAAATTATGGTTAGATAGTTAACAGGTAAATTATGGTTTTATGTTAAATTGCATTGATTGTTATAAAGGAATAAAAGAATTAACACTGAATTAAACACTGGATAAATACTAAATGATCATCTATTTTAGGAAAACGATATTACCCATTCGCTAATTAAATGTTGGACGCACTAGTGATGATTCACTATGATTGAAAAGCTGATTAAGTTTACTTAGCACCAGGTATCTAGTCAAACCACAGCTACTACAATATCTTCATTTCTATTCTGTGAATAGCTTTCAGCTACCATGTCAATTATTAGGATGGGATGTAAGATGTTTGTGGACATTGGTTTTAAAGGATTGGATATTAAATTGGTTTGGGAACGCACACGGTGGTAAGGCGTTCCATTTCTTTGCAGTACGAGTAAAGAAATCGTTTTGGAACTTCGATGTTTTTACCGTACTTAAGGTTACCGCTCGACCGTGGGTGGTAGTACCAGCCCTTGTTTCCCGTACATGTTTTTCGCAAACTTATATTTTCGTTTTTATTTTTATGTTGTAATCGCGATAAGTAAGAAAAAATCATTTAAATGCACAACAATACAACATTTAAAGTTCGATAAACCAGAGAAACATAACAATTATAGATTTTTAATATATATTTCACAATGAATTAATTCGATTTCAATAGCTGATAAATTAAAAAATAAATAAAAAACCATAAACCGAAAAAAAAAGTTGTAATTTAATCATATTTCATAAATTAAAACAATGAGAATAAATTTATATTAAAAAAGTAATTATTTTGATAAAATACAATGTAAATTCACACAGGTAGGGTAGGTGAATTTACATTAAAAAAAAAAACGAAAAACGAAAAACAAAATTACATTTATAATAAATAAAATAAATAAATAAACAGTGAGACGACATTAAAAAAATAAAACAATTTTTTTATTCAATATTGTGCCAATTTTATGACATTATAATTGACATGACGTGGCTCTGTACAGTGAAATAAAAATTTTGTTGTGTTGTTAGCATTATTTCGCTGTTATATAGGTAAAATGATGTATACCTTCATATATATCCTCATATGTTGCTCTCTCAGCATAATAATATATATGAATAATATTTACTTATTTTACAGTTGAGGTAACAACGGGTACGGCGTGTTGTGCGCTGTTATTATTATTTATTTTTATATTTTTCTTCATTTTATTTGACATAATGTTGCGACGTTACAGCGAAAAAGTCTTTGTCAGATAAATAATATTGTTATATACAAGAAAAAGAAAATATTATGTTATTGTGCTGATGGGATGGTGATTTTTTTTATTGTATTGTTAAAATAGTCAAATTTATTGTATTTAGATGATGTTGTCGGCGTAATACAAGTATGACGATTTAGTTTTGTTAAAATTGAAATAGAAAAAAATATATGAAAATACCTTATTTGCAATTCATCTAATATCTGCGATTGTCAACCGAAATAAAAAAAATATAAATCTTTCATGTTGTAACGCTGAACCATTCAATAACTCTTTTATTTGCAAGTAGAGAAATAAAAAACGTTAAAAAGTCTAGTAACAAGCAGAATATAAAGCTTTTTATTTATTTATTTATTATTATTTATATGACATTTTTCCTGAGATTACATAATATTATTATTACGTTATTCTATACATTGTGATTGATTGAATTTAATTGAAAAAATAATCAAACTTACAGGTGGTATGATGAGATTATTAACTAAAAAAAATATCATAAGGATACAAGAAAAAATGGCTTAAAATTTTGCGTTTTATTACCAAAGGGGACAATAATTTACTATTTTGTCATTCAAATCACTTTAAAAATTATTTAAATTATAGAAAAAAATGAAAAGCTTATAAATTTCCTATAACAAATAGAAAAATTTAAGCATTTAAGCAGATATTAAATAAAAAAAGCTCACGTTACATATTACCAGGGAACTCCACTGTAATTTCATATAATAATATGCAACAAGTTCGTGTGAACACCATATGGTTTTATTTATTTATTTTCTCATTTTAAATTAATAAGACAAGTTGATTATTGATAGCAAATAATAATAATAATAATAATATTATTATTATTATGTAGGCATTAAGTAAACAAAAAAAAGAAGAAAATAGAGTGATAAATAAATCAGATAAGAGCAATAAACTGATAGACATTATTTAATACTGATAAACATTTAGTTTGTATTAAAGGTTAAAGGCAAATTTATAGATAATCGATAAGCTGATAATAATAATAAAAGAAGAAGAAAAATATATAATTTATATCCTTAGTTGAAATACTAAATATATAAATAAAAGAAAATAAAAAAGAAAACTTCTAGACATGGTGTCAGATAGAAAGATATTGCTGTAAGCGAAACTATTACGCAATATAATCAAACATTTCTATCACCCCCTATATAATTCACTTAACTTTTATTTTTTTTCCTTATTATTCAATTTAAATTAGCCTATCTAACCAACTATATTATATAATTATATATAATCGAACAACTTATTATTATTATTTAATTAAATTTTCCGATTTAATTTAATTAGAAAATTTTTAATTAAATTAGAAAATTTATTTTTTTTTTAAATATAATTAATTTGATTAAATTTTTCTATAGTTTTCCTAATAACAACATATGGGAAAATTTAATTATCTTAACTTTTAAACACGTTAAGTGTGTTTATATTCTTCGTATCGGTTGTTTTTACAAAGTATTTTAGTTAGATTGTTTCTTTAGATTTAATTATCATATGTTAAGACCCAAAAAAAAAAATGTTTGTGTTGTAAGTATTTAACTGGTTAAATATGCTTTAAAAGCTTCTTGTTTTTTATTATTTTTTTTTTGGTAAAATTTAATCCAAAACAATTGTAATAATTGAATTTTCTGCCTTTTATTTTTTGTATATTACCATCAATAATGTGAAATGGGAAATAATAACAAAGGGGATAAGAATAAGAAAGAATTGTAGAAAAAATAAATAGATGACCTCGTCAGCATTGACAATGTTATAAGGGTGTATAACGGGTTAGCAACGGTCCGAAGGATTTTGAATTTTCTTATTATTTTCTTCGTATTTTTTTTTTTTTTTTATTTATTTATCAACGATAAACTAGTGAAACGTTTTATTTATTTCTATTTTGTTAGTGCGTCACATACACAATCTTATATTTTTCTTATTATCAATAAATGACGTTCGAAATATATATATAAAAAAAAAAAAATAAGAAAAGAAAATAAAAGCTACGATAGCAAAACAAATACGCCTAGTATGTCGAATTGTACATGATTCAATCGTTACTATTCACCATAACACCACCATCACTACTCATATTAGAGTTTTTATTATATATATATATATTTATATTGACAAGAGAATGATTGAAAAATAAAGAAAAAAAAAAATACCCAATGGGGGGTTATACTGTATGGGAGTTGTTATTATTTTTTTTGAAAGTATAAATAAGGAAAGAATAACAAAAAAAAAAAAAACAACAACAGAAACGATAGTAAAAAAAGATATCAAGTTGAATAACCGAATAGTAAAGAAATGAAATGTAAAGAAATAACAACGAATGTTAAAATAGAAGAAAAATAAATATATAAATTACAGAAAAATGAGAATGATCATCAAACAAATTGAAACGTCTACAAAAAAAAATAAAAATATTATCTCTAACTAAGAAAGAAAAAAGAAAAATAATCATAATATATGAATGACATGATTTTAGGGGTTGATTGAGAATGGTGTAAATATTTATTATGGTTTGATTGTTGATTGTTTTTCTATGCGTGCTTATTTTTCTACAACGAAATACTATATATAAATAAATAAAATATTTATTTGTTGATTTAAAGGTGCAAGATGACAAAGCTTTTTAAATGCTTTTTAAAGCTTTATTTTAAATTTTGCACTTTGGACGAATATATAATTAATTTCATACAAAAATTGTGCTAAGCTAAGGATTTTAGTTATTTCCTTTTTTCTCTTTTGTTTCTTTATTGAAAATAAAATGAAGAAAAGCTTAGATAGATAAGCTGTATAAAGCTAGATAGATCAAATTGTTGAATAAAAACAAAATAAAAAAAAATCTTTGATATAAATTTTTTTATTTAAAATAAAGACAGGATATTTTCTAGCATTAATATCACTTGTTCACTTGATAGTTGATTGAAGAATTTCTTGTTTATTTAACCATTCACACTATGAGTAAAGACAGTTTTCTGATCTTAAAACCAAGCCACACAATTGTTATAAAAATAAGAAAAAAGATAGGAAAATCCTGCATTTGTGATAGAAGACGTATTACAATGAAAAGGATACAACAAAAAAAAGAAAAAAGACTAAAATCGTAACGAAAACATCAAGTGTTTTTGTGTAATTTTTTCATGATTTTTCTTCTTCGTTGTGCTTTGTTTTATCTTTACATTATGTCACGTGCGAATTACTTTGGCCAACAAAAATACAAAATTATATAGAAAATTGGTGTAAAAATAATAAAAACATAAGAAAAGAAAAATATAAGAAAATACACAACTTGCTCCTGATCTACGTTTCAAGTCGACGAGAAAATTACTTTTAAATCCTTCACCAAACACAATATAAGGGATAAGAAAAAATAAATAAAAAATAGGAAAAGTTAAAGAAAAATGTATATAACCAGAGTAGTACCACGTATGGCTACAATCCATATGGATTTTGGTACTGGTTTTGTTAATAAGTTTCTTGTAAGCTTTTTTCTATCATTTTTTTTTTTTTGTTGTTTTTGGTGTGGTGTTAAAGGTAGCTAAGGGCACTAAAAAACAACGTCACTGAAAAACACATTCACTTACTAAATCACCAATGAATATACACGTTCTAAAGATTTATATAAATTCAGGTCGATAGGAAATACTATTGTTATTTTACATTGTCTAATTCAATTGGTGAATATCCGAAAGATTTTCTTCTGCTTATTATTTTTATTATTTTCACATCTTAACAATATTATAGGCGGTGAGCTTTTTTTCCATTCTTTCTTTAATTCTGTTTTCATTTTTATTTTATTTTAACTTACATTGTGTACAGAAAAGCTTTATTGTTACAAGTCATCGGGTAGTGAGTGTGTGTTTGTGGTAGAACAGTTGGAATCGTTGCCTTCCTTGTAATAAAATGCCGTGCGGAAAATTATTGTTATATATTTTATTTTTTTTTTGCTGGGTCCACATTCGCGTCAAGTCATTGTTACTGACATGGATGAAATGGCTTAAACGTGAATCAATTTTTTTTCTCCCCTAATAATAATCATCCATCTCGTCTATATATATATATATATATATATATAATTTTTGTTTGGTCCATCATTGTAAATCGATTGGCAGGTGTACTTTGGAGAAAAGGATCAAAAACTTCTTTAGAAATATTGTACAAACGTTTTTTTTTTGTTTTTTGTTTTGTATTCAGACTTTTCGTTTTCTTTGTTAGAAAATTTTATAAAGAGGTAATTTTCTTCATTATTATTTTTCCTCTTTATTTTTTTTATTATCACAGAATTGAACATTGTTGCTCTTCTCAACTACAAAAGCACGTACATGTTATGTTAGTTAAAAATAAATTCTTTATTCAATTTTATTTAAATTAAATTTTCATTTTATTTTATTTTTTTCAGTAAATAAAATAAAAAATAAAATCAGCTTATTGATTGATTGAATAATTAATTCTTTAGCTAATCTTAAGATAAATACTTAAATAATTTCTTTTTTGCCTCCTTTTGTGCTTAAATAAAAATTGAAATTTTAATTTTCATTTACATTGCCACAAAAAAAAAAAGATGAAGGAAGAGAAGAAGTCGAAGGCGAGTACTTAAGTTCTTATGTATTAAAAATAAAATAAAAAATGATAAAAATTAGTCTTATCTGTTCTGTTAAAAAAAGTATTATAAAAAAACCCTTAAGTTTATAATGAAATCGTCCTTTATCTATTTTTCTTTTAAAAAATTACGTTACTTAACATGACGGTAATGTTACTAAATGCTCAAAAGCGAAAAAAAAACCCCTCTAAACCGCACATTTAATGTTTATTCATTTTTTCTTTTATTTATTTGTTTGCCTTCATTCATTCATCGCTTAAGATGGATAAATTAAAAATAATAATCAGCCACCACCACAATTAGAAGAAAAATCCTTTGAAATCTATTTACAATGGAGAAAAGAAAAAGATAACGAAAAAAAAAACCGCAACAATAATAGGTCAAGTGAGTTGAATCTCTGGTTTATAAGAAAAAAGAAAATTCCACCATTAATTTTTCCTGAACTAAATTCGTGGCTCAGAAGGGCTTCATCATTTAAGGTAGAAATAATTTTTCTTCTTTGTATTGAATATTTAATTTAGATTTTTATTCATTTTTTTTTATTCCATAATTCACAGGAAAATGAATAAATATAAAGAAATTCTATACTCGTGTGTTGTTGGTGCCCTTATTTATTTTTATTTTCTTTTTAATTTGATTTAGAAAGAAAATTGTTTAAAAAAGAATTTTTAATAATATGTTTAAAGATATGCTTTTTTTTTTGCTTCTCTGTATTATTATGATTTTTACTGCGTATCAAAAAAAGAAATGGGTCGGGTGTTTGTTATTCTTTTTTTTGAGGACAAGGACACAAACTGATCGTTATATATACTTAATATGCTTAAAAAAATTTCAATTTATTTATTTATGTTAAAAATAAAATATTCTTTTAATATTTTTTCTCTTCTTTCGGATGTTTTACTTTTATTATTTTCGTTGCTTTTTTTTCAAAGTCAAATAATTATATATTTATGTACATTATTTAGAAATTATTTGGTGTTTTTGCAAAAAAATTAAAAAATAATTTATGTTTTTCTTTCTTGCAATTGAAATCATTTACAAGTAAATGTGGCTAGAAAACACACAAAAAAACAAATCGCTAAAAATATGTAAGCAAATTTAATTTACATTTTTTTGATGAATGTTTTTTGTGGGTGGATTTACATATATTTTATTATAATTTATGTTAACAAAATAAAAACATAATAATAAACATATTTTTGTTTATTTATCTACAATTAATACTGTCATTGCAATATTTGTTAAAATGTCTGTATTATTTTTTCTACAATTAATTAAATTTCATCTGATTTCAAAATGTTTTTCTTAAATTTTTCTGTTAAATTCTTTGGAGTACATGTTTTTAAAAGAAATTATAAATAATTTGCTTATGAGAAGATGTACTTGCTGTTATGATTATTTGATATTTGGACTACTTTATTACAGCAAGAGACTGAAGAACTTTTATATCGTTCAGAGAAATTCAAATTGATAGTTTTCAAAAACGCATTAATAAGCAAAAAGTTTCGTGACTAGTCTAAAATATTATTCAACATTGTTAGATAATATTTCAGGACATTAAGAATTTACATCTTCCAGAACAAATATAAATATTATTCATATAATAGAGGACAAATTTACAACAGAATAAAGTTTCAAAAGAATAACTATAGTATTTCAAAACAATATTATACTTAAATACTCTAAAGATTTCTATAGATATTTGCCTTTTAGAATTTTAACGAATTTATATAGAAATAATTTATTCCTCTTGTATTTATTCCTATCTAAAAACGTAAATTTATATTATCATAATTTAATTATAAACAATGGGAAAAGTTTTAAATAGGTAAAATGTATTAATTAATTAGTTTATTACCAGTTAAAGCATATGCTGTCATATTTTCATTTAATAAGAAACAAACAAAGGTTTAATAGAATTTTGCTTCGTCTTTTTTTCTATTTGTTTGGTATAAACCGTGGAAAATTGCTTAATTAAAAATAATAAATAAAGAAAACAAGAAGGTAAAAATTATAATGAATAAGAGAAAAGCTTAAGAGTTAAAATTTTGTGTGATATATGAATATCTTTTAATACAAATGTCTTAAGGCTTATATGGTTTTTCCGAAAGAATTGTTTAGATTTAGAAGGTGGCATTAAACTAGTTGCTTGGTTAAAGGAAGCAAATATACAGAAAAGAAAAAGGAAAAGACCAAACGTAAATGCATCAGTATACTGTTGTTTGCACATGGGATTAGAATGATATATGTGTCTACGCTTATATGAATCTTCTTATACATTTAACTATAGAACATTCTATTGTTAAACCATTGAAGAAAGTTATAGCCAAAGTGTATTGGTTTTTTATAATTTATATTTCCTTCTTCTTATTATTTGCTTCATTTATTTAACTGGAAAAAAGGAATATGCATGATCAAATGATATAAATACTTATGTATATATATAAATTCAATATAAATGTCGAATAAACAAACATTGATATGTTTTATTTTTTTTTCATTCTTTGTATATTGTTAGAAAATTCCTTTAAATTTATCTCATTTCAGTTTGTTAAATTGTATTTTATTATTCGTAATAAAAAAGAATCAAAATCCGCACATGTCTAGTAAACTTTCCAAATGAATACTTATAAACTTTTGTCTATCATGAAATGGCTAAAAAAAAAAAAAAATTTGCGAAATAAATTCAATTTCGGTTAATTTTTAAACTTTTTTTTAAAGACAAAAACGAATAAAGAAAAAACGAAAAAATTCAATTTATGCGATTTTTGTATCGAGTTCGATTCAATATTTATCCAATCAACACATTTTTTGTATTTTCTAGTTCTTAGTATTGTTATTCACTCCAAAAAGAAAATAGTTTTCGATAAAATTCTTTACAATTGGTTCGTAGAAAGGAACAAAAAAAAAAGAAGAAAACTAATAAAATAAAATGAAGTTTTAGTAAAGTTTTTTTTTTTCTCTATTTGTTTGTTACTTATTTTCCTTTTGGCAATTTATAGTAAAACGATAAAAATATAACATAACGACATTGATGATGATGATGATGATCTATCAGATATGACATTTTCTATAGGAAAATAGTAAATAACAAAAAGTGTCACAAGTGATGATGAAAATATAAAAAATAGGACAATTTCCATATTGTCGAAAATAAATAGAAAACAGGATAATGCTATTATTTTTTTTATTTTTATTTCATCCTGAAATATTTTATTTTCTATTAAAGTTGAATTTTTGCGTTTAAAGTATTTTTTTTTTTTAGGATACAAAACAAAATTACACTCAACAATATCAATAACGCAAGACAAAACATGGAAAACATAGTGTATTGTAGTCTATGTTTTTCACGAAAAATATACTATATTCATATGACATGGACCTAAAGTACAACAAACAACCAAAATATACTAAAATAATAAAAGTGTTGACATCAAAGCGAGTGAATGAATAACATATAATCGGATTTTCTGTATTATTATTTCTGTGCGTCTGTCTGTTTTAAACATGGGTGGTCTGACATATATGGTGGTGGATTTTTTATATTATTTTTTTTTCGCATTTTATATAGAAAAATAAAAATCCTACTATTGCGTATGTGTCACAGAAAGATGGATGAATTTCGTCGATGTAACCGAGAGTATAAAGTTGACAACGAGAACAGTAAAAAAAGAATAAAAATTCTATGGTTGAGTTGTTCGTAACAGCATTACCTAATATAATATTGGAATGCGATTTGAATTGGATTGTTATGGATGATAGGAAAATTGATACATATATTTATAGAAATTTTTCGGTAATAAAATTGTCGACAGAAATGAAACAGAGAGATGCAAAAAAAAAAAAAAAAATTCGCATTTAACTTTAAAAAAAAAAGGAATAAAATCGATCAATCAAAATAAGTAATGAAATTAGCATGAATTTTGATGAAATAAAAATCGAAATTCAATGTTTGCTATAAAAATAGATTTAGACAAATGAAAAAATGAAAAAATGACGTAAATTAATTGGAAAATCTTATCTGGATGACACAAAAAAAAATAAAAGGAAAATACATAAACACAGAGATGTACGAAGAATTTCAGAGTTATTCAGAAGAACAGAAACAGATTAAAACAAACTTTAAGATTGCAAAAACGAAAGCAAAAGAAGAAGAAGAAAAAAAAACGAGTTAACGAAGAAAAATAAAAAATTCAGCAGTGGAAAAATGGTAACAATCCAATTGAAAAGTTTTTGAAAAGTAAAATGAAATCTTATTTTCTAAAATGTCCAAAACTTTAATCAACTTATTTTTCTTATTTATATATATATATACAACAAATTAGAGGACAAAAAACAGAAAAAAAAAATTAAAAGAATATTCATCTATATTCCACATGGTGATAAAATTTAATGAAATAAACTTAACTCCTTGGTATTGCTGTCATTCAACAGGAAATAACAAATAAATAAAAAGAAAACCGTTGAAGAGGATTAGCTCATTTTGTGATTAGTTAAAATAAATAAAAACTCTATCTATACTATTGCTTTTGTTGTTTATTCTGTAACATGGATAATCTACGAAAACTTGTTACAAACGAATTGATCCAATCAAAAGATCTATCGGTTATTTTGTCTTCTTATTACTTCTGCTGCTACTACTGCTGTTACTACAGCTACAGTTTTATGTATTTTTATGTATATAAATATTCGATGTTAATTAATGATACAGACCAAATTGGAAAAGTTTTACTTATTTTTGATATATAAAAAGTAAAAAAAAAGGAATAAAAATAAAAATATAATAATGTTAATGATAATAAAAATACATTACGTATTAGAGATTTTGATCAAATTTTTGCGTTTGTGATTGTAGCAAAAGAAAAATAATAATAAATTTTTCGCATCTTTTCTGTAATCAAATAAAGTCTAGATAAATTATGTGCAAAAAGAAAATAATCAGTGGCGGGAGAAGATAAAAGAAAAAGGTGTACTACCAAGCAAGATATAGTATATTTACACACCTAATATGTCAAACTTTATTTGCCGTAACATATAACATAGATTTTAAGTTACTTTTTTTTATTCTTTCTCTTGTTTTTGCTGTGCTTTGCATTTATTTATATATGATGAGTTTTTTTTTTTTTTTGCTTCTGTTGTTTTGTTCTTGGTTGCGCTCGTGTGTCACGAAATGTGTCTTTCTATCCATTTTTCTTTATATCTGTTACCTTTTTTACGATTCTTAACTTTTTAAGATTGACATATACAAAAATGATTATAATATTTTATGAAGCATACAGAGAGAATTATAAAAAAAAAATGAAAAAAGCGCTTAAGTCTTAGCTGAGGTTGAATGGGTGGCGAGACAAGGTAAAACTGATGCATTTTTTTTTTTTGGATCCAAAAGTTTGAGTTATATTAATGCTGTTATGTTTATGACACAAAAGTCCTTCAGGCTGTATTATTTTTTATTATTATTATTATTTGGTTATGTTTGTGCAAATTGAGCACATCTTAAATCTTGGTAATGTCGGAGACAATACAAAGGTAAATACTTCAAAATTTATTTTTACACTTTATTATGCTTTGTTTTTTTTTTTTAGTTCCTCTTTGGTGCTGATAATATTTAAGTAGAAATGCTCTGGGTAATTCAAGTTTTTTTTGTTTGCAAATTTTTATTAATGGAAAATTAACTATTACTCTATGTAACACCAGGTGCAACCATTAAACTTCTCTTGTATTTTCCTACTTGTAAAGACAATATTTAATATTTACCTTTGAAAACACAACGAACTGATGTAAATAGCTAATATTATACAGACAGTGCCATATCACTTGTCTTATAATTAATTATGTTTATTTTATATTAACTCATATTTCTTAAGTTTTTCATAACATACAAACAGCAACAGCAAGCAAGTAGTTGAGTAGCAAGCAGTAAATGCATTATATTTATAAAGAAAAAGAAAAAAGAAAATATTTATTATATCCTTATTCCGTGTTCTCAAAATTTGTAATTTGTCTTTGTTGAAGATGTAGAATTATTAAAGACATCATAGCAACAAAATAAAATAAGTAAATTTACCATGAATACAAAATATGGTCTTTCTAAAAAACAAATTTTACGGACATTATTATGACATGGAAAAAGCTTATTTGAAAAATAAATAAGAATAAACTAAAACAAATGATTAATATAATAAAAATCTGGATTAAAAAAACTGGGTGACGGGAAATACAGAAAAAAAAATGGAAAATAGAAAGAAAACTTTAAAAGAACAAAAAAATCAGCAAAGAAAATATGAACATAATTTGGTCAAGCAAAGATAAATTATAAAAAAAAACATCCACACAAAACCATAATTGTTTTTATGTATTTTCCACCCTCTAATGAGAACTAAACTGAACTGAACATGAAACAAGAAAAACATATAAAAATAAAATTTTCTTTAACAAAATAATAAATTTTCTAACTTCAAGTTTAATCTTGTTTGCATTTATCATCATAATTTAATGTTGGTGTTTTTTTTTTGCTTTCACTGTTTCTCTTTTAATAGTTTTGTTTTTTTTTCTTAGTGAAAATTTTTAAACAAATTATTGTGGAAAAATAAATTTTCTTATTGAAACACATACACAAAATACAAAAAAAAACTCTCTCTAAAATGTCTTAGACACGATCAAAATTTATATCCTAAATGCAAACAAAACAAAGTATATATGTTTATACAGCCTTAAGCTTGATAAAAAGCTTTTTCGTTTATCCAATAGGTGCAACTTGGTTTAGTGATGATGGGTAATGTAGAAATTCTCTATTTATCTAATCTTTGAGATAGTTTTCTTTTTCTTTTTTGTTATATTTTCTTTCAGCTCGGTTTTCTTTAGTTTGTTCATCTTATACGATTTCTTCATCGTGATGTTGCACAATCATAGGAAATAATACTGAAAGGAAACATAAATATAAATAAAGGAAAAAAAATATTATAATAACCAACTTGTTGCTGTGCTTTTTTTATATTTTTTTCTTTTATTTATTTATGTTGCTGTTGGTGTTGCTGTTTTTTTTCTTGGTGTATATTATAAAGGAAACAACTATATAGAAATCTGATGATCGTTTAATTCCACATATTGTGGAAATAATGTTTTATGACGACAATGTGTTTTATTTCTTGGATAGATAATATAACGAAAGATATTATTACCGAAAAATATTTAGTAAATAAATAAATACTTTATTTGGATATTATTTACCTTTTTTTTCATTTACCTGGTAATAAATTTGTACTTTAATGATTAGGTAATGATAATGAGGTAACTTTGAGAGCTGTCATAGTTTAATTAAATCTTTTTAGTGTAATTTCAATGATTTTTCAGTTGCTTTACTGAGTTTTACATCAATGATTTACTTTTTAATATTTTTGTAAGATCATTACTAAGAGAATAACTTTATTGGTTAAAATTTAGCACTGTTGTCGCACTTTTAACAAGCAGAATTCTAATCTCTAAAGTTTTAATTAAAGTTTATTTAATATAATCAACAAATTTAAATAAATTCGATTAACGTTAATTAAAAATTATCTAGGTAGAGTAACAAATGTTTTAAAATTTTTCACTTTTCGTAAGGTAATAAGCAAAAATAAAGTAATTAAATGTAGAATTACCATAACAAACTGTGTCATTGACACACCACCAACATAGCACAAATATTAATAAATTCGCTAAATAATTAATAAATAATAATCGTAAAATTATTATTAAATTAAATATTGTATGATTATAATCGAAAAAGTAATAACAATAATCATAATCATAATAATAACAATTCAATATTCTGTTGTTAAATTGAACTCAGGTGCATTTTGTTCAATATGATAAAATTCAATTTAATGGAGAAGAATACAATTTTTTTTATAAATATATAGTTTTTAATCAAGCAGAAATAATATAATAATAATGCACAATTTTCACAAATTTGTGATTTTAGCATGTTATCTAATATGTATAAATATATACATATTTTTTTCTAATTTAAATATAGTTAAAATCTATGAAAAATAAAGTAATATTTATCGAGAAATATAATAAATAAAATAAATACTATATATATGAATTATGACATTTGACACATTTTCCATTTGGATAAATGTGACACATTCGATAAGTGTTTCCTTTGTCATATACGGTAAATATATACATTATATTTTCTCATATAAAATTTATTGTTTATTATATTATAAATTTTATATAAATGTTCGATTAAACGTTTAGTTTTTTTTGTCCAAAAAATAAAAATATAAATAAATAAAATTTTACTTCTGGCTAAAATATTAGTAAATTTTCAAAATGTAAATATGACAGCTGCAACAGTGAATATAATATTAATATGAAAATAAAAATAAAAATATTTTTCTATAAAATATACGAACATTGATGGTTTAAACAAGCTGACCAAAATCGATTAAATAATATTTATATATTTTCAAATAGAGTTAAATTGACCAAAAATGTGGATTAATTTTTTATTTAACTAAACTAAGTTACATAAGCTATCTTTAATAAATTTATTTTACAAAATATTATTCTTTAATAGATAAAATGTCAATTGATTTTTAATAAAACGAATATAAATAAAAAATATAATGTTTTATACATATTTATCCGTAATTAATGTTGACAATTAATGCTAACATTTAATTTCAAATTAAAACTTAATTAAAACTTTAAAACTGAGTGACAATTATTGTTTTGGTTTTTTTACTTTATAACAAAACAAAACAGATTAGATTTCCAGCAACAACAGCAAAGAAAACTAATCAAAATAAGAAAATAATAATAAAACTTTTACTTTTTTGGTTAAAAAAACCCTCTTTTATTTTCTCTATAAACTGTCCCTTTAATAAAATTATATTGTTCCTGGTATTTTCTATTCATTTTACCATATATCCGGTATAAGAAAAAACCACATTTAGCCATAAACATTGACCGAATGGATGTTTTTCAAAACAGAAAAACTCAAAACATCAAACAGTGTTTGTTAATTTTTCGTTTAAATCGTTTTCTATCCCTTTTATTTAACAAGAAAAAGCATAAGGGGAAAACATCATCTGAAGGGTTTTCCATTATTAAAATATTTAAATGTTTTATTTATATCTTTAAAAAAAAATAAAGTTTCATATTAATTCGATGTACTATGTTGTTGCTATTCTATTAAATCAATAAAAATCCATTAAAATTTCTGCTGCACGAAAAAGCACAGTGAAAAATATTTCCTTAATTCCTTGTTAAAATTTATAAAAAAAAACAAATAATTACTGGTTGATTTTCATGGATCAATTAATAATTTAAATATTTAAAAAAAAATACATATTTCATTGCATTACTTTAAGACTTATTTGTCTTGTAAATGATGTCGATGTCAGTGAAGCTTTCACCTTTAAATCGATGTTAAAAAAAAAATGACAAACAAGAAAGAAATCAAAACACAAAAAACAAGTAAACAAAGACATAAAGTTTGACGGGAAAATTTTGTTGTGAAAAATAAAAGAAATTGAAAAGTATTACCATTTTTGATGGAAAACAAAAAAAATAAATGAAAAACGAAAAGATTATTGAAAAAGTTTATTGTTTTCTTTCTTTGCTCTGCGCTTTTATTGTAAAGTATTTGATTTGTTACCAGCTATAGATAAGAAAAGTCAACATAACTTGTTATTTCTTTTCGTTTTTTTGTGAAGATTTTTCTTGAAAATTATTTCTACTTTTTTTATTTTTCTTATTATTCAATCGAGTAACAAATGTTAAAACATATTAATTTTATTATTATTGTGATAAATTATTGGATACTTTATACGTTAAACGATAATCGTCGATATTAAATGAAGGGGAAATTGAAGAAAAAGGGCAAAAGAAGAAAACACTCTGTTCAACTAAATAAATCAATTTTTCTTTTAAAGTAAATTATTAAAAATGAATAATCGTTTTCAGTGAAATGGTAATGGCCGTTAGATTATCGTAAATGTTATTGATTTTTTTTTTCTTGAAATGTATCTATTAAATAATGCATAGCAAAAGCTAATGTAATTATTGATTGATTTTGGGGTAAAAAGCTAATGCACAACAAGCAACATGTCAGTTAAAATGTTAAACTTTTCTTTTTCCTTCTATTTACTTTAATTTTTAAAATAACCACATCATTAAGCTTTTTTCTATTTAATTTAACGTATTAACTTTTTCCAATTATTTATTCTATTTTATATATTTTTTTTTTTGATGTTAAAAACTAGAAGCTTCTTTCGTTTTTCGATAATGTAACTTTTTGAATATTATAGAAGTTAGTGAATGGCTTTCGTAAGATATACAAGAGTTTCGTATTTGTAACAGATTAGTTTAATATTTTTTTTTATATATTTAATATTATTTAGATATATTTAAGTTGTGAATTTAGTATGGTTAAGCTTTTTTGCTTAAATACAAAATATAGTAAATGTGGTATTAATAGACATAAGAGATAAAATATGTATATATAGAATGAGAATTTGGGACCATTTGTAGCTTTTTGCTGCTTGCTAAGTATATTTAATATAATATTATAGTGATTTGTAATGAACATTGGAATGAGTTCCGAATTGAAGGTTTATTCATATCAAATAAAGAAAAATAAAAGTTTTCTATATGAATGTTCGATAGAATGTTAGTTTATGGTGCGCGATTATACATAATGTTTTTGAAAATAAAGTTATAGAAAAGCCAAGAACATATACTAATGTTAGAATTTTTTGTTTTTTTTTTTTTGGTTGGTTAGAAAAGCAATAGTAATAATAATAATAATAATGATAATAATAAAATAGAATGAGTATAATGACTATGACAACGGTGATGGTAACTATGGTGGCAAGACTAGAAATCATTATTAATGTAAAAGGATAGACCATAAATAATCCCCTACAATAAACTATCTATCTATGCCGATTTAGTTTCATTTTAACCATTACGCTGACTAACCAATAGAACAGCAAATGATGCCGCTAGCATATATGGACTATTTCCTATCCATGTTGTAACATCATACCAAATTATTAACGATAAACTTTACGAAATGCTTTGATAGTACTATTATAGTATATGTTTGCCTATAGATAGTACATTTACATTGACGCATTACATAACAGTTACATGTAGCGGAAACAGAGACAAGGCATTTCTATCTCTTTATTGATCTAGCAATAGGTCAGTTTGATTACTAAATTATGCACACACAAAAAAAAAATTACATGTACAAAAAAAAAAATAACGCAGACTTTTAAACCAAGTAGACAACAGCAGTAACACAAAAAAAAACACAAAAAAGCTCTCTAAATAATATAAAAACAAAGCCCAGAGAATAACCATATCAGAATGGTGTATTGATTTTTATTTATTTTATTTTTATTGTATGAATCTTATGCGGCTGTCTATATTTTTCTATTCTCGATTTAAGTTTATACAAAAAATACTTGAGTGAAGTAGAATGACAGGCATCAATAGCGATTTTGTGTGTGTCGAAAAGTTAATGTATTCGTTATGTGTCATTCAGTTTGTAATATTCGTTTTTTTCTTTCTGTTACTTCTTTAGACTAATGTTGAAAATTTAAGTTGATGGTAACTTAACTGTACAACATTTAACTGAAAATGACAAAATCGGAATAATCTCAAACGCGATTCACTTTTGGATAGCAACAAAAAACATTGAAATCATGTAATGGCTTTGATTTACATTTGTAAAATGGAATTTTGTGTTATTTTTTTGTTTTTTGCTAAAAAATATTTATTTATTTCTTTTGGATAAAAATGCGAATAGATTTTTATCAATTTATATTATATAGAAGAGTTTGGCGATAAGAAAATAAATAAGAGGCTTTATTTTAACCCAAAAGGAGAAAGAAAAAAATATTTTTGGACGAATATTTTCTGCTTTTTTTTATCCTTTTCTTTAGTATATTAGCTTCTATGTTAGATTCCCACTTGTGTACCTTGTTTATATGTAAAAATGGTGTTTACCTTTATTCAGTTAGATATAGACAGGTAACATATAAAAAAAAACTAAAAAATTATAATAAAAAAAGCAGCCACATGCCTTTTTTTTTTGTATTAATAAAAATAAAATAAAATAAAAAATCGTTAGCATTGTTATTTTGTTGACTTAATCCAGGCACTGCTTGTTCATCAATTGCACGCAAAATACAAACGTATTTACATAGGTTTACATTTGTTTTTCTACTATTTTGATAATTTTTTTTTTTTTTGTATTTCTATTACTTGCAAAAATAAAACTAGATTTTGCTATTTAAGCTTTTACGTTATCCGGTGGACCATCAATATAAAAATAAACAGATTTTATGTTGAAATAGAAATACATTTGCAACAGTACTGTTCATTTGTAATTTTAAATAATTGAAAATTTTTCTCTTATTATTCCTCTCCAATCAACATTTTTATTCCATTTAATTTATTATGAAAATAAAGAAAATTATTACAGTGAGATGTTATAAGAACTACAGAACTACCTTTCAACAAGTTGTAAATTTGCTAGTTTTAAACGTAATTTTTCTCAGCTATTAAACATTAATGCATATAAGCTTCAGAAAGTCGTACACAATTTATTATTTTACCAGTTTAAGGACTTTTCGCTTAAGTGAACTTAATAATGCGGATAATGTCTATAATCTTATTCTTTTTCAACTTTTTTCTTTCATTATTTAATATTTACTTAGATCAAGGTGTTTTTCTTTTTATAAAATGCTATGAAAATAATAATAATAATCAGAAAAAAATTTTATTCGCTGAATTGAAAAGTAATTCAGCGATTTTCCTTGGAATTATTTAGTTTAATTTATTTCTGAGAAAATTAAGCTAATAAATTTCTATAAACTAAAAGAGTATTTCATCATACAAATATTTCCATTGAATTTTTTATTAAATCTAAATGTTAAAAAATTTCACTAATAAAATTTCCAGAGAAAATAGAAATTCCTTAAAATTATTTTATATAAAAGTAATTAGCTTGTTGACGTTGCTCTTTGAACTGTAAAATTGAGTTTTATTATAAAAAAATTATTATTAAAAAAAAAAATATTTTCATTTATGTTTTCAGTAAAATTTAATTTAATTATTTTCTAGCAAAAACAAAAAAATAAAATCTACTGTGCTAATTTTAACAAATAACAATAGAAAATTCACTTGTGAAGATTATTAAATCAAAAAACTTTACCGTAGTAAATTTACCTAATAATAATCAACAAAATGAAAAAAAAAACTACGAATTTAATTAATATGGATATTGTTAGTAATAATCTACTACAATTTTAGTAACTTTATATTATTATTATTATTAAGTTTATGTATGCTGCATTATAACATATTAGTCTTATTTGTATTTTCATATTTTTCTTAACTATAATTTTATATTAAAAATTACATTTTCTCATTATTTTAAACATAAATATTGTTTGTAATTTATTTGAAAATATGCTGCTAATTATATTAAGGTTTGTGACCTTTCAAATATACATGTATTTCATATAAATTAATTAAAATTACAATAAAAATCTTAAAACAATGTGTAATAAGTGTATCGAGAATGGTATGTAATATCGTATAGTGATCATAAAATATATAAACAAGAGTAGAAATTTTTGTTGTATTTTAGAATATTAGGAATTTCCTAATTGCACCATTTCTTGAATTGGACATAAAATATGTTAAACATTAAAATTTACCATTCACTATTCATATTTTCTAGACGCTAGAAATAATATATTTTGTTTGTTAATACATATGCTGGTATGCTCTTTGTATAATAACAAGTTAAAATAATTTTATCACAAGATATTAAAGCCTTGCTATGAGAAAATAAGCAAGTAACTTGCTTTTATTATTAAAATCATAACAAATTTGTTATGAAAAATAAAAACATAAATTTATATTTATAAAATAAAACGAAATCTTTGTTTAATCAATTTTTTACTAATATGAGAAATTATTTTACGTAAAATTGTTACACGGGAATTTGTATTAAAGATTTTTGATAAGTTGATTATACTGCCTGACTTGTCTTGGATTTATCTATATTAATTAATTGAAGGAATTCGCAAACAAACTATACATAATTATACAAAAGGTTACCATAACGTTAATTTAATGAAACAACAAATATAACTAATTATTAAAGATAAATTATATACATATATGTATCACCATGTGTACGTGTTTTGATTATTTTTAACGAAAATAAAATATTTTACATATTGAAGATTAATACAATATTTTGAATCAATTAAATTTTGATTCTGAGAATTATTCAGCTATTTAGTAGATAAATTGAAAATACTTTTGAACAAGTGTTTATTATTTTTGTTAGTTATTTCTATGTTGAAATAATTTTTGTTTATTCGGAAATACTTGATTCATAGAAAATCGATAAATATTTGAATGAAATAGTCACTTTATTTCAATTAAAATTTCATTTAAAAATTGTGAAAATATGCAGCATAATGCAAATGAAACATACCTAATCAACTGTCACTGTTGAAGTATTAGAATGCTAAAATCTCTGTTATGTTTCTAAATGAATTAAAAAACAGGAAAATCCATCAAAAAGTCAGGATATTCGCCTTTTTTTCTGTGAATATTCTAATCACGCTTGAAATGCACCTTAGCAAAAGTATATTATTCTCAACTTAAAAGGGTCAAAGAAGGACATATAAAATTTGTCTCTTTAATAAATATCATAAATATTACAATATTATAATTTTTTCTTATAATTTTAAATAATGAAAAATTTTTTTCTTCTTTTCATTTGCGAATAATTTTTCTGAGATTTTTTTTTTTAATTAAAAATTGTCATCTTTGCCTCTTTTCACTATATTAAAATGCATTTATTTCATAATTTAAAAAAAGAGGAAAAACTGAATATGAACCATCATCGTTGACCATAAAATAAATACAGAAAAATTCATTAATTTTCTCGTTTTTTTTTTTTATAAACTTTAATGAATTTCCTTACAAAAAACGATTTTTTTAATTAAAAAAAACTCAAATTCAAATGGATTTTTAATAATGTTTTCGATGTAATTGATATTTAACATGAAAAAATAAAATAAAACCATAAAGGAAAAATCCTTTTAATGATTCTGTGAAGAAACATCATAAAACAGAAGTAAAATATTATTATTGATAAAACAGTTTGGACTCTGTTTTTCTTTAAAAACTTTATCCGTTATTTTGTTAATAATATTTTTTTTTTACTCTTCTAACTAAAATCACAACTCATGTTACTGTAATGAAAAAGTAATATACTTTTTTGATAAAACCTATAATCATATCATCTGTCAAATTACCTAAGGCAATAGGAAAGTTTTCTTTCGCATAAAACATGAATGCGAACCGAATGTGAGTAACCACTAACCATAAAACAGCATAAAAAAAAACTATTTTCTAGCTTTTAGTAAACTCATCACCGTGTCCATTTGTTTTGTTATCTTACACTATCACTGCCATCACCGTCTACATTTTAACACCAAAAGAAAATAAAATAAAAATAATCGTAAAGACTAAGCAGAATATTCGCTGCTACTGTGCCGCCCTGTGGTGCGAGGTTGCTGTTTCTATATGCTGCGTCTTACCATTATTATACATTTTCTTGAATGTTCTGCTCGAGTAACTTAAACACGTACGTTAATAATTAAAGTGTCCTGTCATTTATTGCTCCACTAGTGTCGACCATAAGTTGACCCTTGGGATTCATTTTGGTGCTTCTCTGACAACATTGCCATGTCTTCCCTTGTTTTCGTAACTTTGGTTTTTCCTTTTTTTACTATTTGTTTCTTGGTTTTATCATAAGACGCAGCATTAAGAATTTATTAATTCAAAAATAAAGGTTGTGGTTTTTCAAAAAAAAAAAAAAATTATTTAATAATTCGATAATCATCGAATAATATTTTTAATAAGTTATAAGGAAATTTCTTAGCAAATTATTGAAACAATTTATCACAGTTTTTCCCTTCCTGTTTTCTTTTTCGATGTTTTCTATTTATAATCCTAAATCCATGAAAAATCGCAAAGACATCATTTTCCTAATTTAACTGTTTATGTACTAATTTATAAAGGTTCCCTTCCATCATCTTGTATCATTAAACTTGTCGATGTTCATTAGTAATAATTACAATTGACAACCATCATCTATCTAGTATTTATTTTCGTAAAATATAAATATATAAACGAATAGCTAGATATATTGGTCTGGTTCTGTGTGGTTCGTTACTTTTGTCAGATTTAGTGCCATTGAACTGTCTATTCGTAAAGATTTATTGATGCGGAAATGTAAGAAGTGGTTTGCTTTAGACATCGGCCTAATTATAGATTTGAAATAGGATATTTTTACTCGTTTATTATTTTATTTTTTTTCATTTCATTTCACTTAAATTACATTCTTTAATAATAGCAACAAGTTTTACTTTTTCAAGCATAGCATAAAATAAAAAATAATATAATATTGTAAAAGCCAAAGAAAGTTCAATTATTTTTATAAATTTTACTGGTTTTACCAAAGGTAAAATACATTTATTATTATTTTGTGACATTGTTCTCCTTATTATTATTTTTATTATTATTGTTATTACTATTATTATTATTATTATTATTATGATAAGACTCTGTAACTGCAATGTCATAAAAAAATAAATTAAAGATAAGTCATTTTTACAAGAACAGAATGTATGAATAGTAACATCATTTGTTCTAAATTTCATATTCATTGCTTTAAAAGAAAGCACAGAAATAAATATATATATATATATATAAAAGTATAAAAACTAAAAGGATTTCTAGAGCATAAAGTCTCAACGGAATCATATCCTGCTTACACAGAATCTATAACAACTTCTTTATGTTCTGCTGCTATGCCGTTTGGTCTACAGTTGAGGTTGTTTTGCTGAGAAGCAATTTTCAACAAGAAATTGAATTTATGCGATTCATTTCATAAAATAAGGAAACACAGAGGATTGTAGTTTTTTTTATTTTGTTTCTACATTTACTTCTTCCACTGTTGTTTCATCTTATTCGTGCCAGGTAATCAAAAATACACTGTAAACAATATATATATATATATATATATATATATATATATATATATATATATATATATATACGCTATTACATCGTGCTAGATTTAATGGTTTCAAAAGTTAATTTGCAAAAATATAAATAAATAAATCAAATATTATGGGATTTCTTTTACTAGTGCAATATTGTATTTATTTATTTTTATTACAGTGTACATGATTTGCTATTTAATTTCATTTCTGATTCCTGACTCCTTGTGTGTGGCCCAGTACGCTTAAGAAACGAAAATCCAATATTTGTACAAATACAATGTAGGTTCATATTTTTTTTTTTAAATGTATAAATTCTGTTCAAAGATCTGTTATATGTGTTGAATAATTCAGTATTTAATTCGAGTTGATGTGATGACATGAATCTTGCATTCAAACCTATTAGTAAGTCTAAGACTAAGAAAATTATTTAATTTTCTGTTTTATTTTTCTTTTAAAACAGAAAAAATAGGAAAAAATTTAATTATTTTTAATTTTATTTAACAATGTTTTAATGGAAATAGAAAATATGTTAAAAACAGTTTTTTAATGTATTTATTTTTTCTATAAAGGAATTGATTTATTTTCCTGTGCTATCATCATAAATTCAATATATGAAAAAATAAAAACAAAGTAATTTAATTTGCATATACGAATAACAATAGGTTCATGTGATGATTATGAATTTGAATAATAATAATAATACATTATCATAATTTTGACAAATATTTAATATAATTGACACCATAATTTATGTCATTTTATTGTTAAACATATAAACATTGAATATTTTAAATAATTTCTACATATAATTTATGGTTGAATCTAATTAACACATGACATCGTAAAGTGTGAGCAATTTATTTATACATATATATATATATGTTAAAATTTTCTTTATATAATTACATTATTAGATGAATAATTGCAAATTAAAAGATATAATAGATGATCTCTTATAATAAATAAATTAAAATAAAAAGTAATTAATTATTTGCTTTTGTTATTCGTTTTTTTTTTTTTCGTATTGTAATTTATGTTTTCTGTGGTTAAGTATCAAACAATATATATGGTTCATAGCAATCACATATAAACTATTATTCTGGTCTAAATAGAAACGAAAAAAATAATAGAAAAGAAAATTTTTATATAAAAATTCTCATTACAAAAAAAAAAAAAAACTAACTAACTTTTTTAACCACAATATTATAGTTAAAGTTTTACCATGAACAATGAAAATGTTACTAACAGTAGTTTACAGATATATTATTTTAATGTTAAAACATTGTGAAATATTACTTAAATCTTCAATAGTGGTTATAGTAAAGGTTAAAGTCCATCCATGTTTTTCGTGTATAAAGTTTTTCTCTATCGTCTCTATAAAGAGGTAAAATCGGCTAAAATCATACTAAAAACAACACGAATATAAGAATAAATTCGTTAGAATATTGTTTACCTGCACAGAGTAATATATTTATTGAATACCAATTTCTATTCGGTAATACTTCTTGTGCACCTAGATATATATTAACGTTAACATTGCAATTAACGTAGATTAGAACAAAAAAGGAGAAGAAATGGGAAAAAAACTATAGCGAGACTATCTGCACGATAAGACATAATTTAAGATGGTAAAAACAAATAATATTGTACTTGCTGTTGTTATTGTTGTAAATAATCGAATTCCTATCAAATTAAAGATAAACAAAGTCATCATTGTTTGTCTGGCAATTGTGATATCCACAGTGAGTTGTTGCTTACATTTTGGTTCTTTTTTTATATATATATTTACTAATGTTTTCGTTTCAAAATAATCAACAATTTAAAAGTCTTTTGTGATTATAGAAAATCATTCGTTACGATTAATGACAATACGATATTTCATTATTTATTTACCCGAAGGACATTTAAACGAATTTTCTTTAGAAATAACGTAAACATTTCTTATTAGCAGTACGTGACGTATGAATGAGAATAATATTTTGTTCACAGAAACACTGTTTTGTTGTGTGTTGTGTTGTGCTATAGTTGGTGTATTTGATTTTATTTCCATTTTTTTTTAGCTTTTCTTTTCTTTTCTTTTCTTTTCTTTTCTTTATTCATACATTTTCATTGTTTTTATGTAAGAATAAGGATAATAATAATAATAATAATAAAAATAAATATAAAAATAAAAAAAAAGTGTTCCCTTGTGCTATTTTTATTTTTTTTTGTGCAAGAAGTAAGTAGAAAAGTTTTCATCACGTGTTTAAAAACAAAGGATATCATAATAAACATGAAAACAAAAGTTTGTTCTTCTTTTATTTTATTTGTTGTGCTGAGCTTTTGCAACACAAGTTCTTTAGTAATTATTATTATTATTATTATAATTATAATTAGTAGTATTGAAGATTTATATAATATAAAATAAAATAATATAGGAAAAGAAAAATAATATACGCGATACAATGCGATGCGATATTCACGTGAAGTCACGCCTTCATAATTACATTTTCTACAAGACTAGGCAAATCTAATTTTCTTAAAATAGGTGATAAGCACCCTTAATGAGGTTTCATTTGATACAGTTGGTTAGGTAAAAGCTTTAAGTTATTTTTTTTTCCAGCTGATACCTATTTAACAACATAATAATTGTAAGAAATTATTTAAGCTAAACCGTGCTTTCTTTCTTATTTTCTTTTTTTTTTTTGTGATATTAAAAACATAAGAAAATATTTCACTTGCACAAGTTTATCATTAAAATAATAACATCATTATCATTATTGATTTTCATTTAAATTAGATAGACTGTTTTTGTCTAAATAATTGTTAAGTGGAAATAATGACTTTATATTCTCAAAATTTTGATATTCATGCAATAAATTAAAATAAAAGATCATTTCTCCTTAACCGTATCCGTATTCGTCGTTAGGTAAAGAACAGTGTATATAGTTTAATATGATGCCTTAATAACCTTTTCATACAATTAATTCAATATTGACAAAGCCATATAGAATAAATATTATGGTGTTGTTAGCACCACACAATTGTAAATAAAGTGTTTTCGGTTGTTATTTTTTTTTTTTCTTTGTTGTAATTTGCAATGTTACTACTGTGTACGAGTGGGTGGTTTAGGTTCAAAAATTTACATATTATAACTATACTAGTTCTATATATATATACATTGAAATCCGTTTTTCCAAAAATGTTTGTCGTCCTGCATATATATAAACTATCCATCTATATGTAAATACTGTAAATAAATGAGTTTGGTCAAATCATTTGCATTCATGGTTGCACGCGAGTGGACAATAACACTTGATCTTGTCTATATTCGAAAATAGTGTTTTTTAGTGTTATTTCCCAATGTCTCATACCAATTTATTCTTTTTTTCTACCACTTTCTCTCCGCATATTTAAACTATCTAAACTTTTATAGACCATTAAATAAAATTGAAAAAAAAAACAACTTAATAAACTTTTTTGTCGTACAGTTAAAAGACACACAGAATAAAATTAAAAATGAAAAACCACAAAAAAAAAAAGAAGAGAAAGAAATTTAAATAAATAAAAATTTATGTATTTACACAATGAAAACTCTACAATTTTATGTATATAAATAATTTAAACTATTAGTGAATTTATGGAAATTATAGGATTACGTATATAATCATAATCTCTATTTTATACTTTTATACTTATTTTCAATGTTATTTCTTCTACTAATCAATTATTTACTGGTAATATACGTATTGTTAATGTTATTATATGAATGCAATATAATCTGCAAATGGAGCTTGACCACAAATCTGTTACAATATAAACGTATATATATATATATATTCTATTGAAGTACTTTAATTTGTATAATACAAAATATAACAACAGATGATGTTAATCAGAACTTTTACTATCGACTTGTTTAGAAATTAGACAAAAAGATAATAATAATAATAAAAAAAAATAACTAAACACAAAACATGAACCAAACACAACCCCTTTATTGCGTTTTTTTTCTTTACAAAAAAAGATTAAACTTGTCGCTATTTATACGCGTTATTAAATCATTCATTCAGTAATGTTTATTTAGAGAGCAATTTCATGGTGATTTATGTGTGATTTTTTCATGTCTGATTATACAACAAAATAACACTTTATCAAAATCTACTGTAATAGTAAATGGTATGCAATTAGTAAATTATAAATAAGCTTTGTAAGCTTTAAATACAGTAACTATCAACCAAGGACATGTATAGATAATTATACAGCGTTATAAATTGCTTATAAATAGAAACAAATTGAAAATTATCTGATAAATGATTTATTTCTTTTTTTAATTATATAAATTTTCTTCTTTTTTTTATATTTAATGATAATATCCGATATTTAACATAATTTCCTTTCATTTTTTATTTGAACTATTATTGGATTGTTTGTGTAATTTTATTAACGCGGTAAAAGCTTTTTTTCCGCTTGACTCTTTCGTTACCGACATCAGCATCTTCTGTAGCACTTGGAATTAAAAATAATCCTATTAGACATTTTTAATCTTTTCTGGTGTTTTTATTTTTCTCTATTTCACTTTTTTCAGGATGTGGTGTTTGTGAAAATAATAAAAGGTTATTTTAAATCTTTTTATATATATTTTTATTGCGTTATTTATAATGTGCTAGCTACTTTGCGCTAATTTTATTTTAATAAACGATTTTGCTTTATTCTTTAAAAAAGATATATTTATAATTAATTAATCATTACAACAGGTAGTTTTAATTATATTAGCAGCGTAGTTTTTTCTTTATTTTTTAATGAAAATTAGTTATTGAATTTTTTAAAATAAATATGTAGAATCAATAAAAAATAAATTTTCAAGTAAAACATACAAAGTTCAATTAACAATAAAAAATCTTTTTATTTTTATATCAATTTCCATTGAATCGCTGATTTATTTATTATGAAGATTCTAAAGAATAAAGAAAATAACATTAAAAATTTACAAGTGTTAAATTTAATGGTGAAAACAGAGAATTACAGCAAAAAAACAACATTAAAGACCAAGTGGTTAAATGGGGGCAATAAAAAAGAGTAAAGTCCAAAATCAAAATAACAAAAAAGAAATTGTTTAAAGTGAAAGCATAAAAATTTATACATAAAAGTTATTAACAAAAGCTTTAAATTATTTTTTTCCCGTTGTTAACTATATAGTAAGGAGAAGATGGCAACATTAACTTGCGGTTAACATAAGTAGAAGTTTAATGTTCTTAAGCATCTTTTTTAATTTTCTTTTGCCGTAACGTAGTCAAGTAGATAAGAATTCACAAATAATAATAATAATAAAAATCATTTATCTTTGCAGTTGTTTCAGTGATAATAAAAAAAATTTGCCTTCTTTCTATTTCTTTAAGTTTTTGCAAATGTACTGAAAATTTGATTGAATTCACCAACAACATAGAATAAATAAATAAGGGAAAAAGAAAACACTTATCGAACAGAAGTAATTTAATAGTTTTCTCCTCTCCTTAAAGTAGAAAAAATAAATTATTAATATAACAAAGAGAGAAAAAAAGCATGTTTTTCAATCATAATAAAAATATACTAAAATATTTTATTATAAAATTCTTATCAATTATCATAAAAAAATTTTTTTTTCCATTTTATTAAAATTATCTCATTCGCTTTAAAGTGCTGTAACAAATTGCTCTGAAAAAATTAAAGAAACAAACAAACTAGCTTAAAATCAGCTTTAATCAGATAATTTTAACATATTTTCTTAGTTTATTTTACTTAATTACATAATTTGTAGCATCTGTTGAATTAAATTAAATTGATTATGATTTTTATTGAAATTTATTATAATTTTTGCCAAATAAATTTATATTTACATATATTTTTTCTTTCGCTTGTTTTTACAGCTTTTGTAGCAGATTTTACCATTTATCCATCGTCTTATAATATTATTATGATTATTCTTCTTATTATTAAAGATAAAAAATAAAATATTGTCAAAAAAAAAAGAGGAAAAAAGGTGGAAAAGGCAACAAATAGATGAAAAAAATAACGCAAAAGAATAATAAACCGTTTCATTAGGAAAAAAATTTGTCTGGGTATTCTTTTACATTTTTACTGTTTTAATATAATTTAAGAATGCCAGCGGCCTTGTTCGCTTAAATGAGATTGTTCACTTCAAGTCATCTCTTTTTTTTTTAGGTTTTGTATTATTGGATTTACGATTTGTCATAAACTTAGAATGTCATCTTATACTAACGCAAGGTACAATCTTACATATATATTTTTATTATTATTTTCATCATAGACATTGAAGTATATTTAATGTTATTTTGCCGTGAAAATGAATGCCGTTCGTTCACTTTGTTAAATTCTACATTTTCAGAATTACTTTATTATGTCCTTAATTAAGTTACCTTGTGATAATATATGAGTACATAATGATAAGAAAAAAAAGAAAAGATTTGTTATAATCATAAAAAATAATAACAACATAATAATACAAAGTCTATCTCTAATTTTATTACAGAAAAATTATAAATGATCATAAAATAAATATATAAAAGTAATAATAATAATAAGTAAAAGTGCCACAAAGAATAAATTTTATATGCTTTAGTGGTTTTTGTGTTATTTTTTTTTTTGCATTTCATGCAAACAATACATTATTTATCATTTCAAAATTTTAAAGAGACAAAACAGTAACGCAAGTGAGTTATTATTTATAATAATGGTATAGAGACAATTTTCTTGTATAAATTTAAAGCTAGGTTAAGGTTACTTTAAAATTTTTATATAAATAATAATTATAAAATAGCGTTAACTATGTAGTGTTTACATTTTGCTTTAAAGATTACTTGACTTTTATTTACAGTAAAATATCTCTATGCAATGTTATCTATTCAAAAAAAATTGCAAAAACAAATATTTACTGTCTTTCACCTGTGGTAAATCTTTGGTTTGGTTAAAATTTCTACAACTTTTTCTTTTCTATAATTAATTTGTGATTTAAAATAATCATTAAACTTTCAGTAAAAATCTTAACTTTTCTTAATTATCTTGGTGATATATATAAAGTTATTAAACATGAAAAAAAAAAATAATAAAAGAATATAATCCATAATCTGCAGAGATAAAAACAATGAATTTATTGCAACTAGGTAAAATACAAGTAAAATGCAATTTGTTTGTACAAAGTTTACATAATTTCATTTAATCGTTTAAATAAGAATGAAAAAATTATTATAACAATATCCTTACTATGCGCTTTATAGCACGTTTATATTTTATTTATAGCAAGGAGAAAATAAAATAAAACAACAAATTTGATCATTTATTTTATTATAAATGAGATTGCTTAAGTGGAATTTCGTAACAAAAAAAAAAAAGATAAAAAATGTAAAACTTAAAACACCATCACAATACTTGCAAATACTTGCAAAATTTTAATTTCAATTTTAACACTTAAAAATAGATAAAAAGTGTGAATAAACATTGTCTGGTTGTCGATAAAAAGAAAAATTATCATTATTTTTATTATTTTTGCACAACATCACATTTATAAAATGTTAAAACTTTTATTTTATCTTTTTATAAAGTGAGATCGTGTTTGTTAGTTTTTCAAGTATAATTATCAAAAAATAAAGGAAATAATGCATAAGTCAGAAAACTAACAAATCCGTTTATACACACTGAATGAAACTTGTTAAGCCTAAATTAATACAAACTAAGGAATACGAGTACTTTACTCATTTTTTTACCATAGAGAAACTTTATTATTTTATGTTTTAAATACATAGAAACACTTGACAATATATATATAGAAAAAAAAACGCAAAAGAAATTTTGTAATCCTTTAAAATAGAGCAATTATGCAACAATTTTCACAAAAAAAAAAATTAGCAACAATAGCAAAAAAAAATATAAAAAAAACTCTCAACTTGACAAAAATAATTTTTCCTTTTTTTTTTTGAACAATTTATCTTTGTCTGTCGTAAATTTGTTTGCTAAAAACTAGTTTAAACTGTGTTGAGTTTGTAATGTTTGGTTCATACAACAATGTTTTTCGATGTTACTTTGCATTTACAATAAAAAAAAAGCAAACATTAACAATGTCTTGGCTTTTGGCTACTTTTTTCTATAGAAAAATTTTAAATTATAAATATTTAATGCTTTAAATTTGAATGCTAAACAAGAATTATTTAAATGTGATTAAAGAAAGTAAAAAAAAAAGGAAAAATTGCAACAATTGTATAGATTGTCATTGACTAAGATAACATAAAATATTTAATTTATTTAATGTTGTTGGCTTAAGTAATTTTTAGTTTTTTCTTCTTAAAATAATTTTTATTTCTATTAAAGAAATCTTACCTTTTGTATAAACAACAATAATTTTGAATTATTTTAAAGGAAAATTCATTTTTTCTATAACTAACGTTAAACTTTAGAAAATAATCCTTTATGTTCCAGATGATAAATGTATGTTGAGTTTAAATCTTATATTATCTTTCGCTATACAATTGCATATTTATAATAATTGCAGTTGAACCGCAAACATTGTCATTTGTATATATATATAAAAGTATATTGTTGCAATTTATATTGAATTTCATGTAGAAATCCTGGGCGTTATATGAAGGGGGTTAAATTAATCATTGAGTTACCACAGAACAGGTAATTTCTTGTATAGTGTAGGTGTGGTTAAAAATAGGAAATGATTTCTCTCTACCATAATGTTTATGCTGTCATCCGTAGACAAACTTTATATAACTATGGTCGTCACCAATAGTAATAATGACTAACTAGTTAGTAGTTTTTGATTTAGGAATATAATAGGTGATTTTTTTTTGTAAATTATAAAAAGATTTCTTTAAATTTGCGGTTACTAAACCGATGAAAATCTATGACATTTAATTGTACACAAACGATATATCATTATATTCTTTCGTTCTTGTTTTTATTATTAAATGCCTTTTTCCGGTTATATTTTCTTATTTAAATTAAGGACTAGATCCTTTTTATTTGTATTTTACTTTAAAATAATATTAAAACATATTTTATAATACAAAAAAAGAGAAATAAATCAATAAATTGTTTTATTAGAAAAAAATAATTTAATTTTCTGTTTTCTTTGGCTAAACAGAATGAATAGAAAAACCATCTCATTGGTTTAACGTTTTTTTAAACCCAACATGTCTGTTTGGAAAACAAACGACACAAAAATATTGTACCATCGAAGTGCACAGAAAATACTTTAGACACAAAAAAAATGAAAAATTTAAAGAAATATTATAAAAATATTCTGAATATTGGTAAAATAAGCGTGAGTGTTCGATTGAGCGAAGATAAAAGGATAAAAATGTAACAAGTATTCTAGTTTATATATTTATGTTTTAATATTTTTTTATTTTATTTTATTAGAAAATAACATGCATATGATATATGGATTCAATGTATATATCAAATATATATATATTTATTAAACGAAGTGTAACATTATGCTTAATATATTTGCATTATTATTTGTATATATAAGACGATTGATTTTCCTGCATCTGTATGTTACACGTCAGACAATAGTAACGAAGCACGAAACACTATTTTACAAATAAAAAACGCAAAAACTGTAAAAATAAATAAATGAAAACTATAAGGATTTTTCATTTGATTTTTTCTATTTTCATATAAATAAATTGAAACATTTAGTTGTCATATCAACAGGATACTGAATATAGAATAATATTTGTATATTTGAAAGAAGACAAATAAACAAATAGAGAGAAAAAAAAAAACAGCAAATATTGTTGATATTTGCCGAAGTAGCAATAGAATATTGTGAACACAAGAGACTAAACCTCAACAAGCAGACATATTCAGCGATTTTTATTTAAGGAATTTATATAAATTGACATTGGTTATTTGTAGAACTTGACGTAAAAACTTGTGATATTTGTATGGTATAGGTGGGAAAATAAACTTTCGTAAATAAAAGCACAAAAAAGCTTAGTGTTTAAAAGGTAATTCTGTGTTTTTTTTTTTTGTTATCAGGTAGTAAACAGTACTGAAGTATATATTATTTGTTGTCCATTTACTATTTATTCTGTTTTATCAAATGAATAAAATTCGATTTTTTTTTGTTTTATTATTATGTTGTTTTGTTTTCTCTTTTTTTTTTTTTAATTAATTAATAAAACTAAGTGTTTGGATATTTCATCAATCAATATACTATGTCTTGTTTTTGTGTACTTTTGTGATATGTTATTTGTATTTTATCGTACGTATAGTATTTGTTTGTATATCAGTTGACCTGAACATGGCCAGAAAGCTTGTCTGACATAATAACATGAATGACTCCTGAAAGGGTTAATAATATGTTTTCTGTTATGTTTACTGATGTTTGTCATTATATGATTCGACAAATTTGATTTCTATGTATTACAAAGTGGAGAACATACATTTATGGGAATAAAAAAAATTTCTTACTCAAGTGTATGAATATTATTATTATTTTCATTAAAAAATGAAGAAAAGTTTATTGGTTTTCTTATGTCATTTCGTTTCTTGTACAATAATCTTGATAACATTTTTTTTTCTTAAAATAAACTTAAAGTGTTTATAAAAGCTTACGAAAATTACTTAAATTTATTCATTTATATTTGTAGTTTTTACCAAAAAGTGTTTACCTTAGTTCCGGATATTAAAGTTCTGTTAAACTCTTGTAAAACGTTAACGTTAACCAGAAAAAGACATTTATTTTTTCTACTATTTTTCATTTTTAAAATTCTGTCTATATAACTTGAGACAAGTCAATTTGTGGTTGCTTGAAACACTGTCACTGTGTAACATTTGTGTCGGTGTAATATAGCGCATATCATTTCCGGTACGAGAAGACAATGTTTATGCTTTTCTAGAATATATATATAAAGTTATATATTGTGTTATTCAGAACTAACCATTATGGTTATATCATGTAGGCAATAGTAGAGATGAAACGTTTTACCAACAAGAAGTATAAGACTAATGTTCATATACAATGCAACGAAAAAGGATTTATATTCACTTGAATGAATAACAAATAGTAGAGACGTGCAGAAAATTCTAGACATAAATCAATCAATGTATAAAAATATACTACATGATAGTAGAAAAATTTTTTTGCAAAAATAAAATTCGGACAAACAAATAAAGAAAAACGAAAAAGGATCTTAATTTGTACATCAAGCTGTAAAAATGGTACAGCAAGGATTATAGATATATATATATATATTTATATTATAGACATAGGAAGCTTGTAGTTATGTTAACGTCGAACATCTAATGGAGCCAGATACGTTATTTTCGTTTGTTCGTGCTTGTTCAACGGACGCCACTAACGGCCAATTTATAACATTTATACCATCAATTTTTTTTTTTTCGTACATTTTTCGTTTTTCCTCTCTGACTTGATCAACTCTAACGAAGCATTGTGTGTTGAGCTGCGTGCATTTAGTTACATAAACACTGTCATTATTCTTCTTTTACTGGTGTAAGGTGAAGTAAAGAACTTTTATAAATGTTACAACATAGAAACGTACTTGTACCCATTTTTATTTTTAAACTATAAATTTTTCATCAGTTTGGTCATGACAACAATAAATTTAAAAATAAATGTATACAGAGAAGTATAGAAAATAAAAGCAATAAAGACATGTTATGAGGCAACATAAACGTATAAGAGAGAAAAAAATTAAATGAAAAAAACTAACCACCATTTATTGATTAAATAATTAACGTTTAATGTGAACGTTAATAAAAATAAAAAAAGGAAAGAAAAAACAAATCAAAATGTTAATAATTAATTAGTGAGTGACTTAATTGATTTTTTCCTTTAATAAAAAATTTATGTAATTACATAACAATGAAATCAACAACAACAACAAGAAGTAGAGAAAAAGAAAATTAAATTTTATTATTATTGTTTATTTATGCTTTTTTATTTCTTATCCAATTTTTATTTTATTTTATTTTTATGATTAAACAATATGTTTTCTGATTTATCTTTACAAAATTATATTATTTATTTATTTATTTTATTTCATTATTAAACAAATAATAAAAAGCATACACACATAGAATTTATGCTTTTTATTTCATTACATTTCCCAGAAGAATAAAATAGCCATCGTATTATATGTTATTTCGATTTGATTCTTCTTTTCTCTGTATAGAAATTTCTATGCTCAGCTTTATTATACTAAATTATATTTTTATTTTATTTTTTTCATTGATATTATATATGAATTATAAGTATTTTCTTATACAATATATATTTTCTTCTATTTATTAATACTTATTCAGGAACTATGTACACAGTAGATTGTATAACAAAAGTAAAGAAATATAAATAAATAATAAAATAATAATAGCAATAAAAATAATAAGAAAAATATTAATAACAAGCAAAAAAAAAAAGAAAGACAAACAGAAATTGTCATAAAGACTTTAACTATAGTAATTTATTTATTTGCTGATGATTAATATTTTTTTAAAATAAGACTAAATTATGAATTTTAGAACAAAATATGTATTAATTGTCTATAAAAATGTTAAAAAAATTATTTATTTATTATGTTTTTAAGTAAAAAACTTTAATTTTCTTTAAACATTTTTACCAATAAAACACTTTTTATTTTCACTGTGGTTCCTGTTGATTTAATTTACTCTGTTCAAATTTTGTGGTTTGTTATTATAATTTAATTGAATCTATGCAAATCATAAATAGATTTTTCTCTAAAAATAATAAATTAAACATAAATCACTTGATTGCCATTTCTATTTATTGGACAAGAATTGAAAATTCTACAATAAAATGTGCAAAAATTATCATCGTGCATAATAATAACATCTTTATTTTGAGTATTTAAAGAGGGAAATTATTTTTCCAACTATAATAAACAATTGTTTTTTTTTTTTTTCATTTAAATTAATTGATTTTAATTTTCCTTTTTATTCTGCATGAATTTTTTTTCAACAACAATGAATAAAAAATGAAAATAAACAAAACGCAATTTTTCATTCTCTCTTAAAAACAAGTTGAAAAATATCAACAATAATAGGTTTGTGACATCAAGTGTAGCACTTTAAATATATATGATTCATAAAATGTTTATAATTGAATTAAAAGCAAACAAAACTGAATGGCAAGAAGAATCGTTGTCCATAAATAATAAAATGAGTGAAAATATTGCTTGGAAAAGTTGATTAACGGCGAAGAATGTTATTAAATCATTTTGTCAATTGTTGTTTAAAATAAAACAAAAAAAAAAAAGAAAATTAAATAAAGGAAAAAACTTGAAAAATAATAAAAAATAAATGGAAAGGAAAACACAAAATATCAACTCATTTAAAAACCATGCTTGCTATTTTTAGTCTTCCTTTGTGTAGAGTTTGTATTTTATTTTTGTCTCCTAGTTTTAATACGAAAAACAGTATCCGCACTGGCAACAACTTTATTATTATTATTTTTTTGCTGTGTCTCGCTATTCAAGTGTATACATGATGACTGGTCTGAGTGGTTTGCAGTTAATAAAAGGGTATTGTGATGTTTGTGCATAAATTTATTATTCACTATACCAAAGTAACAACAACAACAAAAACGGCAAAAACAAAATCCTCATCAGTAGTAGTGGCATCAGCAGTAGAACAATATTAATGTTAAGAGTGGCGACAAAAAGCACATCAATGTACACATCCATTCATGTATTAGTGGATTAAAATAAATTTGGAAAATAAAAACTACAAACACAGAATATATGTATATCCAAATTATACGATTTTATATTCAATATAAAAAAAAACTCAATTGGGAGCGCTGGAAAAACGTAAAAACTGCTTTTTAAAGAATCCCATTAGGAATTAAAACAACTTCTTTACTTGGATAAAAACGAAAATACAGTGAAAAAATTGGTACGACAAAAAAGTTTACTAAAAACTTCTTAAATATGCTTCGAAAATGATTATTTGTGATCCACAATGCTATAATTTTTTAGGTTTATCTAATATTTTATTTTTCATAAGTGGGTCGTTTGTTCGTTTTTTTTTTCAAAAAAATATGTCAACATATATAAATTTTGCTTTTGTGTTATCATCCTGATACACAAAACTACATTTGGTACTTTGGTTAAACAACAAGACTAAAAAGCTTCTCACCCATCTACTCCTAAATATTTATAACGTAATAATTGTGACTAGCCTTCAATAGGGTGTGGGTGTAATTCACGTTTAGGCTACTTGTATTCCTTTAAACAATGTTTTATATACACATGTATGTATGTTTGTTTTTGCAATTTCGTTTATATATTTCCAACATGACACAGACGAATAAATGCAGGATGTGACAAAATTATGCTGCTACAAAATAAAAATAAATAAAAACACACAAAATACCGACAATTCAGTTTTAATGTAATATTTTCTGTGTTATAGATTGAAGGACATAGAATAGTCGCACACTTAATATTTTCTGCTTTAACTGAAATAAATAAATAAATATATATATGCTGTATCTATATGTATGTACATAATTTTTGCCCCTGGAGTCGTTAGCAGAATTTTGCTATTTATTCTTTTTTGCTGTTTCTCTCAGTTTTCTGTTTTATTCTGTTCTGTAGATGTTAAAATGATAATCGGTGACACTGCAGACACCAAAAGTAGAGAATTGAACTGTACACTCTGTGCCAGCGGCTACATTATGTTTGCGCGCTGCTGTTGATTGCCAACATATATCTAGGAGACACTTGAAATCTACTCAACACATAAAATATACCACTTGGGATGACAGACATTATATATATATATATGTATTTTATGTGAAAAGGTTGAAAATAGATAAATAAAAAAACTTATTTTTGAAAGAAATTGCAAAGAAATAAAATTATTTATTCTAAATTTTTGGGGCAACCAAATTGATAAATCTTTAATAAAAAAATAACTTTGAATAATCATCAAACGAATCAAATTAAATAATAGCAAGAAAACAAAACTTATATTTTGAAATTAGTCTATAAGATAAGCCCTCTAATTTGGATTAATATTCACTTTTAATACGCGGGAATAATTCCTCATCTACCCTTAAACAAGAAAAAACAAATCATTGTGGAAATATTTTTCCTTTCGCAAATAGTAAAAACACCTTTTTGTTTTGGACGATAAAGATGAAAAAATTTTAACATTCGATTACGTATAAAATGCTAATTATGTTAATATTGGTTAAAAAGAAAAGACAAAAATTTATGAAAGAAAAACATAAGGCATAAGCAACTGGTTGGTATAAATTTATTTTCTTAACTTAAGCAAACAGATTGTACCTTAAAACCAATCTCTTTATTTGCCAGAAAAAAGATAAAAAAAAGAAGAAATTCTTTTTGATCAAATAAACTTATTAAAGCTGTAATGCTTTAGTTAAATAATCTATGTATATTTATTTTGGGCAGGTGCGTATTGATTTTCATAAATTAAAGACATAAAAAACACAGAAAGTTTTTCTTTCTTTTTAAATAAATATCGTATATTTTTTTTTCCTTTTGTAATATACTTAAGTAAGTAAGTTTATTCTAAAAAATTCTATAATTTCTTCATCAAACAAATTCAATCGATAATCATTTTATTATTATGATAATAATTGAATTAATCAAGCATTATGCTCAATTAGTTAAATATTTATTGTTTTTTATTATTTTTTTCTGTATTTTCTTTTCTATTTATTTCCTTTTCTGTATTTTCTTTATTATTTTCCATTGCATTAGAATTATGAACTTAAGTACAAACACACAGTTTATGTATTTTATTTCTGTTTGCAATCTGATTATAATGACTTTCTACATAATATACAATTTCGTTCTACGTTATTTGTTGTTTAATAATAATAATAATATAACTATTACAATAAAGTACATAGTTTCCTTGTTAATAATACTTATAATATCATATTTCATGTAGATCTAGTATTATTGCTTAATTATAACGTGCACAGTAGTTTGAGATTAATTTTGAAAAGTGGTAAAAAAAAAGAAACAAATAAATAGATAAATCTTGATACAATATGCAAATAAATTGTGGTAAAAGAAAATTCTAATAAAAATAAATAACAGAAAATTGTATAGTTTGAGGAATAATTGAAGTGAATTTGCTCTCGTATGATATTACTGTCTCTAAAGATAATGATAATTTTTCGTTCTTTAGACTGTATTCATGTTTTCATTAGTTTTTCTCTTTTCCTTATATTTTATTTATCTTTGATTATTGTTTTAGTTGCATCGTAAATATTTTTAATGATTATGTATGTTTAATGATATCACAATAATAGGCATGTAATCAATAGAATGAAATTCCTATGATGATAAATTTTGTTATTCAAAAATGCGTAGTGAACTTTATTACGCTTGATATTTACCATCAACATAGTTATTTTCATGCATAACTAACATATTTTCTCTCTATTAAAACATTTACCTGCTACAATTAAACTTTTAAAGCCATAATTTTCACTTCACAAGTATTTATAATAGTAAAATACATCGTACTTTATTAACATTTTATTATATTACTACTCATTGCAACAACTTTTTGCAATAATAATAATTATTCGTATTGTATTTTAATTAAATTATTTTAATATAAAATTATATTATTGTATATATGTTTGACGATAAATTCAATTAATTGAAAATAAAAAAAAAAAAAAGAAGAAAAAATTGTACATTATTTTCTCTAATTAGAATTTGAAAAACTAAAGAAAAGTATATTTATCAGTAAATAATAATAAAAACAAAAATAAATTTATTATTACTTTTATGTTAGTTATTTTCTGTATTTTCTTTTCTATATTAATTTGATTTAAAAATAAATTAATTTTAATGTCAATCGATGAGAATAGTAGTTAAAAAATAAAATAAATAAATAAAAGAAAACTAAGTTAATTACATTCATCGGTGGGGTACTTTTAGTTTTTATTTTTTCTTTGTTATACTTTTATTATTATATTACTATTATACATTAAATATCAATTAAATGTTTTGTTATCGGTGTAATTTACTCTTTTTAGATAAGAATTTTATTTTATTTTATATTTTCTTCTATTTTTTTTTTTTTTTTAATAACATATATATAAAATTTAATTGATATCATGCTGTTTATACAAATAGAATTTTACTGTAGCAATTTGTTAGATTTTGTTTAATTATTATATTACAGTAAGAACATTATATTAATAGGCGTATGTGTTCGTATGACACAAATCAAATGTTATTTAATTAAAATATTTAATTGTTAATGGTTGTAAATGTAAAGAAAATCTATTTATTTAATTAACGTTTGTTATTTTTATGTTTAATTATCAAAAAAAAAAAAAAAACAATAATAATATTTTGTTTATGACAATTGTTTGTAAAAATAAAAAACCCTTATTTATATACAAATTTAATTTCTTTACCGCAACGCATCATCCTAATGAGTTCTTCTTTAATAAATATATCATATAACATACATGTTATATGCTCTCTTGTTCATTTTAATAATGCGCACAATGAAAATTACCCACAATCTAAGGGCTGAACAGAACATACAAAAATAAAACCAAAACCAAAAAGAAGAAAATTTATTAAAAACAAAACGAAACATAATAATACTTCTATAGGTAACTTTGGTGTTTTTCGTCTTTTTTTATATTATTTTTGCGCAAACCAAACAATGATGTTTTATTTTCTGGTACTTCTTTTTATTATAAAGACGATACTATATACGCATTTATTATATGCTTTTTAATGTTACTGAGTAGATACAATTTTTTTTGGTGGCATGCAGTTGCTCTATAATTATTGTTAGCAGTATTTATCAACAATCTCTATAGAATTTTTGAAAAATAAAAACGAACAAATATTATTATAGAAAATTAAGCCACCCCATCATCATTTATTTCGCCAAGGTGTATTATGTTTAAACTTGAGGTTTAACCATTGTAGACGTATTTTCAGTTTTATTCCTGTTCGTTGGTATGTCTTTATTTATTGTTATGTACATATCACTACTTAATACGAATATATACAATCTACATACATATATATATTCTCATATAATTACAATAGAAGGTAGATCTTTATGAATACCTATTCAAATATATATAACTAAACATGATATTGAAACAACTCAACCGTATATTCAACATTTGTGTCAGCAACCATGTTCCCTGACCCTGAAATTAACCCATCAACCCATTTAAACACGGCTATTCAATGGTAGAAGCGGCACCTCACACTATATTTCACTTTATCTCATTCCGAAAAACAATTTTTTTTTATTTCTTTTACATTTAATTCCATCTTTTAACGTAAATGCTATACACATTTACAGATTTAATTGTGACAACGCGATGTTCTTAAGCTTTTACTATACATAAAAACATTCATTATATGTTTTTCTTTTATTACATTTTTTTTTTGCCTTTTCGCAAACATTAACTCGGGTATGTGAATAAAACTCATCGTTTTCCATTCATTTTGCTCGTTTTTTTGGTTTTTTATCAAGTTAATATAATCGTTGAACGTATACAGTACACCTTTGGCGCAGCCAATTTCTTAATGATATTAATTTAATTTTCTATATGTATATAAATATATGAAGATTGTCTGGTTGTGGCATTTGTATTTGGTACAAAGAGCATAAAGAGACATTAAATAATGAAAACGAGAAGAAGAAAAATGTAAAAAAATACAATTAAATAAAATAAAAATTAAGATAATAAGTAATTACGCTGATGACACAACAATCATTTAATAAAATTCAACTTTCTTTCTCATATATTTTTTTTGTATAAATAAATTTTAATTAATTATTCTTATCTAACAAATGTAAATGCTTTTGTTATATAGTTGTTAAATTTATTAAATAAAACTTTATATTATTTCAATTAAATTATTTATTTTATTTCTCTAAGTATTTTTTCTAGTTTTTTTTTCTTCTTGTATTCACTAAAATATTAATAATGTTTCTGTCCATCAAAAAGATACTTGTTTTTATTTTTTTATAATGTTAAATTTATTTTAATTATAATATGTGCAATGTATGTATATAGTGTATATAATATTTGTACAATGGTTGATGTAAACTTTTACGATCTACATAACATTATCAAAAAATCCTTTTCAATAATGAACTCACCCACCTTATATAAATATATTTTAATCATAAATCATAATATTCACAGAATCCATTTAGTAAGTATACAATGTTATGCATATATATATATTTCTTTGTATAATATTTAATAAAAACAAAACTTTTGTTAGTTATTTAATACACAGAAGCACAGGGATCTTGCACCAACAATAAAAAAAAAATAATAATAAAATAAATAAATTTATAACAATAAAATGAGAAATGAAATACAGTCAAAAACCAACCATAAAATATGTATTTTTTTATTTTGTTTAAATTTAATAAGCAGTAAATGAGAAATATTTTAATTAAAAGGCGTACTCAATTAATAAAAGTCTAGGGGTTTTATTTTTTTTATGCCATATTAATAAATTGACAAAGACACGCTCCCGCTATTAAATTAAAAACGAAACAATTCACTTGGGTTAAAGTGTTTATTATACAAAATATTAAATTATTTATTCACTAATTAAATGCAGACAATGTATATAAAAATGTGCAATCGTGGACTTGTTGAAGAATTCTTTTCTTTTTTTTTTATTCCTTTATTACCATTTTACAAGCGCAAACACTTGTACAGATTAAATTTGGATTTAATTATTTACATGTTTAGTAAAATACACGATAATTTTCATTGTTTGTAAAATTTCTAAAATTTAATACTTTCTAAGCTACACAACTAAATTTTATTTGATAGAAATCTTGCAATTTTAAATTCTAAATACCTCTCATTAACTATTAAAAAATATCATTTGCATTGTTGAAACTCTTAGCTAGTGTTATAAAACATTTTATGTTTTTACTTTACTTTGCATCAATAATTGTGAAAAATGCACACAAAACGATAATATTTCTATGTTTCCGGTGTTATAATATTATTTTTATTTTTGCTTAGCATACACAAAGACTTCTTTTAAATCTCTAGCAAAACGAAAACTAAAGTAGCATTAAAAAAAAGAATTCTTCTAAAAGCTTATTAATACTCACCATATAGCTACGCAAATTTTCATTATTTTATCCAATTTACGTTGTATGTTTGCTCTTAGTATTACTATTTTCTTTTTATATAAAATCATGTTGAATACGTTGATAGGATTAACAAGTAATAAAAAATATATAAATTATAATAATCGCTTTAAGCGAATTTCTTTCTTTTTTAAATGTGAATTCTTTTCTTCTCACAACTATCATCACTCGATTACGTTTTTCTTATTATAAATATGGGTTGTGGTGACATAATATTTCAACACATTACATTATTATTCCAGTTTCTGCATTTGAAAAAACAGTTTTTTTTTTATTAATTCAATAAAATATAGAGTATTTATTCTCATATTAAGTGGACATTACTATAAAATTAAAAACGTTTTATTATTTTGTTATATCTTTGTGAAAAAAGATTATAAGAATAAGAAATTAATCAAAAAAAAAAAATCCGTTTTAAAAATTTTAATACGAAAACATTTTTCCAGTTAGGTAAGCTTCTGATTTTCATTTTATTATTCATTGAAATTTATATTTTAATAATTTTTTCCGTTCTGGATTTAATGATTGGAAGTTAGTGAGACGAGTTTTTACCACCCGTAAAAATAATATTAAAGGAACGCTGAAATAGCAACAATGACTTGTACTAATCAAATTTTGTTAAACAAATATTATTTCTCCTCTTTTTTTTCCTGATAAATTTTCCAATTTATGTAATAATTTAATTTCCTATACATTTTTTTTTTTTATTTTTAAGTAACAATGAAAAATAATAATAAGGAAATTCGTCAAAATACATTTTACTTGCCTTAGGCATCGTTACCGCCTTTTAAAGCATCAATATTTCTATGAAAAATAAAATTGATTCTTTCCAGCTGTTGCTGTATAAATTTTATATAACGTATACACTACGGTTTAACACTACGAATAATACATGCCTCGTATGCCTTAAACTTGATAATTTGCCGACAGACCCAATTATCCCTAACACTGAATTCAAATAATACCAAATAATCCGGAATGTTTACTTTCATATTTATCATACATATATAACTACCTTGAAGCACTTCATGTACTGCATTAGATTATTTGATTGAATTTTCTGGCGAATAATAAAATGAAAATAGAAAAAAATAAATAAACATAACTTTACACTGACTGTGGTCTCTTGGCATAACTCTAAATGAATTTGTAATTTATTTATTTTATTTTTGCTCTTTTCCCTTATTTTCAGTATAAGCTTTTTATATTACATTTCATGTATGTTTGTTTAGTTGAAAAGATGAACAAGAAAAAGTTATTCTCTCTTTCAAAAAAAAAAAATGCTGCACAAGAGTGAAGAAACTAAATTCATTGGCATACAATGGTTACATTTACATAACATAAAATTTTATTTTATCAAGAGTCATATAGAGGTGGTATACACAATTCTATATTGCTGTTGGCTAATCGACAATTTAGCAAATGTGATTTGACTTTATATTATTTTCTTTGTTTATTATAAATTTCAATAGATGACCAACAGATAATTAAATAAATTGAAAATCAAAGAATAAGCTAGCTAGTTTGTGATTGAATAAATATTTCTTTCTGTGATTACTACAGGTGGAAAAAAATATATAAAATTTCCTCCACAATATAGTCTTTAAATAATTAACAATGAAAATAAAGCATTATTTTTTTTGTTCATAATATTTTTCGTGTAAGCTTTGGTTGGTTGTAAGCTACTTACATGAAAAAACTAAGTGCAATTTACTAAAGAATACATAAAAAGCTTATTTAACAAAAGCTTTTTAGGTCATTTCTACTTAGACCACGTTAGCTATATTTCTATGTATATAAATGCCCAACCTTTGCAATAAACAAAACCGAAACAAAATGAAATGAAAACACTCATCGTTAATGATTAAGACAAAAATAAAATTAAATATTTAATTTAATTTTTATTTTTATTTTTTTTTGCATTGAAAAGGTAAACCTTAAGCAAAATATTTTTATTATGAGAAGAAGAAAAAAATAATATAACAGTAGAAAAAATATTTTTTAATGAAATATTTATAAAATAATAATAATAATAAAAAAAGAATTTCTCCTTATTATACGATAATATGATTGAATTTCTGTATTAAATTTTGTTGAGTAATAGAAAAGCAGCTTTTAGCATCATCATCATCAACATCATCATCATTATTGAAACTAAAATTGGATGATTTCAATTAATTTCACATAATCCGATTACAATAATTGTTATTATTATTATTATATAAATTTTACATTTTCTGTTATTCCTAGATTAATATAAAAATTTTGATTTTTTATTTCAACAGGATATTATTTTATAAATAAAATATTTCTATTTGTCTAAATTTTATTTATTTTTATCATTTATTAGATTATTAACGATACTACAGTAATATAAATAATTATAATAATGAAAAACACAGTAATTACACTTTTTGTCAGATATTTAATCAATAAGAATGAAAGAACTTTTGTATTAAAAAAAGATATAAATAAATTTTCTTCCTCTTTCGTATTCAAATCTTGTACTAAAAATGCAGATAAAATTCACCTGAGAATGAAAAGTTTAAGGACTTACAAATAATAAAAAAAAAATTATATATATATAATTTTGTCGCATAAAATTTCCCGGTATATAAGTTGAGTAGAGAATGCCTTTTTTTTCCTCTTTAAATAAAAAATTTAAAAAGGAAAGAAATGTATAATGCTGGTAACATATCAATATAAAATCGAAAATATTAAAAATAATAAAAAAAAAAAAAAAAAACTTTTACAGAAACGAAAAATTCAGATAAAATTTTATGACTGTCATAATATTGAATGGGACTTGGTCGTATAATGGTCACTTGAAAATTCTGTTGTTGGAAAAGCAAAAGAAAATAATAATAATAATAATAATAATAATAATAAAAAAAATGTATAAATTGTGGTTTGATGGCTGGTGATAGCTGGTGATGGTTTCGGTTTTTATATGATAAAAATGTTTATTTTTTTTTCCCTTAAATCGAAAAGAAAAAAAAAAATATTTATTTATTTTTTTGAGACTAGTTTAGTGGAATTTTTCTTCGTTTATTATTAGAAAAACGTCTTTTGTGTTGTGTTGCCTTGTTAGCTGAAATAATAATAATAATAATAATAATAATACTAAAAAATATTAAATAAAAATGAAAAATAATAAAAATGATTATTTTATTCTGTATCTTCTTCCAGCTTTTGATATTGATTTTATTTTTATTTATTTTTCATATATATTTATATACAGTATTTGTTTATTATTGATTATTTGTTATATAAAATATAAGGATTTCAAATAATATTATGTGGTCTCCCTTCAACTATTTATTGATAATAAATTTATATAAAGTATTTTTTATGATTTAAATCATGTTATTACTATCAGCGTTTCATTTCACGTGAATGAGAATCCGTAAATACAATTTTTAAAACTTTTAATGAAACTTTTTTCATTAATTTTATGCGATTTTTTAACACAAAAAAATTTCTTTTTTTGATAAAACTACACAAAAAAAATACGTAAAAGACGATATAATATTTATTTAAGAAGAAATAGCACTAAGAATCTCCGCTACAAAAGAAAGTAATATGAGCATCTTTTAATAACTATTTTTTTCGTTTTTCTAATTTGAGATTTTATTATTTTTTTTGCATAAAATAATGTAAGAAAAATTAATTTTCTACTTTCTACAAAAAAAAAAAACTATTACTTTGAGACTTTTCTACTTTTATGTATTTAATTTATTAAGTAAGTAGAAAATTATAAGTAATATTTTTTTAATATAAAATTATGACAGGTTCACCGTGTTCTTTTACATTAATTTTTCCATGTAATTTTAACTTTAAGAGGAAAAACTTTTGCTAATTAAAAAAAAGAAAAGTAAATGACAGACGATTTATAGTTTTTAATTAAAAATAAAAATTAATTAACGATTATAAATAAAAAACCAAAACATGCAAAAAAAGGTACAAAATTGCTCGTTTTTTTATTACATCTATCTGATTAATATATAATTAATATTATTATATTTTATTTAATTAAATTTCTCTTTTATTTATTTTTTTTATTATTATTATAAATAAATACTTTATTGATTCGATGAAATTAATTAAAATTTCATCATTGTATAAATGGTTATCATATATAATAATAAGTTAATAATGTTTTACACATATGTTTACTTAGTTTATGTTTTATCAATATGTTGATTTAATTTTATTTCAATTTTTCTGTCTGTTCACATTTATTTACACATAAAATAATATTGTATATTTTTTTTCATTACATTATATTATTTCAATTACCTCTATTTTATATATATTGATGAATTAAATTCACGTGCATCAAACATATTTAAATATAAAAAAAATTTATATTTATGTTTAGCAATTAAATTCAAATATTAATTAACAACGGATTAGTACAACCAATTTATTATTATTATTTTTCATTTACTGAATATTATGCACATAACTATATGGTCAACATAAATAATCCAGAATGTAATCCTCTCAAATAATATGCTATATAGACATACAATATCATAAAACAACATGCAACCCTTTAGTTTATTGTTTAATTTTATTATTTAAAAATTAATAAAAAATAAATAAATTAAATATAGTTTTAATATAAATATAAAATATTCGAATAGCTTTTAATAAGTTAATGAAAATTAAGCATACATTATTCAAAATAATCAGTTTTAAAATTTAAATAATAATAATAATAATAATAATAATAATAATAATAATAATAATAATAATAATAATAATATTCATTATGACGATATTTGTCAATAAAGATGAGGATTTAATAATACAAAAAAAATAAACAGCAATAAATATATAAACTTTAATACTATAAATACAATATTTACTGAAATATTTACTGATATTCTCTTTTTATATAGAATTATAATGAAAAATTTAATAAAATGTTGATTTTTTCTTTTAATTATTAATTTAAATTTATATTTTCAGGTCAGTTTATTTTATTATTAATTGAAATCATTTTCTGCAATTTTATTTACAACGAGTTTATTCATTGCTGGAAACTGCAAAAAGCTTTATTTTAAAATAACAAAATTTATTACATTTCTGCAATTATAAAGTCCCTTATGTTTTGACGATTTTCTTTTTAAGAAAGTATTTTAACATTTAACTTCGAAATAGTCTTTCAAAACTCAAAAGTTTTGCCGTTAAATCAGAATTATCAACAAAACAAGATAAATCCGTTTTAACTTTATTTGCAAGTAAAAAAACAGATTTATTAAATAAATAAACAATCTTTTGCCAGAAAAAAGAGTAAATAAATATATAGCAGTTAGCCAAGAAAGGAAAAATAAACAATTAATAATAATAATAATAATGAAAAGATAATACAATCTTTAAGTAATTTGTCTTGTTAAGAATTAATATCGTGACATAATTAAACACTGTGAATGTGGTCTTTTGATTGTTTTATTTATTATATCTTTAGCTTTCTGTATTTCCCATTTACTTAATAAAATATAATCAATTCGTGGAATTTTATTATAAACAAAAAAAATGAGAAAACCGAATTTATATAGTGAAAATGATTGAAAAGGTAGATTATTGTTTGTGAAAGTATGTCCTTAGGAGAAATAAGATTAAATACCAATTAAGTAGACAACAAATTTACAATTTAATTTCGAAAACACGCAATGAAAAGCTTTTTATTTTATTATTAAAATAAATAATAAAATGTTTTTATGTTTTTTGCTTTTAATAAATCAAAGAATTAAAATTGAAAATTGATTTTTATTTTTTCCTTTGCGACAATTTCCCTTTTATTATTTTAATGAAAGTAATAAATAACGAGTTAGCTTTCAATTACAAATATTAAAAAAAAAAGAAGAGAAAAACACAGTAGAAATATACGAGTTGCTATGCGGTTGACAAGAGTTGATATCACTATTGTTGTTTCTATATAATATAAATAAATATTACAGCACACATGGAACAACCATTGATGGTTATCCCAGAGGTATTATGTTACTTAAATGTCGTTGCAATAGTTTTTATGCCTTTTCCTTTTTTGTTTTTATTAGTTATTTTCACTCAGAATTAGATATGTTTATTTTATTTATATTTATTAAATATTTCAGGAAATAAACTAATGTTTTTCTCTAAAGCTTTTGAAATTAATCTAAAGTATTCTTATGAAATATTTACAAAATAACATTGTTTAGTTAAATCAAATAATAATTCTAAATAAATATTATAAACTTGTCACAATTCTGATTAAGTTCATAATAATGGCATATCCGGAAATTCATGGGTTTTCCACTAAAGGAATAATAAATATTTATTTGAAAATTTTGCTTTATTTTGTGTAATATTATTGAAGTAGAATTTATTGTATTTCTCTAGATTAAAATTGCAAAAACCTCACTTAAATAGAAATTAAAAGGTTTAAATCGTAAACAATACACGAGTAATCATTTTCCATAAATTCCTGTAAAAACCATGACCAAATGATTTGTTTGTTTCAAATGAAAAGATAACAAAAATGTTTAATACAGAGAAATTCATAAATTTGCTGTAAACATATTTAAAACGAACATACATGTCGTAAAAGGAAAAAAAATAATAATAATAACAATTAAGATCTTCTGACAGATTACAGCGAATGACAGACTTCTTTTTAATGATCCGCCAGCACCGACGACAATAACAGCCACAGCATTTATACACCAAAAGGAAAAATAAATAATAAACGAGGTTCAAACAATTTATTATAAATAAAAAGCACAACAAAAAAAAATTAAATAGTGTGTGTATCATAGCGAGACAGCAAAACATTATAAATAAATAAGGGAGGAAAAACGCAAAAAAAAAAAAATATAAACGAAAACATTAAATAATGAAAAGATGAAATTTTGTTGACAGAAAAATGTTGATATTTTGCGTTTTTATTTATTTTCGTTATGAAATTTTCTTGACATTATTTCTCTTTTGATCATTGATGTTGTTCAAATTTAGAAATCAACAAAAAAAAAAAAACACCATTCCAACAATAAAAGCTCAGTTTTCCATTCATTCATTCATTCGTTCATTCAACAGCACAACAACGAAAGATAATAAAATAAAATAAAATAAATTCATGTACTTAGATGTGATTTTTTTTTTATTTTGCTGGGTATGTGGTGTGGATTCTTTTTTTACGCTTTTTTACATCAGCTAACAACCAACATGAAAACGGAAAACAACAAATTTTTTATTTTCAACAAAAGAATAAAAAAGCTGACTTTTTTTTCTTATAAATTTTAAGAAGGCCTATTGCCTATATTTAGAAATGTTTATAAGAAAGAATAAAAAAAAAAAAAATAAAAAGCATTAACCGATGTTTGTTTGAAATAGGAAAAATATTTTTTATTCAAAATGAAAGAGAAAAGAATAAAAAATAAATAAATAAATAATTTTAGATAAAAAATAAGAAAAATAATTTGATTGATAAAAAAAAGGGTAGGAATGTTTCTTCTTCTTCTTTTTTTCTGGCTAAAAGAATAAATTTATCAACAAAAATAAGAAATACCCTAAATGGAAGCAATGGTTTAACAGACGTTCCATTGTTCAAGTGTATTGAAAAATTTGAACTCTACGAATTCATAATGCTAATCCCTCAAAAGAAACTTAAACGTCTTTGATGGATTATTTGGTCAAAAATAGGCAAAATTAAAATTATATTTAATATAAAATCATGAATACAGAATGGTATTTGATGTCCTTTTGTCAATAGAAGAATTTTTTTTTTTTTTTTTTTTTGATTTTAGTATATTTAATGGGTAAACCGGCGGAAAAATATTGACTTAAAAGGCATTATTATCGACCCACATAATATTGATTGAAAATAAAATAAAAAAAAAAATTTAGGATATTAAAAAAAAAAATAATAATAATAATAAGAAACTTTCTCGCTTTAATTGAATTAAAAATTTAATGAGGAGACAAGAAACCATTTAATATAAAAAAAATATGTAAAATAATATTCGCAAGAAAAAAGCCTAACATGTTCTGACGGTTAATTAAATATTCATTATTATTAGAAATAAAGTCCTTGAAAAATAAAATGATTTTTAAACAACAAATAATTACGAAGAAGACTTAAACTTTTTTTAGTGTTTTTTTTGGTTTTAATTTAGCGGAAAAAAAAATTGCTTTATCAGCGGTATTTCTATATGTTTTTCAATTCACTATTTGGTTAAATGTTTACATTATTTTTGCTATTTAAACTCTGAAGAGCAAATTTGCTAGAACATTGTAGTTTTTTTTTCACATTTCTTATTTGTTCACGCGCTTTATAATGATGACGCGGCAAAAATTTTGCATAAAGTTTCGTAATTTTTTTTTTTTTTATTGAAGAAGGAAACTCAACCACTAAAATAGAGAAAGAGAAAAAAAAATTTACACTCATGAATACGTGTACAATATTATGTTTAAATAGTTAGAAATAAAGAAGAAAAATCTTCACCAACAAGTACTTGACACTTTACTTGTCTACCCATTGCCAACTTTCAATTTGTTAGAATCTTTGTTAAAATGACGAGATGTCGCATAATGGGAAATGGTATGAATTATAGGGCAGACTTGTTGTCGTTACATGATATAATTTAATGAAGTATATCTATACAATCCAGCATATATATATATATATATAGAAAATAAATTGGAAAAGCTGTCGCAGCATAAAATGAACCATCGCCGTTACCATCAACCATTACTGCATGGGGGTTAGTTGATTTTTCACTAATTCAACTAATTTTCTTAGAATGATGAAATACACGTTTTTAAAAATGTCGGCACATTTTTTTTTTTGCCTGTTGTAGGTTTTCGTTGTCTTCATCATCAACTATTTATTCTTTTTATATATATATTTGATTAAACGAAATTGAATAGAACAACTTTTAAAGTTGACACTGTGCCATTATCATGCATATAGAGACTATTAAAATTTAGTAATATGCTTGTTAGTCAATCTGTCTTGTCGACGTTAACGAAAAATTGCTGAAAAAAAAAATAAAATATAATTTTTTCATTATTTTTTTTTAAAGTAAAATTAAGTGTGTGGCGCTCACTCAAAATATGCTCACACTGTTCACTGTCATGAAACAAAAATATAACAAGTTAAATTGGATGAACCACAACGCTGATGACAGCAGGAAACTGAACACAAAAATAATATTAACAAGCAGATGAAAATGAATTGAATTAATTTCTATAAATTGTGTATACAGAAAAATTATGGAAATGGCAGCATGATTTTGTAATTTTGTATTCGCATAATAAAATAAACGAAAAAAAAAAAAACTATTAAATTCTAATGAAAAAAAAAATTATAACCAACACAAGAAATTATTCATAAATTATTTAAATGCTTTAAGATAATAAATTAACCTCTTTTTTTATTAATAGCAATTTTATTTTATTTGTTTTCTTTACCATAATTTCCCTTCACTATTTTTATTGTTTTATACTTGTTAATACTGTATTGATTATTCATAAATCATGTTTAATGATTTTCTTTTTGCAATAACAAGTAAATTATTAAAATAAATTAGTGAGAAAACCATAAAAAAAAATAAAACATTAAATTTATTGATTAATTATCGCCACATCATGACATTAAAATTATCTTAAATAGAAAATTATAATAATATTTCTCAATATCGATTGAATACTTTCAAAAACTATTTTCTAATCTTTTCAAAAAAATTACCAAAAACATATGCGATAAAATTTATGTAATAACCAATTGTTAGGCATAACTATTTCTATTATAGATAAAAAAAGAAAATTTTAATATACATATATGGTGGTGGCAATGTTGGGTGGTTATTAAATAAATATGTTAATAAAGTTAGTTTTAAACATATTATTATTAAGACAAAGTTATTAAATTCATTTATGACTATCCCATGCTAACATTGTTATACAGAGAATTTGTTTTATTTAATAACTTAACAAAGAATTAATAATAATAATAATAATAAAAAATATAAACTATATGGCCAATAAACTTATATAAATTATATTACATAATATGTTATAATCGGGTGAGGGTGGTTTTTCAAATTTTATTATTCATTTTATATTAAAATATTAAATCTGTATAGTCTTTTGTGGTTTAACATTTTCATGTTTTTTGGTTTTAATAAATTTATATTTAGTAATCCATAAGAAACATATTACTTATCAAGTCACATTTTTTTATGATTATTATTATTATTATATTTATTCTTCTTGACATTTATTTATTCCTGTATTTATAATAACAATAAATGGATCGACACATTTATTGTTTGCGTGGTTAAACACAAAAGATTTCTAATAAAATACCCAAAGGAAAATTATATTTATGTCAGTCCCCCATTACAATGGTTATGTATATAAAATTAATCTAAAGCTTAATGAGCTTTATATTTAATTGGTCCTTTTTATTTATGTATCTTTTTATTTAATTTTCCTAAAGTATTTTCCTCGTGATACAATCTAATATTTTTAGAAAATATTAATAAAGAATATACAAAAATCGAAAAAAAAATCAAAACAATTTGTATTCCCAAAACTGTCGAACTTTAATTATTATTAAATTCCGGAATATCTTTTGAACTTTTTTTTCAATTAAATAGAATTTTTATTATTTATTTCTATTTCATAAATATGTGATTTGTATTTTATAAATAATTCCATATGCTTCTGGTGTATATTTATGTTGCAAAAATCAATTAAAATGAAATAAATTTTTTTGGAATTTTATTTTTTAGATAAAATATTCATAGCACGTTATATGCCTGTTATATGCGAATTTATAATTTGTGAGAATTTTTTTTTTGTATTGCGCAATGGCTTACTGTTAAGCCGAATTTACCAATTTATATCAAAACAATGATAGTTTGACTGCACATCCGATGTAATTCATAAAAAAAATATCATTTTCTCGTAGTTTTTAACATAAAATAGTTTCTAATTAATATTTAATAATTTATTTACTCTATTTACTGAACCTAATACATTCCTTATACGTTTTCAAAAGATCATATAGACATCGCTCTTACTGAACAAAAGCAATCAAATTACTTTTTCTGCTTCAGTTATATTTTACAAAAAATTTTATATCCGTTTTAACTGATGAGAAGATATGCATTGATTATTCATTTCTTAATTAAAATTACCTTTTGTTTCAATTATTCTATAGAAGAAAATGAAAACGTACACTTTTCATCGAATATACTAAGCGTGGAGAAGATCATAATAAAGATTTGATGGTTTTGTTTACGAAAATCGCACGCAACAGTCTCTACCAAAAAAATAAATAAACAAAATAAGAAGAAAAACCCAATTACTATCAAAAAGCATAAAGGAAAAGCTTTAACTAGTCTCTCTACGTTTTATCTGATTTTCAAATTATATTTGCAGTTAATGTAAAATGCCTTCTAGCATCAGCTTATCTACAATCGAGAAAGCATACACAATCTATAACGTATATTTATTCGATTAGATATTATTGTTTGTTGTTATTTCTATTTGTATTTGTTTCTCATCTTGGTTTATATTTAACGAAATTGCAATGTCTGATTAGAAAGCTATGTGGATTTATTTATAAAACATTCAGACATTTATATAGCAAAGCTTTGCTATGATGTTAAACTATTGAGTTAATAAAAGAGAAAATAAGAAAATGTTTTAGATTGAATTGGACGTGTTTTCAGTTACATTAAGTTTTCGTTATTATGGGATTTTGTTGTTATATTTCTTTAATTTATCGTTGTATTTACGGTGCATTTGCTGAATCATCATGACCAAACTTTACTCTATATGAAAAATTATTATTTTTTTTTTTAGTGATTTAATTTAATAAATAATTAATAACTTAGTTTATTGGTTTTTTTTTTGTCTTTTTAATCCAGAAAATATATATTTATAGAGGATTTTTTTTGAGTTTTGATAGAATTCTTTGTATTATTTATTGCTAAAAATCAATGTAATAAAAAAAATCATAAATATATATTGATGACATGTTAAACGAAATTGTTTTCTTTTTTTCATTCTTTGCTGTTTTACTTTGATAAATATTCAACCTAGGTATACAGACCGCACTCACTTAAAAATATTTCGTTTTACAAAGATCTACAATTGTACTAAGATTTTTATGAAATTTTCTTGAAATTTCTAAATTTGCAGTTATTTTTAAGATTCTATGGAAGTAGTATATTTTCTGATAGATAATTTTACAGAATTAATTAAAAAATTACTTTAAATTGATAGTAGATCCTTCTGATAAAAAAGGTGTTCTTTACTTTCGTAATATTAATATTTCCACTGATCTAAGACTATACATCTTTGAGACACTTTTATCGGCATGTAATAAAGTTAGATTTTATTTTAACGATAAGAGTATGACACAATGCAGTATGTAAACTTTGAATCTGCCTGTACATTAATATATTTCACATTTTCACATTTATATGCAAAATAAAATAATATGAAAAAAGAAAAACAATCAAATTTTTTTTCGTTATCAAATAAACGATTTTGTAATGTTTATGTAAATCGAAAAATAATATTAAAAAATATAAAATGAATAAAAAATATAAAAATAAGATATATTATTATAAACAATAATAATTTTGTTTTGTTTTCCTAAAGGCATGTGAGGCGTATAAAATACCAATGATAAAGCCTATCTAGTATGAATTAGTTGTGAGTGGGAGTTTATTTATGTTTATATAAAATGAATTATTTCTTCTTTGTTTTTCTATTTAAATTGAAACATAAATAAATAAAATAAGTGTATTCACATGATAGGCAAACGCACACGCAATTTAATTCCCTAATTAGTAATATCAATGTTATTGATCAACTCATCATAATTATCCTAAATTATTGCTTTTATTATTTGATTGTACTTGAGTGCTTTAAGTACATTTATATCAAATCAATTAATGGTTTAGAAAAAAAAAAACAAACACACTTTTAAGTGGTAAAGCCATAGAGAAATATAATTATAAAAATGATTTTTTAGGACACAGTGAAAAAATAAACTAAACGCCAATGTTGCTACGACGAGAAACAAATAGTCGTCGCTTTCCTTTATAAAATCTAAAAAAAAGCCACAAACAATTGTTAAGAAATAAATAAAAAACTCAGCAAATAACTTAATTTTAAATTATAATAATAATAATAATAAAAATACAGAATAAACAGAATCATAATATTGTTGAGTACATCCAGATAACAAATGTTTCATGTATTTGCCAACGATGTTTTTTCATTTTTACTTCGTGATACATTTTTTCTTTTCTACCAATTTTCCACACTTCCATAAAACAATCAACATTGTCATAAATTATTCTAATTTTTATGTTTTTTTTTTGTGTTTTTTTTTCTCTGCTTCTGAAGGAACAAAACAACATTAACGAAACAAGAAAATATTATTATTTCACAATAAAACACGCCAACGTCAAAATTATAATATTATTCGGTATAAAATTAATTAATAAATTAATGATAAATATTTTTTTCTAATTTTATTAAATTAAAAATTATGTCAAGGTTATTGCAGTTAAATTTTATGCTTAGAAAACATTGTTAGTTAGTTAAATTTTTGAAAGAATTATAAAAATATTTCTTGATAAGAAATGATTTTTTCTATTTCTTCTATGCACAGACAATTCTCGTTATTAATTATTTTATTTAAAATTAAAAAACAATATTGTTGCTAGGATAATTATTTTTATAATTATATATTGAATTTGCTATCGAATAGATAATAATCGTATCACTTGAAAATTGAATAAATTTCATTAATAAGATTATTTTTTTTTGCAAAGAAAGAAAATAAAAATAAAACAACTTGTTATGTCTCTGATACTTATTTAATCCTATTATCATTATTATTATTATTTTTAAATAAAAAATAATTAGTATTAAAACAATAATATCGATTAATTAAAATAAAAATAAATAATATAATTAACAGATTATCTGTGGTGTTTTATTTTTGCATCGACACCCCTTTTTCCTATTGAAAAATAGATTAGATTAGATTAATGGTTGTTTAAGATAACATTAAAGTGGGTGTAATTAGCTAAAAAAAATAAAATAATGAAACAAAATACAGTCTTAAAATTAAGTGCAAATACTACCTATTATACACACAGTTAACAACATCTGAAGCAGAGATTATGTTTTTGTATAAATATATGTTGTTACTACCATCATTGCTTCTTTTTTTTTATACAATTAAGTCAACATGTTACCCAACAAATTTAAAGCCAATTTCAAATATTACTGAAAACTTTGACTAGATAATAATTTATATATATATAAATATTCTTTTTTCCTGCTATATACATATATAGTGCTCACAGTTAGTACAATTACCGTGTATATAACACACATATTCTATATTCTATTCAAGTAAATTTTAATAAATAAATAAATATAAAATTAACTAAACAAAAAGCTAACATTGAACATATTATGATAACATAACTAAATAAAATTTGTTTTTTTCTATAACACTTAATATTTATAGTTTATTATATTAGAAAAAAAATAAATAGTAAATTAAACTATAATAACTAAACTGCCAACTAACATAAAACTGTATACACCAAACTTTCTCTAGCAAATATTTTATAAAATAATTCCAAAGCATAAAATTAAATTAAATTCTTATTTTTTTATTTCTATAAAATAGAAAATAGAAAAAATCTACTTTATACATAACATCAATTCATTTTGTGGTATAAGAAAAACTAATGTAAAATAATTAAGAAAAATTATTACTGGTATATGCATGGTAAAAATTCGTTTTTATTTTTTCTATGTAGAAGCAAACTAGGCAAGGTTTATGCTTGTTCAGTTTTTTTATATTTTATTTTGTTTATTGCTATCAGCAAAGTAGTTAGGAGACTTTACTATTTTTTTTTTTTTTAATTTGTGTTTTTCTAACATGAAAATTATTATTAATAATTTTTTTTGTTTTTTCTGTTGTTATCAAAGTTTTTGATTATTTGTTTTATTTGATTTTTCGCTTTTATATTTATTAATTTTGTTTTACAAAATAAATATGAATTATCATTCAAGCTGAACAGAGTAGTGACTGCAGCAATATATATATATAAGTTTTTCTTTTTCTTATTCTTCTACTCATATTAACTATATATATGTTTAAATATGCACTCTAATCTTGGTTTACTTACGTATGATTTTTTGTTAAAAAAAAATAATAATAAATAAAAATAAAATATTATTATAATCGCGTAAAAGGTCACAGAGATTAACGATAAGGAACCATTGGAGTGCAACGAATTATAACTTAACTACTGATAACAATTTATATAGCAGAAAATAAACGTATATTGTACATATGTATATATAAATAATTGTTGTCGTTTTACTTTTTATCGTTAATAATTTTTTAACACAAATACAAGAAAACGTTTTCTTTTTATTTTTCCGTTTTTTTGTTAAATTTTAATTTTTTAGTTTTTTAGTTAATAATATTTATTTATTGTGTTAAAAATATATTTATATATTTTTTTTTTATAAAATTTTAATAAAAATAGATGAAAATTAAAATAAATAAAAGAAAGAAGAAAATCACTTCTTAATAACGCCCTCACAATACGAAGACATTTTAAATAATAATTATTTTTTTTTTGTTCTTCTGGTTTATTCATATTATTTTATTTATTTTTATTAATGTGGATGTTTGACAAGAAAATTATTATTATTTATTTTTGCTTTGGTTTAGCTAAGAATAGATTCTTTTTTTTTTTTGTTTAGCCAATGTATTAATAAAATTTATTATTAAAACACTGTGTTTATGTATTAAAGAAATAAAATAAGAGCGAAAAATTATTAATTAAAATTGTAGAAATTGGAACAGAAGTGCGTACAGTATGTATAGCGCGTATTTTCTTTTAAATATAAAAATTGTCCGTTACAAAAATAATGGTTTTAAGTAGAAAAGTATTATTAATTGAGATTTTTAAAGGATCTTACTATATTCACCGCTTGCTATTGTATTTTCTCGTAAACACTCGTACCATACAAGTATTATTACTTATGTATTTAGTTTTCTATCTCTGATAAATCCACATTCACATAATTATAGTTTTTATTTTATTTTAATTTTATTTATTCTTAAATATTATGTAGAATAAAATTATTTATTTATTTTTATTTTTTGTCTTTTATTTTATATAAATTTTATTTTAGTTATTTGGTTTGTTATTATTATTTTTTGAGAATAGAGGCACTTTATCGATATATTCTGGGTGTCGGGTAGTCAGTCAGTAATTCATCGTCTGTTGTATTGAAAACTTGTGTTTTTATTTTTTCTATTTCGTCGCGTTTTTCGTGTTTAATATTTATTTTGTGTTTTTTGTGTTTATTATTTATTTAATAAATTAATTTATTTTTTCTATTTATTATTTATTTATATATTTTTTTTCTTGATGTTGTTGTTGAACTGTGTGTTTATATGATTTTATTATTACCGGCGTGGTTACCGTGATTTGTTATCAAAACAAAATCGTTTAAAGATAATTTATATAATTCTCGTTGGATTTATGAATAATTTATAAACATATTACATATATATTTATTTTATTTTTATGAATATTTAATTAAGTTACATTTAAATAGTTTGTTATAATTATTAAAGGAATAAATTGTTGGTTAATAATTGAATGGATAAAGTTTTATTATTATTATTATTAGTTCTGTTTTCTTTTTTTAAATGTGAAAAACAACATATGGAAATGGAAAAACTGTAACTGTTACAAGTGATTATGGTTCGTTAAGCAGATATCAAAACACACGACATTGTGAAAGACCTGCTGTTACTATATTATTTTTCTCTATAGAAATAAATTTTTATTTTAAACTGCTGCTACAGTGCCACAGTGGGACACTTGTTGCTGAACTCCTCATCATAGAAAATTTATTTTTATTGCAAAAAATATATAAATAAAAGAAGAAAATAAATCTTACACGTGCCATAGTTATAGCAATGTAATTTACTGGACATCCAGCAACGTTCTCTTTTAAGAGTTTTTATTTTAATTTCTTTAAATTACTTAAAGGGATATTATATTAATTTTAATTGGGATTATAAGCAGCAACAGTAACATTATTAATAATTTTAAACAACGTAAGAATAATTCATTTAAATTTAGTTAAAATTTATGTTTTATGTTTAATGATGAGTTTCTAGTTTATTTACCATTAATTTATAATGCACTGATAAAAATTTATAAAATCAATATTTAACTGAATAAATGATTATTTTTATCGTGTTTTTTTTTCGTTGTTGAAAACATTAACAATGTTTATCGATTATCTAGAAACGGATTCATCAATCATTCTGATTAAAAATACAGACAAAAATAATAATAAATTCTTATTTGATTTGCATTTAGTTTTTTTTTAGTTACTTTAATCCTTGTAAAAGAAAACAAACAGCGAACATTTGCAAAGAGAGTGAGAGACTTTTCTGTTGTTTTTTGTATAACATTTAATTGAATAAAATGTTAAACTAATTTTAATTGATTTAGTTTGTGTATATAATTCTTTTTATGTCTATTCGGTTTATTTAACCAGCGCAACTCAATAAAAACAATGCGGAAGTGTATAGGATAGGAATAGCACATAAAATGTTAATAATAAAAAAAAAGAATATAAATTAAAAATTCAAAATAAAACTAACAAGCAAATGTATTTAAACAAAATAATAATAATATAAAAAAAAAAACCTAAGAAAAATGTAAATAAAAAATAAAGATAAAATTTGATTTAAATTAAAATATACATTCAGATGCGAAATAACTCTCAAAATATTCAAGAAACCAATTTTAAATAAATAAAAAAAAATAATTTTAATTTTTAAAGAATATAAAAAAAAACGACACACTGTGCAACTATATATGTGTGAAGATAATAAATTTATTTATTTTATTTCTATATGTAATGTAATGCAAAATAAAATAAAAATGATTTCATTCATAAAAAATCAAAATGGTTTATGAAAAGTTTATTAAATATTTTTATACAAACAAAAAAAGAAGAAAAATAATTCTTTTGATAAATTAAAATTTGTACAAAAAGAGAAACAACCTTTTTACTCTGGTTTAAAGGTAAAATTAATTTTACGGAATATAATCGAATTATCTGTAAACTTTTTAGCATATGTGTGTATAATATAGCTGCAACTAGTATGCAAATTAAATAGTTATATTATTGTAAACTTTACTTTTATAAATTATAATTTAATTATTTTTATTATTATTTACATTCTGAATTTATTAAAGAAATTATTAATTTATATTAAAGGATATAAAAAAGATTTTATTTTGTAATCAGAACACACGGTTCGTCTCTTATGTTTTGAAAAGAATGTTTTTCTCCTCTCTAGTTTTGCTTCTTTTCATTTTTTTTTTTGCAAATGATGCAATTTGTGAGATTTTTATTTTTATGTTAAATAAATTAAAACTAATGTTTATTTTTTGTTTATATAATTTTATAAATCCTTCAACATACATTTAATTTAATCAATGGATTAAAATTGAAAGGAAAATAATAATAAAAAAAAAAATTAATTATAATATGAAGACAAATTTAGTTTTTTGTTTTTACTTTTTTATCTGTACAGCGGCGGTTGTTGACATAAATCTATCATTCGCAAATGAATTTAAAATATATATTTTTTATTCTCTCGTTAATAATGATAGTTATTTAGTTAGCTAACAGATTTAAAATTTAATTTAATTAGATTAACATTGGTTATGCAAATGGTAAGTGCGTCATGGTTATGTTATAATAGCATAACATTTAAAATGAAGGTTTTTGCAGCTGTTTAAACGTTTGAAATAAATTTATTTAGCATAAAATACTCGAGTATTAATGTTAAATATTTCATAAGGAATTAATAGGGAATATAGGGGATTCCCAAAATTATTATTATTAAATGATAAAAATTAAACTTTATTACTTGCAGAATAAAGATTTAATTCAATTTGGATTCCATAAACTTTATCGTAATTTTCATTTAAATAGTTTAATTTAATTAAATCATTTTTTTTTATCGAAAATCATCAACAACAAGACTGTCAATCGTTTTTAATTTGATTAAATAATGCTATAAATTAGAAAATTGAAAAACAAATATAAAAACTAAGTAGCAAGGAGATTTATGTAATTTCTCAAGAGAGTACAAATGTCCACGACAAGTCACGCACTGAAGCAATACATTTTACTGATTTTCGTTTTTCTTTTTTATTTCGTTTTTATATAAAATTACCGAAGGGTAATAAACTTACACAATATTGTGTTGCACAATAGATTTTCACCATCGAAAACTTGACTGAATTGTTTCTTTTATTTTTTCATGTAGGATTTACCTCTATGCGTCATGGTGCTTTACGTGTTGACATGCTAAAAAAATTCTATTTTTTTTGCTGTTTTGTTTCTGTTTAACAAAAAGAAAAAAAAAATTAAAACTTTACCAAAGTGTCCTCGCAACAAATAATTCTTTGTTTTATGGTTTTTCTTTTGTCTGGTAAATAGAAAATGACAAAAAAAAAAATGAACAATACACTGGCAGTTGGTATCTAGCAAGAATTTAACACTGGACTGACTATTGTGTTAAATCTTGAAAATAAAAATGAAAATTGTTTTATCATTTTAACAATTTCTGTTGTTCAGTTTTGTACTTTTCATCGTTGTGAATAAGATTGAAGGGAGTACAGATTGATATTATTTTTATAAAACAAGCACGTAATATTTTTAAGTTGATGATGTAAAAAGATTTTAACGTAAATGTTTCACAAGTTATTTTCTTTTAATGGAATACAGTGGTATTCTGTTTTGTTTTTATTACCGTCAATCCGCGCGTTATACAATGAAAAGTTATTATTATTATTATTATTATTATTATTATTATTATTATTATTATTATTATTATTATTATTATTATTATTATTATTATTTGTGTGTGTATGTTGTAAATGGTTTTTGTCTATTTTATTCAATGCAACAAATTTAAGTAAATAATTATTGGTTAAAGGCTGCATAATAGAAAAATCACAATGCAGATAAATAATAAACAATAAATTTGTCAACATTGTTGTCGTCTACTTTTCAAAAAATATATGAGGAAAATTATTTTAACTTTTATAATGCTTATAATTCTATTGACAATGCAGGAAAATAGAAAGATCGATTGGTTATAGATTTGACGTTAAAGTTCAACTGAGAAAAATGTTGTTTTTTTATTTGGCTTCCTTTACTTAAAACAATTGTGCTGAATAAAGGAAAGCATTCATATCACGTTTTAGTTTCGTGACAGGAAAGTTTTAATTTTTATGATATATTGTTGGTGGTCGTGGTGAATATAATAATGTTAAGATCGAGGAAAATATATTAAATAAAATAAAACGCACATCTCTATCGTTATACGTTCATACATTTTCAAACAAAAATTCACTGTGTCACTTATTAAAATCGCACATAATATTTATTTTTTGCAAGAGTAAACTGGTTGTCCTTTAGGCACATTTCTTTTTAACAATTTTATGTAATAAATGTGTGAATTTTATTTTTATCGAAATGAAAATAACTTTCAGATTTATCTGATTATCCCATTGATTGTGTGGAATAAATTTTATTTTCTTCCTCATTTTTTTTTTGGTTAAAGTAAATTTGAAACAAGTCAACCATAAAGAGCAAATCGACGAGGAAAACCATTTGAATACATCAATAAATAAATAAAATGAGAAAGAAAAATAAAATCCATTCGTTTTCCCTACGATATTTTTTTTTATACATTTTTAACGATAACACGATTTATATTGATTTGTTTAAATTTAAATTTAAATTCTACCTTGTTTTATATATTAAATTAATTTTTACAACTTTTAATTATTAATTAAAATTAAAATTGTAAAACAACAAGCATTATAATTATATTATTTTTTTTTTGTGCAATTTGATTTAATAAGTGATAATAATAAGTTTTTCTGTAATAAAACTCTCTTGTTTTTTGTTGCTATTATTATTATTATTATGTTATTCATTATGTTAAAATTAATTTAAATACTACATATAAACAAGTAAACAATATTCAATTTTGTAAACATAAAATAATAATAAAAATATTATTATGAAAAATAAATAAAATTTTCTTCTTTTTTTTTTCATTAAAAATTCTACAATTTTATCATTTTTGTTTTGCAAAAAAATTAACAAAAACAAAAAAAAAAGAAGAGGAGAATTGTATTCATTGCTAAGCAAATATTGTAAAAATTATTATTATTATTATTTTTTTGCATGTAGTTTTGCAGAAAGAACAGAATTATTTTTTTTTTTTATTTTCTGTGTATAAAAACAATTATAATTCAAATATGAGGCAGAATAAAAAAAAAAAAATAAATAGAAGAATTAAAATCTACATATATTGTAGATTTGTGTGTATTTTATTTGTATTTCTCTATACTTTCGTTGTTGCATATAATAAACACACAATATCGAAAATCATAGACAAACAGAGAGTATTCAGTATATGGTAAAAGAGTTAACTTTTTTTTTTTATTATATTTCTGGGTGGTAAAATTTTAAATACTCATACACTTATTTGTGTCTGCAATTTTTTTTTTGTTGTATTTATTTATTTTTTAACAGAAAAATATACATATTTATTGCAGTAAACAAACATACGGTTCGACCTACAATAAACAATTGTATGTTCAATGATATATGAATTCGGACAATAGAACGTATTTTAATTAAAAGTCTCGTAATTGGATAGTACACAATCAACTATACATGCGATCTTTATTATATAGAAAACATAACTATGAATATTGTAAATAAATATTGCCTTTACACAAAAAAAAAAAGAAGTAAATAAAGGAAATAATTTAAAAACAATTTTCTTTATATGAATTTATATCATTAGAATATTAAAAATAAGAATTTCTATAAGACATTCAAAAAAAAAAAGAAAAAACAACTAAATAATGATGACAGTACTAATTGTAACATAAAATATAAAAATATGTAAAATTCAAAAAGGATATTCATGTATTAGCTTAAAGCGATTGTGAACAGAAAATAGAATTGTTGTTTGTGTTTAATGTAACATAGCTAAAGGATACATTTATTATAAAGTCAATGTTCTGATACAGATTAAGTGGCTGCTAAAACAAAGACAATTTGCTTGCTTCAAGCTATCATTGTATAATATAAAATAATAATAATAATAATAACGACAACAAAATAAAAATGGTAAAACCTTTTGCAATATTAATATGTCAATTTGTAATTTTTTAAATTTTATTTTTCAATCAATACAATTCTAAATTATTAATAATCTGAATAATATAGTCAATGATAAACTGTCATTGAATAAACGTATATTTTTAATAAAAAAAAAAACTAATTAATTATTTAAATACATTTAAAAACAAAAAACAAAAAAAAGCCATCATCAGTCGCAACAGTAGCAAGAATAATAACAGCAGAAACCACTAATTGAATTTTAAAAGTATATATATAATAAATGTTTATAAAATAAATTACCCCAGTTACCATCACATTTAATTTAATATTTATAATTACTTATGTAAAGTTCTTTTATGTATTAAAATTAAAATTTATAAAAAAAAGAAGCAAATTTAATGGGAAATTGAATACAAAACTTTACCACTTTACCACCCATCACACATATGTATGTAAAACGAGGAAATTTATTTTAAACAGACATTATCTTTGCTTTGTATTCTTTTTAACAGAGTTTTTTATACGTTGCACCACCATCACCACCATTATTATTATTAAATATAAAAATATCGTACATTGTATAACCTCATTTTATTATAATTTACCAACCATCCATCCACCGACAAGTAACCTTATTATAAAAAATTAAAATTGTATACATTGATCTATAATTTTATTATAATTTTTTCATTTTATTTTACCTGTATACACTCCCCATCTATAATTATAAAATAACCAATAAAAATGGTTAAAAATAAAAATCGTTTTTCTATAAATATTTTAAAACACTTTAATATCAACTATGTACATGCTGCAGTACAGTAGAAAATAAAACGACAAAAACCACCTACTACTACCTATAATAAAAATTATAAAAAAAAGAAGAAACTTTTACTGTGCGTGTTATTCGATTTGTCGCTCTTAGTAACCTGGAAATAGTGAAAATTATAAAAAATTAAATAGAAAAACTGTTAAAAAATTCATAAAAAGTGTTTTTTCCTTTTTTTAATAAATTATTTTCTATTCTAGTCTTCTTGTAAAAAATTTAACTCAAAATATATATATTTTTAATTGACAAAAATTATAATGTGAAAAAATAAAAAAATTAATTATTAGTTAAAAAAAAAACGACAAAATCGAAAAAAAAAAGGAAAATTTATTTGTGTGCAAATTTTTTATTTTTTTATTAATATTATTATAAAGTTTTTATAATTAAATTATTAGTTTTTAAAGATTTTTTCCTTATTTATTTTAATAAATAAATTATTATGTATAGAAAAATTTGTTTCTCTTCTAATTATGTATATACGTTGTGTAATTAAAGAAAATTAATTAATTAAAATTACAAAAGAAAATTATTAATTATTTTGAAAAATCAAAAATAAAAAAAAAATCGCAAAAGTAATAATTACAACAAAAAAAAAATATTAAAACAGCAAAAAAAGAAAAGAAAAAAAGAAAATAAAGAAAAAACTTTAAATATTTTGCACGAATAATAGAGAATTTAATGTTCCAAAAAAAGAAAATTACTAAACGGATATATTTGAATGCACATTGCTTTAAGGTTTGTTTATGTTTATTTCTTGTTAATCGAAAATTACTTAAAGTGACAGAAATGTAATAAAAAATTTGATAAATTATTTGTGTAAGAAAAAAACTGTTTTGCTTATTAGCAGAACAGAATTGTTCATTCACCAAAAATACACAAGATATCAGAAATGTATCTTTAACAGCAAAAAAATCAAATAAAATCAAAACAACCAAAAGCTAAATATTTACAAAATTAAAATAATTATCGAAATGTTATTGAATTTATACGATTTTCTTTTTAACATTGTTAGTTGTGCAGTGTTTTCAAGGTATTTTTGTTGCATTATGGTATCAATACAAAACAATACAAAACACATAAAAATTTATTAAACAGACATCCAATGGAACAGACTAGACAACTAGAGAGAAGACTATACGTATCAATTTCAATAATAGATTTTTTTTTTTAAATTATTTATTATTTTATAGAGGAAAATTGAATTATTTTTCCTCTATTATTGATGCTTAAAAACGCGAATATACAAGTCGAGTAAAACTTGAAGTGGTAACTAGTGTGTTGGTGATTTTATATTTTGCTTTTTTAATAATATTATTACCATACATTCTAAAAAAGTAGAGTAAAACGGAGTAACGTAACGTAACATAACGTTAAGTTCATGATACATTTTGTAGTAATACAAATAATTGAATTTTTGCTTTTTTGATATTATATGTTCGTTCGATGGAACTAAATGTAGCTGCTACATAAACTACTCTCTGTACATAGATTTTTATTATTATTTTTTTATTCTTCTGTAGATATAACTAGATGCAGAATGTTCATAATATGTAACAACATAGCATACAAACTATATTAAATAAGTGTAGTTAGAGATACACAGTATTGAGGGTATATATAACATGTATAGTTCAGTTATTACAACTATCCCAACAGTGTGCATAAAAACAAAGTAGAATGAGGTTAAGTTATATTGGTTTCCTGGTTAGAGATTTTTTTTTTTCTGGCAATAACAATACCATCGCTCGTTTCTCTTCTATTTTTTATTATAATTTTAAACCAATATGTGGTTTAAATTAAGGTCGTTTTATATTATTGAAAAGTTTTACATCAAAAAGAAACGGAAAAGAATATTTTTATTAGAAGTAACGAATAAAAATAAAATTTTAAAAATAATATTTACTATGATTTTTTAATGCTTTACTTTCATTCGTAATTCATATTTGGTATATGAAATTACAAAGAAATTTTGTTGTTTTGCAGCCTAACTGCTTTTCCTTTTGCTAATTTTAGTCGCTGTAATCTCACACATAAACTTGAAAGCTTTACATTAATATTTTGCTTCATTTTTCTTATATAACTTAGATTAGCAGTTTATGCTTGTGTAGACAAAATTCTTAACTTAATTTTTGCGGGGATTATACAAGAAGTTTAGAAGTTTCTAAGCACAAAAAATATAAAAGTAAATACAGTTTTTCCCGTGTTATTGTCTCTGTCGTATCATTTCACATTTCCACATCAATAGTTTTACCAATTTGACATATTTATCCCGTATTGTCTGTATATTTTTCACTCTCAAATTAAATGTATTTATTTATTTACTTTTTTTATTCTTTTATTTTGTTGGTAAAGAAAGGACAAACAAACTAGTTGAAAAAAGTAAAAATAAGAAAGGAATCTGAACTTTGTTATTTCCTTAAAAAAAGAATTTTTTTTATAAATCTCCTAAAAGTCAACAATATTGATCTGTTATTGCTTTTTAATTTTCTATTAACAAAAATAATAAATAATCCACTTTTAAAAAACATAAATAAATAATAATTTTGAGGACTCGAAGGTGTTAATAAATAATTTAATTAAATTAAAAACTATATATAAACAATGATGACATTTTAATTATATTAAATTCATCAAAAGGATAATTAATTTGATTAATATTGTGCAAAAATTATGTGTGTGTTAAATATAAATACGTGCACACAAGTTAAATACAGATTTTATAAATGAATAAACAGGCTCTGTTATAAATTAAAAAGGATTTATAATAAATGTGTAGGAGACATTTTAAGCATATTAAAATTAAATTTTCTTTAAAATAAAATCAACAGTTTTTTTGTTAATAAAATAAATAAAATTTCCTATTTTTTTTTTATAAATGAAAATCTTAAATAAATAGAATTAAAATTCGCCAACTAATATTAAAAATCTAATAAATAAATCAGACAAAATAACAGCAACAACGCATATGTTTATGTCATTGCTATTCCTGTTGTTATTTTAATGTTTGGTAATTTTTTCTGGTTTTCTTTAACAATTCTGCGTTGTTTTTATTTCTTTATTAAATTTTATAATAATTATAATTGCAAAAATATTTATTATTATAATTGAATAAAAATTCTTACCAGGAAATTTCGGTTTAATTAATTACAATAATGAGAAAATATTATAGAAAATGAAACAGTAGTTATTCTACTAGTAGATTTATTAATATTTTACCATAAAAATTTTATTATAATTACTCATGTGCTTATAAACTTTTTACTATAACATACTAATAATAATAATGATAATTATCATCAGAAGAAGATGTGGTGCGGCAGTAATATTACTGTAAGTTCTACAAATAGAAAAAATATTACTTCTTATTATTAGTATAATTAGCTTTAAAGCCACTTTTTTGCTTTGTAATGAAAAGAATTTAAATTTTTTGTAGAATTTTCAACATAAAATTGAATTATTTATTCACTCTATTGCTCTACTTTTTCAGTAAATTTAGTGTTTAATAAAGGTAAAAATTACCTTTAATAAATAATTTATGACATACACTCTGCTTGCTTAATTAAACCAAACAATAATTTAATTAAAATTTTAACAAAAATGTTCAATTCGAAGCTTAATGGTATTTCATCACTGATGCAACATGAAGAGCCAAAAATGCACATTTATTTATGTCGAAATACAATCAAATTGAGTGAAAACTTTACACAAAATTTTATTTTTGTTTTCTTTTTTTTATTGATAATTTATAAATTCTAGGAAATATTTTTTGATTTTGAATTATGTTGATTTGTCTATTTGTTTATTACATTGTGCCGAATATAAGCGCAGATAATTTAATGAAATGAGTAGCGTTTTTTGTTAATAATTACCTAATTAAATTTTTTATCAAAATAACAAGTGATAATTTTTTAACATAACTCAGTATTGATGCATTACGTGATGATGTTTTTAATAATTAAAGAAAAACTCGTTTATCTAAAGCATAAAGATAATTACTTTTGTAATAAACGAGGAAAAATATTAAAAATTTTCATTTTTTAATCAACAACCACAACAATAACGTGAAATAATTAATTAATATTACGTTTTAAAATTAAAGTTAACATAATAAAAGAAAATAATCTAATTCTCAAGTGGTTCTCTCTATATTGTAACATAATAATATTATTTATTTTTTGTTTGTTATTTCATTACCAAAGTACAAATTGCTGGTTGATTGTTCCCAAATGGTCGAACAAGAGAGGTACACTTTTGTATTTTAGTAAATTTGTTAAAAGTGGTTAATTTTTTTTTTGTTTTGTTAAACATAATTTGTGGCTGGAAAATACAAAAAAAAAACGAGTATTTTATTTTTTTTTAAAGCTTTTTCGTTTTTTTTTTGTGTTGCCTCTACTTTAGTTAATTAATGCTTTTCGATTTACACGTAGCAAGTGTGTGAGAGGGATTTGTAGACCAATCGTTGTGGTAACATCATTATTATTATTATATATATATATAGCCATACCATCAACATTATTTCTCTATGCTTAATTATATATTAGTTTGAGTTGTTTTAATAAGGGGTTTTTCATTTTTATACAAAAATATATATATATAAAATTTTACTATAAATTTTACCTTTAAAATAAATAAATAAATAAAGCTAGGTAAAAACACTAATTATATACATGACTATAATTATTATTGTTTAACTTTAAGTAATTTAAATGAGATTAAAGAGTTGATTCTTTTTTGCTAGTTGTGTAATTAAAATTAAAAATGAAAAAAAAAAATAAATAAATAGATTTTTAGTAGGTAGTGTGTAGTAGTAGTATATGCAAAGAAATTATTTTATTTTCAAGTACAGATTATAAAAATTAAATAAAATTTGATTATCTTGCTCTGCTGCAAGCATTTAGTAATAGTAGTAGCGATAGTCCAGTAATGGGAAAGTTTGTATCAGTAGCAACAGCAGCAGCTGTTTTTATATTACAAATAGTAATTAGTTTGATTATAATCGTTATTTTTTTTTGTTCTTGTTTCTTTATACGTTTTACTAATTTAATCATGATATTTTAATATAATTAAATTAAATTTATAAAACACAAAAAAATAATAATAATAATAGTATTTAATGATCAAATTTGTATTGTGTGTATATTTCTGTTTCTTTAATCTTCTTCTGCTTTATTTAACAAGTTTTTCTATTTTTTTTTATTATCCAATGTCATTAAAATATATGTTTAGTAGTTTAATGAACGAAAATAATAGAATATTTTTAATAGATTAATATTTATAGATTTGTAAATTGAATAACAATTCTGCTGATAAACTTTCGTTCAAAAAGATAAGGACATTATGCTTATTTATTTTTCAACCCTGGTTGTGCAGAGTTTTAATTCAGCATAAAATGAACACAAATGTTAAGTAAATGTTTAAAGATAATTCACACAAAAAGATTAAAATGAGCATGGAAAAGACTAAAAATAACAGAATAAACGACGTATCTCTCGTTTCTATATATATATATATATATATATATATATATATATATATATATATATATATATATATATATATATATATATTTATATGTTATATGTGCTAGTCACACCACATAAGAGTCAAAAAAATAGACAAACAAATAAATGCAAAGAAAAAAAAATAATAAAAATCGATTTAATTTTCATATATTATAGTTTTCTCATGCAGCTAGTTCATGGTTCCCTTTTCTTTATACAATATAAAAGTGTTCTTACTTTAAGAATGAACCGATAAGTATATGTTGCTCATCGTCGTTATAGTGTTTTTCCAATACATTTTCTACCATTTCCATTGATGCTGACCCTTCACGTACGTCTGTTTATAGATATGTATGTAGAGAAAAACGGAGGAAAATTATCGAATAATTTGAATGTAACGTACGCGTTCGATGGGTGCTTTTATTTATTTTTTTTATTTTTTCCGGATACGGAAATGTTGTAATATTTTTCTTCTTTTTTTTTGCCTCTTGTCTTTAACATACATATCACTATCCGCATAATTATTTTGGTTATACGTTTTATACATTCGATTCTTTTCTATTGATTTTATATTTATATTCATTGATTTTTCCTTTTTCTTTTTTTTTTTTGATGAAAACACTTGTTTTTTTTTTTTGTTGAAGAAGAAATTAAAAGCACAATAATTATGCAGACAGACGGCTGTAATTAAGGATTTTTGAATGTAAAATGTACTTCTACGTTTTTTTCTTTCTTTTTAATCAAAATTTTATTTTTTAAGGTTTCATTAAAATAATTTTAGTTAAACATACAAGTAGAGCAGTAGCAATGGTAATAGTAGTACCTTAAGGGTTTAGTATTTATATAAATACGTTTTGGTTTTTGTATTTTTGAATAGGCGGCGGCAATGGCGGTAGTAATTAAATATAACTTAGGTTTTCATCTCATTCCTATACTATTTATTTAACTCAAACTCTTACATTTATTGTTTGTACTTTATTATATCATGGTTATGAAATGGTTTTTAAAAAGCTCTTGTTAAAAACGTGGTACAATAAAGTGATCACTTTTCTCCACTGTTTTTTAGTGTATTCAACATAGTATATATGTATATAAACAAATAAATATATATAACATGTATTGTGTTGATATAATATGCTAATGGTTTCGTTGTAAATTATTTAAAAAGAACGTTTAGGGTAAATTGTATAATATTTTTAAAATAACCTTAAAAAAAAATGAAGTAAAATAATAACTAAACAAATAAAAAAATTTGTATAAATGAAAAATTATTTTATTTTCATTTTTTTGAAATTTATTAATAATTTATTATAAATTTGACACTTTTGTGTTGTGTGCTTTATTTATTTCTTTCTCTCTGGCATCATTTTCATTGTACACAATGAATGGTATTACCATTTCTGCTATTATTTAGTTTTATATTTACTACTATATATTTTATTTTTTTCTTAAGAAAGTAAATGCGGATACAGTTACATCCCTACATACCTAAAATTACAATTTTGATTTAAAAAACAGAATTTTTAATGATTTTCCTTCTTTTTTTTTTTTTTTGCATTTACAAACGGTACGAAATCCGGTGTTGTTCCACTTAAATCTTTTATTATTATATGATTTCTTGTTTTTCTTTTCCTTTTTATAAAATAATTTTCTTAAATTTATTTCTTTGTTGTTAAGATGAAAGTAAGTCATATTTATGCCAAGAAAAATAATAAACTTTTCATTTTTGTTAATTTAAAAAATATCAACAACATATATATAAGAGAAATATACATTCATTTCTAACAGTGTAATTGTTGTCATTAGAAATAAATATATGTATATATAAATGTATAAACGCATGCGTGCTTATAGGCGCCCCAGTAATACCACCCCCGCTATAATTTTCATCAATCGGTCGTCGGCGTATATAAAAAAGTTAGCACAATGTTGTAAACGTGAAGTAATAACATATATATAAATATATATATACGTATGTATGCATAGAGAAATAAAGTGAAAAACAAAAAAATAAACTAAACCAGCAACATCATCCAATATAACAACAAAAAGACGTAAAAGATTATATACAGACGGCAGGCAGAGTCGCGCACAGTTGGTCGGACGATCGGTTTGTTTTTAGCTGTGTGTCGGGGTTTATTTGTTTTCCTTTTATTTTTCTTATTTTCCTTTCTTTTTTTTCTTTTTTGATAAATTTTATTTTATTTTTTTATTTTTGAATCTATTTGTTTGTTTTTATTTTTTGTATACTTTCTCTGCTAAATGCTTAATGGAAACAATATTTGGTCCGTAAAAACCGCGCGTCGATCAAAAATTATATTTAATAAAAAAAAATCAGTTTATTTAAATCATTCATTATGTGATGATGTTTAACAATGCACAACACAACCACCACCATTTACATATATTATATTACGATTTTGGTGTTATAATGAAGTTGTTGTTATTATTATTATTGTTATTGTTATTACGATTTAGCTAATAAAATTTTGTCGCGTTTATTATTATTTTTAAATAAATATATAAATAAAGATCCTAAATAAAAATTATAGACAATTGTTTTATTAAAAAAAAATATAATGACATTAATTAAAAAATTAAATAAAATTTTGTGTTTTTCACGTGAGAAAAAAATGTTTATAATTTTTTAACGTTTAATTATTGTTTTATTTTTTTACTGTTTTTTATTAAATTAAATTTAATTAATTATTTATTTTAGAAGATATAAAAATAAAAGATAAAAAAAGTGTGTGATTACAATTTATAGTTTATAAAGAAATAAAATAATTCAAAAAATGTTTAATTAATATGCAGAAACAACGAATTATTTATTTATTTATTTTTTTTTTGTCATTATTTAATTAAAAACGCATATTTGGATTGTTTTTAATTAATAAAATTTTTAAAATATAGTTTTTCTGTTTATTATTGTTTAATTATTTTTATTTATATAAAACTACCTAACTAACCTCTACCAATAATGAAAAATGTAAGGAAAAATTTTTGTATATATATATATTTTTTTCTTCTACAATTAAATAACTAAAATTTATCGTGATTGTAATAATAAATTCATACTTAAAAAAAAGAAAAGAAAAATATTGAATAACTAAAAATTATAATAATAACAATAAAAATAAAATGGAAAATTATTATACGGTAATAAATACGCGTGTTAAATAATTAACATAAACATTAATGTCGCGTCGTGGTACACATAATATTTAAATAGAGTTTTTAATAAAAATGAATATAATGAGAGAAAAAGGAGTTTTATTTATAAGTGTTTATAACCACGAAACGAATAACATAATAGTGTTGTTTATGTGCGATTACTTTTATTTATTTTTTACTCTACCTGCCTATAATACGTGGCGAGAAATATTTCTTTTCTAATTGTTTCAATGATTTTTTATATTTTTGATTATTCAGTTATACTTGTTTGGTTGATGGTTTTTTTATTCTTGGTTTTGGCGACAATTAATAAATAAAATATGGAATTAAAGCAGTAAAAATGAAATTGAATTAATTATTCTCGACACAAATATTTATGGATATAAAATTATATAAATATATATTTATAATGTGTGACAGTGAAAGTGACCTTTTATTGATTAAATTTATTAATTAATTATGCTATTTAAATTTAATTATATTTTTATTTAATAAATTAATTTTGTATGTAGATGATTTTTCGTTTGCCAGTTTAAATATTATGGTGATAGCCGGAATTAATACTATTTCTCTGGTTTTATTTATTTCTTTTGAAATATAATTTGATTGAAATATAAAATGAATAGAATTTTCTGGTTTTTATTAGTTTAGCAGAATTAACTACACTTTACTGTTGAGTCTCTACACAACCTATCTTTACGTAATGTTACTTAATTATACTTTACATATGTACATCTGAGTTTTCTTAACTAATCTTGTTATCGTCTTAATTAATTTATCATATTTTTTGTAAAATGGCTTGAACTTAATGAGTTTCTGGTTTAACATTTCTGCTTAAATCCATTTAAGTTTCAACGCATTTTTGCTAAAAGACACAAAAAAAATTAAATAAATCGTTTTTGCTAAATAAACAAAACCACTGTTGTTAACAAATAATGTAGCCTTACTTAATTCGACATGACTTAACACAACATAATACAATTTTATATAAATTAAATTAACTAAGCGTAATGTAATGGAATTATACGCAACACAACATAATGAAACTTTTGTTTTATGTTAATTAGAAAGACTTTTTACCGTACCTTTTGTATGTCTGCTGAGCTTAGTTTAATTATGTTTATTTTACTTAGAGTGTATTAAGCTTTAGGCAAATTTTATATCGTTATCGTATCCGCAACACAAGGTTATTTTTTAATTAATTTAATTAATTATAATTTAATTATATTATTTATGCACAATTTAAGGTAAACTGATATTTAATATTGACTGTACTAGCTGCATATTTGACGTTGTTTAATTATAAACGAAAAATTTGTGTTATTTTTGTTAATTTTGGGTAACACTTAGCTTCGTTACTTAAACAAATTTATGTTTATAGAAGAAAATTATCTTAATTAATTTCTTTAGTTTTATAATTAAGAAAATTTTTAATAAATTAATTAATTTTTCATAATTTGCTGCCATAATACTAACTTAACATACTTAGAAAACACTATAAAAACAAAAAAAAGATTTATTTTCTTAAAATTATAATTTTAATAAATTTTCTGTAGCGTTTTTGTTTTTTTCTTATTAAATAAATATTTTCTTAACTTAATAAATTCAAATTCTAAGTTGATTTAAGAAGTTTTTCTTTTCTGTTAATAATAATACTGTTTTTCTTCTATAAATAAAATCATAAAATTAAATTATTTAAATATATGTATGTTTCGATTTTAAAAGAGAATTTTATTTTATTTTATTTTTGAATTAAGACAAAAAAATTATGTCATGAAAAATTATTATTATGTATGATTTTTCTATCTGGAAAATTTATTATTTTTGCGAGCAAAAGAGGAAATTATTTAATGAGTTGAAAAGAGGAGACAAGAAAGTTTTTGTTAAATTTTTTTTTTATTATTATTATTAATAATTTTTTGGTTTAATTTATTTCTGTTTAAATAGCGCGCACATTTTCATTTGATTGATGTCGTTTATAGAGTTAAACTTGTTGGCGCCATGTGGGCTTGTATGTATTTTTTCTTTCATTATTATTATGATTATTCAGTCGGTTTTAATATATTTTACTTTGTTTATGTGATGGGATTACATGCATGGGTGGTGTTTTTATTTTTGTAGACATTCTCATTTTTCGCATATCAAATAATGATAATAACGACAATTTTAACAAATTATGTAAATAAAATGGAATTTAACTTTTGAAATGAATAATTTAGCTGGAAGAGTTATTATTATTATTTATTTTGTTCTTTACTGAACTCCTGTTGATTCATTTTATTTTTTTGTTTATAAGAGTTAAGGTTTTGAAAATTGTTTGCTAAATTTTAATTAGTATGGGTTTTTGCTCATGTTTTTTGTATTTTTTACCTGAGTGACGCCGATTTATTGCATTGAAAACATTTTAGTTGATTAATATTTATAATTATTATTATTGTTATTATAAATAATTTTATTAATTAGAATAATTGTTATTTGCTGGCAATATTTTCATAAGTATGTTTTAATTTATGTTTTGTTATTTCACTTTATTTTTGCCTTTTGTTTATCTTTAATAAACATTTTTTTTTATTTTTTTGGTTTTGGCAAACATTATACATGTTTTCAAATTAAGGGAAATACATTGTTATTATTATTTATTTTTATTTTGCCAAAGAAAGAGATATTTTACTGCATCAAGCAAATACATTTTGTTTATTATTATTATTATTATAATAAATTTAATTTATGTATGAACTTCTTTGGTATCTTTTCTTCTTCTCTTGTATATTTGTTTTATTTTAATAATTTCTAGGAAATGAAGATACACGCATATTCTTTATTATTGTTGGTTAATGCTTCTGTTATTTTATTTTAAAACATTTATTTTATTTATGTTTTCATTATGTGGTTGATATACATAATCACTTGTGAGGGTAAGTAAGTTATAGAGATTATGATACAACGTTGAATATCAATTATAATTTTAAAAGTATCAATTCAATCAGTGAGATTATTGCTGTCTTTTATTTAACTTCATTTATTGAAAACTGCATAAATGCTTTTCATAAGGTTTTATCGGTTAGTTTACGGTTTTTAGACACATTTTACTATCAATTATTTTTGACGAATTTTTAAAGCAATAAACACAGACAATCAGTGTTTTCAAATACAATTTGACTTTAACTATATAATTTGGATAATCGCTTGATTTACATTATATATGTTTGTATAAATTGCACTGTAGATATTTTTTATCCTTGCTACCACAATAGTTTGCTTAGCGATAATGGTAAAAAAAACAGAGATCTACAGTTCAATATGATTAGGATTATTATTAAAACTAAGTGGTGTTCGAAGTCAGATCAATCATCACAGAGCAAATATTAATTATTAAACAAGAATTATAAAAAAATTTCACATATATGTGTTATGATATTTTCAAAATTAAAAAAAAAATATTATTTATAAATAAAGAATAAATTACTTTTGAATAAATAACAACAAATAAACATAAAAATTTTCTATCATCAACGCGATACTTAAAATTAAATAGAAAAACAAAAATTAAGGCTAAAGAATACATAATATTTTATGATATCATAATGATAAATATTTCATAACACAATTTCCTATTACACAATAAAAATATAATTTAAAATATTTCGTTTAATATATGTATACACATATTTTTATTTCTCTGACATTCTTGTAGCTAATTTCGTACAAGAAATACAAAAAAAATTTTTTTTTGTTAAAATTTCTTATGAAAATTGTTTAGAATTTTATTATTATTATTAATAATAATATAAATAACCACAAGACTTGATAAATAAATAAATGATAGGAAAGGCAGCGTGGATATTATTTTATTCATAATTTTAGTCTAGTCAGATTAAAAAGAAAATTCTTATAATTAAATGAATGATAGTTTTAATGAGGTGACGCAAATAATTAAAAGAAGAAAAGAAAAGAAATGACGGGAGAGGCCAGCATAAATATCTATTTTTATTTTAATTAATTTATTTTATTTGGCAACACGTGAATTTAATTTAAAATATTATATTTTTTATACAATTTTTACTTGAGAAATGTTCGCGGTTTTTTTTTTCTTTTCTTCTTGTTATGAGTTTTAGTATTTTTTAAGTGTTTAACCTGAGAGTGTAAATTGTTATCGATGATAAATAATTTTTAATTTTAATTTATTTATTAAGAAAAAAGAAAATACTTATATATACATATTTTATATTTCTATTTACTTAGTTTTATCGTTAAACATTAAAAGAAAAACAAAAAAGTAGTAGAAAATAATAAAATCAAACCAAAAGGAGCAGCAGCAGCAGCAGCAATATAAAATGTTAAATAAAGTAAAAAAGATGAAGTGAATTTTCTTCTCCTTTTTTACTTATTCAATAAATAATGTAGTGTTTTTGTGTTTAGCAGTGGCTAGTAGTTAATGCTGCTGGTGTTTCTTATTTTTGTTTGGCATCTTCTTTATTACATTATTATTGCAAAACATTAAAATAAAAAGTAACAAAAATCCAAAAACAAGTAACACACAAAAGGATATAAAATTGTAAATTTTATTTCTTTTAACATTTACACACATTTGCTGGTCAAATTGAAATATTTGTTAAATAATTAAATTCTTAAATGTAAAGTTAAATAAATAAAGTTTAAATAATTTTGTAGTTTTTTTTTCTGTGGCGGCTTTCTTCTTAGAATGTTTTTTTTTATATTCATTTTTATGTTATCTTTTCTTTTACCATGAAATATTTAAGAAATAAAACGAATAAACAGAAAAGAAATCCAAAATAATACAAATAAAATAAATGAATGAATAAATAATAACAAACTATAAGGAAGTGTTTGTTTGTTGTTCTTCTTGTTGTATGCATTTTCTTATTATTATTATTATTATGATTATTTGTTTAGCAAATACACAAGTTCGCTTGTTTAAGAATAAAATAAGATTAAGAAGGATAACCAAGTTCTCTGTATAGGATGTGATTTTAATTTTCTTTACATCTTTTTATTACTTTTAGTAAAAATTTTATTTTTATTTTCTTATTTTATAACTTCCATAGGAAATATGTCCAGATGGAAAATTTCTATTTTGTTGTTAAAATTAATTAAATTTATACAAATTAGTTTTTGATGTAATTTTTAAGTAAATAATTTTTAATCATTGTTTTTCTAGTTTTAAATAAATACGCAAAATATATATTAATTATAAACTTCTAGTTTTAAGAATTTAATTTAACTTTTATATCCTTCTCTGCTGTTATTATAATTTTTAATTATTATTTTTGGCATTATTTATTTCGAAATAATTAATTTCTATTGGAATTTTCATTATAAATTCAATAATTTTACATTTGATTTAATACTTTCTTCTTATATATCTTTAATTATTTATTAATAAATACTCTTACAGATGATTAAATAAGTAATTAATATTATTTCTCATAAAATTTATATCGAGTAATAGTGTTTTTCTCTTTAGTTTTCTACTAATCATATAAAATTGCATTCTTGCAGCTCTATTCTACCATAAATTTATTTACAATATTTTCATTAGAGAATTAATTTTTTCATTATAAACAAAATTCACTATAATTAATATATTTTTAATTTAAAAAATAAATAAAACTTAACTTATTTTCCAATTCTCGAATGCTATAATGAAAATTTCTATTTATTTATTTATTTTCAATCATAATGACATCAAAGTAAAATTTATGTGCATACATATTTATTAGTTTTTGATGTTGAGTATTTGAATATTTTTTATTTTAGTTAGTATTTGGCTTGTATAATATTTTGTAAGCGGATTATTATTAGTTTTTGAACAAAAATTTCTATTAAAACAAAATAATATTATTATTATAATTATTTAGTAATTTTGATTTTTGAAGTAAATATTTGTTTGAAATAAAAATTTTTTTAGATCATTATTTTGTTTTTATAAAATTTATTTATTATCAAACGTCGCGTAAGCAGAGTATAACCGACGAACGACGATGACATACCTACATTTATACGTTTTTTATCAAATAAAATTAAGTAGAATTTTATTTTTTATAAATAGTAAATATAAGATAATGAAATGTGTGTATTAAATATGAAACAGGTAAAAATAAAATTGTTATCAGACGACGGGGAAAAAAAAGATACACATTTTTTTTTTTATTAAATTACTTTAATTTTGATAAAAGTCGCGTATACAAAGCACAAATAAAAAACACACGTATGTTGTTAGTTATAAAAGTGTATTATAATTATTTGTTGCCCTCTTATCTTTTATACTTGTTTGTTTATTTTAATTTTGTTGAAAATTATTTTTTATCTGCATTTTTAACGTATGGTGTTTTTTTTTGTTGTCAGAAAAGTCAAGTCACACATTTCGATTTAGCTCGCTGGTTGTAGCTTTTTTTTTGTCTTTTCTTTCTTAATTTTGATAGTTAATTTCATTTAATAATTAGTGTAACAATCAATAGTTATTAATTTATAAAATAAAGTGAGGCTATTATTGCAACAAGTTGAAATAAAAATATAAATGGATAAATCTCTGTGATATACAAAACGAAAAAAAATCATTTTTATTTAAGAATCTTAATAAAATTATAATTATAAAAATATATAATTGTGTGATAATTAATTAAATTTTTTTTATCTGTTTTCTTTTTTTACCTTAAAAAATATTCATCACAAAAAAATATAAAAAACAATAAATATTGTGTATACCAAAAAAAAAATTAATAAAAATATAGGAAATGTTGAGTTCGCTGGAAGCACTTGCTGGAAAAATATCGCCTGGTTCTGGCAAAAATAGTCCAAATCAAGGTGTGGATAATAATGCAAATAAAATAAATCATCTAAATCATAATGTACATCCATATCAAAAACCACAAAGTCAAACAATTATACAGGAAGCGAATCATAGCCCGAAAGAAAAGTAAGTTTTTTTTTTGTTTTATTAATTAATTAATTTCTATATAAATTGTTATTTTTGCACATTGATATTTCATTTAAAAATTTGTTTGCCTGATGTTAAAAAGTACAGGCGAAAGCATTAATAATACAATAAAATCAATAAATGGAATAAATGTAAGAGTTTTTTTACACAAAAACACATAAAATGAAACTATTTTTTTTATATATCCTTATCAAAAATAATAAACGAAAACAAGGTGTATTCGTTTTATATTTGGTTGTTTATTTCTCTGATAAGCAGTTTTTTTTATATATAAATTTATTTATTATTCAAATTTTTTGATTAACGAATGAAATATTGGTAAAAAATTAACAATAAAGGGGCAACCACAAATACACAGTAAATGTAAAATAGTTTTTTGTTTAACACTAACAGTACTACTACATTTTTTGTTTTGTAATAATTCCTTCGTCTAGTCAATTGTAAATAAAAATATAATTTTTACTGTATGTAAAATTCTTCATTTAAAATACAATAATCATAGGTTAAAGGATTTTTCTAATGAATTTTTATTGCAACAAAATCACCACATCTTATCAAAATTTTATTTAATCAAGCCGTAAAAAATATACCTAGTTGATTAATGTATTTAATTAATTAGACAATATATAAAACTCTCTTTTTTTATTATTTAATTTTTAATTAAGAACAATTTAGTTATTTATGATTAATCGTTTTTTTTCTTTCTAAATGATTTTTTGATTCTATTTTTTTATTAATTTCTAATTAAAATGAAATTTTCATTAAAATAAATAAATAATTATAAATTACATACCTGAGATATGAATGATAAATAGCCATTAAATTGCACAAAAAGTTATTTATTTAAGAATAAGTAATTAAAATTTGGTTAAAATTTCTAAAAAAAACACATTTATTTATTTAATGATAATGGATGATTGGGTACTGTTGTTAATTTTATTTTTAATTTATTTGTTAATATATTATTATTATTTTAACAATAGGCAGGGGCGTATTATAATCATTTTTATTTTAATAATTTTATTATTACTTATCTTATTTAATATATTTATTTTTTTGTATTTATCCAAAAAAAAAATGATAATTCTGATATCACAAAACAGCAACAAAAAAAGGCCACACATTTATTTAGATTATATTTTTCAACACTTTATTTTCAACATTTTGTAATTATAAAAATATTAAAGAGAAAATAATTTCATATCTTATCATATAATTTATTTTTATTTTTATTTTTTTCATTTAGATATTTGAATTTAAAATTTTTAAAAGAAAATTACCAAATTTTGTGTTTATTTTCGGTTATTAAAGTAATACAACGTAATTATAGTTATCAACATATATATATACTTATATCGCTTTGATCACATTTTATCTTATTAGTCTCTGCTCTTAATTACGCATCTAATATAATAAATATTTTTATTTTCTGCTGTTGTTAATTTTCTTGATAAAATATTTAACTTTATTATTTTTTTTGTTGTTGTCGAAATTATTATAATGATGATGCTGCGACAGTTCGTTCTAGACAAGTGTTTTTTGTAGTTAAATTTTTTTTTTTTCTTATTTTATCTAAAGTAGTATATCGGTGATTTGTTTTAATTATGTAGCAACATAATATTTTTGACAAGTTTGTTAAAGAAAAATATATATTTTGTAATAAAAAAAATATATTATAAATAAAGAAAATTACTTTATTGTTGAAAATCAACATAAATTTGTCGGTTATGACAAGCAAAGAGCACAACACTGTTGTATTTTTCTGCTAAAGATCTTTCTAAAATTTAATATTTATCTTTTTTTTATCTTGATAAATATTTTAATTACTTTATCGGTAATAAAATAATAAAGAAATTAAATAGCAAAGTGATTCTTATCACTGTTTATTATGATTTGTTTTGCTATATTTACTTATCCATTGAATTATTTGCTTATTTTCAAAATGATTTACTTTTTGATTTAATCAACCTCACTGGAAAATTAATTTTTTCGATAAGTACTAGACGGATTATGTCAGTTTTAAATCAGTTTGTTCTGATATTAAAGCGGTTATTGAATAATTATATTGTTTTATCTTAATCATTTCTTATTTAATCATCACTTCGTTATGTTAAAAAAGAAATCCATTTTTCCTTAAGTTTCAAAAAAGAAGGTAACAAGCTTCATGTTTACATTAAAATTATTAGTAATAAATTATCGAACCTGCATAAAAAATAATTGCATTTAAACTTTGTACATATTTCATAAAAGAAAGCTTCGAGTATTAAAGCAATTCTTTAAATTCTTTGTAATCAGAGAACACAAACAATCAAATATTTATTAAATGTAATGTGTAGTGTTAAGAAAACTTTTCTACAATGTGTACTTTTTTGCAGTTATTTCAAAATATTTAATTAAATAAAAAAGAAGAAACTTTATCGTGGAAAAGAAACTTAGTTAAATTGTCGTCGAAATAATTATTTTAATTATAATTATTATTACTATTTTAATCCTTTTATTTTAATTTGTATTATTATTATTATTAATATTATTTATTTTTCTTAATTTATTGTTAACAGAGAAAACTTTTATTATTATATCGAACTTTTAAGGGAGGTGGTGCTTTAATTTTACTGTTTTTTATCCCTTAAAAAACTTTTTTCAATTTTTTATTCTGTTATTTAATTTTATTATTATTATTTGGATAAAATATTTTTTTCTGATCCTTTTATTATTTGTATTAAAATAAAAACACCAAAAAAAAAATACTTACTTCCTTAAAGCTGCTTTAAAACAGGCTTAAGTTTGGTTTTTGTGAAAACTTTTCAATAAATTTTTCCCTTTTGTTTTATTTTTTTGCATTGTTTTTCCATTCTTTGACTAATGAATATCCTTGTTATGAAATAATTTTAAATTGCAGAAAAGAAAGTTTTTTTTTGTGTTGTTGTCATCAGTTTCTCTTCTTTTAATTTCCTTTTTTTATTAAGCAATTAAATCCCCCTGCAGTCGTCAAATGAAGCGAAGATAAAAATTTATTTGAAAATTTTATTTATTTTTTTTTGTCGTTTTCAATAAAATTCTTATTAAAATTTTATTTTTTCTTTAATATTTTATTTATGTAAGACAGGAAAACATTATGAAACAATTTTTCACCTTTAATAAGCTAAGAAACATATTATTTTTCCACCTTTGTTTTTCCAACATATATATAAAATTCAATTTAAATAATTATTTAAGTAAATATTATTCTTATATTAAGAGAAACATATATATGTTATAAAAATCCGAAAAAAAAAATAGAGAAAGTTTTACTTTCTTTATAATTTTTTAAAAAAATAAAATAATATTGACAAAAAAATATCAAAGGTTAAATGTTGTGATAAGAAATATTTTAAAATGTGTATTTAATATTTCAATAAATATTTTTTTATTAATATTTTATTACTTTGGGATTATAAAGAAGCGCGAAGGTTTGATAATATTTCGTAAGGATTGAGATTTATTATTTTGCCAAAGATTTATTCAAAAACGTGGTCGGTTTATTTTCATTGAGATTTTAATATATTGATTTATCTCAGCAGAATTTAAAGTTAATAGAATGTAATTTTTATTGACATATACGCTAAATGTTACACATTTATGATTAGATATCTAAATACACAGGTGTTTGTATAGATTGACTAAGTACCTGTTTTAAAAAGGAATTTGTTTTATTTAATTAAATATTTCCATTTTTATTACTCAAAGTTAACATGACAATTTTGCATGATTGGAAGTAGCATGAATTCATTTGAAAATAAAATATCAAATATTGATTATCCTTTAGGCATGGACTCTATCTATATATAATTATAAACAAAATGAGTCAGTTACACAAAATGATTTAAAAATCATTTAAATAAATAAAACGTTTATGTTTTTCCAACATTATTTATTTCCTTTGACATTTTTATTCACGTGTCGTTTAAATAATAAATGGTTTTTGTTACTTCTTTACCTCTCTATTGACATTTACTTGGTTTCTTGGTAATACAATTAAATACGAAAGAAAATGATAAGAGAATTACATTTGTATTTATTATGATTTATTTTAAAAAAAAAAAATCTTTTAGAATTGAACAAAATTTTGTTTATTTGCTGCCACAAAAACAAATAATAATTGATTTTATTTTGATTTTTAAATGTATAAACATAATAATGGCAAAATATCTGTCTTTATGCTTTATAATAGTAAAAAATTTAAAAAGGAACATAATAACCAGAAAGTAGAAGAAGAAAATTATTGTTATAATCAATAGATATTATGTGAAACAGAGTTATGAACCAATAAATAATTTATTGTGTTTTGCGATGGAAATGTTATTGAAAATGTAAAACCAACAATATTATCCTGGAAAATTTATTTTTTTTACAGAAATCAATAAAATTTACAGAAAAACACAACTTTTATGCTTATTTTAATCGTATAAAAAGAGAATCAATTAATGCTTTCAGAGTTTTAGAATAATTGCAGCAATTAAACTATCGTAATTAATTGTAATAAAACATTCTTATACATAGTATTTTTTATTGTTTTTGGTTTAAGTTTCATTTAACTCTAGAATTAATTATGTATGCAAGGTAGCAACAGCCTTAAGTTTTTTCATTCGTTTAAGTAAAACTTAGAGTTGCGAGGCGTTTTTTATTGCCATTTTTGTTGGCGAATGTTAACCGAAACACCTTTAATCATCGCTCCTTTATTGTAATTTTTTCCTACTTTGATTTTATAAAATATTTGGTTCAAAACACTGAGTATTACTTATGTTTTTCTTTTGGAATTCTGCTACTAGCATTTGTTCCTTTGCTACCTTCCTGTTTTAAAATTTAAAAGAAAAGAAATACAATTTTATATGTTAAATTAAGGCGAAATGTATTGATTTCCTATTGCTCTATTCTTATATTCATGTTTGTTTATTTTTAATGATTTTCATTTTTATTACCAACATTATGTGGATCGCAGATGGATGCGAAATGAATTAAAATAATTATGCAAAAAATAAAATAATGATGTTACAAGGGAATTTTGTCATACGAAAATGATGGCTAACCATCGTCTTAATAGCTGGCAAAGTGCCCATAATTTTCTTTTTTTTTGTATTAAAACGTGATTTATTCATATTTTCTTCCTCTTAATATTTTATTGTGTTTTGTTTGTTTTGCCTTCTTCTTTTTGTCCAATTTCATTTGCATTTACTTGTGGGTGGATATTTTTCTTTTCTTTGCCTTTTATTATTTGTTCAACGAAAGCCGTTTAAAAATTTAGCCGCGCACAACCCAAAAATTTTAATTTATATCAATTTTTCCCTTTTATATATTTAATTTAATGGTTGGTGGTGATGGCGGTGTTTACCATGTCGTCATTTACTGATAATTAATTTAATGAGAAACCAGAATTATGAAGGAGGAAGAATTATTTTAATTATTTTGTTTATTGTGTAATTTTTTTTTTCATTTCGTGCTTTATGCGGTGGTGGTGATATCCTATGTAAATTTGAATAGATATAATTTATTTATTTATATTCAATTAACTCTTTTGTATAATTATTTAAATTGCTATTATTAACGGAAAAATGATCTTCATCGTCTCATTTTTATTGTGTTTGTTTGTGTGTTATAATCATGTTTAAAAAGGTATGTAATATTGGTTGTAGATTAATTTATTTTCATTACATGTTTATATAAATTAATTAAAATTAATTATATAATTTAACGTTTTATTGAGAAGATATAACGTAATTTGAATAATCCTTTAATAAAATGAAAATTTTGAATCTTAATTAATTAAGAGCAAACACTACATTTTTTACCTTGTTAGTGCTCTACCTATCGATTTTGTACTATATCACGTATGATAGGCAAAAATTTAATATATTGATTGTTAAGAAATTTAATTAATTACAAGAATAATTATAGAATATTATTTTTTTTAAATAATAATATAATAAATTTTCCATTAATTAGTAAAGGCATTGCATAATGCTATGCATACATAACCAATATAAATTAATTAAAGTAATATTAATCAAATTTTTGTAAAATAATACACAACAATCACCTATTATGATAATAAATCAATAATCAAGTAATCAATAAATAACTAAATTTAATTAACAATTCTTGCGCTAATTAATTAAACAATAATTTTAATAATAAAATAAATTATATGTGGTGATATGGGATAGGTAGATCCATTATTTCTACAATTCAATAAATTTTCTTTATTTATTTGAACATAAATTTATGCAAACATAACTTAATTTGAACAACTACTGTGCGTTATTAAAAAAATTCAGTGAGTTTCGAAGAAAACACGCCGCAAATTTCTTAATTAAAAAAATATAATAAATGAATAAATAAAATGTAAAATCACATCGTCAACCGCACGTAAATGTATGAAATTTCCTGTCTGTTTTTCTTTATTATTTTTTATTATCAAAAATATGTTTCCCTATTTTCTTCTCTCGTCGTATATTTTTTTATTTAATTTTTTTTTTTATTTGTCATATCGCAAAGTCATGGCAATAATCAAATATTTTCTTTGAAAATATATATAAAATAGGAAGAAAAAAAAATAGGAATAAAAAAATGTGACGGAAAAATAGAAATAAGAAAAGTTATATTATTATTGTGCGTTGAAATTGGGTGATATATCACTTTTGCGTTTTTTTTTTTCTATTTTGCTCTTTTTACAAAGCTATTACCACACACAACGTTTTATTTTCTCCTCATATTTTCTTTGTGATGTATTTTTTTCTATATTCTTTTGCAGTGGAAAAGCCAATATTAACATAGTTTTGTCCGGATGGATCCCTCTTATATAAAAATGTTTTATTCTTCTTTTAAAATATTTCTTATTGCATGACTTGTTCTCTTATTTTTTTTTCAAAGCAGCAATTCTTTACTTGTGTCGTAATAATTTTAATTTCTGTCCTAAAAGTATTTTGATTTTTTTATTATTAATGTTATGGGTGACGTCTTGCCGATGAATGTTGAGTTTAGTTTTTAATAATAAAGAGGTACACACTTCTCGCTAAAATCATAAATATAAAAATACAAAAAAGCAAAAAATTAATAAATAAAACATTACTTAATGCTAATGAAATAATTTGTTTTCTATTTTTGTTGGTTTTACATTCCACACATCTGTTAACAAAATATTTTTACGAGTTTTTCTGCGTCTGTTTTTTCGCCTTCTTCACATATGTTTTATGGTTTTTGCTGTATTTATTTTCTTATGACTCGTGCTTTGTTTTAATTATTAACTTGATGCCAATATTTATTGCTTTTAATTATTATTGTTATTATGATCATTGTGGAATAGTATATATAAATCAATCATTTAAGAAATATTATATCTTGTCTAACTTATTACGAAAATATTAATTATATTTGATTTATTTTTTCTTTTTCTTTACACATGATTTGATACTTAGTCCTTTTGTGTTTGAATTGAACTTTGATTCTGCTGATCTTTTAATCTATTTTTTTTTCTCTTGTATTTTAAGACGTGCAATCCTTCGCTGTTTATTTTGTTGACATTTGTGATATTCAGCGATTAACTCTCGTCGTTTATTTGATTAATAATTGACGTACCCTTCATTGTTATTCGGGATTTTTATTAAATTAAATTTGTTAAAATAAAATAGAAGTGAAAATAAGCTTAACTTGCACTCCCCAAAGACAGATTGAATGACTTATAATAACAAAAAAAAAACATATTTTTTAAGGGTTTTTTTTTTAATTTTTCATCGCCTAAAAATAACATTTTGTTAATTGAAATTGTTTTTCGCTTCCGTCTTTATTTTATTTTATTTTTTTTTTTTGTTTTGTTTCTCGGTATACATTATTATTATTATTATTATTAAATTTATATACAAATACATATGCTTAATCCAACAAGGGGTAGATTTGTTCAACTAATTATAATCCCTTAATTGAATTAGGAAGGGAATTGTATAAATTATGAAGTTCGCTCTTACATTCAATAGAAATTTTAATAGCATTGGAAAGATAGATACATAAATAATTGGTGTCACATTATACGAACGATGCTAAAAAAATAAATAAAATAATCTAATTAATTTTACAAAAAAAAAAAAAAACAACAAAATAAATAAAATTATCAATTAAAAATTAGACAAAGAGAATTATAATTTTTTATTTATTTTTTAAATCACTCTACTTGTTGCTCGAAAATTATTAATTGTCCTCTGCGCACATTTGCAGTGTGTTGTTTTATTTCGTTATTGACACTCACTTCACGTTTGGACATTAATTTTTATATAAAAAAATAAAGAAAAATATTTCGATTAATCATATTTGGAGAGTTTTATATAATTAATTTTTTTTAAATTAATTTTTATTATAATAACTGAATAAACGCATGCGCTTTTATCACAATAACGGTTCTTATGTTCGAATTTTATTTTTATCAAATAATAGAACGGCAGATGATTCGTCGATGTTCTTTTATTTGATTGTTTATTTGATTTCAATTTTTTTTTTATTTATTCTTTTGTTTTATCATCCTAAACTCGTTTTACTGAAATTACTTTTCATTTAATATTTGTTGAGACAAGACGTTTATTTATTAAAATTAATTTCATTTTTATTTATTTAATTTTTTTTTTTTATTTTTAATTATTTTTCCGTTTGATTAATTTTTAAAATTTATTTATTTAATATTTTTTGCTGTTTAAAAATTCTTTTTTTAATTATTTAATTATTGGAAAAATAATAATTGATTTAGAGGAGAGCAGGTGGAGGTGGATTTAATAATTTTAAAGAATAAATAAAAGAATTCTTGTGACGCGTGTGCTTCAGTAATTTAATTGCGTTTTATTTATTAATTTATATAAATATTTTAATCAAAAAGTATTGCAACTTAACCAAGAAAAGCGATATTAAAATGATACATTACGCACAGCATCCATTCAGAGACGATAGGACTTCGTCTTATAATTTGTATGATGGAAATGACTTTCATTTGTGAGTATTTATCTAAAAAAAAAACCACATGTTTTTCTTTGTCTTAATTCTGTTTACTTTTTATTTATTTATTTTTGATGATAAATTAATTGGGTTATTTGTTTAGTGCTAGGAGGAGAAGGAGAATTGCAAAATTGCTGCCTATCTTACTTAATTGCTAGATAATTGCGCTATGGTTAATTCTAAAATTACAAAGTTGCTGTTTGTTTCTTCCTTCTATCTTGTTTATCTTCTTCAAAAATAACAAATTCTTTTCTTTTCTTTTTGTGTCGTGATGTTTTTTTTTTTTTTATTTTATTAAAAAGGATAAACATCCAAATACACAACATTAATTCACTTAAACCTTTCTGTCTTTTGGCGTGTTGTTTTCGTTTCTTTTCTTTTATTTAAACAATAAGGGGGGCATTTTCATATAGTTAGAACTTTGTTTTCTATTCTTTTTTTGTCGTTTTATTTATTTATTCAGCGTTATTTTTACCCTATTTAAAGTAACATTATGTAGCGTTATCAACTTACACTGACTGCGTTCATTGTTGAAAAATTATCAAAAAGAAAAATATGTATTTAAATTTTGGAGGCATATTAGGAGAGGCAGAAAATATATATTTTTTAATTTTGCACTGTGTGTATGGTTGGTAGCTAGCTAGCTCACACCATTTTTTTTTTATCAAGTAGAATTTTTTCTCTAATTGAAATAATTAATTATCAATGCATTTTTGTATTTTTACTGTATATAATAATTAACGAAAATACTTTATTATTAATTATAATATAATTTTAATTACCACACCAGACACTTGGTATAATTAATTTGTTCTCCATTATTGCTGTGTTTGTTTTTGGTTACGATAATATTAATTCTGTTAGCTTAGTGTTGGTTGTATTCATTATCACATAGCAGATTCTCTACTCCTTTGTATTTTTCCATATTTATTTTACTTAACGTATCGTACATATTGTATATATTTACACAACATATTTTATACAAATAGTGTGCATTATTTTTTTTTTGTTCTTAGCAGCATATTTACCCCAAAATACAAAAGAGATTTCGCAATGAAAGAAAAAAAAAAATATTAACTGGCAAAAGAGCAGACGTCGTCGTCGTCATCGAATGTGTTGTTTATATAATAATGCTGCCAAGCTGGATTTGTGTTTGGTTAAACAAAAAAAAAAATAATAATAAAAATAAAATAAAGAAAAAAAAGGAAGCAAAGTATGAAGAGACTAGAATGGGTTTTCATAAAAAAGGAGGCTGTAAAAGATCCATCAGCAGCAGCCACATCAATTGTATACCGATGAGACGTCAGCATGCGCATAAAATAATTTACCAAAAAAATAAAGAAAATTAAGGAAAGAAAATATAAAATTTACATATTTATATACACACATAGTTTGGTCGTTTTATTTTGTTTGAATTTTTCCACTGTCATCACTCTATGGAACAATATTTTCAAGTTTTCTTGGAAAAGAATATAAAGGTTTTCATTTCATTTTGTGATCTTTCTTTAAACTTAATTAATTTACACTTTGTGTTAATTTTTCCTTGTTTTCGTTCTTGGAAAAATAAATTTATATTTATTTTAAAAATTTCAGCTTTTGTTGAATTTTTTTAATTTTAGCAGCAATAAGCATAATTTGACGACGAGTGTTGTTTTTCACCTGCGATTCACTTTTCATAATGAAAAAACTATATTTAGTACCATTTATATAAAATACATTTATAAATTTTGTATATATTTATGGAGCACTATAATCATCGGTTTTCTTCTACAAAATTGTTAAATTCATTTTAAATAGAAGTTTAATCCTTTTAACATTTATTGGCACAACTTTAAGTTATTCTTACAACAAAGATTCTTTGATGATGATGACGTACAAGTGAAATTCATTGACCTATAAACTATGAGGTAAAATAATAATAGAAACAATACAAGAATAATATCGCGTTAAATATCATCAGGAAGCAGGCAGAGAAACATCATCATAATATTAATTTAATAAATATTTGTTTTGAGTTTTGGTTTTTCAACTAACTTTCTCTCAACAATTTATAACTTTGATAGTTTTAATTACATCAAAACAGGCAGGCATTATTCCTACATACATTTGACGATTATAATTATGATGAAGAAACATATAACTATCATCATAATGATGGAAGAATTTGATCTTTGATTTATTTTCATCAACTTATTATGCTCTTTAATAGTTGTTTTCCCTTTTCGTATTATCATACTAACCAATTCGAATGTTTTTCAGATTAATAGTGGTGTTTAGGTGGATGATTGTTTGTTTTTGCTGACGATGGTATGAGTTCTTCTACTAGTATGCTCTGCTATACGCATTTATATAAATATAAATATCTAGTTTTCTCTTCATTTTTATATCATTTCAATACAATTTTTGTCATCTTTTACCAATTTCACAGTAGACAAAGCTTTTCGTTTTTTTTTCAATTTATATACATAGATTTTTCCCTTATATTCTAACTATGCTCTTGAATTTCTTTTGTAATAGAACTGTTGTATGTGTTTGTTATTTCGATTAAGATGCTTTGGCTGCTGCTGTTGCTATTGTCGTTGTTGCGGTTTTTTGTATGTAGATAATAGAGGAAAAAACAAATGAAGTATATCTTGAAGTTGATAAAAATAAAAGTATAAAATTGGCGGCGGGCGGAGGTGATGATATCGATTTTGATTGAATTTATATGGATTTGCGTAGAAAAAAAGAGTAGTATAGGTGAAATTAGAAGTATGAGAATATTTTTGAAGGACTTTTTCTATGTTTAGATTTGCAATTTATTGAATATAGATTTTGTATTGTTTTGCTTATTAATAAGGGGTGTTTAGTTTTGAGTAAATTATTATTTTCAAAATTATTGATTATTATTAATCCAATGTTTGTTTGGAAAATTTAGGAGTAAGTTAAAATTTGCAATTGTTTTAAAAATTAATTAATTCATAAAGTTTAATTTCTTTAATGAAGAATATTTTACAAATTTAATTTAAACATATTAACCGTAAAGAATTAAAGTATCAAAGAAGAAAAATTATTACAAAATAAATAAATATTTTAAATAAAAATCTTGCCAATGGACAATGGTTTGAATTTACTGCCAATTTATGGGTTGTGCTCATTATTTACGGATTATATAGATACAATTTATCCATACTCTTGTATATATCTATTAACCAAACTTAAAAACCACTTAACATCCAAGCAGCACATTTGCTTGCTTGCTATGGTTGGTTTATATATTTGTGTTTTCGTTACTTTTTTATTTTTTGGTTTTACAATCGAATTATTCACTTTTTAACCAGTTTATTATAATAAATTTTGTTTTTATATTTATAAATAATTAATTTATGTTATACTTAATAATAATTTGATTTTCTTTTTATTTTCTTTACAGTGGTTTAAATATGAGTAATAGTAGTAGCACGAATTTAGCATTGAGTAATAATAACAGCACAAGCCTCAACAATAATAATAATAATCTAAATAATAATAGTAGTATCAACTTTAAAACAATTACTGATGCAAATGATGTTATAAATATTAGTAATAGTAGTAGTGAGCAACCCGATCCTGATTATATAAAAATGTTTGTAGGCCAAGTACCAAAATCAATGGACGAGGATCAGCTGCGTGAAATGTTTGAAGAGTTTGGTCGTGTACATTCAATAAATGTTTTACGAGATAAAGTGACTGGTGTGAGTAAAGGTAAGTTTTTAAATAATAATTATTCATATATTGTTTTTTATTTAATAATTAATTAATTTTTATAATTTGGGGTAGATTTTTTTTTTTTTTTGACGATGAACTAAATTATTACCACACAAATATACATGGATTTGTTGTGGGTGGGTGGGTGTGTTTTGGTTATTAAATTTAAATAGAAAAAGAAATAATTAATTTAATTTTTTTTTTAAACATTTGTGGTAAAATTTTATTATTATTTTTCAATTATTTTCCATATTTTAATGATTTTATTATATTTTTTATAAATTTAATAATACCATTATTGTTGCTGTTGTTGTTGTTTGTTACAGGCCACCCAGCTAGTTGGTTTTTTTTTATTCAATATGAATTTTTAATGGTTATTTATGATTTTTATTTTTAAATCATTAAATTATTATGCATAGAATTAAAAATATTTTCCATTTTTCTTCTTTTTTATCCCAATATTTTTTATATATTATAACGTGATATGATGTTTTTTAGTTCACAAAACAATTTTTTACCCATTCTGGCATTTACATTGAAATTACCTCTATTTAAATTAATGTTGTTTTTATCATACATTAATTAATAATATGTCCATATTATAATAATAATAATTATTATTATTAAAATAATCAAAACATAACAACAGTAAAAACAAGAAGAAAAAATTAATTACAATAAAAAACATTTGAAAACAATGATGATGCTACTACTGCTGCTGGAAATTATGCTGTTTTGTATGTACATACCACGGATGGACAACAAAGTATTTAACATTTTTCTACTTGTTTTCAATTTTTTTTTTTATTATTAATATTTAAAAACAAAAATACAATTTTTAAAAGCGCGCACGAAACACAAAACAAAGTTTTTTTTTTTAATTTGAATTCTTTATAATTAAAAATATATGAAACACACAAAATTGCAGAAAAAAAAGAAAAACAATGAATAAATGAAAAATAAAAGTTATTAAAAAATTAAAAAGTGGTGTAAAAAAGCATACAATCAATGGATGATGTTACTTTCCTTGTTGCTTTTATTATTATTATTACCACGCTTTTAAACTATGCACAATGGTATATACTTGACTATCATGAGCAGCATCACACGAGAAAAGATGAAATGTTAAGTAAACATTGGCATAAAAAAAAGAGAAGAATACCTCAAGCACACAATAAAAGCTTGAAAAATATATAATTTTTTGTATAATATAATTTTTTATTATTGTAACTTTTTTGTTACATAAAAGTTCAGTGCAAAATAATGTTTAAATGAAAATTACACAGCAAAGAGGGCAAACAAAGTGTATTGTGTTTTTCCTTTGTTGTTTATTCCGTCCGTGATTATTTATCTGTCTCAAATATTTCCTGTTTGATTGTTTTTCCGCTATTTTTCTTCTTTTTTTTTAATATAAAGAAAACAATAACAGCAACAGCAACAACAAAACATCAGCAAAAACAAAATATATTGATAATAATAATAATAATGAAAAATAGTTTTAAAGTTGAAGTAGAATGAGAGTAATAAAGGGTTTCACGGGTATACACGTGTGTGCTGTACACATTTTTTTCTAATTAAACCGAAACAAGGATGATTGAATGTTTTTTTTTTTGACTCCACTCTTATTATTTTAATTAATTTCAATCTATTTTTGGCCAATTTATAATTAAAAATTAAACTACTAAACCACACTTGCATATTGAAAAAGCATTATATATTTTTATAATTCAGTCTACTTGTTATGCGATGAGTTTTTTTAAATTTTCATTTTAATCTACTTCTGTATATAATTTATTTTAATTTTGTGATTTCATAATTTGAAGCATCATCAACAGCAATCATTAATTTGTTTGTTTGTTTTTTTTTTTTAATCATTAATTAAAACTTTAATATTTTCTCTATTCTATTATTAATATATAAGTTATCGTTTCGTGTATCGTCTTATTAAAATATTAAAAAAAATCGTTATCGTTGTTTATCGTTTGTTTAATTATTATTATTATTCGTCAAATTCCATTATTTTATTTCATTAATTAAATGTTTTTTTTTTTAAATATATATTTATATTTTCTTCTTTTGTACATCAAAAAAAAAGTATATAAATAATAAATAAAAATATTATGTATGTTTGTGTTGTAAGCTTTATGGTGCTTTTTCTGTTTTTTCAGGGTGCTGTTTTGTGACGTTCTTTACGAGAAAGGCAGCTCTCAAAGCACAAGATGCCCTACATAATGTTAAAACACTAAACGGGGTAAGTATTTATAACTAATGAAAGACACAAAATACTCACTGATATAAATAAATTTGAATTTAAATTTACAAAAATTTCTAATCGCGAAAAATTGTTCCTTTACCACCATTACTACTATGTACAGATGTCTATTGTGTGCTCTCATATTTTTATTTATCTATTATTTAAAACAAATAAAAATAAATTTCACGCACAACACAACAAACATTAAATTAGCATTTTAAAATTATTGATAAAAAGTAAATGAAATATTGGAGGCCAATAAAACACATAATTGGTAATATGTAAAACCACCATAAACATATACATAAATACCGAATAATAAATAAACATTTTATTCTTGTGTTTTCACGCATGTTTTGTTTACAGCAGCGCGCAATTTTGTTGTTTATTTTTATTATATTTTATTGATTCTCATTAATTTATTGTAATAATTTTATTTTATTTTTTTTTTTCATAAACACCATAATAGTACATTTATTTATGTAATATGACATATCAACATGTCAATGTTTTATTTGTGTTTTATTTTTATTATCTATTTATTATTTTATTTTTATATGTAATCGTCGAAGTCGTCAATTGCGTTCATTTTGTCATTTTATAGCATAAATGTTATCATAAAAATAATAATAATGTTTCTGTACAGTTTTCTTCTTTTTTTTGTTGTTTTATATTTTTATTATTTATTTGTGGTTTTATTTATCCATATTTTTTTTTTTTTTGTAAAAATTATTTAAGATAAATTGTTTTTTTTTTGTTTATCAAAAGATGAATCAAACTTATTTGGTTTACTCTTTGTTTTTTCAATCGTTATTCACCTTTATAATGTTTAGTTTAAAAATTTATAGCCTTAGATGTGTTTCTTTTTTTAAATTGTCATCGAAAAACTGCTGAGAACAGGATAAAATACTTTTCATTTTAATAGTTTCTTTATATTTTCATATATATTCTGTTCTGGTTTTCAACCATCATCCATCCCCCACAGAGCATTTACTTTGTTACCGATAATAAATTTTTTTTGAAGTATTTTGCTCTATATTTTTTCCGATATTATAATAATTATTATTATTATTATTATTACATTTATTGATATAAACAAAGAAAAATTATTTATTACAAGGAATACGGTTTTCTTTTTATAGAAAATAATATGAAAATTTAGTATAAATTGTAATATTTTTTTTATTATTTATTTATTCTTTTTTGGTTGCTGTCATCGTCGTCATCCTTTTTTTTATTATTATAATCATTATATTTGTTTTTATAAATAATATGTATAAAAGACATACAAAAGCTTTTAATCTTGTATGTGTAGTCCTTAAAACCCTTTAGAGAATAGAGGAAAATATAAATGTATCTTTTATACATATACGTTTTCAGTTTTTCTTTTATATTTTTCTACATAACCATAAACAGCAGAGAGCCACCCAATACAATGGCAATGTTTGTTGACATTTATGTCAACCATAAAAAGTAGCAATTTCGTGCTTTGATTATCAATTCGACACAGCGAAAGTAAAACTCTAATCCAAATGTCCATCAGAATTCTATTTTTCCTTTAATACTTTTGTACAATTTATCTACGTATATACATATATTGTGTGTATTGAGAAAAATATAAACAGAAAACTAATGCGACAGTGTTTTACTTGCATTAAATGGTTTTTCTGTTTTCAATATTTATAGCTAAAAAGGAAAAAGAAACAAGAAAAAAAAATAATGAAAATAGTAAGAAAAAATTAAGATAAATAAATAAAAAGGAAAAGTAATTCTTCTTCGCCACACTCATCCATTTATAAAATGTGTTGAATAGGATGATTTTTATTTCGTCATTCAATGTCAAGAGTTTTCCTCTGAAATTTCATTCGTACTATCGTAAAAAAAACTTCTATTTCTGGCATTTCTTTTTCTTATTTTGTCCAGCACTGTATGCTTTAAATTAAAAATTTATTTATTTATAATTTAATTCAGGTAACATTGTATTGTTTAAACTCTTGGTGACTAATAGCAAAAAATAAAAATACGAAGGTTTTCTTATTTGTTTATTTATAATTTATTTGCAAAAAAAAAACTATAAAAGCAGAAAATATTTCAATTAAAATTTTATAAATATAATTACATATTACGTAATTTCTAATACTATTTTTAATTAAATTTAAAACTAATGAAAAATAAATTACAATATTGAAATTTAAATTGTGCAACAACAATCTCTTTGCGACATTTAAAATTGTTATTTTTATATCCTTTATATAGTTTTACAATTTGGTTTTTTTCTTTTTGTTTTTTATTATATTTACATATAGATTATGCCCGATCTATGTAAGAGAATTTCGGCTTTTTGCCAAAAATTTATTTATTTATTTAATATTATTTTATTAACTCTTATTTTAAAAATAATAAATCGTTGCTTAAGTGTTTTTAATTGATTTTTCCTTTTTCCAAAAATAGAAAACACTCTTAAAATCAATTTGAAAAATTATTTAAATTACGGAAATTACAATGAATATTGAGCATTGCTGTTGGATTAGTTAAAATACTTTCTTTTTTTTTTTGCAATTACAATGATAACACAGATATGTAAAGGAAGTGACTATAAGTGCAATAGCAGCCGCCTTCAGGTGCATTTTACTCTGGCTACAAAATTTAAACAATTTCTTTAATTTTATTTTATTACACAAAATTTGATTATTTTTTTATGCATATATCCAACCTCCCCTGTATATTTCTATTTAATTTTTCACAAAAGTTCTCTCTGTGCATATTATTTTTTGTTTAGATTAGAGTATAAAAGTTGCACAGTAGCTAATGCAATTTTTTTTTTTTTTATGATATTTTAAATCAATAAAAAGCTTTATTTAGGATTTTTCATTTTATCCATTAATAATAACAATTCCTTTTGTCCTTTGTCGTATTTTTAATTTAATATATTTTTGTTTTTAGTTATTTGTGATATTTACTTTGTCTTCGTATATGCCAATCAATATAAAAATAGAAATAAAAAGTTTTAGCACAAAAATCAATCGAATGTATAAATAAAAAGTCATCGTTAATAAATAAATTGGTGCATTGCTGCAACGCCTGTATATTGAGATATGCAAGGCAAGGCAAGAAAAAGAGGTAATCAACAACGAATACCAAAAAAAAAAAATACAAAATAATCATTGACTTGCCAACTTACTTATTGGTCACATTTTCAATCAATTTAATCATTTGTGTTTGACGTAGTGTGTAGGTATTGCTATGTTGTTGCTAATATACACTTTACACGGTACCGTACTGTTGCCGTTGATGCTGCTTCTAACCGAAATATTTATAAAAAATTAAAAATAAATGAATAGAAGGAAATGTGTCTACTGAAATTAGATTTATCGGTATTTATAGTGCAAAGTAATAAATCATGTTTTCAACATAATAAAAATTAATCAGCAACAACATCGTGATGTTATTTTACTTTTCTCTGCAGCAAATCCAATAATTAAAAAAACAGAAGAAAAATAGACATAATCTTGTTACAATTATGATGACAATAAACACATAAGGCAACATAATATACAATCACAATATATTTATCAAATTTGTTTTATTTAAAGGATTTTTTTTAATTTTTGATTATTATTATAATTTTCTTTTAATTATTTCATTACAGATGCATCATCCAATACAAATGAAACCTGCAGATAGTGAAAATAGAAATGGTGAGTAATAGTTTTTAATTAAGTTATTCGTGAATGTATTACATTTTATATTTTATTACGGAATATAGTATTCATTAGGGATAACTTATAAATTTAAATCTGTTATCACAAAACCATGTATGTTATATATTCGAGCCCCTTCGTTCCACCCGCTTTGTTGTATATGCGAATTATAAATTAAATTTAGTATCATATGTAAAAATAAAAAAAATACTCGATTATATATTTTTTTGCATTTTTCGTGTACTATGAATTGATCCCCCAAGAGTTTGATATATGTTTAAGTGTTTCTAACCTCTACAACTTACCTACCAACTAAAGTAGTATACACACACTGTACAGCAGTGTTCTATTCAGTAATTTTGCTGCAATATTCATTTTCCACTATTGTGTTATTGTTGTATGACTGTTGGGGACACATTAGCAAAACATATCATAATCACTTAATCTTATTAATTTTAATTTTATTATACATGTACTTAAGCAATATAAATGTATGAAAAAAAGAAAAACAAAAATTATATTCATAAACATTGTATAATCGCTCTTTGTAAAGGTTTTCTTCTTTTTGCTTTAATTTTGTTTTGCTTTTATTATTATTTAGCAAAAAAGTTAAACAAATTTTATTACCATTTACCTCTGCTCTATGATTATGTAAATTTATATTCGTGTTTAGTTTAGATTTTTTTTTTTTAATTTTATTTTCTTCTATTATGCAATTTCAGTTAGTCATTGTAGAATATTGTTATTAATTTTATTACATAATTTATATAAATTGATTAAGTTTATTATTATATGAACCTGTGATGGTATGAGGAGAGACTTATGTAATATTTTACTGCTCTAATGTCATGTGTAAGGAGTTGATATTTGTTTTTGATGATTAGTTTTTCTTATTTAACTATACAGAACCATAGTAACAGAATAGCAGGTACATTTTTTCTTTTTTTTTTTATTAATTATGTCAACCCATTGATTTATAATCTGTTTACTTGATTAGTTTGGTATTTTTCAGGGTACAAAATATTTGTTTTACCTGTGTGTGTTTTTTTACTTATTTATTTTTAAATGAATAAATAAGTGTCAAAATTTATAATTGATGCTTAAAATGTTATTACTTAGCTACGATTATTGCTTGCTTAATGTTTGTCTGTTTACTTTCGGTGGTGTTTATTTTATTTATTGATAGCAATTTGTAATGATTAATTATTTTTACTATATATGTTGTGGTTTTAAGCAGATTATTAGCTTTGATTTTTTTTTTTTCTTTGAGAAAGTTTTTATTTAAAGTATGTCTTGTTGAAAAAATTCAATTTAATATTGATTTAAATATTTAGCATTATTAATGTGCTGAACTTTATGTTTTTTTTTTTGGTGAATATATGGTGATTTCTGATAGTTTTGGTAAAAAAATAAAATTTTGTTTTCGATATTTTTTGAAATAACACATTATAAATAGATTTATCCTTTACTCTTTATACTATTAATTTATTTTTAATTAAAGTAGTGAAATTTATTTGTTGTATAAATCTATCGCTAAGAGTTATCGTTGTTGTTTTTTTTTTAAATAAGGCGACATCCAGAAATAGTTTTAATTACAATCTTGATTGGTTGTTGTGTTAATTTTTCTCATTCAATTATTATCGACTTCAAAGTTTATTTTTATTATTTTTTTCTTCAGTCGATTACATGCGCGACTTAGTTGTTATTCATTTATAATTTCTATTTGTTTTATTTTTGTATTTTTAATTATCTTATCTGTTTTTTTTTTTTTATTTATTTTTATTGAACTTTTCTTTCTATATATTTACATTGCCAAAATATATGCACAATCGTTTTTGTACTTTTCTCTAATAATAATTATAAAATGTGCAAATGTATTTACAATTTCAATGATGTGTGATTTTCGTCTATTGAATATATTTTAAAATATTTTTTTTGTAGAAATTCAATTAAATTAAAATATATACAAAGAAGACAAAGAAGAAATTGATACTCTTTAGAATTGATGAAAAAATTATGCAATTTATTTTTTAATCTAACTACACATGTGTACATAGCAGCCTGTAATCACTGTAATTGGTGTTTTTCTTTTTTCTAAATTAAATTTCGTTTAAAATTTTATACAAATATTTATCTCTTTCTGTCCTTGTATAAAAATTGTATTGATTTATGTTAAAAAAATAAAAAAAAAAAAATATTAAATTAAATTTGTTATGTGGAAAAATAAAATTGATTTTGTTTGTCAAATTTATTTACAAAAAATAAGAAGTTTTATATTTTTTTTTATATATTTTATACATATTTTTTTTTTTTAATAACTCGTGATATGACGATTATTATTCAAAAATAATAATAATAATAAAAAAAAAAACAGAAATATAGGTAAATAAAAATTGAACGTAAAAAAAAATTATTATTATTATTTTTGTATCGTTAAAAATAATCAATTGGCTAAAAACCGAAACGATGATAAGTCGATTTGTTATATTTGATAGTAGAAAAGTTATTTGAATTATATGTTTTTTTTTTTTTTTTATTTAATTATTTGCTATTTATTTTATTTGATTGTGTATTTGTAAAATAAATGTGTATATAAGAATTTATGTTTATTTTGCATTATATAAATTATATATATACGTGTGTTGTATACATATGGTTAGTTTTGTGTAGTTAGTATTTATGCATAATCAGCATTAATCGCGTGTCGTTTGTATAAGAAGCAACAAGTGAATAACAGTAGCAAATAACATAAAATATATGCGGTGCTGTAAATTAATTTTTTCTTTTCTCTCATCAAGCATAAAACATAAATATATATAAATTAATTCTTTAAGTGAATTTGTAGTAATAAAATTATACATAAATAATACAAATAATAATATATAATAGAAAAAAAAATTTAATTAAATATTTTTAATTGAATTTTTGGGTGCTCTATTGTGCAGTTGTTCTGTGCTCTGACAAAGTTTAAGTGCTTTAGTGCCTACGTATTTAAATTATAACAAGTAGTAAATCGATTGTGGCATAAATAAACTTTAACCGCCCAGCTTTTATACTTGCCTCTTAGATATACATATATATATATATATAGATAAAGTGATTGTGTATAGATATTTAATAACAACTAGAGAATATGTTTGATTGAGCCGGGCCAGTTAGTACTTACTTGATTAGTAATTGCATCACAAGTTATTACATAGGTGGTGTGTACATATAAATGAATAGAAAATATCAAATCATCTCTTCTCAATTACCATAAATAGCAATTTGTTGTTTTCGTATCTAAATAATAATAATAGTTAACAACATTATAATTATTGTGTATTTTTTGGTAGAAAGTGATTTATTTAGGACATAATTATATTTAATTAAACAAAATTTTACTTAAAACAACAACTCTCACTCTATTCAATTTGAATTTTTATTATTTTGTTGTATATATATTTTTGTGTGTGTTTTTCTTGTTAATTATTTATACTATTATTAATTGTTTTAAAAAAATAATTCTATTATATTTATTTAATTATTATATATAGAAATAAAAAAAATATATTGAAAACGAAAACTTATGCAATAAATTTTGTGTATTGTTGTAGTAATCTGATATTTTCATTTTTATTTTTTGAATATTGTAAATTAATTTATAAATTATATTTATTTGGTATTTACCAAATTATTTGTGTTAATTTATTATTATTATTATTTATATAAAAATTAAGTGTTTTTTTATCTGTTGAAAGATTTAAATTTCTTCTTATTAAAAGTAAAAAAGGAAAACATTTGTGCTTATAATTGTGTGTGATTTTCTGTTTTTTTTTTTTTAATTTTTAATATTTAATTTTGTTAATTAGCGCACGTGTTGTCTATGAAATTTGTAATAGTAATAATAATCGTGTCACAATAAAATTGTCTGTCAAATATTTAAAAACTTTAATAATAAATAAGTAATTAAAAAAATGAAAAATCAAACAAAAACGGGACCAATATCACCAACATCGTCATATGCACAAGGAACTAATAATACATATCTTGATAAAAAATATCCGTCAATAAATGCTGCATATTGGCTACCAACTACTAATCCATCGCCATATGTTATTCCAGGTTCGTTTATCTCACCTTTAAGTATAAATAAGAAATAAAATAAAATTCCAAGTAAATATTCAATTGAAAAAAAAATAAACTACTTGACGATAGGAAAATTAAATTGTCGCATGTTGATATTTAAAAAAATGAAAAAATAAAATATAATATTAGGGAATTTTATTTATTTATTTTTATTATCAATATATGATTGAAGTTTTTTTTTTAATCAATTTAAATATTATCAACGAGAATCTTTAAAGTTTGCTTATACAAGTGTGTTTTGCCATTTTGAATAACCATATACGGAGAAAACCGAAAATACAGTGTGAGTGTCTGGTAATGAAGAATATACAGAAGTATGATCGAATATGCTGTTGTTGATGCATTTAATTGGTATATTTAATGCTTAAAATAGCTGAGAAGGATTCTATAAGAAATTAAAAATACATTTCTTAGTAGTTTTTGATTTAATGGTATTGCATAATCTATGTAATTTGTTTTAAATAATAATTATTTTTGTCTGTTATCTAAAATGTTTAAATGTTATTTTCATATTTTGTTAATATTTAATAACAAAAATGTTTATTTTAACTAATGTGTGAATGAAAAATAAAAAAAAAACGTGTTTTTAGGTGTTAAATTTCTGTATAAATATTACCAACAATAAAAAAATCCCATTTATATTTGTATTTATTAATTTATTTTTTATGTTTTTTATACAAACATATGTTTCGTTTAATTTTTTTCTTAATCTACTTTAAACTAATTTTCTTATTTTTATTGTTTTATGATTGTTATGTTTAAAAAAGAAAAAAATCTTAATTGTTAATCTGCTGTTAATCGCTTAACATATTATATGATTAAACAAATTTAGGCAGTCAATACATTACAATTAATAATGACACTTGATTTTGGTTTTTTTATTTTTCACTTTACTTACTTTACATTATATACTCTTTAGACGTTTTATTTTTTTAAGCCATGTCATCATAATTAACACATTTTTTAATTTAATAAAATATTTAAAGAGAATTTCAGTTTTTTTCTTCTCACTTATGATTTCTTTAATATTTATGGAATTAAAAATGTGACTACATAGTTCGATTTATTTACTTAATATATCGAAATGTGGAGTTTTAGACAGAATATGGGAAGATTACGAGACGTAAAAGAGTATTTACTAATGTTTAAAACTTATTGCTCTTTTAAACTAATTTTTTCTTTACAAAGCATTTACATATTACAAGTTTTATCTTCAAATAAAAATTTACCTGTAGAACAACTAAATATGAAAATTATTTTAATTGTTTGTAAAAATAATAAAATAATTAAATAAATTGTTAAAAATAATAATAAAATAAATATAGCTGTCACAAAATTCTGTTATGTTATCATCATTAGTGTGCTTTTTTGTCTTTATTTTTAGTTTATGTGTTTTTCATGTTGGAATTTATTTTTGTTACAAGTTCTAGTTTTTATTTTAATTATTATTATTATAACATGTCATGTTAGAAATGTGTTTATATTTTTATTATTATTATTATCAACTGTTATTACTATTATTTGTTTTATTTTATGTATAAAAACGCATAATTCTGTTGTAATATTTATTCAATAATGTTAATAATAGTGCAAATAAATATGTGTAGTGTTTTTTTTAATTTATTTTATATTTTTTTCTAGTACATATTATGTATAATCTTTTTAACTGTTTCATAACTCTAATTTTATTTTCTTCTTTATGCTTCTTACCTACGTTAATTGTTTTCTGTTTTTTTTTTTTAATATAAAGCATTTATATAAATATTTATTTCATTACTTGTTATCTTTGTTTTAAGTTTGTCGTGTCGTTTAAGTGCAGAAATAAATTTAATGAAAGATAATTGGTATTTCTTTGTATGTTGTGCACTTGTACATCTCTTTTTTACACTTGTTGATGCTTTTTTACTACAAATGATATTACTTGTAGCAGCTTAAATATCTAAAGGATAATCTATTTTAATCATATTGTGTTGCAACAAATTAAAAAGCTCAATTTGAATAAATTTAATTAACTTTCCTTGGAAAGAAATTCATTGACTTTATGTGTATTGTCATTTCTCGTTTTTATAATTATGAAATATTTTTCTTTCATACTTTATAAATGACATTTTTAGAATTGTTAAATTTTAACACTCATCGTAGGACAATGAATCATCCACCAAAGTTTTTAAAAATGTTTTGAATGTTTTTTCTGGAATTTTATTAGTAAAAAATTGAAATATTTAAATAGAGAATCGTTGTTAAAAGTTTATTGAATCTTATTATGTTTTGGAAAAATATTTTATTTATTTAAAATCAATGCAACACAATAACACCACTGCAACGACACTACTACTCTGCGTATTCTTAACGTTTATTTAAGTAATTCTTTATAATGTTTTCTGTGTTTATAATCGTAAAATCATAATCATAATATAAATGATTGTGTGTATGTTGTGTATTATATAGGTTATAAAAATAAAAATAAATTTTATTACCTAAAATCGATTACAAATTTCGTGTTTTAAAAATTTATTTAGGCTAAAAATTTGCATAAATTTTTAATAAAAAAACAATATTTCTTGTTGGCTTATTTTTATTTTATTTTATTTATTAATATTTTGTTACAGAACGAAAATTATTTGTGGGCATGCTGAATAAGAAACTAAATGAGAACGATGTAAGAAAACTTTTTGAAGGACATGGTACAATTGAGGAATGTACAGTATTGCGAGATCAAAATGGTCAAAGTAAAGGCTGTGCCTTTGTTACATTTTCGACAAAGCAAGCTGCGATTGGAGCCATCAAGGTGCGTGGCGTGACGGTATTTAATTTTTTTTTCATTTAAATTTTTATAATTTTATGTTTTAATAAAATTTATGTTTTTTGAAATTTCACCACCATAACCACCACCACCATGAATAAAATGCCTTTTTTTGTTATACCTTGTATCCTTAAAATATAATGTAACTTTTAGATTTTTTTTTGTGTGTCAAACACTTATTGCGTAGGTATTTTCTGTTTATTTACTATTAAATGTTTGAAATTTAATCTCGTTTTGTGTATTATATCTTTGTCGTCTTTTTGTATTTGTTTGCTAAAATAAGTAATATATGAAATTGGTTTATTTTCTTTTCTTTTTTTTTCTGTGTTAAATTTAGGCAATACATCAAAGTCAGACAATGGAGGGGTGTTCAGCACCTCTTGTTGTTAAATTTGCCGATACCCAAAAGGAAAAAGAACAGAAAAAAATGCAACAAATGCAAGCGAATCTATGGAATATTGCTGGAACCAATATTAATATGCCTATTGGGCAAACTGCTGCAACCGTTGCACAACCACAAGTCCTGCCAAATCCACCACAACAAGCTAGTCCCTTATTAGCAACTGATGCTATTTCACCAGCATCATTGCAATTATTACAACAATTACAAGCCGTTGGTCTTCAGCAACAATTACTGCAAGGTAAAAACGACATTACCATGGCACAATATTTGCTAAGCTTAGACCATCATCTCTCGTTATGTAGTAGTACGTACTAGATTATAATATAATTATAATCTCTTCTTTTAATTATTATTATTATTATTAATCTGAATATTATTTTTGTTTATTATGATACATCAATAATTCATATGAACAATTATACTATAATTTATAATTTATTTTCCAATAAATTTACTTTCATCATTTCTTAAGGCCTTGGTTCACAGACTGACGTTGCAGCAGCGGCTGGCCTTTTGCCACCAATGACTGTACAAAATTTAGCCGCACTTGCAGCAATGACACAACCATCACTAGCTGCCCAACAACAGCAGCCATCACTTACAAATGCAGCGGCATTATTATGTAAGTAGATTAATTGCTTTAAAAGTCTCTTTATAAAATTGATTATTCAAAATAATAGGAGATTTTATTTTGCACAAAATAATGTATAAATGCTGTTACTGTTGTTAAATATTATTATAATAATTATAAGTGATTGATGATACTATTTATAATATTATTTTTAATTTGATATATGTGTATGATAACTGTGATGAGATAAGATAAGAAAAACAACGATGAGAGGTTTTTACATATTATTTGTTATACACTTGAACGAGTGAATTATTATTTATTAATTTTTTTTTTCAAATAATCTTTATCTTGTGATTAGTAATGGCGAATTGTATTTCAAAATATTAAATTTTATTTTACTTAAATGTGAGAGAAAATGATTATTTCATATCCTTTAAATATGATAAAAAGTTAAAAAATAAAATATATAAATAAAAAAAAAATAAACGTTATCTCTTTAGGTCTGCTGGGAAAGACAGCAACATCAGGTGAGATTAATACGTCATATCAGTAACGTTTCTTTTTTGTTGCGTACTATAAATTTAATTTATTTGTGAAAATGTGGTATTGTTGCTTAATTAAACACACTTGATTTGCATGATGATATGATAACAAGTCGTCGTCAAATGATTGATTAAATGTAATTTATTATTATCATTATTAATATTTTGCCCGTCTCTATTGTCGACATCTCAATAATTATTATTTTGTTTTTTTTTTTTATATATTTTATTTATTCTCTCTGTTTATTATTGCTTATTTGCTGACTGACTGGCTTTTAATTTAAGTAATTAATTTTATTTGGGATAATAACTTTGTGTTATATTTCACCTGTGCGCTTGCATGTTTTATTGTCTCTTTCAGTAAAATTTTCATTTTAGGCAAAGTAATTTACAATCAGATGCTGTGTTGACTTTTTTTATCTTTATCTTTAAAAACAAATGTTTTAATTTGAAAAATAAAGCATGTTGAGGAGGGTGTTTTTATTTTTTTTGTTACCAATTTTTATTATAGAATTGATAGAAAATTTATTTGAAATTGATTTTTAATTAATTTTCTTGTTTCTTTCTTTCTTTCTTTATTTTATTGGTTAATTATACTTTGGCAGGGTCTGATCCTAATGCTTTAACATCTGCCTACGCAGCTGCTTTACCCCAATTTTGTGGATCTGGATTATCTACATCACCATTGGCAAATGCAGCATTAACGACTGCCGCCGCAGCCGCTGCCGGTAAGCAAATCGAGGGTAAGTTTATCAAGATAAACTCGAACAGAACGAATGAATTAACGCATTACGTACGTGCGGCCGCGCGATTATATTTGCTTTAATTCTATTCGTTTTACATATCACATTGATAAACTATACCACCACAGCTTTTTTTTTTTTTGTAATTTATTTCACTCTTAAACACAATTTCAATTGTTCAAACATTTATACTTTTGTATTATTATTTTTTTTTAATTTGTAAATTTTATTGTATTTTATATATATATATATATATATATGTATTTATGTATATGCTGTATTGCGAGTAAAGTTTTTCGTTGTTTTATTTAAACATAACAAACATAATAGCAACGCGGCATTGTAATACTGTACATCGCGATATATAAATTAAACAAATATATGACGCGGAGGGTTGTTAATTTTAAATTGGCGAAACATTTATATAATATTAAAAAAGTTAAAGTTTAAACATAAATTGTGTTTATGACTGGCTTCCTAAGTTATTTTGTTTATGCATTTCCCTTTTCTCTTTCTCTTTTTCTTTTTTCTCGTATTTTAATTGCAGGCCCGGAAGGATGTAACTTATTTATATATCATCTGCCACAAGAATTCACCGACACAGATTTAGCATCGACGTTCCTTCCGTTTGGAAATGTTATATCAGCTAAAGTGTTTATCGACAAGCAGACAAATTTATCGAAATGTTTTGGTTTTGTATCATTTGACAATCCTGATTCGGCACAGGCGGCTATCAAGGCGATGCACGGTTTTCAAATTGGTACAAAGAGACTTAAAGTGCAATTGAAAAAACCTAAAGATGCTTCGAAACCCTACTAGGTACCTAAAAACAAGCAAACGTTTTATTATTATTATTATTTTTATTATTTCATCGGTTTTATTTTTTATTTAACGTTTAATGTTATTTCTTTTAATGAATTATTGTTATTAATGTTATTCAATCACAATCATATATAGAATATAAGAATTGGACTTAAGCAACTTAGAAAAATTAAATGAAATGAAACAAGATTATTATTATTGTATAAAAGAAATATTTAAATAAAATATATTGTGTTTATTGAGGACGAGCAGCAATGTTGAGAAGAATAATGATGATTGATTAGTAGAGGTAGTGTGCGTTTGAAGCGATGAAGTGGTAATGTTGAAAAATCAAGAAAAGTTTCTTTTAAAAGCAACAAAAATGAACTTTATAGAACTCTATATATAGATAAATGAAATATTTAACACCCCAGCAGCAAAAAAATCAAGTTTTTTTTTTATTAAATTATTATTTTTTTATTATTTTTTTCTTTTAAATTATTTTGTGTTTTGCTGTTTAGTTATTAATTATTATTATTATTATAAATAATTATTATATTTAGAAAATATTTTAACTGTTTTATATTTTTACAAATGTATAAAATTTAAATTAAATTTAAAAAGAAAATACGATGAAGAAGAATATAGAGCGAAGAAGATAAAGTTTGATATATATATGAAAAAAAAGAAGAGAAAATATATGAAGAAATAAAAATTTTTACTTGTAAATATTTATTATAATTAAATATTTATGTAAATAAAATTAGTACAATTGATGTAAAAATTCCTTTAGTTACCTTCCGTTGAATTAAGTTTTTCTTTAATTTTTATTATTTTTTTTTTGTAATTTAATTTTCCTTTTTCTATTATTTATCTAATTTTTCATTTTATTTTTTTTTTTTTTTTAGTATTTATCAGTGAATTATTATTACTATATTTGTTAATTAATTATTATAAGTTTTTCTTTTGTAATAATGTGTTGAATTTTTTTTTTTTATTTTAATTAATTATATTTTGGATTTTTTTTTTCTGTTTTAATTAATTTTTAATTATTGTTTTATTAATAATTGAGGGGGAGGAAAATGAAAATGAAAATAATACAAGAAGTAATTTGTGAGGTAACTTTAATTACATTAAAAAAACCGTTTTATATATGTAGAAAAAGAGAGAGAGAGAGAGGTATTATTATGTAAATTATATATAAAAGTTTTTAATTATGATGTAAATTAAATGTATATTTAAATTTGAAGAAAAGTAAATAAAACATTTTTTTTGTACATAAAAAAATAAATCACATTTAAAAAATGGACAAAACAAAATGATTAAAATTATTGCAAAGAGAGCGAATTGAATGCAGCTAAATAAAATCACACACAACCACACATAATAAGTCAATAAAGATTTAATTTAATTAAATAAAGTAAAAATACACAAACACATTATGTATATGAATTAATAAAAACAAAAAGAAAAGAAATAGAAAAAAGGAATTTTTTTTTTTTGGATTTAGATTTATGAAAATTACATAAAAAAAAAAGAAAATTATTTAACTAAAAAACTGTGATAATCAGTCCAAAAAAAAGAAGCAAAAGAAAAACATATATCTAAATTAAATTCGTTTATTTTTTTTTTTTTTTGGTTTTCTTTTTTTGCTACGAGATAATGTAAATAAAAAAATTTGAAAAAAACCTCATTAAATGAATAAAAAAAAAAATGATTAAAAATTGAACTAAAATTTATAATAAAAAAAAACTAAACCCGAAACAACACTGAGTTTTATAAACGAGAGAACAAAGTGAGAAAAAAAAATTTAAAATAAAAACTAACCAACTAGCCATCATCAACCCAACCAACCCAACCATTTCACCTGCACCTGCCGCCTATCAACATTACCCATCCAAACAAAATTTTTTTATTTTTCGCTTTAAAAATATTTTTGTTTAATAACTTTTATTAATGTTTTATAAACTTTTTATTTTTTATAACCGTTAATTAGTGATTTTGTTTTTATAAAAAAACAAAAATATTTCTACTAATTATATTCACGAGATTTTTTGTTTTTAATAACCTCTACGCATTTTTTATTTTATTTAAATTTTCAATGGCAATACATAGTTATTTTTAAAAGCTTTTGCTATCCCCGCGTTTTACTACCACCAGGTTATACGGTTTCTTTTTTTTAATTTTTATTAGTTTTTAGTAATTTTATTATATTGTTGCACGACTGACTCTACTGACTTTTTACTTTGCAGAAAAAAAGCAAGTATTGATTACGTTTTTTTTTTTTCAGAATATAATCCCAGTTAATTGATAAAATGCAAATGACCTTACTGGTATTGATTATAATAAAAAAAAATGTAATGCATTATAAAACGGCCTTGTGGTTATTAAATTTTATAGAGGAAAATCCTTTTTTAATTTTATAATATTTGATAATAAAATGTGATAAAATGAAATGATAATTACAGAAAGCAGGTGGGTGTATAATACGTGATTTGTTATATAAAAATAAATTCAATAATAGTAATCCCTCTGTCATCATCTTAGCATTAATACATTTAAGCTTTTACAGCTGACATTAATTGTCATTGCATCGTTGTTACTGGTTTAATACCAGCTGACTACTGTCGTAATAAAATGTCAAATGATAACAGATTTTATTTTTTTTAATCATTATTTACCTTGGTCTCTTGTTAATGTTTCTGTGTTTGATGGAAAAAAAGGAATAAAATAATTATTTTTTTTTACTGTGTTATTGCAATCAAGACACTAGAAATTTGCTGCATTTTTTCATTCTTTCTACAATTATTATCCTTTATGTAACTCTAAACTGTGCATTTCTTAAGTTAACTAAAGAATTTATTCGTTTGGATTTGCAAAAAAAGAAAAGAAATAGTCCGGCGACAATTTGCTGTTTTCTTATAATTTATTTTGTAATTTTTAAGTGAATAAAGTAGAGAAAATTAATCTCAATGTTGTTACCCCGTCGTGTGTACTCCTTATTACTGTTTTATCGTAAATTTTGCAAAATAAAATGTAAATAAATTACAAATTCGCAGACAGTAAATTTATTTCATAAGAACAACTAGTTGACATTATTTTCTTTTATTTGCCGTTGATAAATTTTCTTTTTACTAACTATTTATGAAGTGAATGACAATGATAAATAAGAAACAGAAATTTTCAATCAAAGAAAATATTTGATTGGAAATTGAATGATGCGCAAAAGAAGTGGGCACCACCTCCACCACCATCATAACCCAATGGTTAGAATTAATTGTTCCGTTTGGTAAAATAAACTAAATACATTTTTAATTATTAACAAAAAACAAAGGACTTTGACAGTTGCTTTGAGTTTATTTTTACATTTAAAGATTGATTTTTAGTGAAAATATCTTTGAAATCGATTTATTTATTTTTGCCATTTCTTTGTTACAAAATAGCAAAAAGAAATAAATAAATAAATAAATTCAGAAATGTAAAAAAGATCACAAAGTCAAGAATGGAGAGATAAGTGGGTGGTGATGAGAGGTGAGTGAACAAAAAAAAAATATAAATATTGTTTAAAAGTTAAAAAAATTGAAATCATTTGACAATAATAATATTCAACTCACGTCGTTTGCAATTCAATCAAGGAAAAGTTTTTTTTTTGCTTTTTTCTTATTTCTCTATTTATTATTTTTATTCATAGATGATTGTTGCGGCAACGATTTTGAGTTTTTATAAAAGAAAATGTAATTCTTCGATTAATTTCGATTTTTCTATTAAATAGAAACAAATGTTTATTTTATTTTTTTTATCGAAAATAGAGAGAAGAAATAACCACAAAACGAACACAAAGATACATATTTTTCTTTTCTTTATTTTATTTAACAAGGAACCCGACAAAACATTAGTTTGACAACAATTTCCGCAAACTATTTCCTCCAAAAAAAAAAAAAACATAAAACGATAAAGATAAAAAATTAAATAGTTTCTCTTCCCTTAACTCTTATATTTTATGTTATTCGCAAACGAAATTATTGTGTTTTTTTTTTGTTAATAAAAATTTGCATAATTTAATCGATAACGAAGCATTTACTTATCGTGAATTGTTAATTATTTTAGTGAATTTTATGTTCTGTCTCTTATCATGGTTAGTATAATTATATGTGGATACATTTGTTAAAAAATTTAAAAACTTGGTGAAATCATTTATTTATTGCTGTTCGACGTGGTTGGGTGGTACAACCAGATGAATTTTCCTTTTCTTTTTTTTATGTTACTCAAGCATAAAATAAGAATTGTTTTTTATTTATATATGTTTACAAATTTGCATTATAATTCTATTATATCAAATAAATTGTTTATTTCAATTTTGTGTGTTTCATGAACTATGTAAATGGTATTTTTTTTTGTTATCTTTCTTCAGTTGACACCAATAATAATAAGATTTTAATGTTTTGTTGTTTGAATTTATTGAAGAAAATTACTTGTTGTGTATGGGTGATGTTTTCTTATTTTCAATGACAAACGATACAAACGATTCACTTAAAGCAGCAAAAAAATAAAACTTTTATTTTCAATTTAAAAAGTTATTAAATTTTTTCCTTTTTTTATTCGCTTCTACTTCTTACCACAAAACCATCAATTATTCTTCAACTTTATCTCTTTTATTTGGTTAAAAGTTTTTTTTTTGTTCGCTTTTACTGCCAGTACTTCTTCAACTGGTATTGCTGCATGTGTGCAAAGTTTTTTGGTTATCGCATTAACATATATATAAAAATTTACTTTTTAACAAAATTATAAATAAATACAAAGTTTATTTTATCTAAATTAAGTTATTTTCTTTTATTTTTTTACTTTTTTTTTGCCATGTCTTGAATAAACAGTAAAATTTTCCTTTTTTTTGATTCAGCGTAGTTCTTGGACAATAAATTCATGGAAATATAGTTGTTTAAGCTGATTTATACAATACTTATATAATATGTGAGCATAAAAGTTTTGTGTGTTACCTTTTCACCTGTTTCTACGTGGTACAAATAACGAAAATCGCGTTTAGCTTGCAGAACGTATACAAAACATTTACGAAAAGAAAAGTAAAAATAAAAAATTAAAACAACTTTAACGAAATTTACAAAGTTGCTCTTTTAGCAGGCAGACAGACTCAACTTAACGTTAAATTCAATAGACAATCGTATGCTTGCACAACATATATATATATATGTATGTATATCCATGCAAACGAGTCAAGTATTTTTATTGTTAGTTCTGCACGCGACCAAAGTTACACATTTTTATATATACTTTTATTTATTTATTTATTTTTCTACCATTGAATAAATTTATCTTTAAATTTAGTTTATTCGTACGAACATGTCTTGTTTGTGTACGCTGTTTTTCTCTTTGTATTTATTTATTTATTTATTTCTAATGTTTAACATGTTTTTTTGGTAGAACAGCAAAATCCAAGAAAAAACGTAACGAGATAAATTTTCTCTTAATATTAAATTATATTTTCCGCGACTAAAAATAACATTTTTATTTTTTGGTATTTTCTTTGACTTAAAAAAAATGAAACATATAATTTTATTAGAAGGAAATGTGTTTTTCTGATTTTTCTTTTTTTCTTTTATTTATTTTTAAAAAAAATGCTACAAAAGAATTATTTTGATAAAAATAAAGTTGTTGCCTGTGCCTTCGTCTGAATAAAAAAATTTCAATTCAATTTTCTAGTCCAACACTTCTGTTGCTTCTTTAAGAGAAAAATATATATACTAGGATACATTTATTCTGCCTGCGAGGTGTCTTAGAAAATAAAATAAAAGTTCGCGTTTAACAATACCTAGTGTTTTTTTTTCCTTTGGAAAAATATTATAAAATCCATCAACGATGCTAAAATAAGGAATAAAAATTATATTTTAAAGAAGAATCTAAGTAAATATTGTGTAATGTAAGCAAAATAGTTAAAATTCTTAGTTTCTTTAAGAGAAATCACGGGAATACGTTTCCTTACAACAAAGATAAAACAATTTTATTGGTCAAAAAACTATCAGAAATAGTAAAAAACTCATAAAAAATACATTATCAACGCGAAAATTAAATAAATCCACCAATGACGATAAAGTCATTATTTTTAATTAATTATTCACCTCAGTGATTATTATTTTGTTTTTTTTTTTTTTTTAATTTTTAAATACCGAATTTATTTATTAATTATTTTCACCAGCGTATTATTTATTTATTAAATTTTAAACATAAGCTTTTTTTAATGATAGCTCATCGGTTTGGTTGTGAAACGAAACAAAAAAAAAATTGAAAAACTTGCATTAAGAGCAATTATAATGTTTTTTTTTAAATAAAAGTGAAGTAAAAAAAAATTTTTTGCAAAAATACAAATCCATTAAAAACACAGAAGCTTTATGTATTTTTTATTTTATTTTACTTTTTTTTTTAATGTTAAAAAGCATATACAACAGTTATGGAAATAAAATTATATATATATATATATGGTGAGAGTAAAAAAATTACAAAAATACATTCGCAGGTTAGTAGAATAAAAATTTATAAAACGTCAATTTCGTATGAACAAAAACACAGTAGATTTTCAGCCTAGATTTTCACCTGCGTTTTTGCAGTTTTTTTTTTTGTTGTTTCTCTTGTTTAATAATTATTGCTAAGCGGAAGTTTTTTCTTCTATTTTTATTATTATCAGACTATTCTCTGGTTATTATATTATTATTATTTCTTTTTTTAAAACAAAATGTTACACATTTTACACCACCGCCAACATCATTATCATCCCTTTCTATTCATAAAAAAAAATGGTTAATAATAATTCAGCAACTTTAACCAAACGATGACGTGTACTATTCTCTGAAATTATTATTTTGTTGTAATTATAACAAGTTTATTTTTTGAACAAAAGCAACGATTTACTTTCTTTTTTTCATCTGATTTTGACACTTTCTCAACGTATTCATCGTCATTATAATCGTTGTCGCTATTATAATTATTTACATAGGAGAAAAAAGAAAAATTACCAAGAGAAAAATGTACAAATAAATATTGTATATATAGTTTTCATTGGTTAGAATAAAATAAAAGTGCACAATTAGGTACTTCTATTGTCTATTTTCAGTATATCCGCTTAGTTGGCAATTCCCTGAGGATATTCTTTAAAGCAATGAGGAAAAAAAAAATAAATAAATAGCAAATCTAGCACAATAGAACATGAAAAGGGTGGCAAGCTAATTACCAAACTTATTCAAAAAAAAAAAAATAAAATAAATAAATATATGAAAAATAAACGAAAGGTTTACTTGTGTTATTTTACGGTTTAGTCCACCAAATTCATTTCATCCCCTTTAAACAAATTATAATTTTCTGTCTTTTCTACAAAAGTTATCTTATTGTTGCCGTCGTTACTTGACTAAACCTTTTAGATTAACATATAACCGACGTACCAAACACACAGTTTATATAAATTGCTTCAATGAATTGTCTTACAAAAAAAATAAAATAAAAATAATGAAAATTCTTTTGCTGTTTTCTTAAATTTTTCATCTCAATGTTTATAGCAAGAAAAAATGAAAATGAAAAACAAAAACAATAACAACTTGAAATGCTGATATTTTCCATGATTAAAGTGCGTGCAGATTGGTTGCTTACTTGATTTTCTAAATAAAAAATTGCTATAACTACTCTACCATACCGCCCTCGTTTAATTTCTAAACATCTTTAAAATGTCTCGAACATTTTATTTTATTATATTGTAAAGTACTAGACACGTAAATAAGGACATTGTGGCAGACATACAACATTTTCTATTAAGAAAAATAAAACAGAATCATTCAAATTTTTAATAAAAAAAACCCCTTCTGTTAAGTTTTTTCATTACTTCTTATTGTTCTTGTCTAAATATTTTTTCTTCAATATTTTAACAAGAAATTTTCATCTTTATATTTATTAACACGAAAAGATTTTTAGCTTAGAGACGATAATACGTATCGTGTACTGATTATCACACTAAGAATAAAATTTGAAACAATGAATTTTTACTCTGTTGTGTAGTTAGTTAAATGTTTATACAATTTTTCTATTTTAAAATAGCTTAAGCTAACATTAATTGAATAAATGCTTTAAGATTCTTTGTTTTGCTGAAAATTTACTCTTTTTGTTTTATTAAAATTTAATAAGAAGTTTTTCGATTAAGAAAATTGATTTTTTTTTCACGTCTGAGGCAACAACACAATAAAAGTGAATTAAAATTAATTAAATGAGTAATACGATAGTTTTTAATCAAATCAAAAATCAATGAATTGATTACAAAAGACTACATAAAATAAAATATTTAATTAAATAAATAATAAAAGAAATTATGTTTTGTTTTAAATTACATTGCTTCACTTATGCTTATCACATATAATATGCTCAACATAATTTAATTATTAAATAAAAAATATTTTTCAATTTTAACAAACACAATTAATTAGCTTTTACGTTTTTTTTTTGTGCGAAACTTTTGCTAGACACAACGCATCGTTGTTTTTATCCAAAAATGATAAACTTTATTTAATAAATTAAAATATATAATTGCAAAAAAAAAAAAAAAAATAAAATAAAATTATGAGAGAAAAAGAAAATAAACAACGTAAAGCGAACGAAAACAACAAGAAAATAATAACAACGGAAAACTTTATCACAGTGCAAAGTACAATATGAATGTTTTGTTGGCTTTACCAATGCTTTTTACAATCATAATAATAATACACAAACTGCATAGATGGCGAAAATTTAATCCTCTTTATATTAAAACTTTTACATTCTCAAAAATATAATTCCATTTGTTTGGCAAAGAAAACTTTTTTCTTTTTTGTTAAATTTTATTCACACTTAACAGCAATCTTGTAGGAATAAAACAAAATTCTGTTTGTATAGTTTCTGATAAGATTTCTACAAATTTATCTATAGGAAATGAAATGGTGGTATAATTTTTAACCACCCGCTGATGACATAATATGTGATTATTAAAATGTTGAATTATTTTCAAAGTACTTACGCAGTCTTAATAATTTTTATCATAACGAATTTAAATATATTGACAAGGGTTTCTACGTTTAATAAACACTCCTGCCGTTAAGGTGTTTTACATGAACGTAAAAACTTTTCTCACATAAATCAATTTAATCTGATTAGGAGTCACACATGCATACTTAAAAGTTTTTACTTGGTTTTCTTTTTTTTTTAGTAAAATATTAAATTTAATGCATTAAGTAGAAACAAGAAAACATTTTATATAAAATTCGTTGCATTAGTAAAATACTGCGGTATTAAAACAATCTATCGCGTGTTACCGAAAATATTTTCATTTTGGTTATTCTCTATACATTTCTAAGTAAATTAATCAAAATTTTGTATAGATTGTTTACTGTATCAATTAGTAAATAAACTAACTACTAGTCTACTAGTAATATAAAATAATAATAATTATTATTATTATTATTATTTAAATAGAATTTTGACCACGGAGATCACTGGCAAAAGTATTAGTTTCATTACAACTAAATGGTAACAAAAGTAGATTATCATTGATTATAGTAATGTTTCTGTTGATTTTTTATTTTTTAATACTTTTTGGTTGTTGTTTACCACAATAAGTTATTCTGGGTAACCATTCTATGTGTTATCTATATCAATTTATACAGAAATTCATTAATCATATTAAAATAAATGTAAATGTATTAAGTCTTTTATGATCAAAAATACTGATAATAATCCATTAATATAATTAGATATGAGTTTTTGAAAAGATAAAACTCTATGGACGGCTCTATATAGCCAAAAATAGTAAATTGAAATTATCACAAAAAAAAAAAGTTTTATTTGATTAATGAAAAAAATTAAATCTGTAGGTTTTGAATAAAAAAAAAAGCCAAAAGAAAAATCTAATTATATATGAATGTGTGACAATCTATTGAATGCTATCAAGTTATATGACTTTACTTTGGTATAAGTTTTCTTTGTATTTAGACAAAAAGAAACCGCAGACAAAAGCTAACACACAATTCTTGAAAGCTCAACGATAAACAATGTCTTGAAAATGATATAAATCACTCATGAAAATGAATACTAAAGATGAAGATCGTATTAAAAATGGCTAAATAACACAATAAACGATAGAGTAGAAAGCATATATGTAGGTTTTGAATACAATTTCACAATAACTTATAATCATAATACACGATAGTGGTTTTAATGTCATTTGTGTACTTTTTATTTCTTAGTTTTTCAAACGGAGGAGTATGGGTGGCCACATTTGCATTTCAAAGATTTTTTTGTTTTTCTTATTTAATGTTATTCTCAAAAGTTTTAAATGTTTAAATTGATTTACGATTTGCAACCACAATTTTATACTTTGAAAATTGTATTAGCATTGCACATAGCCACAATTTAGTCGCACCATCTGACTTTGGTTTTTCTTCTCTTGTTTTCGATTTTCATTTCTTTTTCCATCTAAACATAACGAACCTAGTTTACTTCTTTTTTTTTTCGTTTTATTAAATTAATAAAATGAAGTAAAGTAATTTCTATTGTTAATAATCATAAAAAAAATGCCATCTTCAAACCATAAATGTGTCGTTAAACTTTTTGTCCACTTGGCAGAATGACAACTTTTACACTTTTCGCTGTAAAGCAAATAAAAATTAATAAAGAAGCTTTTTTGTGTCCATTTAACCTTTTTTTTCTGGGGGTTTTCGTGAGGTCGCTCTGTAAGTTTTATTAACAAAACCTGGGAAAAAAATATTTCATCTCAGTCATATATAATTTATTTGTTTCCTTTTGAGCTTTTAGTGTATACAAATTTTGTTTTGTTGTTGTTGCTGCAGGTTTATCAAAAACAAAGTACACAATTGTTTTATTTTATTTTTGAAGGAAAACTAAAGAAAACAAAAGCAGACGTATCATGTTATTACCAAGTTAAATGAATATACCTCACTTAAGAAAGTTTATTCTCTTCTTATTTGTCTACTGCCGCAATTTACTTCTAAGTCGTTCTGTAGTCATCCACTTATTTTTCTTCTTTTATTTTTCCACTTGTACAACGACTACCATTTCCTTTTGTTATTTAACTTTAACTTTTACTTAAGCTACATCTTCATCGTGGTAGTTGAACAACATATTATATAGAACACGATTCTTATATTTTATTTTTCTTCTTTTTTTTGCCATATATTTTCCCATGTTGTTCTTGTTTATAACCATTGATGGTAATGTGCTGATGCTGCCAAATGTATAGTGCGAGTCCCATAAATCTTTGCGCTAATATAAATCTTGTCTGTGATTCCCTAAAACGTAGTCTTGGGGTTATTTTTTTTTTTGTTTTTATTATTTTTGTTTCATTTTGATGTGCAATTGTACAAAAATATATTTAACTGTGGTCGAGATGAACACACACATGAGTGCTGGCTGTTGTTAATGTTGTTGCTGCTGCTTGAAGAGGATACACACTCTGAAAGAAGAAAATTATAAACTATATATGAAATTTCTTATTCACACATATGAGCAAAGAAATATATTTTTGTAAAAAGAAAAATTCATAACTCCTTCATTTATAGCACACGAAAATGACTTTGCATTAATTTTAAACCGAAATCCCTTTTCTTAAAGTATGATACATCGGATACGATTAAATAAATAAAATTTTTAAAAAAAAAGCACAAAACTGCACAAATTAAATACAAGTAGCTGAGATAGAAAAAAAAATTAATGTTAAACATATACGTGACAAATTTTCCAATAAGATAACATTACAAAACCGGAAAACTCCGTTAAAATAAAAATTTTAAAAAGACAAATTTTCTTTTTTCTTTTTCTCCTTTTTTTTGAAACAAAACTTTAATTTATTATAAAGTTTTTAAATAATTTTACCCGAGTTTAGTAATATTTTTTTTATTTGTACAATTTTAAACTGGCGTCTAGCCCATTTAATAAAACTAAACGCCTTTTTTGTATACGGTTACATCCCATTATATTACACAATTGCTGGTACAATTTTTTTTTTTAAATATATATATATAAATTTATTTTATTTTTGCAATTTTTTCTACTCTCTGCCAACCATAATACAGTTAAAACCGGGAAACGAAAAAAAAAATTTTTTTTTCGTGGAAAAAAAAATGTTACAGTTAAAAAATTTATAGTTTTGCTACTAGTGAAAATTTTTAAATAGAAAAATATATTACGCGAGGGATATTTATATAAGTAATAAAAAAAAAAAAAAATAGAGAAAAACAATGATATCTTGTTGAATTATAAATTATGTATTATTTTATAGGAGAGAATAAATAAAAAATAATTTCAGCAAATAAAATAGCAACATCAGTGTGTGTATCCAATAATAATACAAGAAAAATGGTAAAATATATAAAAATTGGTTAAATTTAAACCGGAAAATGATTTATACACAGCGAAAATACAACAATTATTTTATTTTATTTTTCCTTCATTTAACTTATAAAAATGCGATTGAAAAAAGAAGAAATTTATTAAAATAAATATATCATTTACACACTCGTTAATGGTTTTCATAAATACATTTTTTTCCAAAGTGTAATTCTATAATTTATTATATTTTTTTTATTTTAGATATACAGTCCGTTTGTCAACTTGTTAAACATTTCAAAAAATTATTGCACTTGATATAATATTTTAATCGTAAATTTATAGAGTAAATAAAGTTTTATAATTACGTTGATCCTTCATAGAATAAATTTCAATATTTTATAAACGTGACAAGGGTAGACACATTGTTTTTATTTTACTCTGCAATATTGTTTCTACGTTTTACTTGTTTCAATCACGTTGATGTTTAGCTGATGGTTTATTTTTGTAAAATAATAATAATTTCGCATCAATTTTAAATATATGGAGAAAATAAATAAACGATTAACAAAAAAAGCTCCATATTTCAATTCAAGTGAATGTTTGTGCTTAGTAATACTTGAAACTTTTTCTTATTATTATTATTTTTTTTTTTATTCTTTTAAAAACTATTTTTGTATTAATTTAAACGCACCATTAAATATGCCAGAAACAGAAAACTCTAAAATCCTATTAAATCACTTGTTTGTTTGTTTATTTTTCTTCTTTAGTTCTTTATATTTGGTAATGATTCGTGGTTAATCTTTCTACAACTCCCATCGGATAAATAATGAAACGTATACCACTACCAGAGAATACTTGTGATAATCAATGCCTCCTTAAGCTAACTTTGCTTCATGTATTGTTAAGTTTGTCTCATATTAAGATTAAAAAATGTTTATTAAAAAAAATTGAAGAAGAAAAGTTTAAACAACAAACTGCAAAAAGTTAACTCAGTGGGGAAAAAAATGTTTTTAAAAGACATGTTCTAGTAGAGAGTTAAGGCTGTTTTTTTCAAAAATACTCTTATGTGTTATATTTAAGCATAATCTATTCCATTAATGGTTTTTAATATATACTTGTTTTTTTTTTCAACACAAAAACTATATACAAAATTAATCGTTGTTTTCAGCGATAACAAGTGCTAAAAATTTAAATAAATTATTTATGAACAAAAACAGTTATAAATTTGTCTTATTTATTAAATTATGACTTTGGCTGATTTTATAATGTAAATTCGCGGTATTTATTAAACAGCAGATTAATATCTGGGACAAGAGAAGCGGAAAAACAACGGAAATCATATATGCAAAGTCATTAATTATTTAATCAAAAAATGTTTATGAGATTCTTTTCTATAAGGAAAACCCATTTTACAAGTCATTTTCTATTTTTAAAGTATTTTTAAGATTTAAAAAAATAAAAACATTGCTGATGGTATTACTATAGAAATAAATATTTTGGTTTGTCTGTGTATTCTCTTTGCCATTCTGTTAATATTCAAAAACGGAAACAATATCAATTCACGTTATGTGTGTCGCCATTCAATTTAAAACATTTTAAATGTAATTTTTTATTTGAATGGAAATGGATTGGCAAAAAGAAAAAAAAAAAACGAAAATGTTATTATTATAAATACAAAATAACGAGAGAACAGTAAAATACATGTAGGGTTATTGTTTTATTTTTGGTTGTTGCCGACACCCACCATCATCATCTATAACCGAAAATAAAAATAAATAAATTTTTATATTACACATTATGCCATATTTATTTATTTATTTATATAAATTTTCAATATGAGTTTATTGCCAACAGTTACCAGTATAATAATCGTAAAAATATACACATTTTTTTTTTTTTGTATTTTCTTTTATTTTTCTTTAACCGATAATATCAAATTGTATTCATAGTCTTGGAGTATTTGTATTATTGAAAGAAACAAAAATCGTTTCCTTTAAAGTCTTAATAAAATATAATTTCGTATATAACAAGCATATGGTTCCATGTAAACGGCAATGATAAAATTAATTTTAAAACCAAAGGGTTTTTTTTTTTTAATTTTACTTTTTAAGAAATCAGAAAATATTTTTAATCCAAACAAAAACATTGTCTTGGTGTTTTTTTTATTTGGATTAAATTTTATGAATTTTTCGTTAACATATTTTATGATTGTAGAAAAATACTTCGTGTTTTCATTCTTGTTTTATGCGTATCCTTTTTTTTTTTTTTGCTCTTCTTATCGTTAGAAATTTAATTTTTAAACAAGAATGACAACTCTAGTAGTAATTGGTTAATGCAATTAACAAAAATTTATATTAATTTCTTTGCACCATATGCGTTTAAAGTCTTTAAAAACGTTTATTATCTTAAGAACTTGTTGGGTTTTTATTTTATAAAATTGCTCTTGTTCCGTTCGTTTATTATTTTTTATGTAGAAATTTTAACAAGCAATAAAAACGATTATAAAAAAAGCTAAAAAATGTACAAAAACATCTTTTTAGTTTAAGTTTATTAAAATATTACAGTATGTATGAAGGGCAAAAGGTTAAATTGGTGCCGTTTACATTTTTAACATGTTAATAGAAACACTTTGGTCGTTTTATAACAAGTATACTGAATACGTGAAAGAATAACAATAAAAAAACAACAAGAAAACACATGACTGAAAACAGGGTTAAAGTTAGTTTTATCGTACCTTACTCCCATTTATGCTTTATTTTTCCTCTTTTTGTGTAAAAAATCAAACCATTTTGCTATAATATAATAAACGTCGAAATAAGATGGCTAGAAGCTTCATATAGAAATTATTACATTGTTGAATGGACTTGACCTGATATAGATTCTACATCCATAACTACATTTATGTTTATTTTCTATTTATTTTTTTAAAGAAAGTTTAGATATTAGCTGCTTCTGTCATATATAGGTTAACTGAACTGGAAGTGAATTAGAGAAAAGGTACTTAGCTTCATTTATGTTTATGGCATATGTAATCCAAGTAAGTTATTGAAAGGTCTTTTTCTGGGCGGCAGGTATATAAAAGCAAAACATTAGCATTTTGATTAACCACATAATAAAATAATTTTTAAACTGCCACGAAAGAAAAATAAATTATATTTCTTATTCCATTATATAATTGGATATTTATTTAAGTACAAATTAGCGAATTGAAATGCTTTTAATGTTAAAACGTTGTTAATTATGTACATTTGAATAAAATTATTTTTTTTGTAAAGGAAATTGTAAAAAGCTACCAAGTGTAAACGATATACCATTAATGTAACCTCTTTTATTTAAGCTTCACTTGTGTAGTTCGTAAATGTAAGTGAAACTTTTATTAAATTATTTGTTAAATATGTCATTTTGTAAAATTTTGTAAAATTACTACCTTAATGCAACATATAACGGTTTTAATGAAGCAAATTATTTACACATCTATGTACATATTGTTTTAATTCAAGTAATTCTATTGTATTTTGTTGCATTTTGTCATTCATAAATGTAGACAAAGTTACTTTACATACAGAATTTAAGCATAAGATATTCTATTGAAAGCATTTATAAACAAAACATATTATATTAGCTATGGTTGCGTATAACAACTATACCATACATTTACTCAACGATTTTAGTCTTATTACTTTATTTATTTATTTTTTAAATGTTTTTTTTTCTCTTTTCTGTTTTTTTGTTACGTTATGACATTATAACTTAAACGTAGCTCTGTTGCTATAAAGTTCCATCAAGTTACTTTTTTATATTTGGTTTATACTACTTTGTACAATGTATTGAGTGAATGGAAATATAATGTTTATGCTGTATAAGTTAATGTTAACGTTCACGTTTTTCTTTTTGTCTGCACATATGGTAGCAAAATATAAATAAATAAAAAAAAAAAAAACCATTAACGTGAGAGCATATAAACACTATAATGAGTACTTTCCACCTATATATATATATTGACTACTATATAATACACTTAGTGAATTAAAAGCCAAAATCACATACAACAGCATCATCATCATCATCGTTGCCGCTACCGACATCGTCGTCATCGTCGTATATATTAAAGAACATAAGTAGTAACAACATTGAAGATTTTCTTCTGCAGCAAAGGTATCAAAGTCTGAATATAATGCATAAATAAAAAAAAAAAAAAATAAAATAAATAAAGCATCGTAACTATTTCATTCTTAAGATCAAAAGAAAAAGTAAATAGGTTGCTACTGATGCTCTGTTTTCTTTTCTTTTCACATTCTTACAAGCTTTAATATTATTATTTTTAGTATTTTTATTTTATATTTTTCGTATCTTCTATAGTGGCAATAACTATAAAAGTACACAATTTTCATAATCAAATGCAATTTTCTGTTTTTATTCAACGTTGTTTTCTTCTCATGTGTAAATTTTCTAAGTAACTTACCATTTACTTATTACTTTAATAACAAAATGTATTTGACACCCTATTTTCTAATAGATGCAATCAAAATTTATGTATAAAGAATAAAGAAGAAAAAAAAATAAAATCAGGCACGTGAAAATTTCCTCTACGTGTTAAATTAATGTTTGGAAAAGCAAGGTAAAGGAAAACAGTGAAAATCCTGCATTAAATTAAATTGTATTAAAATTTACTTGTTTCATATTAAAAATAAATTACTTTAAAAACATTAAATAAAAGAAAAAGTAATAATAAAAAAAAAACTGCATTTATGTATATTTATGGCATTTTATATTTGCCTCTTGTAATCTATAAAAAAAAAAATAAAAAATTATTAAACAAAAATGATGAAAAGAATTAATATAATAAAAAAAAATCTACTTTTAAATTCATGTAATCAAGATTATAAATTTTTATTTACATAAAAAATCATTCTTTGTTAATCCATTCACCCTTGCGATTCATTAATTTGCAGGAATGAACAGAAGAAGAAACATCGAACAGCTCGTTTGCATTCTTTTTAAACACTGAAGAAATATTTCCCCTTTTACAAATATATATCTTTATTAATTTTTTTTTTTTTTGCTTGTCAAGAGGAATCAAATAATATTAGGAGTAAAATAAAAATTTATTCCCATTGAATATTATAAGAAAAAAAAATAATATTCAGCCTATCTCATTATCACCATCGCTGTATGTAAAGCATTTTTATATATTTCTACGAAACAAATTGAAAATAAATGAAATAAAACGATTCGTTATAGTCTATATACTAATTTCCACACCATTAATATTTTTATTATTATTATTATTACTGTTTTTTAAAAATATAACGAAAAATTGTTAACAATAAAAGAAAAAAGAAATTAATAATAATAATTATTTTTACCCTACACTTGTCGTGTAGCAAATTGTCTTCCGGGGATGCAAAAAAAAAAAATTTTGTTGGACTTGTATTATAACTTTTTAAAGATCGATTAATACCAGGGAATTTAGGTAGGTTTATTTTATGTTTACAATGCTTGAATACAAATTACTCTCGTTATTACTAATCGCGTAAAGTAAAAGGACAATTCCCAATTTGCAGTTTTTGAATTCAAAAATAATTCTTACTTTGATTTAGACATGTTATTTGAATATATTTGAAGAATTATACTAATAATAACAATGTAAAGTTGATAAATAAATATTATTTTCAACAGGAATCGAACAGCATCTAATTAATCTGAAACTTCCTTCCTTAATCTGAATTTAATTACTTTGTAATTATATTTTGTTAATTTTATTTTTTTAACATTTATATTTGATTGTCAACATTTTCTTATCGTAAAGATTTATTTATCATTACCATTAACATCTTAATGTTATATTTAATTCCTATAAAGTGTTTCAAAAACAAAATTAAAGAAGAAGAAGAAAGAACAAAAAAATACGAAGCAAAGTAAAGTAAAGTTCGTTTCGTTAAGTTGTTACCATCTATTGCACTTTAATCCTTTTTTATATTTATTTATTTTATTTTTATTATATTTTATTTAAGTCGAAAACTTTCCAAATATCTCTGTGTGTATGTGAAACTGAGAAAAAAATTTCCCCTTTAAATAAAAAAAAAAAAAAGAAAAAGTTTTTCTTATAGAAAATTCGTTCGGTTTTTATTCATTTTTCTCGTGTATTTTCTATATTTAATGAACTAACAAGTAAACATACACAAACATCGTTCTCTTTTGCGATATATATTTATATACATACAATAAAATTGTGGAAAACTTTTTGATTATAGACTTTTACTTAACGTTAACTGTGTTTTTAAAGCACTTTAGCTAATTAGTTTTATGATCTTTTAACTAAGAAAAATTTTATATATTTTTATTTGAAGTTATTTGTTTGTTAGTTTAACAAAAAGAAAAACAAATTTTATTTTTTGTTATATAAAAGTTTAAAAAATATTATTTTACAAACACAAAAATTTGTTACATAATTTTTGGTTAATTATTTAATTTTGATTAATCAAATATAATATTTAAAAATAAATCCTTAAGCAAAGTTATAATAAAGGAAAAAAGTTCTGCTCCGTTGTATTGTGTGGTTGATTTTTTTTTTGGTATATTTTTGTTGATAAAGGCAACACAATTTCTACCTTTTTAATCAACAAAAATATAAAATTATATGATTTATATCCATGGTTTAAATAAATAAAAAATATTCAAAGAAAAAACAGAGAAAAGGAAATAATAATTAAATTACATCGTTGTAATAAATTTTACTTCATTTCGTTATTTGTTTTCATGTAGCTATTATGTAATCGATACGTTTAATCCTATTCCCTATAGACGTGTATAAAATAAATATAAACGGACAATAACAAATAATCACTTTTCTATTAAAATGACCTTAATGTTTTAATAAATTTAAATTAATATTGTTTTGTTAAATAATTCTTAATGAAAATGAATTTTATTAAATTTATTCAAATGATTTGGGAAACCTTTGAAGAATCTTTATACAGTGTTTTAACCTACATCCTGTAGTTTTTAATTTTCTAAAAAAAATTCATTTCATCGCAGCTATTTAAATAAATTATTTTTTAAGAAAGAAAATGTATTTAATAAACAATAAACTGAGAATATTAATTAACAGTGCTCAAAAAAGCCTTACAGCGTACATCAACTGTCTGTATATTTTATTATGGAATTTTCTTATATATTAAAAATTTAATTAGTTATAATGTTTGAAAAAAAAATGTTAATAAATAAATAAATTTTTAGTGAAAAATATTTTTGAATAATAATTGTAATGACTAATAAACTGAAAAGACATTACTTAGCTTTTGCTAGGATATTTTATTTAAAAATTATTATTATTTTAACTAAAGTAAATATTTTTCATCTATTTTATTTAATTTAATTTATTTATCTATTGTTGTTGTTCGTCTGTTGCTTCTTTTGAATCTTTATTGTGCTAGCTTTTATCGTTTATTAAATTTTAATCAAGTATAAAGTGCATTTTTATGTTAAATTTAATATAAAAATATCTTTTTACATTTTTAAATCAAAAACAAAGAACATAATAAATGAAAAAATTAAAGAAATAAAATCACTAAAAGTACTCCTGTCTGTGTTGTTCTTCATACCTATTATTAATATTATTTTTTATTTAAAGAAAAATTTCATTCTATTTGTATTTTTTTTTTTTACTGTGTTGATGAATATAATTAAAATTATTTAATAATAATAAAATGATGAAAATCTGTGCAAAAATATTATTAAAATTTAATTAAAAAAAAGGAAAAATCGGAAAATAGTAAATAAAATAAAATAAAATATTCATCTCAATATGAAATTCATTAGGTATCTGTCCTGTCAACAAAACTGAGTTGAACAAGTGAATTATTGTACATTGACTATATATATATATTTAAAATATTCATTCAACAAAAATATTTTACAAATAATTTAGTTGTGTCAATCTTTGTTAGATATTCTGACATTTTGACGTTAGGTTTTTACTATATACGAACATTCAACTTGTTATATTTACTCAGCATTTAACATTAATATTACTAAATAGATGTATTATGTATATGTATATAGAAATAAAATTGAAATAATATATTGAAACGATAAATATTTAAAAGGAAAAATTAGTTAAAATGATATCAAATTTAATTGAAATACACAAAACAAATATATAAAAATTAAAAATACTTCAAGAAAATACAAAAATATTTGAAACAATTTAATGAAAAGCAAAAAAATTATATAGAAAATTGAAAGCCAACAAGAATATTCACTTTATTTAAGACAAATAGTCTAGAAGATTAAGAAAACAATTAAATATCTATTAATTACAATTAAATTACTCTCTGTAATGATATTGATCAGAAATATAATGCTAGATAATTTGATAATTATGTATAATTCATGTTTTCTTATCAAATAACATGAAAAGTTTTGCTTATTATTAATAATAATTATTGATAATTATTAGACAATTATTTTGTCTAACATATTCGAAATATAATGATATATAATTGGTGAATCATAGTAGTTATTTGTACTTCCTATTATATATTATGTATTTGTTTGTACTGAAATAACATAGCAACATTTCTTAACTAATTAAGTACAGAAATTCTTGCAATTTGTGTTAAGTATGCTATTTTCTGCAATCATTATTTAATATTCAAAGTTATTTTTTCTTAATTATTTTAATGATTTAAATTAATAAAAATATATCTGACCTGCAATAAAAATACAACAATACTGTCACCACAAAGTAAATAACATTTATCACAAAATAATGTTTAAAATAAACGATTTTTAGTGGCCTTAATATAACCTGCGGATTATATATCACTATTGTAACGAATTTAATAATTTTATTGTAAAATAAAATTTCTTTATTTATGCTTTTATGAAAACATTTCACCCAGAAGCATTATTAAAACTATGTGCCATATATTTGTGACATTTTTGTACCAAATTTATCTGTAAATAAATAATTTTTGTTAACTGATTTATGTAAATTTTTTGGTTTATTGATTAACCTTATATATTAGAGATATTTTAGGGAATTTTAGTGAAAATTATCATTAAAATAAATTCTGTAATAATTTATTAAATTCTTCTTCATTTTTATTCTTTTTTTTGCAAATAATTTTCCAATTATTTACATTTTAATAATCATAACAACAGCAATAAACATGCACATGTGTGGTCATGTTTACATATGTTTTATATACATATATTCATATATATATTTATTTATTTTTTCGGTGTAGTTAGTAAATTTAGTTAATAATTCACTTGTCATTTATGGTTTTTCCATTTGTTAACTGTTTATTTCTCATTCGCAGTTTCTGTTTTTTCTTTTTTTTTTTATTTATTTTAATTTTTATAAAAAGTTTTTCGTTTTTTCTGTTAACACTGACAGCAACACTTCATTACATGTTTTTATGCTTTATTTTATTGTAAAACTAATTAACTTTAAAGCAAACATAAATTATCATTTCATAAATTATTAAAATAATAATTATAATAATAATAATAGATAAAATATGATAGAAAATAGAATAAATTCTTTTATATTGTTGTTTGTTGCTAATATAGCTGAGTTGTTTTATTATTTTTTATAAAATATATTTATTTCTTTAAACTTGATATCCGAGCGTGACTTAGTTTTATTTTTATTATTTTCAAGCAAAATTTGAACATTAAAAATAATAAAAATATAAGTTTTATTTTATGTTTTATGTTATTATTTTTAATACAATTAAATGAAATATAATGGTTTAAGAAATAATAAAAAGAAAATGCAAAAAAAAAAACATTTATACATATTAAAGTGAAGATGAAGATGAAAAAGTAGAAGAAAATGGAAGAAAATCATAAACTTTATATATTATTTAATAGAAATAGAAATATGAACTGAACAAGTAAAAAAACATAAGTTGAATTATATAAGTTGAATGTAGATTATACATAATTTTTTATTCTTGTATGTTTTATCTCAAAAAGGTTACATCTTTTATGTCCTTGTAGTAATTTCATTGTTTGTAATATTTAGCTATACCAGTAGTAGTATATTTATTCACAATTATATTACTTTACTTTACTTTACTTTACTTTACTTTACTTTACTTTATTACAAAATTAAATGAATAATGAAAAAAAAAAATTAATTGTTTATAATATTTTGACACTTCTTGTCTTCCCATACAACATAAACTGAACTAAACGAAATGAAATTTATATTCAAAAAATAAAAAAAACTGTATTAAATTTTCTGTTGATTTTATATTTATTAATGAAAATGAAAAGTTATGTTAAACAATTAACTATATATAATATAATGTTTAAGTGAATATTTATGAATAAAAAAAAAAAAATTGTATTTGCAGTAGTTAAGGTGTTTTTTCTTTATTATATTATTATTTATTTACTAAATTTACTATTATTTAATTAAACATAAATATTAAATATTCATTGTATAGAGGAAAAGTTTTCTTTACATTTTTTTGATCCCTTATAAATCCCTATTTCTACTGCTATGTTTTTTGATATAATTATTTTGATCTCTTTTCAAGCATTTTATATATTTTGTTACACTAAATAAAAAAAAGAAGCAATTTAGACAATATAACTGCATATAATAATTTTTGATATGGGAGATATGTCGTTTTGATTGTCATATAATTCAGAGGGCCACGCCATTTGGCAACCTTAATGTCCTAGTCGAACGACAACGATATAAGGTTACGTTATTGTATAGTAACGAAACGTATAAATGAAAATGGTCGTTATTCCATTTATATATATAAATTTTCTGTATGATGTGAGTGCGTTATGATGTTTAGATGGCCATTAAATTGGGTGGTAAAATTCGGATGAACATAAACATATATATAATCAAGCAATGTGTTTTTATTTTATTTATTTATTTATTTATTTATTATTATTATCATTATTATTATTGTGATTCATTTATATAGAAAGATAAGTAATATAATAAAGGACAAACGATAATATATAAAGTCAGTATTTTTTGACAGTCTTATAATGGCTATCCAATAACATATTAACAATCATTTTGGGAATTTCATGTGTCAAACAATAGTTTAACTGGCCAATATTATTATTATTATTATTATTATTAAACAAGTGGTTAACTGTATTTATCAATAAAAAATAAAATTGATTTTAAATCCATTTAAACTACTTAAATATTTAATAACATTATTTAATTGCATCAAATAAAAAAATCAATATTATTGTCACAATAAAATGCCATTAAGTATTTATCTGCTTAAAGTAATGGACAACAACTAATCGAAAAATACAGTAATAATAATTATCAAATGATTTATTTTTTTTGTATCGATTAATAAAATATTTTAAATTAAAAATTATTTTAAAATAAAACAAAAATTTCTATTTATAATTAATTATAGAAAATTTAATAAAACGCACATAATAAATTAGATTTTTCTAACAATTATACAAACAAAATGTTTAGTTGGTTATTTATTACAATATTTATAATTTCGATTTTACAAATTGGTTAAAGACAATAAATTATATAGTTTTTTTCTTTTTACTTTTAACTCATTGTAAACTGTATATAATGTTCGGTTATATTATAACAATTTTACCCAAATAAAACAGCAAAATAATACTAAAATCGCATCGTACACGTTTATCAATATAGTGCGAGAGTGTCTCTGCCATATAATGTTCTTCCTTTTATATATTGTATTTTTATTTTTTCGACTAATAGAATTCAATAATTTATTACTTGAATCCTTTACACTTTTTGCTAGTAAAAACAGTACGTACATACATGTCCTTACATACATTTTCCTATGCTTTGATTGGTAAAATATTACATTTGCTACATAAACATGCTTGGTTAAACTTTAGGGAAAATAGAAATTAAAATTTTTTGAAAAATTCTCCACAAAAAAAAAAAAAACATGTTTTATGGTTTAAACGGAGGCTATAAACTGTTGTCATTTAATGGCATCTTAGTATCCTAATTAAAATTATAAAACCTAAATTATAATGTTATAAAATTTACAGTAAATCATATTTTTCACAAAAAGTAAAAAAATGAAAAAAGATAACAGCAAAATTAAAAAAGAAAAAATAATTAAAAACAATTTTCTATTACCATAGGAAAGTATTCAGGCAGTTATTTAGTGCTTATGAGTTCTTGTTTTACATTTCATTATATGTACTTTATGTATTTAATTTATTTATTAAAACTTACATATATTTGCGAAATAAAATATTAATTAATAAAAAAGAATAAAAATTATTTACGAGTGACAACTTTTTAGTGAAAATTAATAAATAAAAGTTCGTTTGTTCGACACAAAATTGTTAATAAACAGATGTGAACGAGAATTTATTTTCTAGAAAAGTAAAATAAAAAAAAAACATATAAATATGATTGTCAATTTAGTATAAATATGTAGCCACCGTTTACCATTTGAAGCATAAATACACGATTATTAAACAAAAGTTTTCGTCTATGAGTATAAAAACCAAAAAATTCAAAGAATGAGAAAAGAGTTTATCAGTTTTGATCGGTCTTCGGTTGTGCAAATTAACATCGACAAAAAAAAAACAACAACGATTATTATGGTTGGTGTAAAGGCTGTTGATGGTGGTATGTTTTCTTTTTTATTTTAATATTTTCTGCTTTTACAAGCGACCCTCATTCCTGCATAAATGTCCAATTTACACGCGCGAACAATGAAAACAACAATGGTTGTGTCGGTGTGGCTGCTATGTAATTAATGACTTTAATGTATTTGGCTACGGTATATATATACATATTTCTTTAACTTGTCTTTATTTTTCTAATTTTATACAAGTATAAATGAACTTTAACATATTTTCTGTGTCCATTGTGAAAAAAAAAAAAAATATAAAATAAATAATTCTTGTAACCGTAGCCACCGAATTGAGTTTTTTGTTTAACGTCGTTTATTATTTTGTTTTTTCTTTAATATATTTTTATTTTTTCATATTTCGGTTATTATTTTGGTTTAAATTTAGATTAATATAGCAACATGACCCTTCATTAGTTGATGTACCGTGAATAACAATACCGATACAGTTCATTGCATCACAATTATTACACTTCGTTAAATAAATGCGTAAATGAGAAAAATGCCTTTTTTTTAATATAAATTTCATTTAATAACTTAAAATATGTTTCAGCTCATCGTTAAATTTATAAAAAAACAAAATCATTTTATCTGCGAAAATTTTTCTTTTCAAAAAACAAAAACTGCAAACACTTTTATTTATTTAAAATAAGTTAATAATGATAATGTTAATTACTCGTTTACTAGTTAAATATTTTTTCTAACAAACTTTAATAGTTTCATAATTATTTACTTTCTCTTTACTTTTATTTTGTCGTTTAATGAAACAAAACAAAATTACAAAAGAAATGAAAAATAAATAGATAAATGTTGGTACTTGGGTTGTAGCAAAATACAAAAAGGATACAGTATCCGGTTAAGTAGTATAAGGAGGTAGAGCTGTGCTTTTTTTCACTTGTTATTTGTTCTTAATATTTGTGCTTTTGAAAAGTTACCTTTTTTATGTGCAGCCACATGCCGTACATTTGCAGACATTAAAATATGATTTAACTTCTTTTTTTTTGTGTAAAGTCGCTTATGATTTAATTTTTATTTTAAATATTATTTGATTACTTCGCTTAATAAATATGGAAAGAAGAAATTATTATATGAAAAGGCTTTTATATTTAATGCTCTTAATTTAATAAGATTACTTTTTCATTTCTTCGTCTTCTCTACAATGATGCATTACTTGTTTCCGTTACTGAGACTTTATTAAGACACCAAACTAGACTACTGTCGCTTTTTAACATAATTTTTTAGAAAACAAAAAACCAGTTTATAGTCCTTATGAAATAATTATTATCAATTAACTACTATGCATTAAATCATACTCAAGACACTAGTTATAAAAATATTATATTTTCTCTAAAACTGTCGATAAAATTGCAAAAATATTAAATTATGTCGCATTGCTGATAGTTAAGCGTATTTACTGTTAAGGAAAAAACAGCAACGTTCATGTTTATTATTATTTTATTTACAGTTAAAAAAAAGGGCCACCGTAGAATTTCTGCAGCTGTTATATGTTTTTCCATATAATTTTTTTTTTATCTGAGCTGAAAATAAATAAAACTTTACCATTTTCTGCTGATTTTTTACCGCACACACGGCAACCTAATTTTTACATCAAAACATCATTTTCTCCGTTTTAAACACTAAAAACTTGAGTATCATTAGGCGTGAATTATATTTATGGATATTTATCCTGCCATCGCTCAATAACAAAAAAAAAAATAAATAAATAAAACTCAGCAAAAAACAATAAAACTTTCACCAAGTGACCGCAAATCGCTTATTTTATTTTCTCGTTTTAATTATTAACTTTTTATGATTTTTCATCGAAATTTATTATTTGTTTTTAACTATTAAAAGTGTGGAAGAATTTTGGTTTTTCATTTTACAAAACGAAGTAAAACATTAAAAGTAAGAGGAATTTCGTGATATTAATGTTTTGCTTTTTTAATAGAATTAACGAAAGTCTAAAAGTTTATTTTACTTCTCTTGTTTATTTATTTTTTATCCGTTGAGTTTTGTTTTATTTTTAATTTACTCTGCCTCTGCCCTGCTAAGCTTTTAAGTAAAAGTATTTATAATCTTTTTTTTTTGCTTATTATTTTCTATTTATCATTTATCCGCAACCATTTCACCGTGTTGATATTATTTTAATTAGCATTTTCCTTTTTTTAAAGGGATATTTTTGTTATTTTAGGACTTTATAAAGACAGTGTTTTTTGAGAAGTTTGAAAGATAAACACAGAAAGTTTTTATAGTCATTACCCACCAAAAAATAAACAAATAACATAAATAGACACTTGAGAAACGTGCATATGAATGGTTAAGATTGTTGCATTACCAAACAAAACTAAAATAATATATTGAAATGTCTATGTAACATCCTTATTTATAATTTTATACAAATAATAAAACATTGGTTAACCGCTTTGATGTTGCCTTGTAATTGATTTCAAAGGACAAATTTTAATTATAAAGGCGAAAGACCAATTACAGTAAAATCATTCTCTTCTAAGCAGCTATATATTGAATAAAAAATGTAAATAAGAAAGCAAACAAAATTATTTATGATTAATGATACTACACTTAATTTGTTTATTTATCATTAGCAAGAATTACAAAATTTCACATTTCATAAAATCATAGCGTTACAACTGGATGTTCGATGTCACCTCATTATAAACAGTACGCAAAATTTTTTCTTTTAAATTTTTTTGATTTCTTGATTACTAATTAATTTTATATTAATTAAACAATTTTCTAAGGTTTTTCATTTTATTAATTAAGGAAAATTCAATTCTTATTAACTGTGATTTTCTTCACCGTATTTTTCTAAAATACCAGAGAATCTTAAGGATTCTTTACTACGAATCATTGCTGAATATTACTGAATATCTAAGTCCCTTAAAACGTTTATTTTAAAAACAAATCCTTTTTTTTTTGCTACTAGTTTATAATTTAATAAGAAACTTTATCCAAATTATAAAGTAAAAAACAAATTATTTATTTATTCTCTCAAAAAAATAACAGAAAACGTTTAGTAAAATATAGCAAAGAAAGTTAATTTTTCCCTATATATATATACATACATAAATATGTACTAAGAGTTTTAATTTCACTTGTTCATTGAATTGAGAAATAAAAGAAAAAACTTTTTTTTATTATTAAATTAGATGATGCTCAGTAAGTAAGTAGAAAAAAAAATACGATAAAATTTTCCATGTACATACTGACTATTATTAAATAATGATTTATTAATTAAGAAAAAAGCATGTATATACCAAGCAAAAAAAAATGTATATATATACGCTGAATGTGATTAATAGTTTATTATGTCTTTGTAATTAATTTAATTTTAATGATCTTTTTGATATATAATTTCATATAATATATATATATTCACTTAATCAATAATCATTTATCTATCATAAAAATTAAATTATCATTTATATAGAATATTGCTGAATATAACGAATAAACAAAGAAGCGTACAAAATGAAAAAAAACACAATTAATTAAGCTCATTTATGATAATACAATATAAAAAAAATAAAAACATATAATCAAATAATAATAATACCAATTGAGCTAAAAAGTAAACAATTACAAAAGTATAGACAGAAGATTTACAAACAAAAAGTAAACAAAATAAATCAAATAAACTTGTTAACGAACAAATAAAAAAAAATAACAAATTGAACCAAATGATATTGTTAAAAGAGGGCAAAAAAAAAAAAACAATAATACTAATAATGAAAATGTAACGAAATAACAATTCCATTTAAACAATCAAAAGCAGCCAAAAATAACTATTTTCTTCTTATTATCATTATTATTATTATTTTTAAATTTCATTGGTATATATAAACACTATTACTGCACTGAATAAACAAAATTTGGAAAATAAATACGGAAAATGTATTTTAATTTTTTGTTTTTATAACAAAAAGAATGTAAAGGAAATATATGTATTTTTTTTTCACGAAAACAACCAAAGTGAGAGAAAATCGCTAAATGAATGAATGCAGCCAATATTCATTAATTGTTTAATCCACAATACTCTACTGCGAATAAATAAAATTTTCACTGTATATTTATATAGCTCATTTGGATGCACAGGAACTTCAACTATTATCAAAAGTATATATAACGAAATGAAATATTTAACTATTTGAATGAATACACACACTCGATTCAATGACAAACAAATGATTTTTTGTGCCTATTCTATTACAAAATGTAGAGAAAGCTTTTTTTTTTTAGTAAATGTTATTCATATGGCGCCTCCACTGCAAATAAAAATCACTCAATTAAATCATAATAAAATAGAAATAATTTCGTTTTTTATATTTTACAAAAAAAACAGAGTGCTTTTAATATTTATTTATTTATTTTTTTTTCATACATATAATAATATATCAAAATTATTTATTTATGTTAAAATAGTAAAATTATGGTAAATTTCATACCAATTACATACAGTTTTATTTCTGTTTTTTTTTTAGAGCAATAAAATAGTCAACTTTCTTTCTCTCTGTTCGTTAATAAATTTTAAAGATTTATTATTAAGATTATTTTCCAAATACACGCACACCATTATACATGTAATCATCCACTTTTAAATCCGGAGGAACCAAAAAAAAAAAAGGATACGATTTCTCTCCATTACAAATAAATTTATGACATCCTTATCTTTGATCTATTACACGTTTATACATTTATAGAAAATGAAAATGATGCAAAAAAGAAAAGTAAAACAGGAAAATTTTCTTATTATGAATTGAGCGTACGAAAGGCAAACGCAAAATATAATAAGGAAAAAAAAAATAGAAAGAAAAACGTGTAGTAATAGATGCTGCGAAGAACGGAACACCAATATCCAGGTAGATAATAAATTGATGTTCCTTATATTAAACCCCCATTGATTTTCCATGTTGGTTATATTTTTTATTTATTTTTATTATATATATATACTTTTTTTCACTGATGATAAGTAAGTCAGTGCACCGTTTTACCATTAGGTAGACAAATTTTATTTTATTTTTATTTTTATGTAAAGAAAACGCGCACAATCCTTTTCACCATAGAATCAACAGATATTTATTTTTTATTTATACTTTTCTGTTTTCTTTTTAATTTTGTATGCTATGAATATATATTGACACATTATCACCATCGCCAATAGATCAATAGTTACCTATAATATATAGGTGATTTTACTGTTCATTTTCCTGTATAATAAGTTTTTATTTTTATTAGCATTTTTTTTTTACTCTATATAAAACGAAAACATTGTAAGGCATTCATAATGTCTATAAGGAATTAGATACCATCTTTTCAACATGATAATGTAATTTTATAGTAAACATTATTTATATTTATATATATGTTTGTGTTTGTTTATTCGTTTTATCTTCACTCTTTTTCTTTTTCTGCTTTATATTTTCCGTGCTTTTCACAATGAATTTTATTTCATTATTTATTTATTTTATCTTTTCGTTACTTTATACAAGTAAAAAACATGCAACATGAGTAATAAATGTTTATAAAATTAATTGAATTTTATTAATCAAAATTTATTAAATGCCATTAATATTTGAATGTAATTTTTTCATAGAGAATTTATTTATTATTGTTGAAAGTTGCTTTAGAAGTATTTTAATTAGATAAAGCTTTATCATGTGGAGAGCTTTTGGTTCAAAACTAAACCGACTAGCTGAAGAAAATATAGCGTAAGGCAATACTGATTACAATGCAATTGAAGCACTTTCAAATTCGATCTGATACTACAATAACTCTACAGTTTTATCATTTTTAGAGTTCGTTTTATTAAAAACTGTATTTTAAGCTATAATTAACACATGATTTCAACTTCTAAGCTCATGTAAATATTTAGAATAGTTATGCAGCGTAGAGACAAATTAATAGTCTGTATGTGTGAACAAAACTAATTTCAGCTTAAGTGTAAAACGTTAGTCAATAAAAAAAAAGGAAAACTCTTTACAATCATCATATTTTTAATACTCGTTAGAGTTCCTGCTCTAAAATATTTTACTGTATAAGTTTCCGTTAAAAATATAAAAACGATCAAAATTGTTTGAAAAATCAAACTAAAAAAATATAAAAACAATATTTTGCTGACATAAAAAAATTGCCATAAAAATATTTATAGATATTTGTTTGAAAAATCGACAATTCTGTATAACAATTTGATTTAATATTATTTTTATTACAAACACAGAAAAAGAGAAAAATTATATATAAATATGGCATAAATCAATACAAATAAAATGTTGTAAATAAAAACACTCAGTTTTTTTCATTTTACAAGAAAGAAAAATCGTGCTTACAGTGCTTTTATCGCTATTTAAATAAATTTTATTTATTTTTACTTATATTTTTTTTTGAAGGCAAAGAAAATGAAAAAAAATATAAATGTATAAGCTTTAAGCAATTTGTATTTTTAATTGTTATAATAAAATTAAATTATTCAACATTAAAAAAGAAAAATAAGAAAAGCACTTTATTGACCTTTAAATTATTACTTTAATCATTTTAATTTTTTTTTTATTATTATAAAATTTCTGGTTGTAAATTTACTTAAAGTTAGTTAATCTTTTTTATAACAAAAATGAAAAAAGCGAAATAATTGTAATTTTACAACGAATATTACATTTTATTCATTTTGTTATTAAAGAAAATTATAATATTGTTGTTCATTTATGCTGAATAATAATAATAATACATAAAATGCACAACATATAATTAACATTCAGATAATGATAGTTAACATTTTTATTATTATTATTTTATATTAATTTCCTTTTAATGTTAATTTATAACATATAACTCTTATAATTATTATTGTTATTGCGAAGATTTTAATTGAAAAATGAAAAAGATTCTACAAACAAATAGTAATAAATGAAACTTAAATGTGAAATAATTTTAATTTTTATTATAAAAGATGAATGTTGAATTGTTAGTGACATTACAAGATGATATAACAAAGAATATAAACGAGTTATTCATGAGCATACAATATTGCAATAAAAAGTAATTTTATTAATTTTATCATAAGAAATTAATTCTTAATAACGTCATTACAATTTTTTGTTTGTTTTTTATTTATTTTAACGAGTAGTTTTACTGTTAAATTGCAGTAATCCCTTATACTACGTTTTATATATTGTAATAAATATATTAACAAAAAACACCATTGTTGCAGTATAGTTTATTTGAATATAATTCAGCATATAAACCTATTCAATTTAATAGAAACAATATTGTTTAAAAAAAGAAAACATATGAATATGAACTTAATGTTTATGCAGACTTGCTTAAAGCTTTTATTTTTAATGTATAAGTAATAAACATTAAAAAAATATTAATAATAATAAAATTATTATTTTTATATTCATATAAATTATAGAAGTCTTGTGATGCTAAGAAAATAATTTTCATAAGAATATAAGAAGCTTTTAGAAATTAAAAACTTATTTCTTATAAAGAGTACAAAAAAAAAATGAAAAAATAAAAAGGAAAACCCAAAAAAAAAAAAAGAAAAGAAATGAAAAATTTAATTAAATAACAAAAGTTTCTTGGTTTTTTCTTGGTCCCTCTTTAACCGATCAATAATTGTTTTTCATCTAACCAAACCGTCTTCATTCGTTGACAGTTGGTCTCTATAGTGACTTCATTTTTCCGTTTTCTTTCATTTTAATCTTATTGATTTATAAGATTTTTTTCCCATAAAGAAAAGACACTAAGGACACAAAACAAAACAAAAAAGAAATAAACAGCCACAAAAGTTTCACTATGCTTTTATTTTACTTTTTTTATTGAAATATTTCAATTTAGGCCATCATATAGTATTTAGTATTTTGATATTTTAAAAATCAATTAATAATTTATTTTACATTTTTATGGAGAGTAAAGTTTACCGCTTTTAATTAAAAATTAATTGTGAAAAATTGAAAAGATCAGAGGCTGTTTAAAACTAGAAAATAAATAATAATTTTCATTGCTTTGGCATGATTATAATTTAATTTTACCAGAAATTTGCATTTTTTTTTTGTTTTTAATTTCTGGTTTTAAATCTTGATTGTTTTATAAAATTTGCAAATAAATGCCTTTTTCTGTGTTAACAGTTTGGTTATTTGTTTCAATTTATTTTTTATTTTGTATTTTTGCCTCTGTTCATAGTTTATTTATCACGTTTATTTCAATGTTGTACAACGATGAACATAATTAAAATTCATAGAACTCGATTTAATTCAATGTCACTTACATCCGTTGTTGCAATATTTTCTTTCTTTCTTCTTTATTTTTCACTATTTTTTGATTTATTTATATTAATAATGCTTGTTTTCATTTGAAAATGAACATTTATTATAACATTTGAATATTATTTAATTTATTTTTTTTTGAATATTGATTAAAATTCACTTAAATATGGAAAATTTTCCATATTAAATGAAAGCAACACGTCACCGGAATATGTTTAAAAACGAAAAAAAAAAATATTCTAATTCACAAAATAGTTCGCAATGTATATTTGTTGCAATGAAAATAATTATTAAATCTATAATGAAGTGAAATGAGTGATTTATGATTAAAAATTTTGCACTTAATTCACCTTAGATTTTACGTGAAATATTAATTAATTAATATTTGTTATAAAATTATATATAAAAGAAATTTCTTAACATGTGTGAAAGTGACATTTTGAACAATTTTTCATATGTTAAAGTTTTTCAATCATGAAAAACTAATTAAAAAATAAGCAGCTGAATAATAAAAGATTTTTTGACAGTTACACTTGTTTAATTTTCATTTTATTTTATAATAATAAATAACTGAAATACATTAGGGTGTAAAATGCGTATAAAAAACAAAAAAAAAAAAAAATAGTTTGAATAAAAATAAAATTATAATAAATTAAAAAAAGGAAAATTCATTTCAATAAAAGGAAAGAAAAAAAAAATTATAATAAAGGAAAATTAGCATAACTATTCAATGCGTTTCACGGTAAATAAAAATAAAAATAAAAATAGCGTGGTAATAACTACGTGCCACCATTTACTATATAGAAATTTAATAGATTTCTTAAAACATATTCAACGCGCCGCCAAATATTAAATTATGTTAGATTGCTGGGCGGGAATCATAAAAATGTTTTATATATTGGTGCATGACATCTAATTTGTTCCTTTACGTGAATATACCGAAAAAAAAGAAGAGAAAAGAAAAATTTTATAATAATAAAAGTATAAAGAAATAGCGTTAATGGCCTGAAAGATTTTGAATACCATGAATTTTTCGATGACAAATCTTGACTCATGCAAACTCATTTATCATTATGCTCTATAACCACAAGTAAATACTTATATATATATGAATGTATGGCGTCTGAGACTGAAGTGGAAGAAAAAATTGTTTATTTTTTTCTTTTCTTTATTTATTATGGCAAAGAGCAAAGCACTTTTTTGTGTTATCTTTATTTTATTTGATGTTTTGCTATGCTTTTTTCTAAATATATATGTATATAATATTTAAGTTGTGTTGTCTTATTTTGTGCGTTGACTATAAATTTGAAGGCAAAAAAACTGGAGAAGAATAAAAAAAAACCAACGAAAAATTACCAGCAAGCAAAAATAAGCTTGTTTAGCTGCTGGTTCTTCATGTTCTGTACAATATTGGCGTCAGATGGTATTTATTTTATGTCACTATTGTTCTTAATGTCTTACATTATTTAAGATTTCTTTTTATTTATCTATTTTTTCATTTTATTTGTGCTTTTTTTACATCTCCAGCTACACCATACCATAATTCATAATGTCATAATTTGTTATAGAAAATTTATTATGATTTTAATACAAAATTTATGTAACAATTTTTTCATTTAAATATCTTTTTTTTTGGGTTTGAATTCAAAGATAATACCATTATTTAACTGATTTTTGATTAAATTATAAACAAATGATAAATTTTCATAATATTAATCATTTATTTTTTTATTTATTAATATTAAAATGCAATTAACTTTGCCCATTATTTAGATTATAATTATAAATTTCATCTTTAATTTGATTAATATTAGTAAAACTAATTTAATTTTTGTACATTTTTGGTTTTTGCATATATAATTTGTTTAGGAATTATTATTACCTATTAAATTTATTTATTTAAATAATTATTATAATTAAAAACCGCAGCAAGTAGCCAGTACATAGCACAGCAGTAACAAAATAACAAAAAACTATTCATTAAATTTACCTTTTGAATATAAATTTAATTTTCACGAACAGTGAATAAATTTTATTAATTGATTTATGGTTAAACACTGCCAACAAATATTATAATGATATAAACATAAATTATATGTTATTCTTTATGGTTTCGTTAAGAATCTTGAAATTATCCCTCAGGTTAAGACCTATCATGTAACATTACACATGCAGTCAATTAGAATGTGTGTTTTTTCTTCTCATACGTTTCTGTTTCTATTCTTGTTGGCTTCATCTAGTTTCTTTTGCAGTATTTAGTATTTATTATCTAATCTCAATCTACCAGCTTACAAGACAACACTTATGGCACTCCCAAAACACCCTTATAATATATATATTTTACTTTTGACAACCAAAAAGTTTAGTATCATTACATAATATGTTTGCTCTTCGACTGAAACTGGTTGCCCTTATGATTCTTCTTTTCGTTATATATATACTCGCATAACCATATGTAATAATGTGTTCTGTAGCGGTGTATTGTGGTTACTAGAAAGATCATCGCTATCGAAAAGATGACGATAATGATGTCGAAAATGAGTAAAAGTAGAAAAAATAATTTGTGGCTTGTTTTTGATTTTAGTTTTTATTCTTAGATGATAAATCAAACCCATGAGACATATTAAGTTTATTTCTGGTGAAATATATATTATGGACCTTTAACGTTAAATAAAAAAAATATTTTTCAGCTATAACTGCTGCAGAATTTTCTATTTTTGACTCTATTTTAGTTTTGCTTTTTTTTTGTCAACAAACTAAAGGCGTTATTTTACTCACATTTAATACAATAGAGAAAATTTACTTGAATTATAAATTTGTATATCGTTTAATAGAAAGCGTTAATAAATTAAGAATGTTATCCAAGCATAATGATAAAATTCGGTAAGTCGGTATTATTGTTTATGTATTTGTTTAATTTTCTCAACCAATTTACAATAAAAGCTTCATATATATCTTTAATGTAATTTCATTCAGCGAAAATGGATTATATTTTTGTTTAAAATAAGAAATAAATGAGAAAAAAAAATCGTTGACTTTTCACAATGATCGAAATTCATCTTTTTATAACATTAAATCGACGATTATTAATCTTTTCACTCAATGTACACAATATATTCTTAATTTGTTTTTTTTTTGCATTACTTTACTTTACTTTTATATGTTTATACAATTTTCTGTATAAATTTTTATAAATGAACATTCTACGATGTATATATGTAGCTGATGAAATGCTATGAAAATAAATAATTTTCCTTTTTTTGTTTGCTGTTTTTTTTTTATTATTGCGCGTGCTTTATGTTTATCAGGCAAAGAAAACGATTTTATACTTATATTTTTATTTTATTTTATTATATATATTTGAAATCAGCAAATAACATTGAGAAACATGTCTATGGTAGAGTAAAAGACGACAACGTTTTGTATTTTGTGGATGAGAAACAAGTACACGGGTGATTCGATAGAACATTTGTAAAAATCTAAGAAAAGTGAAGAACTTTAACTTCTCTTTACTTAAATACAATTTCTGGAGTATAAATCGTTTGCTTGCTGTAGAAAAATGAACGAGCAAATCAATTTGACTTCAGCCCTCAAATTCATTTGTACGAAAAGGAAAGCAAGAATAAGAAGAAAAATGTTAAGAAAAATAAAATAAATAAAAGACGTGATCGTGGTGAAAAATACATTCGATGATATATTGAATGTCGCTTTCGCGATTTGCTTTGTAAGAGATTTTTCTTCATGATGTTTTCTTTTTTTTTTTTGCAATTTTTTATATATTTTCCGTGACGTTTCTTCTTTGGAAAATTGAATATTGGGAAACGAGTGTATAACGGAATATAAATAAAATTGAATAAAATCTTAAATAAATATAATGTTTATGTTATGTAATTCATTTCGTCGTCATTCAATTTAGATTTTCGCTCCCTCCAACATCTATTGCTCTGAGATGCCTTTTGTTGAAATCGTAACGATTTACTGGAATGCAATTTTAACACTATATTAGATACTTATTTGTATAAATCACATACTATTAACAATTTTATAATATTATTTATTGCAAATAATTGTTAATAAGAATAAATGGTTATAATTTTTTCCGCTTAATACTTTATTAAAATTTGCAACAAACTTAATAATAAATTTAAAGATTTGCATTTGTAAGCTTATCATTGAATCAAATATGATGACAACCATAATAGGATTTATTGTATATTCATGAATGTTAATAGTACTTGTTATCTATCTCTAGAGTTTTCTATTTTCTAGTCACATCATAATATATTCCCATATTACAAAATTATATGCATTATTCCACGTATGCGGTTATTCAACGAAAAATTTTCTCATGTAATGAATTATGCATTAATTTTTTTTATTTTTATTTTTAAACGAATATGCTGTTTGCTTAGAAAATAAATAAGACTATAAGACATTATTTGTATTTACTAATCCATTAACATTCAGCAATAGAATTTAATTTGAAATCAAAAAGTTTTATAATCAATCGAACGAATATAAATATAAACGAATTTATTGCTTTAATTCCATCAGTAAGCCAAATCAGAATACAAATTAATAATACTGAAATTTAAAGTTAATAATGTCAGATAATAAACGTCGATAAAAATTTTTATTTTTATTACTAATCGTTTGTTTTTAATTAAAAAAATAATAAAAGCCATTAAAACAACGACAGACTTAATAACATTAAACAACAAAGTTTATATAAAAATAGTAAAATTTACTTGATTAGTTTATATTTAGTATTTAATTATCACATTGTGACCCATAAAAATGTATATTAAATCAATTAAATGATTGTTCATGATTTGTATTTTATTTTTCAATAAAGTTTTCTTTTACTTTGTTTTTAAATAAAGAATAAGGATGATTTTAGGAGAAATAATAGATTTTTGCTGTGCTTTATGAATTAAGCAGACTGAGTGAAAAACAGAATTGTGGATAAGGCCATGGAAAATACAAAGAATGGAGGCAGAAAGAATGGCACAAACAACTTTATGAGCCATTTGTTATTTTATATGCTTAATTTAATGACTTAATTTATTTTCTTTTAGTCTACATCCGTCATGGATATCCTTCTTTTTTTTTAAAGAAATCTCATTTTAATGCTTATTTTAATCGATTCCCTTCGTATTGTGTCTTACGGTGCTGTTTTATTTTTTCTATTACTCTCTGTTGCTTCACAAATTTCTATTTTCAATTTTCCTTACTTTATACTGTACTAAACATGACAGGGCTGTGTGCATATACTAAAAATTCATTTGTATTTTACTTTTTCCGATAACAAAAGCAACAGACAAATACAAAGCATGTAATAACAGCAGAAAAAAAAGCGTAGCAATACCAACGAACAAACATAAATAAAATGAAAATGAAGAGAAAAAAAGTTTTATCGATAAAAAGATAGACACTGATAACAAAAATGCTTGTGTTTATTATTTCTCCTCTTCTTTTTTTTTTTTTGTCTATTTTCTGTTGTTTATACTTTATTTTTCACAATCCCCCGATAATAATAATAATAAATGCTTAGGATATAAAATGACCATCCAAAATGTACAATAATTGTTTATTATTATTTTTTTTCCTAGTTTGTTTACTCGGTTGTTTGTTGTCTGTTTTCCTTCTTTTATTATTCGTTAAAATAAAAATAAAAAAAAACTTTTAATATCTTTTAGCGAAATACAATGTATAAAATGTCTTTATTTATATTTTGTGTGTGTATAAGTATAAAAAGATATACATAAAATAAAATAAAAACCAATGAATTGACAACCAGACATGTCACCACACTCTGTTTTTATTTTTCAATATTTTTTGTTATTTCTCTATGCTATTTTTAAATATAAACAATTCCTTTTTATTGAAAATGATAAAATGTATATCTAGATTTGAATATAATATATATATATTTTTGTTAACACCTGCGTCTATAGCATGTTAAAGCTTTTACAGCTTTTATACATTTTTGATTCTTTTGGTGTATTTTTATGGAAAATATTTTTATAATTTCGAATATATTTTTGTTACTTTGTTGATACTGCGATTAAGTCTGCAATATGTCATTGAACAATGTGTAAAGCTTTTTAATCAGACAATACGTATGATTAAAAATTTGTTACTTCGAAGCTGTACCAACCACAGTCTAACATTCTACAGATAGAAAAAACTAACAATATGGATAGTTAAGCTTTATGAGGACAGATTAAAAGCTAAAATATAATAACAAAAATTAAATAAAGATCGATCACTGCTGGCGACAAAGATTACTGCACTGTTTACTCGATGAATTATTGTATGTCTTGTGATTATTCCAAAGGTGAAATAAAACTCACATCATTGAACTTGCAGAGTAGAGCTTAATCCAGCAGGAAATTCTCCAACATTTCTATTGAAGTAAATTAAAAATTTGTTTAAAATTTCTTGTAAAATAAATATTTTAAAAAATCTTGATTAAAATAAATTATCGTTAATAAGCTTTTGCCTAATGTTGTCATTCGATACAGCTTTTATTATTAACACAACACTTTATTTTCTAATTAAATTCGTTAAAATCCATTATACTTGCTCTTTTGCCCTATATTCCTTGTTATCCTTATTTCGATTGGCTGTGATGTGACGTACAACGCTGTAAAATTGAAGTTTTTTCTGTTTTCCGTTTTATTTTTTCAAACATGTCTTTATGAACTTGGTCTCCTCTTTCAAATTACTTTTATTTATTTTCTTTTTATCTCTTCAACCAACAACAGCCATATTATTAACTTAAGTTTTTTTTTTCTATTTTAACTTTACTCTTGTCTATTTTTTTATTTCTTAAAGCAAAAAAACCCTATTTCAAAATTACTTTTTATTTTATTTTTTTGCCTTAAAAAGTAAAATGAAACACAAATTTTGACGAAGCAATGGGTAAAAGAAGAAATTAGAAAAGATAGAAAAGTTTTGAATTTCTTTTCTGTTCTTTATTATTATTTTTTTTCTTTTTGCACAGTCTAAACGCATACATGTATCGCAATATAACAAGATACGTTAAAAGAACATGGAATAAAATAGGAAAAAATAGCATCAGCAGCAGTAACAGAAGCAACAGTAATACCAACAACAAGCAGATGTTCAAATAAATTTAAATAAAATTGAAAGAAGTTTTCCATCATAGCAATAAAGGATCTATATTATTGGCATCTAATTTTCTCACCAACGTACTGTAATATTGTCACGATGTTAATACCTGAAAAAATCTATAGAACTTTTCTTATATTTTTGGTGTATCGACAAAAAAAAAATAACATCGAAGTTTAGTAAATGAAGAAGATGTAAGCTTCGTGCACAAATAACGAGGTGTAAAAAAAAATAATATTAATAATAAAATAAATTAAAGTTAAAAAAAAAAATAAAACTAAACTGAATAATGAATATGATGATGATGATAAAGTTTCTGCTCGTTCTCTTCTCGAAGAACTTTGTTATAAAGAAGCTTAGCTTTGTTGCTTCTTCTTATTGTTGCCACTCAAGTTTATATAAAAGGCAGGTGCAAAGTTACAAAACTAGATTCTTTTTTAACACTTTTCTATTTGTGTGTGTGTGCTTTTTTTTCCTTTTATTATTATTATTATTTCTGTGCATTTTTGATAACGTGACAAAATATTAAAAGTAAAAATCTTTACCAACTTCTGAGAATAGCGACATTGTGTGTCTATGTGCTTTCCTTTATTTTTATTTTTTAAACGCGAAATGGATGTCTAAATATTTAATAAATAATCATAATAACTGTTCTAATCAAGAACAATACCAATATAATTTATCATTCTGATCATGAGTTTTATATAAATTAATAATTTAATTTTATTTGCTGGCAATAATGGTAACGGTATAGCCACGTTAAAAATATTACAACTTTCGTGATGAAAAAAAGACGAATGCATTTTGATGAAGAGTTTATATAAATTAAATAAATGTTTGAATGCACAGAAAACGACTTGTTATGTTATTTGTGTTTATCGTCTTTATTTAAACAATTCGGTATTGTTTTATTCATACATTTATTATAGACTTGTAGTACATGAAATAATGTGTATAAGTAAAAATAAAAAATATATAAGAAAGATTTAACTAAAGTAATAAGGTATGAACCGTAGCTTCTGTATATTTTTGTTATTCGCCTCGAGAAATTTGATACCAAATCAATTTATTTCGATTTGTTTACTTTATATACCCGATAGCATAGTAAGTAAGGAATAAAAGAAAAAAATACACGAAATGAAATAAAATGTAATAAAAAGAAAATAAAAAGAAAAATTGTTTAAAAGAAAAAAAAAAGGAAAAGAAATCGAAAGAAGAATGATCGAGAGTAAGAATGAAAAAACACTAGATGCCTGTACGAAGGAAGGAAAAACAACAAATTCACCGCAAGTTTTTTTGATAAATATAACTAACTGCACAACACAGTCTTTTCAATAAATATAATTTTAAAGTAAAGATGAAAAAAACTGAATAATAATAATAATAATAATAAATTGTAACGATGTCGTAATATGATATAACATAACAAACATGTATTTTATTATTAAATTGCAAAATAGTGAAAAAAAAAAAATAAAACTCTACAACATGGAATGCAATAAACAAGTAAATATTGTTTGCTGCAATATTATTATTATTATTATTACTATTTTTATGCTCTTTAGAAAATATATATATATATATATATATATATATATATATATTCTGAGGAATTTAACATCATTTAAACAGTTATTTGTGTAAATTTTTTCTTTATTTATTATCATTATTTGCATTTTATGTTATTAAATTCTATTATTTTGTGTTAAAAGTTATTTGATTATAGAAAATGCAATAAAAATAGAAGAAGAAAAACCAAACAACACATTTTATAGGGAAATTTCTTTAAAATTACATAGAAATATTAATTTTATTATGTTATTGTTTATTTTTATTTATGTGAATTTTCTTTAAAATGTTATTATGAACTCGAATATTAATTTTAAATTTTCATTTACACGGGATACTTTAAAGTACTTTATCTGAAATAATTATGCGATGCATAAGCGGTTACACATTTTATAAATAAAACTAAATAGATAGGTTAATTAAGCGTTAAGGTATCATCAAAAGCGTGTGTAAAAGTTTTTTGTATTATTTTTAACTATATCAATCGAATTTTTAAATAAATTTTCTACACAATGCACGCATAAAATCATTGTTGCAGATGAATAATTAATCATTTAACTGGCTGGACTTTAGAGCTAACATTGTTACTGTTCATTTAAACAACTTCTGTCACCTGATATTAAAAACAAAAAAGCACAAGCTTTTACACTTAAGTTAATAGTAAATATAAAAAAATAAAATAATTTTCAAAGTACATTTGAAGTTTTTTAAGCTTTTACAATCATTTTTATAGTAGAAAAGCAACGCACTTATAAGCTTATGAGTTTTCAGTTTTATGTGAATTTTCTGCATCTAAACAGTTGGGTTGATAGGTACAGACACAATTTATTTGTACAAAATAAGACAATGTTATCGTTTAACACAAATCCTACCCGATGCACTAATTATATTAATTTAAGGATAATATTAAAAACAATAAAAACACAATTTAAAATACAAAACCTCATTTTTATTTTCAAATTAATTTAGCCAATAACGTATTTATTCTCTCTAGACATTAAATGGTTTAATCGACAGCAAAAGCGACAAACAATTGATGCAACATGTTGCTATTAATTTAAATTTTTATATTTTTTTTTCCTTATTCAAGTACATAAAAAAAATAATAATTTTAAAATTAAATTAATTAAATGAAAAGTACACCTATCTATCATTTTAACAACTAATAACTATAAAATAATTTTAATTAAATTCAATCAAAAAATATTCATTTAAATTGATTTCTGGTTTGTATTGGGTTTCACTTTGGTTTTTGGTTTTTGTTGCACGTAGTTTTTGTGGGTTTTTTCCTTTTTATTTTTTGATTTTTTTGAGTTAATTTATTTATTCATTTTTCAAATTGCATATAAATAATAAATTTCACGCAATTTTTATGCATGAAATCATAAAAAGAACACCGACAAAAAAAAACTGAATTATGTAATAAAAATGTCATCGAAATGTAAAACAACATTGGAAATAATTTGATTTTCGTCATCTTCTACTTCTGCTTCTTCTGTGCTTGATTTTTTTTTTGCGTAACCGACAAAAAAAAATTATTTATTTATTATTTTTTTGCACTGATTTTACATTTTTATTTGAATTTGATTTTGAATTTTATTTTTATTACTTTTTTAAATATTTGATAAATTTAACACGAATAAAGGTTTTTAAAGCTGATTTTTTTCACACATTTAATTACTTTTTGCCTGGAATTTTTGATTGTTTTCTTAGAAGCATTAAAGCAATAGAATTTTATTTTAAAATTTTCTTTTTAAAAGTTTCTGACAAATTTCTTATAATTTTGCGGTAAGACAGGAATCCAATTCATTTTTATTTTGTCGAAAAATATTATTTTATGGAATAATGTAGGCTTTGATTACTGATTTCTCAGAAATTCTGTAATTAATTTAACTAAATTTGAACTAATTAAAACGATTTTTGCGATTTTAAAAAAATTTATTTACTAATTAAAACGATTTTAAACATATTATTATTTTATAATCAATAATTATTTTCAATGCTTAAACCGTTCGTTGCATAATTTAGAACATCTTAATCACCAGTTTCAATCATCATAGATCCATAGTGACCTATTTTTTTCGAAAAAGAAACCCTTTCCCAATAAAATGTATTAATATTCGATGAGAACAGTAGCCTGACGTTAAAAATTTCATAACTTAAAACCCAATAATTTTCTATTACAATTTTTTTTAAATCAAGAAATCCAATTTTACAATTAAAAATAGTTCAACGAGGTTAAAATAACAAATATATAAACTGCGTGATAAATAATAATTAATTATTAAAAATTAATTTATTAACAATATTGAGAATGAGTCAAAATTTATATTTAAATAAATAATCGATATTTATTATTATTTTTATATACATTTTGTACGCTTGAAAGACGTTGATATAACAATCTAATCGTCTCTAAAGTAAATTTTGTTGAAATAAAAAATTGATTTGTTTATTTTTATCGATTAAATATAATTAATTATTTAAAATGCATTCAAGGTAGAGAATAACAATGAAGAAAAAATAATAATAATAATAAACTTTAAATAATTATATATAGTCTACATGTTTTTGTCCTTAAATCCATTAAAAATTAATAAGATAATAAAATTTCATATTACAATGTCTGTGTAATGTTTTGTTCTTCTATTATTATTATTTTTATTTTTTTCATAAATAATTAGTTTACTTATTTAGTTGTTTTTTTTTCATTCATTAATTATTTAAAATGACATAAAAGAGTACAACATTTATATATGTATATTGTAATGTCATATCGTGACAAATCTACTTACATGATCGAAGCTTATAGAGTAAATAAATAAATACATTTTTATTTATATATATATAGTTAGAGTTGACATAGTAAATGTTACAATTATTTTAAAATGTATATACATATATAGAAATAATTATTATAATTATTATTTTTATCATTATAATCCACTACGATTAGAAGAGTAGAAGCAAATCGATATTTTATTAATAAAGAAAAAAAAAACGTGAATAGAAAACGGTGGAAGACGATATATAAATTAAATATAGAAAGTAAATCTGTTACCTGATATCATCATCGTGGGTTATATAGATATATTTGTATGATAAAAGAGCATGTATTAAAATTTAATATTGAATACAACCCCCAAGCGTCCTTCAAGAATAATTGGAACACGTTCGTTAATAATTAAAGTGTCTTACCATTTATAGCTTGCTCACGCTTCACTATTCTTAAAGTGTATATAGGTAATCGTAAATCGACCCATGGGTGTTATACACAAAACTAGGTTATACTATATCAATTTAATATGTGACAGTGAACAGTTGTTGTTTAATATCAAAAAACCGTAAGTATATGTATTATAGTTATATAAGTATAAATTCAATGAAATTCACTATTAAACTGGAACTGGATAAATAATTACAACAGTAACACGAGATCGAAAGGAAAAAAAAACCCTGTATATATTTATTGATAAGCGTCGTAGCAGCTAAAATTACTAAGATATAAATGTTAGAAATATAACTTTATGATATTTAATTAATATTTATTAATATCATGTATATATATATATGTATATAGTATCTTCTGCTATCTCAATACAAAATAAGACATTTGTATTAATATTTCTTTATTTGTAATTTTTTACTTAGTTTTTAATTTTCTAATTAAATAATAAAATAAAAAATAATTAAAGACAGAAATCATTGAAGCTTAGTATTAAGAGCTAACAAAATAATAAGAGACAATACAACAAACAATTAAATACAATCAAACCATAGATAAGGATAATGCTCGTCAAAAAAATATATATAATGAAGAAGTGAAGAAGATTTTTTTCTTTGTTTTTTTCTTAAAACCATTTCTTTACTTTAGTGAATTAATTTTTTTTAATTTTATATTTTCATCTTATTACTATTTGTTTGCTTTAGGAGCCATATACAATGTACACTGTTTTTGTCATTATTCTTTATTATCACATTTACTTCTACGTTAATTTAGTTTTTTTTTCTTCTTCTTCTTTCTTATCAGAAAATGTATTATAATCCTTTGTTTCTGGAATGAATACTTGAATATTTTCTTCTTTTAATATTATTATTTTATTTTAAAGAAATGGAAAATTATTTCTTTTGCTTTATTTTTCTTTATGTCGACATGAAATTATAATTAAAACTGATGAGTATTAAAGATCGCTACTTTAGATAGTCATTAATTTAGCTTATTATTAAGTATTATTTACCTTTAAAAGAACCTCTACTTGGTGATGATAATATACAAACAGCAGGACGGATACTATTGTTAAGACAATAGATGAACGGAAGAAGCATAGTAAAAGCGTACTGCTTTTACTTGTCGAATGGACAATTTTAATAACATTTTTCATTTTTTTTTTTAATTTTAATTATTTCAAAATTTTTAAATGATATTTTTCATTTGGTAAAGTATATTGTCTTGTTATCATACTTCAAAAGATGGATAAAAAAATATATTTTTTTTTGTCTTTGCCGTTTCTTTCTTTTTGTGCAGTACAGTGGAGAATTTATTTTTTACTTACTTTATGGCTTTTTTCTTTTAAAAACATAAAGTTAATTTCGTGTATTTATCGATTTTTTTTTTATATTTCATTTGACGAGGAACACCTCTAACACTGTAATGGTTTTTATTTTCTTCCAGGTTGTATCGCAAAGTCTATTGTTAAATAATCAATAAATGAAAACAAATGTTTAATGTCTGTTTATTTTCATTATGTTAGTAAAATATTCTTGATAAATCAATAATTATGAATTAATTATTATTATTTAATAAATTAGAAACATAAACCATAGAAAAATTTTTTTAATTTAATTATAAAGCTCTCGATGGTTAATAGAAAATTCAATTTATTTTTTGTTATTAATAGTTAGATTATAGCTTATGGTTTATTATTAAATTTGTTTAATGTCCTATATTCGCACAATAATCACAAATTATTTGTTATGTAGAATGTGAATCGCTGTTAAAAACTTCCATTATCATAAATATAATGACTAATGAGGCAAATATGCTGCCAACAATTGTTATGGGGGATTTTTTTATTTTTTAATGTGAATTGAACATTGTTGAGCACATTTCAAACTTTGTGACAATATATTGTAACTTTAGAAAAACTTTCGTAGTTTAATAATAATAATAATAATCGCAGCAATATATACTCTACAAATGTAGCTAATTTATTGCACTTAAGTGATCGAAGTTTCTTTAATCATTAATCAAGTGTATAATATTGTCGTTAGTATATAGAAAACTTAAAAAGGCAAAACAGTTAACTTCAGATAACACGATATACTGTTTTAAACTATCTTTAATCCTAGAAAGTACAAACATATTTTTGAATATTTTAACTCATTCAGTACAATCCCTCTAATACCAAACTAAAAAAAAAATACTCGGATAAAGTTTTCTTCTTTTTTTTCGTTAACAGTTAATAAAATTTGTAACATCGCGAATTTTACCGCCCACCATTTATTTTTCTCTTTTATTTCATTAAATTTATAAAATTTATAGAACAAAATAAAAAATGAATAATTTCTCTTAGGAAAACTTGGTGTACCAAACTTTATAAGCATGTTTAATAATAATATTATTATTATTTTATTTTAATTTTTTTGTGCATTTCTGGTAAAACTTTTTATTACATTTTTTTGTAGCCATCATACTACACCTCTAATGAATTTTAACTGGAAATCTCTTTCTTTAATGTTTTTACATAAATAAATAACAAAGAAGGAAAATTATTATTTGCTGTGTGTTTAGGCGTAGTACAAAACATTTAAATAATTATAAAATTATAAACAACCACACATGACTGAGTTTACCCAATTAAAAAGGTAATAAATAAAAAATGCACAGTGATTACTGTATGGCGAATGCTTATACATAGAATTTACACCACTTAGTACCCGAATTATATTTATTTATTTCTTTAAAGATTTTTTAAATAAAAAATTATTATACATTTTTTATGTTTTTTTGGTTTTTGTTGTTGCAATACAGCAAAAGCACACCTTTAAACAAGTAAATCAAAATTTTATACCATTGGGAATAATTAACAAATAGACTTTTAATAAATTAATAAATAAATAAATTAATATTAATTTTAATAGAATTTTAAAATATATAGAAATTTTAAAGCAGTAAAAAGTTTTCTAAAATATAAATAAATAAAAGAGGAAAATTATATTATTTTTTTGTGAAAAAGAAGAAAATTAAGTATTACATAATTTAAGAAGTAAACGTGATGAATTTTCAAAATCACTTCAACAACTTTTTCGGTCACGTGTTCATAAAAACAACTTTAACGTTTGTTATTATTATTATTATTATTATTATTATTAGTCGTTATTCCTTTCTACATAACATACAATTCGATATAGAAATGAAGTTAAATAAATGGTCTACTGTATATACACACATATATAAAGTGAAAAATAGAAGTTGAAGAAGAAAACTTACTTATTACATTTATCAATAATATAAATGAGGAAATTTCTTAAAAGAAAATTTTTATTCTAAAAAAAAAAAAAAAATTAAATTACAAATTGTGGCAACGAAGTAAATAACTTTTGGTTTTTATATTTTAGCTAACTTTAGTTTTAAAAAAATAATATAAATACATTATTCCTGGTTTTTTTCTATTTATTTCTATCACAACATCGCGTGATAAAATTCATGCTTAACTCTCTAGACATTTTCTATTATTGTCGACGACATATATTGGTTACAATATTAAAACATAAATAAAGAAAAAACATATTTTTTAACCTTTCACGTAACCAAATATATATATATATATATAAAATAATAATTTAATAATAACACCACACATATACTATATAACAATTATAAATAAAAATTCATTTATATTTATTGTATTAAAAATATAACAAAATAAAGCCAGTAGATTTTAATTCACTGGAATGCTGAAAATAAAATAAAATAAATTAAAAATATTGTTTAGCTACTTTAAAAATAGCCTAGGGTGCTTTAGAGTTTTCCTTTTCTCTATATTTTTATTTCAATATTTTAATTAATTTACTTTGTTTTTTGCTTCTTTTTCTACTTCTACTACTTCTACTTCTGTTTCCTTTTTATTTTTTGTACTAATTAAACAATAATTTGAAAGCATTACAAAGTGATATTTATTGAATAAACCGACTGTACTAGATGGTATTTTGAATTTTACTGAGAATTTTGTTTAAATTGTTACGCTATATTTATAAAGGTATTAATAATTTACTTTTTAAATATGTATATATTTATATATATAAACGAACAAAGTAAACAAAAATCAACTTAACAAAGCTCTTATGTGCACTAAACTAAAGCTTGACTATATAAATAGATAACAAAAAATAAATAAATATATTTTAACAGAGAGCTAAAAAAAAAGGGCAATTTCGATGGGGGTATTGTTAATTTTTAGCTCGGACTGAATTTATATATTTATATAAACCATGTAAAGTGGATAGTCGAGAAAATATTTAAACCAAACAAGTTGGTCGGTTAATATCATGAAATGTGAATGAAGATTATATCTAATCCTATTTCCATATGTGAAACAGTTCGTTACTATATTTTTATTTTTGTTATACTTTCTCGCCATCCTAAAAACTATATCTAATTCTATCCACCCTTATACACATATATATATATATATATATAAATATATTTATTTACTTTGTTAAAATGTTAAAGGTATATACAAACAACTGTACACTTTGTACTATAGAATTAAAAACAAAACAGGAATTGAGGAAAAAAAAATGCTCAATTTAATGTTATATTTTTATATATTTTCAAGCCAATAAAACACACCTCTGCGGTGTACTTTTGAGATTTCATTTGGTCTTTTCATCTATGCAAACATTATATTATTTTATTATTTGTTTCTGGTAAGCTTAAGCGCGCGCATACACTTCTTTTATTTTTATCTTTATATTGTTTCGTTATTATCTAAATTTTTAAGCATAATACGTATATGATAAGATTTTCTATACTGATAATTTTTATTTAAATAATTTACTATAAAATATTGATTTATAATACTTAAATAAATTAATAATAATTCAGAGTATAAAGTTTATAATAATAAAATTGTCACAATGCATGCGATTTAATTCTAGAAATAAAAAGAAAAAATAAAACATTTTGTTTGCAAAGTTATACGCAAAATAATCTACCACAATTTATTTTGTAAATAATTAAATGCTATTAACTCAAAGAAGCGGAAACAATACTATGGATCCGTGACATTATAAATTGTAATAACATTTATGTATTTCTTTAGAAATTTTTCTCTATTAAAATATCTAAATTGTTGCAAAAACAATAGCAATGACTGGGAAACGACCGCATATAATGCGATATAGAAATGTTGCGTTTTATAAATAACATGAAAATTTTATTTCTATATAAATTCCATATTATATGTTATAATGAAATAATAGTAGTTTAACCGAAGCTGATTAGATATTTCTAATACAATTTATTATGTTTTGTTTGTTTTCATTTAGTTATTTATTTATTTAAAAGAATAAAGTTTATTTTCGTTGAACAATTAAACAAGGAAATTACACTGAATGCATTTAATTGAACTTTATGCAAAACTTTTATATTTATTAATATTTTAATTGAATTGTTTTGTTATTTTTAAGATGAAAATTTTATTAGAACGCATACAGCCGGTATTGTTTACGAAAAGTTAAATAGACTTATTGTGCTTGTCAATAACTTGAAGCATTTACTGTTCTGCAAATAGTAGAATTTCTTCAGAAAATTATTTCATTTGTCACTAATCAGAAATAATTATTCAAAGAGAAAAAAAAACGAATAAAGTATTATTCGATTTCCCTTCTGCAATATTTTTTAATATTATTTTATTATCTTTAATATACCTTTTATAAAAAATTATCATCTGGAATTAAGTATGACTGCTATTTGCATTAAATAGAGAAAAAAAAATTATTTATTTATTTAATGTAAGAAAAAGTCTTCTACTACTCACTGCTCATTAATAAAATTTTATACTTCTATATATTTTTTCTGTTGTACCCAGATGAGTTATGATATTTTGTGATTTGTCTTCGCCTGCACAACCCTTTTTATTATTATTTATTTTTACTTTAGGAAAAACATTCCATTATAATAATTTGCAGTAAATTAGACAAAATGAAATCAACACAAGAAAATTGAAATATTACAATCAGTTACATTATATATCCATAAAAGCGAAATTATTAATAGTCAATGGGGATATTTGGATTATTTTTTGTGTTTGAAAGTAGAAGATAATTGTGGAATATTAAGTAGTAGAAGGAAAAATAAGTAACTATGTCATTATGGCTGGTTCGTTTTGTTGCAACAATTTTATAATAATAATAATAATAATAATAATAATAATAATAATAATAATAATAATAATAATAATAATAATAATAATGATAGAGAAATATGAATCATAGAACAGCAATGGTCTTGTCGCTTTTTTGTTTTATGATTATCCAGTCTGAGTCACACAAAAAAAATTATGTATAGTAGTGAGGGCGTCGATAAATATCATTCTTTTATTTTTTGGTTGCTAACAAACATTGTTTTAATATTAGCACCATACTGACCGCCCTCGACAAAAATCACCCAATACTCTTCATTTACTTTTTGTCTATGAAGAATCTCTTGTAAATCAACCATGCGTTCTTACATTTAACATTATAACGTCCTTTATCTTTGCGTAAGTGCTTTTCGATACGTGACCAGAATTATTCTTTTGGGATATAATTTTTTAAGATTATCATTTTAAGCAAGAAATAAGAATGAAAGCAAATTTGATAAATGATTTTTAGATAAAACAATTGATTTTGATAAACATAAAATTTATATATATTTCTACCAAAAATTACATAATATGTGCGCGTATGCGATTATACAAATTAATTTATTTTAATTAAATTATATAAAAAGGTTTCTCATCACATAAATACATAAGAAAATCTACAATAACAATGCTATCTTTTATTTTATTTTATTTCTTTTTTATTTAAATATAATTAATTCAATTTTCATTGTCGTTGCCGCTCGGGTATAGTTAGTACGGAAAGACATTAAAAACACCTCTTGCATGTGTACACAAACAGACAATTCAATGAAGTAAAAGTTTTTAAGTGTTCTCAACAGAGAATAGTAAGGAGTTTTTTTTTATTTTTGTTTTTAACATTTGGCAGGAGAAATCTACTTGGATCCTTGAAAAGATTGCAGAAAAACGTTGCTTAACATTATAAATTAATTAAGACAAACTTCTTTTCACTGAGTTTACTTTTTTTTTCATTATTATTTAACTAATTTCCTTGTCTTTCCAAACGAAATTTTTTTTTTTTGCTCAAATACATTCTCGTAATTTTCTTTTTTCTTTGTATTTTCTTGTTATCATTGATTTTTCATATATCATTTACAAAAGGTTTTTTTCTTTTCATTTTGTTACCCCACTACGAAAGAATTTTTTTTTAAGCAATAAACACTTGAATAAATCAAGAGATTTATGTTTATTTCAGGAAAACGAAAGATCAATTCGAATTTATATAAATAAAATAAAGAAATATATATATATAAGGATTCTGCAGCTAGTAGAAAAGACTATGAAAATAAAATTCTGTTTTCCTTTTGCTATAAGAAAAAGAATAAGATGCTGCAGAAGAAAATAGAATATAAAAAAAAAACATCTATATTGTTTGGATTTTGTGACAAAAATTTTCTCACAAAACTTCAGCCTATTATCAATGAAACGAAAAGAAAAATAATATATAAAAATAAAAATACTGGTGCAAAGGTTTTGATATAGGATTACTTCTTCAATTGGAATATAAATAAAAAAATAAAATAATAATAAACGAAGCATTTCTTCGACCTTTTTCTTCTCACATCGTCTAAGTAACGCCAAACCATTTCATAAATAATTCAGTTATTGTTGGATTATGAAAAATACTTTTCCTTCAATCTGTAAAGCTATATATTGGAATGGCCAGTTGCTGTTTTGCCATTAACGAATCTTTACTGGTCTAAATACATTCTCTGCTCATGGACATTATAAAAACAAACAGTAAAGTGTTTTGACACCAAAAAATTGATTTTTTCTTTCATTATTTGTAAGTGTTGTGTTTATGTTCAGATAAGAAGAATTATTTCTCAATAATTTATGCTAACATTATTGTTTTTCATTATAATTTTTTGTATAAATAATCATAATTGAAGTGTTTTCATCTCACATGATTGATTTACACCAGATGTATACCATTTCATTGATTTAATTTTAATTTCTCTAATTACTTTCGTTTGCATTAATAAACTTATTACTTAAGAAATCTTATTTGATATTATCTAATTGAGTTAAAATTTAATATCTTATATAATGTTCAAAAATCAAATATTTGTCATTTTTAATAAAAAAATAAATAAATATAATAAAACGAAATTTATATAAAAGTGTACACGTCATATTATTGAATATCTCATGAGAATCAGTCAGTATATTTGCTGTTTGTTTTTCTACATTCAATGCCATTTATCTAATCTAATTTATCAGGAACAAGAGTGGGTTTATTTTTCCTTTATTACATTATTTATAACTTTATAATAATAATAATAATAATTATATAATTAAATATTATATTAAACGTTAAATTATATAGATAGATAGACGTGCACATATTTTACTTTAATAAAATTATTATTTTTCCATTTTTATTTAACAAAACAAGTAAAAACTTTAAACATTTGTCATCTTTTGTGATGATTTTAAAAGAATATGAAAAGAGAAGCCAAAAAACAATACTTTATTTTACACTCTAAGGCCATTATGTGATCATGTTTTATGCTTTAAATATTGCTGTATTTTTGTATGTCCCAAAAGTGATTTCAATCTCACGTACCAAAAATCTCACCATGTGGCAAACATAAACAAACTTTAACGTTACAAATAATGTGCGTGTAATTTATGCTATAACAAAAAAAAAAATAAACCTAAGTAAAAATTAATGTCAAACTTTTATTTTATTATTAATTATTATATTAATAATTATTTTACCAAAAAAGAAAAAAAAATGAATAACCTCCATAGAATTTGTTACATAGAGGATTAACTACTTTCTAATGCTTTATTATAAAACATTAACCGTTTATTGAATTTTCTGGTTAATTATTTTATTTATGCTTAACATTTTAAACCCATGCGAATGGATTATATTTATTAAAACATTGTTTTACTTTTTTGTTTAAACTTTGCAATGCATTTTCCATTAAAAATAAGTTTATAATAATTATTTAAAAAAAATATATTTTTTTTTTTAATATTGTTTTATGTAGAATAAATACAATGCTGTACATTCTATCTATGCGGTTATGTATTTAGTCATTAGCTTGATTATAACACATTGTCGGATAAAACTAATTAATTCCTGTTTATGGACTACGATTACTGTTTAAAATAGCTTAACCATACACAAAGAATAAATACTCTTGAATAAAAGATTATTATTATTATTATTTTGTAAATAAACAGACTAAAGTTTGGTTAAAATAAAAATAATAATAATAATGAAAATAACAAGTATATTTACAATATGAAAATGAAAATTTATAAGCAAAGTAAATGAACTGCTTTCTAGCAATATTTTACCATACAAATAAAGTAAATTTATATTTGTTTATTTCTATATAAGTAGCAAGTGTTATACATATATTTTATTATATAATTAAATATATAAATAATATATAGAAATGTTTTAAGTATTTTTTATTTTTATTTAAATAATTTAAGTAAGCGTTAATAAAATTTAATCAAATTATTATTAGTATTATTTTTTTTATTATTTATATTCAAATGTATATAAATTTGTGTTAATTGAACATAAAATAATATTTATTTTTATATAAATAATAATAATAATAATAAAATGTATATATATATAGTGAAAATAATGATAAAACCGTAACATTAAGCTAATGGTAACACTTAAATTTACATAATTGTTTAGTGTAGCGTGTTTGTGTGGTGGCTTCACTCATGTTTTATGCATACTCATATGTATATACATATACTAAAAAAATTCAAAATTTATATACAAAATTGAGAATAAATTTTTATTTTTTCAAATTATCCAACCCTAAAAGTTGTTAAGCAGAAAATTTAGTAAAATAGCTCACACAACATATTATTCAAGGCATTTTATTTCCTTGTTTGTTTGATGAAAAAAAAAATACAAAATTAGTATGAAAAATCAAACGAAATATTATTATTTTTCACTTTTAAAAATTTATATTTGGTAAGAAAGTGGCGTGACCACCCACACGCAAATTATAATAATAATAATACAAATTTCGCCTATTTTATTAATTCACCTTATAAAAATATTTGTTGTTTTCTCCTTTAACATTTTTTTGTTAATTTTTTCTTTTTTGGTAAATAAATACATCAACCGCCATTAAGTATAACAAATTGTTATAATGATTGTTCTCATTAAACACGGTGTTACAATACTCAGACCATATTTTTGCACCATTTGTAACTCATACCAAGCAATTTGTAAAAATATTAATAAAAAAAAAAAAATAATAATAGTAATAACCAAAACCATAGTTAAAACAATTTGTAAATACCATATAGAAGCAAGAAAAAATGTATTCTGTGTGAGATTTTTCTGAGAAACATCAGGCGCTAATGAATGGTACGGAACGTATCCAGCATAATCTTCTTTATATTAACTTGGAAAAAAAAGTGTTTTTATTTTTTAAATATTTATTTAAAATAACGAGGGAAAGTAAATGAAAGTGGTATCTACATACCACCATTCGTTGGCCAGTTTACAAAATTGGCAGACGGTTAACAACATGATATTGTGGCAGAGTATTTTCTTCTTTTTTTGTAGCATTTAATGAAAAATTTTAATGTCTGCTCATTATACAAAAAAAAAATAATAATAATATATATAAATTGCTGGAGAACACAGGTGCTAACTGTTTAACATTGCTACTGTCTCAGTTTTTAGAAAATAGACATTTCGATCTTTTCTATTTATTTTTATTTTCTTTGAGCAACATAATAATAAAAATAATATTATTAATAGCATAAGACTGTTTGAATTTTCTTTTCTTTCCTTTTGTATTTATTTTGAATTTGTTACTTAGAACTGCTGACATAGTGGCTAAAAAACCATGACAATGAAATACATTCACAAGGATTATTTTCTTTATGCTGTTTGTGTTTTGTACAAAAAAAAAGAGTATTTATGCAAGGTTAACGATAGGATGAATGTAGGCAAAGCCAGAAATATTATAAGAATTTCTTAGAGAATAACAGAATAACAGAAAAATTCTTTATAATATCGGATTGTTATTGTTAATTTTTTTATAATAAAACTATTTTTTATTGTTCAAATGTCAAATTTTCTTTATCAGCTGCTTTTAACATTATTATGCAAATTGATATTAAAATTTAACAAAAAAAAAAAAAAGATTAGTCATAAAGTAAGGTGAAATATTTAAATAAATAATTAAATGCAATAAAAAGTCTAAATAAAGGTAAGGTAAGGTGAGTTAGTTTAAAATTAAAATTAAAATTAAAAAAAGAAAACTGTTTCCCTTAACACGACCATCTAAAACCCAATCCAATTCAGCCCACTTCAATACATACTTTAATTTTTAAACTCCGACAGCACCCTGAAAAGTTCACAGGATTTCTTTTTTTCTTTTTTACTTTCTTCATTTCATTTTTATTATAAACTTATTTTTCTTCACAAATATTGTAACTTTTTTTTTCCTTTATTATTGTTTATTTCCACCTCTATAAAGTCAAAGCGAATTTTTTATTTTAACTAAATAAAAGTAAATGAAAGGAAAAGAAAAAAAAACGAAACGCCAGCAAACAAAATAAGCAAAAAGGAAAATAAAAAAATATAACGAAACATACAGAAAATAATAAAATATGTGGAATAAAAATACAAAAAAAAAATGAGTAGAAAAAGTAAATAAAGAAAATTTGCATTATTTGAAATTCAAATAAAGTCACATTTTTTTTCCTTTCTTACTTCACACAGTAAAAAATTGAGAATGAGACTTTAACGCGCATTTAAATATTTTATATATAAATCACAATATAATTTACGCATTCATTTCAAGCGAATGGTAGTAAAAAACGAAAAAAAAAAAAGATATTCATATATAATGAAGAAGAAGAAGAAGAAAAAGCGATTTAATATACATATTGTAATTGTAAATTAATGCTAAAGTTTTATTTATTTATTAAATTCTTGGATAAGCCAAAAAGGCGTTTATAAGAAATAAATCATAAGTGTTGAATTGCACGGTTGTTTTTTGCCATATAACAAGTTGTTGCGTTAGAAAAACACTGTGTCACGAAATACAATAAGCTATAAACACTGTCCAGTTTATTATATATTCAAATCAAACATAATTATCACAGGTGTTTTAATCATTAATCGCAAGCTATTTTTATTAACCTTTGACAAGATATTAACTGACAAGCTTTATGAGCGCGATATTCAATGTTAAATTTAATTTTTTGTAAAGATTTCAAATAATTTTCATTATCGATTTATGGCTAAAACTAATGGCTTTGTGATGTTATAAATTAATATTATGATGATGGATAGGCAGTTAACGTTTAGCACGCAGTTTTGAACGGATTGAAAATTGAGAATAAATTAACAATATGATGGATCTCTATTTATTTATTTTTTCTAGAAAATCGACAAAACCTTGTTTTTGTTAATATTATTTCTCTTTTTTTTCCAGAATAATTTTCAGTAAAATGATTGCCTTTGGATAACACGTGAAAACCTTCATAAAAATAAAAAAAAATAAAAAAATTTCTTTAATTTAGTTGTTTTATCTTTCTACAGTGTTTGTTTCATTTTTTATTATTATTCTTATAAAAGGTACAAATTTTTAATCAACAATCCATCATTTATGTATTTTAAGGTAGGTATGTATATATATACTGAATTTATCTTATTCATAATTCAAGGATTTAAAATGATGAGAATAAAACAACTTTATTATATAAATTTTATAACTTGTATCTACTTAAAAATGAAAATAAAAATTTATATATATATAAGTTTATTTATCATAAATACGAAGACAACATAGTAATGAAAATATCTTAAAAAGAGCTTAAAAAGCATTTATATTATTATCAGTGAAATTATACTTTTTTATTTATTTCATTTTACAATACAGTGATGGTGTTTTTTTTTTTTTAATTTTATGTTGCAAAAAACAGAGAAGAATCCACAAACAATTAAATTTTGTCGCATTTAGAAGTTCTTTATTTACTTTGTTTTTTTTTTCTGTATTTCTTATACTCTTTTGTAATGATGATGATTATTACGATGATGGCGACAGGTTCTTTTATACTTTTTCTCAATCATAAATACAAACATTTAATACTTGTTCAGTGTTTTTCATTCTTAAAACATTTGCAAGTTTATCTTGTGAAAGACAAAAGATATGCGTCACTTCAAAATTAATTTAATGAACTTTAAAGCTTTTTAACTTTTTGATATAAGCACAGGGATTTTAAAGTTTTTTTTTTTTATTTACTTATTTTTTTGTTTTTAAAATAAACAAACAAAGTTGAATTTAGTGAGATAACACTTGAGAAACTGTAAATTTTCTTCAACATTCGCAAAATATAAATAAATAATAATTATCAACAACTTTATTAATTTACTGATTAATCAATATTTTCAGTTTTAGGTGGTAAATACAGGACAGGATATATAACCCACAAAGACACAATAATGAATATAAATATGAACACCCTACACAATTGTCGTCAATAAGATTAATTGAGGTGATTTTTTTTTCATTTTATCTACGCTGTCTCTATAAAAGAAATTGGATATCGAAGATTATGTGTCACATATAAAAATGTGTAAAAATGATTATATTAATTTTACTTAAAGGAAAATTGACATAATAGTTTTCTATACTGCACATTAGAATTGAAATATATAATTAAAAATAATAATAGCTTCAGATTTCTACTCCCAGAAAGGTTAAATCGTTTTAAAGCCGCTTAAATGTGGAATAATCATATGGTGAAAAATCCTCCTCATGTGATTCATGGATAGTAGAGCTCTTTTTGCTACTTTAATCAAAATTTACTCTGTTTTTCATTTTTCTTCATTTTTTTTTTTTCGTAATCATTATAATAATAATAACATTGCAAAAACCGATTAATTTCATATTTATAAACATTATTTTGTATTTATTATTTCGTTTTATTATTATTATGGTTTTTCATTCTATTTAAATTCTGAACACGTAAAAAGTACCAAGGATTTATCGAATAATAATAATAATAATAAAAAAAAAAAAAATATAGAAATATATAGAAAGAAAATTGGAAAATGACCAATAAATGATAAGCTTAATATTGCTTTAAAGAAAGTAGCATATAGAGACGAAGGAAAGAGTTAATCTTTTTTTTTCTTCTTTCTATGAAAAAAAAAATCACAGCAAAGGCTATTTTATTAAGCCGAGCAACAAAAAAAATACATAAAGTAAAAGATTTTGGACATTTGCCACCTATTTTATCCACTCTGGCTAATAAACGCTTAAAATACATTAAATTGTGACTAATAAAAATATTAATTTATTCATGTTTTCGTGTTTTTCTTTTTTGCCACCCATTTTTATGATTATTTTTTTTATGTTTATGGATAAAAAAATTATTTATAACCGGTAACAACGACGACTTAACCTTTATATCCATTCATTTTTTTTTATTATCAGACACGAACGCATAGAAGCGCGATGTTACCTGCGGGCTTGTTGTCTAGCAAGACAGGTTTTAATAACCCATATTAATTCAAAAAGTATTTTAATTTAAATTTTAATAATTTTTTTTTGGAAGGATTTATAAATTTAATCAATTTACTGTTTTATTTATAAAATAAGTCAACTGATTATTAGGGCAATGTGATCTGTTATTAAATTCCGAAGTTGATTAATTTTGGATTAAATTAACGAACATAAAAAAATCGTATAACGCCGAAAAATCGCTGACATGTTAACCACCGGTTGTCCAGACCTGATACAGCCAGTAAACGCACAAAAAAAATGTTATTTATTTATTTATTACAGCATATTGTATAAGCATATAAAGCATATATTATGTGTATAGAAAAATGTGTACGACAACGGACTAAAGTCTTTATATTACATAATACGCCTTTACTTCATTCTCATATGTTATATAAGCATAATTGAGATCGGTTAGGCTGTTGTTTCTTTATTTATATTTTATTTAAGTTTTTGACCATAAAAGTAAATGATAAAGAAAATATGCCCTTTATACATGCAATGGACTTTCATTCGCAATATATAAGGTTAAAGAAATTCGTTGTTTTGCTTTTCGTTTTTATTAACTTTAGATGAAAATGTAAGAAAGAACATTTTCAATTTTTTTTTTTTTTTGGTATTCTTGAACAAATAACCAATAGAAAAAAATAAACATTTATGAAAATAAAGTTAATAGTTCTGGCTTATTGGATGGGCGTAGATTGATTGTGGGTGATTGCATTGAATTTTTTTTTACTATACAATATAAGAAATGAAAAAATAAAATAAAATAAGGAACAGTGTATTAACAAAGTAAACAATGATAAGCAACAAATCGTATCCCACGATCATAGTTAAATTATAATAAGAAAATAAATTACGATCGATAGTCAACGACAATTGATAAGTCCGGTTATTCGTACATTGACACGTTACCATCTAAGCGTATTTTCCAAGGAAAAAAAACGTAAAACTTTTCCAATATGCTTTTTTTTCTTCTTTTTTTTTTGTAAAGTTTTCAATTAGTTAGTGATTCCTTGTTTAAAGCCTTTTTCACGGTATACGTAAAATGTTGTATTAAAAAAAACTTGTACACTTTCATTATGCTTTGTATCACTGGTTATATCATCTCTGTAGAAAATTGTTCATACACCGATAGCGTTTTTTATGTATTATGAGGTAGAATTTATTTGCAGATGATTTTCAATAAAGATACGGAAAAAAACACTTGTTCACAAAGTACTATCTTGGTATCAGCACTGTTCAACAAATTTTCTTTTGCTATTTTTTTATTATTATTATTTTCTCGGTAAGGTTAAGACAAGCAAAGTTGTTACATATGGACATGAGGACACAATAAAGTAGGGTGTTTGTGGCTTGTTATTATTATTATTTTTATTATGATTTTTATTATTATTGTACTTTTTTTTTTTGTTAGTATTTCTATGTTGCTTATACGAAGCCAAGAATAACACAACAGTTTAGCTGTACTGCCTGACCGGAAAGGAACTGTTTCCGCACTTAATATATGAACAATTTTTTTTTCCTTTTTCTACTATATATTCTTCTTTACTCACATTTTTAAAACAATGTACATGGAAATATATTTACACGTCTTTAGTTTCCTATATATATGTTTTGCTTTCTTTTCGTTTTTGTTTTCTACTTTATATTTTCTATTGACGAGGATACAACATTGGGAAGAAGGTTAAATGAATTTTTATTCAAGGGATTATCAGCATTAACATCTTATTTGTTTTATTTAACGAGGAAAAAGTATGAGAAATGTTGTGTTTTTTTTTTCTTTTTGTTTTCTTCTGTTTAACTTTCATACTCAAAACACTAATATATTTATGCAGAAAAACCTTCTTTTTTTCATTTATTTATTTATTTCTGCTAAAAGAATAAAGAAATTCTACTTGTCACAATTTCTATATCCTAGCGTGAGAATTTTATCCTGATGGTAAAAATAATAATAAAAAAGGAAAAACTAAAGAATATGCTGCGTTTTTTATTCACTGATCTAAATTTTACAATTTAAAAAAAAAAAATTCTGATTAATTCTTTGTGCTTTCGCCCTTTTTTTAAAAGAAATTTTGTACAACTTTAAAGTGTTTATTTGAATATTAACAGAAAATAAGGGAATTTTATTTTATCCAATATTTTCTTGAAGAAAATTTATTATTGAGAAAATTATAATAAATAGCAGATGGCCGAGTGAAAATAATCGAAACTTTATTTACTTTTTAGTGTAGTTAAAGGCGGTAAAAGTTAAACTTATAAAAATTATATTTTATTAATATGCTAGTGGGCAGTTTTTTTATTTGTATTATTTGTCTGTTGAATATATAAACAATAAAAAAACCATCGTAATGTATTATTTGTTTTATTGTTGTTAAAATTATACCTGAAGAATATTTTACTTAAACTGCAAAGTAGTTACAATACATTTTCACAATATTTTATTTACTGAATGAATATTAATAAATTATGTTGCAAATAGTAAATGTTTCATTGGTAACAATTCTATTAAATTTCTACTAAATTTTATATAAATTTCAATGACAAAGTATAATTTTATGGTCATTGATATGTATATAAACAGACTCTAAAGACTACGGTTAAAAAAAAAGTCCACACACTGCACCGATTATAATAAATTATTTTGATTTTAATAACTCAAACCTTATGCAACAATTATTTTATTGAAAATGTTAACGAGAGTAAATTCAACTAAGCTACGATTATTTATTTATTAAAAAAATTGTTTTTTATTTTTCTTCATTTTTAATTATAAATGTACGGTGTACGATGCAAACTGGCGATTTATAATCATTAATTTAATATTTTTATTACATTTTTATATTTTTTTTGGTATTTATAAATTATTGCTGATCACGGTGTATACAAAGTAAAAAAATAAAAAACAATTTAACGAAGGAATAAAAATTGAAAAAAAAAAAAATATTAAAATATATTATTTTAATTATCGTATACAACCCGTTCTATTTGGTATAATGGTGTTTCACTGTGTAGAATATTATATAAATATCCACCAAGCATTTAGTTGTTTTGTTTAACTATGCGGTGAAAATTATATTTGAAAAAATAAAATAAAATAAAATTTATAAATAAAAACATAATGAAAGAATTTAATTGGAAAAATTAAATACGGAAAATAATAAACCAGATATTTTATGGAAAGTTTTATTGCGATTTTTTAATAAAATAATTAACAACAACAGTAACAGAAGCGGCAGCAGCCACATCAGCAACAAAAAAAAAAGTGTTTTTGCTGTTTAATAATGAAAACAATTCTATTTGTAGACAGAAAATGTTAAAATTCTCTTCATATTTTTTATTTTTTTTTATTATTATTATTCTGTTAGCTGTGAACCCTGAAATATTTATATAAATTTATACAAGCATAAAACCATCTGTAACCCCTTTTTAATACATATTATTTATTTTTTTTTCTGCAATGTTAACAAAATCATGCATTATGTGTTGAATTTTAATAATCTCTGTTGTATGTGTGGCATAAACAAATTGTCTGTAAAAAATAAAAATGAAAATTTCAAAAATTATAACAAAAAAAAAAATACTCTTATAATCGGATTTAATATTTTGGCCACAAAATATATGCGTTGTAATAACATTAATGAATTATTTAATAAATAAAAATAAAGCTTATATTAATGGTTGAAAAATTAAAAAAATAAATTACATTTCAGAAAACCATCGTATTGACTTATTGTTCTATAACAGAAAGAAAAAAACACATATTTAATTGCATCAGATTTATTTAAAAAATTACATCAATACGATATCATTCTATTCACATAAATATCTAAATGATTTTTATATTTTTAATAATAAGAAAAAAATAATTTCATTTTAAGTATTTAACCTAGCAACCAAACATCACTAAACCATTTTCCATTCTTCAGTATTACAATTAGATAATGAAAATAAATCATAAATTCCCCCTTATTTAAAGTTTTGTTAAAGATTCTTTTGATGATATTTTAAAATTAATAATAACACAGAATTAAAAAAAATATATAAATTTAAATATATATATAAACAAAATCCGCGACTTCAATTAATTATAATCAAACAAGAGAAAAATAATAACCCCGTTAAATTAATTTATCTAATGCTAATAAATGTATGATGTGATGAAACCTTATTACACAGTATTTAATTCGTCTACAATTTAATAATGTTTATTTATAAAAGAATAATATTTATTTATATTAAACTCTTTTCTACTTTTTGTTTTTTCTATGTTAAATATTCTTCTTCAGTTCTAAATCATATTTTTGGCTTCGTCACTCCCTTCTAAAAAAAACAATATTATTTAATTTCGTATATCAACATTAGCATACTTTTGTCTGCATACATCAGACAGAGATATAAACATTTCCCTTAGGCAGTATATATATATATTTTTTTATTTTCAGACAAATTTATGTTTTTATATTATTATTTTTTCTTATTTCATCTGCTTTTTGTTACACTCACAATATATTTACCCCAATCATATATATACATAGCGTATATCACTTGTAACGTCCACTTGTAACATGTAATCCATCAATTTATGCTAGAAAAACAAATCCATTCGTCAATTGGATTTTATTTTATTTTCTGTTCCTGTTTTCCGTTTTGTTATTTTTAACGTTTATTAGCTGCATTATATTTAGGATAAATTTTTTATCTAAACAAATATATCATGAATTTGATTGTTTATTTTATTTTATAGAAGGCGATGATCAAGCGAAGAACAGATTTACATATTTTTACTGTAAAAACAGAGAATTTTCGTTTGACAAATAAAGAAAGAAAAGAAAAAAATAAAATTAAGTAAATTCTCTTAACAAAAATACTAGGAAGGAAAATAAAAATCTTATAATTTTTGTTCATTTATTCTGGCAGATACTATTTCCATTAAATTAAGGTATAGCACATTATTATGCTCAGCTAGATAAAACAAGACGATATATAAATATATATATATTTTCACACAAAATTGGATGTTAATTTCCGTCAAACTGAATTAAATTATCAGCTTCAATATTTAACCAACAACAAACTAGGTGTGAGATGATCCATTTTCATTCAAAATGAATGGGGCACATAATGTCGTCATAACATCGTAAACAGAACACTTCCAAAATGAGATGTGTAACAGAACAAAAATATATACCAACCCTAAGGCAACAGAAGAATAAAAACAAAAATGAAAATGAAAAAAATACGAAATAAAAAAATATCTTCATTGAATTTGCATAATTCATGAGATATGTTTCTCTTGTCTTATATATACACCAAGACTTTTAGCTTTTTCGGTTTTTATTTTCCTTAGCTATAATATCTTCACCACCCATTTTTGCTTTTATTATTATTATATTTTCTTGTTAAAAAAAATATATTAAGAAAAAAAAAAACTCCAACAATCCAAACCCCAAATCTACGTTCGGCGTTCATATGTTGCTTTACCATTTGAACACAATTAATCTTTTACCTTTAATCTTAAACCGTAGTTTAATTTAAATAAAACAAACAAACAGAGTAAATGTAGTAGAAAAAAAAAGAATTTCTTGTTATTATTATGATCAACGAAAATTGTGTCAATAAAATATAATATTATTTTTTATTTTATCCTTGTTTAAACTGAATAAAATGAAACATAGCGTAGCATAGATAAGGGTTTAAATGGTACAAGAATAAACACTTATAAATGTAATATATTTTACCTTCAATTATATTTTAAACACAAAATTATTCTCTATTATTCTGTCTGCATAAAAAAACAACGTTGAAAATAAAACACTTAAATATTTATAATAATAATAATAACTAGATAAAATATTAAAAATTGTCACATCATGTTAACTTTCTATTAGAAATACGACATAATTTTACACAGAAAAATGGCAAAAAGCACATTTTATTTGATTGTGAGAAGAACAAAGTCGTCCAATTTTTATACTTTAAAAAATCAACTTTTTATATGTTTTATTATTATTGTTTTTCCACTTTTTACAAAATACAAAACTTGATTATATATATATATATTTTTCTCGTTAACTTATTTATCTCAGCTAATGGAAAAAATGCAACACAAATGTCTGAAATCTGAGTGTTTTTTTTGTTCTTTTTAAAAGAAAATTTAATGCTTTCTTACAATCAAAGTTTAATTTTAATAAATTATCAACAAATAATGTTGCTGTTAGAGCAATGAATCTGTAATAAAAATTTTATTTTGACCTGATTCTGTGTGATTTTCGTATGATTTAAATTGAAAAAATATATATAATTTAGGAAAACTTTTATCTAATAATACTATAATCGTATTTGATAAATTCTTTATCTTAAAAAAAAATTATTAATAATTTATCGTTTTATGAAATAAAATTATTGATTATTCTTATTAATCAATTTTAATATGATTTTTATTTATCTTTGTAAACATTAATATTATAAATAAAATAAGCTTTTTTGCTGTGCAAAAATTATATAAATATAAAAAATAATTTAAATCTAATAAATAATGCATACAGTGAGAGAAGTTAAAGAGATTTTTATATAAAAAGATTTTTCAGTTAGATTCGAATTAAAAAATAAATTTATTTAAAATTTCTTGGAAAAACTAAAGCTTTTGCTTATACCGATTTCTGTTCTTTTTCTTTCTCTTTACCGAGTTCTGTTTTTTATTTCTTGTGTTTTCTTTAAGAAGTGCATTAACTGGTTTGTTTTTACGATAAAAAATTGAAATTTTGGTATTATGAGAAATTAATCATCTGAGTAGCAGATTTAACATCAAAGATTTTTTCCTTGTTTTTTTAGAGTCCCTTATATAAGTATTTACTTTTTTACAAATAATGATTATCAGAAATACGATGTTGTCGAGCATAATGGTTTAGCATAATGTTGCTTGTTGTTAATTCTTTTTTCTTTCAGATTTAAAAAGCAAGAAACACATTACGCGTAACGTAACGTCGCTTTGATTAATATGTTGAGCTTGAAGGCAAAGTTAATCGTATTTTATTCTTAGACCCTATGATACATTGTTAGTATATATTACACCAGAGAATATACATAAATTGCTTATATTTAATGTTTAAAAACACAATTTAAATCTTGTTAAAACGCTATTTATGCAATAAAGAGAAAAAAAAACGTAATAAAAATCCATACAAGAGTTGTCATAGGCGTTTTAGATGAAAATTTAAATGCATAATTACTTTGATTTCTGAAACGGAAATATTTCTATAAGCATTATTTACTCTAAAACGCATAGATTTACCTTTTGACGAGATAAAAATATATATCTCGACACTTGTTTAAATACTGGACCCATAAATACAGTAAATAATTATTATGTTTATCTGTAAATAAATAAAGTCATTTTAATAAAATACAAATATATATGAAATTTATATATTTCATGATGGTAATATACACCGTTTATGTCATTTTATATGAATAATAGTGTTGTGCTTTGATAAAATAGTTAAATTATTTTCATTTTTCTGTTGTTACTCTTGTTGTCTGTATGTGGTTTTTTGCGTAAACGTTAAACAAACCAACGAATATCATTAATATGTTATACTGATGATATTGTGACGGCAACTCTATTATTATTATTATTATTATGAATTTATGTAATTGAGATTACAAAATATTTATTTAATTTTATTATATATTATAGTATAATTTGTAAATATTTGTTTATCGCCTTATTTCATTATTTATTACTATTATTATTAATATTTTAATTATAATTTTTATGTTAAATTACCTAATAATAACTAATAAATTTATATTAAAGCTTATTAGTTTTTACAAGATATAAAATTTATATCATTAATTGATTAAATATCAATTATATTATTGATTTGCTCATAATATGACCTATTTAAATGCACCGCTATCAAGTATTTATATATTTATTTATATATTCATTAATATTATTAAATTAAGCATCTTTCGTTATTTTGACAGTACATACTGAGAAAGCACAAGTATTTTCTATCAAATACCTTAACAAACATAATCTAATTTTAATACAATACGATTTAATAAGCATAATCAGACAAACATTTTACTTTTGATTTAATCATATACTAATTGAATATATGCGTTTTACACTTAATTAAGTTTTTAACATTATAACACACATCACATATAATGTTATGCATTTAATTAATTAAATTATTTGAAATTTAAAAGAGAGCAATCTACTGAAAATGTTTCTTGAAAATTTATAGCTTAAACCGGAATTGAATACTCGCAAAACAAGTGATAAATCTTTTATACTGATATTAGAACAAATGTAGTTAACACAGAATGGGATTTTATTGTGAAAATTCCAAGAATTCTTACTTAAAATAAATGTATAAATTTTATACTGAAAATATTCATTTCGTTATAATTGTGCTTTTATATAATTAATAATAATTATTTTCAGTAGTTAATTATTACCTTCCATTCATTGATGATACAATTATGATATTTAGAGAAAAAGCAACATTTTATAATTATAATTTTAGAATTATAATATTTGTGAAAATGTGAATTAAGGTATAAGAAGATTTATAAAAGAAATACTAAGCTTTTGTCAGTTTTTATATCAATTAAGCATGTAGATTCTCTTGTTGAAAAATATTATATAATAATTTTAAATGATTAAACTACAGAGAAACAAAATTAATTAAATTTTAAAAAGTATGGTCGGTTTTCGTATGATTCCAGGTATAAACACATTTAGAGTGTTTAGCGTGATGTTAAAGTGACAATATTCCAGAAATTTCAAGTTAATTAATACAGATTCAGTTGCAACTAAATCAATAAACCTAATGCTGTTGTGATGGATCAATTTAACGCCAAAAAATAAAGTAATTTATTATAATAAAACAATTTGATTCCAAAATAAAAATGTGCTTAATTACTTAAATCATTGTGTTATAACAATTTGTTGCCATTTAAAAACCGAAAATAAATTGTATAAAAACGTAAAGTTTAAACAAATAAATATAAATTTTTATTTCCATTATAATTAAATCTAATTAAAAACTCTTTATTCAAAATGTATCTATTGTCGAATTATTATTGTATTTATCATGAAAAGTTTTGCTTTTTATTTATTTTTTTATAAATTAATAAATTTATTTTTATACAACAAAAATAATTTTTTATTTTTAATTCAAACAAATTTTATTCAAATTGTTAAATAAAAATATATATATTTATTTATTTTACATATTATTATTATTTAATTTTTTTAAGCAAAATAAAAACGAGGAATTTTTATAACATTAAAATTAAAATATGCAAAAATAAAATCACAAACAAGCAAACTAAAAAAAGAAGAAAAAAAAACGGTTTAAAAATAAATAAAAATTCATAAAACGGACGCACACACACACGCGAAACATAACCAACCAACATAAAATGAATTTAATTATGAATTTTTTTTTTTATTTGCGGTTTTAATTTTTTTTGTGTATTTATTTATTTGCTGGTTTGCTGCTTTTACCTTTTTTATTTATTTTAATTTGGTTTTGCTTTCATTCGCTTTTTTTTCGACTGTTTTTATGCTGAACGTAACCTGTCCGGACTATTAAAAAGGGTTTATTTTTTCTTTGTTGAAATTTTTGCGAATTATTCATTGCTATTCTCTGTTACAATTGATTTTTAGTTTTTTTTAATTTAAACTATTTATTGTGATACCACGCCCCATGTTTATACATTTTAATCATAAGTTCCCAGAATTATTTATTAATAGTAAGGCATTAATAAATTATATTTTAAATGTTGAGGAAAATCAGTTATATGGAAATAAATAATGAAATAGCATCAGTGGCAGTCACAATACAATTCTGTTAGCTGTGGTAACATTAGAATGACAATTCAATAAGATCTTGACAAGTTATTTATCATTTAATTTATCCGTTTTTAGAATTAAAAAATCTATGAATTTTAAATACAATTTTCATTAAAAGTTTCGAAAAGTATCTCGCATCCATCTACATACTTCACCATGGAACAATAATCAACACTGTACTGTATTATAAGTACAGAATAATAATATAAAGAAAATATTACTTAGTTTCAATCAATTTAAATTAACGAACAGTTTTTTCAGTTTTTTTTTTAAATTTATTTCCAAGAATAGAGTCATTACTCTACTTCAACTTTATAACTTTATTTTATTATTGCAATTAGTATTTATTTCTAATAATATACAAAAGATTTCCATAGAAATTTATTTTAATTTTCATGTAAAGTTATTCAATTGAAATAAATTAAGACTTTGTATGAATATGTTTAACATAACATACATGTTAAAAAATATCATTTTATGGTTAATTTTTGACTTTAAATGTGTCAATTGAAATTTAGGAATTTCATTGCAATTGTTAATTACAAATTATTGAGAATCTATTATGATAGAATAGAACATCATTGAATATTATCGGGGCCTTAGAATAAATACATAAAGATTAATTGTAGAAACTATTTATCGTCTTATCAGATCGAACATCTTAGTTTATTAATTGTTAATAAAAAGGTTTAATAATCGTATAATATTGCATTAATACATCTAAAAGTTTCGCCTTTATTCTAATTTATTTTAATTTAATCAATAAATTTTCAAATTTTACAAAAACCTAAAATCTCATAAATAAAAAATCAACGCAAATAAAGAAGAAAATTTTGATTAAAAAAAATTCAATTAAATGTTTATTTTCTTTATTATTTACAAAGCATAAATGCATAAATATTATGTGTAGAGAAAAAAAAATTAAAAAAAATTACAACATATGTACAACAATAATAAAAATACATAAATAATAAACAGTAAATAAAGACTTCATTAATTACAATTCAAAGTAAATATTCATATTAATTAAAATCATTTCAGTTACGAAAAAATAAAAACACATTAAAATTATTTTCCGTTTATTTGTTTGTGCAAGAGAAAAAGAGTTTTTCAATTAATATTTTATAAAAAAAATAATAATAATAAAACAAGTAAAAACAATGATATTAAATAAAAAAAGGAAAAATTGAAAAAAAAAAATGCCAAGCTTGTTATAACAAGTAATATGATGATGTGTTTCGCTTGTGTTTTTTTTTTGCTTTTATTATTACTATGATTACTGTTGTATGTAATGCACTATTGTACATATTTATTAAGTACAATTTTTTGCATATAAATACATAAAGTTATATAATTAAACAAATTTATTGTATTTTCGGTTCTCAAGCGCATATAAACGAATTAAATAACAAATATTAAAAACAAACACTTTGTTTTAAAATAAAGAAATAATTATTTACAAAAATTATAAGCGTCACTTGAACTCTATTTTGACTAACTATGATATAACATTATTTATTTTTAAATTTTCCCAATCAATAATAAAAACCTTTACCGTATTCAATAACAAGAAAACATAGCAGAAAAATAACATTTTCTTATTGATAAAATAAACGTTAAGTAAAAGAAAAAACAATTAAGAGATATAAAAAATAAAATTTCTTATCAAAAAGCATTACTAATTAACAATTAGAAAGGTATTTTCATTCCTCATGCCAGTCCTTGTTACAGTCGCATTGTTTTTCTTCATTATTATCATTGTTGTTATTTGTTTTCGGTTGTTTTTCGTCTTCTTCTTCTTACTCACTTTAGTTAAACAAATTTAATGAAATGAACCGTGCTTGAACTAAACTCATGTGTCTTATGTACCTTATCAATGTTCCACTATATATTTTATTCTTTTAACATTAACTAAAAGTAAATTTACCAACAAAGATACTGGTAAACGTTGAGACGACTGACTACTGATATCGATATATAACCCTTCATTGTAATCATTGATCCGGATCATATTTAGTAGAATTTTTATTTTATTTTTTTTTCTCTTCTTCTCGTTGCTTGTTCAACATTATAGAATTACGTCGAATGTAAACAAAAACAATACAAATAAAAATAGAAAAAAAATATTGTAAATAGCCAATAATATTCTTTAAACCATTCTGCATTTCTATTTCAGTGATGCCATTATCTTATATTTTCAATTTAATCAAATAGTTCTTTACTTATTTGCCATTCTTATTTTTTTTTATCTCGTTTAAAACTTTCCAATAAATTTTATCGATAAATTTATTTATTGTAATCTTGTTCGCAAAACAATTAATGAAAAGTTTTATAATTATCACTTAAATAATTAAGTGTCGTTTAGATTTATTTTATTTATTTTTCTTTTACGATTTGCAATTGAAATTAATTTCTTTATTGTCCTCTTTTCTTGACATTTTCAAAAGTTTTTCGCAAAAAAAAAAAAAATTGTTTTTTTCATTTATTTTTTCTTAATTAAAAAAAAAAAGAAAAAGATTTCTTCTTTTTTTTTTAATTTTAGAGTTATTCAGCAAATTGAAACTTTTGTTAGTCATGTACTTCGTTTAGTAGATTAGACTTAAGTGTAGTAAAGAAATAACTTGAGATTTGTGCTAATGGTGCAATTGTAGATAGCCATTCGTTACATATTAATTATTCAACATCAATTGAAATTTTTAATGAAACTTTACTCTACTAAGACTATGTTGTATTCAACTATTATGGATAATCGTTGGTGATGAAATTTTATATCTTTAAGAAAATTTATAAATTAAAGACTTGAATAAAATTGTGACTTTAAAGGCACATTTTGCTATGATGTTCAATGCGCTTTACCATTTTCCATGTTTGTTGATTTTCAATTTTTAAATAATTGGTATTTTGACATTATTTTTACCACCCTTAATAAAACCGTATTCTCAGATAAAGTATACCACGCAAATTTTATATACAAATTAGAGCATATTCAATGCCAAAAAAAAAAAAATAATAATAATGACAAACACTCAAATGCTTCAAACCTTAGTAAAAATATTTATCTGAGCCATAAAATCTAGAACGAATCTAACGCGTATTTTTATTTCTATATAAAATTTATTTTCGGTAACCATCATTGACAGAAATGGTTTTTAAACTTTGATGAAAAAGTTTACTTTCTTTAATTTTACTTTACATTTTCTAAAATTTTATATTATATATAAAAATATATTTTTAGAGTAAAGAAATTACTAAAGTTTCAACAAAAATCATTGCAGACGGTAAAAATTTATAAGGTTTTTTGTGATAAAAAATAAAATAAAAATAAATAAAAGTGAAAGCAATTACTTATAATACATTTCCTTTTATTTATTTTTTTTTTGTTAATTTTAAATATAAATATACTTTTCAAAGTGACATTTTCTGTTGAATTTTTTCGTATATTTTCTTATTTTTACTTCTTTGTTCTTTTGCGTTTTTCATCAAGTTGTTTTTTAATAACATTTTTATTATCTTATCTAGTGGAAATTCATTTTGAGTTTATATATATATTTATAATTTTATCATTTTAACATTTAAGTGAAATTGTGTTGATATTTAAATCAAATGACAAACTTATAAAACAGTGTTACTAACTTATTTGATCAAGTTTTTATTGCAAAATAAAAATAAATAAAATAAAAAATTATAGAAATCAAGCGCAAAAATAGAAAAGAAATTTGTTTGCCAAACCAACGTTGAAAATAATAAAAATAAATTGTATTAAACTTTTAAGCAAGCAATTTAATCTTTATTATTATTATTATTATTATTATTATTATTTTATGAAATCAAATAAAAAGCAATAATATTATCCATTATATTCATTTTTATTTATTTTTTCTTTTTTGCTACATTTTCAATTATTTTCACTAAACGATAACAATTCAATTTTTGTAATTTTTTTTCTGCTTGTTGCAGCTAAATTAGAGCAGAAAAAACGATAGAAGAAATATAAGTAGAGAAATAAAATACTTAAATATTATCGAAGGAGCTATTATATTTAAATCCTATATTATCCCCAAACATAATCCTTATATATATATTTATATCCATTCGATGATGAGACATTACTAAGCTATGTACTTTTATTGAATTGCAATACGAAGCTAAACAGCATCTCCAATCAAAATAGTATTGAAACAGACAAGCATTTTATATAAAAATAAGAAAATATTTTAATTAAATTTACTAAATGTTTACAATGAAATATAATTTACAATTACTATAATTTGTAAATAACAGTAGTAGAAACAAAACAAAAAATTCTCTCACATTAATTTGATTTTCTTGCAAAATATTTTCTTGTTATTTTATGAGTTTATGACATTTGTGCTCACGTGTACGTGTATTTCACAACTATTTACATATATATAAACATTCATTTATGTCAACTGTGTCTGACTGTGCAGTTAAGTTAAAGTGTTAGAGTTGTTCATTCAAAGTACCATATTGTGTTGTCTGCGACTTGGCCATCTCAACCCATATGAACTTACAATTGTTATTATATAATAGTTGAGCGTGTTATAACCAGCTTCCTACTCCCATAACAACTCTTAAAATGTTAAAATGTGACGTGATGTGGTGTGATCATGTCTGTGCTGCTTAAATATATATTTATTCTACCAAGTCCAACTGCATAAAATTGTTTAACATTAGCCAGTGTCGTGTCAATACTATTATTCTAACAAACAAAAAACATGGTTTCATTCGAATAGCACCCGCCACCATCATTTGCTAGTAAAAAGCATTTAATGCAACAAAGCGACGACGACACGGTTACACCCAACTCCTGTAAGATATAATTATAAAACAAAGTATTATATAATGAAATAAACCAAAACGTGTTTAGCTAAATTAATTTCGCTTAATTGTACTTTGCATACAGCATAAAAACATGTAGCATACATAAACGATGAAAAAAAACGAAAGAAAATAAGAAACTTTATATGAATTTATATTAAATTTCACAGAAGATATATTTTATTATGAAAATAATTTAAAAAGGAGAATGAAAAATAAAACCAAAACGTATTTAAGCTCGTTGCTTGTAACTTATACAGTTCGCCCATTTAATATTTAATGAGCATCGTTGGCGCATCTATTGATTATAATTAACTTACTTCGTTAATTTTAATAATTCAATATTTTTTCTTTAGATTCTTATTTAATTGCTTAAGTAGAAAACCACTATTTATATTTGTTTTTTTCATTTTTACTTTCGATAAAATATAGAAGCACCACGTGCAATTCTATCTCGTTGCTCGGAATTTGTACGTTACTTTTGTGAAAATTTAGATTAATTAAGCGAAAGACTCAACAAAGAATTATAATATAATTTCTTTATTCCCTTCGGTTATAAATACCTTGCTTAAAAGAACCACCTGTGCAATTATAGCCCATCTACGATGGGATGCAATGGTAACATCAAGTAAATCTCATACCACTATAAAGTTCATTTAAAATTACGCTAAACCTCTGTAGATTTTATGTCTGCATAACTCGATATAGTCTGGATTTTCATTTGCTTGGCATAATACTTATAAGCTTGTAGTGCATCGTATGCGTATAGCTGAATTGAACAAAGTTTAATATTACCTGTTGTAAAAGCTCAACTAGCTTTAAATGTTACTAAATAAATATCACAAAAATATAATATTAAGAATAATGATAAAGAAAAAGAAATTTGTTACAACTTTATTATCCAATCAACTTGTCCTATTAAATAACATACACTTGACTACACGAAATGTAATTTTACTTTATTTTGATGATATCAATTGAAACATATCGACTATATTGTTTTTATAAAACAAAGGATGTAAAAGAAGTTAATCTATAAAAGTACGAATTCTAAAAAGGAACTGTATAAAGAAGAATATTTATTGTTATTGATGAAACTTGCAATCGGTTGGCATTTGAATTGTTTTATTTTACTTCATTTCATTTTATTGTTTTTCTTATTCAAGAATAATAAAATCGCTGAAACTTTAAACAATCCAATATGTACAAATGTTTCACCAGAGAGATAAGCTGTCATTTCATTTGAACATAGATTATATTGTGGCAGAAGTAACATAAATATTAATAATATTTAATAAATAACTAATTAAAGTTTTGATAATAAATTAAAATCTATGAAGTTTAGCTTAATTCTGTCAGCAAATAATTATCATTTGAAATTGTTTATTCATTTATTAAAAATAAAACTAAAAAAATTAAAAAAAAAAAATTCCCTAGCTAAAGTAAAGCTTAACTTTTAGTTTACATGCCATTCACATTAAACGCCGTATTGTCCGTGTTTGTATAAATGATGATGATAGTCAAGACCACCCTTTAATTTACCAAAGAAGAAAATGAAAAAGTAATAATAATAATGCAAACAAAACCAAAAAGACATCACGCGACGACAGCTTTTTAAACCAAAATAAATAAATTGCATATTCATGAACGTGAAAAGTAGATATTCATGTTGTTAATACATTTTCCTTTATATTCTATATTTAATATAGCGAAAAAGTTGTGAATAATTTTAAATATTAATAATCATTATTAAAATTATAATAATAATAAATTGGTAATTTTACAGAGAATAAATAAATAAGCATTTAAAATGAAATCAATTAACATTTTGTTATTTAAATCACTTTAAAAAAAATTTTTTTTTGTGGTTTCAATTTGTTCAAATAAAGTTTCAAAATTCAAATCAGCGTTTTTAATTGAATAGCTAACCGTGAAGCCTTATAATTTATTATTAAGCAAAGCAAATTGTACTTTGTCTAATGTTTTTTGCAAAGTTATTTTGTTGGCTAAAAATTAATCTAAATTTTTAATTATTCTTGTTGAGTCATAACGATAGTTTGTTGGTCTTCTACTCATTCTACATTTATTGTATTATATTTCCTTTTTGTTTTTCGATAATTACGTTGAAAAATATAATTTAAATATAAATTTAATTGAAAGCATTTTTTATTTGATTGAATTCACGAATTAATCAACGTCAATTGTTGGCGAATAATTATCTTGATAGTTGTAATATTAAAAAAAATCACATTAATTAAAACAAAGGTGTAAGAATTAATAACATTATATTAACAAAATCGTAGAAACGCCTTCAGCTATTTGATTCTGTGCGATCAAATATTTTAACATGATTTATTGAAATTAATTTTATCTTCTATTAGTTTTATTATTTATTATTAAACTGTTGAAAGAAATTTTCCTATAAAATCATACCTAAAAACCCATACCACATGCATTTCTATCCATAATAATATTTATTTTATAACTTTACTTTTAGTTTTCCTAATTTAACAATAATAATTTATTATTTTCTTTTATTTTCATCGATTTATTTATATATACGTATATAAACTAAGAGCCATTAATAAACTAATGATCGTTGGTGTTTTTATAATTAATTATAATGTAGATATAGTTAACAATATTATAAATTATATTTAATGATTTATAATAACAATTGTTAAAGAAATAATTTACGTTTATTTACATTTTATATATTTTCTATTTTTATTCTTTAACTTTTGCACAACTTTATTACTATTATTATTATCATTATTACTAAAATCAAACATTAAAGTTTCACATTTCTTATTAATAAATTTAATTTTAAGCAAAATGATGATTTTAATTATTATTATTATTATTTTAATTATTTTTATAATAATAGTAGAAATTTAATTACCTTGTTACATAATTAAATAAAATAATGAATAATGTAAATATTAAATTAAAACTAAAAACTCAATAAATACCAGGCGTCTCCACTGACAATTTACTTTGATCACATAAAACTAAGCTTTTTTAATGGAAATTATTGAAAATATCTATCTCATAAATTTAAATTAATATTCATTAAATATAATATTTCTCTTTGAAAAATTAAAAAAATATTAAACGTATTTAGTTAAAGTTATTTATTTGATAATGCAGACAAACTTTTATTTCATTTATTTTATATTTTATATAGATAAAAAAAATGTTCTTTGCTTTTTCTTAACTATATACAATTATAATAAAAAACCGAAATAAAAATGAGAAGACTTTAAGATAAATAAAGTTTAAGACAAAAAATAATAAAAAGAAATAAATAAATAAAACTTCTAAAATACATTTATGTGATTTTTCTTACTTTAAACAATATTTTATTACACTCTCTTTTATGCTTTTTATTTATGCTTTAACAACATTTTGTATTTATTTTTTATTCTCATCACTATTCATCTTTTAATGTTTGAAAAGCGCATATTTGAATTATGTTGCGTTAAAAAGTCATCGACTTATTTTACCTGAGTGATACTTTCACAAAGTAAATGTACTTTGTATTCATCATTTCTTTTTGTTTTTATATCACGTTGTTGAACTTTAATAAAACAGTACAGGTACCACCGTCTACATTTATTGTTTTTATCCATCTTATATTATTATTACTATTTCTTTTTTCCTAATAGAGAAAAAAAAATGTAGTAAAACAAGCAACAAAACAAGGTTTTTATGTTTTATCATAAACTAACTCCTACAAAAGTCATATTACTTTAGTTAGAAAGACTGAGTCAAAATGTTTGCATTAGTAACTTGCGTGCCAGATTCATTGCTTTTGTTACTGTTTTGTATTAGTGCAAACTGACAATAGCATGGTGAATAAATAACATAAAAAAAATAAATAAAATTCTATTATTTCACTAACCTGTTGCCTTTTACTGTCAACTTTTTGATTACAAAAAGCAACAAAAAAAAATTAATTTATTACCATTGATTTGCTTTCACAAAAGTAAATTTTGTTTTTTTTCTATTTTAAACTTTTTAATTAAAATGAAATTAATTAAATAAAATAATTTTGGTTTAAAATATTGCCGAAAACCCTTTTCCGTTTGTCTATTTTAAAATTTATAAATTTATTATTGGAATGAGCATTATTTTTTATAAACCAACAAATTTCAAAAACGAAACCCTAAACTATGATAAGAATTTTTTAGGTTTATATTTTAACCATGGTGACTGCTTGCTTTTAGTAATGAAACAATATATATATATATATATATATATAATTGTGAAGTTGAAGCGCCCTTTTCTATTATCATGGAGTTAATGTTTGTCGCATTAATGACTCAGAAATCTAGGAAAAATTACATGGTTACGTGGTTGCTACGTGTTTGCCGCATACACACTTCCATAATAAAATTAATAATTAAATAATTACTGCTTGAAACGATACATTATTATTTTTATGTTTCTCAGACATTGATTATTCGCCTTTATCTTCTTCCAATTATACGCTTTCTGACTATGTAAGAAAAAATATAAAGTTTATTCTTTAGAGATGATTCATAAACAATTTCAAAATCTAAACGATAATACAACTGAAAACTTGACTTAAGGATAAAACACAGCCTTATAAAAATTCTAAAGAAAAACCAGAAATTTTTCTGCGTTCTCGGAAAACCTTTTTTTTTATATTTTATTCAATTTCAATCGATGTGATTGTGTTGTCATCATTCATATTCACTTTTACTGTTCATCCGAGGAATGACAGAAGACATGCTAAGAATAATAAACGGCAACACTTTTTTTTTTTGACTAATATCACGTTTACAATTCATCTCAAACCGTGCTAATATTACAATTTTACGCTTTTTCCTGACGTATTTTTGATTTTATTAATTTGCAAAAACATACAAATTGCAGTGATAACCCTAAAAACGTTGCAAATTAATATCATTGCTGGTGTCAGCGAATTGTTATTAATATTTTTGTTTTATTCTTGGAGTAGGAAAAAGCTTGACACGACTACAATACCTGTCAATGCATATATATTTTTTAAATTATTTAATATGAGTAATGTTACTTTTTGACAGACCCTTAATTTTTCTATGATAATGTGGTGTCTTTTTTAATCGCACCCCTTGCATAAATAATATTAATGGAAAATTAGGGTATTTTATTGAATCTTGACACAATAAATATTTTTTGTTGTCGTTTTTCTCCACTTACAACATGCACATATGTTACGTATTGTTATATATTTATAATAGAAATTAGTTCATATATATTTGAATTTAGTGAAAATACAATTCCCTGATGTTATATTAGGTATTGAAACTACAACACAAGAATGTAACCACATCGCACATTAAATAGAGTAAAATTATACTGATCTCTCAACTGTTGGCAAACATAGCCAAAAATATAATATTACCAATTTATAATTATATATATATTTCAATTTGACAAAATAATGCAATTTTGTTGGCACTAAAATAATATAGCACAACAAACCATGATATAATGAATTAAACAAAAGGAATTGTTATTAATACATCAAATACGAGTGTCCCATCATTATTAAACTATTTCGCAAAAATGTTGCATTAAAATAGAATTTTGTCAAAGTGAAATAATAAAATATAGAGAAAATAATAATAATAATAACGAAGAAAAAAATCAAAGAAGCAAATATTAAGTGCATACTAGATCTTTTTGTGAATATTAAATGACTTACAATTATATGGTATCTGCTGATGCTTTATGTGTTTTATGGTTGGAAAAACATTTTTCATTTCTTTCATTTAATTTACAGAAGGAAGAAATACAACAATGAAAAAAAAATCATATCATCTGTGTGTTACTGTTCCTTTGCTTATTTTTTATTACTATTTATTTTATTTTATTTTTCAAGTATATCAAAACACTGAACATAAGCTACTTGTTGCTATATTTTTACAGTGCTAAACGCAAAACTCGAGTATTTATTTATTTATTTTTTTACCATTCTTTGCCGTAGCTTTTTATTATTATTTTTATTTTCATTTTGGCTTTGTTTTTTCTTTTCTTTTTTATTTTAGTAAAGCTGCATTACACATAAACGATGTCAGTAATGGATTTTTAGTATTATTATTATTATTTTCTGTTCCTTTTGCAGTGTTTACAGCAGTAGCAGCAGCAGCAACAACAACAGCACTTCCACCCACATGTTAAAGATTAGATGCGAAAAAACTTCTTTTAGCGAAACATATAAAAGCAAAAAAAATAAATAAATGTGAGAAAAAATATTAAATTTTATGCTTTAAGGTACTCAAATATGTTTTTGCATTATAACAAGTAATGTCTAATTTAGTTACTTATGATGTATATTTTATCCACAAATGTTGGACATTTAAAATGAAAGAGGAAAAAGAATAGTCGTCGTATTTCAATGGTAAAACGTTCATTGAACGATGAAAATTGTAATATTTTCTTTTTCCTTTCTTTCTTTCAATTTGTCTTTATAAATTTTACAGAGTGAATTCATGTGAATAATAGGGAAAATGGACACAAAACCACTGAAAATTATTTATGATTATATAAAATGAAAGAACTTTTTGTGTTTCCTTATATGAGATTTTTATATTTAAACATTTTTCTTAAAAATACAAAAGGATCCAACATATGCACAATATCTGGATTGTTTTCTGCAAACATTATAGGTCAATAACATACCAGTTTTATTCTTCACCAAACTCCACGAATAAACATTTTATAACCAAAATTGTTTATTAAATTTTAGTTATTAGTAATTTTACTCATTTTTTATGGTTTTTCTATTCATAATAAATATGTTTTTAACAGCACATTACTAGTTTTAATGGGAAAGTATATTTTTATTTAATATACAGAAAGAGATCAGTACTTTGGTGATGTTATGTTGTGGCAACAAAATTATTATAAAAATTCCTTGTATTTATAAGCTTCTATTCGCGATTCAATACTGTTAATTAGACAATTTATATACATATTTAATATAAAAAATTAACTTTTTCTAATTCTTTTTTCTAAGTTACAATTTTACACAAAACTTTATTATAATTTAAAGTTAAAAACTTATTATCGATTAAAGTAAATCGCATTTAAACACTTTAAAATTATTAGCAATTTTACTATAAAATTGTGACTGTGCAAAAGAAAATCCTTTCAATGGTATGCTTAAGCTGAAAACTTAAGTTACAAATATAATAATAATAATAACCATAATAATTGTCGTTAAATTATACTTTTTAATTTAATTTTTTATTTATTTGATTTTACTCTATTATTTTTTTATTTTTTATTTTATTTATTTTCGCAAATCTTTTTACAATGCTATAAAATACATAAAAAATGAAGATTTTTTTTCATAAAAAAATTGTTTTATTAAAGGGAAATTACATTCGAAAAAATAAACAAACAAGGAAATAAATAATAAGAAAAACGAAAATGGGATACAGTAAATACATATTAGAAAAATTCTTTGGGTGATGATTTAATAAAATTTGTCTTAAAAAAGTGGTGATCTCAATTCTATTCGAATATATAACAATCTTTATTGTCATAATAATGTGAAAACTTTATATATATATATATATATACCATGGTTATATATTGTTTTTCTTCCTTTTATTTATTTATTTATTTTTCTAATATATGTATATATTTATGTTGGTATGTTTGTACTTGATAAAGATAGGCGATATACTGTCTCGACAACCCAACCTTTAAAAAGATTTTTACTTCTTTTAAACATGGGTTCACCTAATTCAGCTTGGATTTTATGTAGATATTTTTCTTTTCTTCTTTAAAATAGTCTATTTCTACTTTACGCATATTTACTATATTTACAATATTTTTTTATTTGTTTTTCATTTTTCATCTAAATATATTTCAAGAAATCTACATTACTTTCTATAAAATAAAATATAGTAAAAATATAATAAAATGAAATAAAATACAAGAATATTATATACAGAGTATAAATAAATACAGTGGCAGAGTGTATATATATGGTATCTATATCCTAATATTCTATAAAATGTGAATAAAAAAAAAATTATTAAAGAAAATAAAAGAGAAAAAAAGGATCTTAAAAAATGAACTCATTCCACATTTGTAAATATTAGTTTCAGGTCAAGAAATATTATGGTTCAATGAATCAAATTTTAATAAAACACATTACGATACCGATATATGTATAGAATCCAGTTGAACTGTATATACGGATATATCGTAGTTAAATTTGATAATCTGCTATTGATGTCTTTATACTAAAAAGAGATAAACTCGTACGTTATATGTTCGTATACACATGAATATTAGTATCTTATTACATCAGCTAGGCTATATTATATAAACAAACAGATTTCGTGGCTTTATTACACACATTAAAATCAATAAAACATAAATAAACTTTATTCATCAATTTTAGTATAAGGGTATTTATCTCTAATATGTTAAAATTTTGCCAAAGGCTTTTTTGAATTTTGATTAAAAATCGTATTTGCACTGGAATGCATCGAAAAGTTGGTTTGTTTTTCCTAAGAAATTACAATACTTTATGATTGTTTCTTGTGTCATACGAAACTCTAGTAGTTGTTGACACATTTTACCACCTATTTTACATAGTAATTACAACCTCAATATTTTTCATTTAAAAAATAATAACACTTAAGCTTGTTTGCTCATTAATTTCCAGCCCACACGATTGCTTAATTATTTGAAAAAAAATTACGTAAAAGTTAAAAAATCTTCAGAACGACACACTAATGTTTGCGTTAAGTTTGCTCACCGCTTTAGCAAAAAAAAAAAAAAATTCGCGCAGACGAGGGTTGACTATAATTAATAATTTCTTTAAAAATCCAAAATGACTAAAAATTTTATGTATTTTTGGTTCCATTATTTAAAAATAAAAATTCTTTTTTTTTTTTAAAAAGATTGGAAAAGCGTTTTTTATTTTCTCATTCTGTAAAAGACATAATCCAACGAAAAAAAAAAACCGTTTACATTTATTATTCATATCACGCCCTCAAATAACATGGTAAATTTTCTTTTTTTTTTTTTATTATATTATATTTATAAAATCTAGTTTTGTGTGATGATTTCTCTTATTTGTTTCGCTTTTTTTTTGTATTTTATTTCTATTGCTCGCATGTAAAAAATTGTGAACAGAACTAATATAAATTCAGTCACGTGAATTTCGCTATTTTGTCACAATATTCATTCATTTTATTTTTTTTCTTTATTTTATTATATAGTAAAGTATTTTTATTATAGCATTATAATATAAATTGTTATAAAAAAAAAATGACAATAAAAGAATAAAGCAAATCTCCTTTTATTTTTTTGCTGCATATTTTCTTTAATACACATCACACATATATATACACCCTGGGTAGATAAAGAAAACGAAAAATTCAAATTCATTTAGTATTCAATAACATGTAATAACATAGGAACGCCAAGTGCCTCAAATATATTTTGTGTTGTGTGCGGTTAAAAAATATATTTATTTGTTTTATTTTTTTTTTCTGCTTTTTTAAGCTATAAAAGTGCAATATACATAGCAAAACGAATAAACAAGCAAAGTAAAAATAACAAGACGAAACAATTTAGCACGTAAAAAGCATAAAAAAATGCCAAAAAAATAAATAAATAAAATATATATTCTGTTTACTTTTATTTTATTTATTTTTTTCTCGTTACAAATAAAATTAGATCTAAAACAATCGTTTGTAGGCTTGTGAAATATAAAAAAAAAAAAAAAAAACATGTAATGAAATTTTATTATTCAATCTACAATTTTCCAATAATAAATATAACAAGAAAGAAAGCAAGAAAAAATAAATAAAATATTTTTATACGTGAAATAAAGAAAATAATATAAATAGAATTTTTTTATATGTATATATTTAGATAAGAAAAATTTAATAAAATAAAATATATTTTTATTTTGTTGCCTATTAAAACCGACGTTTTATTTATTTATTTAATTTTTGCGTTTTTGTGTATTTATCAATCAAACAAATGGATGCTTTATTAATTTAAAAGAAAAAATAATATTAAGCCTTTCAGTGTTATTATTTTTTTATTATTACTTGTTCATTTCGCCCCCATAATTTTTAATAAAATTCTATTCTTTGTTTGATTATAAAATGAAAGGGATAACAAAAAAAAATAAAAAAATAGGAAAAATAGAAAAAGAAATTGTAAACAGCAGGCTGCAGACATATTATCAACGTGAAAATTATTTCTTTGTAACACGTTCACTATATGCATGCTGTGCAATTTAATTGAAAAAATTCTACCTACTCTATGCTTTTTTTGATGTTCATTATATAAAAACCTATTTTGATATGATCTGTATATTTAATATCATCTTTTATAATCAAAATAAATATTACAGCAACACACCAAGTGCACATATAGCCAAAGAAAGTGAAGACAAAAACAACAACAACGAAACCGTGTAAAAATGCAAAGTTGATGGTTTTGCAATATAGATTGTTCTCATTGTTTGATAGGAAAAAAATAAATATATATATACGACAGTAAAAAAAAAACTAACAATTTATAATAAATCATAAAATGGACTGAGATAAAACTAACAGAACTACGAAAAAAGCATCAGCGAAATCAACAAACTCAAAAATAATAAAAAATTTAATTCATGTGATTCGTCTGCAATATTCATTGCTGTCGAAAGCTAAACAATAATAATAAAAATAATAACTTTGATGCAATGCAAAAATAAAAACGAAATTTCTTTTTAATAATTCAACACATGAACAAACGTAATGGTTTGAAATAAAAAAAAAAGAGGAAAATCAATAAATATGAATTTTGTTTACAAACGAAAAAAAAATGATAAGAAAGTAAAAAAATTATTATTATTCGCGACTATGAAATTTTTGATGATGAGAATTAAAATGGAAAAATGCCTTTAAGCATATTTTTATTTTTACTACGAATTACTTAGTTTATTATTATTATTATTTTTAAAAGATTAACTTTGATGTTTCTTCTTTCCATGCATAATAAAAATAAAATGACATCGTCAGGGATTTTTTTTTCCGTTAAACAACCTATTTTTCTTTTATTATAAATAATAATTTAAATATCCTGACCTATTTACTATCTTTACAAAGTTAATTCAATCACCATGTTCTTCATTTATTATCAGTTAGTTATAGAGCAAAAAAAATGTTTGTAAAACATTTCGTGTCGCATTTAAATTTATTAATTAATGTCAATTCATTCAACACCTACACGACATTAAATTTATACAATGAAATATGAATATGTTTTAACTAAAAAAAAAATAAACGTGTTAATAAATAGAATTTGATGAATGGTGTCGCTCGCTACCTTTAAATTTCTTTATCAAATAATACTTAATATACAAAAAAAAAACATACACAAAGTTAAAAATACATATTGTAGGTGTAAAAATATAATAATAAAATATTTATTATATAGTAAAACACCTTTGGTATTTATATTTGCTGGTCTAATGGTTAGTCATTAAATCGATTTTTCAATTTCCTGTCCATTTTATCTATTCATATCGTTGATTGCTTTTTCCATTTGATAATTTAATAATAACTTTTTTCCATTTTTTATATTAATAATTTATTTTATTTCCTAGTTTAGTGAGTATTTTGTAATCGATGGATTATACATTTTTTTTTTATAAATGTTGTTGTCAACGTGCTGTTTAATAATCTAATTAACGAATTGATGGTGTTGATATTTTTTTGTTAGTGAAAAAAAAAAACAGTAAAAACGTCGTTTTAAAGGAATGAAATAAGAACCTTAGTGAAATAATAAAAGTGTCACGAGGATGGTTAAATTAAAGTGAAGAAATAATATTAAAAGAAATGTCTATGCACATATATATATACACTACATGACATTTTTTAATCAGGAAACTAAGGAGCAACAAAACAAAAATGAAAGAAAGTAAAATAACACATTCAACGTTTGTCAACAAAATTAAATTACACTTTCATCTATTTTTTATTCATAATTTTTTCCAACTTACTTTATTTTATTCTTGTTTTTCTCTTTTAAATCTACACAATTTAAATGTGAAAAAAGTTTAATAATAGCAAAAGTTTTTTTTTTGTTCTTGTGTTACTCTACTTTCCTCCACTTTATTTAACTTCTTCATTTTCTTATTATTATTGTTATTAATATTATTCTTTTCTATTTTTCATTTATTCAAACCTAAACGTAAGGAATAAAATTTCATTCTATATACACATTCCCTGTAGCGTAACACTACAGATACATTTATAATAAAATAACTTTATTTTAAATGCAGAGGTGCAAAACTGGCTCGTTTTAAGTTTAAGTGTAGTACACAGTGAGGACGCCTAAAATGTACATAATAATAATAATAATAATAATAATAACAAAACAAACGACATTTCAGTTTGCAAAAGTTTATAAAGAAAAAAGTGAAATAAAATTAAAGTAGCTAAACGAGAGAAAAAGAAAATAAAATTACAATAAAAAAAAAAAAAGAATAATAATTTTAACGAAAGAAAATTATCACAACTATCGCTGAAACCGCTAACAATATAACAAATTTTTTATTTTTTTAATTTTATAATCATAATAATAAAATCGTATAAACTTTTTCAAGCCACAGCACAGTTTGCCGTTTGCTTTTTACTTTTATTAGTTTTAATAAAAAACAAATTGTATTAAATTTCCGTGAATTTACTTCCTGAAATAAAAAAGAAAACTGATATTTTCTTTCTTGAAAAATTTTTTGCAAGAAAAAGAGAATAAAAGATGTATCGAACAATGATTAGAAAATAAAAATTAATTAATCTCGATACTATGACTATGTTTAGAAGAAGATCTAGTAGTGCTACGATTTTTTGAGGTCAAAATACGGGTAGAATGCGGGTACATAGTAAGTAATAGAGAATAAATTAGAAAAGAACTAAACAGGATTGTCTTGTCGTCTATACTGATTGTCGATTGATTGTTTATCTTGACTAATCCAGCTATATATTTCTCGTAATTATTGTTGCTATACTTGTTTTAAAAAACTATAAAATCTTGTAGATTATCACAACTTCAGAAGAATCTTAAAACCCAATAACCTACTGATCACAGTTAACTGCAAATCACAATATAAAATTGCATTACAAAAAAAAATTGAAACAACCAACAAACAGATTTAACTATTTTAAATTTCTTTTATTAGAACTATGTAAAACTATTTCACAATAAATATTCTTTAGAAGTAAATTCGTTTTACCAAAAAGAAATGTTTTATCAAAAAATAGAAAACCGACAATACATTTTCAGTTTTAAACAAAAATCGGGTAACATAAAAAAAAACCATTCTCTCTATGACCTCGATAAAATTCGTGTGCTAAAATTGTAACATCTTTATATACAGATAAATTCGATTTGCTTCCTCCTCGGAAAACCAGTAAACAGCAAAAAACAATAATAAATAAAAGCAAACGAACAAAATAAAATAAAAAAAGAAACAATGCAAAAAGCTTACGATATCGAATGGATATACGAATGTATTTTAAGTAAACGTGAATTATAAACTTAGTTTTTTTTTTTTTTTTGATAAATATACATAAATACAGTCATACGTGTAGAGATTTTAAATTGACGATTTATATGCCATTTACATGTTCTCCATTGTGATTTATGTATTGACCAAAAATATGTTTATATAAATGTAGTTTTATTTTTGCCTTTTTTCAATCTTTTTTTAAACAAAAATATAGCAAAAATATTGTATCTTATTTAGTTTTGTTCCTATACTATTTATTTTCTATTTTTTATCTATAAATTTGTATTTTCCATTTACTAAATTCAGGATAACAAACAGAGTTTTAAGGGAAAAAAAAAGTAATAGATAAAAAAAAAAATAGAAACGAAAATGTATAAACATTGTGTAGAAACAGATCGTTTTATTTTTATTAATATGACTTTTGTATTAAAACTTATCTTGTTACCTCTTCAGCATACATATGTTTATCATTTTATTTTATTCTTTGTACTATTGTAAGTAACCAAGTTCTTATTTAAAACATAAGATGTAATAATTTTCTGACTTTCTTATTTTATTTCCCCAGTTACCCGGTTATTTATGAACGTTGATGACCGACAATTTACATTTAAATATATTCTGTTATTGTTGTTGATGATGATGATGGTTTCTTTTTATACATTTCTGCATTTATTTACATATTGTAAAAGACACCTTTTAGACGGTTATGGTGTAAAAGTTTAACAATAAAATTTACTAAGCTTCAGAGATAGTGACGTGGTTATTATTTTTTATTCTTTCGTAGACATAATCGAGTAGTTTGTATGCACAGGTATAAATACAAGTGTTATATTTCGTTGTTGGAAAATGCATGCATGCAAACGTTCTTTATTATAATTTTCAAAATGAAACTACATCAAAAACTACGCTTTCCCATCTATTATCAAAACTATAGAATATAATACAGTGCACAATACAATATAAGGAATAAACCACAATCGCATAAACATACAATCTAACATTTAACAATAAAATGCAGGATGCAGTTTCTACAAACGTTTGTCTGATGAACATTTCCTTGTTTCCTGTTTGTGGATTATGTGGCTAGATAGAAATATATATATTTTGAAAGAAAAACTAATTAAAGAAACTTTATTATTAAAAATAGAAAATAATAATATATCATTTTTCCAATTAATTTTTTTAAATTATTTTTATTTATTTAATTCATTTTCTTATGAGAAAAACTATATATTTTACCGCATTAATTAAATAAGTTTTTTCTTAAATAAATATTAAATTAACTAGATACTCATTTTTTAAACATAAAGTTTAAATAATTTTTCAAAATTGTGGTGAATGCATTTGTGTTTGTCCAATTTATTACAATTATAATTTATATTATTTTAATCGAAATTGTTGATGCTATAACCACGTTAATAAATTACTATTACTTTTATCTTCTTTATTTCGTTAAAATATTTTTTATCTACTTTACAGATTTCACTTTTCCAATACATTAAAGATTTATTTTTGATTGCATTCAATTGGTATTACACTGAACCATTTTTACGTTAACTTTCGTTTTATTTTTGCTTATTATAAAACCATCTTTTAATCCATTACCTTTAATCATACATTTTTATCCAATTTTTCTTATACAAAATAAAGTTCTAGTGACATGTCAAACTGTCATAATAAATATTTTCGCTTTTTTTAATTTTGTAGTATAGTAGCTTGTATAGTAATGGGTAAGTAGTTAATAGCAATATTAAGAAAAATACTTTAGCCTCTTAACTCAATATGTCACAGTGAATTAAATAAATAATAACAGCACATGTACATAAACTATGTAGTTATGTTTTAATGGTAGAAAAATTATTATAATCAAATTTGTTCAAATTATTATAACTTATTCACACGATTTAACAGTCAATTCAATTCAGGTTTTTTTTAAGCATTTATATTAAATGAAAAGTAATAAAATGTGTGTCTATTTTATTTTTTTTGATTATTAGTTATAAAATATTAAACTAGTGGAGATGAGAATGAAAAAAAAAATTAAAGCTTTTTAGTTTTTCTTCTCACATTTGCACTAGCAAAAAATTTACTTGGTTTGGGTTTTGTTAAGGAAAATAATTCAACGAGAAACGTGACATAAATATTATAACGTTGTTGTTATAATAAAATAATAATAATTATAATTATAATCATAATAATAATAATACTAACGGAGAATTATCACATCTTTTGACGCATTCAACTGAATAATATTACATCCCTCAACATATCCCCATCTTAACGAATGCAAGTGGTTGCGAATTTTTTCCGCTTGTAGTTACTTGCCCATGATATAAGAAATTATGTACATGTGCTGACTATCTAAAATGCATTTTTCCTCTTTTATTTATCTTTATTTACTACATAAAAATTTATATAAAGCATTGATATGCGATGAAAGATTTCGATTATAGTTGAAGATAATCGAATAAATGAAATCTACTGTGAAAACAATCGTCGGTTTATTTTCTGCTATTTTTCTATCTTTTACCTTATAAAATATTCTGATTCAATTTGTTACAGCGGAAACACAACATATCTACAATGTGAATATTATATGTTTTAACTTTTGCGTTAAATTTAGAGCTTGATTTGTATTTAGTATTTAATTTTTTTTTGTTTTGTTTTGTTCTGGTATTTCTCTAAAAACAGCAACATAAAACCAGACACACTTTAATAGAATATTTTATTGGCAAAAACACGTTTTATAAGGAATAATAAAAGAGAAATTATGTTCTTATTCCCACGAAAGGACATGACTTACGAAGTCTATAGGAATTAATAGAGTGCGTGACTTACTTTTTTTTACCTTTCAAAATATCAAATACAATTTCTATTTAATATCAAGCATAGAAGTCTGGGATCACATTTGTGGTCAAACTAAAAACTGTAGGCGATAGAAATTCCTGTAATTTATAATCGTCATTCGATATAAAATAAGAAAACCTATAATATACTATACAATCGCCAACAAGAATATAGAACATTCATTATAGGCACAATGAGCTTTTAAATAATTTATAAAATTAACAACCAAGAAAAATAACAACCAACCATTCAATAGCCACCATACAAAGAAAAAATTCACTTTTCACAAACAAGCAGAAATGAGCAAACGAAAGAAAATAAAAACTCTATTTACACTGTATAATGTTTAACGAAATAATATGACATCATTGAAATAATGTAATATCAAATTCCAATGTCATGATAGGCAAACCAATATTCTTTACACAAAACAAATATATATAGAATAACACTTAGCCATTATTTTCTATAAAGCATAATGTATTTTAACTTCCTTTTCAGGGAGAAACTTTATCAATGACTTTAATACAAAAAAGATCATTCTTTATTTTTATTTCATTTTCTTCATACAATATATAAAATACCAAAAATATAATAATAAAACAAACTAATGAATAATAGAGAAATTTATTTATTATTATTATTGAAAGTCAATAAACATATGGGTTTTCATTTTGATTTTAAAAGTTTTTAGTTAGAAATATCATCAATCAAACCGAAATTTGACATCAATAAACAGAGTGAACGTAAAGAAAGACAAATTTGCAACAATCAGACACAATTATGAAGAAACAGTCGCCAGGCATAAAATCGAAAAAAGAAAAAAAAAAACGATGGGAGAATAGTAAGTATAGAAAAAGCTCAGCGTGTGCTTTATTTATTTTCCAATTTAATCCATGGTGTTTTTCTCCTTTTTTTTTTTGTTTATGTTCGTTTATATAATAATAACAATGATATAATAGGCTCGTGTCCAAATTCATTAAAATAGAATATAAAATTTCTCATTTATTTTCTATATTGGCAAACTATTATCATGTTTGTTGTCTTCCCGTCCATCAGTTTATATTTATTTATTTATTTATACAACAGCAACAACGAAATAAAACTAAAAAAAACACACACAAATGTCTGATGTTCTACTTAATTAAAGAATTTATCCTGCTGTGTTTGTTATTGGTCATTATTTAAGTGATTGCCTTTATTCGACCATTCGTTTCAATTAGTTTTGCTCACCTACCGCGAACAATGACGCCAATGCAGGACTCAACAGCAGACTAAGCATATAATTTTTTTTTACTAACAAATTTTTAAAAAAGCACTGTTTCAAGCTTTCGGCCGCAATGCTTTTACTTCAACATCATGATCATCAACAGCAAAAAAAAACATTTTTTTTTCTACTTCGTTTAATTTTTTTCTTCGTCTTTTTTTTGACAAAATTCGTTGTATCTATTTTTAGTTGATTGGAATTACTTTCGAGGCTTCTATTTTACCGCTTTTCATTTAGTTTAATTTTTTACGTTACTCTTGAAACTTTTTCTATGTAAAAGTCATATACGTTGTACTATCAATCAAATTAAAACTTTTATGTGCTTTGTGCTTCGGTTTATTTTTCGTCCTTTTTTAATTACTTCAATTATAACAAGGACAACTTAGTTTTCATATCTGTGTCCTATTTGTTCCAGTGATCTATATAGGAAAACAAAGAAAAGCTTTTCTATAGAAAATTTTATTTTTTCTCCTATATTGGCGTCAATCTGGTTAAAAGAATCTAAAATTATTTTATTTTATCATAAGAAAAAACCACCCACATCAAAGTACAATATACATTATATACATATATTTATATATACATATAACAAAAACAAAATCTTGTCATAAGAGACCAAACTTATGTCTATTTTGTCGCGACAGAGTTGTTTTTTTTTTATTATTATTATTTTTGTATATATGGGCGGTTGTCGTATCGTATCAATAAACATCGCAACAACAGCAACAAAATTTAAAGGGAAAAAATAGAGCAAAAAAACAAGCAAACAAACAAATATTTTGCATATATATTTAGAAGTAAAAGGAAAACACACGATGTACCTTTTTTACCATTTACAATCTTTATTCTATTCTGTTGCTCAGGATGTTTTTCTTTTTTTAATTTTATTTTTTTGTATATTTCTATAAAAAAAAAGAAAATCTTTTTTACAACTGAGTAAGTAGAAAACTCTATTGTGCTTCAGCGACGCAAATATTTTTAATATCTCCCAAATGGATTTGTATTCTACTGTACTGTTGTTATGTTTTCCTTTTTTTTTTTTTGTTCCCGTATTTTATTTTCATTTTTTTTATCTTTTTCAAAAAAAGAAAGCAACGCATATCGACTTCAAATGAAATTTAAAAAAGAAAAATTATATTTATACATCGTGGAACTGCTAAAAGGATCATTGGATATATTGAATGCAAAAACAAGAATATTAGTTCAGATTTCTTTTATTTATTTAGTTGTATGTAAAGGAGTGAAATGATATAAAAACAGCAGCAACAACAATCACAATAAAATGGTTTTGCGGTCAAACAGCTGATTTTTCCTTAATAAAAAAATTAATAAGAAAAAAATATATATACGCGATTCTCCTGATTCATTTTGTTTTCTTTTTAATTTTCCAATTTTTTCTTTTTTTCATCTTTTTGTTTTACCATTCAGCAAGAGAAATTTTATAGAAAATCAAATAAAAAAAAAAGAAAAGCACTGTGTACATTGTTTAACATGCGTCTTAAACCACCAATTTTTACTCCCCCACAATCATAGAATTGTTCTTTTAATTTGTAGATTTTATTTTCTAAAAATTAAATTAAATAAAACTAAAAATTACTTGCCATTTATCTACCCTTATACATATTTTACAAAATCCATTTGTTTGTATTTGATAAAATTATAGAAAATTGTGAAAAATATCCCCACTTGGGGTGCTCCCTATATCATTGTAAACAACTCTCTTGTAACCAGATTAACAGTGTATCTCACATGTAACCAAACGATTTAAAACAAGCAAGCAAGTAAGCAAAAAAAAAAACGCATGCGTGATATTAGTCAAAAATTTTCTCCATTATAAGTATCGTAATTGTGTACCCCATGTCAAATATTATATTATCCTTCCTTATGTTCGCTGTTAACTAATATCGCTACCACCAACGCAACAACGTAACCAGAATAGTAACGACCGCGTCGGATAAAATACTTCTTCTGCGTTTATTTGAATTTTTATTTTTTTATCGGTTTTTTCCTATTATTTTCCTTCAATATTTATACTCGCGAGCGCCTTATTTCGTTTATGTTTGTCGCGTTTATTCACATTGTCGCATTGTGTCTACAAAAAAAAAGGAAAATTATTTTATTAAAATTTAAAACAGAACAAAATGAAAGAATGAAAGAAAATAATAATTTACCAAAACAAAATTATATTTATATGAACGAATTCTCTTTAAAATAAAAAAATTATACTCATTTCGTTGTTCAGAATTCAGATTATAACATAGTTGAATTTGGTGCTACCAATATTCGAGTATATTTGAGTATGTTTTGAGTTAGTTACATATAATAACATTGAGAAGAAAACGACAGTATCCCGTCGTTAGTCAGCCAGTCAGCTAGTAAAATTATTCCACCACATACAGTGGTTTAAAATAACTCGTGTCTTATGTTAAAAAGCGCGTCTTGTATTTTTATGTTTTTGTTTAGTTCTTGACTTGTGAATTATTAACATTATATGTGCTTTGAAAGAGGTGTTGGGTGACATTTGCATGTTATAATCACCTTTTCAAAATCAATCTTTTTATTCGTGTTATCGTATTTTGTTAATAATTTAATAGTTTTTTAGTGTTTTTATTGTGTGCTTCTTATTTTATAAGTTGTGTGTAAACAATTAAGTGGTTTTCCTATTCTTGTATGTTGAAGCTGAACAGCCAAGTGGGAAAAGTGTAGTAAAAACTAAAAAAAAATAACAATTTTACCAATTTCTTTCATTTTTTTCAAAGTCTTTATTTATCTATTAAAATTCGTATTGTGATTATTTTTATTTGTTTTGGTGATGAAAAGTGGAGAAAAGGTCAATTTAGCTCATTTGTGCTGTTGATATCGTGCTGTGCCTTAATTAATTTTTATTTATATTTTTTATTTTGTTTTTAATCTTTAAGTTTTTATTTTTTTTTTTTCTATTTAATTAACATTTTTTAACGTTATTCGCTTGTGCGTGCATGTGATCGATATTTATTTAATTGAAATAAATAAAGAAAATTATGATTTAAAGAGAAGAAAAATTAAACTAATAATAATTATGTAAAAACTGTGTTACACGAATACGATTTATGTATTTGACTTGACATTCGCAATTAAAATTATTTTAATTAATTGTATTTTTTGCTCATCGGTAAAATACTCATTTTGGATTTGTTTCTGTAGCCAAAGAATACAATTGTTTATTTTTAAATATTTAAATTAATATTGTAAGTATGATTTATGTTTATCAAACAATAAAATAACATAATAAATAAATAAACAACATAAACGATTCTAATCAAATCAATTAAGTTAAATTCCATCGTATATTATTATTGTAGAGGAAAAAAAATAAAAATTGAATTATATCAATGTTTGCTACCAGCAACATACTCAACGTATGTGCAAAAAAAAAAATAGTTGTTTGCCGTTTATCAAATGTGTAAAATGAATAACAACCCCTACGAAAATAAAAGTAAATAAATAAAAAAAATAATAATAATAATAAAAACACCATTTCAACGCAACAAATAATATAAAAATTCTTTGTCTCGATTGCAATTTTGTCGTTCGACAAATGCTTTATGTGCAAAATGTAATAAAAGCACCTATGCCATATCAATAAATCAAGTACCTCCATCTTTTCTACCTATAGTTTTTTTCTTCTTTCATACTTCTTCTTTATAAACATAAAAAAAAAGAAGTATAAGCAAGTAACAAAAAAAATATATCCAATAAATTAAATAGAGATTCTCCCAATCCAATCGCTTTTATAATACATTTGTCGGTCGCTCTTATAACCAAACTAATAGCAAGCTAAAAAAATATATATATAGAAGCAAAAAAAAAAAAACTCCACCATGAATTGCTGCTATAGAATTAACGCGACCGTTACATTATTGTGCCTTTAACGGAAGAGACTCTTGAGAAAAAATAAAATAAAATAATAAAAACAGAATAAAGAAAAACCATCCACTCGATTTTAAGCAAATTGTGTAAGTAATAGAAGAATGAAAGAAAATAAACATTACTAACTTCCATTATTTTCATTTGATTTTCTAATTCGCGTATTATTCTTATTATTTTATTTCTTACAACGCGTAAAGAATATTTTTTCGGGTCATTGTCAAGCATACAATGTTTGAATAAAAGAAAGAAAAAAAAATACCAACTGGAAAATAACAGAAAGAAAGCCATAAATTTATAAATTTATACACAAAACAAGATTCGGTATATTTTATTATATATTTCAATTTTATTTCTCTTATTTTCACCCTATTTGTACGATAGAAACACTATTTTCCTAAACAACCACATTGATTCACGTCCAACATTTGGCGTTTTCTATGTTATAAATCAACAAATATTGATTTGTTGCTACAATTCGACAGTGAAATAAAAATCTTTTCACATTATTTATTTACCTAACGTTCAAGTAAAAGTTTATTTCATTCTGTCAATTTTATTTTATTTTTCGTTGTTGTGCTTTTACTGTTTTCTGTTTTTACCATTGCTTATCGTGTGTTTAACTGAATTTTCAAAAAAGTAATTAATAATTAATTATTATTTTTAATAACGAATTTCTATCGTATTTACTGCTTTCGAAAAAAAAACACGAGAAATTTTGTAACCCTTGTCGGTGTTTTTCTACGCTTTAACTTTATGTTAATTAATTAATTTATTTATTTTAACATTATTTTTCACAATAAAAATAAACAACTATGTTACCATTTTATAAACAATTTTATTTAAATACCAAAAGTATATTATATGAATATCGTTAAAATGCTGTATAGACAAAAGATAATGTTTTAGTAAACAATATCAAGGTTTTGCATAAATAAACATTATGAATATGCGGTTTTAGATTAGAATATATTAGATTTGTTTGTCGTCATCAACAGTAACAATATCATCAACATAATCAACAATAAAATATAGTATAATAATCTCGCATAAAATTACATAAATATTTTTCAATAAGTTTTTAATATAAACATTTTAAAATGACAGAATAATAATTTTCCTTACGTTCGATAAAGATAATTGAAACATCATCGAAGTAAGTTTCACTTATGTTTTTATTTATTTATTAAAAATATTATAAATATAACATTTAAAAAAAAATTCATATTATTAAATATGATAATAGATATCATATATCAAAGATATTTTATTATTATTTTTAAAGCGAAAACAGGTAAAAAAATAAAATAAAATGTTATAAACAGCAAGTAATAAATGTGTCTAGCCATAACATGATCCATATTTATCGAAATTGAATACATGACAGAGTCTGTAGACAAAATTATGTTTAAAAAAAAAAAACATACAAACAGAAGAGAAAATAAAAGCATTAAATCAATAAAAACAACCTTCGTAAAATTATCAATTTTATAATGAAAAATAAAAATCCATCTGTATTTTTATTATATTTACCTGTTTTTCTTTTCCGGTTATAATAAATTTTTTGATGAAAATCTTATTGAAAATGAACGGTTTTTAGTAAATTCACTACCAACTCCTTTTGATTTTATTGTTAAAACTATTTACAAATGCAATTAACATTATAATAAAATTTAATTACAATAATTATTATATATTTTTTTAAATTCATTAAACATATCACTTAACAAGCATAATTACTTAATTCACCAAAAAATTACAATATTGTGTAATTATTATTATTTTTATTTAAGTAGCTATTTGGCTCAATGTATTTAAATTATTAAAATGAATTAACTTCAATAAAGAAACACTAATTATTTTGTCAAAATGCCAAATAAAATTATTAAATAAATCAAAGTAAATAGCGATCAATCCTTGTTGTTATTAATTTATCGTTAAATAAAATAAAATTTATTTCACTTGTATAAACATATAAACAATAATCAAAACCAAATAAAAAATGTTATTAATTGTATTTTTTATTGTTAATTATAATAATAAAATAAAAAACTACAACTATTATACATACATAAATAAATAAAACACTTTGGACATGATGCACCTCTTATAATCTACTGGTACGATTCAATGCAGTAGTAAAGTAGCGTTTAAACAGATCCGCAAATGAACAATTTACAAATAATAATAATAATAATGATAATAAAATATTCAAAAGCACATAAAAACCATCTGTAGAGGATCGTCACCACAATTATAATTATAATTATTATCATTTTTATTGCACTGGCAAATGTGCAATCTTTTTTTTATTTTATTTTATTTTTTTAAAAAACGTTTAAATAAATGAATATAGTGCAAAAAAATTCATATAAATTTGTATTTATTTAAACAAAAAAAAATAAAATTTGCAATAAATTTTCTACACAAAAAAAAAAACATATAAAAGGAAGAATATTTATGTTAAATAAAAATAAAAATAATATTTTAGCAGTAGTTTCCGGTATTGTACCATTTTACGCCTCTTTTTTCTTTTTTTTTTCATTCATTCGCCATCATATGAATATTGCAATAAAAATAAGAAATCTACTTGCATCCACTTTAAATGCAATCCTAGAGTCATAACGACCTATATTCAAGTCTTTTTTTTTTCTTTTTACATATACATAAACTTATATATAGATTTTCAATTCCGGTTTTATTTATTATTTTTCCTTAAAGATCGTTACGGTATATTTAATTTTTATTTGCCTTTAATGCAAACAGAAAAAGTAAGAAAATTGCAAAAAAAAAAACATATAAGAAATTTTTCTCTTTTTCCCGTACGAAAAATTACTTTAAGGCAATAAATTTCAACAACATTTATCACATATGTAATACATTTTGTGTGTTTGCTACATATATATATATAAGCTGGTTAAAATGAATTTTTATCAAAATTGTTTCGTTTATTTTTTCTTTTTTACTTAACTGCAAATGTTGACTTGGTTGTAATTTGTGACTCCTTGTTGCTTTTTAACACATATTGTTGTTGCTCTTGATATTTTTCCATATCTTTTATATAAAACGTGAATTTTACATGTTAATTCGCAAGTGCTTTTTTTTTCTTTCTTTCTTTATTTCTTTGTTGTATTTTTGTCTCGTTACAACATGATAAATAAACAAATAGAAGCTGTATATACCAGCTGTTGTATTATAAACTACAATGTGAAATATGTTTACCAAATATTTTGTAATTTATTTATATTAATATGAATAAATGAAAATTAAATCAAAAAACACTAAATATTTTTGGCATAAATATTAATAACCATGTCATTTCTCATATTTATGAAAAATTCATAAGTAAATTATAATAATAAAATAAAAAAAAAAACCCCTTTTTTCTGCTTATTTTCCGTTTCATTACTATAAGCAACATTCTCGTTAATCTTTTCTTTTTTTTTAATTTTCTGAAATTTCTTAATTAATTCAACAATATTTAAATGAGATTGAGAGATGTAAATGCATTTGAAAAAAAAAGAAGAAATATATTCATATACATAACTCACATAATTATGTCAATTAGTGAACTTTAATAAATATTTAAAATAATAAAAAAATAATTTTTTAATAAATGATAAAATTCTTTAGTTTTTATCACAATTTGATTGAAAATTTCATTTAAAAAATATTTAGTAGTTGAGTAACAGCTGGTTAAATGATTCAGTAATTAATGAACCATCACAATACGTTACAATATTTTCTGATTTTACTTTCATTATTTTAAAAAATAATTGATTTTTATGCGAATTTTTGTAATAATCGATAAGATTATTTAATTTTCCTGGTACATTTTATCAATTAAAAATATTTACGCAATATTCTAATCAATTTTTTAAATTTCTATTTAATATTTCTATAATTAAATTATGTTTTAATTTACTTTTTATATTGTTAGAACAAAAATCAGATTACTAGCAATATACAATCGGTATTAACTATACTATTGAGAAATATTTTACTATTTTTGTATATATTTAATAATTATTTTAATTAATAATTCCCAATTAAAATACATATTTAATATAAATACAAAATAGCTAAATAACAATCAACATAACAATAATAATTATAATAAGAATATATATTTAATTAAATATTTTATAATAATTATTCCCCCAGATAATTAAACAACAAAATTTTATGTAAAAATATATATGAAAATCTAAAAATAAATAACAAAAGCTGAATAGGAAAATCTAAATATGCTATAAGGATTATTATTAAAAATAAAAGTGCTCATCACTTTGTAAATGTTTTGATATTATTATTATTAAATAATAATAATAATATTATTATTATTAATAATAATAAAAACAAGGGAGTGATATTGACTCGATCTATAACAATACATAATGATACAATTTTCCTATTATCTAAATCAAAAATATATTAAATTAACTATGGTTTGATGCTTAGATTAATTTATGTATTTAAATAAGGACAATAGAAAAAGGTAAAAGATAAATTATTAATTTTTTATATTTATATATATAAATAACGATAACGTTAAGTTAAAATATTTAGTTCAGTGATTACATTACCATTACGCAATTGTGTAGCCAGTAATTTTAATTTTACAAAAGCTATTAAACTGAAGATACGAAACAAAAAAGTGTAAAAAGCATTTTCTATATTATTTTTTTTTATATTTTATAACGTGAAAACTTACTGACCAACAATAATACAGAATTTTTCTTTCTTTTTATTTTCCTATAGAAAAGTTTATTCATGCAAAATTAATGTTCATTCAGTGCGTGCAGTGCCGTAAAGAAGAATAGAAAAAATCATTTTTATATAGAAAATTATATTAAAAAGTTATAAATAATAAAAATTAATAAACTAATGAAGTGTTTTAATAATTTTATGTATTAAATAAATAAGGGAGAAATTATTTTTTTTTTCTGTGTTTATTGTTTATTGAGCTGTGTATTTAATAATAAGTGAAAATTATAAATAATTAAACAAAAACAAAAAAATAACAAAATTCTATATAATGCTACATGCGCTAGACCTATTGGCAGCGCGAATATTACCTGGTTTTAATTTAACTCCGTCTTTGCGTTTAGTTGATTTAACAACTGGTACGACGCAATTTCGTTGTCCACCCATCCTTAAATCTAACCAAAATGGGCCTTATGATAAATATCGTCACAACAACAACAACAACAGCAGCAGTAACACCAACAATGGTAACAGCAATAACCAAAATTATCAAAATAATTTGCGGTCATATTGTACCCATCGCCCACAAAAAAATGACTCAAACATCTGGACGAAGAAAAAGTAAGTTTTTTACATTTTTTTTTTAAATTAAATATAAACAGATTTACGACATGATTAATACATTTAAAAAAAAAAAGAAAAACTTTCTAGCTTGTACTGTTGAAAAATGCAAATTAATTACTAGATCCTTGATAAACAATCAAATATACTTAACACAAATTTTCACATTTATAAAATTAATTTAAATGCATATTATTTTATATAATAAATGAAACTAATGTAGTACATCAATATATATGCTTTATTCAATATATTTTTAATATTGATAAAATTAAAATTTAATAAAAAAAAACATTCGCAAATGCCATATTTGTCATCGTCATCAATCATAAAAAAAGTTTTTTAATGCAAAAAAAAGTAAAGAGACATGTTTGTTGTAATTCAATACAATTTATTTCCTCTTATATTACATTTAGTTATCGGAATGGGATTCTATTATATGGTATTTCGTTATGATGGACATTTACTATATTAAACAAATAAACAAATAAATAAACAAAAACATTGGAAAATAGATAATTGAAATATGATGAAGCAGATAAATAAGCGAATAGTTACATTTTTCTTTTATCTTTTTTATTTTAAAAATACTCGCTTTATTGATTTATTAAATATTATTATGATGTGCTTTCAATGCGAATTTAAATGATAAGTAGTTTTTGTCTTACATAAAAAGAGTTACATTCTACCCAGAACAATCTCTATAAGTTGCAATTCAAGTTCATTCGACTTTATTACTAAAATTTCTATAATTCTAAAGTACAGCAGTGTATTGAGTATTTTTTGTAAAGAAAAAACATTATTAGCTATAAAGTCATGGAAATTACTCTAATACGATTATAAATATTTATTAAAATTCAATTTCAAGCTTAACCTACAATTTAAAGTTATTACCTGCTTGACACAAGTGCAATAAAAGTCGAAACTGAGTGTTTTTAGTTATTTAACTTCCAATTGTTATATGAAGCCTCAACTAGTCCTAAAGTAACAACAGTTGTCTTTTACACGTCGTGCTATCCAATAGTTTTATTCCAATCTAAATAGACAAATATAACCCTTTCACTAAAATAACTCTTTTTCTAGAATCTAAAAAATCAAAAACCACTTATAAAACAGCATAAAACATAATTTATGTTAAATTTATCCAATTATTGTAACTTCTTGATAAAACATTTTAAATATAATGTTAAGTGGAATTCCTGTATCCCACGCACTTAAAAGCATAAGAGAGACAATAAATAATTTTCATTATTATTAAGACATTTACTTTTTTTTTTTTTCTTTGCACCGATGTTTCTGTAAACAATGTAAACCCTTTTCTGTTAATTTAATCAACATATTTTCTTAATCTTAATCATGTCTATGTAATGAACGTTTTATTTTAATAAGAATAAATATATATTTTTGAAAGAAAAACAACTTGACTGACTATACATACATAAAATTTTAATAAATATAAGAAAAACATTAAAACCGTAAAAAAGAAAAACAGAACCACCTGAATATGAATAAATAAAAATAAAATTTACGTGAACGAAAATAATTAATTAAACTCTTATGCTAATTTCTAAAACCAACATAATATAAAAAAATGCGATAAAATTGAATAAAAGTCAAACGGCAAGTGGAATAAAATAAAATTAAATAAACTAAATATTAAGTAGAGTTAGTTGCTATGTTGCTATGTATTTTGTCAATAAGTCAAATTAAATGATATTTCATTAAGCCAATAAGAAAGTAAATTAATGATTAAAAAAAATAATAATAAGAAAGAATGAATATAAATAAATTAAATTGGGGCAAATAGAACTTGGCTACAAATGTTAACAATAAAAAAACTTGGTGCGAATTGTTTATTGGGTTGCCTTTGCGATTTTATATTCGTGCCTTCTAGATGTGAATCGTTGATACATTTTGTCTGATTTTCAATATCAACATTTTTCCTTTTCTTTTTTTTTTTTGCTTCTTTATTGATAAGAAAGAAAAATCCTTCTTGTTATTCTTATTATTTTTTTCTTCTTTTTTTATATATATAAATAAAAAGCTAATACATCAGACGCAATTTTCAATTACTAATCAATAAAAGGGTGTTTCTATTTTCACTTAACGCAAATGTTTATTGTTCAGTTAGTCAGTGAGTGACTGACTGACTGACTGACTTGGCTGGTGTATAACAGTTTCGGTTGTTTTTCTTTTTATTTTCGTGGATGGTGGGTTGGATTTTTACGTTTGGTCTGGTTTATTTATTTATTATTATTTTTTCTTATTTTTCTTATTTTTTTTTTCGTTACTTTATAGCATCTTACGAGCTTACAGAAAACATTGTAATGTGGCATAAAATAGTATTAGATAGTGACGCAGATCAACGTAATAGAAAAAGATGCAAAGAATAAAATTCCTTCTCATATGATATGTACTTAACGAACTAAATATCTCTTAAGATGGGCAAAGTGAGATTCGGAAAACGATGAGTTTTTTTTTTTTATTTTTTCGTTATTTTCTATTTTTGATGTTTGAGGAACCTAACTGACTCTCCTTAAAAACATACATATGTACATAAAAGAAGGATCATTTAAGTCTTGTCGTGTATATAATCCTCATTGGGATGGAATTTATTTTTCTCTTTTGAAGAAAATGAACGAATGAAGAAGCAAAAAAAAAAAAGCGAGAAGAAATAGAACAAGTAGAAGAAAAAAGTACAGTGGAAGAAAAATTGTTAAAGGAAATAAGAATTCCGGTATTCTTTTGCGTTTTTTTATTATTATTATTTTTTTTTTATTTTATTGACGTTCAATTTGTAGACGAGTGATTTATCGAATAATCTTGTCTTGAATTGATTTTACCCTCCACGATAACAAAAATTGTTTTTTTTTTCTCTTAATAATATTCCCACCAGATAATCATTATCTAGATCTAAGGATGTTACAAATTAAATGCAAATAAAAATAATAATAATAATAATTCTTAAATCAATAATCAAATCATAATAAACAGAGAAAAAATAAAATAAGATAATATAATTGGGGTCAATTGTAATGATTTCTTTAACATATTATAAAATTAAATATAGATAATGTTTAATTTATATACTAAAAAAACAATCAAATATCATTATCACTAAAGAAATTAATACAATTTATAGTTTTGTAATTTTTAAATATTGTCACATCTAAGGTTAAATCATAAAACTGTTATATCTACTAATAAATAATTCATTTTGCAATCATATTAACAATTTTCTAGTTTTAAAATGCATTATTTATAGCAGAATAAATAAATAGTAAAATATATTAATAATAAATAAACTACGATAAAAACTAAAAATTTTCATTGTATACACTCATGTTTATAGTTGGTTTTGTGGTTATATAGAAAAAATCGCGAAAAATCATAAAAAATAATATCCGTGGTTAAAAAAAATAAAAGAATCTTTACATTTCTTTCATATACATAGTTTAGCATATTTATTTCTAGGCGCTATAAATGCCTACATTATTATTTATGAACTGCGAAAATAATAATAATTTACTGACACCTAGTAAAGTAGAGTAAATAAATAAATAAAGTGAATATATGAATGGATGCATTATGAAATTTTATCTATATAGCCATCCGACACAAATCTATTGTCGCCACAGTTTTTTTTTTCTTCATTTAATTCATTCAATTTTGTTGTTTTCACTTTACTATTCTATATTTATAAATAAAAATAGTAAAAACAAGTCAACAAATGATTCATAAAAATAAAAAGATCTAAATTAACATCGCTAAAATAGTAAAAACATAATTTATGTAGAATATATTTAAAAAAAAACTAGAAAGGTGGATAAATAAACAAAAATCCATCACCAGTAAATAGGTAAATATTAAGTCTCTGCTGTTAAATTACTCAAGCCACAACCACTTTAACCACCACCGCCAACCAACCACAGTATTATGGTATTGAATACACGTAATAATAAAAGTTCTACATACTCAATAATGCACGGTGAAAAGCTTACGTTTTTATTTTTATTTTTTTTTTTTTAAAGTTATTTCTGCTGCTAATTTTTTTTCTGGTTTTTTAATAATAAACGAAAAAAAAATAAAATATTGTGATTTTATTTTATTATTTTTAAGCCGAAATGATGAAAAAGCTTCTTTTTTTTTATAAATGTTTGTTAGATTTAAACTTACCGAATAAAATAAAATAAAAATTTATATAATTCTGTAACACACTCATAATCCTAATGGATTTATAGAAAAACTTTTTCTCCTTTATTTTTCTGGTTCGCTTTTTCATGTTCCATTTAATAATAAAATAAAATTAAATTAAATAAATCTTCCTTTTTCGGCTTTAATTTTGTTTTAAAACAATTTTATTTTGAAAAAAAAATCCTTCATTTGTTGTCCGTTTTTTTCTTCCTGAATTATCAAAAGTTTTATTCTTTTTTTTTTTTGTTTTGTACATTTAAATGAAATTTTGTAACTAGATGAGTGTAAAATATGTAACTTGTGGCTAATAGATGACCAATAATACACTATTTAATAGAGAAATAATTATCCATGTGTATAATAAATTAAACAAAACACACAGATGAAAAATTAAAAACTACAAATTTTGTGGTTAGAAATTAAGTTAGAACTTCAGTTATTTATACAATATTTGTTGTTTGGAAAAACTAAAAAACCCGTAACTGCTAAATAAAATAGAAGAAAAATAGTAGAGAAAATTTATGAAAAACAAATTAAATAAACGACTGACCATTAAAAACATTATATAGAAAAAAAAGGGAAAGAAAAAACATTGTAGGAAAAACACAAATAATACAAAAAAAAAGGAAAAGTTTATAAAATCGTTGACTAGACAGGATGACGCCAAGCAAAACCAACACACATTTACAAAAAGCAAAAAAAAAAGAAAAATATATAGAAAAGTATATTGAAGTAACTCAACAGTTGTTTTATTATGAATTTTTTTTCTCTCTCTCTTGTCTTTTGGCTAATATTAAATCGAAAAAACCGCAACAATCCAAAAAAATATATATAGAAAAAGCTACCTTTAATATAATTTATTCATAAATTTTTATTATTTCTGTGTCTTCTTTCCCTCAATATATAGATTTTCAGTAAAAGAAAAACTGAAAAACAAATACACTGTGCATTACACTAACTAAACAAAAATACCACAAAAGACTATCTGTCAATATTATGCATTAGAAACCCCTTTTTTGTCTTTATATTTCGATCAATTTTCATCAAACGATATACAATTTATCATAAAAAGAAATATATAAGCAAAAAAAAAGAAAGAAAAATATAGATAAATAAATAAAATTGTCATGTCGACACTATGTAAACCGTAGAAACGAATTTAATATAATAAGTTTGTTTATCTCTAGCCGTACAACAACTTAAATAATAATAATGGAAAATTGAATATTTATTTTCTATATAGGCTTTGCTTATCAATATTCAATTCCCAATTGTCTATAGACAAGTATTCTATGCATTGACTATAATAATAATAACACAATTACCCTTCTTACATGAGTCATATTAATTATTAATAAATATTTAAGTGGAAGATAAGTCAATTTGATATTGAACATATATTTTATACGATAATTGTATGTTATTTTTTTCCAACAAAATAGCAAAACATATTTTTACAAGTATTTATCGACTTGATTACAATTTCACCACTATTTTTTATCGTTTCCACCACTATTTTCCATAGCACGTACTTTGCCAACAGTTTTCTTATAATTCCGCAACTATTTTTTGGCACTTTAAAATATTTCCCAATGCGGTTTTAATATATATATATATATATATATATATATATATTTTGCTTATAAATATTTGCTTTTATTATTTAAATTTTTATTCCTCGAAAACATAGCAAAAATGCTTAACATTTTTCACGATTTTAAACCACAAGGATTTTTCTATTGCATGGTTTATGTTTTGCCTTTTTTTTTTGTTTTTTCTTTTATGCTAAGACCGGTCTAAGTAATTTTTTGTTAAATTAAAAAAGCATGAAAATATTAAAAGAAATTAAATAAAAGCTTTTAAAAACTACTTCCTTTAGAATTAACTGCACAGTAATAACAAAAAAAAAAAAAAATCAGATTTTCATAGCGTAATTTTCATGTTGTGCGTGTTTCAGGGCCGCTTAAAATGTAAAAATAAATAGAAATGGTTTTTCACTTATTTTATCAATAATTTATGAAAACTTAATATTAAAATAATAACCATTATAGTGTTTTCCTTGAATTAAGAAAATCATAACCAAGAAAAAATAATAATTAGATGTTTCCACTTTCACTCTACAACAGCAGTAATTACTATGTTTAGGCAAGTAAATACGGCCACTAAATTTATTTTCATTTTGTAAATTGTCAGCTTACGCATCAGGTATTTACACGAATTGAACGATGCATTATTTAAATTAATTATATGCTTGATTTACATTTAAAGAAGGTAAAAAAGTAATGGTAATGCTACTCTAGACATGGTAAAATTTATATAATTAATTCCTTACCATTCAATTGTGTTTTTTGTTTTCTTGAGGCTGTTTGGTTATATAATATTTCTTTTATGTTTTTTATAAAAATTATAATAATAATAACAATAATAAATGATTGTATAGCGTGTACAACTAAATTTCAAGCATAATCAGGCTCACCAAAAATTAGACAACAACCCAAAAATAAATAAGAAAATAATATACAAACGGAACGAAGAATATAAGTAAATAACAAAGGACTATTTAGTTATTATATTTCTAAGTCCTCCCCCATTAAAGATATAAAATTACCTTATATTTCATTAAGATAATAAATAAAAATTATGTTTTCTTATTTTATAAAATGAAAATAAGACTAAATTGATAAAAATTAATCTTTATTAACGAAAAAAAAAAATTCTTTTTTTTTTAAATTAATTTTCCTGTTTTAAATGAAGATAGATTTCCTTAATAAAAATTTTTTCATTAAATTTAAAACTCCGGAAAACAAAAATAAATTATTTAGTTATGAATTTTTTTTGCAGCTACCTTTGATCTCTCACTATCAATCTCACAGTTTGTGTAACGAAAATAAAAAATCAAAACACACATTGAAAAAAATTATTAAAAATAAAAAAACGAACAAAATTTTCTATCAAAGAGAATTTTTCCCTTAACTTTTCTTTATCAGCAATAGAAAGCATTTTTTTTTTGCTACCATCTATGGATATTAGAAGTAAAATAAAGAAAAATCATCTTGTTAGATTTAGTTTCTCTAGCAACAAGCGGTGTGCGTTGGTTTTTCTTTTAATTTTTCTTCTTTTTTTGCTACAAAAAAAAAATAAGTAAATAAAATTTTTTCCTGTTTCCTTTATTTATTTAAAAGGTCTGGTGATTCATTTTCTTACAAAAAAAAATTACAAAGAGAAACAAAAAAAAATAATAAGGGGAGATGACACATCATCATCATCTTACAGAAACAGAAAGAAAAAAAAATTAAAATATAATACATTGTAAAAGCATAGAGACAACGTTAAAATGTTAATAATGACACAAAACTTCACAATAAAAAATAAAATAAATAATAAAAGCGTAAATATTATGAATGTGAATTATGGTGGCGAAAAATGTGTCAGGTTTTCCCTTTATAAGATTTTTCTTCTGTATTTCTTTGCATCTCTTAAAAAATTGTCTCTCGATTTTCCTTTTATTATTCATTCAATATTTATAATATACGTAAAACGATACACGTTCCATGGCCATATTATGTGCAGAATAACATCTATAACCATGCAAAATAAATGAAGGGTGACCTGAACCACCCTACAGATACATTAAATAAAAAATAAATATGATAAAAGAAAGAAGCGAATAAAATGCACAAAATTCTTATTTAAATTGAATTGGATTAAAAAAAAAATAGAACGAATTTTTTTTTTTTTATTTTGCATCTTTGTAGATGCTTGGATTAGAGAGAATTACATAAAATCAGCTGAGTTCTTCGTCTAAATGATGCAATTTACTTTTATAAACAAGATACAAGTTATTTATATAATGCTAAAGGTATTTGCATCCACTTTGTTACTAAATCATCCTGTTGCTTCATTTTCTTTCTGTAAAGTGTTTTTTTTTTATCTTTTAAAATTTTCTATTCCTGGACAAAGTAGTTAAACTGTATTCGTATACTATATGGACCACTATTTACGTCGTCAGTTGCAACATAAAAATAAGGATAATTCTATAAAACTGAAGGAAGTTACTTGTTAAACTAAAGTAGTTTAATGATAAACAAAAAATATATAGATAAACAACAAGAAAAACTGAATAAAGACTAAGCTAATCTTGTCGTCATCATAACTATATATGCAGTTCCTGTTCCTCTTTCTATTATATTTTTTAAAAAATAAAATTTCCAGACAAAGTAGACTAAATTCTTCATTTAAATGTTTCTATTCAATCGGTTCTTCCTTTTTTATTTATTTATTTAAAATTCGTCTATCGCACTGCCATTTGAAGAAAAATAAAATTTATTTCGTTTTGCTACCGTAAATACATTTTTGACATGTTTTAATTAAAATAAAAATTTTTTCTTATACAATTTGACCAATTATATTTTTGTTACAGTTATAATTATTAATAAATTTAATATTATTTCTATAAGAATATAATTTCATTAAGTAAATGTAAAAATAAAATAAAGAAAATTCTAATAAAATAGTAACAACTTGAATGGTAAACATTAAATTAAACATGAATATTGTTTTAACACGCAGCTAAAGTCAAAGAACAAAAAAATAAATAAAATTAAAGCTTTGAACAAATATAACAATAACAATTATTGTAGTAATAATAATTGAAGGGAAATTTATTTATTTTATCATATAATTGAATCAACTTTATTGCTTTCTATAAAATAAAAATATACAAAATGAATAAAATTAAAAAGTAAATAAATCAATGAAGAGAAAAACATTTTTACAACAAAATATTAAGAGAATTTTAAGACAAAACTTAATTATAATAATTATTATTTATTTATTTATTTCTACTTTATATTTTATTTCCTAGAAATTATATCATTAAAATGATAATCTTGTTTTTTATTATTATTTTTCCCTATCATTAATGGACAAGACAAGATACGATAATATTATCTATTTTAACATAAGATATAATTATTTTACAAAATATATAGCTAATTAAAAAAATAAAGTAATTTTATTACAATCAATTAAAGAAAAAATAATTGAGTAATTATTTAATAGAAAACACTAATAATAATAATAATACTTTTCCATTTATTATTATTATTTTTATTTGCAAAAGATTGCAAAAATTTTATTAAATAATTTTTAAAGAAAACAAATCTTTTATTACTCAACATAAATTCCACAAAAACAACTCTTCCCAATGAAATTTACAAAAAAATAATAAAAACCTGGCAACTACTTGAATTTGTCATTAAAAACTATCGAAAAAATAGAATAAAATCTGTACTAAATAAATTTTTAAAATTAATGCATTCAAACTATCTAGAGCACGATTTAAATCAAAAAATTTGTTTTTAATTAATTAATTCATATTTTCTTGGCAAAAACTATTTAAGAATTTAAGAAAACAAACAAAATAAATAAATAAAAATGTCATCCTCCAAATATTTGTCCCTATTTTTATGTATAAATCACGTTAAAATGTAAGAAAAACTAAAATTATTCACGTTGCCAAATTTTTCTAGTTATTATTTTTTTTATATAAGTACTATTCGATGTAATCCACAAAAATTACAATAATATTGTTTATTGATTATTGTTTTTCTTTATTTTTTCTTAATAATAAAAAAAAATCTCTTGTTGTTTTCGACAAATAAAGGTTAAATGATAAAAAATCGATTTTTCTTTAAGAAAATAATAATAATATAAAGCAGCAAAAAGAAAAAACCGTCATCAAGTATTATTAACCATAATTTTATTTACATTATCCCTATAAAAAATTAGAACAACTATATCTATTCTGGCTTAGCTTATATATAATTTTGTTTTTCGTTTTATTTCTTTGCAAAAATTTCGTTCATTCATATTATGTTGTTTTTCGACAGTCAGCTCATGTTACATTAAGCTTTGTAGTTGAGGAATAAGGGAAATCTATATTTTGTTGGTTTTTAACATAAGGAAAAAAAAATTATTACTATAACTAAACACTAAATACATGCTCATATGTATGTTAGATATTGGTTAGTTGATGGTGTCCTGTTATAGACAATTTAACTTCATTATTTTCACATCACAAGGATTAATATACTATAAATTCTATCAAAAAAAAAAAAAAATGTGTGCGGAACTCCAGCTAAGGCATCAGATTTCTGGCACGTGTTATCCACAAATGTTTAATATACTTAAATCTATCTATATACATACATTGACTACATAAAATGTATAAAGTTTTAATATTAGCACTGTTAGAAAAAATGTATTTACAAGAGAAAAATACGGTACCAGCAGTGTTTCACTAATCTAATTTAAAGTGACACATATGTAGCATAGCCTAAGCAGAACATAACAATAGAACAACACACAACAACCGAAAAAAAAAACGCAGTTTAACATTATGGGGAAAAAGCATACATACATATTATCTTGAACAAAGAGCACACGTGAAATTACATAAATATGTAATATATCTTCATCTGGTTTCTTATATCACATCAAAAATAACTAAAATGTTAATATTGGGTGGCTACAATGTTTACTAGTTGGTTGGTTGATGTATTATACAGAATATAATACATTCACATATCAATTTGATCCAATTGTATTATATAAATATATCTATGTTTCTATTTTTGCTTGACATGAACAAACAATTTATTATACCATATCGGAAACACATGTAAACATGTCAATATTCATATACAATACCTGAAAGATAGATTTATCTAAATGAAAGTTATCAAGAAATAGCATAAATAAATACAGAGAAAAAAATACTGATTCTATTCTATCGCTTCTACTATGCACACAAGAATAATAATATTAATAATAATAAAGGCAAGAAATAAATATTAAAAAAAATATATTTATATCTCCATTGTGATTTCAACATAAATCAGAATTCATAAAATGTTTCCAATACAAACAATCCAATATTTATTATATTTTATGCTAATATTTAATTGATCATATTTATTTTATTGCCACAAAATTCAACAATCGTTAATAATTTTTACTATTATTAATTATTTATTTTAAACATTAGAACAAATATTATTATTTTTTTAAAAAATAATTAGAAATCCATTCGTTTATTCATATTGAAGTTTTGAAAGAAAATAAAAAATTCACTAAAAAATTTGCACAAAATTTATTGTTTTTTTTTTATTTAATCTAAATAAATAAATTTATTATTTATTTAGATTTAAATTTTCTAAATATTAGCAAGCATACAAAATGGTTTAAACTTTTAAATCAATAAATTGTTATGTTTATTTTCATAAATATATTTTAATCAATCAATAATTCTTTCTCTCTTTTTTTTTTGGTTTGATTTATTAATAGAAAATTTCCTATACAGTGGTTTGTCGATAAATTTACCTGTGTGTCGTTGTACAAAAATTAAATAATTTTAACAAAAGTACTTGCAAAGTTATGTGATCTTCACAGAAGAGCCAACTTTAATATTAAATCTAACAAAAAATTTAGGTATCGATTAAAACTCTAGTTAGTATTAGTTTAGTGCAGAATTTTACTTCACTTAGTAAAATATTTATGCATAAAATCATTGCAACTGATACATGATACCAAACCTCAACAAATTCTAGAATAATAAATCTTTTGTAATTTACTCGAAAGTATAAATTTCTAATCTCATAACACATTATCGTGTGCAGTACAAATTATGCAGAAAATTAACAGACAATTAACGAATATAAAAGTCAATAGATCTGCTGATACATTAATAAAGATGCAGATTTACTTGCAATACATTAATACAGAAATAAAATGCAATAAATCATTTATAATAATAATAATAACAATTAATTAAATTATTCAAATATTAAACTGAAATTGAATTGATATTAATTATGCGATTATTAGTCAGAGGGATTAAAAAATATCGTTGAATAAAAATTAATCGTTTTTTCTTTAATCATTGTCATCAGTCAGGTTGATTTATTATTAATTTTATTTTTTAATAATTTCATTCATAATCAATCTTTTTTTTTAATATTAAAAGTTTTTTGTAATTACAGTTTAATTAATATTTTTTCTCTTAATTACGCACCGTTAATAAATATTTGTTTAATTATATTTTTTCGTATAAATCTTATTCAACGAATTAAAATGGTAAAAACCTTTATAAATTTACTCATCTGAATAAAGATGAAAAACCGACGTGCGTATTAAGATAAAGTAAATAAATCAAATCACTAAATTATACTAAAGTATCTACAGAATAATATTATTTTTATGAAATGCGTGTTATGCTTACGGTTTCTGATCCTTATTTAGTGAAATGCTATAAAGTTAGTTATGTTGTTCAAATTTCTAGACATTACATGTGTTTGCAAATTATATGAATTTATTCTTGAGAAATATTTCTGCAAGCAATTAACACTTTATCTATATTTGTCAGGTATAAATCTTTTCGTTTACATGAAATTAAGAAAAGAAATATTGTCGTAATGTAATTAAGTTTTATTCAACATACTGTGTCAAAGCTCCAGTGCCTTATATGACTGAGTTATTTTTTATGAAACATCAGCTATTAATTTCAAAAAAAAAATATAATAAATAAATTAAAACTCATTAATTTTAGTCACAATTTATAAAAATGTTAACACATTGCATTAACGCTATTATGTCAAATATTGAAAAATTATTTAACACATTTAAAAAAAAGAAGTTGCAGATACAGTGTGATAATATCAGTTCAGTTTATATATAGATATTTTCGATGCAATAATTTAATTATGAGCCTCCAGGGTTTCTATGAATTTACATTACATAATTAAATGCATATGCGTTTCTGATTGTTTAATTATAAATAACAATTAAATGATAAATAATTATTGAAGTAATAGTTTTTGTTTAATAATTCACTGTGCTGTAAATATTTTAAATTGTATACATTGAGTACATTTAATATTTGTTTAACGTATTTAAGATATCAAAATACTTAAATTTTCAAATTACCATAGAATATTTTTATTTTTTTCTTTATTTAAATAAAAGCTCAATATTGCACAGAGAATTGTTTTAAATAAATTCATTTTGCGTTTAGCGATATAACGCAAAAAATAAATAATTACTTTAAAAACTGTGATGACTTGTTCTAATATTGAAAACGTTTTATTACATCAGCAAACGACCTGTAAAATAAACCCGGCAGCAAAATATTTGTAAAAACAAACAAAATAGTATTATATATTCAACTGTAATTTAAGTGTTTTTATTAATAATTAAAAGATTAAGCTGTGATTACAGCAACACTCTCACAACAGAAAATGTAGACACAATAATTTAAAAAGTTTATCTAAATAACAACAGTAGTAGCAACAGCAACAGAAGCAGCAGTATCAGCAACGCAATGCAAAACCAACAAAAAACTTTTCTCAGCTTTTTTTTTTTTAATAATAATTTTTTATTATATTTTTTTTTCTTTGCTCTGTGCTGCTTTCATTTTTATCTTATTAAAATATTGATGTATCTATTTTATTCATACCGAAGCGAAATTCCTCTTTATTTTTCCATCTTATTTTTACTTTTTTTCTGGCTGTTGTTGGTGATCTCTTGAGATAAACTTTTTCGTTTTTATAAAGCAAAAACAGAAAGTTTAAAGCTTTTTTTTTTTGAATAAACAGGAAAGGGTATATGCTTTACCAACAAAACAGTAACAGCAAAAAACTCGTCATGTCTCTAAATACATTCCTTAAAAAAAAATATGATAAAACGAAGAAAAAAATACACATTTTTTTTTTTTTTTTTTATTATATTAAAATTATGAAAATAAAAACGAAAATTAAGCGAACAAACAAATAACAACAACATCAGCAGCGATGTTAAATTCTCTATGTACATGAACACATTTCATATGTAACCAAAATAATAATAAAAAATATATATAAAACTGTTTGCTTGGAATCTATTTAGCATTGTTAGTGGTTTGAATATGGCCCTGAGCATTTGATGCATCAACAAACAAATCAAAGAGTTTGCAGAAGGAAAACCATAACAAGGAAAAAGCTCCACTTTAGCCATTTATTTTGTTTTATTTTTTTTGTGTTTTGCCTAAAAGTTTTATTTTTCTGTTTTATTGTTTTGCTTCTTCTCTGTATTACTTTGGATGACACAAACAATGGTTAAAAAAAAATTAAATATTACAAAGTATAAAGACAATAAACAAAAGCTACTAGCAAACGAGCTTACTTAACTTATGTACCATTGAAGACCGAAATAAAAAAAAAATAAAAATTATTAAACAAAAAAATATTTATCCGGCGAAGAGTATCCTTTTTCCTTTTTAAACTTTTTGTTGTTTTTCTTTCTTTTTTTTTTTACTTTTTCAGTCTCTGAAAAACCATAGAAATATGCATTTAAAGGCAAATTTCTAGATAAAACAGCAAAAAAAAAAAACAAAAATCTTTTTATGTTCAAAGTAATTAAAAGTAAAGTCGTCAACCCATATAAAGGTTATAATATCTAGTGCTTGGCAGAAAAAAAATTTCCGTTGTCCCTTTACAAATAATAAAATAAAAACGACAAATTAACTAATGCAAAATACTTGAATGGCCTAACCACCGTTTACAAGATTGCTGCCGCTAGCGGTAGTGTTTTCACCAACAAAACCTACTCACCTTAATTAATTAAATTATAAACGGAGGGTTTTCTTTTTTTCTTTTAATCATTCTTCAATTAATCTGACATTGCGTTTTTTTTAAGCAACATTATTATTGTTATTATTTATTTAATTTTTAATACTTTTGTTTACTTTCAGGAATTCATTAAAGGCAGCATCTATGAAGAAATTAGCTACAGTAACAGACAATAATAATGATAAATACGTAAATAATAATAATAATAATTTAAATTGTAATAATAATAATAATAATAATAATAATTATGTATTAAATAAAAATCTGACGAAAGCAGAAAACGAAAATTTAAGTAAAAGTAAAATTACTGTAGAAAAATTGGTGGAAAACAAACTTAGTAATAATAATAATAATAATAATAACGAAAATATAGAAGAAAATAATAATAATAATATTGAAAATTTGAATATAAATAGTAATAATGATAATAATAATAATGATAATGATAGTATCGACGATGTACAAAATGTATTTTTAACAAAAATAATTGATACCGATGATGAAAGTAAAAATGAGAAAAATGATAAAATAATAAATAATAATGAACAACCGGATCCAGATAATATAAAAATGTTTGTTGGCCAATTACCGCGAACATTAACTGCTGAACAATTACATCAAATGTTTGAAGAGTACGGTCGTGTACATACAATTAATTTATTAAAAGATAAACAAAGTGGAATTAGTAAAGGTGAGTTATTTTTCTTTTTTTATTTTTAATTTAATCTTTTGTTTAATTTAATCGCATAATCCTTATGGAAAACATTTTCTTTTTTTTTTTGCAAACAAAATAAAATTTTATTTATTTTATTAAAAAATTTCAAATGAAAATTTGTTTTGCACCGAAAAGCATACAATATGTGTTACATCTTAGTGAAAACTTCAATCATTTTTAAATGTTTTATTTTCGAAATAAGCAAACATATAGCCTAGTTTCTCACTAGTTTGACTTAAATTATTCATTTTTTGTTTCTCGAATTTACTTAACACATTAAATTAAATAAATTTAAATATATAAACAGTGAAAATATGAACATTTAATAAAATAAAGAAGAATCCACTCATCATTAATCATTTTATTCTTAATTTCACCACGTTTTTTCCTCTTTTTAGCTTTGTTATCTAGCTATTAGGTATTTAATTCCATTTTTCATTTTTTCTGATATATTTCGAAAAGAACAATAACAATTGCAAACACATATGATAAAGGATAAACATATTATTTGTAACTTAGTTTTTCCTTTAGCATAATATAATCCATCTACTTCTATGTTTATATATATATATATATATATATACCTTCTCTCTATACACTTTTCATCCTTATATTTCTATTTTATACAATTTTTTTTTGATAAAAGATGCTAAAACTTTTATATATATGTATATTCCGTTGTTACTGTTCGTATTGTTGTTTAGCATTTGAAATTTTCACACCCGAAATTTATAGACATTAAAAAAGAAAAATGAAAAAATAAAGGAAGAGAAAATAAAACTGAGAATTTTTTCAACAGTAGCAGTCGTCATTCTCTGCTTTAAAGCATTCATATTTAGAATGTCTATATAAAGGAATGTTATAAAATTATATAATAAAATAAAAGGAAAGTAAATAAAAAGGTCTGAGATACGGAAAGAGTGCTAAAATCCTATAAGCAGATTGCCTGCTTCGCACTTTTAAAACATGCAAAATCTCTTATAGAACTTTAATAAAAATGAGAAAACATGCAAAAATCTTTCGTATCGTTTCGTTTTTTATTTCAATTCAACATTTTGTCCTTTTTTTTTAATTTTCCCATCATCCACTACCATTTTCTTTGCTTTTAATATATAATTTCTTACTAACAGCAATATAACGGGTGTACGATGTACGTTTTTCTTTGTATGTTTTATTTATAAATTTGAAGTAAAAGCTCATTTCTGACTTAAAATCATTTGAAATAATTTTTTTTTCTTATTGATAAATATGATTGTCAGATGCTTTTTTCATATTTAAATAATTTCTAATCTCGTTTTCACTTCATTACATTTTTTATTTTTTGCCTTTTTTATTATCAAATAAAAATTAAATTTTTAGTGAAAATAAATTTTAGGAACCAAAAAAAAAAGCACTAAACATTTATAAATCAATTAAATATTATTTCTTTGAAATAAAACAAAATTAAGTTCAAAACCGAAATTAAAGGCAAAAAAAAAAGTGGCTAATAAAAAGGGACCAATTTATGAAGAAGTTAAATTTTAAAGTCTTATTAAATAAAGGAGAAAATGGAATGATATTTCCATCAAAATGCTTTATTATTTCTTATGAAATGAGCAATGATATTCAATTAAAAGGTTTCCGAAATTCATCTTTATGTTTTTCTTTTTTTTCTTCTATTATTTTTTAAAAGACTTTTATTTTTAATTAAATAATTTAATCATATTTTGTTTATGGCTTCACTGTAATTTTCATTTTCAAGCACAACCATAGATAGAGAGACAAAAAAAATAATTGTATAATTTTTAATTTTAAAAACAAAACCGGACTCAGCAAAGTAACCAATTATTAATTATTTTTTTTATAATTTCATTATAAAACCGACATCATATAAAAATGACAAGAAAATATTGGTGATAACTGGTTGGCTTCGCTCATAAAAACAAATTATAAAAAATGAAAATGCCACAAAACTTCAAAAAAATTTTTTTTCAATCATTTAAATTTTTCTCCACTTTGTTTTGTTTATATTGTTCAAATGTTAACTTTGCCATAACTTTTCATTTTTTATTTTATTAACAAATATATACAACCAAAAGGCCGACAAAATAAAAGCTTAATTTTCTTTTTATCTTTTTGAATTTTTATTGTTTCTAGGTTCGTTACTTTTCACCACCAAGTATGCACACATATATATTCTGCTACTTTTTCTTCGCTTCTTACATCATCAATTGCCACAAATACACAAGACAAAATCGCAAAAAAAAAACGAAAATTATGTGTAAAATGATAGGCTGCTATGTAAATTGAAAATATCCTTTGCACACTGTGTGTGTTTGTATGCTTTTGACCTTTTCATTGTAAAATTTTATACGAAATTATATATCATTCAATGGTTGCGTTTTTCTTTCAATTTTTAAGTTTAACGTTGCTTTAATGGTTTTCCTTGCCTTCGTTTTATTATTAAGAATGACAACATACATGACTTTTACATTTATTTCTGAATTGTGTTGTACTTGAGTTACTTTTTTTTTATTATTAATTTATTATTATTAAATTTATTTTTCAGGCTGCTGTTTCGTGACATTTTTTACCAGAAAAGCAGCTTTAAAAGCACAAGACGCATTACATAATATCAAAACATTGGATGGGGTAAGTTTTTTCTTTTTTAATATTTTAGTAAAAATTTTTAGTTATTTTTCTGAATTTCGTTATTCCCTTTCATTGGGCATGTCGGCAGCGAAACAACTTCTTCTTTTTATTAAACGAACAACTCAATTGAAACCAACGATTTAAGATTGATATAGAGATAATTTTCATAAATGTGTATTTTCTATTTATAAATTATGTCAAATAATTAAATGAAAAAGAAAAATTAACATTTGCTTTTGCTACATAAAATATTTTTTGTAAAAAACATACAACATAAAATTTCGTTTTCACTTGACATGAGTTATATCCAGTCAAAGTAATTATTATCTGTAAAACCTATAAACATTTATACTGATGGCTATTTCTAGCGTCAAGTAAATTTATATTTTTAAATTTGTTTATAATTAATGCAATGACTAGGCTTAGAAATTAGACAGATTTTTAAACGATTACGTATTTTAGTATCCATCGTAATCGTATACAATCAGTCGCTATTCGACCCATATACAAAGAGCAGATTTATTTCGACTAAATTATAGAAATTGCCGAGTATTTTTTCTCGCACAACAACGTCTTACATGCATAAGGTGTTAAGATAATTCAAAATCTTCACAATATTGTTATGAAATTATATGGAAAACTTGTCCAGCATAACAATTATATTGAGTTTTTTGCATTAAAAAGTAACATTTAACCCTTTTTTACCCCTGATAATTATATAAATATAAATCGGAATAAAAACAATAAGCCAATAAAACATAATAATGTGAAAAAAGAAATTTAATTCGTGCTAGTAAATAGTAAACATTTATGTGGTAATGTCAGGCTTTATATTGAGAATACAACAAAAAATTAGAACAAAATAGCAGAAATTGAAATGAAAAACAAAAATTATGTTAATTTCGATTAACAAAAAAATAAACTCCACATCACACCATAATCGTTTAATTTTATTAATGTATTATGTTCTTTTGTAATGACATAATACATATGTTTTTATTTTCTTTATGCTATTAATTTTGTTTTTCGATTATTTTTTTTTGTTTCGTTGTCAATTAATTTACATTGTGGCAAGTGATACCAATCGAATAGGGAGTAGAACAAAAAATTACATTAATGAACTGTAAAGGCAAAATTTAGCAAACAACAATGCCAAAAAAAATAATGACAAGAGTAGCAACAAGCCAACAAATTGAATAAAATTCAAATCATGATTTGTTTTTTTCTTTTTTTTTTAATTTTTTTATCATAAGTTAATATTATAATACTGTATATAAACCACCCACAGAATACCTTTTTCATTTTTTTTTTTATATTGCTGGCAACGTCTAACTATGTTCTTTCCCCAAATTTTTATAACGTAAAAAAAATTATTTGAAAAACGATTTTTTTTTTTTTGTATGTTTGTTTGTCGATTCTATTCGATCACTTTCAAAATCAAATTGGAAAATTGCTTAATGACATGGAAGTAAGCACATAAAACTGTTTTTATTCAATCAATTTTCACTGTCTGTTCTTCTTTATATAATAGAGAACTGAGTGTATTTTTAGGGCGGACACAAGAATCGCCCAATGAGTATTTATTTTATTTTTTTTTAGTCTGATCACCATATTATAGACATTTTTATTTTTATTTATCGATAGATATAGTAAAAAAGCATACGAAAAAAATATTGTCTATAAAGCAAAGAAGATTTGTTTTTTTTTTGCTTTGCTGCCAGATGGTTTTATATATTTAATTGTCTTCTTTCCCATGACTTAATGTAATTTGGATTAAGTTTAATTTTTAGTGGATTTCCTCCAATTAAATGTATTAACAATTTGATTGAATTTTATTTTAGTATTTTTGTCGTATTTATATTTTTTTCATTTGATTTTTCTTTTACTTTGCAGATGCACCATCCAATTATAATGAAGCCAGCCGATTGTGAAAATAAAAAGAATGGTAAGTGAAATGCTAAGAATTTTTTTCATTGGAATTTTAAATATTTCGTTTCTTAAGCAGTGTTTTTTTTTTTACTTTTCTTTACTTTTATTCTGTTTTACTTGTATTTTTCTATTTTCGTTTCTTCTATTTTAAATTTTAATTTTCCTACGGCGTTGATGAAGTACATAAATCCTTGTATGAACTTTAGCCTAATTCTTTCAGTCGTTGTAACATTTTTTTTGTTAAATTTATTTAAACATTTAATTAACTCAGTTAATTTTGAAAATAAAAATAATTATTTTTTCGCCAGTCTTTGGTATTTTTTCCTTTTTTTTTTGTGAATGGGTTTATTTGAATGATGGAATGTTTTTATTATAAAATTAAAATTTACGTTGTTCGCGTTTGTTCTTTTTTTTCTACTAGAAATGTTTTTAACACTAAGAGTTGATTTTCGTTTAAAATCCAATTTTAAATATGTCACATAATAAAAATGTTACTATTGGTTATTGGGTAGCACATCATAAAACCAAATTATGTCACGTAAAAGACACATGTCGATCATATAGTATATATAGATTGTCACGATTCACACTGTGGTCTTATTATAAAAACTCAATGCCAAAATTGATGAATATTTACTTTATATTTTTCCAACTATTTTCGCTTTATAATCAAATTTAATAAATAAACCGAAAAACAATCATTTTACTATCGAACAAAAATTAAAAAATTTTAATGTTTTAAAAGAAAATACAAGACAATAACTCACCGATTAAGTTTTATTGGATTTTTTTCTTTAATTTCATAATTTTCAGTAAAGATTTATGTCTGTGAAAGAAATCGTTATTGCATTCATTATGTTGTCTCTATGCATATTTTGACATTCTATTTATGTAATTAACTTAGAAAATATTTTTAAAATACAAATTCAAAAATGAAAAGAAAATAATCATAAAGAAAATTAATGATCATCTTAAATTACAAAGAATTTCTATATCGTAAACATAATTAAGAAATAATTTACATATAAAAATGTTGTAATAAAGTTTAAGAAGTTGCCACCGTAATATAAAAACGAGTTAAGTGAATAATAGATCTTGCATGAAATATTATTTATTGTACTTAAGACAATGCGTAGTTACATAATTTTCTCTTTAAATAAAAATTCAACTGTACATTATGTACTAAAACGTTATCAACAGATCGATAAGTATCCTTAAATAAATCAAAAATGAAAGTAATCTATATAAATCTGCATGTTTCGTTTCGGTAAAAGTAAATATTTATTATGATTTTTAAATAAATAAAATAATAGAATTAAACCTTGCGCTAAAAATATGTGTGTGGTTTTCATTTCGAAAAAACAACTTTAACCACTCTATGTAGCTGATTGTTGTATTTAAAAGAGAAAAATAATATAGAAATAAAATATCAACAATGCAGCAACAAAAACAAAAAACTTATTCACACCTGTTGAGAACTTTGTAATTAAATTTAATGTTTTCAAAATGTATAACAAATAATACAAAAATTGTACTAAAAATTAAGTGAAATAATAAAAATAAAAGCAAAACTGCTGTTAAGCAAGTTTATTTTGTTTTTAAATATTTTTTTTTTTTTAAGTAAAATTAAGTAATTTCACTTGTTTTCTAATTTTTTTATGTAATTTTTTTTCTTCACTCTGTCAACTTATTTTTATTTTTATTATTTTTGTTTAAATGTTTATTTAAATTTCAATTAGTTTAAAAAATTATATAATTTATTTATTTTTTTATGTAAATGCCAATGATTTTATTCTTCTCTCTATGATATTTTGCCGTTGTTTGCTCACTTTGTATTCAAAAATTTTTTTTTGTATTTTCCGCAAGTGCATTTAAATGACAATAATATTTAAAATTAAATATTGTCTTTTTCTTCATTTTACTTTCTGCGGTTAATTTTTTTTTTTGCCATCTAGAGTTTTTGCTTTGTATATATTTTTGCTTAAAAAAGCATAAAATTTATTTATTATTTAATATTTTTCTGTATGTTTTTTTTTGTTATGTGTATGCAGAGAGAATAGTTCTGTAGATGCTGCTGCTGTTGTTGCAAAATTAAAAAAAGAGAAAATAAATAAAGATTAAAAAATCCAAGCATATTTACTTCTCAGACAGAAAACAAAATAATATTCCTTTTTTTTTTTAGAAAACAATACGATCTGCATTTTTACTTGTTAAATAATTTTCTTTATTTTATTTATTTGTTCGCATAATAATATAATCCTTTTTTTATTATCATTATTATTTAAATATTTATAATAAAAAAAATGTTTATCTAGCTAGTATGAAATATTTATAACAATAGACAATGTTATAAAATTGCATTTTGAAAGAAAGAAAATAGTTTTTTTTATTTTTACGTTAAATTATTAACCGCAAAAGATGGAAAATGAAAAAATAAAGAAGGTAAAATTGAGAAAATGATGAGCGAAAAAATTCATATTTTCTATTCTAATTCAAGACGACAAAAAACATAGAAGTTTGTTTTTAGCATATCAGTTAAGTGACGTTTCAAGTGTTTTTCTGTTTAAATTTTTTTAACAAATAAAAAATTATTTAAATAAATATATATTTGCTTTAATGCTATGCTGTAATAGGGTGCATCATATTTTTAAGGAAAAAAATAATTCATTCGTCGCTTAGAATAGTTTTTATTAATATTTTCAAGATGATTACATTGTATCACCCAAAATAACGTTTATTTCTTATTGCTAGAGGTGTCAGTAACAATTATTATTTTGTTAGAAAAGCTATAAGCTTACTTTATTCGTAAATTAATTAAAAGCATTTATTGATTTCTACTCAGATTGGTTAAGCAATTTTTACACAATTCACTTTCTAATAATAAATTTCTTTAAAAAATAATAAAATTTAGTGCATACTAAACATCTACTGCTAACATATTCAAAACCAAATCATTAAATGTTGTAATAAAGATCCACTCTGTTAAATCACAAATCAAAGAACAATACAAACTAAAACTAGATAAAAATAATTATAATAATAATAATATTGAAGGCTAATAATAAATAAATAATTGTCAAACAAAAAATATATATATATATATTTGAAATAAAAATAAAAGTTTCGTTATTACCTTCATAAATAATTATATACTAAAGCGAATAAAATCTCAGCGATTTTAGTACATATTATGTAATATCGAATACATAACATAAGAAGCAACAGCAAATAAAAATTAAAAATGATGTATATAGTAATTATTATATTTGATTGTATATTTGTTAACCACATTGTCGTCTTTACTATTGTCGTGATATTTTCATTTTATTTTTTAATTTTATTCATTATGAGATTTTTTTTAATAAATTGTTTTAATGACAAAAAATAAGTATTCTTTAATTTCTCACTTACCTAATAGAGAAAAACTGTTTACAAATTGTTTCTAAAGAATAAAAAAAAATAATAAACATCCTTGTTGCATAAGAATACATAATAAAATATAATTATTTTTGCTTTAATTATGATAATCATTTTCATTTTTGCCATCAATTTATATTCATCTCTGGCGTTTAACATATACTATATATTTATTTCTTCTTACATTTAACATATGTTATAATTTCTCATCTTTATTATCAATTATTCATGTCATTCTAATTTATTTTAATTTTATTTATTTTGTAATTTTTTACTTTGCATTTTGTATTTCTTCGTATTTATAGAAAATTTTAATATTTTACATATCAATTAAATATTGACTTTTGAAATTATAATATTTTTTTTTCTCTCGTTCTTGTTGTACTTATAATATTTATGCTAACAATGTACATATTTTTTTTTTCTTTAAATAATATTAATAATAACTAAATCAAATTAATGTAAATGCAAAGATCACGATAAATGATAATAACACATGTTATGTCGAATGTCGAACAATTGTTAAAATTTATTTAATTTATTTTTATATATATAACTATTTACTGTACGTTTTTTTATTAAATAAAGATTATTATTATTTTTTCTGTTATTGTTATTATCAATTTAATATTTACTATGCATATTATGATTAGTACGTTAGATTACATGATGATGTTGAAAAAATATTAATGTTTTTTTTTTGCATTTTATTTTATTTATTAATTAGATGCTATGTGTGAATACGGTTAAAATGTTTTTTTAAATAAAATTATTTGTAATAAATATTAATAAATGTATTATTAAGTATCCCTTAAGCATTACTATGTTTAAAGCAATAACTCTCGATCTTTATTTATTGATACTAGTGATAAATTGAACATAAAATTGATTTTTAACTAATTTTTCTACTATAAACCCATGAGATTTTATTAAATTAATTACTCTGAAAAGCTGGTTTAGTTAAGTTGATCGCTTTGATAACTAATGTGGTTGTGAACTGTTTATCTTTTCAATATATGCATATAAAATTGATTATCAAAAATCGATTAATTACCGCTCTGTGGTTAAATCACTGTCACATCATGTGATTTGCATACAAAAACATTACGACACTGAAAATCACGTAAATTAAATTAAAATTTTCCTACTTATTTCACATATAATACGATTTTAAATTATTTTGAAAGTTATTTACCAAACACACAAAATCTCTACTTTAAACATTGGTATTTTTTTTTTGGCAACGTTAAATCATGTTGTATTTATTTTAAAGTAAATCTCTACATATATTCGATTATCGATTAATGTTTTTATTTTATTTATATTTTGTCTAGTTCTCTTGTCTCAAGCGCATGTAGTACTTTGAATCCAAATATTTATTCTTAATAAAAGTAAAATAACAGAAAATTTCAACTACAAACCACAAGATATATTCTATACAAGAAAAAGAAAAGAAAAAGTCAATAACATCTTAAATCTGTCATCAATTCAGCAATTTATTCTAATTATTTATTTTTAATTTAATAATAAATACAAAATTATACAGCAATAATAATTTTTCACTAAATATTACATTTCATAAATTTATTAAACACATAGAGAAAGAAATTCTTTGCTCCTCTTATTTATTTATCATATTTCCTATGATTATTATTATTCTTTTCAAAAAAAAAAACGTACATATTCTTCTTGTAAATTTTCTGCTCTATTGGCTTAGTCAGCAAAAATAATAATAATAATAATATTCAGTAATATTATGCCAAATATTATGCATAATAGAATCTTATATTCACGGTGTATGGCGTAGAAGGAGTAGAATTTAATGTAGATAAAATAGATTTTCAAGTACGATGATATAGATAAAAAAAAAGTAAAAGACACACACGGGACTCAATATTATTACATATTATAATAAAAACTTATTATTTTTATTATTATTTTAAAAGCGATCACATTTCATTGCATTTTTTGCATAAAGAAAATTGTTAAATTATGAATTTTTTATTATAATTTTTTTCTTTTATATTTTGTTGCATTAAATTTTGTGATTTTTATCCAATAACTAAGGGTTCATCATATTTCTCGTGTATTATTTAAATATTTAATTTTTTTGCAATAAGAAAACTTAATACTCTCTTTGTCATTGTTTGATTTCGTTTGCACCTTTTAGATATGAATTGAGGGAAATTGTTTACGAAGCATAAGGAAACCGTCAACCGCAACAGTTTTCATCCATAAAAAAATTAATATTTCTGATAATTATTAACTTTAGATCTATAAATACCGATCATCAAAAAACTGATGCTCTTAATTATCGAATAAAAAAAATCCACTGTCATAAAGAAAAAGAATTAATCACAAGACAAGCTATACTAGACATTTAAAGGCATTGTTGACTAGAAATATAATTAATTCTTTAATTAATAAATTATTATCTAATAAATTGTATATTTATTATTAACATTGATTATTTTCAAGCACTAAAAATCTCTCTTTAATTAAAAATTTAGTTGTATTTCAATTACTTTTTATATATTAAAAATCATTAAATGCTTCGCTACACACATTGCAGTCATGTATGAAAAATAATAAAATAAAATTGAAAAATATAAAATCTTGACAAGAATTTCAATTATTGTCACATAAAAAACCGTATATTAATAAATTATTATGTTGAAATTATCTGCAAAAAAAAAAGAAATAAAATGATAAAAATAATATTTTTTATGTTTGAAAAAAGTTTAATCATTGATAATATTATTTAGTTAAATCAATAATATTCTCTCTAAACAGAATAATTAATAACTATTTTATGGATAAAAAAAAAGTATTTATTTTTTAATTGGACACATCATTTATTCTGATAATAATTTTGTCTGCTATTATTGTTATTTTTATTAGTTATCTGTGTGTTACTTTCCTTCCGTTTTTGTCACTTGTTTAACTATTTTTGTCTATTTTTGATTGATAATAATAATAATGTTTATGTTTTATTTTATTAATGTTTATGTTATTAAAAATAATAATAATAATAACAAAACAAACAGCGAATTAACAGCACCATAACAGTTATGTGCGAGAGATAATGATTCAATAATAATAATAATGACAATAAAATTTAATGACAAAACCATTAAAATCGATCGACAACACTCATTTTTTTGTTATTTTTTATTACTTCTTCCAATCTCTTTTTTTTCTCACTACAAAGTTTTTGTTGATTGTTGATAGGAAATATGAAAAATAAACATTAATATTATTATTTAATTAATTAATTGATTTTTTGTTTGTTACTGTTCGCTAGCAAAATGCAATAATACCTTTTTATTGTTCTACTCTCTCAACACACAAATAAAAGTTGCAAGAAATTGTTTAAATAGCAAAAAACCAGTCATAACTTTTTAAATTCAAGTGAACGAACCAGCAAAAAGCATAAACATTCATAAACCACAATGAAAATTTGTGTCATATTTTCTTCTTTCTTTTTTTTTTTTGTTGACTCGTTTAGTCTCAACAACCAAAACAAACATTTTAGCGAAATTGTGCGATGATAGTATTTATAATTAATGGCTTAATATTTTCACAGCTTGGTGGGCCACCAACCAGACAATTGAAAGTTTATAAATAAATTTAACCGAAACATGTGATTCATTTTATATAAATTTTCACTATATTTCAATACTTTATTATACTAAAAAAAAATATATAGAAAGAATGAATTTCATTTTTATTTTCATATACACAGAACAAGTGTTTCCAACTGCAATGTTTTCTGATTTATTTTTCTTTCATCTTTTTCATCCATGGTGTTATGTTTATGCTGGGTGTGTGGTTTTTTTTTTATATATATATTTTTAAAAGAAAACTTTTTATATATATTTTTTTCTGTAATGTATTTAAAGCCGACTTTTCTATAAAATTATGTTATTTATTGTTCTGTATTCCTTTCTATCTGTAGAGTTAATCAAGCAGAAAATGTTTATTTGTTTATATTTATTATTGTATGTTATTCTTGTTAGAAAAAAAAAAATTACATTTTACTTGTGAAAACAATGTTATTTTATTAATTGTTTAGTAAAATTAATAGATATTTTTTATATCAGAGTTATTAAAAGAAATTTTTTTATTCATTTCATTTCAAGATACGAAATAAAATAATAATTTTTGCAAGTAACGGACGCAATTTAATTAATTGGGAAGAATTTTAGAACTAGTGCTTTTTACGTTTTTATTCAACAATAAAGTAATAAGGAAGCAAATCAAAAAGATCAAGAATACTGTGGTTTTTAGCAGTTACCTATTTTTGTTTTTCAATATTTAAACGCATTACCTTACTCATCAATATGGAGGTGTTACGCGATCGGTTTATAAATTATTTTATCCTCACAAAAAATAAATAAAATATAAAAGTGTTGCTAAAATCCATAAAATAGAAACGTAAAGTACAAAAATTCTATTAATATTTATATCAACCAAACATATTTTTGGCCTGAATTTGTTTTATTTTTATGATTTTATTACGTTATATGTTTATGTTTTACTTTTTTTTTCCTATATTTTCTCTGTTTACTTGCAACAAATATGACTTGACGTATGTCAAGTAAAAACAAGTCAACATTTTTCCTCTTATTATTATTATATTTAATTTACTTTACTTTACTTATTTTATACAAAAAAAAAAAATAAAGAAGCAAAAAATAAATAAGTAAAGAATTCATTTCCATCATAATAGCAAAAAGATGCTAAAATGCTCTGCAGTTGTCTATTATATGCTATGAAAATTATATATTCTTTCTATTCTTATATATATATATATTATTTTCCATGTCCTACGTTCGATGTATATTCATTTTGTGTTATTTTCTTGTTATATTTTGCTTTCTTGTGGTATATAAACGTCAAATTAGACAAGTAGAGTGTAAAAGACGAGAATATAATGATTGTTTGGTCGTTTTATGCTATACAATATTATTATTATTATTATTTCTTTCTGTATTTCTGATAAAATGTATGTCAAGCAATTTGATAAAACAGAAATATATAGAGAGACAGAAATGAAAATATACTTGACTTTACTACAAAACGAGCAAACAAAAGCCATACACTTAAGTTAATTAATAAATAATTATTTAAATAATTTTTTTTTATATTTTTGACATGATTTCTAAAACAAATGGATAAATAATGTAAAATAAGGGCAAATAAAATACAGGGTTGCTTTTTGGATCATTCGAAAACTAGAGTTACAAATCAATTTTAACACCACTGTGTATTTATTTTGATATTTTCTTGGGATTTAACTAACAAAATGTCAAATAAATAATTTTATCATTAAATGTGACAACTTTGCCAGTCAACCGCAATGGATTAAATATCTAAGAATCAACAACCAACTATGCAAATATATATAGTAAAAAGTCATTTCCGTTCAAATACCTTTAACACTTTGCAGTCTATCCACCAAAGAATAAATTACAGTAAAAGAATCGAAATAAAAATAATTGAATATTGCAATTAACTTGCTACACCACACATCGACGTAAATAGTTGCACGTAAATTGTTTTTTTTTTATTTTAATTAAACCAAAAAAAAAGAGAAACAATAAAATTAAACTAAACTAGAATTAAAAAAGACCTAAATAATTTATTTTTTTAGCAATGGCATAAAATATACAAATTTGATTAATTAATTGACGATAATGTTGTTATGAGTGTTTTGCAGTTATTATTGGCAGAGCCGGTACTCTGTTTATTGAGACGGTAATATAGCCAATTATTTATTGGTTTTGCTTATTTATTACCTCATTTAGATAGTTAACGATCAGTGCAATTTCGTTAAACATAAAAACGTTAAGGTTAAAAATGCTGAATGTTATAATAATCAATACAACCTTGTGTTCAATAGATCACCACAGGTTACCAAAGTATTTTTGACTTACCTACTTAATCTAGACAAATTTATATTAAATTTTACATAAGTCTTATCAGTAATATAGTATTTACTACCACTAATAAAGCAAAATTATTGGTTTACTATAATTAGCTAACATATTTTCTTAAAATCATTATTAAGAAAATCAATCTCACTGTGTGTTTCAGCAAACGAAAGTATTTTTTTTTTCTTTTTCTTAATTTTATTATGTAAAATAATCTGTTTTTGATTATTATGATGAAGTTTATTTATTTATTATTGATTAATCTTTGTTTTAAATCATATTTTAAATTATAGTTTGATTATTATTTTATTTTATTTTATATTATTGGACAAGTTCTTAAATAACATGATAAATAGATGTCAAAACGTTAAACATAATCAAATTTAGATAGAAATCTTATCTTGATGTTATCTGACTTTTTGTTATTATGTTTTGAAACTACTTCTACGTCTTCTAGTTTATATGAAAATTGTTGAAGCAGATTTATAGATTAAAATTAATTGTATTATAGTTATTATATAAAACCACAAATATAAATATATATCTTATGAAAAGATGAATATTTGATATAAGTATTTTTGCTGTTTATTATAGTAAAGTCTCGATAGACAGGTAGTGGATTAATTAAGTCGTGTTTTTAAAATGTATTGTTTTTATTCTAAATAAAAGTATTTAAATTATTTTACATCTAAATATATGGCACATATTACCAAATATTAAAGAATCGTTTAACTAAAGTACTTTTTGTTACAAAAATTCTTTACAGACGTTAGTGATTTACAGTAGTTTTTATGGGAAAAAGCTTTTTTAACAATAATAAATAGTTTATAAATTTTTATTGATTTACTTATTCATTGAGAATTTGCTTTAATAAAGAAAAGAAATCCTAGTTTTTATGTATACATTGACTAGAGATTAGTACTTTACAAATGAGACACTTCGATTAGGTTAATTCTAAATGAAATTCAATGTATTAAATTATTTTTCCACTGTCTAGATACTCTATAATATTGAATTTCTTTATTTCTATATATGAAAAAATAAGACTTTACTGTTAAATAAAATACAAAAACTATTACAAATTGTATTAGCACACATATAGCATTGAATTAATTAATAAAAATAAATTTTTAAATATAAATAAACATAAGAAAAATAATAATAATAATACTAAAACCATAATCAAAAATCAATTAAATTTAATTAATAACAATAAAAAAAAATAAAAATAATATAGCAATTTTAATCTTAATTGAAAATGGAGCAGCAACAAAGAAAAAGCCTGAGGTGGGCCACTAGTTAAATAGGTCGATATTTTGTATGTTTATATTAACAAAAATAAAAAAAAAACACATTTAAATAATTATTTTTATTGGAAAAAATCATGAATAAACCAGCTTAAAACAAAAAGTAGCGAAGAAAATTATTTTTAATCCATCGTTATAGACTGTTTATGCTGCTTAATACAATGACGTTTGCTGCTTCACTCAAGTGGTTTTATTTTTTCTGCTTAAAATAACGAAGATTCTTTTCGGTTTTCTTTTTGCTACTTTTATATCATTATTATTTTTAATATTTTCTTTATCAATTTTATTTTTTTACTTGTATTTATTTGTCTGATATGTTTACTGTACATAAATCTTCATGTAACATTGGCAAAGAACAACAAATATATAAAAACAACCCCAGGAATAATAATGATAATACAAAATTCGCAAATTAATTATTTTATTTTATTTTCCTTTTATTTTAATTTTATTTCTTCTTCCTATTAAAAAATTTTATTTTTCTCTTCAACAACAACATCAAGCACATTTCACTTGAATATTTACAAAAAAAAAAATTAAATAAATAACACAAAATATATATGTAAAAACATTTTCCAATAATAATAATAATTTTTTTTTTATTCACTTGATTTTATTCATCTTCTTCTCTGTTTTATACATTTCTTGTTATTTTTCTGTTTATTTTTTATATATTTGTATAAATAATAATAATAATAACGAAGCAGAACAAAAAAAAGCATACATATTCCAAACATATATCGAAGTTATTTCATTTTTCTTTCTTATTTTTGTGTATTTTTTTGTATTTTTTTTGTATTTTTAATAAAAACAAATTGAATGTTTTTCTTTACTAATCAAAGGTAATGTTAAAAAATGATTAAATTTTTGAATTTTTTATTAAAAATAAAAAAAGAAAAAATCCTGTTATTAAATTTGTTAAAGAAATAACAAATTTTTCTTCTATATATATATTATTTTATTAAAAAATAAATATTTGTTAAAGGAAGTTTATGTAATGAATTTAAAAATTACAAAAAAAAATAATAATTATTATTATAATAGAAAAAATTTAAATAACGCATATGTAAACCAGCTGAACTATACGAACTATACTCACTGACATCCTGTGTAGTATTGTATATTTGTCCAAATAATAATAATAATAATATAATATTTATTTATGTATTGTATTACCATTTACAAAAAGACAGAAACAAAATGAAAAACACTTTTATTAATTAATAAGTAATATTTAATTAAAATTCTGTCATTGCATATAAATAAAAATTGAATTACAAAAGTAAAAAACTTCAATAAAGTATATAATTGCTTTACAATAAATTTTATTAATTATTATTATATATATAATATTATTATGAATACCATTCATATGTACGTTAGCGATAACGTTACTTGTGAAACTGTTTTTTATATTTTAAATATGATTGTCATTGTTTTATTATTCAAATAAATACTGCAAAATGTCTATTATTATGGACAATAGATTACGTTAATCTAGGATGCTAAAAGTTTAGTGTTTTAAATGAAGAAACCGAGAAATTCTCATTTTTTCAAGCGATGTTTCATCGAGTTTTTTAGGAAAAGGCAAGAATAAATAAAGTTATCCCGACAGAACATCTTTACAAATATTGAGCAATATTGGTTTTCTGGTATTAGTAGTCCGAAAAACGTTGTTTTTTAGAGAATAATAAATATTTCTTTACTTATCAATTTGTTTGGTAATTTTTCTTAGGTCATTTATGACAAATACTTCCTTAATTGGTCTGTATGAATGGAACAGATTAATTTTCCCTGCTTCATAAACGTAATACTGATCCTTTAAAATCAGTAAATAATAAATAAAAATAAGGAATTGTATTAAATAAATAGTTTTAAAAAAACTAAAATTATTAATTTATTCATATCTATACCGTAAGTCACACATAATGTTAAAGTTTTTTTTTTTGAAATTTAAATATTAAAACCAGTTAAACTGAAAGAAATACATTGTTTCTACTTTATGTGATTTATTTTGTCAAACATTAGCTTAACTAAGTGACATAAATTTAAGCTAATCAAATATATAAAAATGTATATAAATTCTTTTGTCATATTTTTAATCGTTTTGCTGTTTTTGCTTCGCTTCGCTTCTTTCTCGGATGAGTAACAATAAAATGCAATAAAAATGTTTAATATTTATTTATATATTTTTACCTTTTGATTTATTTGTTTCGTTTTGTTTTGTTTTAAAAACAAAAATTTTAAATAAATCAAAAACAATTAACACATTTTTGTTACACGATGTACAGTGTTTTTTTCTGTTAATGGTGGGCTCTCTTAACCTCTCTTAAAATTTTAAATATAAAACCAATTTTTACATTTAAATTTGAAAATAAACATTTAAAGCGTATTTTCTTACAACGAAAAAATAAAAAATAAGAAGACGAAACACTCACACACATATTTCCAAAAAAAAAAAAGAGTTAAATTTCGTTAAACACTCAAGTATTCTTGACTAACCAAAAGGCAAAAATGAATATTTAAAGAAAATAAATTGAAAAAAAAATCACAAGTTGAGCACTGTTATTGGTTTTAGTAATTAATATTGAAAATAATTAAATAAATAAATAAATAAAAATTATATAAAAGTATTAGTTAATTGAATATTTTATTAAAGAAAACAAAAAAACCACAGAAACATTGTTTAAAGAAAAAATATAAAAACAAAATAAATATAAAGGAAAATGCAATAAAAGAAAAGCAAAAAAAAAATTCAATTTTTCTTTTCGCTTTTATATTTTTTTTATATATAAAACACACACAATTTTTTTTTTTTTTTGTGCAATGAAGTAAAGCAAAAATTCTTAATTTAACTTTATTTAATTAATTTCTTCTTTATTTTTCTTTCTGTCTTGCTTGCAAAAATAAAACAAATAAAATATATATACGCGAAACTCGCGATTTATCATAGAGTTAAAACAACACTGCCTGTTACATTTGTAGTTGTATTTTTAACTCTTTACTTGCTTGTTGTATGCTTTACGTAACGTAATGTCGCGTAACATAATAAAGGTAAAAATAAAAACATTTTTTTTTCTACTAATCATAATACTGTTTTATTAGTTTAAAAAAAAAAACATTAAAATAAATAAAAGACATTCGTGACACAACACAAACCACAAAAATAATAAAATCTCGCACACTAATCCAATCCAAACTTTACATAGAATAATGAGCAAAGAGAGATTCTTTACTTTATTATTTTGTTAGTTTTTTTTATGTTTTATTTATATAATTATTTATATAAAAATAATATTATTAAGAGAATAATATTATTTTTTTATTTTATTTATGTAATTTTATGTTTGTTTTGTTTTAATTGAGTTTCATCATTCGGATTCAAGTACTTAAGATAGATAGAAAATATATTTATGTTATGATTTTTTTTTTCTCTGTTTTTAGCTATAAATTATGAATATAAATATGTTTTTATTTAAAAAATTTATTATTTTACAAAGCATTAAAAACAAAAATGTATTCACAGAACTTAAAATGAAAAAAAAAAACTTCTATCTTCAATAAGCAACAACAGCGGTTGAAAGTAAATAAAAATCATCAAGAGTAGAAACAACATCACTATGCTTATTTTCTAAATTTAATTTTCATATTTATATTTTGATTTTTTATTTGCAAAAATTATAAATAATAAAACTATTTTCAGTTTTGTGGACAATATTCTGTTGCTTTACAGTAATAGAAGAAACTAAATTATGCGATTGTCAATGATTTTAAAAATATAATCGCATTTATTAAATCGTGTTGTTAATACTTTTATTCATTTCGTTTTATAAAAATTCAATTCCAATACATTTACCATGTATTACTTGAAAACAGAAGAAGAAGAAACAAATTAATAAACAATTTTTCTACTTTAATTTTGTTGAGTAAGTGTCTAGCACAGTGTTATTATTTTTTGAATTTGTATGTTGTTCGAGTACGAGAATATCACATACGACTGATGTCTGTAATGTGAGTTACGTTAAGCTATATTAAGTTAAGCTAAGCTAAGTAAAATTATGTTTAGAGTATGGATACAAAATAAATACAAAAAGTATTTGTAATAAAACCAAAAAGTCGCTTCGTCGTTATTCATTATTTTATAACTTTACTAGTTGAATTGCGTTTTGTTTGATGTACAGAAGTCTTTTATTATTTTTTTCTTACTTTTAACTGAAAAAATTGTGCTTTTTTTTCAATGTGAGATTTGTTTGTGCGGTGTTAATGCTGTTGATGTTTATTTTGAAAAAAATAAGAGAGAAAAATAACAATAAAACACGACTCTTGTTAAATCTTGTGGAAAAAAAAATAAAATATAAATTTTCCTTCGTGTTTTTCAATATATTTTGGCGAAAAATGTACAAAAATAACAGCGAAATAAATACTCATCAATAAAACTAAAGCAAAAAAAAAAATTACACAAAAATTACTTGCAGCAAATATTTAAGTTTTAGCTCGTGCCGTAAACAACTGAATCAACTTTAACGTTTTATTTTTTTTTTTCCGTTCATTTCATTACATCAATACACGTTCAATGATTCGTTGTTTTTCTTTTTTCGTTAGTTATTCAGTAAAAAATGTTTCTTCTTTTATAAATTAAGTGCTACTTTTTACTAGAAACTTGTCTAGAAATAGGTTTTTGTTACCTTTTGTTTTTCATTGTGTAACTTAAAGTGGTAAAAATAAAGAAGCAAAATAACTGCATCCATATATACTAATTATGTTTACCGTGTTAATTGTAATGTTAGTTAGATTGTGACTGTGATACAAAAGGAATTGAATGTTTTTCTACATTAAACAAATCTATCATCGATGTTATATTTTTCTAAAGTAATAGCAACAAGAATTACGACAACAACACAGCAGTAGCAAATATTTAACAAAAAAAAAGTAAATAAATTAAAAACAAAGTGACAAGAAATGAATTTATTCACATTCCAAGTGTACGAAAATTAATTTTAATTATAAAACTAAAAAAAATTTCTTGTAGAAAATAATACGTTTATTGTAATTAAATGATTAAATAAAAAAATAATAATTTCAAGAATTAAGCAAAAAAAGAAGAAGCAAAAAAACAAATTTATGTTGTGTTTTATCAGACATTTAAATTAAAAAATAAGAGAAAAAGCATGTTGTCTGCGAAAAACGTTAATTAATAAAAAAAAATAAAATAAAACTACAGTGAATATTTATTATTTATTTTAAATATAATCTGATATAATTATTAAATACATAATAATAATTCTTAAAAAAAAAAGAACTTTATAAATTATTAATGAAAAAATAAATAAATGCATGTCATTGGAAGGTTTTCGCTAATTATTATTAAATACAAGCAATAAAGACTTTATAATTATATATATATGTATATATTTGTGAATATATTAGATTTGCATAAATGCAATATACATCAACTGTCTACCTATACAATTATTACTATCATTGTAATACTTAGTTACGTTTTTATATATTTTATACAATTCAACAAAGTGGATTATGATTTACTCAGTTCTATCATATAGTTGTGATTTAAATGTTAATGAATAATTATAATAAAATTTATTGTGGATTTATATATAAATAAATAAAATAAAAAAAAAGTAATTTTATATTATAATAAATGGTTATTATTTTTCACCCAAACGTATGTCATATGTTTAATAAATGTGCATTAAAACCAAAAAAAAATAAAATTAAATAAAATAAAATGAAAAATTTAAAATTTAAATAATAATTTCCTTCTACTGTGTGTTTCGTAAATTCTATATAAATGTTATTAAATTTTATTTATTTATTATTTCTCATAATTTATGTTTTTATAATGTTTTGTGATAACTTAACGTAACGTAATTTAATTAAATATTATTTTTATTTTTTTTATTATTAGTTTAAAAGTAAAAAAAAAAAAAAAACAATTCATAAATGTGTTTTTGATTAATATTATTTATTTTTGTTATTATTATTATTTTCTATTAATTATTTGTGATTTAATTAATTAAAATATTATATATTTATATATGATTTTATTGTGATGTGTTATTGTTTTGTGTTGTGGCATTAATTAAAAATATTGTTTTTTTTTTTTATTTAATTTTTAATTAAATAACCATAGAAAAAGAGTCCGAAAAAATATTATAATAATAATAATAATTTGTTATTCGTTAAATGTTTTAATTTTTTTTTTTTTTACGTATATTTTTACTTCATTTTAATTAAAACCAAAATTTAAGTAAAAATAATAAATATATATATATATAAATCTATATATAAATTAATTTTTTTTGCATTATTAATATGAAAAGTCGTACGAAACAAGCAACAATAAATCTACCGCCTCCATTACCGGGACGTACTAGTCCAAATGGTGCAAATTATCCGTCAATTAGTGCCGCATATTGGCTGCCGTCACCAAATCCTACACCATATCTTGTCCCAGGTTAGTAATATAAGAAAAGTTTTATTTTTTTATAACACTAACCGCGTTTAGTGTTGGAAAAATAAAGTCATCCAAAAATACATATTAATGTTATAAAATAAAATCAAATGAAAAAAAAAATCATTTTTAATGTTTTGAATCGTTAATTTATTCATTAAAAAAAATTATACATAAAACATTAAAAAATATTAAAAATAATAAAAAAATTTAAAATATATTTTCGCTTCTATTTTAATGTTTGTTTCGTCATCATAAGACATCTTTATACAAAAATAATAATAAAATACGAAAATCGTGAATAATGTTTTTCAAAGATTTAATTTAGTTCACGACAGGAATATTTTTATTTTTTGTTTTTTGTTTTTCTCTAATTTACTTTAATTTTATTTTTACTTTACTTAAAAGCAAAAAAAAAAAAATGCTTTGCTAAGAAATATGTCTATTAAGTATTTTTTTTTTATTATTTAAAAGCATAGAAAAAAAAATTTACTAGTTTCGCTGAAATAACTTTAACAAAAAAAAAACCAAGCAAAGTAAAGAACGAAATGAATTTACGTTAAAAAAAAAAATAATATTACTTAAATACAGGATATGTCATTTGAACGTCTTATGCTTGTCTCGTCTGTTATTAACATAAACGACATGTATGATGTCTTTATGTTGATTTTAATTTTATTTTTTAAAAGAAATAATGATTACAAAATCTTAAAAATCAATCGTCTTTAAAAGAAGTTACAGTGTTTGTTAAAGTAAAAATTCATAATAAAGTAAAAATTAAGCAAAAGAATCAACAAAAACATTAAATGAAATATTTAAAAATAAACATTTTAACGGATAATCAATCAAATTCGACAAAAAATTCGATGATACCACCAAGTACAAAAAAATAAACATCAAGAAAGATAATTTAGATAGAAGAATAATTTGTCACTTGAAAGATTTATTCACTTTTACAGCTTCTTTTGCTTCTTTTATAAATAGTATTTCTTCTTAAACATTCTTAATGACACTTTGTTATTGACAAGTTTTTTTATTTTTATTTTATTTTCGCTTAATGGCAAGTATTTAATTTAATAACAAGTTAAAAATAATTAATCATAAAGCATTAACAATCTAATTAAATAATTATCAATTATTTTCTTTAAAAATTAAAATCAAAGATTAAAACGTGATAAAAATAAATAAATAATGAAAATTATTTGACTTAGTAATTAAGTAATGTTTAAGAAACCAAAAAATATAATAATAATAATTATTATTATTATTATTACTTTTTTCGTTAAAACCAAACAACAATTAAGTTTATAATTAATTATTTATTTATTTATTTTTTCGCTGTAATAATAATATTGAATTTTTAATTTTAATTTTTATTTATTTATTTATTTAATAATTCTTTTTCCTTTTTATTATTATTATTATTTATTATTTTTTTTATTGTAATAAAAATAAATAAATACTAATTCATATGAACTCAACCAATTGGAATTTATTAGCAGAAGAGAAATAATTAAATAAATACATAAAAAAAAAATTTTTTTTAAATTAAATTAACAACAAGCGTTTTTTGGTTTCGCGAAAAAGTTTTGTTAAATCAATTTTATTATTTTGGTTTATTGAAAATTTTAAGTAGTAGTTATTATCAGCGGTTATAGATCGTATTACAGTGTATGAAAATTAATACAAATAAAGTAAAGTTTTTGATTATTAAGAAGGTTGAGAAACTTTTTAGCGTCATTTTAAATGTTTTGAATCATTTTTTCTTGATCTTATATACCTTATGCAAATGAGAAATACTTAAAAAAATAAATATAAATATTACCTAAAGATTTTATTAACTTTAAAGATGATTACTTAAATGTGATTAAAAATTATTATAATAATTAGTTAAAAGCTTTTCATATAAAGCAGCGTTTTATATCTAAGTGCTTTAAAAGTTTTGTTAGAGTAGATGCTTTTGAGACTATGTATTACGCTTGAATGTCGCCAGAGAAAATGATAATTTTCCATTCTACTAGCTTGTTTTTATTTTTTCTTGTGTAAAAATAACCTAATGTGAACTTATTCACGTACCTAAATAGATGTATATACCATTTACTTTGCCATATAAATGCATAAACATGCATTATTGCGATTAAATTCGTAAATAAAATCCGTTAACACATTTAATATAATTATTTTTTATTAAATTAAATAGTTAAATACATTTAATATTAAATTGTATTAAAATTAATTTTTTTTAGCAAGGTTAATAATAATAAATATTTAAACTGGATGAACATTAATTATTAACAATTAATTAAAATTTATTTAACTAACGCCAAATTATTATTATTATTATTTTCGATTGCATTAATAAAACCAAAATAATTTTTATTAATTTTAATTTGGTAATACATGAAATTTTCTGTTTAGGTCATAAAGAACGGAAGTGATTTCATATTAATACTATGTTTGTATTATGTTGTCGTTACATGTTTTTTTTTAAATAAATAATTTAATTATCATTGTCATTTTATCGATAAAAAAACAAAAATGAATTAAATTTTATTGTTTAATTAAAAATAAAATAAAGTTCTTAAAGGTATAACGAAATAACAACGATTAACGGTGTTAATGGAAATATTTTTCATATATAAGTATGGAAGTTAGACAAACCTAAAACAATGTATACTTCCTGACAATAATATTATTTCTTTTTATTTTTTATTAATAAACAATTAAAGTATATTTGAAAAAAATAAAAATTATAATTTCTACACGCACAAATAAGTAATAATGGGTGATGAACTTTTATAGAAAAACGAAACAAAAAGCATAACAATAAGCTTAACATAAATAATGTATGTTTCTCGTACTATTTTGTACTGTGCTTGTTATTTTTATTATTAATAATTATCATATCTTGATACATCGTCATCAAATAATAATAATAATAATTTTTTTTCTATGCTACACACAGTTTTATTGTTATTTCGTTGCCTTATTTATGTTTTTTTTTCTGGTTTTTTTTTATTCACTTTTGTCGTTTCTATTCTTGTATAGACTTTTATGTGCATGCCATTAATTTAATTATATTATTTTATTACTTGTATTTTCAGTTTGCTTAACCATTAGAAATACATTTTTATTTTTTTATTATTAAAATTTTCTACATTACTGTACTTCTACTACTACCTAAAGCCAACAATCTGATTTTAATTTTTTTTTTTTAACAATAAATTTTATGACGGTTTATTGTAATAATAACATGATGAACATTAAATTATTATGCAATTCGCGTAATTTTTTGTATTTAATTTATTTGATTTTTATCTATTTTTGAATTGTTTAATAATATTTTATTTTTTTATTTCTTTCTTTTTATGGAATATCATAATGCGTGTATTATCTGTGTATTGTTTGTGTGTGCTATGCTCTAAGAAAGCATTAAATTGTCTTAAATAAATATATATTTTTAAAAAAAATAAGCGAGAAGAGATTTAATAATTACCATGTCATTTCGTTATAACGACTCTTGTTTTATATATAATAATAAAGTTAAATAAGTATGCTGCATTATGTAATCGTATTAAGCTACTTAGTTACAGTTCTTATAAATAATTTTTATTTGAATATCCGATGCCTGGTTTCGATTGCATTTTTAATCTTTATTCACTTTTATGTTTTTAATTTTAATATTTTAATCAATTTAACTTATTCTAGTGCTTTGATATCTTATAAATATATTTTTTTATTGATATATTGCATATAGTAGAGTCTCGTAAACAATATAAAAGCGGTTAGTTTCGTATTATGAGCTATTTAGGTTTCTTTGGATAATTTCTCTGCTTTTCTTTGTTTAAATAAAACGTATAAGCCAGTAAATGTATAACGCCAGCAAATAGTATTATAATTCTGATTATTACAGTTCAAAAAGCTACAAAAAATTTAAATAATAAGGAACTTGATGTGTTTACTTCTAGCAAAAAAACTAACATATAATCGAACAATTTATTAACACTCTACTATACCGTAGATTAATTTTTAATTTAATTAAATTATTTGAAATAAAAAAATTTTACATTGTATTTTATTATTTAAAAAAAAAGCAGAAACTAAATAAATGATTAATAAAATCATAAACAATCATAAATAAACTTAAAATAACTATAAATAAATGAATTCATAGAAATGAAAATTAATTATAATAAAAAACTAAACTAAATACACAATCAAGCAATTGTTTACACTTAAAACTAATGAAATAATAAAAATCGAATAGATATTAAAAACTAAAAAGGGTTTTTTATTCATCCATAAAATTTAAGTATTTCAGGATATAACTATTATTTGTTTATATATATATTTTTAAAAAATAATTAATAAATTCAAAGTAACAATCTAAATAATAAATGAAAAATAATTATTTAATTTATAAAGCAATGTGTGAAATGATTTCAATTTTAATGTCTTAATATTTGTTTTATATAAAACCAAACCAAACCAAATGTTTATTTTTTCAATTGTAATTATAATGTTTATAAATAGCAGAAGAAATAAATAAATCTTTGTTTAGAATTTAATAATAATATTAATTATTATTATGACTAGAATTATTAACTTGTTGTCAAAATAAAAAGTGTTTTTTTTTTTTTGTATTAAAATCAATCTTTGGCAATAAAAGTTTAATTTACTCCTTATGACACATTTATTAACATAATAATTTTATTTATTTAATTGAATTAATTTTATTCTTTCTATTTTTATTCCACAAAAGCTACTGTACAACGAAGCTAATAAAGAAAAACCACAGAGAATATATTTTTTCTTAGTTAATAAAAGTATTAAAAAAATATTTAATTCACTTTCTTAAGTTATTAAGTCACAAAAAAATATGTAACTTAAGTAGATTTTTATTTTTATTTTTGTTAAATTAAATGGTTTTTTTGTAAATAAAATGAATTTAATTCAAGCATGTACTTTGTTAGTTTAATTATTTCTCTGATTGTATAGAATAAAAGTAATTTTTAAATTATTTACCTGTAAAGAAGTGACGCTCGCTATTTTAATGTTTGTTTTTTATTCATTTGTATTTATTCTTTTAGTTTTAGTCTACAATATAATTGAATTAAAATAAATCCACTAAATGGTTGTATTGTTATAAATATATGTATATATACTGTTTTGCAATGTATTTCGGTTTTATTACTTTTACTATTATTATTTCATTAAATGATGTAATCGTGTGTATTTTTCAATCCAGCTAAATAAACTAAAGAAAAAAGAGAAGACAAAATAAAAAAAAAAAAATTATTATTATTATTACACATTGCCAAGGTTATTTAGGTAAAAAAAAAATACTTAAATAAAATTAATTATCATTGTTTATATGTGTTTTTTAATTTTAATTTTATTCTCTTGTATCCATATACTAATGAAGTATGTTAACAAGTTTTTTCTTTATTATAATTATTATTATTATATTATTTAAGATTAATTTTTATTTGTATATATATATTTTATGTAATTACATTTGAAATAGAGAACAATTGAAAAAAATACAATCAAATCGCGTGTTTTATTCTCTTATAATAAGAATAATAATACTTGGTCTCATAATTAACATTACATACCTTGATAATAAATTATTTTTTATTATAATTTATGTAGAAAAATAAAATAATAGAAATAGAACTTAGTACAGTTGATTTGTTTCGCTTTAGGAAAAACATTTTCATTTATTAAGTACAAACAATAAAATTGTATAAAAAAATTATATAAATTTTAATAAATAGAGAAAAAATACAACAATTGGATAATGAAATTGGTCAATATAAATAAATATAATTCATCATTTTTTCTTTTGTATTATACATATTGTACATGAATTTCCTATTTATTTATATTTATGTTATCCATAACTTTATTATAATATTATTATTTTCGTCTACAAATGTAAAAAAATAAAGAAAATATAAGCAAGTATAAAGCAAGAACAAGATATGTATTTATATATGGATAGGATAACAAACAACAAGTATTTTATAGACTGTATCCTTTTTAACTTTATCATCATCAACAGTAACAGCAACAACTATAATATATGTAATATAATAACAACAAAAATATATTTATATATCCATATCCACCAAAACATACACTACTGTTTATAGTAGTTCTATGATGTATATATCGTTAACGTATGTAACATACTCGTTTTCGTACTTTATGCTAAACTTCGAAAAAATAAATAAATCATTTCTCCTCTTTTTTACTTTATAAAAAACTATATCTAAATTTTTTGGTTTTTCATAAAAATTTGGTTGCAACAATAGGTATTATGGATTTAACATATTTTTGTTTTGTTTTTAATATTTAGTTTCGATTTTTATAAAGTTGTTTTGCGAAGAAAATACAACCACATTGTATATTTAGAAATAGAAATATTTTATCTATGAAATTGTATCCTTCAATAAAAAAAAAAGAAATTAATTAATATTTATTTTTATTATGTTTTATATTAATAATTAAAAATAAAATTACAAAATAAACTATATGTAATATGATTACATTGTGCAATTAATTATTGTCAGATAGAGTGTTGAACTTTTTTTTAAAATTTTATTTATTAGTTTATACATTTGTATTACTTAACAATATTATTTGATTGTTTTATGTTGATAAAATAATATGTTATAATAATAAATTTTGAATACAAAACCAAAACAATGAAATATTAGTATTATTATTATTATTCAGAAACTTAAAAACTATATTAATATCGCGATATCAGTTTATTTGTTTATTAAAAACTTTAAAAATACATACAGAGAGAGAAAAGATAATAACAAAAAAAGTAAAACAAAAACTTTTAAAGTTGATGTTAAAAGTCAAGTAAAAACAAAGTAAAAACATAAAAAATACTCTACAACAATAAGGCAGTGTATAAAGTATATATATATTTTTTTAATATAAAACAAAAAAAAGCATATATGTTATATATCCAACGGAAAACAAATAATAACAAACGAAAAAACGACAACATATTATGATATGAGTTTCCTTTACTTAACTTTTCTTTGCTTTGCTTCTATCAAAACACTGACTCAGCTGTTTGCGCTGCTGTTTTTAACGAAAACAATATGTAATATTTTATTTAGTTTTTTTTTTTTTAATTGTATTTTTGCAATGAATTTTTATGCAAAAAATAACAGTAATAATATGCTTGGATGTTTTATGTTTTCTTGTTTCTATTGGTCGTGTCAACTGATTGTTATAAGTTTTTGCTTCGATTTTTATGCTCGATTTATATTATGCTAGAAAATAAGTTTTAAAAAAACACAAATTGCATAATTTTCAAGCACAGTTAAATCTATATTTATGGTATTTAATGTCTTTCAAGTTTAATACAATTGCTTTTTTATTGCGATTTTAAATAGCATTAATATCTCTTTAGTGTACTGTGCAAAGCGATGCTGGAAATTAATTAAGCTTGTAATGTCTTTTAAGTGCTGCACTTTGACTACAAGTCAGCGTTTTTTATAAATTTTTATTGACACAATATTATTACAGTGCTATATGTGTAATTGTAAATTGTGGGCATCTTTTATTAAAATCTGTATCCATTGTTGTTAACAATTACCTGTTTTACGTACTACAATTAAAACATCACCCACCATTTTCACTTATTTATTATTATGTTTTTTATATTTATTTTTCATTTTTCAAAATAACGAAACAATATTTATCTTGTGTTTGTTCACCTTAAATTTAGACATATGATGTCAAATATAGAGGTGGCCACACATATATTTAAATGACGTGAAAAATAAATAAATATATTTCTACATTCTTCTGACAAAATAATCATCATTATTCTCTTTTTAATAATTGTTTGGTATAAACATTTTTTTTCACAGCAAATAACAATAAAATATTTCAAGTATTTTTTTTTTCTTTACTTCTTTCTTTCTTTATTTATTATTTGCGATTATTTTTAAATTTAAAAATAAAAAAAAATTATTATTATCTGAATAAATGTAAACAAATGTACTTAAGTGTGTCAACTAAGTAATTTTTGTTTTTGTTTACCATGAAACCATCGCGATTTATTAAACATTTTTAACAATTATTAGATGTCACAATATATATGCATTCATGTTAATAATTTAATTGAAAAAAAAAAAATAATAAATAGTCTCTCTGTTTTTGTTTCATTAATTTAATTATGCTAAAATAAAATATTAATTATAATTGATTCAGAAGTTGACATAAACATGCAATGTTAATTTACATTTTTTGAATTCTGAATTAAGAGGAAATTCCATCGTTTTAAGGTGGTCCTCACGTTTTATAAATAATTAATCAAGAATTTTTCTTTTATTTTTTAATGTTGCTTTTAACGATTTGTCTAATTAAGCGCATTTTATCAGTTTTTTTTTAAAATAATTATTCATATATATTGTCGTTGCAAATGCAACTCAAGACAAAATCATCTTTTTTAAGAGTTAGATAAAAATCTTGCACGCAGTCTGTCATGAATTTTGATTTTGTATAATTCGAGTAAATTTACTATAATAAAATTGAAAAAAAAAACCAAAACCTTAATAAAAATTCATTAAAATGCCATTAATTTTTATTAATTAAACGTTTTATTAATATATAATTATATAAAATCATGATTTAAAGAAATTTAATGCAATATAAATTATTTTTATTGTTTAAATTGAAAATAAATAAAAAAACAAACTACATACAACATGCACAGTGAATACAAGATTAAAGAGTAATGAAAAAAATTTATGTTGATAATAATAATGACAAGCAAACGGGTTAGATTAGTTATAGATAGAAAGAAAGTGGTTTATTGTTTCGCTTACCTTGAGAATACCTGCAGGTGATATTGTTAAAATATAGCTAAAAGGAGTTAACCAAGAATAACTCAATCAAACAGTACAATTAACGATCTAACCAGAGGCTGTCAGCAATAAAACTACTATCCTTTGCTCTTACGTTGAGTGATGACTGTTTTATTGATTTAAAACAAAATAATAAACTGAATTAATGTTAAAAATCTTTATTTGCTATACTATCGCAGTTACAAAAAAACAAAAACCACAGTAAACACTGTACATGTGTGTGACATTACAAGCCTCATATATGTAAAGAGAAATAAAAATATTTTTAAACAGAAATAGAAGAATTTAAACAGAAAATAAAAACTAAACCTCAAGAAACGCTAATGTTAATTATAAAAAAGAAATAATAATAATAATAATTTATTTTCATTAATATTCCGTACAGCATGTGTGACAACAATTCAACGATGACGATGTGTGTTAGTTTACTTAACTTATTTTTATTTTTACGTTACTTTACATTACTTTGCTTAACATAAAGAAAATTTCTCTTAACACATTATAGGCAAAAGACAGAAAAATATATATTTGTTATTTAAAAATGATTTAAATGACAAACATTAAACGAAGAAAGAAAAATTTTTATAAAAAAAACTTTCTATTTAGAAAATTTAATGATACTAAACAGTACATTGAGTTAATTTAATTTATTTTTTATTTTTTATTATTATTATTAAAATAAAAATAATGTTTTGCTTGGTTTTGACAGTTTTTTTTTATTCGCTTTATTATTATTTTAATTTTGTTGTCTTAGGTTGACATAATTTTTGTTTTTTTTGCTTTGATGTAGAGTTTTTATTTATTTATTTTTTTTATTTATTACAATTATGTTAGTTAAACAGACAAATCTTAAATCCAAATTTATTTATTATCTTATAATATTGTATAAACAAAAGAATTTATTATTGTTATTATTATTATTATTATTATTATTATTATTATTATTATTATTATTATTAGTTTTGTTAGAATTTTTATAAAATGAATCATTTGTGATTATTATTTCCTCGTTACGTTTGATTTAATTTAAAGGCAGGAATAAAGACGACACCGTGAAGACAGGAAACGCGTGCACAATGAATTTATGTTCTTATTTTTATTATTATTATAAATATTGCCTCATAATTAACTATATAAAATCGTATTGAATATTTATTTATTTTTAATACATAAAAGGTTAACGTAAAACCACAAAATCATTTGACCTGAATAAATTAAATATTTAATAATAACAAAATATAATAAATAAATATTGTCACCAGTTCGTTAATTAAATTTAAATTATTTACGCATAATTTTCTTAAATAAAAATTTTTTACTAATCTAATTAGTTTTTGTGTTTTCAGTTTGAGAACAAAAAAATAACACAAAATAGACAAAAAACCAATCCTCACTAATTCACTGCTGCTTATGTTGATCTAAATAATATTTAAAGAAAATAATAAAAATGTAAAGTAAAAACATTAAAATTTATTTAGTTTAACTAAAAAAAAAAAAAAAAAATTCAAAAAGAAAAATTTTAGATGATTTGTGATTTGGAGAAAATAAAATGAAACTTTTTTCTTTAATTGAAATGCTGCAAGTATGCCAGTTTTGTATATTTACTATGTTTAATGTTTTTCTTTCTTTATTTATTTTGTTATTTATATACAAGAGTTAAATGTTGTCCTCCCCACTGTTTTTACTATTAAACATTTTATTCACCAAAAATGGATTATGCTAATATTGAGAAATTTTTTTTAGTTAAGAAAAATCTGCATACATCCCTACAGGTATTGCAATAACTTTTATTAAAAAAATATTTTTCTACATCTACAGATAATATTTGAATGAAATTTATTTATTTATTTATTTTTTGCACATATACACTTTCTTTCTCTCTATTTAACTATTTGCAATTCAATACACAACCTGTTTGCTTGTATTTTTTTAAACCATCCATTTGAATTTGTGTTTATATTTGATTGCATAACCAGTGGACGTCTATATTGATATAAAGTTTATTTTTTTATTTGTATTTCTATTATTATTATTATTTATTTTTTTTGCAACAATAAATATAAAAAAGCAACAACTAATTTAATTAAAATATGCAAAAAAAAAATATAATAAACTAAATACAAACATAGCAACGAAAACAATATGAAACCTTAGAGATAATAATATATAAATATTACGTATAGAGAAAAACAGGTGAGATAGATATAAATTGATTTGTCAAAATCAAATTAAATTCTATTTAATCATCATGTATTGACGTAACTATCATTAAAAAAAATGTTTTATGTTATTCTTTTACTAGCAAAATAAATCAACAATATGATGGATGATTCATTTATAATTATTTATTGTACGGATAGTAAGAGATGTATTAAGGAGTTTATTACTTTTATTGGAATTAGTTATTAGTTTTAGCAATTAACTGCAAGGTATTCCAGAGGCCGTTTGGCGAAGCAAAATATTAAATTCATTATAAAAATTCACACGTTCTCTTGAAATGTTTACATAATTTAAATAACAATCAATAGATATTGCAAATGTCTTTCATTACATTGGTGATTTAAATCACTTCCATTGTGTTAAAAGCAGAAATTAAATAAAAATAGTTTTTCCCAAACTATCTGGCGTTTCTATTTCACACATTATCTTATGTTTCATTTATCGTAAGTTGGATAAACCATTCACAAGTCAAAAGCATTATTATAAGCTAACCAATATACCGTGTCATGCTAATACTTTGTATAGAATACAATTAAACGAAATATAGTTTATACAAGGTTGAGTCATTTCATTAATAATAATCGGCTTATTACAGTAAAATTATTTGGAATCCCTTGGTCACTGATTACTGGACAAGATTAAAATCTAAAGATTAATGAAAGTACATTGAAGGAATAATTATTTTCTATTTCGAGTCTCTTTCATAAAGTCATTTCCAACATGCCATGTCTTCGCGGATAACAGCTTATCGGATAAAAGTTTAAATTAATAATTAAGGTTGATTTGTAAACTAATATATAACTAGACTACTCCATTTAGAAAATAAATAATAAAAGCCAAATCAGTGCAAATTTTGTATAATAAAATTAGAAAAAAAAAAATACAGCACTGTAATCCTTATTATTTTTAGTTTTTTTATATGTTTTTCCTTTATGTTTATTTATTTAATTGTTTGATAATTTTAATTAAATTTTATGAATAAAATTATAGTTATAATAAAAACATATATAAATGTATAAAAAAATAATAATAATAATCAGAAGAAATATATAGCACACATAACTTATGCTCCAATTGTTACAATTTATTAATTGATTGTTCCGAACTTTAATCAAATTATTGTTGGTTGGTTTTTTTTTTTGTATGTTAAATGAAAACTACAATATTTATATTTGAATTTATAGCAATGTTATGTGTAACTAACTAAAAATATATTTTTAAATAAAAGAAGACGAAGAGAATACTAGTTTTTTTTTTTGTGTAGCGAAAATTGCTTCTTTTTCCATATAAATAATTATAACAATCGACTTTATTAACTCATACGCTATAAATAACACGGGTTATAAGCATGCAATCTATTGTTTATTATACATAAATTTATGAAAAAAAAAACAATTGACTTTTACATATATATGTAGTTTTTTTTTTAAATATTTTAATATGATGTGATGTGATATTTAGTGCATATTGTAGTCAATTTTTATTATTCTACTAAATTAAGTATTTTTCTGTTCAATATCGTATTAAATGTAATTATATTCCTATGTAATATCATAGTTTTGGTCTAAATAATAATATTTTCTAAACAATTTATCAAGAGTTTTATATTTATTTATTTTTTTAACATATTTATGTAAATTGAGTAAAGAAAAATTTCTCAATAAGTATGTGCTTGCAACGGATGCAGATTATTATTTTTATTAGAGGTAGAAAAAAAAATATGAAGAAAAATGTTTCACTTATTTTTATTTTTTTTTTTTAATAAGCTAAACAGTTATTCACCTATCCATCACCTAGTTATTATTATTATTACTCCTTCGCCTTTAGAAAAGAAAAATAACTTGTTTTTTTTTTATGTTTCTATTAAAGTTTAAGGTTGCAAAAATACTCTCTATGTACACTTTTTTTTTCCCCATTTCATTTTATTGCAGTTTTATGCTGACATGTCTATCCTTTCCAGAATTTATTTTTGCAAATAAAATTATTTTTACATTTTTTTGTTTTTTAAATGCTGATCTAACTTAAACTTATCTTTCTATATCAATTTTCTATGTAAATATGAGCATTTTGTATTTGCATTTCACAAAAAAAAAAAGAAAAATATGCAATTTAACGTATTTTCTATGCAAATAAATATGTTTTATTTCCTGCCTACAGTTGAAATATTCTTCTATGATATTTTTTAACTTTTAGTACTTATAAAAATTATAATAATATTAAACGAATCATATTTCTGAATACTGACAAAATAAAGAAACTAAAAAAATAGAAGAATACTTTATACATAAAAGTAAAAAACAAACCATAAGTACGTCTTACATTTCAAGCATGTTTAAATTTTGCTGGGTTTTTAAAAACATAAAAAAAATGTAACGAAATAAAAATATTAAATTTTTTTTTTCTCTTCATTCCTTTGATATAATTCTCTGTAGAGAAAAAAAATGTTAATTTATCTATTTTAATAATTAGTGACTATATGCTAAAAATATAACAATTAAATTAAAGGAAAAATAATTATAATTATTGCTGTTATAAATTTTTAACAGCACAGGAGAGACCAATCATAATAATAATAATTATTATTATTATACAGAAATTTTCCTTAGAATTTATCTTAAAAATACATTAACATGAATTAAGTGTTTATATATATTTAGTTCGTTGTGGTTTTATTATCATTTTAATAGTTTTTTTTTTGGTTGTTTGTTATATGTTTTCGCTTATAAAACGAACCACATCTGCAACACAAAACATTAATTAAGTAGTTTTTATGTTAAAGAAAATTTTTTGGTTAACACCTCAACCATTTACATTATTTAATTTATTCATGTTTCTATTTAATGAATTATATTTTAAAATGTTTACTAACTAGAATACCTTTTTATATATCACATTTGTTATAATTATTATTATTATTATTATTATTATTATACATTTATTGTACAGTTTAGTTATTTTTATTACTTGCATTATTTTTTATTTAAATGCAAATTAACTAATTAAAAACTAAAAAAAAATATATTAATCTATGAGTTCTGTAGTTATGCCAGTTAAGATTCTTATGTTTAATAAATTTAAATAAAATTCGTAATGTATTAATGAAAGGAATGTAATTAATGCAGCATTACTTGGATTATTTTTTTTTATTATTTAAAATAAAATAAATCCTTTGCATATTATAGCTGCACGTAATTTTGGTTAATTAAATTTAAGACTGTAATAACTATTGCACATTTTTTTACAATTAAATAACTCAATAAAAATGTTTAAATTCAAGGAATTTTAAGGATAGCATAGTTAGTTGATAAATGTAGTTGCTAACGACTATTGATAAAAAGGCAGCATTTCAAAATTTCTTAAGTAAAATGCAACAAGTAATAAACACAGTCTTGTAAATTAATTAATTAAACAATAAAAAATTCAATTGAATCAATACAAATCGATTAAATTTAAAAATTTAACGAAAATACTAAATGTTAAATAATTTTCAGTAAAAACAATAAATACTCTGAATCCGGATGGAAATTATACATATATAATGTTTCCGTGTAACTACTTTTTATAATTTATAATTATTTATTACATATAAAAAAAGAAGAAAAATTAATATAAATTTATTCCAAAAAAAAAAACAAACGTTCAATAATTAATTAGTTATAAATTTTATTCAATTTTATTCAATTTTAATAAATTTTCTGTAAATTAGTGTGAGCAATTCTGTCATATTAATATTAATAAAAAAATTTAATTTAATTTTTTTTTATTTTATTACATTTTCTGATAATTAAATTTTAATATAATAGCCACAATTATTTATGTGTAATAAATAATTAATTAAATTATAATTTTTTTTCTATATTATTTATTGCAAAGAAAAATTTTTATGTTGGTGCTGGTGTTTGTATTCGAGTCCTTTTATAATTTTATTTAATTTTATTTTTTAGTAACTAAAGTTCACCTACGTGACATTTATTATTATTAATGATAAAAATAAATTTAATTGTAATTATTAATATTTTCTATTTTTAATATTAAAAAAAGCAGAAAAAATATTTAATTAATAATTCAATAGTATTTTGTTGTTTGGTTATATTTTACTTCTTTTTTAACTTAAAAACGTAACACAGGTGTATTGTGTTACGTTCCTTGTTGGCTAGTCACTCAGTTTTTTATTATTATTATTATTATTTATTTATTTAATTTTATATTTCTTTATTTTTGTGGAAATGACAATGTTTTCAGAATTGTTTAATATACTTTTCTACGTTTGAAAAAAAATAATATTATAATTATATTTAATGGTAAAATATATTTCTGTGTATTTCGCTGTTTTTTTAATTTATTTATAATAAAAACAAATATAAGAAATATTGTTGATTGTAATATGAAATTATTAGTAGAGTTTTGGTTACAATAAATTTTATTAAAGTCTAGACACAAAAGTTTTACTTTTTATATAATAACATTTATGATATAATTTGCTATAAATTTTATTATTTATTATTAAAATAATTTAAGTCCTGGAAATCGGTATAATTTTTCAACGAAAAACTATTTTTAAAGTTAATTTATCGTTTAACAAAAATTAATTATAATGAAAATAAAGTCAGTTTTTGTAAGTTATAATTTTGTAAACAAGTGTTTTTGGTCCTGGAAATCACTATTAACATTTTAAAGAAAAAAATTTATTTAAACATTTTTTTTTTACTACAGATAAACAGAGAAATCAAAGCATAAATCATGATGTCTAAGCTTTCACTCGTTTATTACAAACTTTAACTTAATTTTTAATAGTTAATTTGATTAATTTTTATCTAATTTCTACTTTAATTATTTACTTTTATAAATAAAAAAAATTAAATAAATATTTTTTAAAGATAAAAACAAAACGTGTACATTGCAAAGTCAGTTGCTTTTCTATATGTTTTGCTTTAAAAACGAAAAAAAAAAATGAAATTCCAGCAAAGTAGAAAACAAATGTTTGTTTTGATACGAATAGATGATATACCAATGTTATTTTTATATCAACAGAAATACTCAACGTTTTATCCACTTTTCTTATTTATTTTTTTATTATATTTTTATAAAGAAACGAAGCAATTGGAAAACACAAAAAGGCATTAAAAAGTCATCTCATTCATTTACAAATAAAAAACAACAAACATAGTAATAATAATACATAAAAATCTTTAAAATTGTCATCATTTTACAGTGAAATATACTAGAAATATATTCCTCAAGTATATAGCCATTCAATCTGAAATTAATTTTCTATTTATTTTCATTGCAATTTTTCTATTTTTCATTTCTTCCACATTCATATACTTAGCCAATATTACTTTCATCATTACTGCACTATTTATGTAATTTTATTTCTCTAAAGAAATACTTTTCTATAAAGAAAAATAGAAAAAGCAACGAGTGTCACAGTTGAATGTAAAACAAAAAAATGTTTAACCACAACCAATTCTAGATTTATACAGATGAATAAAAAATAAAAATAAATACATTTCTCCTCTGTACAAATAACTCAGTTTAGCTCCCAATACACATTCTATAATAATAGTTTAAAAATCTTTTAACATGTTAAGATTAAAGAATGAAAAATTAAATAAAAACAAACAAATTATTTATCTCAAATAACTATAACATAACACACTTAAAATATGTTATGTCTGCTTTTATTTATTTACTTATTTCTGGTTTTATTATAAATATTAATATTATTATGTTGCCTGTTGACGAATTAAATAGTTTAAAAATTATATAGAAAAATTATTTTTTATAATAAATATGTTTTATTAATTTGCGAGAAGACAGCTTAATTGAATTGTTGATAAAATAACGATTAGCAAATATATAAAGAAATAAAATAATAAAATTAAAATTTTCTTTAATCGTGTTACGTAATTTCTACTTTAATCACATGATTAACTGTTTTAAATAGTTTTTCTTTAATTTTTCTCTAAATCCATATCATATGTTTTGTTGTATTTATTTATTTATTTATTTTGCATTGTCATTCAACACTCTGTCAGTCAATCTTACACATAATTTAACTAAAGACTTAGTTATCAAGTAAAGTAAGTTACTCAGCCAAAAAAAAACTTAGATGAAAAAATAAACATTCAACCCCTTTCTCACTTGTTATCATTTGATTTGATACCTTTTAACCATCTTTTATTTTGTCATGTTTGTTGTTGGGTAAAGTGATGTTTTCTAGTTAAATATTGTTAGTAAATACCACAAACAAAATACCAGTGAATTAGCAATGATAGTTCTCTGAAGGAATGAACAATTGCGAGGGTTTACATAACACTTTCTTTTCTATTTTTATTTATTCTTAAACTCGGTTTTTATATGTTTGTAACACAATCTGTTGCTTGTGTAATGTTTTTTTCGTTCTCTGTTTTCTTTCATTAATTTTTACTGGATTTTATTAAAGCAAAGAATTTTTTTTTTTTTTGTAAATATAAGATTGCAGAAATATACATGAAGAAACAAGTAAAAGTGTAAAAGCAGAATGAAAAAACCTGTCAGTGTTCTGATCATTAATCTTCTTTTTTTTTTTACTTAAAACACTTCCATTCCATCATTTTCATTATTATTATTATCAACATCATCTGAACTAACCAAGCGAAATTTCAAGAACCTTAAATAATAACATAACAATAGCATTTTTATTTATTTCTTTTTTAAAATGAGGAAAAATAATAAAGGAAAATAAGAAGCTAACCAGAGCAACATAAAAATAAAGAAGTAAAATCAACCAAAAATAAAAATAACATTATCCATTGTCCGTGTTAAATATAGAAAATCTGTAAAGTTGATTTGCATGTGATGCCCGCATTTTTTTTTTTTTATGTAATTGTGGTTTTCTGTTGTTATTGTTAGGGGTTTCGTGTTATTTTTTTTTTTACCGTGGGGAGGTTTAATAAAAAAAAAATATCAGAAAAACTTTTCACAAAAAAATAATATTAAACAGCCTATTTGCCTTTCACAACGTCATCCAGGTATTTTTCGTTTTTATCTTTATTTCAACGTTATGCTTCGTTTTCTTCTTTTTTTTATTTAGTATTCCCTGGTTTTGGTTGTTATTGTTTTTTATATAAAAATAATAATAATAAAAGCTGAACACACTGAGCAGGGTTCTGTCTATTCAATCAGGCGTACATTGTTTTTATCGTTAGATTTTTTGTTTTCTGTCACGTACCTTTTCACCTAAAAACGCATATATATATATATATATCGAGACAAAATACCACCAACTACATGTTGAAACAAAATAAAAAAAGCTTTTTCCTTCTTTTCATATTTATATTAATTTTATTTTTGTTATTATTTTTATTATTATTATTATTATTTTTGATAAAATATTTTTAAAAAAAGAAAAATCGTACATGATCAGAATTTTCTGTTTTTCCATCATCAATTTTTTAAACGACTTTTTTTTTTTACTTTCTTTTCCTTCTTTTCAAGCTAATTTAAAAACAATTTTTACAACTTTGTCGTCGTCTCCACTTGTTTCAACATTTATTTATTTTTTTTTTTGCCACAGTAATTTACTATATTCAATAGAAAATTTTAAACATAAATGCTTCATATGTACTTCAATGAAAAAACATTAAATTTTTCATCAAAAAAAAAAAGAAACGAAAGACAAAAAAGAAAATTACTTAAATACCAAAAATCATATCATAATTATTATTATTTAATTATTATAATTTTATTAAATGAAAAATAAAACACACAAAATTTTAAATTAAAATTATAAAACTGTTTTTTTTTTCTTTATTAATTTTTTAGAGAGAAAACTCTTTGTCGGCATGCTGAATAAAAAATTAAATGAACAAAATGTACGGCAATTATTCTCGGGTCATGGTACAATTGAAGAGTGTACGGTGTTACGTGACCAAAATGGACAGAGTAAGGGTTGTGCATTTGTTACATTTGCCACTAAGCAATCAGCCATAGCAGCAATTAAGGTAAATTAAATTTTTCTTAATTTAATTGAGTAAAAGAAATTTTTTATGATTTATTTTTTAAAAAAAATACAGGGCTTACATCAAAGTCAAACGATGGAAGGGTGCTCAGCACCATTAGTGGTTAAATTTGCGGACACACAAAAAGAAAAAGAACAAAAAAAAATACAACAATTGCATTGGAGTGTTACACCGAATAATATAAGTACACCATTAACGCATACGCCCGCATCTATGACAACTCCAATTTTAGCAAATCCACCGCAACAGACTAGTCCTTTTATTGCAACAGACGCGATTAATCCAGCCGCCTCATTACAATTATTGCAGCAATTACAAGCAGTTGGATTACAGCAACATTTATTACAAGGTTCTTATTAATTTTCCTTAATGCAAATTACACGGAATATTTATGTTTTGTGTGTGTGCGTGCGGTATTCTTGTGTAAATATTTATTTTAATTTATTTGAAAAAAAAAGCAGATAGAGAACAAAAAAACAGAACAACTCCAATTGTTGTGTATTTAACATTTAACTGATTGGGTTAAACTTGCCTAAGTTAAGCTTGTTTCGTATATGTGCTTTTTATGTTGTTTATCTTTTGCTTTAAAACAAAAAAAAAACTAAGTGCACCCACAATACGTTCTCCAAAACACATAACCCGTGTTATTCTCTGTGTCTTTTATTCCTATAGAAGAGTAAAATATTAAAAAAATATTGTTTATATTGTTTAAACAACGATTATAATATGGTATGAGTGTAGAGAGCATCAATTAATATAATATGTTGTTAGTTTTAAGGTGGTTTTGAGATTAATTTCCATACCACAAGGGTTTTCGTTATTTTCTTTTTTTGCACAAAAATTAAACTTTATTTTTCTTTAAATAATACCACACAACGTAAACTTCATGGTTGAGCAACAACAAAGTAATTTATTTTGATTTTCTTGCCTTCATTTCTATAAATAAAAAAAAAAATACTTTTTATTTTGTTTTCATTTTCTTTTTCTATACATTTCATTATTTGTTAGAAAATAATTTTTCCTTTTGTTATTTGCAATACACGCACCTTTTCATTATTATTATTATTATTGTATTCCTTCATTTTACGTTATGTAATGACTTTGCTCATTCATATTTTTTACATTTTTTTGTGTAATATAAGGAGAAGAAAAACCAAAATAAAAATATAATTTTTGTTATTATTATTAAAAGTAGAAAATTTTTCGACAGTTTTCCTATTATTATTATTATTATTTTTCTGTATTGTATTGTGTTTTTCGCTGCTTTTATGAATATAATTCGTTTAGACTGCGTGCGTAAACGTAACGTAATTTGTCATTTTTATAGAGGTATTAAATATATGTTATACAAGAATATTACCTCGTCTCATTTATAATATTATTATTATAATGTTTATAACATAAAATATCAAGCATAGAAATCGCAAATTTCTTTTCTTTTTTTCTTTATTTAATATTATTTAACTCCTCACTAGCTAATAGTTTACGGTTTATTACACGATTTTCTATTTATAACACACAAAAAAAACATGATAAATATTTTCATTATTTTTTCTTCTTATATTTAAAATCATTTCGACTTAACCAATATTGATGGAATAACTGCTTTTAACTATTTTAAGCAATTTTCTTTTTACCATATCGATTGTTTTATCGTTTTTGCAGCATAAAACACTTGAATTTCAACGAAACATCGTTTTAAAATGACTAAAAAGCTCATAAAACTACTAGCAACCCTAATAATTAATTCACTTAAACAACAAATTTTAATATAAATTTTCTGTAATAATTAATTAAATAATGATCGATTAGAAAACGTGTGTTTTATGATTGTAAAACAAAGACATTAAAATTATTCAATTAGAGATTGTAGTAAGTACGTTTTTTGTTTTCTTGAGAAGTAATTTAATATTGTTGTTTGTTTGTTGGTTAAAAATGAGAAAAAAAGAAGAAGAAAATTGTGTCAAGTGTTATTAACTGAAATATGCTTTTAACACAGAAAAAAAAAACTATTTTCAATATTATATACTCTATGATTTACGTATAAAAAATAAACGAATCAGGTTATTTATGTTAATGCTTAACGTGTACGTACGTAAACACAGCAATAAACAAAACTGCTGTTTCCTTGTTAAATCAAATATTATTTGCCAATACATAGGAACCGTATAGACTGTACAGAGTTATTTTAATTTATGACGCATAAATAATACTTTATTTTCTTAAAGTCTTGATGATTAATGCAATTAAAAAACACTGTTGAGTGCAATCGTATACCAATTGGAATTACAAAGAATATATTTATTTTCTTATTACATCATAAAAGTATGCTAATCATTTTTCACAATTACATCATAATTATTTAACTTGTTTATATAAATTAATTGTATGGCACTCCTACAATTTGTTAATTTTTTATACCTAAATAATAGTTTTATTTAAAAATGAAAAGATAATCAAATTTTCTTCTAATATAGATTTTGAATGCTATGTATTGTGAAAATTATTTAAATAATTAAATTGCATAAATATAAAGTGAGTTTTTGCATAAAAAACATTGACTAAGTAACGTCACGCTATTCACAGGTAGATTAACTATGCAAATCCTTGACTTGTCAATTTTATTAATATAAGAAATTAATTACATGAAAAATGTAATAAAATTCTTGGCACAGCTGATCATAAAATTCGTTATTTTAACTCCACTAAATATAAACAACAAAAAGAATTATTTTTATCATTCTATATATATATATATATGTTTTTCACAAAATTATAAATTTTGTTAATTTACTGCAACGTTACACTTGATATAAATGAAAATAATGACAATAATGACAAAAGTAGAAATAAAATGAAAATGAAAATGAAAACAATCGTAAAACAGCGTATAAATGTTGATAAATTAAAATAAAAATAAAATACATTTTTGTCACAATTGATTATACTGATGTTTGCTGCTTTTTTTTGCGATTACTTTTCCTTTCAAAGAGGTAAAATAGTTTATACCTGAGTTTGCCTCTCTAAAATAGCAAAATACTAATAATAATAGTAATAATAAACGAAGAGAAATTTATTTATTTATTTTTTATATAATCTAAATAAATATTTGTTTTATTGTAAAGTAACTAGCAAACGCAAATACAACATTAACTCTTTATAATACCTATGTATATCCTACAATGTAAGCATTCATATTCAATTCAAGCAAATTTCATCTATTTAACATCCAACAAGAGATATTGTTTATTGTTAAATGTTTAATGTTTTTCATATTTTTAAATGTTTGTTTTAATCTACATATATATATAAAAAAAAATTGATTTGTATTTCTCTTTTATTTTTTTTTTTTTTTTATGTTTTTCTATCTCATAATCATCACCTGATATAATCTTAACATCCACTGTGTGTTTTATGTATTTTACTTGTCTTTATGTAATCATAACTCACGTAACAACAATATACATATATGTGTTTAAATCACTTAAATATAACGATAAATAGCAGGACTTGGACCTGCAGCAGCGGCAGCAGCAGTTGCACAGGTTAATGAGGCAACAGGAAATACAACAAATACAACACAAGCAGCAGCAGCGGCTGCAGCTATGGCCACATTATTATCACCAATGTCCGTACAAAATTTAGTAACACTTTCAGCTTTAACTCAACAACAACAGCAGCAACAACAGCAGCAACAGCAGCAGCAACAGCAACAACAAAAACAGCAGCAACATAAGCAACAAACATTAAATGGTGCCGGAATTGTGTCACAGCATTCACCAACAGCCGGACAAATTCCGTCCCAGACAGCATCTTTATGTAAGTACAGACACAAACCGTATAGCATAGAACAACAACAAAATATGACATCTAACACCAGCTATCAACGAGTAGCTGAACGAAGAAGACGAACTATAGAAGCTCTGTGTACGTATTATTGGCGATAATTATACCGTTTTTTTTTTTACATGTCCAAAAACAATAATTGCTTTTATTATTATTTTCTTTAATTTTGTATTCTCTGTTAAATTATTATTTTATTAATTTATTAATTAAACATTCATTTAAGTGTTTGTACATTTTATTTTATTTTCATAGTGAAAAACCACAACAATTTCAAGTGATTAAAAATTAATCACGATTAATGAAAATAAAAGTAAAAGTTCTATGTCGCTCGTCTAAATGAACAAAAAAATTTTCATTCAAAATTTAAAAGAATAATTAAATGTTAAAATAATGAAAACAAAGTACATTTAAATATGCAAATAAATAAAATAAATACCAATAAACTAAGTTAAAATAAATTTATTTTAAAAAAAGCGATTTTATGGTTGGTTTATCTCCAGCTATAAACGGGAGACAATATATATAAAAAATAAACAAAAACAGAAGGCAAAGCATAAAATTAAAAGTATTAAAATGTACAATAAATTAAGCATATCAAGTTTTTAATTAGTTTATTTTGTTAAAAATAAAATTTTAAAAAAGAAAAAATGATGAAAATTTTCTACATTTTCACTGTACATTTGGGAATTTTTCGTAAACCGAAAGTTTTTCTTTACTTTGTTGTTTTTTTTTTTGTTGCTTATCAACTTTGCATTTTAGCATAAAAATAAATAAATTTAACTAGTTTTATGCTTGCTTTAAACATAAATAATATAAAAAAACATAAATTATTTATAGAAAATATAAAGAACAAAAAAAAAAACATTTTTTTCTATTTTTTCACTTCAGGTCTGCTCGGTAAAAATGCGTCAACAGGTGAGAAATAATTAAATTCTTTAAACAAACTAAATAATAATAATAATTAAATAATATCAAAAATTTCATAGTATTAATAATTTTTCATCAATTCTATTTGTCAATTAACCAAATTATAAGTCACACAATTTAATAACATTTTAATTGTTTGCTAATATATTCGCTAATTTAATTAACAAAATTAATTAACAAATAAAATCAATTTATCTATTGCAAAAAATATTTTAACAAAATTTACTGATGAATTTTGTTGTATTTAATTTTTCTGTTTTAGGTTCCGGAAATGATACTTTGGCGTCTGCATATACTGCTGCAGCTGCAACAGCGGCCGCAGCAGCAGCCGCAGCACCAACAATATTAGAAAGTGCAGCATTTACTGGTTCACCGCTCACAAATGCAACACTAGCCGCAGCAACGTTAGCTGCAGCCGGTAGACAAATTGAGGGTAAGAAGAGATTTATTTAAAGTTTTTTCTTTAAAAATTTATTCATTTTTTTTTACAATTATTTTAGGGCCAGAAGGTTGTAATTTATTTATATATCATCTGCCACAAGAATTCAATGACACAGATCTGGCGTCAACATTTCTACCATTTGGTAATGTTTTATCAGCAAAAGTGTTTATCGATAAGCAAACAAATTTATCAAAGTGTTTTGGCTTTATATCATATGACAATCCAAATTCGGCACATGCAGCTATACAAGCAATGCACGGTTTTCAAATAGGTACAAAACGGCTGAAAGTACAATTGAAACGTTCCAAAGACGCTGCTAAGCCTTATTAATAACATGAAAAATTATAATTAAAAGTAAAAAAATAAAAACGATACAGAATATATAAAAAATTTAAACGTTTCTAATATTAAGTAACTAGTGATATAATAATTAATTTAATTAAATTTATACACAGAAAAAAATTTAAAAGAAAATTATGTGGGAAAAACATAAAATAAAAATTTTTAAGAAAAAATTTCTACTTTTACTTTTGCTATTTGATTATAATTTTTGTGTATCTTTTTGGTATAAATGTCTGTTTTTAAAAGTAACAAGAATATAAATATATATAAATTTTACTTAATAATAAATTTATAATTAATTAATTATGTAAAAGTGAAAGAAAAAAATGAAGAAATAAATAGAATTTTTGTAATAAAACAAAAAACATAAAGAATTAATTTATAAGTGAAAGAAAGAAAATAAAAATTTATTTAATTAATTTTTAAGATTTATATTAATTATTATATATTTTTAAATTTAATTTAATTTAATTACTTGGTTTGTTGTCTTTAGCAAAAAAAAAAATTAAAAGAAAAGAATAAAAGTCAGTTATTAGTTACCTTTTACTTATTATAATTAATTAAATTTATTAATTATCTTAATTTTTATTAATTATAAAAAATATATTATAACGCACAACTAATTAACAAATAAAAGAAAATGAAAAAATCTCATAATTTAATTAATTTATATTCATTTTTTTTGTTTAATCTTAAGTTATTTAGAATTTTTAATTAACAAAAAAACGCAAACGCAACGTACTGAAAATGTTTTTAAGTAAAATTTTTAATTTTTTAATTATTAAAATCAAATTAAATATAAAAATCCAATTTCACTGTATGTAATTTTATGTGCCAGTTAATCATATAATAATATAAAATAATTAATTAAAAATAAGAAAAATTGATTTCTTATTTTTCATTAATTAATTATTAAAACATTATTCATGAAAAATTCATTTTTAACAATTTAATAAAATTTCAAAGAATAAGTATGATGGTAGAGAAGCTAATTTAAATATTTCGTTTGTTCGTTGATTTATTAATTATTAATATTTTTGTAAAGTGCTTTAAGCTTTAACAAATATCAAAATGCAAATAAATTTATTAAAAAAATTAAAAGAAAAATCATTAAGAATACCAAGAATAATTTTTCTCATTATTAATTTATGTTTTACAGCAGTAATTACAACCATAAATCGTTTTTCTGTTAAATTTACTTAATTTAATTACATAAAATGCCATAATAAGGTTAATTTGTATATTTGTTATTCACAAAGCAGCATTTTTATTGATAATTTTCTTCACTTTTCTCTTTTTTTATTTACTTAAACTAAATTTTGCATTTAAGCTTGTAAATCGTTAAGAATAATAATCATTTAAATCTCAGAAAAAAGCTACTTAAAACCCGAAAATTTATTTATGTATAACCGAATTGTTAAAACCAGCTTTAATGAGTAAATAATGCTATCATGAAGTAGCAGAAAACATATTAAATTAATAAAAATCATTATTAATTTCTTTATTAACAATGTAATAAAATTTTGTCGTGCTTTAATCAAGTTTTTGTTATGTTTTTATTTAAAAATTAATTAATTTAAAAATAAAACCATTGTACTTAGAAATGAAATAACATATTAAATTTATAATTTCACCAAAGATAACAAAGCAAAGTGTTTTCTTTTTATATAATAAAGAAAATTATTTATTTTAATTTATGGCAAATAACTATTATTAATATTTTTATTTTTAATTTTTTTGCGTTTTGAGGTATATACGAGGTATAATTTATTTAATGATTTTAAAACTAATTGAATGGTGTTACTGATTCACCTGTCTGTAGGTCAATTGACAAATAATTTCGCATGGTTTTCATTAAATAATACTTCAAAAAGCTTAAATATATATTTTTTTTTGTTTGTCAAACATTACAAATGTCGCTGCCATAAAAATAATTTAATAAAATTAAATTAAAAAAATAAATAAATAAAATAAAATATATAAATCAATATAAAATTTATAATTTATTATTCCTATAAACCATATATAAATGTGCTAAGGCAAAGTAATTAACAATAAACAAGCAACAGCAACAGCAGTAATAAATTCATAAAAAAAAAATTATTAAATAAAAAGAAAATTTAAATAATTTTTTTAATAAGAAAAAAAAAAATAAATATAAAAAAAATATTTTTTCTAAGTCACTTTACCAAAATATAAAAAAATAAATAAAAATAATTAATTTAAATGCATGAATGTTGATAATATTAATTAATTATGTATAATAAAAATAAAAGAAAAGAAAAGAAAAAGAAAAGAAAAATTATAAATAAATAAAATTATATTAATAATTAAGCAAAAAAAAAAAAATAATAATAATAATAATGATAAAGAATTTTTTTATAAGGATAAATCGAGTGAAAATACCTGTGCAGTTGTTGTTTAATTATAATTTTAATTTTCTATTAAGAATTTATAATTGTTTTGTCCCTTTGTTTATTTATTATTTTACAATTAATTTTTTTGCGTTTTTTTCATTTATTTGTAATAATTATTTATTAAATGATAAGAATGATAAAAGATTTATTTTATTTTTTATTTACTTTAATTTACAGGATTAAATATGCATAAGAGTGCAAAAAAATGTTCAACTTGAAGACAAAGCAATTTATTGTTACAATAATGATGAAAAACAGCGATTTGTACAGTCGTATTTGCTATTATTCATAGTTTTCGTTAATTTATTTTACCCTTTTAGATTATTTCTACAAATTAAATAATTTTTTATCGAAGAATTTTATATAAATTAATTAATTAAAAAATTAAATTAATTTTTTCATTAAATCTTACAAAGATTTAATTTAATAATAAATTAGATCAATGCTATTTGCCTACATTTCGGCAAAATTTATACTAAAATATATAATACTCGAGCTGCATGTGGAACAATTTTCATTATTTGTATAATACAGCAAATTGCAGAAAAAGTTTATTTTGATATTTATTAAATAGTTTTCCTGACAGATCAACGCGATTTTTTCTGCAGTGAATTTTAAATACAGGTAATTAAATTCATTTGATTTACTAATAGTTCAAAACATGAGTTCTCAGCTGATAAAAAATCACATTAATAGCTTGGAATGGATTTGAAAACGCAATAAAAATGTGTTTATACTTACTTGCGTAATTATGATAAACACAGCATATGCATTAGATTGATGTAAGGACAGAACTATTTTAAAACCCCCAATAAATAAACAAATTTAATAGTTTAAACAAAATTTATTATTTTAAAGAGAAGCTACGGTATTCAGTAAGTAGTTTTTCAACAAAAACATTTCAAATTCAATAAAAGACAAAAAAATTATTTTTAATAACAATAAAAATATATTTAAATATAAGAATATAATAATAATAATTAATAATAATTAATAATAAATAAATAAAATTTTTAAAATTAAATGAAAATTATAAAGAAAATTAATTAACTAACGCTAATGATAAATTTTGATTTTTGCTTATAGCAAAGTAATGAAAAATTGATTTTCTTTTTTTATTAAATATAAATAATAAACTGAGATGAATTTCCCAGTATTGATAATCTCATTACAAAAATTCAGTTTATAATTAAGAATAATTAATTTTTGTTCTTGTCGTTTTTTTTTTTGTTTGGATATTAATTTACATACATAAAAAGGCCACAAAATTTTTAAACAAAAAATTAATAATTAATAATTTCTTTGGCAAGTATAACTAATTAATTGCACCACAAAAGTACAATAAAATAAAAATATAATTCAAATTATAATAATAACTAGATAAATAATTAAATTAATTTTATTTATATTTAGAATTTATTTTATTGGTTGGAATCTTAATAAGGTTTCATCACCCTCTGATTGTGATAAGTTATCAACTTCGAATAATTCAGCGTCTGGATTGTGTGGTGCACCCTGATCAGCTAGCATTTGATTTATAGCGATATCATTTGATAAATCAATTGGAAGATTTACATTATCATCTAAATCATTATTATTGTTATTATTATTATTAAAATCTTCAAATGATAAATCCCAGTTCTCGTTAGTGCTTGGTAATACTTTTTGTATATTAAAATTTTCACTTATCTGCTCACGACTGTCTTCCTCTTCATTATTCTCATTATTATTACTATTATTGATATTATTATTAACACTTTCCAAATTATTATTATTTTCTTCGTGATTTTCTACTACAAATTCATTTAAATCATCTATATTGTGTTCCTCATCATTGTGATTATATAATTGTGCATGTGTTTCTGGATAAACTTGTTCAAAACGTGATTGTTGATCAATGATCTAAATATTATTGTGATTTTTTTTTTTTTATTGTGTAAAAAATTTTTAAAAACAATAATTTTTGTGCAAAATTAAGTGATTTTGTGTAGAACATTTATATGAAAAACAAATAAAGAAAGAAAAAAGAAATAAATAAATAATATAATATAATTAAAGAAAAAATAAGAATAATAATAAAAAAACAGTAATAAAAGCTTTTGTTAAATAATATTATTATTGTTATTGTTTTAGTTATAAATAAATAAATCTAAAATCGTGCATAACCCAAACCAGACATCATTTTACAGACTTTTATTTCCAATAAAATGAAACTAGTTAATTATTTTTCTTATCAATATTTTTTTCATTCATTTATTGATTTCTCGTGCAAAATATTAAAAAAAAAAATTTAAATAATTACTAATTACGTAAAAAATAACAATTAATTGTAAAATAAAAAAGAAAAATTCAATATTAGAAACAAAGAACTGGAAAAAACCCAAAGTTTAAACAACAGAAAATGCTACGTGTTAATAAATTTGTTGCTTCTTCTTTTCTGCAATGTAATTTTAATTAAATTATAATTAATGAAACAGATTTTTTTATTTTAAATTTAAACAATATGCGATTTTATAAATAAATATAAATAAATAAAAAATAAACATTATTTTTGCATAGCAACTTAACACAGTCGTACCTTGACTTTATTTATTTTTTATTTTGATTATTATAATTTTTTTAAAAAAAAATGTTTATTTGTTTGATTGAAATTGAAACATAAAATCAAAAATAAAAATATATATTTATTTAAAGAATTTATTTTTAATAAAATTTAAATAAAATAGCAACAACAATACCATATCGGAATTTATTTTTATAGTTTAACTTTTATTAAGCTTTGAGGAATTTCAAAATAAAAATAAAGAAAAAATTGTTTTCAAATGATTCTTGCATTCTGTTTAATAGCCGGATATACAAATATATGTTTCTTGTTAAAAGCATACATTTCAGCTGAATTATACAAATTAAACGGTTATTATATAACCCTGATTTATATAATGATTTTTAAAACGAAAAGAAAAACACTTGCAAAAATGCAAGTTATTGCTTTTTGATTAAATTAATGAGCTTTAACGATAGACAAGTGTTTTTAAACGAACAATTTTAATAAATTTCTACCTAAATAAACTTTTTTATAAATTATCGTAATAACTAATCTAATCTAATCATTATAAATATCATAAACAAATTTATTATCACTAAAATAAATATAATAACGAATAAAAGGTTAGTGAATTACTAACAAAGAGGTTAGTAAAAAAAACTGCATAAAAGAAATTATTGATTAAAAAGGAAATGCTTGAAACATGCAATTTTCTATTATTAATAAATATTTTTTTGATAAACAAAAGGTACATAAATGTATGTCAAAATGGTTTGTAACATGCAATATTTTAATTATTATACTAAGGGCTATTAACCGATCCGTATAATATGACACAATTTGATAAAATTATTTCTATTCAATAAAAACAAATCTCTATCTAGGTACATAATTATTTGTTTTGCTTGGTATGTCGTATGTTATTGTACAGATGACAATAAATTTTAAAATTATAATTATTATTTTATATAAAGCGCGATGAATTAAGACTTACTATCTGTGTTAATAAAACGTATCGGTTATAATAATAGCCCTGATTATAATAATATAAAAATGTTAATTATTTTTTTAATAATCTATTAAGGGAAAGTTATTTTGTTGCATTTTTAAAGTACCTATAAAATGCATATTTGTTAATTAATTATAAATTAAATAAAATTAAAATACTTTAAAATAAATTAAAGTCTAACAACATTTGTGCAATAATTTATTGTCATTATTCTAACTAATGCAATTATTTTTTATAATGATTTAATTAAATTTATTGAATAAATTTTGATTAAGCATTTTATTTCATTATTATTATTATATCATAATATCCGGTTAGTCTGTTATTTATTATTTAATTAAAATTATAAAATAAATCAATTTTGTTAATTTTTTTCTTCGTTTTTTTATTACAAATTGATTATTTAATTTTTGTTAGTCAAAATATTAAAAAGCGCATTTAGCCCCGTTTATAAAAATTAAAAAAAAAAATCCCAGAAAAATGTTAAATATACCAAAAAAATGTGATTAAAAAAATATAGAAAATTTTTACGATATGAATGATAATTAATATTTTAATTAAGTTAAAAGAAAAATATGTTGTTTTTTTTTAATTATTTTTTATTTATTAGTTATGATTTTCTTCTTTTTTTTATGTTTTCAACAACTTTGCCTTTTCTTTTATTATTTTCTGTTTTTTATACAAAATTTACAAAATAATATGTTTTTTTTTATCTATTAATATATATTATATGATTATTAATTAATTAATTTCTTTATCATGCAAAGAAAAATGCAATTTTAATTAAGAAAAACATAATGAAAATATATTTATTCGAATAATTTTATTTAATAATATTATTTCTTTTTTATTCTTCTATAGAAAAAATAATTAAATAAAATTTAATTTATTTAGAAAAAATTAATTAATCAAGATAATATGAATATTTTTCAATTCTATTTTCTATTCAAATAATTAATTAAACGAAACAAATCAAAGTACTGAAGTAAAAATAACTCTACTCTCGTAAATAATTTTTTGCATTTTTATGCTCTTTTCTGATTTAATCAGAAAATACGTTACCAGTTGTTAATGTTTTTAAAAAAAACTTATTAATTATTAATAGTTAATGATTAAAAAAATTCAATATAAAAAATATATCTAGGCATAACCGTACCACCAAATTAATAATAAAAACTGTTATTAAAATTTTTAATTCAACGGGAATCAAGTAATTAATACAACTGGTAAATTGTATTTACTGACACCAAATTTTATTAATTAATTATATGTAAAAAAAACTTTATATTATTAATATTATTATAATTAGTATTATTTTTAGCTTTAATTAATTTCAATTAATGGAGCATCTTTATTTTGTTTGTTTACCTGATAATTATCATCAATGTCACGATTATAAACGTCATTATCGGCAACATTTTTATCTTCTAATGATTCACGATTATCCTCATCGCTGTCCTCACCTTCACGATTTTTATTATCTTTAATAATTTTTCCTTCGGTGGTTACATCTTTTGTATCCTCACCACTTTCTAATGGCTGAACATTGATTGTACGAACTCTAAATACTGATTGTCCACCAAATTGATTGTCATTATGGTATGTTGTATCGTTTATAACAACACGATGTCCATCGACAATCTATGGTTAATAAAAACGAAAAACATTAATAAATAATAAATAAATAATTTGCAAAAATTTTCTTTTACTTTAACAGTTGATGTTGTATTTCCTTTATTTTCAATTTTGTCTGAGGTTATTCTATCTTCTGCCCAGTTGGTCGGTGTCTGTTCTCTCATTCTGCGTAACATATCTAAATAGCAAGGGTAGAGTCAATTATTTTTACTATATTAAGGACAGTTTTTATTTTCTTTTTTTTTCTTTTTCTTTAGCATTTAACCTCAATTATTATTTAATTTAAAATTAAAATGTATTTTTATTGTTTTAAAATATTAAAATAAATAAACATTGTCATTAAAATGGGTCAAAAATTGTTTGCTTTTGCAAAAGAAAAAGAAAGAAAAAAATAAATATTTTAATTGTTTTTAATTTTTGTGCAAACAATTTAAAAAGGTAATTAGTTATTTAATTGTTAAAATGTTAAATAAAATATTCACTTACTTTCGAATGCTTCAAAGAAACGTCCAAAGTTCCATAAGAATGGATTATAATATGGTGTATTGTCGGCAAATGTTGGTTGAATAAAATCGGTGTCAATAAAATCATTTGTATTTGGATTAAAATTTGGTTGTTTTTCTAAGGGGACAACAACAATCTCCGTTTCATAATTATCCTTATTATTTTGTTGTGCTGCAATAAAAAAAAAATATACAACGAATTTAATAAATAGATTATCACTCTTATCAGATTAGCGAATATTTTTTTAACATATTTTGGCGCCATTGTAATCTCATATAACATTCAACGACTTGGTTATTATATTTTATTTTTTTAAATAATAAATACAAAATTGAACAACTTTGTCCTCTTTATTTATATTTATACTAAAATGTGTGAACAGAATTAATTATAGTACGAAAATACTAAACAAAAAAAAAAACTACAAACATCGCACGTAAAATTCTATTAATCATGAAATATTTATTATTATTTTGCAAACGGATTTATTATTGTTATTCTTTAATCGTTAATTTCAGTGTATTTCTATAATGTATATCTCACCAATAATATTTTTTATTTATATTTAACCATTGCAAACTTATAATTTAATAGTCAAAATTAAACATTTTATAATAAGATTTCCAGTAGAAAACGATGCAAACATATTTATATATAAAATAATTAAAAATAAATCAAGGTCTGTCTATTACCAATAAAAAAAAACAATATTTCTATGTATTAATAGTTATTTTCCTTTTAATGATTTTATTGAGTCATAAAGAGGATTAATAATAATAATAATTTATTTTATAAATAAAAACGAGTAAATTCCCTTGTAAAAATATTTTTAAAAACATTTCGCGACCGTCTGTAAATTCCGCAAATAGCTTTAAAAAAAAAAAAAACTTTAATACATTTTTTTAATGACAAATCAATTATTTATTTTTTCAAATCAATAGAAAAATAAAAATCCCATATATAAAATGACAAAAAAAAAAAAAGAAATAATAAAAATTGTTAAACTATTGAAACATAAAAGTGCTTCCGTTGAATCAATACAATACAATACAACGACTGACTTTTATCATTTTAATTATAAATATTTTTTTTTTATATTATAATTATAATTATTATATGTCGTCATCGTGGATTATTACGTGGAAAAAGAAGAATAAATAATTCATAAAAGAAAGAAATAAATAAATAAATACAAAACATTTGTACAAAGGGATGAATAGATGGCTGAAATTCTGTTTTTTCATTTAACAAAATATACAAAAAGATTAATTATAATCTGCGAGTGACACAAATTGTATAATAAGAAAAAACGTTTTTACAGAAAAAAAAAAACAATCGACCTTTAATTATTAATGTTTTTTATGAATAAATAATAATTTTAAATTAAATATTCGTTTAAAATTCATTGCACGATTTAATTATGTCAAATTAAATGCAAAGAAAATAAACATTTTTAAAATCATTTTTAATAGAAATTTTAAGCGTTTTTATATTTTTTACATTAAATGTTTTTCATAAATTTTAATTAACAGAAAAATTAATAAATTACAAAAATTAAAGTAAAAAAAAACGATAGAAAAAGCACAAATCGTATATAAATAAAATTTCTGCGAATGAACTTGGTTGAAAAATCACAGAAAAAAAATAACCAAAATCTACTTGCTAAAAAAAATTTGTATGATAAAAAACTAACTGATTAATCATAAATTTATCATTAAAAATTCCTCAACAGTAATATAAATTATTTAAATAAATGAATAAATTATCTAAGAAATACTTTTGGTAAAAAATATTCGCGGGAAAAAACAAAACATTTCAAAGTTCAACATTTTTGCGGTTGATTTGAGTGAAGAAAAAGCAAAAAAACTTCTTTTTTTTTTGTTAAATTAATTAAAACAGGATGAATAATAAAAAGTAAATAATTAATATTATAAATTAAGAACAAAGTTGTTAATTAAAAATACATATTTTTTATATTGTAAACAAGAATCAATAAAAATCCCGACAAATTTAATTAACCAGCTCACCTTGAACAAGGTGCATTTTGATGTTAATTTATTATTAATAATGTTAAGAACATTCACTGTTTCTACTATTAATAATTAAGTGAAAATAATTACGTTTTATATAGACACAACTGAACTGAAGCAATTTAAAATTTTGTAACCAACATATTCACTGAAGATGATTGATTGTTTTCACTTTATTTTATGCTTGGTAATCCTATAGTTCTTTTATTATTTATTTTTTGGTAAACATAAGCACTCATGTGAAAAAGGTTAATTATTTTATTTAAAGAAATAAGCATTAATAAATTAAATTAAATTAATAACAATTGTTTTTATGTAAAAAGAATGAAATCATTACAATGTAAACTTTATGAAATAAATAAAAAAGGGTTCATAATAATAATAATAATAAATAAAATAATATTTCTAATGTTTTGTGTAGGCTTTAATAATTACATTGAAAATATACTAAAGATAAATGCTTAGATTTGGTGTTTGTTTATAGAAAATTATAGCAAGAAACAGAGTAAAAAAAATGGACAAAAATAATATTTAATTAATAAAATTGTTTATTATTTACTGAAATTATATAAACAAATATACACAATGATTGTTATTATTATTATTATAACCCACAGCAATATACATACATAGTTTATATTTATTTTAATAATATATAATAGGGACAGACTGAATATCAATTATTATTATTACCACAGTATTGTTTCGTGTTGATTATTATAAGTATTATTATTATTATTATTATTATATTCAACAGCAACAATAATAAAGACATATAACCACCCCGAGACCATATGATTACAATAGATTTAGTTATCCGGTTACATAAAATATATTATTAATACTAAATATTTTACTCAGTTAAACATTGTTGCCTACATAGGTTATATGCCTAGTAAAATAATATTTTTTTTCATTTATCAACAATAATAATAATAATTATTTAATAATACGACTAACCAAAATTGAAAAAATAAAAAAATACCCACATATTCATATCTATACGACGTGAATATTAATTCTTTTAAAATGACATTGATTTGTACTTTTAATATATTTTAAACAAATATAATTTAATTTTACAAATTATAAACAAATTCTAGAAAATTATATGATTATAATTTTTGTATAATTGATTAGTTTACTAAATATTTATATTTATTATATAATAATTATTAATCTAACCACAAATTAATTTAATTAATTAAAAACTATTTAAAAAAAAGCATTAAAATTATTGAGAAAATACAATGAAAATCGATTCTTTAAAACAAACATTTAAATTAAATAAACAAACAAAGAATTAAAAGCATTTATCGTCGTGGTCAAGTGTCGTGAAGATGATAAATCAATTTAAGAAAATAAAATCAATTAATTAATTATATTCTAATTGGTTAAAGTGAATAAATTTCTTATGAATTTTACAAAATGCGCATTTTAAAAATTAATTATTAAAGTAGTGTTTTGCTTTGAATTATAAATTTCATTTTTATTAGCGAATTCTTGTGTTTTATTTTTCATTTAATTTATCACATAAATTTTTAATAAATAAAATAAATTTCTCATAAACATATTGTTTTTTGGTAGTAAACATACAAGAATATAAACCATTTGTTGCACAAAATAATATTCATATTGAAGCGAAAGAAAATTCATTTACCTGGATATCCTTGAACAAATGATGTAGCCAAAGCCGCAACACACACAAAACACAATAAGAATTTCATTTTTAAATTATTAATTATTATAAATTTCTGTTTTATAGAAATAATTTCCTTCTTGTATCAAACACAAAATAAGACACGTTTGCTGTTTTTCAGTCACAATAATTCTAGATGTTTCACTTTATTTTATTTTTATCTTCACAAAATATAAAAATTTCTTTTTAATAAACAATAAACAGTTTTAAAAAAAATGCACCAAATATTTTGAATAAAATTAAATTTATAAAAAAAATAAACACTTTATAGAGGAGAATACTGTAAATGTTGATTTGTCGATCGCCACTAAATTCGTTTAAACAACTAAACACGTCGAACACGACCAACTCGAATATATAGCGTCGAATCTAATTTCACATAGGCAAATGTCGAGGTGTTGGTGTCTTTATTTTATTGCTATTTATTTATATATTTCGCTTAGTTGGCAGCTGAATATTGTTTGGAGTGGGGTAATATAAGTTGGAGGTCGAATAATCGCGGATTGACGACGATGTACCGGCTTTAATAATATTATTTCTTATAATTTTTTTGTATTTTTATTGTATTTTTTATTCCTTTTTAACATATTTATTTAACTGCGTAGCCTCTTTCAATTCAATTTTATTCGTTATTTTTTTGCAAACACACAAGAAAAACACAAAAAATTAAATAAAGACGATGACACGGTTTATTGTTTTTAACTGTGAAGCGTGAGGAGACTTTTATTTATATGTATTTTGTAGGTGGTTTTTACACAATAAATAATATAACTTTTGATTACAATTTAATCGAGAAACATTTTCCGTTTTTATATCAAAAATAAAAGCAAAAATATATTTAAAATGTTTGTATTATATTTGGACTTTCCAATCAAATAATAAATAAAGTAAGTTCTTTCTTATTTTTAATAGATACATCTAAATATAAAATTTATTCTATATTTTTATTAATAATATTATTTTATGGTTTCACTACGGTTTATACAACTATTAACAAATAAAACGTGATTTAACTTTATCAATTTATTTTTATTACACTTTGTAATTTCTAAAACAGAATGAAAAAATCATATCATTTAAAAAAATACACGGAAAAATATTTCATAATTTAATTTTAATAACTTAAAATATAAAAGAAACAAAATAAAAATAAAAGAAACAACGAAAAATCCGAAGAATTAAATTATTTAATAATAAAAATAAATTCTTTACAACACTCTTGTCTACATATATACGATATGTGTTATCATGATTGTTTTTTAATGTAATTTTATGTTTAATTGTTTTACTTAATTTTGATTTAATTATTTTAAATTGAACAACAATTATAATATAGAAGCTAAAACTCAAACAGAAAGATTTAAATAATTAAATACAGTTAATATGCGTGTTATGAATCTACAAATGAATTGTTTTATGCTGTTGATAATATCATTTTAACAGAAATAACTAATTAATGTGTACAGGAGTGCATCTAGATGACTTTTAAAAAAAACGAAGTACATAGGTTAGAAATGTTGAATTTAATTATTTTTATTGGTTTTTCTTATGTAAATATTCTGCAATTTGGTTTAAAGTTAAAGTAATAAAGTTTAACTCTTAAATCTTAGTTAATATTATAATAATCAATATATGTATTTAAACTATTAAAAGCTACAGCAAACCAATTAAGTAGTTAACCACTGGTAATCGATATAACAACAGTAAAACAACAATTTTAATGTGTTTAAAACTTTTTCTAGTGCATTGTTTGCTCTATTTTAATGAGAATTCGGTATAAACAGGTAGTTTTTCAAATATTACTTTGTTGTTTAGTTTATTTTACGAATTCGTTATGCAAAACACTGTTTAAAACAGAAATTTAATCTCTGAATTCATGTTTAAAATTCTTATTTAAATATAAAATAATTTCATTCCTTACTACACACCTGAATAATATTATTTTAAATTTTATTTAAATGCATTTTTAATAATACTGTATAGTATATAATTATAAGAATTCTCTACATTTTATCCTCTATTATTAATTATATATTCTAATACTATTGTTATGTCCCAGTTTAATCAACAAAACTATTTTAGTTTATTAGCAAAGGAAGTGTAATAAAAATATAATAATAATTAAAATGCAAAAATCACCTGAATAACAAAATAAAACAATACAAATAATTGATTGAAATAAATCCATAAATGAAACAGAAAAAAAAATAATTAAATAAATTAAAAGCAAATAATATGGAAAATTCAGCAAAATTTATATGAATTAATGAATGAATTTTTATTTATTTTATTTTATTTTATTATAAATAAATAAATTAAAAATAAAAGATGAATGTGAACATTTATAAATAGCAACTGATCAAATCCAAACAATTTGTAATAAAAATAAACATTTATGGATTTTTATACTGTGTGAAATATAATTTTTTATTTATTTATTATTTTTTTGCATATTTAAAACCCTTTAGTGTTTTTTTTTTATTCCTCTTTATAAAATATAAAAAATATTCACATAGCTGCGGTTAAATTAATGACGTTCTTTTCCAGTGAAAAACGTCACCGTATGTATTTTGCCTCACAAAAGTTCTTGATGAAATATAATTAATTTATTCTTTTTTTGATTTTGAAAACATCATCAACACTTTGTTATGTATGACCTCACACATTATGTTATTAATTCTTCTTCTTTGTTTCTTTTTTTTTCTCTTTGCTTTGAACTTCATCATAGACAAACAATAGCAAACGAATCAAAAGCATAAGTCATCGATTGTACAATTTTATAAAGTAGCCTGAGGCAGTCAAGTGTCTGAGAAATGACAAATAATAAACATACGACATTGTAGTGACGTTTTATTTTGGCTGGCTTACTATTATTATTTATTTATTTATTAATTTATTAAATTAGAAGAATGACTTCACTTGTAGCTTGTTTATTACAAGCAAAAAATAAAAACTATAATAAGCATTTAAGAAAATAAAATTCCTTGGAAAATTGAATGAGTTATTGTCAATTTTAAGGAAAATTATTATAATTTTAGGAGCCAGATTATAATGAAAATTATAATTTATTATTTTATAAAAATAATTTAGATGAGATATGATCGATTACAAATTTATCAATAGGTGGGATGAATAATAAAATTATTTAATTAAACGTAGGTGTTTGCAAATTTATTATAAAATCAAATAACGAGAAAAAACAAGTAAATTCTTGTTACTTAATTAACAAAAAATGATTTTGAATAATCACCTGGGAAAATGCAACCAAATACCTTAACAATAATATTAATATGAATCAGATATTCTAATTATTTATAATATTATAATTAATTAAAACAGATCGACAATTGTTATTTTTATTAATTAAAATTACGTGTTTTGATCTAAATGTACAGTGATGGTAGTACAGTGTCATTTGTAGATTAAAAAGCTACTGTCTGTCCCACACCCACATAATCAGGTATTTAACATTCCATTTAAATACCAAATTTGTATTTATTTTTAAGAAAATCGTGAGAATAAAATAGAATTTATTTTTAAAGAAAAATTCTTAAACATCCTTATTTGGTAGACATAAATAGTTATTTTGGGAGTAGGCATTTAATTACGTACCTTGTAATCTGTAGCATTTTTTCGAAATTATTGTTTGTTGAATAATTGAATTCACAATAATTAGATTAATAATATTATTATTAGGAATAATAATTATTCTCAAAATGTATTAAGCAATTTTGTGATCTTGGTTCCTAAAAAGTTTTAAAGCTTTATTATCCATCTCCCTGTTAGAATGACGACAAACTGTGAATCATAACTGCCTCATAGACAGTGAGCGTGCTAAATAATAATTTTTGCAAAAATAAAGCTAGTTGCTTATGATTTTTACATGTTTTATTATGGAGATGAGCACCTTTGTGTTTGATTCTTTAATCATTAAGGCACAAATTAATACAATTTAAAAAATTACGAAGTTAAAATTCTGTAAAAAAGACGAGAAAATAGATATTCCGCATATTTTAAACAATTATTAAGAAATAATCACACTTTGTTAATTATATTTTATTAATATTTTATTAATATTTTATTAAATTAAAATCGTGTATGCAATTTGTTAATAACAAAGAAATTTAATTAATTAATATTTTTTCTTAATAAACATTTATTCTTAAAATAATAATTCTTTCACTTAATAACTAATAATCGTCACGTTTTTTTGTTTTTCTCTTCTAAAAACTTATAACAATATTAATTAATATTTATTTCAATAACAATATCTAATATCCATCGTAATATATCTTTATAAAATTATGAAAAATAAAAAATAAAGTAATAAATTTCATGTATGCAATAATAAAAAGAAAAAAAAATCTAATAAAAAACGAAAATGAACGCGAGAACGTGTAAAACGTGTTTAAAATGATTGTCAAGGTTGTCAACAGATAAAAAATTTCATAAATTTTCTTTTATTTTTAAAATTTATTTAAATCAATTAAAAATAGATTAAAAATTTTTATTAAATGTCAATTAAGATTTAATAAAAATGTTTGATTTATTATCAATAAAAAACCAGAGAAAATAATCTACTAAAAATTAATTTTTCAATTTGTTTAATAAAAATTATACAATTTTCATTTATATTTATTAATTAATTTTATTACAAAGCGTAGAATTATTTTAGGCATTTAGCCAAAAATTTATAAATGAGAAAAATACATTAATAAATGAAAAACTTTTTAATGGATTTAATTTTCTGTTTTTTTTTAATTAAAAAGTAAATAAAAACAGAAAAATATTCAACGTGAAGTCACACTATATGACATAGTGACTACGTAGCGGATGATCTAGCATGAAATCAGAATAAACAAAGAGTTTTTCATATTTAATTAAATAATTTCTTAAAAAAATTTTTTGCACTTAATTTTTAATTTAATTATGATGTTATTTTACTTGTAAGTAAAATCTTTAAACGCAATTATATTATTAAAATATTACACGAATTATTGAGAGTGTTTTCTGAAAATTTAGCCGAACTAAAAACAGGTATTATTACATTTTAATAACAAAGTTATTACGGCGAAATATTTTAATTAAAATCAAATGAATATTTGAAAGAACCAGAGTCTAATCAATATAAAACAGACAAAAGAATTTATGAATTTCATTCCTGAAAAGGATTGTCTAATTATTTTTCAAATAAATGTTTTTAAAAATTCATCTCAATTCATGAATTTTGAAATATTTTTATTAATAAATTCCAAATAAATATTTGCCGATAACAAAGTAACAAAATATTGTGCAAATATATTCAGCATAGAGGTGTTGTCAAAAGCCTTTTGTAATAAAATTTATTTGGCATCGATATTCAATTTAACAAATATGCAATAAATTTTAATAATTTATCAAAAAAATTTATTTGCTGAGAGAAAATGTAATTTGTTTATATCTAATCTTTATCTACAGCATATTTTCTTCCTTTGAGGTTCTTGTTTTTAATTTTCTATTTTCTAATAGCATTTTACAGCGAATAAAAAACCATTTTTCCTTTTAATTAAGCAAGTAAACAAATTATATCAATCACTATTTAAAAAGTGTTAAAATTAATACAATTATGTTTATTGCCTTTAAATTATTAATGTAGCGTAGATTATTGTATTGTTTAAGCAAAATTAATGTAACATTTAATTGTTCGTTAGTTTTTGAAGAAAATAAATCAATTGCGTAGTTTTTATTAACATAAAAGTTTGTTTATGTTTAATAACGTGATTAGGTAACGTCTCCTGTAAATAAAATAGTAAATTGCGTTTTAACTAACTAACTAAACACCTGGTTAACCTCTAAAGGAATAAAAACATTCCCAAATATATGTTTATTTGCTTATAACCATTTGGTTGTTATTTCATTTAATTTTTTAGTATTTATAATTATATTCATCGCGCTAATCAAAGAGTATAATTTATTATACCAAAAAAATACAGTAAAATTACTTTAAAAAAACGTAAACAGACAATAATAAAAATAATATATTCCAAATACACTAAAAAGAAACGGCTGCAGTAGTAACAAAAGCAATATTTTTATATTTTATTTTCTTACATTTTATTTACCTTCTAAAGTGCTAAATAAACATAAAAATATTTACTAAACAAAAAAAAAAAAATAATAATAAAACATGAAATAATGATAAAGAAATAATAAAATAAAATAAAATAAATAAAACATAGAAATATTTAATTAAATATTTTTATTTATAAAAAAATTTTATTTATGTTAAATAAAAAGTGAAAATTAAACAGCATAACGTGTTTTAATGAGAAATTTGCATATATTTTGTGTATTTAATAAACAATCAAAAGGAAAATTCTTTCTCTAACATAAATAACAAAAAAAATCAACGTGCTTTTGAACAATATTACATAATTAAAGAAAAATAATAAAATAAAATTGAATTAATAATTAACAGAAGTGGTTACTCATCGTTCAATTTTTTTTTTTTAAATTTAATTAATTAAATTTGCATGTTTTGTGTTTTATTTTTTTGCACAATAATTAATTATTATTATTTTTTTTATTGATGTCATTACAAAAGCTGTTGTTTAATTAAAATTTTTATTTCGTCTTATTTTCAGATTTTATTTATTTATTTTAGTCAGTGGTTTGCTGCGTATGTGACTTGGGTGAAGTCAATTAATTTGTATGTGGTCAACGATTGTGTCATATTCCTTCAGTATCATGTTCCAAAGTGACCCAGAATTTATAGCATTTTAAATAATAGAATTAATTTGTTACATTATATAGGAATTGGTTTGTAAGGGTAAAGTACCGTAGAATTGAATCGTTTTACAAAGATTTTTGCAAATTTTTATAGATTTTTAAGCGAAAATATCAACTTTAAATTTTGAATTTTGATATTTATACTTATTTTAAATGTTTTTCAGTAATTTTATTAAGCAAAATTAATTCTTTTAATTATATATTTCAGAAAAATTAAAACTGTTTGCATACAAACTATGTTTTCTAGGGCTTAATAAAGCCAAAACAATATTAATACACTGTCTTACTATACGAAAATTCATATTTTATTCTGGATTTAGTCAAATATTAAAACACTTTAGATACATTTTAATAAAGTTGCTATTAATAAGAATAATAAATTATTAATTTGTGCATTAAATACAGATAATTATAAACATTAGTTACATGCAGCAGAAAATTCAAGCAACATAGTATCAAAGACTGTTTGTTTTAGGTTTAACGAATTGTTAAATAAAATTTCCTAAAAATAAGAAAAAAAATAATTTTCTTTCTTAAATCAAAGATCAATAAGAAATAATTAAAAGAAAAAATAAATAGAAATTAAAATGCATTTTAAATAAAATTTCATTAAACATTTAAAAAAAAACTTCTATAATGTGTAAAAATCAATTTGTAGTTAGAGCATGTTTATAGTGAATAGTTTTTTCTTTCAACGTTTATATTATATATTTTTCTATAGTTTTGATTTAATTCATTTAAAAAATAAAATAAAATAAAAATAATATAAAAGACAACACCATGAATGACAAATTTATTTTAATCAAAAAATAAAATAACGAAGATTTGTGTAAAAATAAATATATTTATAGATATTTAATTAAAATAAAAATATTTAATTTAATTTGCAAGCAAATAATAAATAAATTCATCTTATTACGCATTTTAACATGTTTTTATTAGTTTGTTGATGTTTTTACCAATATTAATTCAATAGTAATTCATATGCATTCCAACATATATGCTATAAGGATGTTTATTCAATTAAATAAAATACTAAAAATTCCTTTATATAAAAACAATTTAAATCACTTAAAAAATCATTTATAATATATAAAAAAATAAAATTATTAATAATGGAAATAACTTTGTTACACCAGTAATTATGCACCTGGTGTATTCTTACTTTTATCATACAACGAACTATGTTTAATAAGAGCTTAATTAACAATAAGAAATAACGTCATTGGTATTATTATTAATAAATTTAAGGTGAGTGCATTATTTAAAAATTATTTATTTAATTTTTTTGCAACAAAAATGTGTTTTTTAACGCTGATCATTAGACGAAGGAAAATGTATAAGAAAAAAGTAAAAAAATTAATATTCTTTTCATGTTTTTCAATGACAACAAATTTGTTAATTTATTATTACTTTCCTAATACGTAACAATAATAATAATAATAGTATTAAATAAATAAATAATATGGATTTACCCAGTCAATCCGGACATTTCAATGGTTGTCTTTCTGTTTTTTTTTTCAATTTTCAATCAATCGATTAAATTTATTAAATAATTAAATCATAAAATTGATTACATTTTGATAAAACACACCTTAAACAAGGACAGTTCTTATGTATTACATGCAAACAATCACGTTTAACAATAATGACGGTATAAAAATTTATTTTTTTTGCATATCTTCTTAACAATCGATGGCCATTAAGGAGTTCTTTTTTTGTTAATTAAAAATGCAATTTTTATTTTCTTTTTCATTATATCAATAAATTTTATAAAAACAATTACAATTATATTAATTCCATGTAAATATATTTAATTAAAAGTTCATTAATCTAATTTGGCATTCATTCAAGAAAAACTTACTTACAATAAACAAAAAAACAATGTATTTATAAAGCAAAATCACATAAAATTCTTACATTTATTTATTTAACCATTCCATATTGTTGTTCTTTACCGTGCTTTATGCAAACGATATTTTAGTACACCAAATAATGATATTTGTAATATAATTATCCAGATAATTAATGCAAATACATCATTCCAGTATCGATCGCCTGACATATCCATAAATTGTAAAAATTTATCAGCTGACTTTAGATAGCAAAACGGTTGTGAGCATGTTAAATTCTGTCGATTATATCCATATATTGCTTGTACAGATCCCTCAAAACTATATCGAAAGTATGAAATATATGACAGTGGTTGTAAACAGTGAAATAACTCCTTGAATTTTATAAAAAATCCAGAAAATATTAACATTGGAATGCATGAGGCTGGCACTAAGAAAATACCCATCTGTAACAGAAAAAATATATAAAATTTATTCCAGTCTTTATCATTTAAAACTTGTATACGAGAATATTTAATAAAAACGTGACTTAAACAGCATTATTAGAGTTAATTTAACATATAATAAAAATAATAAAATTTGCATAATAATAATAATAAAAAGATTTTTATATGACGCAAAGTTGTGACAATTTATTAATAAATTTTTTATTTAAATTAAATAACAGATGAAAATAAACAATAATAAAGAAATTAAAGAAAGAAAGAAAAATATTGCGAATAAATTTTCATCGAAGAAAATTATAAATAAAAAAATAAAATCTGGCAAAACTGTTTTAAAATAAGAAATCCCACACAAAAACACTTTATTACAAAAATTATTATGAATTCATTTATCTTAGCAGTTAATTATTTATATTAATACTTATTTAAAGAAATAATTTATATTTTGCAGTCAAAACTGTCTCTTGAACTTCTAAGAAAATGTCACAACATTAAAGTGTTTTAGAGATTAATGTGAACGGCCAATCGGCTTAACTTAGATATTGTTTTGCATGCAGATAAATAAAAGGTTAAATTTCATATAATTATAATTAAAAAAATAAAATCTTTTTTAATTAAATAAATATGTTAATCGAGGCGCTAATGGAATTTAATTAAATAAACCATCAATCAGTTAGATAAATAATAAAATTTTATATCAAATTTCAATTAAAAAATAGAAAAATATTTATTATATTTAAAACAAACCAAACTGAAATAAACTCTTTTATTTTATTTTTTTCGTCTACTATAATTAATCGGAATCGTTGATGCAAAATAAAGAAAATGCGTTGATAATAATATTTAAAAAGAAAAGAAAAGAAAAGTATTTTATTTGGAAAGTTATAAATTACCTGCATGTTAAAGGCTGCGCCAGCAATAAGACCTAATGTCTGTGCTAAAATTGTGGTAAGGAAACAAATTAACCATAGCATAAGTAAACGTTCCCCATCATACGGTTGGCTGGTCATATAATAAGCAATTAATATAAACGATGTTGGACACAAAAACTGCAATAGAAAACCGAAAATTTATAATTTAATATTAGCGAAAAAATATAAATTTTGTAAAATAACCTGCAATGGTAAATCTGCAGCAATTTTTGAAAAATAATAAGCACCTAATGAATACCAATTATTCAGGTATTCCCGTAAGAAAACTGTTGTCTCTAGAGGAACTACAAATAAATAAAAATTAAATAATTATTTTTATTATTATTCAAAGAAAAAAAGTAATCACTTACACGTTAATACTGTTGGCATGCTATTTGCAAAGAATATAAAAAGTAAAAAAAAGAAAAGACATGATGAGTTGCTCATTATTTTCGCAGCATCATTGCCAATATCATAATAAACAACACCTAGCATAAGTCCAACAAGTATATGACAAACTAAACGCATTTGAGCAAAAAGCTATAAATATATTTATAAACTTATTCTTATTATTAATTAAATTTATTTAATTTTATTTCTTACAAAATCTCTTATACAGCATATTGTGCTTCGCTTTGTTAAAATTACAAATTGTTTCCACTGTGATACTGCGTATCGTCGATGCGAACCATTCGCTTTTGTAGTTGAGTTATAAACCGTCGTCCGGTTATTTTCCATTAGTTCTATTCAAAAATAAACTTTAATAATATTGCATACAGTTAGGCGAATTTTAAATTATTTACTTTCGTTTTCTTCAATATCAACTGATTGCTCACTGCTACCTGCCAACACCGTCTGATTATTGTCACGTTTTATATTGAAGTTAATTTCTGAAAATTTATCCACGAGTCTTTGAATTTTTGGATCATTTTCTAAACTAGCTAATTCCAATGCTAAAAGAAATATTACTTTTTATTATTTCAGTTAAAAAATACAAAAAAACAAATTATAAATACCAAAATCCGCTCGATTGTAATAATTCGGACAAATAAATCCGACTTCCTTAAATGTTGGGCACATATCTTCTAACGAACCATTGTAAATACATTTTCCATCTGATAGTACATAGAGATCATCAAACAGTTCTAATAACTGTGAGGCTGGCTGATGTATTACGACAACAATTGTTCGACCGTTCCGTGCCAAATCACGTAAATGTGTGACAACCTGAATTGCCGATAAACTATCTAATCCACTAATAAATGAAAAATTTAATTAAAAACTATTCAATTTTACAGTAATTAAAAATCTTACCTTGTAGGTTCGTCAAAGAACATTAACGGTGGATTTGTAATCAGTTCGACACCAATCGATAAACGTTTTTTCTCGCCACCAGACAATCGTCCGACTTGTGTATGCAAACATTTTCGCAATTTTAACAATTCAACAATATCGTTTATCTTAAAAGAAAACATTAAATTTTAACAACTTTCATAAAGCAATTTTATTTTAAAAAATTTTACGCACTAACCACTTTAATTTTCGCAACCTTTGCAATTTGTGAGCTCAGCTTAAGATCAGCGGCAATCCGTAATGTTTCCCATGTTGTTAACTTTTCCAGCATAGCAAAGTCTTGGGCAATATATGAAGATTTATAACGAATATCATTTTTTAGTTTTGTTTCACCGTTTATGGTTATTGACCCACGTAATCCATTTATTCTGTTCATTCGTTAAGATGCAACGATAGAAATACAACAAAATTGAAAACGATTAGAATAATAGAAAAAAAATTAATTCAAAAGAAAAGGGGAAAAAACACAAACTTAAAACCGGAAAGTATGTTTAAAAGTGTTGATTTACCAGCACCTGATGGTCCCAATATTGCTGTTAAATGGCCAGACATAAAATGTCCAGACACATTCTTAAGAATTGGAGTTTTGATTGTGTCTAACGGTGGTAAATAATACAAATTACTAAATTCAATATTAAATGGTTGTGTATAAGAGTTAATATCCACAGTAATTGCTGATGCATCTGAACACATTTTTGTTTAAATTAATTCACTTGTATTTTGTTTTTTTTTTTAAATAAATCACATTTAAGTCACTTAATTCACTGTATTTATATTCTTAAAATTATATTAACCGAAGAGTCAACTCACACACTTTCGACTGAAATGTAAATAAACAAAAAGTAAAATGTTTTAACAACAATAAAAAAGTAAAGAAATTTTTAAATTAAAAAAAAACATAAATTCCCCACTCAAAAAATTAAATTAAACTAAATCTTATAAAGAATAAAAAATAAAATAACTTTCATTTTGAAAGAAATTTATATTTGTGTTAATATTGTTGCCGAATTGTAACTAAATATATTTATTTACGTGAATTAAATTACATTAAAATAAATTAATAATGAAAATGATCAAAGAGAAAAATATAAATAATTTTTTTTGTTACAATTCAAAAAGCAATTGACTGGTTTAACAATAAGTCAAATGAAATTAAATACAAAATAATCAACACTGTAATGTATATTGTATGTAATTGAATATAAAAATATTAAAAACAATCTTTATAAATATTTTTTTTAATTAATTATTTTACAAGACTATAAGGCAAGGTATGTCTAAAGTCTATAAAAATAAATTTTATGACTAAAAACAAGTTTATTTTTATTGTTAAAGTCAACCAAAAAAACGACGAGACTAATCTAAAAACAACGAAAAAAAAAAATTGTCTATATTGCAGAAAATTAGCAATAAATTTAAGAAGAAAACAATAAAATCAATTAAAAAATATTAAAGCTTTCCATTTAGCCATAAAACCGGCAAAAAAGACAAAAAAAAAACTTTTATTTTCTATAGCGTAGAAAAGTATTTACAAATTTTTAAATTATTTATTTAATGATTGAAGCATATTCTTATCACATCTAATTTGATTAATATTATTTTTTTATTTATATAAGATTACAAGGAATTACAGCCTTGAATGTTTTATATAATTAATAATAATAATAATATTTTAAAAAGAAAACATTAATAATTTAATTCACTTTAAAATAAAAATAATTAATAGCGTACTAAACATATTTATTTAAATAAATTAAACATTAATGTGAAATTACTTTAGCGAATAGAATTAAATAGAAAAAATATAAACTTTTAATTCTTTTTGTAAATAAACAAAGTAGAAACACATAAACATCAATCACAACAAATTAATTTAAATAATTTTTAATTTTGTTTTTTAGTACAGAGAAAAAAAAAACTAGTTTTTCATTACTTAGTACACCTCACTTTTGTTTTTTCTCTGCTAATTTTTTAATTAAAATTAAACTTCTTTATTCTACTTTAATAATAAATCTTTCAAGCACACTTTTAATCTTCTTTTCAACTCTTTTCTTCAATTATCGTAAATAATTTATTATTTTTAAATAAATACTATAATATTGATTTAATAAAATTAATTAATTAACACTGTTGAAACATATTTATTAATATATTAATTAAAAACAATAAGAAAATAATATTCTAAACACTACTCTGTAGTAAAAACAACGATCTATTATCAATTCCGTCTAATTTTTAACTGCTTCAAATGTATTCTCATTTATTAAATCAAGCAAATTATATTTTATTTCACAAGTGTATTGGAATTGTAAACTATGACTTACGCTTAACTTAAAATACTTTAGCATACACTTAACTAAGCGTAAATTAACTTAACTTGATTAATTATATTAAAGTAAATAAAAATAATAATAATAATAATGATATTTTTCTTGTATTTATAACACTGTGCATACTGAATAAGCTTTATTATTCTTGGGATGTACTATCTATTAAATAACAAATACTAATAAAAATGTTAATAAAATATAATAATTTAATTTAACTATATTAACTATGTTAAATACATGTGTACTCAACATTTATTTGCAAAAAATAAAAATTAATACAAATACTCTATGATCTTTGGATATGGTCAGTGGAAAAATATGATTAAAGTCAACAAATACAAATTTGTTTACTGAAATAGAAAAATTTTGGTTTTGTATATGTGAATCATTATTTTGTTCGTGTTTTTATTAATTAAATTTATAAGTCAATCGGGAGACAGAACAATGACATTAAACTTTGACATATTCTTCATTGAAAAAGCAGAACAAAACAAGAAATTTACACCATCCGAAGCTAATATTCTCGCTTAATATTAAAGAAATACAAATAAATAATAATTTTTCTGTGTGTTTGTTTTTAAATTTTAAGTCATATATTCTTATCAGTTTTTTATCAGTGTAAATATATGTATATTTGTGCAAATATTATTACAATTTTAATTTGAGTAAAATTTATTATCATGTCAGAAATTTTTTCAATATTATTAAGTTAAGTTTACGTTACGTTAAGCCTAAATATGCTTACTAATTTTCGCTGATTGCATACATCCTACAGTTATTCAATAAAAAATTAGTTTTATTTTAATAATTTATCCCCACATCCTCGTTATTATTATTATTTTTGTTTGTAATAAAAAATTTTAATTAATTAAAATTGTATAGAAATTAAGCGAAAAAATTTATTGATTTTTTTATTATTAAACGAAAATGATGAAGTTAATTAACTTGTTCTTTTTTTTTTGTTAAGGATCTTAAAAATTTTTAATCAATTTTTTATTATTGATTTTTAATTATTCATTTATTTAAATAACATTTTCGCCAATATTTGATTCAAAGCAGCAGTGAGTAATATTAATTGTCATCTAGTTACTGTCTTATATTCCCACTTCTTAAAGTTTCTTTGTTTAGAATATAATATGTCTTAAAATTAAACGATAAGCTTTATTATTATTATTTTTTATTTATATAAATAAGATTATTGAAATCACAACAATAATAAAAATACTATCACTTTAAAAACCTTGAGTATAGTTTTCAATAAAGCCAGCCAAACAACTTATTCATTCAATAAAATTTAATAAATATAATTTAATTAAATAAAAACACTATATAATTAATAAAAACTTTTAATACATATCTTTCATCCATTTTTTTTTTCATCATTTATTTTATAATTATATTAACAATATCCATTTACATAGTTTTATACATTTCTCTATACAATAAAAAAAAAAGGTCAATAATAAAGTATTCCTCTAGAACCTAATTATGAATTAATAAAAAAAAGCCTATGTATTAAATAAAAAATTATACCACTTTTGCTATTACATTTATTTAATTAATCTTGAATGATGTGATTTACTTTTATGCTTTATTTTGCACTTTTAATATTCTTTTTAAATCTCCTTAAGATTACTTATTTATTTATTTCTCTGTACAAAGTTTAAAAATTTTTTCATTTAAATCCAGTTTAGTGATCTGCTCTGTTCACTTCAATAAACGAGCTTTAAGAGTATTTATATGGTTTTTTTTTTATTAAATTTATTTATTAAAACTTTGGCAACTCATCTCCCATTTACTGCATAATTAATACTTAAATAATAGATAGTTAGTTAATTTGGAGACATTTATAAATTTATTTATTTTTTCTTGTTAATTATTAATTTTATCGCAATTATTGCTACAAAGGAGTTATCTGTTTACAATATTCGCACGAGCCTTTTTCTTAGTTTTTTGCTTTTTCTTGTTATTTAATTCCTTTTTTAAAGTGCAAATTTATTTATTTATTTATATATATTTTAACATGATTTTTGTATAAAATTATTAAATTTACTATAAAAATATTTATTTTTCTGTTTGTGGAATGTCATTGTATCCAGTTTTTATTGGTTTTTTTAATTTTAATTTTACTATTTTATTAATTATTTAATTTATCCATAAAGCCATGATTAAACTAAATATAATTTAATTATGTTTTTTTTTTAAATTATATTCATTAGGAATTAATTTAATTTTTTTTTTTCTATTTTGTTTTTAATTGATTTTAATTAAATTTAACACAAATTAATTGTTATCACCTGCGATGCCTTAATCTATAAAGCATAACATAAAATGCTGTAAAACGAAATATTAAAAATATAATAATTAATGCGAGCATTGCTGTTGAATAATCTCCATTGTGCATATCAATTGCTTTCATAAATTTTTTTGGTAAAACATATTGACAGAAATACTCGCTACATTCTAATTTGGCACGATCATAACCGAAAATGGCAAGTGATGCACCCTCAAGGGCATATTTTAAAAATGATATATGAAAGAGCCAATGCATTATTGGATTTGCGTCGGTCATATGTATAAAAAATCCGGAAAATATTAAAAATGGACAGATAAAGAATGGACCGAAAATTGCACCGTTCTGTGAATCAAAAAAAAAAAACATAAAGTAAGATTAAATTGATTAAAATGTGAATAAATATATTACCTTGACACTAAATAATGAACCAATTACTAAACCCAAACTCTGCGCTACAAAGGTCACCATCAGACAAATCCCAATAAACAAAGCTAATCGTTTGACTTCCATTGGCTGTGATGTCATGTAGTACGTTATCAAAGTGTACAGCAATGTGCAACACACTTGTATTGGAATGTCAGCCAGAGTCATTGCAATATAATAAGCTCTTAATGAGTACCATCGATTAAAGTGTTCTCTAGTTATTATTGGCAATTCTAATGGAACTAAAATGTACACACAAAAGGAATTATTAAAATGATTTAATTATTCAATGTAATAGAGATATGCACTTACATGCCATCATCATTGAACTAAATGCAGTAAACATCAGAAACATAATTGAAAAGAAGACATAACTAAAATTATTGAATATATTTGAAGCATCATTGCCGATACCAATATATAAAAATCCTATTAATGGTGCCACAGTTAAATGTATAATTAAACGCATTGTTGTTAAAGATTTATCTCTCCACAAGATTAAAAATGTTCGCATTAGCAGCAAACAGAATTGACGATGGAATGAAGTTGCATAACGTTCGTCACGTTTGCAACATTTTCTTGGATCAATGTTAAGGCCCGGTTTCTTTGGTTTATTTTGAAAATTCTCTATTATCGGTGTTTCAAGTACTGGTGTCAATGGTGTATCTAAGGGTGGTGATAATTGTGGTGCTCTGACTGGTGTCATCAAACCATTACCTATCATTATGTCTACAAATAAAAAGTTTATTTTATGCAAAAAATATAATAATAATTAATGAAATTTTATACCATCTCTATGCAAATTACCATTTTGATTTATTATTAAACTTTTACGTTTTCTATACTCTTCACAGCTACCATTATACGTTTTCCGAACCAATTTATCATTTTGGTATCCATAATCACTTGTTGATATTTCTAATACTTATAATATTAATTAAAATTATAAAAAAATAAAACAGTAATCATTATTTGCAAAAAAAGAAAAACTTACAATAATCAGATGGATTATGAAATTCAGGACATTTTAAACCAAGTTCAGCAAGATATGGTACAACTGAGTTTGTGGCACCCGTGTAAATACATTGACCATCAGCTATTGCAAACAAATGATCAAATAATCCGAATAATTTCGCCGATGGCTGATGTATTGTACAAATTATTGTACGTCCATCTAGTGCTAATTGTTTTAGAAGTTGAATACAATTTGTCGATGTTGAACTATCTAAACCACTGGAAAATAGTAATAAAAAATTTATTAATTAAATTATTTATTCTTAGAATTTTAATTATTTTATATTGAAATACCTTGTCGGCTCATCAAAAAACATCACCGGTGGATTATTAACTAATTCTAATGCAATTGCTAAACGTTTTCTTTGGCCACCAGACAAAACACCAGTGCGACATTTACGTGAATCATTTAGCCCGATTGCAACTAATATTTGTCTTATCTTGAAAAATAATAAAAATAATAAATTAATTTAAAAATAATTATTTTATATCAGTACATATGTACTAGCCGCTAATCATTTAATTCATTTAAACAGTTTACTCATTACAAAAGTAGAATAAAAAATAAATAAATAAATGAATAGAAAACAAAAATATTTTATTTTTACAAAAGAAGGTCAATTTATTAATGAATTTAAAAAAAAAACACAAAAACAAATTATGTATATTCAATGATAAAATAATTAAATAAAAATTATTAAATCAGATCGTGGATTTAAGATTAGAATAGCAAAATTTCTACATAATTACAATTTACCCGTTTTTGTTTCTCGGCCGGTGTCATTTCATCGCCAATTTTCAAATTTGCTGAAAAATGCATCGCTTCCGTTACAGTTAATAGTGGCTGCAATTGATGATCTTGCATTATATACGCCGCTTGTCTACGAAATTTTTTTATATCGCGTGTTCTGCCATTTACTCGAATTGTACCGCTAACATTTTTCCTCCTGAAAAATAATAATTTTCTTTATTCAATATTTATTTATAATTATTTATTTTTTGAAGTCAATAGCTGTAAACGAACCATATAAAATGTTTTTATAAATGATTGTTATCAGTAAATAAATTGCTATTATAATTGACTTTAATTGCGATTGTATTGCATAATTAAGAAAAGAGTAGTAAATAGATTTAGCCTTAGGTTTAATAAAACGTTAGATTTAAAAAAAAAAAATTAATGCGAATTCCTTGACGTTTTTCTACCTGAATTAATATTATTAAAAAATATATATTTGCAAGAATTGTGTTTAAAAAAAACACATCGCACAACCCTGCATTCTATTATCAAAGCAAACACCTCAACGACAACAGTAATTGCTGAGTTATCTAAAATTTTCAAATTAATTAAACACGTGTATTAAGTGAATCATTCACCATAAGTGTGTTCATTGTTAAACACAATGAAAAGCAAAAAAAAAAAGAAACTGTACATATGTGAAATTTGAATTTGAGCATGTCTTTTTTTCATTTTAATTATTTATTAAATAGTTGATTAAATCAATTAATTATAATCTTATAAATGTAACAACACAATAATGATATGTTATTAGTTTATTACCATTTTTATTATTTCACATATTTATATAAAAATCAGATAAAATTGAAATAAAAATAAATATAAAGAACAAAAAAAATGCGAAAATAATGATTAATAATTTTATAATTTAATCAATTAAATACAAAATTGCAAATTAATTTTATTTATAACAAAAACAGTTTAATAAATATTAAATACAAAACAAAAAAAAATTAATAATGTAATTAACACTTTGTTTATTTTAATATTATTATAAACATTTTTTGTGTTTTTTAATTAGTAAATAAATAATTATCCATAATTATAATTTAAATAATAATTTAAAAAAGATTAGATATATATTAATCACGATTTTTCGTGGTAAGAAAAAGAAATGAAAAACTATCAAAGTGTTTTCATTTAACAGCTTAAACGTGATAGCATACTTTTGTTATTAATACGTGTTAATTATAACTTAGTTAAGTATATATATTTATTTAATGTAATAATTAGGAAAAAAATTAACGACTTATTATGTTAAATTAAACTAATCTTACGTATATCCAGCTAAAATATCCAATAATGTACTTTTACCAGCACCAGATGGTCCCATAACCGCTGTCAGATCACCAGCTAAAAAATTACCATTTAATCCATTTAGTATTGTACGATTTTCTATAAAAACAAAGAATAATTAAAATTTAATCACATTTCATCTTCAAGGTATATTTTTTATTGTTTTAAAAATATATATGAATTGTATTTGTTTTTGCCAGGTACTTCCGCAAAAAACGGAATGACACAAATGCGGGTATATAAATATAAATAAATAAATCCAATGTCATTTATTTATTTATTAATAATATTATTTTTATTAATTTCTTTTATTATTGTTTTCATTTCTCAAATAACATTGAGTATTTTTTTTTGTGTTTATTTTGCTTAGTTGCGGTTACAGTACTTGATTTTAATAATATATTAATTGTCAGTTAGATAAACGGTCCTTTCATTCAATCAAATGCTTATTTAATGTTTGTTTTTTATTATCATTAATTCAGATTGATTACTGTTTACTTAAAAAAAATTTTATTTTAACACCTGTTCTCTGTTATTTACGGTGTAAATACGTTAAAATCGGTATCATTTCAATAGAAAATTATTTAAACATTAGAGGTTTTTTGTAATTTTATTTTGACTTGCCTGTTAAAATATTTATTTATTTATTTTTTGATGTACTTGTTAGATTAGATTATAGTTATAATAATAAATAAAAAATTAAAATAATTTCTTAATCAAATTTCTAAATACTATTTTATACACTCAGGTTCAACGGTTTTTTACTCTTGTTTTTCTTTTCACATATATCAGCATGTCGAGATAATTTTCTGTTTTACTTGCACAGGCAACATATATGTTCGTTTACTTATGTGACAAACACTAGATGTACAGTGCTTTTGTCTTAATTAAATTTTAAATACATAACTTTATAATTAAAAATTCTATAAAAATAACAATGATGACAAACAAAGAATATAATTTTATTAAAGCAAAAAATAGTTAATAATAAATTCCTTTTTCTAATAATTATCTGTAATAATATTTCAAGTGGATATATTTTTGTGTATTTTATGATTTAAGAAATAATATAACAAACATAGCACATAAACTAATTTAAAGCATATAACATAAATAATATAGATTTTATTACTAGCAGCTGTTTAATAATAATTTTTCATTTTTTAATAGTTTCTAGATGTATTAACTTGTGATCAAAAATAACAAAAAAAAAAAAAAATACTCATATTCGCGATTTTAAAACAAGTTTTTTTTGTATTTTTTTAATTATATTAATAAAAAAATAAATTTTTACACGATTTTTACGTATAAAACACAACGGCCAAGGACCAACAAGTATTGAAAAATTATTTTTTTGTAAGATTGAGATGTTAATAAAAAATGGAGGAGTCTTTTAAAACAGTTCGTCATTTGTTTATTATGATTTTAAATATTTCCGTTTAATGGCGCTAAATTGTTGTCACAAACATATAATTATTAATTTTATTTTATTTTTAAATATTCTTTGCTAATTATAGATTAACTACAAAAGTATAAATAGATTTTAATTCATAATAAATTATGGGTCATTGGCCTAGTTATATTAAAAAATTAAATATTTTCTTAATAATAATTCATTTGGCTTGAGATTTTATTTCTTAAGTAATACAAATAATTAAAATATTTCTTTTAATTAACAATATTGATAAATATTAAGACATTTATTGCATAAAATAATTAAAAATAGGTTAATTAATTAATTTTTGATGACCGTGAAACCACAACTATTTTTAATAAATATTATTAAGGGCCAGTTTCTACAGCACATCATGAAATGATATCATTTAGAAAAGTTTCTAGCGTTGAAACACAATTATTTTACGAATTTAAATATTTAAAAATAGCACATTTGAGTTGTGTAAATTATTTTATTTTTATTTTTTATATGACTTGTGGCGTAAATTTTATATAAATTAACGAATAAAAAAAAAAACCTTTTATCAAGATCAGGCCACATTTTTTTTTTTAATAATTATATTTGAAAAATTTTTTCGTTATGTTTATATACTTGAGACTAGCTTAGATTCTTTTTGACATTTTTTATTTAAAAAAGACAATTATAATTTTGCAAATAATTTTTGATCATATTAAATCAATGTCACATTTCAAAATGGATTAATTTGAATAAATTTCTTTAGATGAAATCACTTTATAAATTGACATTTTAAAAATGTTGTCAAAGACTAGAAAACTCGGTAATTATAATTTATATTTAACCTTAAAATATGTACAATGTTTTTAGCAACTAGAGTATCATGTCTTTATCTCATACGAAACGAAAAATAACATAAAATAAACAGCTTTAAATTGCCAACAAATACATAACAATCATTTTTTGTGACAAAAATTTTATTACACATGAAAGGAACTTATGTTAAGCAGTGATAAAATAAAAATAATAATGTATGTTATTTGAATCATGAGCAAAAAAGCAGGACAAGTTTAAGTGTAAAAAGCAGCAAATAGAAAATTATTTCCTCGTACAGCAATAAGACAATTATAAAAAAACACTAATCCTAAACCTATCCATAATTAAGAGCATAAATAAACGAATCAAGTCACATTTAAATCGCAAAACAACAAAGAGAAAAAAATATTTATTTGACTTTTTTTTGCTTCTAAATCATAAACAAGCAGAAAGCTCATTGTAGAAGGAAAAAAAATCTGCAATGTCAATATGTTGTTTTCCTTTTATTTATTTTTTTTAGTTTTTATTACATTATCCCATTTAAAATGTCTAAAATTTATAGCAAGAAAAAACAACAATCAAAGTCAATTAATAAAATTAAAAATACTGTACTTAAGCTTGTTGTTTATAAATAATTTTATACAAAAAATAAGCTTAACACACATCACACAAAAAAGACACACGACAAGCATAGCATTAACGTGAAATGAATATTATTGAATTTAATTAAATATATTAAAAATAAACAAACAAAAAAAAAGGTAATCATATTTTTTTTTTACGTGAGCTTTTTAATTATTTTGTTATTATTTTTGCACAAACTAACGATAAAAAATAAAATAATATACAAATGTTATTGATTACATGATCAAGTAGCCTGGCCTAAAGTGACATTGAAACTTTTGTGGTCCCACTTTTTGTGTACATACCAGACCTTGAAGACTTTAATATTAGAAACGATTAAAAATACAGCAAAATTAAATAAATTTATTTTTGTTAAATTATTTCAGAGAAATAATGTAACCAAGTGCTGCTTAGTTTCTTATCATTGATTAAAAAATTAGGCTAGATCAGATGCATTGAATTTTTTATTCCAAAAATTTTCGTATAATTAATTTAATAAATTTATTTTACGTTATCAATAGTAAGAAAGTAGATTATTTCAGTATTGTGTTAAAAATAAATTAATTTTACTAAATGATACTGTTGAGGTTTTTGGGTTATCTGCAGCTTTTTTTTTTTCTTTCATTATTTATTTATTTATTTAATTTGTCTTTACAAGATTTCAACAAAATTACAGAAACGCATAGAGATATTTTTGTAGTTAATAAATAAAAGAACTCCCAAAACATTACTGATTAGAGAAATGGTTATTATCAGTTTATTGAAAATATTTAAATCCATTCGCAACGTTTTCAGTTTGATAAGACGCTTTTTTTACAAAGTAATCATTACGATACTCAGAAGGAAATGTATTATTATCATTAATTTTTACCGAAATTCTATCACAAAAATATTGTATTTTTCTTTCGTTTATCATGGAAAATTAACGATAATCTGACTTTGTAAACAGCACTTGTTCGCTGAATTTATGTTCATATGACTAGCAGAACTTTGGCATTTAATTAATAACGATAATAAGGAATTTTGAAAAAAATCAGACATCTGTATCAATATCTTAATATTAATTATACAAAAACATTTAAATTTGTTGCCAATAAATCAATTAGGATTTAAATAATTAATTAATAATTTAATTTTACAATATTAACAATATTTATCAATTAAAAATAATATTTAAAACATAAATTCTTTTTTTTTTATTTCATAATTAATTATTTAATTAGCTAATAATAAAAAAATAATACATTTTTATTTTATTAAATCTATGAACAATATAATAAATTGTGTATTAATCACAACAAAGAACCAAAAATCAATAATAATAATATTAATTGTACTATATTGATTATCATTTGTAATTAGAAATACTTTGTAACAATTTTTGCAAGTTTTTAATAGCTGATAAAAAGGAAATTAATTAAAATTATATTACTTTTTTTTTTGTTTTGCAATAATCTAATCTAAATGGTGCATAAATCATAAATAGAAATGTTCCGTTGTTTATAAAATGCATAAACAAAAAATAAATTGTTTTTAAAAGTAGACTCACACTAGTGATTAGATAAAAATTAAGGAGAAAAGACTTTGTCCTCTGTGTCTGTGTTTTTATTTTTTTCCATTTCTGTTTCAGTTAATTCTCTTCTATACAATTTGACTTTGATTTTTTTAATGTAAACAAAATATGATTCATGTCGCTATCCCGATACGTTAAACAATGTTTTCTTTATTCAACAATAAATATAAATTAAATAAAGAAACAATAATCATAATAATAACAATAATATTTTCATTATAAATGTGTAAACATTAGTTTTTGTAGCTGTTGGTGCTGCTATTAACAATAAAATTATAAAGAAACTAGAAAAAAAGCATAAATTATAAAAAATGTTGTAATTGAGCTTATTAAGATTAAAGAATTAACAAAAAAAAAAATATGTCTTAACAACGCAATAATTTAAACGATATAGAAATATTTTTCTCAATTTAATTATTAACAAACTGTGAAATAATATTTTTATGTTACAGTAAAATGGCGACACAGAAAACACTTGGTTATTGCGATGTGACTTATTTATAGAGAAACAAAAAATAATTAACCAATAAGCAGAGATGAGCAGAATTTTTCTGAATCAATTCGATTATAAATATTGAGAAAAAAAAACGATTAAAAAAAACAATAATAAAAATGATTTTAATGCAGAAAATAAAAAGAAGCAGCTAAATCTAAAACAGCAATAAATATAAGCAGGTGAAGGAACTTGAAACGGCCTTCATGTGTGTATATATGTGGCCTTTTATCAGCTGTTTTCTTTTCTTTTTAAATAAAATATTTATTTTATTCTTTTTTGCAAACAACTAAATGTAAATTTTTGCATTTTTTGTGTGGTTTGTGTTATTAAAAAAATAAATACGAAACAAGAAAATCTCTTTTTAAATGCAACGAAGAAAAATAAATAAATAAATTGAATGAAACATAAGCATATACAGCATATACAGTTATTATTACTACTAATTTTCTTTATTAATTTATTTATTTTTTACAATGTAATAAGAAGAAAAACAACATTTGTAACAATTATTGCATCGCAAAAAAAATATTTTTATTATTAATACATAATTAAAAAAAATAGCTGCAGTTTAAAATAATAATTAGTTTTCGTTTCATTTTTTTTTGAATGCATTTGACGCACATAAAATAAGAAAAAATATAAAATTATAAACAACAAAAAATTGTTTAAGCAAACATAAAGCAAGTTGTTTTTGATTTCAAAATACAGTATTTATACATATTTATGTGTGCATGACTCGATTTTACTATACTTTGTGATTAAGCTATTTTATTTTATATAAAAGCAGACACATAGTACATACACTATGAAAAGCATAATGCATGTCTATATATAATAATATAAATATATATTTATTTGTCTTGTTTATATTTATTTCAACTAAAATAAAATGCATTTAAAAGCAAAATGATTCTCTTTATGTTTTTTTGTTATTTAACTGAGTGCGTTGTAACCGTGTTTTTTTGTTATTTAAAAGGAAACGTTCACCACATACACATATGGTATAAATAAATTTCCGTCAGCTGTTATGTTGCATAGAGACAGTTGAAACATACAAAGGCAAAATCATATATAAATCTTATAAACAACAAAACATATATATTTATGCTTATGCGGTTGAGTTTTATTTTTTGTAAACAAAGAAAATCCAACCGGTTTATGCATGTATTTTCTTCATATTAAATCTTTTTATTTTCTTAGTTACAAAAGTGACTCAGCTTATGCATTTTTGTTTTGTAAAGAAAAAAAAAATATGTCACTAATCATCACTATTTTTTCAAATTATATTTAATAATAACTATTTTTCTTTAATTACAATTATAAATTAATTAAACTTAATGTAATACACGAGTTTAAGCTGCAATTAAAATTATAAACTTTTTTTTTTAAACTTAATTAGTTAACTAAAAACGACGAAACAAAATACAAAATTATGCTTTTTAGCTCTAGTAAACACAAAAATTTTAAATGTTTGCTTAAAGGAAGGAACATTTTCATTTGTTTGACATAACAAACATACTTATCACTTAATAAAAAATAACAAAGAAAAATAATTCTATGTATATTCATTGTAATCAACTAATTACTATAGATTATTGCATTGTACTTCATTTTATTGACATTTTTTGTGTATTTTTTTCTAGATAAGAAAATAGTTTTGTTATTTTTCTTTTTATTTTCTGTATCCTTACGATGAAAATATGCTCGTGTCTTCACTTAAATCAGTGAAATAATTTAACAAATATGTAGATAAATAATTAAAATATCACACTAACGTTGTAAGAACTTGCCTAGACACATATGTAATATAAAATGATAATAAATAAAATAAATAATAATTTTGCGATAAAAACGTTGATTAAGTCTCTAGACATATAATAAAACAGTTTTTATTTTCGTGAGTATGTATTTGAATGTAATCATTAGATTGTTATTGTTAATTATTTATGTAATTATTAAATTATATACAATCAATTTAAATTAAGTTATTGACTTTACTATTTATGAATAATAAAGTGACTTATTTGACACTTTATTAAATAAAATAAAAGACGATATTTTTATAAAAATAAAATTTTTTTTTTTGACATTTAAAATTGATTTATCTGCACACTTTTCCCTTTAACAGACTTTAAAATATGACTTAAATAAGCCAAGTAATAATAAATAAATAAATAAATCTTGATTAAACTTTAATTGAGTGTAAAAAAAGTATAATAATTATCAGAAATTACTTAACTTAAATGAGAGAGAAAAAATAATAATAATAATAATTTTATTATGACTATTTTAAGCCCATCATTCTATTGTTTTAACAATAAATTAGCAATCTTTATTGCCGTTTATTTACTTAATCAAATTATAAAAATAATATAAAATTATTAAATAATATGATTTGAAGTAGTTACTAACTAAAGTTATTTGACTTTTTTATTATCAAAATTTATTACCGCAGACCTTTAGAAAAAATATTTAATTAATCTTAACAGTTAATTGTTTTTTTCTTCTTTCTTTCATTAAATTAATTAATCATTATTAAAAACGTGTCTCGCGTATAGTTTAATATAAAAAAAAAAAACAAAAACACTTTTGCTATGTTTTACCTCGTCTTAAAATTCCTGTTTTAACAGAATATGTTAAATCACTGAATCCAATATTTAATCTTTTACTACTTTTTGTTATTAATATATGTTCGTCACCAGTTTTTAAACTTGTTGTTATTGTTGTTGCCGTTGATGATGTCTCATTTGTAATCGGTTTTAAATTTATTTCTAATGTTGTTTCATTAATATCTGTTAAATTCTTTTGATAATATTCATTTGCATAAAAATTATTCTCTTGTGTTTTTAATGGTTCTAATTTTAATGCAATTGGACGTCGTGATGTTAAACTTATATTTATATCTAAATTACCACAATGACCACTACTAGTTGATGGCATATTTAATAAATTATTATTATCACTATCACTATCACTTGGTAATGTTGTACTTGTTGTTACTGTTGCTGTTGCTGCTACTGCTGTTACTAGTGATGGATCCTCCATTATTATTAATTAATTTAATTATTTTTTTCTCGCACAATTAATAATTATTCTTTAATTAAATAGAAATAAAATAATTATTTAAATTTTAATTAATAGAGCAAAACAATACATCGTTTTTTTCTATCTATTTCTATACATATTTTAGTTTTATTCATTAATTTTTATTTAAATATATAAAAAATTATAAATTTTCTATCTTAAATAGTCGTTATTAATTTATTTCGTTAATAATAAAGGGAACGAAAATGTTTTACAAAGACACAAAGAAATAATTTTTGTTTTTTTGATTTAAATATATATATAAAAGAAAATGAAAAAATAAAAATAATAATAATAATCATAAATTGTTATAATAAAATAAATAAATAAAAAAATAATCTCTTATCATTTTCATTCACTGATAAAGATGAATATTGTATATATATATATAATTATTTATATATTTTTTATAAAATAATAAAACCAAATTAATAAATACAACAGAAAAGAAAGAAATATTATTTATTTAATTTTAGAAAAACAAAAATCTAATTTTTCAAACACCTTGAATTAACACTAAAATTTAATTTTTATTTATTAATTAAATAATGAATAAATATATTTCTTTAAAATAATATTACTTGATGTAGAAATATTAAAAAAAAAATTAATTAAAATTAAATAAAAATTAACTTAAAAACAAACAAAATTTAATTTAAATAACGCGGTTCAGGCATTATAAAGCCTGACCTACGCGTACACTCTGACAAGCCTCGTTCACAACTGAAAAGACTTCTTTTTAGCTGGTTGTAGTCGTCGGCTCTCCTACTAAAAAAATCAAACTTTAACGTTGAGTTGTATGTTTTTTTTTATCAAACAAAAAAAAATAATAATAATATTGAATTAAACGGCTGATGGAGTAAATAAAGAAATACAGAAATAAATATATAAATGTATGCTTTAAAATAGAAATAAAATATAATGTAAAGTAAAAAAAACACATGAATAATATGACTTAGTTGAGTTAAGTCGTTTTTGTGTTTCTGTTTTGTTTTATTTAGTTAGCTTAATTTATTTATGGGTAAACAAAGTGCAATATAAAAACACAAATACATAATACTACTAATTAAGCATGTGCTGATATTGTTATATCCTAATAATGTTTACTAGAAATCAGTGATGTTACTATTTGTTACTTTTGTCTATATGAAAATAAGTTAATAGAATATTTACTCTACTACAATCACTAAACAAAAAACCGCTCCCCAAATAATAAAACAATATTTTATAAAGAAAAATCATTTTTCAATTTTTTTATTAATAATATTAATATTTTTTATTAATTTACAAACACACAGGTAGTACCAAATTAATTTGGGTTAATTTATTGTTTTTGTTTCAATAAAAGAAAAACCTTTTTGGTTCAATCAAATCAATTGTGTGGGAGTTTTTTCTTTATTTTTATTTTTATAATTAAATTAGCCATACATATACCTAAATAATATAATTAAAATTTTACTTAATTTTTCTTATTAAAAATTATATTTAATTTTACTTTTTTTAAGTGGCTAAAGATAATTTCTTTGTCTGTATATTAAATGCAAAAAATAAGCAAATAAAATTTATTGATTGATTAATTAATTAATACTAGAGTGTTATATATACATATACATATTAGTATTATTATATTTAATTAAAATTAAAAATGATTGTTAAGGAAAATTAAGAAATATACATTTGTTTTTTTCTCTCGTTATAGATGATAATTTAGTAGACTTGTGGTAGCGATAAGAAATAATTGATCAACAAGTAGCACTGATAAACAAATAACAATAAAGAATTAATAATTAGATAACAATGAAAAACTACAATTGATAAATTAGTGATAAACTATCAGTGAGTTATAATCTATAAAAAATAAGTAACTAGTGATTAGCGATTTGTAATAAGGAGTCTAGAAAATAACTGCTAAAGAAAACGCAAACAAATAACTACAGAAACCCATGAGCGACGCAGAATAAGTTAATAATCTTGAAATATTCCTTTCTTAAGACGGTAACAAAGTCAATTGTATACTTAAATGCGTTGTATCATCATTAATGGTTCCAGAGAGACATACATAAATACATTCAAAGGTTTTTGTATTTACAATAAAAACATACAAATTTGCAATAAAGTTTGCACTAACAATGTCAATCCGGTACACATTTTATGAGTATATAAATTTTTTATTACTAATTAAAAACAGGTGAAAGTAATTAAAATAATATTATTCCTGCGGAATAAGGTAATAATTTGATTGTTATGTCATCTGTAATGTACTGTGCGTAAATAAAAAACCCCGCGATAATATACTTTTGCAAAGTTAATAATTTTAAAGCGAAATTAGGTCGCATAAAGTAGATATTTTTTATTATTTTTTGTAATTCTGATTCTTAATATTTCATAATTTGATTACATCAATACAATTTGATCACAATAAATTTATTTAAATAAAGAAAATTAATTAATTAACTAATTATGTCATTTCATTATCATTATTGTTATTTATTATTAATAAAAGAGAAATAAAATAATAATAATATAATTTTATTAATTAGAACAATCAATTATTGCATAAAAATATATATACATATTTCTGCCTTTTTATACTCATAAATTTGTTTTTCACAAGAGAATTATTTCTTATTCTATTGATTCTAATGTAATTAAGGTTATTAGTAATCAATTATTAATAAATGCAAATTAAGTAGCTTAGCAATTAATCTTAGTAATTCTTATTGTGTATATTTACTGATAATTAAATATTAATATTTACTGGAAAATAGTTATTTGTAAATTTAATTATAAAATTTAATTTAACTGATTTTATTTCTTTCTTAATTTAAGCCGATTTTAAGGAAGACTAGACATTCTCTGTATGTAATTCCATACTTAATTATAATGTTATTTATTTATTTATTAGATTTAAATTAGTAATCAGTACGATTTTCCGCTTTTATTGCGATAATACAGTGTTTAGTGTTTTTATTGAAATGAAACCTTTTATTCCTTATATTGTGATTGCCGTCTTCGATGATTCTTCTATAATCTACAAAGATCTATTTCTTTGAATGATTCCTGCTTTATATTTTATCAAGCAGTAAGGGTACTTTTAATACACAAAATATAATTAAAGCATCAGCAACAAACTAAAATAAATTTACACTTTGTCTGTATTACCTGCTACAAGTGAGTAACCTAAGGATATTCTATTGATAATCTTGATACTCTGATAATAATTAGTCTATTATTATTATTATAATTAAAAAATGAATACAAACAATAAAGTAATAAAATATGCACCTACAAAGTCAAACAGTTCATATTTTATGACAGATTTTTATGCATCAATAAAAATCCACAAATTTTATATTATTTAACTTTTGGTAAACGTAAGAGACATTATAAAGAAGATAAACAATTTTAATGTTTTATGTAATAAAACATAAAAGTTGCTATATTATAATGAGTAATTAAAGGAATTACTTTAAGTTTTAGATTATTTTATCATATAAAAACATGTTTTTGACAAAAAACTAAACAATTAATTTTAAAAATTTTGATGGAAAATAATTATCTGTAGTTTTAATGAGTTTAACCTTCAGCATTTTGGTATTTCCTTTATAAAATTTGCACATTTAATTTTATTTTGTCTAATTATCGATTAAATAATACAAAAAATAAGATATCTGGATATCCTTAAAATTTATTAGCTATTTTTTTGTCAAATTTTAATCGCAAAATAAGACAAAATAATTAATTAAAGTTGGTGAGTATAAAGATTCAACTTTGCTTATTAATTGTTAATTAAATCTGAGTGTTCATTAAATTAACACGAGCATTTCTATTCACAAATGTTAGAGTATCACTAGCTTGGTAATTAAATACCATAAAACTGCAACCAAGAAAAATTTAAATTTAAAGTAATTAATATTAGAGTTACACTCCTGCGTTGTTACACCACATTGATGCAAAGTACATATCATGTTATGTGTAGTTACCATGGGCTAGTTATACTAAGTGGCTTCATTCATGGTGAGAAATTTTTCAGACAATTGTTTAAACAGAAATCAACTTTTATTTATCTTTGATTTAAAAATAATTAAGATTATTTAGAAAATTTTGATTATTGATTGTCCACTTTAAAGAACTCCTTTCGTTCACTATTATTTATAAATCTACCATCCACAAAAACTTTCTACAATTTTTGCAACTCTTAAAATATAAAACATTCCATAATATCGTCAATAATAATAATAACAATTTCAATTGATAAAATAATAATAAAACTACTGCAAAAATCAATGATAATTATATAAATGAAAACAACTAACTGCATAATCTTTAGTTTAAATTTGTTTATTATTTTATTTTTTCAAATAACTAAAGGCCATTGGCACAAAAATTTTAATCTTTTTTTTTTGCTTTAAATTATCTTAAAATTATCAACGAAAAAATATTATGATAATTATTTATTGACAAAATATTATCACCAAAAAAAAACAGATATACATTTATATATTATTTATTAAAAAGCAATTATTAGCAGAAATAACAAAAGAAAAGAAAATGATTTTATTTGATGAACATTTTGGTGTTTTCAGTAATTAAAAATAAATTTTAAAAACACTTTAATTAGATCACAATGTGGTAACGTATTGTTGTTTTTTTGCTCACAAAACATTATTTCTTTATAAAATTTAATTTTAAGCAGTATTTAACAGAGACACTACGTTCTATTAAAATTTATAAAATTAAATGCAAACAAAAATAATTAACACCCACCGTAATAATGACATATATTTTTTTTAAATTTAATTTTATTTTAAATAAATATCTTAAAGACTACTGAACTGTCTTTTTCACTACAATTAGATAAAGTGAAGCGTTTTGATTGTTTTCTTTTTGTTTTTTTTTTTGTTAATTTTATTAATTTACTTTTCATTTATGTATGTTTGTACATGTAAATGTTTGATTACTAAAAATAAATTACAATAACGTAGCAATATAATCGGAGAAATTTTATATAAAATTATAAGAATAATGCAGAGGTGTAAGGCTTCTTGTTTTTTCATCAGTTTTTGTATTAATACATATATTAATGTTTTGTTTTGTTAATGCAATGTAAAAGTACTGAATAATGATTACAAACTAACGAATAATTGTGATTCATCTATTCGAAGTTAACCTACTTGCAATAAAGTATTGAACGACGTAGAAATTATGGTACAGAAGTGCATAATTGATGAGTGAAGCATCACTTTGCTTAGTCATAAACTACTATTAAAAAATAGATTTTAATCTTAGGTATTAAAAATAATGTGAGGAACATTACAAGCCTAATATTTGTGCTTTTCTTGTTGTAATATTATTGAAAAATTAGTTCCTTAACGGAGAAACATAAGTGTAGCGATTGTCTCGCTATATTCTTCTAAATCATGCATTGCTGGTTGTAACGCAAAATGTATATATGTAGATGAGACTCTTTTAATTTATCTTTATTTCAGATTATATAACAGATTATTAATCCATATACATAGTACCACTAGTACAGTTCTATAAGAAAACACCTAATTGATTGCAAATATAGTAATGCAATGCACTTTAGTCACGGTTCATCTCTCTGATAAAAAACGAATTCTTTAAATAAAATCAAAACAATACACCGGAGAATACATAAAAATAATATTTTCTTTAATTATATTAAATATTCATCGAACACACTGCGACTGTACGCACACACTATATTTTTCATTATTTTTTTTTGCATTTTATTTATTTATTATTTTTGTTAACCTTAATTTAAGGATTAAAACGTTCAATACTTGACGACACATTTGAATTTATATTCGTCTTTAATTCTTTTATCTTATTTTATGTTGTTTTGTTCTTCTTTAATTTCGTTGTTTCTTTATGTAGTTGTGCCTGTAACTTCTGATAAGAAAAAATTAAGATAAATTATAATTTTGATTAAATATTTAATTAATTGTATTATTTTGTTATTTAATTTTATATTTATTTACTGTATTGTCACCATTTAATATATGACGATTTCCGATAAGTATTGAAAGTAACAAAGTTGAATTCAATTCGATCTCGTCGTGTCTTTTATTTATTTTTTATTAAAAATATTATTTAATTATTTGATAATAAATTATAATTAAATAAGATTTATTATATATTTTAATATGTATTAATATGGAAAAAGAAAAAATTTATTTAATAAATTGTTTTACTTTATTATTGATTTTATTTGTTTTTAAATAAAGAAAAAATACATACAGAAAATAACTAAAGTAAATGTTTTGTATTATTTTTATCAAAAAAAAAAGAAAAGAAAAATATATATAAATTATAGCTTAATTACTAAGAGATAATTATTTATCACAAACTTACATATATAATTTGTTTGATTTTAACATATTTGCTTAAATTTATACATTATAAAAGAGATTCTTATTTTACTGAGTTAAAATTAATCCCAAACAAAGGCAAAACAATCTTAATTATATTAATAATAATGCAAAAAAAAACACCAAATAAAAGTTAAACATTATTAAATATAATTTTTACATTCATTTTATCTTTTATTTAATTTATACCACAGTGTTAATGCCGTTAAAATATGCATCGTAACGATAACACCGATCATTAAACATAAATTTGGTAGAAGACTACCATCGGCAACACCCATCTCCTGTAGAAATATTTTTGGTGAACTAAAGTGGCAATATAACTCATCATCTGGACATGGTAATATTCCACGATTCATACCATACACGGTGGCTGTAACACCGTGAAATCCGCCACGAAAGTAACTAATGTACCACATCCAACGGAATAGCACAGTTATATCGCCATAGCGTTGACAAAAACCAAATACAGAAAATAAAACGGCAAGAATTGGTCCTATAAAAACAGCAAGCTGAAAAATGAGATACATGTATATTAACGTATTTATGCGACATCTATCAACAATTTTATTTAAATTTAAAGGTTTGCGCTTCAACTATTCATTATAAAAAAAAAAACACCATTGAATAATAAAAAATTATTTGTTTTGTTAAACAAATTAAATTAAATTAAATTACATTAAATATAAATATAATAAATAGTAATTTAGCTCTAGTTATATAAATAGAAATGTCTGATTTATTAATATTACTTATATTAAAAGAAGAAGAAGAAATATTTAATAGCAACAAATGTCTGTCCTTGATACTATTTTATTAGAAAAATCAGCAAAAATATGTCACTTTAAACGTTCTTTACAACTAATTGGGAATTTTCTTTAAAAATCTAATTTATATTCAATATAATTTTGATTATAATTATTTTAACCACAAAAATAACTTAAATTTGTACATAAATTAATAAATATAGTAATAAAAATGTTAAGATAGTTATCAGAGCAAGTTTATCCAGAATAATTAAAAAATAATAATTACCTTTACTGGTAGTGTTGCGCCAATGAAAAATCCCCAACTTTGTGCACTCAACGATGCCAGAACACACATAATTGTAAAATAAATAAAACGATTATCATCATAGGAATTTCCAGTTAAATAATAACTTAACGATGTATACAGGCATGTGCATACCATCTAAAAATTAAATAAAAGCAATCAGTTATGATCGTTAAACGTAGAAATAATAATTATATTTGGCAATTAATTTGTCGGTTGGTTGCATAATTTTATACCATAAATTTAATTTAAATTAACTGAATTAAACTCACTTGAAATGGTATTTCGAATAATATAATCGAAAAAAAGTAAGGACCTAAGCTGTACCATCGATTAAAATGCTCTCTCGTTAAATTCTCCATTTCAACAGGAACTAAAATTTTAAATGGTAAATCATATATTTTTTGTCTTTTTTATTATAAATCAAATGAATAAAACTTACATGATAACATCACAGATACTTTTCCAGTATAAACAATTAATAATATTGATCCATATAAATAGACATAATTGGCATAAACAGTATTTGCACGAACACCAACATTATGGTATAGCATACCAAATATTGCAGCAATTGTAATATGGGCAAGCATTCGCATTAGTAAAAGAAACTAAAATTTAATTAAAAGAATTGATAAACAAAAAGCCAATAATTTGAATAATAATTCTATTTACATAATTTCGTCTCGCATTCAATAAATTACGATGATATAATAAAAAAAATTGCATTAATAATGTTGCAGAGACATTTTTCTCATTCTTTTCATCATCATAAACATTTTTATTTGCTATTTTTGTATTTATTTCATCTTTAATCATTGCTTCATCTCCATATTCTGTCACCTCATCATTTTCATTGAATATTTCATCACTAAGATTCTGTTGTTGCTGCTGTTGACCTACTATTGCGTTTAACTCCATATCTGTGCAAATAAATAAATAAAATAAATTTAGAATAAATTATTAAAAGTTACTAAAACAAACAAGATAAAAATAATTTATTAAATTCAAGGTTTTGTGATAACGAAAGGCAAATGCAAGTACTTTTGTCAATAACATTTTGTTGCTTCTTCCGTTTTTATGCTTTGCGTTTATATTATTGATGTTATTTTGCAAAATTAAATAAATTATTGAACTCTTAAGGTTAATTAAAAAAATGCAGAGAAGAATTTTTTTTTTCTTGTTTTCTATGTCTGACTAATATTCAGACTTGCAAAATATAATTTTATTAGCATCATTTTTAAGCGTTATAATTAATTTTAAAGTGAAAAAAAAATATGTTTGTTTAATTATTTATAATCAAGGAAATATCATAAATAAAACGATAAATTTAAATAGTAAACGAGTTTCAGTAATAAAATAATCAAATTTTGATTGTTAAATATGGCAAAATTTATGATTTTTCTTTGCTAATTAGTATGGTAATTAATTTGTTTTTGTTGGTATAGTAATTTTAAATTTGTATTTTTATAGAGCCAATTTTTTCATGAAATTCATGAGAATGACCAGCAATTTATTGAGGAAAAGAAAAATGAAGATTTTTTTTAAAATAAAATTTAAGATATTTGTATTCAAAAAGGGTAAAAAAATGACTTTGTGATGATCTTTAAAGATTTCTCACTTTACAAAGTCACGAAAGAAATTTTCTATCTGACAGAAAATCAATAAATTTTATAAAAACAAATCTTGTGTGGTAGTGAAAGTATTCCAAAAGATACAATAGAAGATAAACAGAACAAATAACTGACGTAATAACAGAAGCAATGTAGTAATATTTATATAAAAAATTTATCAACCGAATTCAATAAAATGAACAAACAAACACATTTTCGATATAGAATAATCATTAAATAAAGATGACACATATAATTGTGCGCAAGCAACAAATATAACCTTTAACCATTTATTTAATGTATAATAATAATTGTTTAAAAGTGTTAAAAACATTCAAATGAAAATCAAAAACAAATAATTGATTATTATAAATAATTAATTAAATAAAAGTGAAATAATTTTTTTATTTACAAAGAACGTAATAAAACTAATCATTTGTTTGTTTAAGAGTTAATTATTATTTATTATAATTAAGCCACAATAATAGTATGCAATTATATGAATAAACAACTATTATGTAGTTGCAACTTTTTAAAGAACAAAAATAATAAATTTAATTACAATAAATTATTATTATAAAAAAAAAAAAACAGAAAATTGTTAACAAAATTATTTTCGCAATAATGTATTAGATTGGGATAATAATAATTATTTTAATTGTAACTTTCAGTTTCACTTAAACAAATAAATAATAAAATAAATAACAATATTATTAATAGCGAAGTATCAAGTTCAATATCATTTCAATATATATATACGTAAAAAAATGTAGATAACCTTAGAAAATTTAAATTAATTCAATCAAATTTTATTCCAGTTAGACAATGAAATTATTTTTTAACTGTAAATTGAACTGACACTTGATTTTTTTTAAAGCAAAATAAAAGTTTTTATTTTTATTATTCGAAAAACGTTTCAATCCATGACAATAATATTGTTATTTTTTGCAAAGAATTTTTTTGTTTTTTATAAAATATAAACAAATTTTTCATTCATTTAATTGAACTATTATTGATTTTAATTAGATAGAAACACGTACAGAACAATAGATAATAATATTTTTTGTATATAATTAAATAAATAATTCAGAAGAGGATTTTGCGAATAATTGACGTAGTTATTGAAAACAATTTGTTTATAATATTTTCATTAAATATGATGATGTAAGTGCTTTTTTGTTTTGTGCTTTTTCGAGCTTAATTCTTAATGCGAATTTTATATGGATACTTATCGAAAATGTTTTTGTTTATTATTTAAGCGAGAAAAATATAACAAATATGCAACACAATGCGAACTCAACACTTAAAACTATGGCTTACATCGGTGATAATTTTATACAATGGAATACAATGTGTAGGATGTTTATCAACACCATATTTGTTGCTTTTTTTATTGATCGACAAGAAAAAAAAAATTATAAATTCAATAAGCTACTTTTGACGACACAAATTTATGATTTCTGATAATATAACTTCTTCTTTTATTTTTGTATTAAATACAAACGAACGCTTAGCCTCCAATTTACCGATATTAACATATCTGAGCGTTTTGCTTATGTCAAGAGCCTTGATTTTTATTTATTTAATTATAAATTTAATAATAAATTTTATTCAATTTGTATTTAGCACATTGTTGCGTTGTGAGTTATTTTTTCATCATATGTCAAACAAATTGAAGCGATAAAGAGACAAAAACGTACAAAGTACCTGTATCATCAAGGTATCATCAATTTTTTTTAAATAATATATTATACAGTTTTATATTTACCATTTTTCTCAGTTATAACCGGTTCATCATTTCCTAAAATATAATTTCCGGTATTCTGTTTATAATATTTTAATGCAGCAGCAATCATTTTTGGATGATCAGCATTGTATTCACCAACAGCAATTTCCATTACTTAAAATAGTTTTAAAAAAAAGAAGAATCTCATTGTTGAATTATGATTAACTAATTCAATAAATAAAAAATTACAAAAATCTGCTGGATTGTGATAGCTGGGACAACTTAAACCCATTACATCTAAAAATGGAACAACTTCTTTAATAAGACCTTGATAAATACAATTTCCTTTAGACAGTGCATATAATTTATCAAACATTTCAAAGATCAGTGCACTCGGTTGATGTATCGTACAGATAATTGTTCTACCGTCTTGTGTCAATCGTTTTAACAAGGAAATACACTGTGTACACGATGAACTATCTAAGCCTCTGTAATTTACAAAGTTCAGTTTTATTTATAATGAAATAATTGACTATTTAAAATACTAACGTTGTTGGTTCATCTAAAAATATCACTGGTGGATTATTAATAAGCTCTAAGGCAATTTCTAATCGTTTACGTTGTCCTCCTGATAAGTTACCGGCTCTCGTTTTACTATGCTTGTACAGACCAAGTAACATTAATATTTGTTTGATCTGTGAAAAAAAACCAATTAATTTAAGAAAATACAAAAAATTTATCAAAAATTCTAATTTACCAAAGTTAATTTGGCTTTTAATGTTAAACTACTGCCTAATTTTAAATTTGCAGCGAAAAGCATTGACTCTGCTATTGATAATGTTGGTCTTATTATATCTTTTTGATGTATATACGCTGATAAATTACGAAAACTTTGTGAATTCGATGAACGCGTTTTACCATTTATTTTTACATTTCCTGTTACACCTGTTGCACTATAAAAATAAAAGTTAATTAAAAGAAAAATAATTTATATTAAATTTTAAATAAGTACACATAGCCAGCTAAAATATTGAGTAAAGTTGTTTTTCCAGCACCAGACGGTCCCATAATTGCAGTTAATTCACCAGATCGAAATGTACCATTAATACCGTGTAAAATTTCTTTCGAGTCTGCAAGAATAAAATAAAAACAATTAAATTTTTAACAGGTAAAATATTATTAATTATTTAAATTACATTTATTAAACAAACAATAAGAAAATTAAGATGTATGTAAATTATCATTTAATAACTAAAATATTCTGATGTAATTATCTTTATTTCTTTTTATGCTGTCATAATAAAAATTAATTAAAGATGTTTGGTTTTTTTTTTTTGTATATTTAAGTAAATAAAGTTTGACCACAGAAAATGGTAATTAAAGCCACTTGCAGTTAAAAATATTCCCAAAATAAACCGGTAAAATTACTCAATTAAATTATTTAATTATTTAGTAATAATATTTATTTTGATTAATTGTTATTGACGAAGGTTGATTGTAATTTGCAAAAATATTTTTTCAATTCTGAAATCATTATTAAATTTAAGAATAAAAAAAAAACAAAAAGTTGGTAAAGATTTAAAAAAAAAACCGCACTTTGTATGCGAAACAACGCCTATGAAGAAAGCTTTTAGCATTTTATTCATTAGAAACGATGATATTGAAAAGTATATTTATGTAAATAGAACATAAACTAACCGATAAATTGTAAATTAGAAAGCAATATCCATGGTTTAATAGAAACTAGAACAATTATAACATATTATTACAATGCATTTAGAATATTAAACAACAATAAAACGATTAATAATTAACCAATCAATCAATAAATCAATCAAATTGAATTAAATAAAAAATAAAAGTAAAAACAAAAGTGAATTTAATTTATTTCTTCTTTTTTTTTTTTTGCATTTTCAATTATTATATTATTTTTTTTATAATGAAAAAGGAGTATTAATACATGTTAATGCAAATATTGTGCTAAACAAGTTTGTAAAAATTAAATAAATTAAATAAGGTAATAAAATATATACAATATACATTAATACATATATATATAAACGGCAATTTGTCACAAATAAATAGTAAAAGGAGGGCAAGTGCAGTTTAACATGTGTTTAAAAAAATTTAATTTAATTAAACCACAAAAAATGTGCATCAAATCGCATTATTATTGCATAAGAAAAAAACCATGAATGGCAATAAAAGTTCAATTAAAGGTTATAAATATAAATTAAAATTTATTAATCAGTATTTAATGTAGTTTTTAGCATTAAAAAAAAAACCGGTTAAATTACTCTTCCACAATCATCTATAAAGTAATAAATACAATAAAGTTTATAGATCTCTATTTTATTTCCCAGACAAATCGTGCAATATAGTGAATTGCATGTTATACAATATGCATAACAACGCTTTTGTTATGTAATTAATGTACTTACAATGTAATTAAGCTAGATTTTTTTTTCCTGTAATTATTTTGCAAGAATTGCATAAATAAGTTTTTTTTTTTTTCAATAAATCATTTGACACGAAAAATAATTTTTAATCACTATTGTTTGATTCTTTTATTTGTCATTCATAATTATTAATTATTCCATAATTATTTGTCACTGAATTACATAACTTGATTAATTTTTAATTATTGCTTTGTATTATTCAATCAGTTGCATGTAAATTTATTTATATTATAAAACAGGGAAAAATGCCATTGATGTTAATTATTTTCATACTTAATTAATAAATAAATTAATTAACTAATAAACAGTGAAAGTATTTTAGTTAGTTTTAAAGGTATTCAACGGCGTTAAAATTGTTATCAGGTACAATTTAAAAAAAATACATAAAAGATAGCCACGCGCTATAACAAACTACCAATCTATTTCCCTGATTTAATCTTTATGATTATTTTTATAATAAAAACGTCAAAAACGACATATAAAACGTCTTCTTATGAAAATAGAAAGCGAAACATTTTCTCTATAAGAAGAGGAAAAATATTTTAAAAAAAGACTAGAAAAACTGTGTCAGTGATATCAAATAGGTTAAAGAATCATGCATTATCAATGCCAATTTGATAAAATTATTTACATTAAAACAAATTTATTAATTAAATAATTATTGATTTGATGAATAATAATAAAATAATTAGTAATTTAAAAGTGAAATAGAAAAACACCTGCATATGCACAAAATTTTATAACCAGTAAACTTTTTTTTTTGATCATAAATCATTATTTAAAAGCTTAAAAGTATTGTCAAAAGGAAATAATTACTATTTTGAACATATTCAGAGCAAATTTAATGACATATCACGTTTACATACGGCTAATAAAATAAGAACGCGCAACACATATATAATTTTTTGCAAGAATAATATATAAATTTATAACTAAACTAAAATACAGTGTCGTTATTGTTGTTATCGAGTATGAATTATTAACACAATAATACAAGATAATAATCTTGTATTATCGAGTGCGCCTAATTTCACATAAAATTAAATCAAATTACTTTTCAAGCAAATTAAGAATATACTATTTATTTAACAATAAACCGTATCACGTCAATCTAAGCTATAAATTTATATAATTTATCACTGTTTTTTTAACATTTTGTCTATCAAAATTTATTCAAATTAATATCACGTTCAGTTCCTTAGTTTTTAGTGCTTAAATTAAGTCAAATTTAACCAAAACAAAACAATAAATAATTCATTAAGTACTTTTCAAGTCTAAAATTAAATTTAATTTTTAAATAAAATAAGGAAAAATAGAAGGAATAGAAGAACACAAAAAAAAAATTTAATTACCGATAAAGGTTCATTAACACTTCGTTATTTTTACTTTGAATTACTTTATGTTTTGGTTCAACGGATTATTGCTTAATTCTTTTTAAAATGTTAATTGTTTAATGAATATTTTCTTTATTAATTTGTTTTGCAATTTTTAAAATTAATAAAATTTGTATTTTAAATAATTTTCTAGGTCAACCATAGAATAATAAATAAAGCGAATAATTGATAAGAAAAAGAGAAACGAAATTTATGCAAACAGATGTTTATGGTTATTTTTATTTCATTGAATTAATTACCGATTTTGCATGAATAATTTTTTAAATTTTTTTGCACAATAGTTAATAAATTGTTCTTTAGAATTCTGTCAAAAGTGAAAAAAGAAATTTCTAGAGCAATAATAGGAAAATACTTTTACTAAATATATTGGCCTTTTAAATTAGAAAACAACTTTGCAATCACACTTGCACTTTGTGTAGTCATAACAATTCGTCCAATGTTAACATTTAACTTTCCAGCTGAACAACAAATAATGATTAAAAAATAAGTTTTAATTTAGTTAAAGCAGAAAAGTTTGCTTTTTTATTACAAATTCTGTGATCACGGTTTCAAAACAGAAATAATTAAATGGCAAATTTCAAATGACATAATTTTAATTTATGTAATTTAAATAAATAACTTAATAAAAGGAGATTAACACTCACCAAATTTTCTTTCATTAAATGAAAACTGTTTAACATTATAACGAATATTATTAAATTCAATATCAATTGGTTTTCGCTTGGGAAAACTATATTTTGTCGAATCATTTAAATTATTTGAATAGAAATTATTATTTATATTACTATTTATATTGTTATTATTATTATTATTACTAATATTATTATTATTGTTATTATTATTATTATTTATTTGATTATCAAAATCATAATCATCTGTAGAACTTTGTTCACTTATTGAATTTGATGAATTTGCACCACTAACCGGACAACAACCAAAATTATTTTTTGTTAATTTATCCTCACGTATTGTTGTCATCTTGATGTTTATATTTTTGTAAATTTTTAATTAATAATAACAAACAATTAAATCACAAACACAATTAACACCTTTATGATAATATTCTTTTAATTAATTATCACTTTTCACTCTTTTTCAAATTCCTAATTCATACTTTATATTTTATTGTTAAAAATTTAATTAAAATTTATCACAGCAAATTAATTAACAAAAAAACGTTTCACAAAAATTATTGCACAAAATTTTTGCACATGAAAAAAAAAATTAACCTATTGAAACTAAATTTAATCAGAATTATTAGAAATTATTTTATTTTTATAAATTAAAATGAAAATTTTTATTAATTAATATTATTATTATTTTTATTTTAATTATTACAATCAAAAGTTTTGACTTGTAAAGCTTAATTATTTATTTATTTTTTAATAATTATTATTTGCCGGAAATTAATGGTCGACTGGCCATAATAATTGCAATTTATTCATGTATTTTTTTTTATTACTATTATTATTATTTTTTTAATCTTTAATTAATTAAACTACATGTTTGTTTGCTACTTTATAAAAATTAATATTAAAATTTATTACATTTTATTTTATTACTGCAAAAATTAAGATAAATTCTGTTTAGAATAATCAGAATAATAAGAAAAAAAAGACGAAAAATTGCAATTTAATTAATTTAAAGACAAAAAAAACTTAATTTATTAAGTAATAAAAAAAAATCATTAATAAATTAGCAGTTTCAAAAATACCGGTATTTACACCGTCGTAACTTAGTAAGTTAAACGTTAAAAATATTATTTTAAATAAAAAAAAAATTAGAAATCAAACTAAAGAAAGCTGCAACTTTGTCGTTCAGAAAAACCCATTTACTATCATTAAAAACAAGCTTTCTTGACAAAATCACTCTTTTTATTTCAAATAAAAATTCACATAAAGCACACAAAATTACCACAAAAATTTTTGCCAGACATAAATTCAAAACAATAATAATTCACGGTCAATAGGCGTACAAAAATTTCGCTAATTAAAAGAATAACAAAAGAAAAAGAACATTTATTCACCAAAAAAAAAAAAAAAATGCAATAATATTAATCAACAAAATTAAAACTAAACAAACTATTTGTTTATTATTAAAATAAATATTATTTATCACATGCTTTCACAATGAAAAGTTTAAACAGACTGACTCAACTCTGCTGATATTATTTAGTTTATGCTTTTTTGCTGTTTTTTTTTTTATTTTTATTATTTCAATTTATATTATACTATTATTAATTTATTTTTCGTATTTTATCGCTGTATTTAAAAACAAAAAAAGCAGAAGAAGCAAAATACAATTTTTTTTCTTTATTTGTAAGCATTAATTCTTTTAATTATTCTTTATATTTTTTTTTTCAATGTATTTTTAATTCATAATATGGTTAAACACTTGTTTATTCGCATAAATTAATAAAAACAATACGAAGAAAATTTATTAACAAGTAAAATAAAACAAATGTGATAAAAACAAAAAAGTGTAAAACAAACATTTATGCAAAATTATAAATAAATTAGCATGAATTCGCTTATCTTTTTTAATGTTTATTTTTTACTATATTAAAGCATGAATAAATAAAAATAATAAAGATTAAAAACTACTGTGTATTCTCTACTGTACTGTAGTGTACTGTACTGTGTTGTATTGCATTGTGTAATGTACTGAATTAAAAAGCACAAGATGCAAGTTTATAACAACACGCAAAATTAAGATTTTAATTTATAAAAATAGTAAAAACATAATTAAATGTAATAAAAAGTATTATTAAAATTAATTAAATGAATAAATGGGAGTAAATTTAAATAAAACATCTGTCGATTACAATTTCAATAGATAAGATAATAAAATTCACACGTGTGCCACAAGGTCTACTGTAAAGTTAATTTAATTAATAATAATTCGCTATAATAGTTGTTTTACCGGTTTAAAATATTTAATATTTCACAATAAATTTATAAAAATTTGGTTAATGTCACACAAAATACTGGAATCTATTGTATTTCTGTTTAATCTTTTTTATTTAAATATTTTTAAATACATCTTCAAGACAGTTGAAATATCTGCGACTAAGATTCAAAAGCTTTTTAATGCGTTAAATTTCAATCAAAAAATTTATTTAAATCATTTTTTAAAGATTCAGGATTGTTGAAAAGCTCTTCAGCTATTATTTTTAATTTTAACAAGTAGCTAGCATAAAAGTACAACCTCTTTTAAGCATTTCGTCTTAATAAATTAAAGAATATTAATATATTTTTATAATTTTCAAGTGTTACAAATTGCACTTATTTACGCTAAGCTGATTTAACAATCAATATAAAAGGAACACTCATTGAATAACCATAAAAATAAATGATATTTGTAATTATATAAATAATAAAACTATGAGGCAACAAGTGCATTTAATAGTTTTAATAATAGAAGAAAAACTAATGATCTATTGACACAATGAAAGAAAAAAAAAGATATAAAAACAAAATATTACTTTAAAAAATGCATTAAAATTGCATAATGCCAGTAAAATAAGCAAGAAAATCAAATTAATAATAAAATTCACAAATAGACCTGAATAGAACCAAGGACAACGTATTTACAATTTTAATATTGTTTAATGCAAAACTAAAAGAAAAACTTATTTAAAATTAAAGAAATAAATAAATAATTTATATTTTATTTAGAAAAATACTTCACAAAAACTATCTGCAGTTAATATTATTTATTACTATTGCAACTAGGTTGATTGTCTTATAGTATTTTACACAAAATAAAAAATAATTAAAGATTTCTATTTAAATTAATATTTTATTAACTTTTAATAATGTACCCTAGATTATTTGGAAAAACTAGAGTTCAATAAATAACAAGTTTTGCGTTTTTTTATTAATTAATAATCGAGTCACGGTCGGTCAGATCTAGTGTATTGACTTATTTTTTTGTTAATAATTATTATTTAATAAACTCTTGAATGGCTTTTTATTCAAGAAAGCTTTTAATGGTTGATTAAAGCACAAAATACTGCATTTATTTTAGATGACAAAATCATAAGGGTTATGTCAACCAGATTTGTGACAAATCGTTTAATAAAATTAATATTTTTGCAAGACTTAAGCAATATTAAACTGATAAAGAAAAATATTCGTTAAAACTACAACCACTTAGTTTATTTTTAAACATTTATTTACAATAAAATTATCTAAAAATTACGAAATAAACATTAATTACTGAAAACAAGTAATAAATTATTAATTTCGCTTTTTTTTATTTAAAACGTAAACAATCCAGTCATAACAACATCCAAAAAAAATTGTTAAAACAGACAAAAGAATTAAATTTCAAGTACAAAAAGTAACACAAGAGTGTTTTTTTAAAAATAGTTTTTGTATTTTACTCGTCATTTGCAAGTGAAAGTAGCAACATATTAAGTACAATTGCGTCTGCACAGTTTATTATTATTTTTATCTCGTGTATTTCTTTTCTTAAAAATAATAATAATAATATTTTTTTTTTACTTGTCGACTAATAATTAATATAAATAAAAAACAAATAGAAAGAAAAATAGAAATTGAAAGCAATTGTTGTTGGAAGAAATTTTATTACGATGCTTTAATTAGCTTATTGCTACTTATGTGTTGTACAGTTATAAAAAAAAAATATTTAAATATATATGTTATGCATATACATAGAGGTGTTTTTCTGCACGCGAATTTAATTATTATTATTAACGTTATACAGAGTAATGTTACTTTTAAATTATTTTATACTCAAATCTGTATATAATTTGTCTGTATCTAGAGTATAAACTAATCAGATAAATTATTTTTGCACCAAAAATTAACATAATAACTTGCATAAATTATTGTAAAAAAACATATAAAATATATTTTCTTTAGCTTTCTTTATAAACAAGTAAATTTGTTCTACAACAAAATCAAGTATAATCTCAAGTAAAATCGTGTTCTTCAACAAGTGAATTTGAATGCAATTAATAAGAAATTTATTAATTTAATCATACAAAAATAATGTTTATCAATTCCTTGCAGTATAAGCTGATAATCAAAAGCTTATTTTAAAATTAAGTAATGCTTTTTTTATTCAACACAAATTAACTTTCATTTGACATTTGTTCGTTTGTATGCTAATTAAAAATTAATAAAAAAAAAATTATAATAGAAAATAATTAATTTATTTATTATATTTTTTCTAATGACGTAAATAATATGTTTTCGCATTGATATAACTCAGTACGTTGTGAAATCTTTCTCTTATGCATAAATATTTTAAAAAAATAAGCTAGTGATGCTATCTGCAAAATATATACATATACATACTATTTTATTTTTTCATTTTAAATTAATATAATTAAATAATTAATAATAATTATTGTTTCCTTTATAAATTAAAATGTTTTTAATTTTATTTTTATTTACTTTGTTAAAAGATTCTATATAAAAATTTTTCGCATTTAACGTTTTCTTAGTCGTAGAAAGTCGTACTTATATGGTATCTATTGATTTTTTTTTACATTATTTTGGTCTTCAACTTGATGATATTTCGCTTAATTACAATATATAAAGCTGGTAAATAGTGTAAAGCACTTAATTATCATGATAATAACACTAATACAAAACAATCTATCTTGTATTCGGAAATTAATTAAATATGAAATAGTTCCTGACAGTAAAATATGACACAAATAAGCAAATCTTTTTTCGTATTTCTAGCACTATGCAAAATGCTTTTTCTAACTCATTATTGTTTTAATTAGAAAAAAAGGTAATTAAAAGAAATACAATTAATAATTGATTAACTGAGTAAAATTAATTGTTTATTAATTCTTATTATATAATAAAAATTTCTAGAATAATAATTTTAAAAAATAATTAATATTATTATAATTGCTAAACGATATTTTAAATTTATGATTCTGTGTCTTTTTTTTTTGTAATATTTATTATTTTTTAATAATAATTAATAATTTTAGCCTTTTGATGGTCAAGTGTCAAATCGTTGACTGTTAAACATTTAATTCACGTATGAAGTGAAGGATAGATTTTTCATTACATATATGTCGCATAGATAGTAATTTTTCCATAGAAGTTAAGTACTAGGTAATTAAAGTTTTATTTTTGTTTTGTTTTCTTTAAACGCAAAGTAAATACGTAAGAAATTGATGAGATCTCACCTTCAACTTGTTTTTTATGACAAATATTTTGATTAATTTATAGTAAGTATTAATATTTACTACCTGGAAATTTTATGCTTAATAAGGATATCTTAAACAATAAAAAAAAGCAAATAACTACGACAAAAATATATGATCCACGTGTAATTGGCGAAATTTCACATTTGTCCTTTATTTTTTTGGCAACCTGGATAAAGTTGTTTACTACGCAACAAAACTGACACGATTTTCGCAAAATTTACACAAATACTGGAAAAGTATATCGTGTGGTTTTTCAAGGACACAGAACACCGGCTGAATTTTTTATTCATTAAATAGCGAAATACAACGATATAAACAAGTGTGTTATGCGCTCTCGTTCTTATTAAAGGTTAATGGAAGCAATTAAAACAATAATCAAAAACCTGATCAAATATATTCGGTAATGTCTGATTGACAGAGAAATTTTCAACAAACAAAAAAATACAAGCAAGCAAGCATAAACAAAGTAGCCAAAACCGATTTGCTTTTGCCTTAAAAAATATACATAATTACTTTGCAAATAAATATAAATGTATGCAAAGTCACAATCACTTCACAATTAACACTTATTTATAACAATTATAATAAAAATAATTATAATTAATTATTGTTACGTCTTCAAATATTTACAGAAACAAACAAAACACTTAGAAATAGCACTTTAAAAACTATAAATCAAATGCTTAAACAGAAAAGAATATAGATATAATTATTATTATTATTCTCTCTGTCTCACATACACACTTTGCCAAAAATAACCTACCACAATGTGCAAATTATGTATTTTTTTTTTATTTATTTAATTTAATAATTATTTTTTAATATATTTTTTTATATTAATAACCAACCATACTAGCTGACTAGTGTTCAACAGTACAAACAATATAAATAATTTTTTGTATTGAAAATTTATTATTTATTTGTATGCCTGCGTATGAGTTTTTATCGTTAAAGCGCATGTTTTATTTATGACAAAACTATGAGACGCGATAGAATTTTTTTGCAAAAAAAAAAAAAATTAATTTGCAATAACCATTATAGAAGGCTATGCATGCACGCAAGAATTGCAATTGTAGTTGTGCTGAACTGAGCTGAGCTGAGTGTTTAAAAATAAATAATAGAAAACTCACTCAATTGTTTATTTAATAAAATTTTTATTTTTTAAACCCACGTGCTTTAGTGCATATTATTTTTTGTTTTGCAAATTTTTTATAAGTTATATAATTACTGGCACTTTATTTAATTTAATAAAATCATTTAATCGATTTTAATTTTTGGTTTCCTATAGTTTTTTTTTAAATTAAATTATTTTTATTTCGTTTCTGTCATTAAACAAGTGCAGACACTACTATAGACCAATTGTTTGTTCAAGGAAACATATTGCTATCCACATAAGCTTCAGATAAAACTGTTAATGTTTTTAACGGATCTGCATATATGCATACTTTTACAAAACAGAAAAAAAAAACCTATTCATCAGCCTTTATCATGCCTTTATAATAATCTAATCGATTGTGTAATTTAAATATTTCTTCAATTATTATTTACATTAAATTAGTTTTTAATTAATAGCAAATAGAATTAATCTTATTTAAATGTGAATCTATTTAAAATAATTAATGAAACGCGAAACGTGATTTAATTAAAATTAAAAAAACTAAAATGAATACCATATTTAGATATTAATCATGTATTTATTAATTATATATGTTTTGATTATAATCATTATCATTATCATTACTATTTTTTTTTTTTATTATTATTATTAATTAAAATAATTGTTAATTTGGTGAAGCAAATAAAAAATATATATTATTTAAATTAAGGATAATTAATTTTATTAAAAAATTCCAATTGATAAATATATGTATTTGCTGTGAAAAGATAAAGAGATAAAGGTAAAGAATAACAATTCTGTTGCAATAATAGTTCCTCATAATCTAATTACTTAACGCTAGACAATCAAATGCACTTTATAAAATAATTAAATATGCAATTACGCAACACGCGGAATTAATTATTTGTTTTTAATTCAAATAAAGTTTAATTTCCCAAAAACATTTTAGAATTTTATTAATTTATTAAACTAACAAGTCTATATTAAGCGGTTTTATTGTTATGTCATATAATCCTTTCAAAAAACACTTATTCTGATTATTCTGATTAATAATTCGTTAAAATATTAAATCAATTAATAAGTAATAACAATTATTAATTAATAATTAGATTTTATTTGTTATTTTTTTTTTCATTTACGAATACAGAACAGGATTTACGTCAATTACAATAATTGTTTTTAATCATAATGTAAAGTACATAATAAAAATTCAATAAATAAATCAGTGACGTCAATAACACTAAAAATTATGTTATATTTTCACAAAAATTTTCAATTTATTATAAATGTCACGTAACGATTCGTTTATTCTTAATAATTAAATAAGCCAAAATAAAAAAAAGCAACAAAAATTAAATTTAAATTAAATAAAATTAAATAAAATTTTATGCTAATTATTGTGTAGCAACAATTCTTTGTTTAAAATACATAATAATTATTGACATTTGCTGGATATATATTTTAAATGTTTAAATTAGCATTTCTATTGATTTTTACCTGTAGAAATATTATTATTATTATTATTTTCTGGTTTTTTATTGAATTAATTTAAATTCCAAAAAACTAAATAGCGAATACTATTACTAAAAAATTATTAAATTATTATTTATTAATAGATGGCATTACAGCATTACAGTAGAAAATAATTATTAAAAATTTTTATTTTAATTATTTTGTTTATTTCGCATAAATTTAGCAAATAAATCATTAGCAATACTGTATACAATTGTTAATAATAAACTTGTAATAATTTTTAATTTTAAATTAAAACATTTTGTACTAAAACACAGTAAAGATACAAAAGCTGTTAGCAAAGACTTTTTTATAGCAATATAAAAATAAATTATAGCGAAAGCTCAATAATAAAAAACTTTCGCTGCATTTATCTACATCTTAAAATATATTCTTATAATTGCTGATGTTATTCTTGTAAAAGTTGTCACTAATTTGACTTGAAACATTTAATTTTTTTGGTAGTCTGATGCCAATCATAATTTATTTTTAATAACAGAACATTTATTATCTAGAGATAATTATTTTTTGTGCTTTTATATTGATTGTATTTATCCATAATCAGCAAATTCATAGGTATAAATTTATGTAACTTATTACACTGCTGAACTCCATATTCATTGTATCGTTTTAAAATTAATCATAAGGTTGAAGGTTTCTTATATAACTGAATTCGTTATACAAATACCATTTAAGCACAATCATAACAGATTATAACTAATTCATTGCGATTACATTGACGATAATAAAGTAACATAAATTTAATAAAATATTTTTGTCATCTAAACAAAACGTGTCATTAATCTAATTTTTATTTTTTAATGCAATTTTAATTTCTAATGAAAAAGCTTTTGCCAAAATTGTAAATTGCAAAAATTTCTATATATATATTTGCAAAAAAGCAAAAAAAAAAACTGTAAACAGTTTGAAAATAACAAAATTTAATTATCACAAATAGCAAAACGTGTGACTCATATCTGATTGTAGGACAAAAGCAAAGTGGTTTTCCATTACGAAACGTTTTATTTTATATTTTTAGTTTTTTTTATGCAAAGTAATCGAAAATACGCGCACTGACATAACTATAATAATCCTTTGTAAAATAAAAAGAAAACATTTAAAAATTTTAATAAATTAGTAAAAGAAGGGATAGAGACAAAAAATGTGTAAGCTAATTGAAGGACGATCATTACAACGCAAAAAAAACTACAAACAAACTCAATGCAATTAGTCGTTGAAAATAGAAAAAAGCATAAAAAGGAAACTATGAAACCGCATTTATGTTTTAATATAATTAAAAATATGCAGTTGATAAGGTAAATTAATTGAACTTGTAATTATTTAATAATACGATAGTTTAGCATTTACCACCTCTAAGTCACATGTTTGACCACAACATTGCAGTTAAATAAAATCGAAATTAAATATTTCCGTTTTAGCAGAGCTTTTTCTTTGCATTAAAATTCATAATCGAATGTCATCTATTTAGGAAATAAAATATTAAATATTAATTTGATAAAGCATAATTTCATATTGCAAGTACTCTATCATGCGCAAATTGTGCAATAATTTTCAATATGTTATGTGCTTGAATGTTAACCGTTGCATGCCTTTATACAGTGTGATGATGCCTTATTATTATTATTATTGTGATTATTATTTAAACTTTAATCAATAGGATTTCTTCTTCATTGTATTTAGCTGGCATACTGCCGTTTATATTTCAATAGAACAACAACAGCAGCAATAGTAACAGCATCATAGCGGAAACTGGTTACTGATTTTTTGACTGCAATAAAGTTTTATTTCTTCCAAGGACACATAGTACAGCACTCAAATAATTTATAAAAAAAAAAAATATATATAATAATAAATTAGCTTAATAAATACAGATTTATTTTTTCGGTTGTTTTTCTTTTTTTAGTAACAATTGTGTGACCTAAAAGGAAATTAGTTAGTAATTTTTTTAACATGCTCTCAATTTATTTTCTTCATTGAATTTCCATTATGAGCTAATACATAGAATTATTATTCACTAAAATTCTAATAAATATTTTAAGCAAATAAATTAGGTGGTTTTTGTGTTTTATAAAAAAGCATCGTAAAAAAAATGTTAAAAAACAAAACATTTTAAAAATATCCATCATTTCACATAATTACATTAATGCTTTATTTTGAATAAAACTTTTAATCATTTCATAAAACAATAATAAATTATGTTTATAAGTAAATAAGTAAGTAAATAAGTACTTGAACTTATAAAACTGTTAAAATAATAACAAACACTGTGTGAAAAAAAAACAACTGCCATTGTCGAATGATTCATAATACGGAAAAAACATGCGCAATTATTTTTCAAAATGCAAAAAAATTAATAAATAAAAAACAAAACATAGGCATAAAACTGATTTTCCTTAAATAAAAACAAAGAAAAAAGAGCCAATTAAAAGTTAAATTAATAAAAAATTGTTTTTCTAATTAAATTCTATCTACCACGATGAAATTTTCACTTGGCAACATTGCCTTTAAATTTTGCCAATATTTTTAAATGAAAAAAATAATTAAAAATAAATATTTTGCAAGAAAAAAAAAAACATAGTTTATGTTGTGTTAAACAAGCAAGCAAAAAGGAAAAACGAAGAAACAAAACAAGTGGGGAAACAACAAAATGTTAATTTTACCCCTTTGCGAATTTTCTTTGGTTTTAATCAAAATAAAATAGCGAAAAAATATAAAGAAAAACAAGACACATGCAATTTTTATTAGCGCGACTTTTAAATTGCGCACGCAGAAAGGAAAAACATCACTGATGATACAGAGTTACAATGTATGCATTAGAAAGGAATAGATCCATTTTATTCATTCAATAATTTTAGGGGTATATTTTGTGACATACCGTGGAATTGCAACCTTTAAAAAAAATTTATTTTACAATTGGAAATCGCAGAATTTTCATTATACATAGTTTTGAGTCGTCATCTGTAAATAGTGACAATGACACAGATATTAATCTTGTTGTGTATGATTAATTTAAATTTTTAAATTAAACTATTAAAATAAGGTCGCACACGTCAGTTCTTTATTCTATTCTAATATGTATCGTAGTTTGCTTAAGCGTTGCAAAACCAACTATTTATGCAGCTCTTTATTACGATTCTACCTTTATAAGAGAACATTTAAAATGAAGTTACAAATTTAAGGTAGTCGAAAGAAACGCAGCACAAAGGTTCTACACCTATAAACGATTGTAGAAATGGAACATGACTCTGATTTATGTTTTTATTTTTATTTTATAAATAAAAATGAATAATAAAACAACTGTTTGTACACTGGTATAAGTAATTTATATGTAAATGTAAAAATATAAAATAAAACTATTTTTGCTTATTCATTATTAAACCATTTTTACAATTACTGCTGGGGAAAATTTGTCTGCACAATTTTGTGTTTTTTTTATTTTTTTCTCTTGGTTGAGTGACAGGGACGCTTGTATACATATTTAGCAATAAATACACTGCGTGTTTTAGCGAAATTAAACATTACAAAATATGTACAGATATGTATATGCATATAAATAACCACCACCATAGCCACCCATTACTTGCGATATCCATACAATACAAACAGTTTTGTTCTTCTATTTTACCGTTTGGCAACAACCCCATTTATTTCAAAATTACTCACACATGAGAAAAGTGGAAATAAAGGAAAAAAAAAGGAAAAACGAATAAAAAAAAAAACTACATCAGAAACATATAGCCCGGCAACCATTCAGCAACTTTACTAAAGCAACCCCTCTTGTAATCTTTTCAGTCCACGTTTGGCATCGACTCAGCAGCACCAGCAACCAGCAGAAGAACAATTTTTTATTTTATTTAATTTATTATCAAAAAGAAAAGAATAAATAAACAGAAAAGAAAGTAGAGAATAAAACGGGATATTAATAAATAAATATATAAAGAAAAAAAAAATTTTTACTAAAAATAGCAATAAGCCGCCCATAATACAAAATTCGTCTAAAACAATTTTTTTCTTTCTTTCTTATTTTATTTAATTACAAAAGAATTTTTTTTTTAACCGTAATCTTTGCAAAAATTATTAACAAATTTTTGTTTTAGTGATTAATAATTTTAATTAATTATTTGTGGTGCTCGTAGTTAAAAAAAAAAAATTGTGTAAAACAGGAATTTATTGAAAAAAAAAAAGAAAAGAAGAAATTGTGCTGATTTCAGGCTAAGTACATAGGTAACCTCGGGGAGCATAATTTATTCATTTAAACCGCAAGAAATCATTCATCATCGTGTGTCATAGTGTTTGTGCTTTTTCCAAAAAAAAAAATATTTAAATTCAATATTTAAGTGAAAGAAAAAAAATCGCTTTTTGATTATCACCGCAATCTAAAAACAAAAGTAAAAAAAACAGTGTGGTTGGTGGTATAGAGCTTAACCAGGTGGGCTGTATAGAGAAACTTTTCATTTTGTATATTTTAACATTCGATAATCTTGCTTAAGATTGCCCAAAAATTTGTATTTGTTCAATTTAACAAAGAAAAGATTAAAGAAGCCACCCTTGTCCCATCACCAATACAAAAACCTCCCACATTTTGTTTTTGTATTTTTGTTTTTTCTTTGTTTCTTAAACATTTTAATTATTTGCTACAAACAAAAATAAATAAATAAAGTGATTTAGTTAAGTGATTTATTTAAGTAAATAATTAAGAAAGAAACGTTTACCAATAAACGAAGAAAAAATAAAAAAAACGTGGCAATAAAGTTTCTCATTATTATTATTATTATCATCTTTAAATAGTTACGTTAGTGTAGTCGTCTGCCATGTGTATTGTGTGGTGCGGTATTGTGTAATAACATTATTTTATTTATCCAAACATCTATTCAGTTACCTGGTGGCTTTATAGACGTTGCAAAGCCATCAAAGCCACCATTATCTAGTTTTTTTATATCAAATCAAATTAAACAAAACCGAAAAAAAAAAATTAAAAGACAAAATAAATTTAAATTAAATAAAAAAAAGATAAAAACCATCCCCAAACAGTAAGGTGGTGTTGCTGGTGCTGGCGCAACTACAAACCAAATTCTTTTATTTGACTGGATTTGTGTCTACGCTACTACATTAATAACTAAAACAAACTACCCCAAATTGCTGTTGCTGCTGCTGTGTCGCCAAAGTTTCGTTTAATTCACGTGCACGTTTTTTGTGTGTTTTTTTTTATTATAAATTATTTAACTTTTTTTTTGAATAATTTATTATTATAATAATAATAATAGAAAAAAATTGTTTTATTTGGTAATACCGATCAATTTCTTTTAATTATCAATAAAATCCGTTTTTTGTGTACAAAAAAAAGAAATTAATTTAAAAGGTAAGTTATGCTTTTTACATATATCTAGGCTAATTAAAACAAAAAAAGAAATATATGCATATATATATATATTTTTATAATTTATTGCTACTTTTCTTTTAACGAGCTTTTGCAGTCAGAACTTTTTATACAACAAGTAATATCCTTTTAGCGATTCTGTCACGTGTTTTAAATTAATTATTATTTACCGTTTTGTTGTTTGTTTCGTCTTTTTTTTATTTATTTTTTTAATTATCTTTCTTTTTTTATTTATTTTTTCTATTTTTGCAAAACCACACCATCAATTGTCAACTATAATATAGTTAAACTCATATTAAACAAAGCATGTCAATAATAATAAAAACGAAAATAAATAAATAAATAAAATTATTAATTTGCAACAAAGAAATGGGAGAAAACAATCCAATTTAACCAAAAATAAATGTCCTTGAGTTTTGTTGTCATCTAATAAATTATTATTAAATAAATAAAATGTAGGCAACAGAAAAAAAAATATAGAAAATCCGCCCCAAAATACAGCCAGCAATAACAATATCATCCCGGCAACAAACAAAAATAAAAAATAAAACAAATAGAAAACACCCTCAATTGTGAAAATTCGATAAAATCGCGATTAGATTGTAAAGATAAAAAATTATTAAACTCACGACAGGATGAAAAAAATATTCAGACTTTTAAATCCTTTAAATTTTCACCTGAATATTCTTGATTTTTATAATTTTTATTTTTAAACAATAAATTCAGATAAATCTAAACGGAAGTGACCCCCAAAAAGAACACATTTCGATTAAGGAAATTTATTTATTTTATATTTTTTTCAATATCCTGCTGCTGCTTCTGTTGCTATTGGTATTATCGTTGTCCATTTTTTATTTTGTCATTTAATCTTATACTCGTCAGACGACTGAAGCATATGCTTTTCTTTTTATTTTTATTATATTTAAGCTGTTTTTTCTGCTGTCGATAATCTAAATTTCGTTTTATTTTATTTTTTCTACATTTATTTATTGATCACAAACGTTAATCTAAAAAATCAGAAAGAAAAAAAGAAATAAGACGAAAATAATCTTCAAAATGTCGAATTTATTATTTAATTATTTATTTCATTTGGTTAAATGACTTAATGGTATTTATGCGTGTTCTTTATTTAATTATTTCTTTAAGAAAATTGTCTGATTTTTAATTATATTTATTAACACAAGATTATTATTTAACAACCACAGTGCATATGTTTCACAAATATTGTGGTTAATAAGTGTAACCACAATAATTATCATGTCATCAAATTACGGTAATTATTCGATATATTACCGCTATAATCGGTTTTCTGGTATTAAACTTATAAAAACCGCAATAACTATAAATCCATGATAATCATATAATTCCTTGATTAGACTTTTTTTAAATTATAATTTATGTTTATGCGTCAGAATCTGTTTTTCTTAAATATTTCTCGAAATATAAAAATTTATTTGAAATATTTACCGTCTGATAAATCGGTTTACAACGGATTGCACACACGACACAATTTAATTGAAATGTAAATAAAATTTTTAAAATAATATTGCTTTAATTAAACGATTATTAAAAGTTCAAATTTGCAGTCACCACCTAGCCTCCTCCGTTATTTGCACAAGATTTTATGAAAAAATATTATCTCGTACCGAAAACATTATATAAGCAGAGTCTACATATAATAATATAATAAATAAAAATAATGTTTTCATTTAACTCTTATTATTTAATTTTCTATAAGCTTTTTCTACGAATTATAACAGTATAAATTTATTCATCAATAACAAAGCATAGCAAAAGTACAAATTAAAACTGAGTGCACAAAAGAAACGAAAAGAAAAATGATTTTTCTCAATTTTTAAACATTTTAACATATTTTTACACTTTTAATGTTTCGGTAGATCCAAAGTATAGAAAATAAACAACAAAATTCATCAAATTTACATAATAATTAGATTTTTATTTTTAATAAATAATATTTCATTATTTTATTTTTTTCACTCTAAAGGGTTGTGAGATTATTTAAATTTTGTTTTAATTAAAATAAAAACTAAAGTGTTTTTCTGTAGAGATTTCTTTATTGTTATAAAATTTTCTAATTATAAAATTTTACTTTTACTGTTAAGTATTTAACGTAGAGAAAATATTGAATTAATTATTTTGATTTTATTTATAACTGTGGTTTACCTTGAACATTAAAGTAAGCTTTTAACAAATCAAAAAACTCATCAGAGTTCAGTCTTAATGTTTAATTAACTTATCTGTAATAATACTTAATGGTTGTTGAACTACACATAAAAAACAACTCTACCCAACTCATTAACTATTTCGATTGTTTGGAGTTTTTTTCTCAATGTTATTAAATATTCCAAAATATATGTATATAAGAAGACTTTATTCTGATTCGGCAAAAAACTGTTTACCTTTTCTTTAATAAAAAATCATAAACACCAAATAATACCGCAGAGATATCAAAACAACAACTCACATCATCGCAATCGTACAGTAGTAACTATTATCGATGGACTAATTCACAATTAGTAATATCACTGTAATTTTTACATATTAAATGAATTTCCCTTTCAACGTGCGTTTTCTAAATAAAGTGTTTCATTTGTAGAATTTTTTATACATATTTTTCCGCATTATGAATTATTTATTTAAATAAAAAAACGGAAAACAAAGAAAAAATCCATTTTTTTTTTGTTTATTACATTTGTCATAAATAAATAAAATTCTATTACTCTACTTACAATACAACGAAATAAATTTATCATTCAATTAAGCGATCACTTTAATATTTAAATATTTCTCAAGTATTTATTAAGTTTTGTTGTCACGTCACGGTAAACACAGTAAAAGGGATCGTAGAATGAAAACAAGAAAAGCAAAAAAGAATGATAACCATTAAGACAATTGTCGTTATATCCAAAATAAGGGTAGATAAGCTTTTGTTCTTTCCTTTTTCTGTTTCTTATAATGATAAAAAAATAAATAAATAAATAAAATAAAGAAAAACCTCATGGGAAAATCATTTTTATTAATTTAATTTTTTTTTTTTTGCTTTTCTTTTAATAACAAACAAATAAAAATAATTCAGAAAACATTGAATGTTGTTTTTCTGAAAAAAAAAATAAGAAAAGAACCCTTAATTATATATTTAAGTATGGAAAACAGTAAATTATAATTATCAAAAAAAAAAAGCTTTAAAAATGTTTACTTAAAACAATAATCATTGTAAATGGTAATTCAGTGTTAAATTGTATGGATGACCTGTTTCAAGTGAATTCCATCTCTTGACAATAAATATAAAAGAAACAATACCGAAGTTAGAAATAAATAAAAATAAAGAAAAATCCTTAACGAATGAAGACAAATTGGTTACTATGCTGGCGTTTTTGGTTGGCAATTAATCAAATATAATGTTCCATAGATAGATTTTCTTTCTTTTATTTTATTTTTTTTGTTTCACTAAATCAAGGCCTACATTCTACATTACTTTGCTTAACTTTTATGCATGCTTTACTCTTACATAATATTTAATTTATTTATGTATTGCGATGCCGAAAATATAAACGAAATGAGGCTAAATTGTACTGCATTATAACTACTGTGCTTTTTTTCTGTACTTTTTTGTTTTACACCAGCCTTCTGGGTCAGTCTTACGGCGTCTAAAGTGTTTCTTCTTCTTTATTTATTTACTTATTATCGATTAAAGCTTCTTATTTTTTTTCCTGTGAAATTATTTGTTTAAAAGCTTAATTAAATGCCTAAAAATAAACAATTCCATTCTGATCAATGATTAGTACTATTAACTATAATGAATAAACTTTCTACCAATTTTCTAATTAATAAATGATTTGATTGCAAATTTTTGTTTATTTATTTTCAAAATAAATTTTTGAATAAGATAAATTAATTAAAGTAAGATATATTCCCAATGGTACATCAATCAAAAACTTTGTTTCTTTTTTTATTTTTAATTAAAAATAAAAAAAAATAAAACATTGATAAAATCAAAAAACCGTCAACCTTGACGTTATTCGAAGGAATATAGCAAAAAAATAAGAAAAGAAACAAATCTAATTAGTTTTTCTTTTCTTTTTTTTATATTTTCTTTAATTAAATATTTACAATTGTGTGTTATTATTGTGTTGTATTCCTACTTAATTATAAATAAATAAAATAATTATAGAAACTAAATTAACAATCATAAATTTGTTATTTTATTTTCGAAGCCAAATAAAAGAAAAATTCACTCCTCATTTTCATTTCTATTATTTTGTTTTTAACAATTTTGGCTTCAATAATTTTTCTATAAATATATTTTTATTTATTTTTCATATTGTTTTTTTTTTTTCGCAAATCATTTTTATTTATTTTACTTGTTTATTTGCCTACGACAAAATGTTTGTTTTTTTATTAGTTTTTCTTATTGCAAACAAGAAATTGACTAAACATTTCAATAATCCAAGAAAAATATATATATATAGAAATTTCGCTTTCTGTTTTTGCAAAAAAAAAAAAATATAAAGCAATTTTTTTTTATTATTATTCTTTTTATTTCTTTTTCCGATTAAAATTATTTATTTTTATTTCTAGACAAAAAAAAAAACAAAAAATGGAAATCGTATCCGAAGGTAAAAATTTTAGACTAGTTCAAGACGATGAGCTTCCAGAAATTATGAATTATTTGGAAAAATTTATGCCTGAAGCATCTAAGGTGAGATTTTTTTTTTTTACTGTATTTATATTATTTTTTTATTGAACCCTTCAGTTAATTTGTTTGTAATAAAAAGTAAATAGAGAATATAACTGGAAAGTAAATAAGAGGCAAGACGGGGTTTATTAATTTTTTTTTTTTTGCTGGGTTGTTGTGTATTATTGCGTGTAGAAAAAAAAAAGTGTAGCAAATATAATGATAAATCACTTGGATAATTTCATGCACGCAAATATTTACAAAAATATAAAAGAAAACGTAAAAAAAAAAAAAAATAGTTGTGCGGGTGTCAACAATACACATTAATAAACTAGTTAAGGGTGGTTAAATTTTTAGAGTTATTATTTTTCTTTTTCTCCTTTTATTACTCGTTACATTATTTTGCACAATATTTTGCACACAATTTATTTATCCTCTAACTAACAATTTATAATACTTTTATTGCTAAAACTTATAGACAAGCAAAAACAAAACTTGATTGAAGACATTGTCTGTTTTGTTTTTAAAGGTATTAAACAGTCCACGAATGACACCACCCTATCGTATGCTCTAAACAAAAAAAAAATCTACGAAAAGATTAAAATTTTAAAAAGTTTATTTTTTCCACGAATAAACATGCGTCATGCAAACGTAAAACAAATAAACAATTAAAAATAACAAAGAAAAGTTTTATTTTAACAAGACAAGAAACATATATTTTTTCTTTTTGTTTTTGCCTAATTTTACAGAGTGAAAAATAATTTGCCTTCATATTTTCTAAACGGTGTTAAGAGTTTTTGGTGAATATCAGCAATAAAATGTTAATTTTTTCCTTCATCGTTTATTTTTTTCTTTTGCTTATTTTACATTTTAAATGGTAAATACATCAGTGTTATTGTTATTATTATTATTATTTTTCATTTTTTTTTTATTAGAATGCCACATGGCTTCAAATAGAAAAAAAACAGCAAGAAAAAAAAATAAATTGACGCTTGTGATTGTATGATTAAAAAAAGTAAAAAAAAAAGCTAAAATGAAATAATTTGCCGCAGCATATCGTGCCTGGAAGCCATACGAAACTATAATGCAATGAGAAATGGTGGCATTGTGACGATGATGAAACAGTAGCAGCCAAAAGCATTGAATATTAGTGAAAAAATAATAAAATAGTTAGATTATGGTTTGGCTGGCTCATGTCAAGGTCATAAAATTTACAACAAAAAAAAATACCCATGTAATTTGTATATAATTTCTTTTCGCCTTTACATAACCGCAATTCATCTTTACACCATTAAAAGAAGCGAAAAAAAAAATCCTTTAATACATAATTTCGCTCCTTACTTAATTTATTGCTACCTTGGCATTTAATACTCAAATGCATACCATAAGTTTACCAGAAATAAAACATGTTAGTGTTGTCTGTTATTCTCTCTTTTTTTAAAGTAATTTTCTTTAGTTTTAACACTTTTTATTTTGCTTAGCGATAAGAATTTACCATCCCTCTTAATACAACCTACATAGGTCACCTGTTTTTGTGTGCGAATATTTATTTAAACTGAATGAAAAAAATTGTTGTGTGTGAAACACATTAACACATTAATAAGTGGAAAATTCTAATAATCAGCAAAAAGAAAATATTTTTTAATTTAATAATTATTAAATGCGAAAATTATTATTTTGTGATATACTTTAATGATTTTAATGCATATTTAAGCCAACTTCGCTCTATGGTGTATTGTTTAGGGTGGTTTTTCTAGTATACCTAATGAGCTAACCTAAGGAAAAACAAGTGTCAGGAAAAAGCTTTAAAATTTTTTATCAATATTTGACTCTAATATTTAGTTGTCATTATAAAATATTAGTAAAAACTCCTTCAATCAAACTATTATGCATTAAAATCACTAAAAATGTACTAAGGATCGAATAAACGAGAACCGTCTATACATTTAAGTATTTAAGAAATAATAAAACACGCAACATTTACCTTTGTTACTTAAACAGTGTTGCTGCCGTTGATAAATTATTTATTATTAAAAATAAAATTATATATAAACGAACAAAAAAAAAAATAACATCCAGCCACAACAAAATGAAAAAGAAAAATTAATAAAAATTTTCTGAAAAACATGTAAAAAAAAAAGAAAAGAAAACAAAAAATATAGCCATGTATTCCCACGACATAAATTAATTGCTCTTTTTTTGAACCTAGATAGAAAACGCATTCGGATAACCTTTGTGGCGCCGCCGTTATTATTTTTATTATAATTATTATTCTAATTTTCTTCCCCTCTTTTTCCCTAATTTTAATTTCTCAATTTTCAGTTTCATCAAACGATAAAAACGTACCTGAACGACCGTGTATGGCAATTTTATTTTTATGTAGCTAAAGATTGGCCAAATCAACCAGTTTGTTTGCATTTTCCCGGATGTACATTATCTGTAAGTAAAAAAAAAAATCTTTTATATATTTATTTTTTATTATAAAATTATTATTCTGGAAAAAATATTTTAAAATAAAAGCATTCATTTCGGGTGTAATAGCTAACACGAAATATCTAAATTATCTTAAAGGTATTACAAAAAATGTTATTAATACTTTAATTTCGGTAATAAAATACACATACATATATTGTAAATTGTCAAATAACATGCGAATCGATCTTTTCTTGACGTTAAACCCATATAAGGTGTCGGTTTTGTGTATAGCATCGTCTAGAAGTAATATTAAATTCGTAGACAACAACAGTGCGGACAAATTTTTATATTAATAAAACAATGAGAAATTGATACGGAAAAACAAAATTCTTCTTAATATATTTACGACAACGCGATCACTTGGAAAATTAATAAGTATTCCTATTTAATTACATTCGTTCACGTGTCATGTTTAATAGAAAACAAAATAAATATATTTTTATTTTATTATTCGAGCGTAGATACAGAGTGTTAACAAGTACATTGTACAGATTTATATTTTCTAAAATACGTGGGCTGATGATAAAATCAAGAAAAAACAATGTCAAAAATAGTAAAATTAATTATATTTTCCAACGAAAAAATGTGATTGCGTCGTAGTTAAAAGAAAAACAAATAAATGAGTGAAAATAATAATATATAAGTCTGTAGAACGAAATGTCCTTTTGTCGGTCAAGTGAAAAATATTAAAACGTGTGACAAATGTTTAGTAATTGTGCGAGGGATGAACTCAATGACTAAAAAATTATCCATTTGTAAAAATCTAAATAAATGGACAAAATGTCTGCAAATTATTGTTATTCTATGCAAATAATATAATAAATGTTGATTATTGTATTTCCTTTTCTTTTCTTTTTCCTTTTTACTAGAAAAAAAGGAAAGAATAAAAAAAAATATTATTTAATCAGGGTATCGAACCGTAGTTAAATAATAATAATAATAATAAATGAAAGAAAAAGTGAAATGAAATAAAGTAAAATAAGTGCTAAAAAGACAAAATAATTTAGATTTCTATATATAAGAGGTAGCGAGTGTGGAGAATAAGTATCCACATTTGTTTTTCCTTATTATTATTATCTAACCAAAAATAGATACGAAAAAATGAAATAAATAAATAATTAAGATTTAAATTTATTCGCAACAAATAAAATAATCAGAGCAAAAAAAAAAACGAAAGCAAATTTATTACTTTCACTCATTTAACTTTTGTCAAAAACAAAAAGCAAAACATTAGGATATAGTTCAGAGCTCAGAGATGAGCAGATAATAATAAATGTCTTTTAAAATATATATTTACTACAGTGTTAATTCATTACACAATTAAACTATATAACTTTTGATAATACAGCACGGAAGACACTTAATTATAATAATAATTCTTCATTTACCATCGGGAATAAATGTGTGGAATAAATAAGCAATATTATAACCTTGTGCAATAATTTTCAATGATATTATAATAATTTACCGAATACACCCAATTCTGTGTTTGCACGATCTATTTTTTTCACGATTTTGGTTTAACACGGTCTAAAAAATGATTCCTTATGATAGCGATCACGTATGATACCCGATGATTATAACGAATAGAGCTGTTTGTTGTTTCCTTCATGTCTTTTTTTAAACGCTTTTTTTATCCACGGTTTTGCCGGGAACGTATCCACCGTGTAAAGACAGAATTGGGTGTAATTGAAATTTTATTATTAAAATAAATGTGTTGATTATTGTAGAAAACTGTCTATTATGACTAAAATAACTCACTAAAATAAACAAAAAAAAAAGCCACAACCAAGCTTAACAAACAAGTAAAGAATTTAAAGATAATTCTATTGTTAAAGTAGTTTTTTTTTTTGGAAACGTGAGCTAATAACTAGGATTTTTGATATTCTTTAATTACATTATTTTGCCTGTCCAATACATAAATATTATTCACTTACGTATGTATGTTCTATACTAATATTAATCATTTAATAATAGTTTATTATAATACTAATAATGATAAATGAAGCAAAAATTATAGATAAATATTATTATCCTTAAACATATCAACGTATATTCTTAATTAATGACGTAACGATTGTATATGTAGAATTAACAAAGAAATAAAAAAGATTATTTATTTATTAAACAATAAATTAAAGAGAAACTAACAATGCTAAAGAACAATCAACTGAATTTAGGTCTACCTCTATTAACTATTTTCTTTAAGCGAATAAAGCAAAAAGATTTGAATAAAATTCTAATAGATAAATGGAGAAATAAATAAAATAAATTTAAATTGTTTACAATTTATTCCTCTAAAATCGTTCAATCAATAAAAATAAATAAAACTATTACATAACTCTATAAAAATATGATTTTATTTTATTTTATTTTTTTTTTTTGTTTTAATTCATAAAATAAATAAAGCATCAGAGCTTATTAATGTCAATTTAAATTTATAACAATATATGGTGGTAGAATAGAATATTGGTTTTTGCTTTAGTTTTTATAAAGTCATAAAGTATGAAGTCAGATATTCAAAATGTAATGAAAATAGACAGTTGATTAGTTATTCTTTGTTATAACTCTATATAACGGATTTATGTTAAAAACACATAAAAACTGCTTTTTGCAAGAAATAAATAATTCGCAAACATTATAAAAATAGATTTTTACTAGATTCCAGTATTCTCGTTTCTGTTGTTTTAAACATTTAGAATTTTATTTTAAAAAAAACTGTGAATTTCTTATCAACTGTTAATGGCTGTTTGGAATTTATGGAGTTTTAGTGGGATGAATAATAACGCAAGGATTAATAAAGAATTCTTTGGAATATTAGCTTTTAAAAAACGATTTGTTTTATTTTGAAATATTGTTATTTATAAACATGACTATCCCTGGAAAACGAAACATACTGGTTAAACCAGATGTAAAAAGAGTAAAATAAAGTTAAAAAAATTATTGTTTATAACGAATTGATTGACTACGATTCTACTCACTTATACCAGTTATGCTAATTCACGCTATTCATTATCATTCACATTAAAAACAAAAATAATATTCCTTAAATACAGTAAAATTTCAAAAGTTTATCATGGGGGAGTTGATAAACAAAAAATATTTTATTCAAACAAAGTATTATTTTAGATAAATAAAGTTTAATAGAAGTAACGACAAACACCCACAGCTATTATTATATTAATTCTGCTTGAATAATAATTTATTCGTGATTATTATTATTATTTTTCTTTTTATTTTAAATTATAAATTAAATAAATTTTATAAAATTATTTTTTTATTTTGTTTCAGCCAAATGATAATATCTATGAAAGTTTTGGTATATTTTGTCCATCAAATCAAATTGAATTTGTTGATTTATTTTCAACTGAAGATATATTAATTGATTGGAAATTACCATTATATGTCAATTTTACACATATTGATATTGTTAATCGTATAGAGAAATTATATAGTGCACATGGTGTTGTTTATGATAAAATACGTGGTGATATATATGAATGTAAAGGTGGTATACCAAATAAGCTAGAATTAGATAGCTTACCGTCCGATGAAGTTGAAATGCGTCCATTAAAAACGGATAATGCAAAAGCAATACATGATTTATATCCAGCAAATGAAATTGAATCTGTTGCTATATTTGAGAAATTATTAAATAAATTACCAGGCTTTGGTATATATTGTATGACAACTGGTGAATTAGCCGCATGGATGGTACAATCATATTATGGTGCAATGTTTTCAATGCAAACAAGACCGGAGTTTAGAAGAAAAGGGTAAATATTTATTTTATTTTAATGAATAATTAAGAGAAGAAGAAAAATTCTTTATTGCAATATATGTGATTAGAGTGATTAATAAGTATTCAATTGTTGTTTATTTAATTTATTTATTGATATTAATCGTTGAATTTACGCTTGCAAAGTAGTTTTATAATATTTTGTGTGAATTTAACTTTTTATTCATTAAAATAATTAATTTTAATTTTTGCATTACAGATATGGAATACATTTAGCACAATCATTAACAAAATTAGTTATTGAACGTGGCTATAAACCATTTGTTGTTATTAGACCAGAAAATGATGCATCACGTAGTTTATATACAAAATTAGGTTTTGTTAAACATTTTGAAACAATGCGTGCAAAATTTCGACCATTCGATGATAAAAATAATGACGATAATAAATTAAAAATTAATAAAAATACAACAAATGGTAATAGTAAAGAGGTGGCATTAGGTACAATGACAATTGATGATGAGAATAGTACAACAACGAAATCACCAACGCCGCCAGCACAATTAACAACAAATAATGGTAATGCAGAAACAAATAATAATGATAATGATGAAGATCTTGACGGTGTTATTGAAAAATAATTTTTAATTTTAATATGTTTTTTTTTTTTTAAATCGTTTGTATTCTTTTATTTTTATTTTAAATCTTTTATTTCGTATATATATATATTTTTATATTTTATGTTGCTTAAGATATTCAAATAAAAATAATAATTCAATTTTTACTAGACACTCAAATAATTAAACTTAAATAAAATAAAAATCAGCAACAATAATAATAATAATAATACCAGCAGCAAAAATGAAAAGAAAAAATAACAATTTATTTTAATAAAAAAGTAACAAAAAACTAAAGTAAAATAATTAAAAAAATTTTAATAATTAAAGAAAAGTAAATAAAAAACACAAGTGTATCTTTTTTAAATCTTTAACACGAATGAAACTAAATTAAAATAGAGTTTAATTAAAATAAATTAAAAAACATAAAAAAATGACACAAAAATTAAACAAAAATTTAAAAAAAATGAAAAAAAAAAAAAAACTTTCACCTTATTGGCCTTTGCTTCGTAGTGAATTTAGAGAATTTTTTTTTTTTTAATTAACAAAAAAATAATAATAAAATAAAATAATTAATTAATATAAAAAACTCGTGTTAAAGTATATTTTCTATAAAAATATAATAAAAGAAAAATTAAACAAAAACCAAAAAAAAAAAAAATCCAAAGAAAGTAAAGAAAAACAAAAGAAAATAAGTTAATTAATTTATATTTTGCTATTTTTTATTCTAGGGAATAATAATATTCTAAAGAAAACTTTCTCTATTTTAACAAAAATTACTCTATTTTACTCTCTTCAATATTTTTCTCTAATTTTTTCTGCATCCTTAATTAATAATTATAAAAAAAAAAATTTAATTTATTTAATAAACAATAAAGTCCTTAAGGATATTTTAATTATACTGAATAATAAATCACTGAGAGTTAAAACAATAGAAATAATAAAATCGCCTGTTGCTAATTAAATTAATAAAAAAATTAATTAAAAGAGCATATCTGCAGCTAATTAAAATAATAATTAAGAAAATTATTCAGAGAGTGAGAAACAGAACAAGAAAAAGAAGAAAAAATAATCAAATAATTTTGTTTTAGAATAGAAACGATAAGAGCGGGCACACTTTATTGAAAATTAATTAATAATTAAGAAAGTAAGAAAATTAAATTTAAGTAGAAATGGACATAAATAATTTATTAACACTTTGAGATTAATAATTAATTTAATTTATTTTTTTTTATAATTTTAGTAAGGCTGTGTACCAAAAATAATTTTGCTTGCTTTTTTTTGCGTGTTGCATAAACAGTTTTGAAACAAGAAACACTCCGGAACGTCGAATTTTAAGAGAAATTTATTATTGTAATCGATATTGATTTGATTTATTACAAACACCTGCAACATCATAAAGTAATTTACTAAGTAATTTACTAGTAAGTTACTCGGAACAGCATATTGTTATTAACCTACTGAACTAACGACTTTTGATTGCTAAAAAGCGGAAAACTATGATCTTAAAGAACTAAAGCATAAACAAACATTTTTATTCAAAGAAAGCCGTCAAAAAATATCTTTTATAAACTTATTATTAGATTCTACCTACAATTATTGTAAATTACATCCAGCTTAAGAGTTCGTTTTTATACATTTAATCTCTTATCTGTGAAATTATAGTTGTTTTTAACAGGTGTTATGAGTTTCACTAATATTTTTCATAATACGATAAAGAACATTTTTTTTTATTAAATTTAAGACTCTTTTTAAAGATCTCTTTTCTTATCTTGAACTAATTAATCAGAAATGATTAAATAAAAGACTTGTTTTTGAACTCTAAGCAAAGGCAACAAAAACTACACACACCCACTCTAAAAAGCTTTACCCAGAACTTTTAAACAAATAAAAATAAAACTTTAAGAAACAAAAATAAAAATAACTGCTAAATGCCAATTTAACTTCAAAGCACATAGCGTGTAAAAATAATTGTGCTTATAAAAGCTTTATTGATTAACTTGTTTGTGTTGAGCAAATTTAAAGCAAAAATAAAAAATAAACGAAGCTTAAGAAATAAAGGACAAAAAAAACACTTGTTAACAACAAATGTTTAACCATTAAAAAGCTTAATTTATAAATATAATTTATTATTAAAACGAGCTTAAAAAAAAGTTATTTTTCCTTTTTATTATTTTATTAATCAATAAAAGATAATCTTTTTTTAATATTAAAAATGGATAAGATGAAGATTTCATTAAAAGACTGCAAAATATGGTAAAAAGATTGGTTATTTTTGTTCTTGTGTCGTCTTTAGGATTTATTTTAATTAATTTGCACGAATATGCTCAGAGGACAATGTTTTCTTTTTTTCTTTTTGAAATTATTAATTAAAGAAAATTTATATATTAATTGGTACAAATAATACAAAGAAAAACATAAATAATAAAAATTATTTAATAAAAACATAAAAATGGAAGAAAAATTATTAAAAATTAAAATCGGCAGAACTGTGATAGCATTCTTGTAAATTTAATTTTACCCGAGTGTGTATATGTGTTTGTGTATTAACAAAATAATAAAAAAAAAATCTAATTAATTAATTAATTAAAAAATTATTAAAAATTAAAAAGAACCAAAAACAAAAGAAAATGATAATTTACAGAAATAAAAAAAAACCAAAAAATTAAGTCTGTTAAGGTGTAAAAATAAAAGAAAACTTAAAGAAATTGTCAAGAATTAATTTTTCTTTTATTTATTTATTTATAAAATTAATAACAAATTAATTAATTAATTAATTTAAAAAAGAAAATAGAAACATATAATTAAAAATTATTAAAAAAAAAAATCATATCATTAGATTTTAAAATTCATAAGAAAATTTAATCAAAAAAATAAGAAAATGCTTTAATTGGCCAACAAAAAAATTAAATAAATATATTTCTCAATTAAATAGTGAGGAAAAGGGTTAGATAAGATGATCTGAGAGCCAACAATTTTCTTGAACTGGATACACATTTATTTATTACTGTAAAAAAAGGGTTAAAAATGGTAACAAGAAAGGTTAAGCGAAGAAAGCTGTACAACGACGCGTTACATTACCTTTTCAGGTTGTTTAAAGTTTACTTCTTAGAATTTAAATAGTTAGTAGCAACGGAAAATAAAAAGCTGTATAATTTTCGTGAAATTTAAGATAAAGTGGATAATAAGTCGTTGGTTATTCCTATAAAATGTTAAATATCTGTTAATTATGCTAAAATGTGTAATTCTGATATTTGTGAAACGATCGCGATTTTTAGAGCTTTTATAAATATCCTGACGAACTAAAGATTCAACTTATATCCTGAATAAGGCTATTCTATTCTTCGTGTAAAAAAAATAATCAATACAATACACAAACATCAGTGTAAACATAATCCATATCCGTTTCAAAACACCAAATGGATACAATTTCATTGTTTTATCTCGATTACATTTTTTTCTGTAAGTAATCGTGCAATAATTAACAAAGGATAATTATGCACAATTATCTAGCACAATTATCAGAAGAATATCAAAGAAGATAATTACAGCGAAGAAAAAAAAACGAAGCTTATTGTTGCAACATAATTGTTTAAAAAATAAAGAAGAGTTTATATAAATTACAGGGTGCCCTAGATATTATTATTAAAATTTAAAAGAAAAAGAAACTAATTAACTGCAACAATGTTATAAATTAAGGCTTCGTTAAACATTATAAACCTCGTTATTAAGAAAATAAATTTAGAAATTTTAAAGCCTCTAAAAACAACATTAAACTAGCAAAGTAAACGACAAAATTTGATTGATTAATTTTTAAAGAAAACAACCATTGGGGTCTAAAATGACATTTTTTATTTCTTTTATAATATAATATAATAAAAAGGAATTTATATATAAATAAAAATTGATACAGCTTGGCTTAAATATAGAGAAAATATATGTATATGCGGAAAACATGATAACAATGACAAGATCTAACAAAGCATAAAATAACCCTAAATTTACATATTTTCTTATTTATTTCTTGTTATCAAAATGCTAACAAAAAAGAAAAAAAAAATCTTATCGCACCTTTTTTAACCAAGTGATTATGACAAAATAACTTAATTTGTGTGATTTTTGTCTTTAAATTAGGTCAATTAAATATTATCAAAGTAAAAGAAAAACATTAAAAATGTCAACCTGGTTTATAAACGTTACGTGTTTCATTGTGTCAGTTACTTGGCCAGTTTGTCTGCTTGCAACACGTTTCATAAAATGTTTCATTAAATGCACAAAAAAAAAATCCAAAAACGTATTCTCTTTGAATTATTACTTATCTTACCTTAATCTTAGAGGCAAAAATTGTTAAAAATTAGAATTAAAAAATAAATTATATAAAATCTTATGAATTTTTTCATCGTATAATCCAGAAATAAAATTAATTAAATAAAATTAATTAAATAAAACACTGCTATGGCGTTGAATTATAAAAAAAAAACTATGAAGCACCCCATAAATAAAATTAATAATTAATTTAAAAAATAATATTAATAATGCAAAAATTAATAAATAAACAAATTTGTAGTTTAAATTTAATTTAAATTAATTAATAAACTAACAAAGTGCATAAATTTATACATAGAAGAAAAGAAAAAATATTGTTAACTTTTATGCTATAACACTCATATCTTAGGATATTCTCTTACTAATCCCAGGATATATGAGTTATTATTGTTAAATTTTTTATTTCAAGACACACAAATAGGTGATTAATTAATTAAATTTAAAAACAAAAATCATCAAGAGTGAAAAAATCTGCAAATAAGCATCCAGATCAAGAGCAACCAAGCACACACATTTATTAATTATTTATTTTTTAGCATTAAACAAAAACAAAAAAAATGTTCTTTCCAAAAATTTGCTTATCTTAAGAAATTAAATTTAAAAATATAAAAAATTGTAGTTAGACATTTGGCATTTCAATTAAATTTATTAAAAAAGAAAACGAATTATTATCAAAAATATGGAAAAATAAATCGAATTTCAATGTCGTCTTAAGGAAATATTAACCAAAAGTATTTTTTTTTATTTGTATTAAATTAATTTTTGTCTTCTTTATTAGTCAAAAAAAAAATAAAGTTAAATTTTTCAAATTTATAGGTTAGTTTTGTGGGGGCGTGTTGAGAAATAATTAAAATGAATAAAAGTCTGAAATAAAATAAAAATGAATCATCTATAGTAGGCATTGTATGGACGAGTATTTTAATGGTCGCTTAGTAACGGATAAATTTGTTTATTTTTAAAGGAATTATACAATTTCCCCATTTATTTATGTCTTTCCAGAATGAAACTATTTTCACGTAGAAATTTTTTATTTAAATTTAAATTTTCTTTTCCTTTAAGAATTTAAAGTATGAATGATGAACAAATAAATAAAAAAAATAATAAGGAGAAGATAAATCGGTGATATATTTAAGGGAAAAATGTTTGAAATCAACTAAATTATGCAAACATTAAGAAAAATTATTAACAATTTTTTAAAATATAAATTAATTAAATTTTTATAGGCCTATGTTTATTTTTCTTAATTATTGTAAAAAATAAAAATTAAATTAAAAGAATAAAACCAATTACATTAAACTTTGTATAAAAATTAATTAAACAATAATGAAAAAAGTAAAAAAAAAAAAATTAAACAAATTTAATGCTTAATCACAAGCATCTTATATTATTAATTATATAAAAATATATATAAAAAAATAATAATAAAATTAAATAATTATTAAAATAAAAACAAAAATAAAATAAAAATGAAAAAGTTCTAAAAATGCCGAAAGAAAACAGCACAATTATGAGTTTTTCTTCTATATTAAAAAAAGCTTAAATTTCACCCTTTCAGTTTTCCGCGAGCTTTGTAAGGTTTCATTAATATGTTTCGCTTGTATTGATCACATTACAGGAGTTTTTAAAAATATATGGCAGATGTCACTATCGTGCACAAAGGTATTAAAGAAACAAACCACACACATTTTGTAACTAAAACTTTCCTCTAGTACATTTTTATAAAAATTATTCTAATTTGGAATTGTCACTTTTGTATGATAATAAAAAAACCTTTTATTCATTGCTCAGATTGTGTTAAATAAAAAACACACAGTCTAATATACCTGCTGTTGTTTAGTCATTTGATAATCTAGTAAATTTTATTTTTAAAATTGAATTGAAAGTAAAGTAATTAAAAAATGGGTGATGGTTATAGTTCAGATGAGGATTTACCGGAAAATTGGCAATTATATTCGAAACGTCCTGAATGGCAAGATATAACACCGTTGCCGCAGGATGACGGTGAAAACCCGGTCGTTGTTATTGCCTACAGTGAAAAATGTATATAAAATTTTCCATTTCATTTATAAATGTTTATTTATTAATAATTTTATTTTTATATTTTTACTAATACCGAGAACAGTCACAGATGTTTATAATTATTTCCGTGCCATTGTTAGTAAATCAGAGAAATCAGAACGTGCACTTGAGTTAACTAGAGATGCATTACGATTAAACGCTGCCAATTATACAGTATGGCAATACAGGTAAATTATATATTATTTAAGAAAAAATATAAAACTATTTAAAACAACAAATAAAAATACTTCCAGACGAGACATACTTAAAGCATTAAATTTGGACCTTAATGAAGAATTGGCATTTGTGGAAGATGTCATTGATGACAATCCAAAAAACTATCAAGTATGGCACCATCGTCGTGTTATTGTTGAGTGGCTTAATGATCCGTCACATGAATTAGAATTAACCGAGAACATATTAAGTCGGGATGCTAAGAACTATCATGCTTGGCAACATAGACAATGGGCTATTAAAACCTACAAGTTTGTTACTAAAGTGTTTAGCTAATTAATTACATAAAAATAATTCGATTTATTTATTTCAGTTTATTCGAGGATGAATTCAACTATGTTGATCGTTTATTGGGTGAGGACTTACGAAATAATTCCGCATGGAATCAGAGGTTTTTCATACTTAAATACACTGGCTTTACAACGGACGTAATGCAGCGAGAAATTAATTATGTGATGAATCGTATTCGTGTTATTAAAAATAATGAAAGTTCCTGGAATTTTTTACGTGGCCTATTGCAACAGGGTGACGGTACACTAACACAATTCCCTGAAGTTATTGATTTCTGTGAAGATTTATACAATAATGGTGTACGATCACCTTATTTATTAGCATTTTTGATTGATTTATATGAAGAGCAATGTCTAAAGCAGAATACTACCATCGATGATGATGAGGATGAGCGTTCAACCGATAAAAATGATTTAAAAATAAAAATACTAAAATTATGCGAATCTATGGCCACTAATTATGATACAATAAGAAAAAAATACTGGGAGTATGTGGCAGAACATTTTATGAAAAAATTTAATAAATTAACAAATATTGATACTGATTATACAACGACAACATCGGCAAGTGATGATCTATCATCAAAATCTTAATGAGAAAAATACCGAGCGAGAATTTTGTAGAAAAACAACATTAATGCAACATATTTTGTTTTATTTAATAAATTTTTTATGGTTGTTTTTCTTTATTTATTAGCATTTTTATTATTATTATTACATTTGTCATAATTTTAATTAATTAGCAAATAAAGCAAATTTGTAAAAATAAAAGACAAAAAAAAAATTATTTTTTAACACAAAGTGTTTATATTAATGAAATAAAAATAATTATTTAAAATAAAAATAAATAAATTTTGCTTTAAATTTAATTGTTCATTTAGTTTTATCTGATATAAAGATCGTTTTTCTTTATCTATACAATATAAATTTATTTTTATTTTAACAACACGATTTGTTAGACAAGAAATTATTACAACAGAAGTAATTTTGTAAATACGTATTAATAAAAATGCAATATTATGACGCATTATTTACATTAATTACTTATATTAGAATTATTATTAAAATAAAATTTAAATAACAATTAAATGATAAGAATTTATAATGTCTTATCTTGTTAATTATCAAGAAACAAGTAACTTCACTAAGCAATATTACTATTTTATTTTTCATTCACAATCACCTTCCACATAAACGCTAATAAATTATTTATAATGCGATTAAAATTCTAATCGTAAATTCCCTAAAACGTAAATAATAATAATAATAAACAATAAATAAAAAGGTAGAGAAAAATTCAATAATCAATTTAAAAATAAAATAACATTGATTTCCTGGCTAATGTTATTACTACTAGCGTTTTCTGCTGCTGCTACTACTTCTGCATTATTATTTAATTAGGTGTTACAAGAATTCTGGTTCATTTATAAAATATTAAACATCATTAAAATTGTTGTAACAATGTTATTATTAAAACAATAACTAAATAAAGATGGTATATAAAGCGATAACCCCGCTTTGTCTGAACAATTATTTTTCTTATATATTTAAAAACAATAAAAATATATTTTTTTTTCATTAAACATCAGCCACAACAAAAAACTCCCTTAATTTTACATTATATATAATTATATGAATAAAAAAGAAGAACTGTGTACATATGTGTCGAACAATTACTAATGGTCATCACTAAGGCAACAATTGCACTAAATATTTACTTTTCTGTAACAGAATTTATAACATTATTTTGATTAGACGCAGACATGTAATTGGTGTGGCAAATGCATTGGAAATTGACTATTAGTGAAGTTATGTCATTAGCAATGAGCTTTCTTCGGTATAATATTATTTGTACCTTGAAGATAAAACTTTAAACTATGAAAAAGAATAAAATAGCAGCATTTATTCCTTCTAATTACTTATGTTCTTAAAATTAAATTTTATAAATATACTTCATCAAATTCAGAAAACAGAAATACAAAAAACACCATTTACTCTTAGGCTATAAATATTCCACAAAAATAATAACTTCCTTAAACATACCTGAATGACATTGAACAAGAAAATAAAAACACGCACATAATATTACTTGCAATAGGTAAGTAGAGTAACCAGCCAGTAAAACATTATTCTATTTATTTCTTTACCAATTGTAAATATCATTTTTCCAAGTCAGTTTTATTTGGATAATACAGCGGACAACAATTCTTCTTTTATATATTTAAAATACTAAAAAAAGTTTAAGTGTAAAAAAGTAGTAAAAGTTCTCTATGTGATAATATATATATAAAAGAACCAAATAATTGGTTAAATAACTAAAAGAATAATTTCTCTATTATTAAAATAAAAATGTTAATTATAAATATAATTATATTTATAATATTGATATGGATAAACAGTATACAAAGTCAAACATCACAAAATATCAATGTTTGTAAGTATTATTATTAATTGTATTGTGATTAGTCAAATAATTATTGAATCAACGATAATTATTAATTTTAATGGAATGTACCAGTAAATTTATAAAAAGTTAAATGCATGAAAAAAAGAAAACTTCCTGTACACTAAAAAATTTAAATAAATAATTCACAATCATCAAATTATAAATCGATTTTTAGTTTTCAATAAACATTTGTTCAAAGAACTATTACACAAAAACATAGAATAATAATATTATTAATCAAATCAACACTCACCTGTACACACTGCTCCGCCCATCGTCATTACCATCATCATCACAATCATCCACACTCAATTAATCAATTCTTCTTCTATTTTTATTATTTATAACATTATTCAAGTATATATAAACGAGGTAGGAAATGATGTTGCTGCCAAAGCTGTTGACGTTGCCATCAATTATATAAAAAAGAATCCAAATTTAGGGCTATCTGTTGATATTGTTTTAGTTGAGGGTAATCGTACAGATTCACAGGGTTTATTAGAAGCAAGTAAGTTAATTTATTTTTTTCGTTTTATATTATTTATTATTTAATTTAACTAAATTTTTATAAAATTATTATTATTATTTCTAAAGTTTGTTCAAAATACACTGAATTGATAACTACAAACCGTCAACCGCATATAATTTTTGATACAACAAATGCCGGTGTTGCATCTGAAACGGTTAAATCAATTAGTGCGGCATTGGGTATACCAACGGTAAGTGCATCATTTGGACAGGAGGGTGATTTAAGACAGTGGAGAAATTTAAATGAGAAAAAGAAAAATTATTTATTACAAATAATGCCACCAGCTGATATTATACCAGAAGTTATTCGTGGCATTGTGGAATATATGAATATAACAAATGCGGCAATTTTATATGATGAAACGTTTGTCGTGGATCATAAGTACAAGGCATTGCTGCAAAATATACCGACACGACACGTAATCACCGCAATTGCTAGTGACCGTGAACGTTCCGATCAAATTGAGAAACTAAGAAATTTAGATATAAATAATTTTTTCATACTGGGAAGTCTACAATCCATTAAATCTGTGTTAGGTAATTAATGTTTTTTTTTTAATTAATATAATTAACCATTTCGTTCTTGTGTATCAAATGTGTCGCATGATGCACCAAATCCATTAACTCCTTTATTTGCATAGACCAATCGTTTAACTTTTCCTCCGTTTGTGCACTTCCGTGAATAAACTGCACAATTGTTAGTGGTCGATCAATCTTTGCTTTAATTGTTTTATCCGTAATTAAACGCTCCAATATCTCCTCACATTCAGTGACCTCCAATCCAACTAAATCTGCTAAACGATCATATGTTATTCGTGAATAATACATGGATATAATTCGCATATTATGTTCTACCACACGTGATCGCAACTCTTTCCAGCATTGAATTCCATAATGTTTTTTGGTATCAAATGTGGAGAATGTTAGCAGATCTTTAGTGTAGGTTTGACACAATGAATTCCAATTAATCAGTTCATTTTTTATAAATAATTCAAGAAATACTTTATACATTGGAATCTCAGTGATTATCGGATTCTTTAATAATGTCAACATCATTTGGTGCTGATCATTGTCATACGGTGCTAGAATACAGTAAAAAATAGCACAAGTTAACATTCTTTGGCGTCTCGATGGTGTATTAAAAACCACTTCTGTATTAATAACTGCCTGATAATGACGAGACGTATTTATGTAGTTTGTCTCCTGTTCTAACTGTATCATTTGTCCATAATATTTAAATTTTAACGCTTGTTCCTGCGCATCTTCAAAGAACTTCGAATTGATTTTCTTCGAGAATATTTTTGCTTTTGTCATATCTTTTGTGACTAAAAACAAACGCATTTGCTCGAGCATAAACTCAACTTTTTCTTTTCGATCCATTGAGCCAAATGTTTCTATATGTAGCTCCTCCATAAGTTGGCAAGCACCCACCAGATCACCATTTGCCTCCTTATTTTCTGACAGCATCTTTGTCACACGAGCATGTTCAACTTCGACATAAATTTTACCATTGGTATGAGTGTGAAGCGTATTTAAGAAACGGATACGTTGCTCCTCATTTTTTACCAATTCAATATGAACCAGACACTCTTTAACCATTTCCACAATCGAGTGTTTCATTTGGGCACGTCTTTTAATCAGCATCACTACAATCTCATTAAGGTGATCCCATTTCTGATGCTCAAAACAAATTTGAACAATTGTTACCAATATTTTTGTCGTTGACATAACATCGCCACTCACTCGTGTAATTTTCTCAAATTTTAAAAGATCATCAATAGCGTGTTGAAAATTCTTTTTCGCTTTAATCTTCAATTCAGGTAATTTTTTCTCACACAATTCACTAAAATCTTCTTCCATTTTAATAACATCTGTGCTATCGGTAAACTCAGTCAATGACAAATTCTTTACTGTCATCATTTTCTTCATTTCCATGACTAATGACTATTATCTAAGCTAAAATAGAAAAAAAAGTAAAAATTTATTAATAAACAAAAACTTTGATTCCAGAATCATCAAAGCGTGAATATTTTGAAAGGAATTTTGCTTGGCATGCAATAACACAATTTCGTGGTGATTTAACATGTAATTGTGATAATGCAACAATTATGTTTCTTAGGCCAACGCCAGATACCCGCTTAAAGGATCGCCTAGGTGTAATGAGAACAACATTTAATCTTAAGCAAGAACCCGAAATTGCATCAGCCTTTTATTTTGATTTGGCTTTAAGAGCATTTTTGTCTATAAAGTAATAGATTCTTATAAAGAAAATATAAAAAACAATTATATATATCTCTTTTAATCTTTAATTTTTGTAAATTCAAGGGAAATGTTACAAGTGGGTGCGTGGCCAGTTGATGTAAAATACTTAACATGTGATGATTACGATGGATCAAACACACCTGACCATACAATCGATTTGAAATCATATTTTATTGGGGTTATATCAATTATTAATTTTTTTTCCTTATTTATCTGTTTCATTATTATTAATAATAATAATACTAAACGAATGAAATATAATTTTTCATAGATATCAGAGCCGACCACATATGGTACATTTGAGTTTTCAACAAAACCAAATATCCCCTTTAATGGGCATAGTTATATGAAATTTGATATGGATATTAATGCTGTAACAATACGAGGTGGCTCACCAGTTAATACAAAGCCATTAGGTTCATGGGTGGCTGGGCTAGAATCACCATTAAATATACAAAGTTCTGATGAGATGAAAAATTTATCGGCAGCTGTGGTTTATAGAATCTATACGGTTGTCGTAAGTTTTATTATGCAAAAAAAGATGAATAAACATTGAAAATTATTTTAATGAAAATACAAATATTTTTCTTATGAAATATTTAGCAACCACCATTTATAATGCGTGATCCAACAGCACCGAAAGGATTTAAAGGTTATTGCATTGATTTAATTGATGAAATTGCAAATATTGTCAAATTTGATTATGAGATACGAGAGGTTGAGGACAGAAAATTTGGCAACATGGATGAAAAAGTAGAATAAGATTAAATTCTTTACAATTTTTTGTTTTGTTAAATAATTAATAAATAAATTTTAGGGTGACTGGAATGGTATAATTAGAAAACTAATTGATAAACAAGCGGATATTGGCTTGGGTTCGATTTCTGTAATGGCTGAAAGGGAAACAGTTATTGATTTCACTGTACCATATTACGATCTAGTGGGAATCAGCATAATGATGCAATTGCCAAGTACACCTAGTTCTCTTTTTAAATTTCTTACAGTTTTGGAAACGAATGTTTGGCTTTGTATTTTGGCTGCATATTTTTTCACAAGGTATGTATATTCCTCAATTGATTATATTTTTGTCCTAATTATATACAAAACCTATTTATAGTTTTTTAATGTGGGTGTTCGACCGTTGGAGTCCCTATAGTTATCAAAATAATCGTGATAAATACAAGGATGATGATGAAAAACGTGAATTTAACTTAAAAGAATGTTTATGGTTTTGCATGACTTCATTGACGCCACAAGGTGGAGGTGAAGCCCCAAAAAATTTGTCTGGTCGTTTAGTAGCTGCTACATGGTGGTTATTCGGTTTTATTATTATTGCCTCGTACACGGCTAATTTGGCTGCCTTTTTAACCGTATCCCGTTTGGATACTCCAGTTGAATCACTGGATGATTTAGCGAAACAATATAAAATTTTATATGCACCCCTAAATGGTTCATCTGCGATGACATATTTTCAGCGGATGGCAGATATTGAAGCGAGATTTTATGAGTAAGTTTAAGCTTATTCGTATTTTTCTGTAGATAACATTTCATTTTATTAGAATTTGGAAGGATATGTCGTTAAACGACTCACTTTCACCTGTGGAGCGTTCAAAATTAGCTGTTTGGGATTATCCAGTTAGTGACAAATACACCAAAATGTGGCAGGCAATGCAAGAAGCCGGGCTTCCAAATACGTTGGATGAAGCTGTAGAACGCGTAAGAAACTCCACATCGGCAACAGGTTTTGCTTTTCTTGGTGACGCCACAGATATACGTTACTTAGTGATGACTAATTGTGATTTACAAATTGTTGGTGAAGAGTTCTCTCGTAAACCGTATGCAATTGCTGTACAACAAGGATCACCTTTAAAAGACCAATTTAACAATGCGTTTGTTTTCAAACTGATTTTTAATTATTTGCTTATTAAATATATATATGTTCCTTTGCAGGATTTTAACACTTTTAAATAAGCGACAATTGGAAAAATTAAAAGAACAATGGTGGAAAAATGACATACAAACTACATGTGAAAAACCAGAAGATCAATCTGATGGTATTTCAATTCAGAATATTGGCGGTGTATTTATTGTTATTTTCGTTGGAATTGGTATGGCCTGTGTAACCCTTGTATTTGAATATTGGTGGTATAAATACAAGAAAAACCCACAAGTAATGGACGTTGCTGAAATACCAGCGAAAAAACACGAAAGTCATGGTGGAAAAGGGGTTGACAAATTTGCAGTAAATAAATTTAATACATCTGAATCTAAAGCAGCTGTAATTCCAACAAATAATCAAGCACTTCGTACACGTTTTCAGCAATATCCTAATTTCCGTGCAAGATTTTAAAAACAACATGACTAGTTTTTTTAATAAAGAAAATAAAATAAACATACCTGTTAATATTTGTTTATTTAATAATTAGAAACACAAGACACAAATTTTAACTTAATTAGAAAAATCAAAACGAAATAAAATCATAAATGTTTAAACGATGACTTTGCAAATTGTATGTATAAGAATAATATAGTACCAATATTAGTTACTAGTCTTTGACACTAGATTTGTCATAATTCCTGTAAAATGTCACAATGAAACGCACATGTTCGTTACATAGAGTCGCTTCAAACTGTAAGATTAAAATTTGAATGTTTTGTTGGTGTTGTGTAAAATCTCTAATAAATTAATTAAATAAAAATAAATTAATTAAAAATATTTACAAGTTTTTTTTTTTTTTTTAAACAATATTCATGGTATTTTTAATATATGTTTTTCTTTATTATAATTATAATTAAATTTTATTATTTTATTTTATTTTATTTATTTTTTTGTTACATCTTTGACATAATATTTACAACTTAATGAATGGCAATGTATATTTATTATTATTATTATTTTTTTAATTATATATAAAATATTTATATAACCACTTTTTAATCTGATCTTTTATTGTAGAAAATAATAAAATAATAATAAAAAAAAAAACAAACAAACAAACAAAACAGTTATGATGTTTATAAAAATAATAATATATTATATAAAACTAAAAAAATGTAATTAATTAGTAAATATGTATAATTAATTAATAGCGATATGACTATGATGACTTATTTTTTTTTTTATCTTCTTCATTATTATAATTATTATTTTGTTTCTCTCATGGGAACCAATACCATTTAATTTTTATTAATTATTATCTTCACATAATTATTATTATTATTTATGAATTTCTTTATTTATTTATTATAATTATTATTTAATTATTTGTTTCATTCACTTATTTTATAATTAATTCTAAAATAAAAATTAATAAACAATAAATCAATAAACAATATTTTTGATAAATACTACACAAAACGAAAACTACTGTGTATTCTTTGTTACCGTTAAACATTATCTTAATTAATAAATGTACTTTTATTCAAGTTATGTTCGCTTACATTCAGTATAAAAAACGTACACAGACCGCGAATTTTTCAATTAAAAATAATATATTTAAATAAAAAAAAAAAAATCTATTGGTTTACAACAATAAAGACAATAGAGAAAAAAAAATAAATTATATACTCGACTAGACGTTATTTGTGGTTTGTTAATAATTTGTTTCATCAAATTTTTATGAATGATTTATTAATTAATTAAGAAAAAGAAGAGAAAAAAATATATATTTTTTTTATTAATTTAATTTAATTTAATAATATGCACGACATTCTTTAATTTTAATTTATTATTTTGCTGCAATCACACATCAATGATAGTTTTCTTTTCTTGATACATTTTAATTTTTATTAATTTCATGATATATTTACCAAATTTTTAATTAAATTTCTATAATCTTACTTAAATAGCATATAATTAATGATTTTTTTTTAAATTTTGTTTTGTTATTAATTTAATTATTATTTACATTACACAAATCTTTCGTTTCATTTCATTTCTTTTTTGATGATGCATGATTGATTGGATTAATAATTAAGGGAAGATTATATATATATATATATAAATTTAAATTATTATTTTATTAATTTTAGAAAAACAAATAATTTTTTTCATTTTTTTTTATTATTTCTTCATTTATTTACAATCTTTTGTTTGTTTTTTCATTCTTTTGTTTATTAGTTAGAATTAAAATTTTAATTTTAAAAAAGAACAAAAATCGTTGGATATATGAAATAAAAAATTCATTTCTTTTCTTAATTAGTAAATTATTGTATTTTTTGTGCTTTTTAAATATGTTTTTTTTTTTCTTTTTGGTGGATTTATATAATGGGTGGTAAATAAATATTTAAATAAAGAAAAATTATTATTATTAATTATGGATGATACATTTCTTTTTTGTTTTTAGTGTTTTATTGATCATTTAAGGCTAGTATTGATTTTCTTTTGTTAAAAAATAATAACGATTTTTTTATAAACAAAATAAAACAAAAATACAAAGAAAACAATAAAAGAAAAAACTAAGGATAATTAAATTAAAAATAAGTAAAATCATCAATTTTCAATAATATTAAACGCTTTTCTATTTATTTGCTTGTAAAAGACATCTAAAACATTTTGTTTAACATTTCTTAATTTTAATACTTAATTAATATTCAATATTGTGTTAAAAAAATAATAATTAATTAATTAAAACAAGGAAATAATGTACAAATTTTACATATACAAATACATATTTTTCTTTCGCTTATTTTTGATTATTAATACAAATGTTTAATATTTATCTGATTTTATTATGGATTAAAATTTTAAATTATAATAAGAAACAATGATGACTTAGGTTAAGCGTATTATGTTGTAAAACCAAAATATCAATACCTTTGTTTGTGTTATTTGTCTTTTTATGTAGTGGGATTTAGGTATTAGAAAAACTTATAAATATTTAATTAAATTTTTATAAAAATTCTTTTCTTTGTAATTAAGTGTTTTAAGTTTGACTTAGAAATAAAAAACTATTTTTTTTTGTTTAATTATTTAAAAAAATAATAATAATTTCACGTGACTCACCGTTATACTATTATAAAAAATTAAACCATGTAATTTTTATATTTAAATTCAAGTTAAATGTTTAATCGTTATTTAATTGTCTGAGATAATTAATAATTGTTTTAAATTAATTTTAATTTTTATAGTAAGAAAAAAAAAACAAAAGAAATTCTCATGGCGTGAGCTAATAAATATGTCAAAGCAGACTTTGACCGCGTGGATCATATCTTTGCGAAACAGAAACACGTTGTTTAGTGTAATTTATTGACTGTCTTTAATGAAAGAATCAAATTCCGACTTTAAAGTAAAAATTTATTAAATTATAAACAAAATAAAAAGAAAAGGGTGAACTTTATGTCAAAAATTTTGTAGAATTTAAAAATTCAAATATACATGTTCACGATAAATAAATAAATTATTTAATTAATACAAACGCATTTATCTTTGAATTTTAAATAAGAATTTTTTTGTACATAAAATGTTAATTGCCGGCTGTTAATTACCTTTATTTACTTTAAATCAAATACTATACGCCATTAGCACTCTAAGCCATGAAATATGTAATGAATAAAGTAATTTTTTTGATTTTAACAAACGAAATAAATAAAATTTCATCCACAGTTAGATTAACAAAAATAATTAAAAAAAAAGAGAAAAATAAAACTAAAAGGATTTTTTCTTTTTAATTTAATAAAAATTTTTTCAAATATGTTTTTTATTATCCTTCTTATTTTGATCATTAAAAGAAAAAAAAACAGATTAAAGCTCTTATTAGTTAGTCGTTAGTTATTTGTGTGTGTTTTGTTTTTATAACCTTACTTCCTTTTACTATAAACCATATATTTTCTTTTTTAATTAATTAATTAAAACTATGGAGAAAAATTATTATTAAATATATTCAAAAATTATAATTATTAACGTAAAACAAAAAAAAAATGCAAAACGACTAATTTTATGAATGGTAAATATTTTGAATTTAATTTTTAAATAAGAATAAACTAATCTAGTAATTAATTATTAATTCATTATTTTAATAATAATAATAAAAAAAAAATTAATTTGTAAATGAACACGGTTAATGATTTATACAATTTATTGTTGTTTTTATTAAAAAATAATATTAATTATTATGGAGCAATTTAGCAAACGAATAAATAATTAATTTTGTTACTGGGCGTTAGTTGTTTACACGAAATTTTTTCTTTTCTTTTGTTGGTTAAAATACTTTGCATTGCGACACTGAGTAATAATTATCATATCAGTTGTTTGGTGTAATTACACGGTACACGCAGTTTATTGATAGTAATATATAGCTTAACTAGTATACAATTGATGTTAATTTATAATTTAATAAATTTTTGTACACTTTGACAATATTATTGTTAGATTTTGGTGTTTTTTTTTTTGTTTAATTAAAAAAAATGTGTGTTTTATTTTTTCATCAATTTTTAAGTATACAAATTTAGTAGCTAAGTACAATAGCTCTCTGCGTAACCGCAATAAATTGAATTAAGAAATATATATTTCTTTAGCCCCCTGTAAAATGTACTCCAATTTTTTGTTCTTCTTTGTTTTTTGTCATTATTATTAATTATTTTCTTTTATATTTCTTTTAAACTAATTAACTATAATTATTGTTTATTTACTCTTTTGGTTTGAATTATTGTTATTTGTATATATATATATGTACTTATATATTTGTTTTTTTATTTACAAAAAAAAATTAATTAAATTAAATTAAAATAATAATAATAATATTGTAAGAGAGTTGAATAAATAATAAAGGTAAAGTACAAAAAAAAAAAATTGTGTATAAATTGTTGATTTTTCATTTTTTTTTAAACTAATTAAATTATTACTTTTATTAATTTTCTTATTATTATTATTTATTTTTTTTTTAATGAAAAAGTTCCTCAAAAGTTTTCTTTTTTTTTTTTTATTAATTTTTTCTTAATATTTTTTTGTTTTTATTATAAATATGATTAAATATTATTAGAAGCGTTTTATTTATTTATTTATTATACTTTTATTATCTTCATCCACTCTCTTTATCTTTATTCCATTATGCTCTATTTTATTTATATATTTATAGCTAGATATTTTAATTTTTATTATTATTATTAAAAGGTAATCAAATTAATATAAACAAGAAATAAAAATTAATTAAAAATACAAAATTATAATAGTTTTCTTATTTTTTTCTGTATAAATTTGTGATTCAGGTATCCTATTTTCATGTATAAATAATTATTATACTTTTCAAATAAATATGTTACTTTAAATATGTTTTATTGGTAATTACTTTTAATTAAAAAATAAAATCTGTTTTTTTATGGTAAATTAAAAAAAAATACTGTTTAATAATAATAAATAATAAAATAAGATTTTTCTGCTTCTGCTGCTATTTTTCGTTTTCATACAATTTAATTTCTCCTATTAAATGAATATGTTTGTATCTTTTTTTTTTGAGAAATAAAAAATAATTTTAAAACTTTAATTATTTATGATTTATAATTATAATAATGTATTTTATATAATTTTTCTTTTTTAATTATTAAATATATTTAAATGATGGGGGGTAGGTAACATCTCAAGTACTGACTTAAAATGGTCCAAAACTGAGCGCTTAAATTTACTTTTTCATATTTTTTGTTTTTTTTTTTTTTTAATTTTTCTCTACATTTATTTATTAATAATATATAATACATATATGATTTAATTAGCTTATTTATTATAATTATATTAATATAATTAAACTATATATATATTTATATATAATATACTCAAGAAACTAGTGCAAAACAATAATAATTATAAATTAAATAAAACAAAATAAATTGTCTTACAATTTCGTATATATAATTATTATTTAACTTTAATTATTATAGTTTAATTAATTATATAATTATATTATTACTTGTTTCATCATTATTTTAATTATTATTATTATTATTATTTTTGCTATATGGTTTATATTATTACTATATATTTATAATTAATTATTTATTATTATTATTAATATGCCATTTAATATTATTCATACCATTTTATTTTAATATTTTATTTTATTTTGCTACAAAATTATTAATTAATTTAAAACTAAACAAATAAAATAATAATAATATGATGATAAACTAGTTAATAATAATACATTAAAAATTAATAATAATTATATTAATAATAATAAATATAATTAATAAAAACAACGTTAGCTACAACCAATTTGCCCTAGGTTTTTATTTTTTTTATATAATTAAATAATAATATAATAATTTTATAACATAATTAATATGGCATTTGTTTCCCCATTTTCTTTATAATTTACTTATATAAGTTTTTATTTTTTAAATTTAATTTACAAAAGAAATTAAATTATTTTTATCGGCTTTATTTATTTATTTAAATTATTTATTCGAACTAATGTTTTATTTTTATTAATATTATTATTATAATTCTTTTTTTTTTCTTGTATTTATTTTATTTATTTTTTTTTTCACACAATTAAATATTTTTACGTTAAATACTAATTATTTATTTTGTTTTATATATTCATTAATATTATTTAATTATTATTATAATTTTAATTTAATAATTTCTTTTCATTTTTTTAGTATAAATACACTTCATCATCATCATCATCAAAAAAAACCTGTATTTTATCTTCTTTTATTTTCTTCAAATTAATTAAATATTTTATTTTCTTATTTAATTATTAATTAATGTCATTTTATTATTCATTTAGTATTTTTCTTCTTTTCTTGGATGTATATTTTTATAAAAAAAAATTATTTCAATATCTTAAATGTTTTTTCTTTTGTATTCTGCACATCAAAACTGGCCCATTGTCTCTCATTACTTTGATTATAGATTAAATAACAGAATTAACATATGTATTTTTTTTTTCCTTTTTTCGAATTTTCAGTTAAAACCGTAAATAGTTTTATTAGAATCAAATTTTTTTTTTATTGATATTGTTTCAATTATTGTTATTTCTCCGATTTGTCTTTATTTAAGCGAATTAAATAAAAGATACTTTTATTCATCACTTAAACTTGAAAGACTAAGATTTGATCAGGATTTATTTAATTGTTCTGTATCTGGTCGTCGTTCGGTTGCTACTTGTAGTAATTTATTAAATTCCATTTCTAATGTTTGTCTTGCCTTTAAGAAAAACGAAAAAAAAAAAAAAATTACTCAATGAATTTAAATCATAATAAGAATAATAAAAATTAAATAATAATTTACTTGTGTATTTTGTGTTGGAATTTGTAATGCTAATGCCATGGCTGTCGAATCAAAACTTTCATCTAATGCCATTAATGCGCCATGCACACCAGATTCTAATAGATTATTACTATATTCCTGTGAAAAGTAATTAAAAATAAACAAATTAAATTAAACTTTAATAAATAAAATTTAAAAAGACTTACTTTTAGTCCAATATTTGATACCCATCTAATGATTCTGTCATTACTCCATACAAGTACATCAATCATTACGTTTTCAGAATTTTTTCGTCTATCTTCTAACGATGTCCGATCATAATTTAAACGTTTTAAACAAGAAATACCATATTGCAAACTAGTTCTATGAAAACTATCAACCATTTTCAATTGTCCACGTAAATCTTTTTTATTTAAATGATCTAACATTCGTGCATCGACTAGACATTCCATAAATGTGGTACGATATTGTGGTAAACCTAAACTTGGTAACCAGTAATTACCAATCCATTCATGATTCATATCACCTACAAAATTTTATTAACAAATTAAGTAAATTCTCCAAAAGAATATTAATTTCAATCAATAACTAAATAATTACCAAAGGCAAGCGTTGTGCGTGTAGTTTGAGGTGCTGATGGTGATGTTAAAGACACCATTTCTTGTATGGCAAGACGTAATTTAAGTCTATGTAATGGATTACTTATTCCTTAATTGAAAGAAAAAATATATTATTATATTATTTCATTATTAGCTGCATTTAGTTTTAATTTACCAATTTCTCTTTGTATTTCTGTATCACTTAGTGCACTCATTATAGCTCCAGATTTGACATTAGCTCGGCATGCAGCTACATACCATGCTGGCATGCCAACCCATAGCTCTAGCCAAGCAACAATAGTTGGACCATTCCATAAAGCAAACGGTGTACCAGCTTTCATTGCTTCACCAAGCAAATCGTGTCTATAATCATGTTCCCTATAAATAAAAAATTTAATTAATAAAAATTTTCTCAACTGCACAATACTCAACACTTTACCCATATTTTTTCTTCTGTCTACCATAATCAACTTTGCCTGGTGTTTTCATGCCACCGCTGGCACCTCCAACACCACTTAAGCTACTTGCGCCCCCCGATATGCTCATTGTATCATAATTTGAATCAATATCACTCATAGCTACTGATAAACCACTCATTGACATCATACTAGTTGATCCATCTGGCATTGATGAGTCTTTACCGCCTTTTACCTGTATTTTTATACAAACAAAAAAGTTTAAATTTAGAAAATGGTACTCAATGTAACTTTCTTTAATAAACAAACCTTTTCTTTTTTACTAAAGAATCTTCCTAAACTCGATTTAATTCCTTTTTTCTTTTGTGCTGCGGCAACAGCGGCCGCTGTTGCATCACGACTAGATGATGTTGGTGTTTGTAACATACTCATTGAACCCATTGTTGTCAAATGCCGTAAAGATTCCTGACTACCGTGTCTAGAACTTAACGGTGATGGTCCAAAATTTGATGCACCGACTCTGTTTTTGTTTTATTATTATTTTTATTTTAATAAAAAAGTAAAATAATTATATTAATTTTATGAAGTTAAAAAATAAATTAAATATAAGTATTAGGATGGTTGATGGTTTTTATTTTAATTAAATATTAAATTTAATTTTGCATGCATTATTGAACTTTTCAAACAAAAATATAATAATTAATGAAACAACTAACTAGCCTTATTATTTGATTAAATCTAATAATAAAAAAAAAAAAAACAGTAACTAACATTAGCATAATCTTTCTACACATACGATTCGATTTATAATAATATATCTAATTAATAATGTCGGATTAATAAATATTTTATTTTCTCCTTTTAATATATAAATTTCACTTTTCTTAACTTTGTTAACTTATACCACACCGCTTAAAGATATAAATAAATAATAAAAGCTATTAAAATAAAAACAAATAAATAAATAAGATGATGAAAAAAACACATGTTTGCAATAAATACAAAAAACAATAAAAAAAATGCATTAATCATCATAAAATAAAATAAAATCGAAAAATAAATAAAGGAAAATGATAATAAAAATCAAAAATAAAAAAAAAATTAATTGAAAAGCAAATTGTGACAAATGTACAACAATAATAATAATAATAATAGAAAAATAAAAAATAAATTAATTAAATAAATAAAATTAAACGAAAAAATGTATAATCAAAAATTATATAATAAATTTATTTATATGAATATTATTTTATTCTACGATTATAGAGAAATGATGGTGTACAATACCGTCATCGTCTGTTACGATTTATAGTTATAATAATAATAATAATAATTATGATAATTTGTATATATTTTATAATTATTTTAATAAACGTATAAATATATGTATGTGTCTTTTGGTAATAATATTAATAATAAATGTGCTTAAAATTTAATATTTTTAATAATAAAATCAGTTGATAGAGGCATTTGTTGATGACATTTTTTATATAACACGTACATGTAATTAATTTTAGAAGATTTGATAAGTTTCGTTCATTTGGTTCACATTTCGCAGTGAAGAACATTAATTTTACATAAATTTTGATCAGTTTTAGAATGACAACAACATTTTTATATAATCATCTGAAGATATTTTAGTTTAAAATATTCTTATAAATAAAATAATTAAATTTATCTATTTTAGCAAAATGCTTTAATTGTTCTTTAATGAAGCGAAATTTATGTAAAGCAAAAAACAGAAAACTGTGTAGACGGACAAACAATGTTGATGCATTTATTTCTTATATTTAATTGAATTATTTATTGATTTGCTTAAAGAAACGAACCATTGACATTAAAGTCTGTTAAAGAATTTTTGAGTAACTTAATAAAACTACGTGGGCACAACACAAGGAATAATTTTGTTAAAAATATTTTGCAATAAAAATCGAACTTCTTCAAGAATTATTAAAGAAATTAAATTTTCTTGAAATCATAAAATTATTATATTTCTTATAAATAAATATGTTGTTTAAATTTTATATGCAGCTGCGATATAATAACAGATAAAAATCCATGCATCAGGTGTTATGTCCCTGAATACTGAATTCTCAAAATCATAAAATAATTTATTAAATATTTTTTGATTGTAAATTGATGAAGGCATTTTCGCTTTAAATCTCTTTATATCTAAAAGTTTAAAATAATTACAATCACAAATTCGTAGCTTAATTTTTATCAAATTTTCTTCTTTTAATTACTGATTTTATTATTATTATTATTATTATTATTATTATTATTATTATTATTATTATTATTATTATTATTAATATTATTTTAACAATTAATTTATATTTTTTATTAATTAATTAAGAACACATTAAAGATTGTCTTGTGGTTTCCTTTATCTTTATTATAATATTATTTCATTCTTTATTACTATTATTACCATTAATAATGATAATATTACTATCGTAAACTTTTTTTTAATTAATATTTTCATTAAATTATTACTTCTATTTTTTTATATTTTTAATGCTTTATAAATATATTTTATGTTATTATTAATAAATAAAAATAAAAAATATGATTTCTCTAATAAAATTCATTTCAAAGTTATAAATTTAATAAAAATTAATAACTCAAAAAATTAAAAGAAAAATAAATTATAAAAATTGTGTCATCATTGTCTTTTCTCTCCTTGACAAAAAAAAATATATATATGTATATGCAAATATAAAAATATAAATACAAGATGAAAAAATAAAAATATAAATTAAGACAAATTTATAATAAAAAAAAAAAAATAAGGAAAAAATCTAATCATCTATATATATATATATATATTTTCATGCTAATAAAGTTTATTTTTATTATGATTTGATTTTACTTTTTCGTAATTCATTTTTTAATGATAATTAGTATAAAAATAATAATAATTTATTTGATATCGATATTTGCGATCAAAAGTATATAAATTATATTTAGTCAAGTGATCGTTGTTTTTCTATATATTCTTATTAACATACGAATGCCAATAATATTATAATTTTTAATAATTTAAAATTTAATTAATGAGCTGCTTTGGCTCACCTTTTACCTTTTTTTTTATTTATTTTCTTTCCTCCTACCTAATATATTATACACGATGACCCTATTTTAAACCTACGCTTTTATAAAATACATATTCATTTAAGTCTCGTATATTAAGGACGATTTATTAATTTATTTCTTATAAAAGTATAAAAAAAAAATATTTTACCAAGGCATAAAATTTATTTAAATATTAAAAGTGTGCTCATAATAAGCTTATTAATGGCGTTTCAGTGGAGGCGCCAGTATAAAATTAAATATAAATATATTTTGAAAGAAATATATTAAACTAATAGTAATTATACTTAAAACGTTTATAAAAAGTATTTAATATAAATGGAAAAAAAAAATATTAAAAATTCGAGACAAAGTAGTTACAGAAAGCAACTTTTTTACATTGAAAGTTTTATTGCTATAAAAAAAAACACAGGAAATTACTATAAAATTTGATAAAGTAACTGACAGTGTTTATTGTAAAAGTATTTAACAATAAATTTGTGGTCTATAAATATACGCAAATTAATATAAAACTCGTAGAAAAAGATCATCATCATAACAATAATAATAATACTAATATTCAGTTGATAAATTTATTACCAATATAGTTTTATGAATTAATTAACGATTAATTTCTTCTTCTTCTTTTTGTTTAAATAAATATATATATATCTTAAAAAATTTTAATATAAGGACCAAAAGAATTATTTAAAAATATGAAGCGGATGGTGAACAATGATGCAATATACCAAAATGTTTATCACCTAAAGCAAATGGTGAATGATTAATTAATACAATTGATGAATTATTATTATTTAAATTATTACTTGTATTATTACAATAATGATTATGATGATGATGATGATTTGTATTATTTAAATTAATTAATGGCATATTTGATATAATTGGTAAACTATATTTTAAACTTGTTTCATTAAAATATCTATTATTATTATTATGATAAATATTATTATTGATTAATTTCCTTTTGATTTTATATGCATTATTATAGCTAGTACTACAACTACTACTATTATAATTCATTGAATTTCTATTATTACTATTATTTATATTATAATAATTATTTGAAAAATATTGATTTAATTGTTTTATATTTTCTTTGTGCATATTTAAACGTTTTTTTATATTCATTAAATATATACGTTTATTATGCTTTTCTTGTATTTTTAATAAAATATTTTTACGATAATTTAAATACTCTAAATGTTGTTTCATTAAATAATTACATTTTTTATAATTTGAATATTTATTTCTTTTTATTGAATTTGGTTTATTTTTACTATTATTATTATTATTAGTATTTATTGATTTTAAACGTATTGTATTTAGATTATTTAAATAATTTGTACGATTTATATTATTATTATTAATATTGAAGTATAAATTTGTTGTGTTGTTTAACCTTATATTATTATGTCCTTGATTTGGTTGTAATCCCATTGAACGTCTAGATGAATAATTTGATATATATTTTTATTATGATTTCGCAAGCATTAGAGATTAAATATTATTATAATTTGTTAGTATAGCGGATTACAAATTCCCTTTTTTATTTAATTTATTAAATAGGTATATTTTGTTCATTAAAGTTAACATTTGTATTCAGTTGAGTTATATAAACAGAAAATACACGTATTTGAATTACAAAGGCCACGATCAATTTAAAATTAAAAAGACAAACATAATTCATCTGAATACAGTTGCTAACAATATTATAATGTACAAAATACACCTACAAATAATTTTCACAGTCATTTATGATAATTAATTAATTAATCAATTAACAAGAAAAAAAAAACAACAAATAATTTTAATTTGAAATTTTTTCTCAATTTATTTTCTTTATTTCTTTAGTTTATTTATTTGTTTGTGGTCATTAGTTATTCGCCGAAATAAAAAAAAAAAAAAGAAATAACAAACTAATAAATTTCTAATACCGTTAAATCGCGGTGTGTTTTGTGTTTTATTAATAAATTCATCAATTAAAAGTTTATAAAAAATTACATTTCTAAAAAAGAAATCGTTAACTATGCTCAAAACAAAACCCAACAAAAAAAATTCTCTAAATTATTATTATAAAAAGATAATAATAACAACATAGCCAAAGACCAAGAAAAAAAAATATGCAAGATATAACGAAACACTACTAAAATACTTTCAAAAACGTTTTACAAAAAAAAATTAATAATTGAAAAACTCTTTTAATTAAATAAACTTTAACAAAGAACAAAATTAATAATTGAAATAAACAAAAAAAAAAAAATTCATCATCAACAAAACAACAAACTTTTCTTTTTATTTATAAAGAAAAATAAAACAAAATATTAATTTTAAAAATTTCATTAAAACTATTTCATAATCATCATGACTGTAAAAAATATTTTTCCAATTTTTTTTATTAAAAAAATCAAACAAATCAACGAAAATAAAACAAAATTAAAAAACATAAATAAAATGAAAAGTCACAAACCTTCTTAATTCTTCTTGGCTGTGTGCTAACGCTTGTGCTACCCGTTCTAATCGTAAAGAACGTGCGGTTAACGGTGATGCACCACCGCCAGAACTGGAATCCCCAGCCGACATACCGTGTAACTCATCACGAGATATATCAGCTGATAATGCCGGTATATTTAACTATAAAAAAAAAACATTAAAATTAAAAAACGAAACAAGAAAGATAAGAAAAAATGACAGACAACCAAAGATAATAAAAGCTTAAAAGTATAAACATGCTTTTTTTAATTGAGTAAACGACCTGTTTTTTTGATTATCATTAATTAATTTTATTACCAATATTAATAATTACAGGACGCAAAAGAGTAATAATTATTAATTATTATTTTTATTTAAAATTTAATTATAAAGTAAAGCAATTATTAATTTTTATTTTATTTAAATTTGCGATCAACAATAAAAAAAAAAAAATTAAAATAAAACACATAGAAAAAGCATAATTGCATGACACAACATAAATATTATTATTATTATTAAATGCTGCTATGAATTTTTAGTTTACCAATAAAATAATAAATTTTGTACAATAAAAAAATAATTAAATTAAATTAATTCAAAGACTTTCAACTTTCAGAGTTAGAACTTTAAGAATAAGAATTAGATAAGAGTTTAGATAGAAGGATAGTTTTGTTTAGAGTATTTATAAAGTTAAAGACATAAATGTCTATTTTAATAGATAATAAAAAATTATAAATAAAACATTTAAAGTATTTGCATGCAAATGTGGTTATATATATATATATATATTGAAGAGATATGTTTCATTTTTATTTTTGTTCGATAGTAAAGTCCGTTAATAATTTTATTTTTATGAATTCTCTCATATTTAAATCAAACTTTCAGTAAATATTTTATATGAAAAAGGTAATGAAATCTGTATATTATTTATGAATAAGTATTAAAATATGCAAATGTTAAACATCCGTATAATCCTGGATGACGATACATAAATTTATTTCAACCTGACCGGTAGTTATTATATTTTTGACATTGATTTAGGCTTAGTTACTCAACACATTTTTATGCTTTGTTTAAAGCTGATTTTACCATTAATTTTGTCAAAATATTATTCAGTAGCTTTAAAAATAATGATTATATTGACAAATTCTATTGATTTTTTCGTTTTTGAAGTATAGCGAATTCTTTATATATTAAATTTTGTGTTTATTTTTTTAATGACCTTGCGCTGCAAATATCACAAACTCTGCTTTGAAAGTTTAACTGATAAATATGCTGTTATTTAAACATTAAAAATATATACATATATACAAAAATGCATGTTTTTATGACAAATTCATGTCTAATATGAGTTATTGATTAATTTCCACTTATTTTTAAATCAAATTAGATAATCCTTCGTATTTACAACTTTTCTTGTTACATTAAACTTCTCATATAAATTTGATTAAATAAATAAATAATTTCAAGACATGAAACATCAGTAATCATTTAGTTTTTTTTTTCGTTTTAAACCAGAAAAAATAATAAAATTTTAATAAAATCGCGTAAAAAAATAAACTCCCACAGTCCGCAAAACACAGCAAAAAAATATCCAAATAAGGAAATTCATAAAAATTTAACATTGAAAAAAAAAAACACATCAAATTGATAAATTTTGTTTTTTTTTAAATAAATAATAAAAAATTAGAAGCAAAATAAACTATAAAAAAAAATGTAAAAATTGTAATAAATCAGCAAAAATATGGTCAAATGTATTAATAATAAAATTAGCTAGATTTCTGTTATTATTATTATTCAATTTGTTATAAATTTTCATTTGTATTAATTTTCTTGTTTTGTTATTTTGTTTATAATAAATTTCACAAAGGTACTTTATCAAAAATAAACTTTATTTAGTTGTGAATTAAGTAGTTTAACATTTTGACTATCGAATAATTTTGTAGAAAAAACACTTTGTAAACATGTTTTACTTATGTAATAATCATAATAATTTAACTTAAAAAAAAAGTAATAAGAAACAAATAATAATATAAAATTAAGTTTCTCTTAACAACATCCGTTTTCCTTAATAAAAATTTATTTTTTCTTTACAAAAATATAATAAATAGAGCAGAAAGTGTAAAAGTACACACGCATATATAATATGTTATGTGTATTTACGAGTACATAGGTGGGTTTATTCGATTTTGTCTTTTTTTTTTAACATTTTTTATATGAAATAAAGTAAGTATATATTGAATAAATAATAATGTTTTTTAATAACACATGGGAATTAATAGATATTTTATCTCTTTAATAGAATTTTCTATACTATACTTACACACACGAAAAAATTCGTGGATAATAAATAAAATTAACAACTGTATATAGAAGAAGATATGGATATTAAATTACAATATTAGCTCATTTTTATTTTTATTAGATTTAACTATTGCCAAAAAGAAGTAACAAATTGATCAAATTATAGAATAAAAGAAGAAACAGAAGGATTAAATAAGGAAAAACGTAAAATTATTACACTAAGGAGTAACAACAAGTATTAAAAAAGGTTTTGCGTTTTCCTTTTGTTATTTTCATATCTAATTAAACAGCAGAAAAAATAATAATAACAGAAATGGGGTGGTAGATTTTAATATTTTGTAATTCAATTTGTAAAACTTTTAATAAATAAGAATTAGCCAAGGATTTATAGGTAAAATAAATAAAAAATTAAAAAAAAAGAAAAAATATATAAATTAAATTTATTAGCGGCATGCGATTATGTTGTTATTGTTATGTTCATGTTTTGTCATAATAAGTTTTTTATTTTTTATTTCTATTAAAGTGTGTTTAAGAGTTTGGTTAATTTTTTTTATTTATTTTTAATTACATGTGGAATTAGTAATAACAAAAAAAAAAAAAAAATTAAACAAAAATGTTAAATTAGAGGATTTATCATAAAATCACCTGACTAGATGGTAGAGATTCTGAAAGTTGACCAGGACTTATTGATGCAGCATATTGATGAAGATGTGCTGGCGACATTGATGCTGGCGCCTGCAATTTTCATCATCAATTTTGTTTTTTTTTTCGGTTTGTTTTAATGTATTTTTTTTTTTTTTGCAATTAATTGTGTTCGATAATTGTTTTTATAATTAATTTAATTGCGTTAAATTTGTATCAATTTTTTTTTTTTTGTATTATAATGTGATTAAAATAAAGGAAATAATAAATAAATAAATAAAGTAAATAAAAGTAAAATATAGAGAAAAATAGAAAATTTTGAAAATAAAGAGGTTTTTGGTTCCCAAATCATTAAACAGTAATTTTTTTGATGTTATTAAATAATTCAAATCAAAGAAAAGATATAAATGTAAAAAACAAAAATTTTTATAAAGATGAAACTAATTAAATTAAATTAAATCATCTACTTTGTTTTTTTTTTCTTTCTTATTTTTAAATTAATTAAAAACACAACAACAAAATAAATGTAATTAAATTTTTTTACGAAAAAGAAAAAATAAAATCTAAAAATCAAATTAAAATAAAAGAAACAACCACTAACCGTATGATATTTATGTAAGTAATCCCGATTTGGACTATTTGGAGTACTACGACCACTAAGTGGTGGACTTTGTCTATCTAATGAACGTCCTCTTGTTAATAAATTCATGTGCTCCAGACTTCCAACACGAGACTCTAATTCCTCAGCTCTTGCTTCGGTTGATTGCTTTTCTTCTTGTATTAATCTTTTTTTTACACAGAGAAAATTAATTTAACGAAATTATATAAAAATAATTTAAATAATTTTCACCTTATTTCATTATTAATTGCGTCTAATTGTTCTTGCAGCATCATTGCCAATGTTTGTGCATCTGTGTGACCACTTGGCGACATAATGTCTGCCGAACTGAATAAACTCTCCGCATCATCACCATCGGGACCACTATTTACATCAAAAGCTTGTTGAACATTAGCCAAGGCATGTGCCTGCTGTAATTTTCCCCATTCTTGTTCAGCTAAACTACGATTGTATTGTTCCTCATCCAGTCGCTGTTTACTACGTCGCAATGAATGAGTATCAAAACTAGTGTGTGACGCACTTCGTGAAAAACTCTGTGGATCAGCAATATTACTAGGCGATAAACTACGCGTTAATGCTTCCGTTTGCTGTATATTAAACGCAATTTCCTAATTTTAAATTTAAATAAATGTTTTATTAAATTTTTCATAAAAAAAGAATTAAAATTGGTTATCAAAAATTTACTTGTTGCAATAATTGTCGTTTATAATTTTCAATTTCTAAACGTGTTTTTGATAATTCTTTCATAATATCGCCCTTCTCTTGATGTAATTCCTCTGCTAATTTTCGTGCCTTATCTAATTCTTGTGTTAATGTATTTTTCTCATCCAAAGCATGCATTCGCTCTTTCAGGTGAACCTAATTACCAAAATTTTATTTAATTTATTTTTTAATAATAAATTTTAAAATAATAAAGATTTTACCTGTAGCCTGTCATTAGATTCTGATAATAATTTATCAACGGTCGTTGATAATCTCTGATTATGCTCCTCATTCATTTTTAATCGTTGATTTAATCTCATCACTTCACCATTCTTCTCTTCTAAGTTTGCCTCTAAACGTTGTATTCGGTCCTCGGCAGAACCATGACGTTCTTGTGCCTAAATTATTTATTTACAAAAAACCAAAATGATTGTTGTGCTTTTTTTTCATATAATTTGTAAATAAAACTAAATATGTACTCAAGGATCGTACAATAAGAAACAACAACAAACGTAACATCAACAGTTTTCTTAAATTATTTTCGATTTTTATTTTTTATAAATTTAAAAGCAAGCAGCAACAAATATTTAATTTTATATTTAATGAAAAAAATAAATAATTAATTAAAAAAAAAAAAAAATAAAATAAATACAAAAAGCTCCATGCTATTCTATGTAACCCTTTTTTTAGAAAATAGTTTTTCTATTTTTCTTTACTTTTCCAATCATAGTAAATTTACACCAAATATTTATTAAGTTAAAGTGAAAGCATGAAGATTTTATTGAATTTTGTTTGTTTTGTTTTTGTTAAAACTGTTACATTGTTCTTACAATATAAATTAATTTATAAATTATTAAACTCAAACGAACAATAAACATTATCATCTTGCGTAGTTATATCAAGACGATAATAGTTTGTCCGTTTAAAGTAAAAATAAATAATTAAAATAAGCGTGCGTCAAAAAAAAAACATATTAAAAATTATAATAATAATAATAATAATAAATATAAATAAAGTAGTGCAGGTGTCTTTAGATGTATTAAAATAATAATTATAAATAGAGAAATTTGTTAATTTTAAGAAAAACAATTGTATCTTCTTTTTTTTTATTAATTAAATTAAAATCATTAATTAAGTGACTTGAAGAAAATAAAATATATTAAAAAAAATTATTATTATTGAATATTTTTCTTTTTAATAATTAGTGCAAAAATAGTTTTATTTTGGTTTAATAAAAATATAGATCTATTATTAATAATATTATTGAATTTAGATATATATTAATTAAAATGTTATTTTTCATTAAATAATTAATTTTTTTGGTTATAAAATTGTTTAAAAATTATTTGAAAATTAATTATATTGTTAACATAAAGAAATAGACAGTGTTTATACATAAAAATCAATAAATATTATTAAAAGAAACAACATCGATTCCTATATAAAGGGTTGATTATATTTAATTGAAAACTAAAGTTTTTGTTTTTTCTTTAAACTTATCATATATATTATGTTAAGTTTGTTAATAACCATTTAGATAATATAACATATAAAATACATTAAATTTAATAAATAATTATCTTAACATTAACGTTTTAAACAAGAAAATGATTTTAAAGAAATTATTTGAAACAAAAAAAAAATAAAATACGCTAAATACCCACAACCAACCCTCTTGTTGTTTCATAATTTAATAAAAATAAAATTTAAAACCAACTCATAATTATTTCATTAAATTCTTTAAACAAATTATTACACAATTACATTAATTTATTATTAATATTTAGCACTATTTACTACATTTTAAACTAAAATTTGTTCATTCTGTTATTTAATTCACTAATCAGTGATTTTCGAATGAACAAATTAAAGCATTTAGAAAAGAAAAGACAAAAAAAAATACACATTGATAATAATTTACTAAGACAAATAATAGATAAAAAACACTAAGACGAGATCTATATTTTTACTAGACTCCTAAACTAAAGAAACATTACATTAAATATTAAAAGAAAAATAATAATAATAATAAAGAGTAAACAACAGAAAATCATTAACTAGATAGTCACTGATAAATGCAACAATTTTACGTTCGTAATTAAAAATAATAATTAATTCATTTTTTTTTTTAAAAGACAATAATAACAATAAAAAAATAAAACTGAAAAATACAACATTAAATCATAACGAATGCCAAATAAGAAAATCTAATAAGAAAATTTTATATTTACTTAAAATTTCTTTTTTTTATTAAAAGAATATTTTAATAAATTAATTATTTTTTTTTTTATAATTATCAAATTAAATTTAATTTTAAAAAACAAATTTGTAAATTTCGATGTTTATTATAATAACATCTTTTGACCCTGCCTACCTGAGTTCCTACCTGCGTCAGTGCCTCCATACGGGCTTTTAATTGCTCTTCCATTTCGGGTAATTTTGAATATTGAGCTAATTTTTGTTCAGACAACTCAAGTTTCTCTTGTATTGCTGATATTTTTTCTTCATGTAACTAAAAATAGAAAAATAATTTAATTATTAAAATAGTTTTATCTTATTATTCCGTATGTGAGATTTTTTTATTTTCATCCTATTTTGCAGATTCTGCATTATATTTAACGAGCATACCTTGAGCTGTGCTTCTTTATGACGCAACTCTTGTTCTAATTTTTCATTGAGGTCATGTAGTGATGTCGATTCCCTTTGAGCATTCAAATAACGTTTCTCAAGTGTGGCTATTCTTTCCTCCTTTATTCCCCAATAAATAATTAAATTTTATTTTCATTATTAATATTATATACACAAAAGAAAAACAATAGCAATCAAAGGTAAAAAACGCATAAAATAAAATAAATATAAAAGTTTACCTGGTCCTCCTTCTGTGCAACATTCTCTCGTAAATCTCTTTGTAATTTCGAACATTGTTCTTGTGATTTTGAAAATTCTTTTTGTATCTTTGATAAATTATCTTCTAATTCATTAATTTTATTATTTAAATCGGATACGCGTCTTTGCCATTGTGATAATTCTGCAGTTTGTTTTTCAATGATTGTTTGTAATTCATAAGTTTTTGCAGCATAATCAATTGCATCTGGTTGCTGTACATTACCATCACCATTTATTGTTCCACCAATCTGCAATAATTAAACCGTAAATAATAATTATTTAATTTTATTATTTTAATATTAATAATTGGTATAAATTTCATTATTATTTAATAGTGTGTTATACACTAAATTTCTAAAGGATAAAACACATAAAAATAATAATGCGTCATTTGTTCGTGTTCGTGATGTTTTACATTAAAACATTAAATAAATAAACGAGAAAAAATATTTAATTCTTTTTTTTTCTCCATGGAATTTTTCTTTATTTCTATTTGTTCTTTTTAACTAATCCTTTAACTTTTACAATTATTTAGTTAAGTTTGGAAAAAAAAGTGAGTGAGAAATTATATTTATATAAGGGAAATTGCCATTTGTTAAGACTACTGCTTAAACTTTATAAAGGAAATATATGTATATAATAAATTTCTAGAGAATAAATTCTGTTGGCACGTAACTAATCAATAAAAATGAAAAATATTTAATTATTCAACACCTACCTTATCACCATCACCATTTTCTTTATTACCATCTAATACAGATGATTGAATTGCACCTGATTTATATTGTTGTAACTAAGATTGAATAATAATAAAAAAAAGTAAATTTTTGATTAAAAAGAAATTAATAATTATTCATTTTAGAGAAATTACTTCTTCTTTGGCTGCTGATAATTCCTCTTCTAAAGACGTATTTTTTTCTAATGCTACACGTAATCTTTCTCGAACCTAAGGAAACATAAACAGAAATATAATAATAATAATCATAATAATAAAAATCAAAGCTATACATAATGTAAAAAAAATATTTTTTTTTTTACTTAATTTTGCTATTTCTTCATTTTTTCTTTCTAATTTTTTCTTTTTTATAACATTACATTACTCTTAGAGATTGTGTAGAGAATAAAAATTCTATTATAACCACAAAACCCATATACATACCTTTTCATCAAGCGCTTTGTGATGTTCAAATAAACTTTTTAAAGCTTTTAGAACTTCTACTTCACTCGAAACACCACTTTGTGCTGCTGCTTGCCGTTTTACTACAGTCATGCGAAGAGAACGTTCATGACGTGATACAAGACACTCCAAATGTTCAAGAAGTAACTTAAGATAACGAAAAAAAATAAAAGTAATAAAATAACAAATGCATTTGTGAAAAATCGTTACAACAAGCAACGATAAAAGAAAATAAAAATTTCTTACTCTTGTATTATTTCGTTCTGCTTTAAGTTCGGCAATTTCTTCATCACGTTCTAAAAGTGTTTCTCTAGCTTGTGTTAATTCTTTAGTGAGTGTTGCAAATTCCTATAAATATAAGAAAAAATAAGAATAAATTAATTAATTAAACAATATCTATATGGCATGTGTTATTTTTTAATTATAGCTTAAGATGCGACATCAGTAATAATATAAGACAAATTAATTAAGATAAGTTTAACTATTTTACACTGCATTGTTTTTATTTATTTTTATAATAATTTTATAATTTTTAGGATGTTTTATACTACTTTGAAATATTTTTTACATTTTTTTATTCTTAAAAGAATTCAATACTTTACGAAACAACAAAAGGTTTTCGCTGAATATTCAATTTAATAAAAATATTAAATGAGTGAAACAAGTGTCAGCGGTAGTGATTACAATTTGTGTAATTTAATACAAAGACTAAAAGCCTTTTGTTTTCAAGCTCAAAGTATTAAATATTTCTTTAAAACAAAAAAGGAAAATAATTTTAGGGGTGTTATGTCATAAGTAAAGAGAATTGAAAAATTAAATTTTAAAAATAATAACTAAAAAGTAAATCTAATCATCCGCATGAATATTAATGTTTTTATTAATTTATTTTTATGCAAACATTTTAAATTATACAAACATTTTTATTTATTGATAAAAGTATAAAAAGAATTTTTTCGAAAGGGTAAAAAAAAAATATAATAATAAAAATAAAGGAGGATATACACACGAAAGTCATAAAAATACATTTTTTATTTTTCATCTTTTAAAATCGTTAAAAAACACAACAACAAATTGCTCCAATTTCTTTTCTCAACACTTTACTTTTATTATTTATTTATTGAATTACAAACAATCAAGTAAATTGAATTTATTCAATTAATAAACAAATATTGTTCATAAAATTATGTGCGATTCAAGAATTACGAAGAGAATAGAAAATAAAATTACTTTAATTAAAGCCGCTCATAATTGTGTGCCATAAATCTAATTTAGAGGAAATAAAATATAAAACATTGCGGTAAAGTAAATATTTTTGGTATTCGATCAATCAATCTGTCGGTGAGTAGTCCATGTTATTGTTATTGGAGCTACATTCTAAAACGTATTAAATTAATTCTGGGACAGTTGATTTGTTTTCTTTTCAAATATTGTAACAACCTTATTGGGATAAATATCTTGTTTTATTTAATTTATATACTAACAAAAGACAAGATTACTAAAATATTTCAAGTGTCTGTAAGTTTTAACGATAAGTCAATAATCTAAATGCTTATTTTGGTAATAAAAAAAATGTACGCTAAATACTAAAAGTAGAGTACCTTGTACACTTAAATTATTTAATGTTGCAAAAATCTTTTCATAAGATCATAATTCTTCGCATAGAAATTACTTAATAATGTATAAATTGCAAATTTCCATTAAATAATTATAAACAGAGCTTGTTACTTTGTTTTAAAACAAACAAAAATAAAAAACAACTTTAATGACCACCCATAATCTGGAAAAGAAACTATTAACACATTATAAAATGTTCTAACTCAAATATAATTATTATTTTTATCATATGTCACCATGAATGAATAAAAGAAAGCACACACTCAAAAGACAGAAACAATACTGAAAAGTAGTAAGAAGGTGGTAAATGTAAATAAACACAACTGCGGTACATAAATAAATTTTAATTTTTGATGGTAAATATTAATAAATCTTTCGGAATTTCACTCATCGCATTATTATACCAATGATTTATTTTTACACTTTAATTTTGTTGTTACGAGATAGTGTTGTTCTTACAATACTTTGTTGTGTTATTATTACTTTTATTATACTTTATGATTGTGTTAAAATTACTCAAAAGGCGCCGAAAGAAAGAAAATAAATAAATAAAATTTTCATGCAGACAAGAAACCTTCAAACACTAGTTACTTTTTACATACAAAATACATTTATATATTTTAAGAAATTTCTTTCTGTCTTTAGTATTACAGTCAAGTATGTAGTTGGAAAAAAGAAACTAAAAAAAGCGCATAAAAAGCATGTAAAATATTTTTTTTATTTAAAACAACGTACGGAAGGGAACACCTTTTATGCGTGAAGTTTATTTATAATTTTATTTTAATAAAAATGTGTCTTTTTAATAATATTAAACTCGTTTTATTATTTATGATTTTTAATAGCAAAATAATGAAAATAATAATTATAATAATAATGACAAGAATAAAAAAAATTACAAAAGTATTATTGTCGCTAGAGAAAATCGATCGATTGCAGTAGTAAAAGAAATCTTATTTTTATTTTTTTCTTTTAAACGAGAAAAGAATAATCACCAATAGCGGTAAATTATGCATGTGAAGATGAAGATTGAATGTTTATGAAAGAAAATGTAGGTGTTTTAAAAGAAAAATATATATTTTCTTTTTATTGCTATTGTTGTAAATATTTTAACGCTACAAATACTGATCGTCATATAGCTATCTTCATAAAACACACACATAAAATTTATTCTTATTTAACTGTCGCCAGAGGCACAAAACCATCTTCGTAAAAAAAATAAAATAAAATGCAACAACGTGCATAATTCGCATCATTTTACAATTTTCTACTGTATGTCCATCAATTTTTATTCGTTCAAAACCAGAATCACAGAATATATAACAAAAATTATTAACATTGCATCTCTACACGTAAAATTTTTTATTAGTGAAAAAAGGTAAAAGAAAAAAAATTAAATACATAAAGAAAAATAAGAGCAATAAAATGTTTATCGCGTTTCGTTGATTTCAATGTTCCGGTAGTAATAAAAAAAGAAGAAGCAAAAAGACGTTTAACATTGTTATAAAATGCACAGAAAATAGAGAACACATTTTACTGTTAAACCATTTAAATACGCGATGGTACATATCACGTGCATTTTGTTATTTTATTTTTGTCTATCCCAACAACAAGCCACGAGCATAATCTATTCCATTTTATATATTTATACATATTGCATTAATTTACGTTACTATATAGGTCTTGTATTAACACAAAGTATTTTTTTACTTTATTAAACAGAAAAAAAAGTGAATACACGCAGCAACAAAACGTCGTTATTTGGTTCATTTTATTTTTACTAAACCAAAACACACATTTTATTATTTAATCAACACAAATAATTCATTCAATTCAGGTTTTCTCTATTTTATATATTTTTGCTCTATATATATTTTTAATTACTTTTCTTTATTTATTTCACTTTTAATATTTTCAAAATAAATTTAATGCAATCAAAAATACGTTCGCTTTGTGCTCTGTGTTATTTATTTATTATATTTGATTATTTTGACGTCAGATTAAAATTAATTAATTAATTAATTTAAGAAAATATATAAATAAAAAGATTTCATAATTTCCTTATACAAAAAAAAAAGAAAGAAAAATTATTAATAAAAATATGAGGAGAAAAGTATTCTATATCTAAAGCAACTATTTTTGGATATTAATATTCCTTTCATAAAGATAAATAAATTTTTTATTAAATGCTTAATTCTGGTTAAATATATTCAGACCTTTATTAAAATCCTGTGCAAGGAACATGTACAACGTATTACTGGCACAATTATTTTATCATTTATAATTGATTTTTTATTAGTGGTTTGTGATGAATTTTTAAGATTACTACCGCCAGCAGTAGCGAAAATATTAGCATCTGTTGTTCTCGTTGTTGCTGTGAAATTTCGATTGACACAGCCTGTTTGTAAGTATTGTGATGTTGGTGGTGTATTACAGGTAAACTGAAGCTGAAGCAATGCTTGGAGAAAACCCCAGCCATCATTAAGTTGGTGTATTGGACAGGCAGGTTCATTGAAAATACCTCCATTAGCATTACTTTCTCCAGCACCTCCATCAGACGACATCAGTTGTCGTCACGCCACTTCAATGCTATTCACGTTCACGTCTTTAAAACCCAGCTACATTCAATTAAATTTCTATCGAGCATATATAGCTACTAAACCAGTAGCTGTGTATTCATTTTCTTTCATCCACCATATAAAAAAAAAATTATTTAAATAAAAAACTGTTAACTTCTTTTTCCCGTTCTTGTAAAAATTTTAATAATACAACAGACATTCGTAAAAAACGTGTGACTGCTGCTACTATTATTCCTTGAATATGTTTTTCTTCTCCTTAAATTCATATCCATAAAATTTTCATAAAAACATTCTACTCATGTATGTTCATGTTTTGTGTAGTAAGTCACATCATAAATGTATATTTTATTATTTTTTCATAAAATATTATTATTATTTTTATCATTTTTCCATTTATGCAGCATACAAATATATTTGTGTTTTATATAAAAATTCACATTTATAAAAACATATATTTATAACAATAATAATAAGAATAAGAATAAAAATAAAATTGACTAACTCACTCACTCACAAACCTTTATTTAATCAACGAATGTCTAAATAAATTATTATTTTTTTTTTTTATATATTTCGATCACTTTTCTTGTATCTACTTTCTACTTTTAAAATCGAAAGAATAAATGAGAAATTTATTTAAATAAATAATAATGTTGTCTACGATAATCGTAATGTCACATCACCTTAACTGAATAAAAATGTACTAAACATAATATATAAATTATTTACACACATCATAAATATAAACATAAACTTAATCAAATAAATTTAATTAAAAAACATAATTTTTATTTTTTTTTAACTTTGATCTCTTTTTAAATAAACAATATTTCCACCTAGTTTTTTTTTTTTTTTTATTATTTTTTAAAATTAAATTTAAATTTTTATCTCTTTTTAAAAATGCAGAAAATAAATAAAGTTTCAACATAAATATGTATATGTTCTTATGTCACTAATGAATAAAATAATATACAAATTACAACAATTGATTTATTATAAAAATAGCGTAGGAGTGTGTGTGGTTGATAAATGATTGAAAATTTTTGGTCATTTGTATAGGTTTTTCATTAAAATATTATTAATAGAAAAACCGAAAATTAAATAAAAGAAAAAAGGTTTGATCAAAAGGTAATATTGTCGCATTTATTTCTAACCATAAATCAAATATGTTTATTTATGGGATGATAGTTTGTGGTTGATTAAGAACAATTATTTAAACAAAAAGTAACCCAAATTATTTTTTATTTTAAATAAAAACAGTTTTTCTCTCTATTTTGTTACGCCTAAGTAAGATAGATAAGCAACACCCAAAAAATTCTACCTAAAAACTTAAAAAAAAAATCAAAATACAAAACCTTTAAATAGTTCCATCGTTTATTAAATAAACAAAAATTTAATTTTCTAATAATATTATACTAATATTAAATTAGAAAAACAACTTTAAAAGAAAATAATCTCTACAAATGCATATCTTGTGTGTTTTGTCAAGCAGAAAAACAGAAAAAAAAACGACAATTTTAACAAAACAAAATAAAAACAGAAAAGATTTATTGCTTCAACTTAAATAATTTAATAAAAAAAATAAAACAACGAACAATTTATTTATGGATTTATAAACGAAAATAGTAAAATACAATGCCAGCCATTCACCTTATTTGTACATCACACATCATCCATGACGTAATTATTTTTGAATTATAAATTTAAAAATAATTATTATTCATGTAAACAGAAATCAAGTTGTTGATATTCTTGCATTCTCTACTTAATTCAATAATCAAGATCAGTGTCATTTATTGTAAGAAATAAATACATCAATGGATTATAGATTTTTTTTTAATTACGTTTAAAGAAATAAACAGACAGGTGTTTCATTTACAATATAATCTACTAAAATAGTGCAATAGTGACAGAAAATTATGTTTTCACTCTAGATTACTTGCGTTCAACTTACTTATCTTAGAGTTAACATTTTCTTTAAACTTAAAACTTTTGCTGAAATTACACATCAACAGCTTAAATATAGTAAAAGAAGAGTTTCATAAAACAAAAATGCTGATATTGAAACCAAATTTTTGCTTAAACCAAATAATAATAAACGCAAGCAATCATTTCATTAATAATTAAAACCAGAGTTAAGAAAGCACCTAAAACACGCTAATTAATTCTGTAAAAGCAAATGTGATTACAATAAATTTCAATAAGAAAATTTATTTATTATATATTTTTTCATGACATTGCATAATTTAAAAATAAAAATTTAAATTATATTGCATAAATTATGATTCTCTATTTTTTTATTATTATTTTTATATCATTAGTTTTTCTCAATAAAATTTTTAATGTAGGTTTTTTCGCGTTCTATTTTTTTTTATTATATAACAAAAAAAGTTTTATCACGCTTTACATATATACACACATCATATACACAAATTTAATTTTTTAAATAAAAACATAACTTTAAAACTTGAATAATAATGAGCTATTAAAATATATATATATTTTTTGAGAATAATAAAGGCAGTATTTTGTGATACAAAAGAAAAATAAGAGAATAAAAACGATCCAAAATTTATATATCAAAAAAACTATCAGCAGCAGCAAATTATTGATTTCGCGTGCTTTTACATAATACAAAAATTAATTCATTACTAAAACAGGATATTGATTATAAATTTAATAAAAAATAAAAAAAAATAAAAATTCATTCATAAACAAAAAAATTGTTTTTGCCAATGTCAGTTGATGTGCCAAAATTTATTTTCAATGTTTTTATTAACCTTTTTGAATACGTTTAAACTAGTTTTACATAAATAAGTTTATGTTGGCAAAAAAGAAAAAAAAAATACACTAGGATTCATTTATGTTCGTTCGTTTTTTTATTTCATTTATATTTAAAATTAAAGAAAAACTTTATCTTAAAATTTGTCATGCTGTGACAGAAGTTATTCTCTTGAAGAATTAAATTAAAAAATAAAAAAAAAAACTTTAATAAATATGACGAATAACTTTTCAATTAAATATATAAATTAATAATAATAATAATACAAAACCATCAACTATAATCATCATTATCATCATCATCAATCCCGCATTATAGATCCAATTCAAAATTCAATTACAAAATCGAAATTAATAAGGGCAAAAGTAGTAAACAGAAAATGAGAAAAATAAAATTACTTTAAAAACTTTATTTTGTTTTTTGTTAGAATAATTTCCACACATAAATTTTATTGAATAATTTTACTCTGTTTATGCTAGTGACAAGTAATGAAAGTTATAGCGTAAATTATGTAATATAGTATTTATACTTTGAAATAAATTAAATAAATAAATAAAAAATACTTTATCAATGAATTATTGCTTTTCCTACAGAAAAAAATTATTGATTTTCCAAACAAAACAGAAAAATAAACTGCAGCAGTAAAAAAAAATACAGCACAAAGCATCAACAAAACAATAAAATATTTTCTTGCCCATCAATCTTGAAAATTAAAATTGATAAATGTCACGATAGTTGCTGGTATTCTATTTTTAAAATTATTTCTATCCTTTAATTAATATTATTATTAAATAAATTAGTAGATAGACGACCATAGTACAGGTACAGTCTCGTTTATAACAGAAATTAAGAGTTCTAATCATATTTGTGTGTTTGGTTTTTTATTTTTAATTTGCTTGCATGTTTAATGAAAATCAATTAATGAAATTAAAAAGAGGATAAATAATACTTTACCACGAGAAATTTTAGAAAACAAATATATTAATAAAAAAAAAGAAAACGACAAACTGCATTCTTGTTATTATTATAAATTTTTCTTTTATTATATTTTGCAATATTTTTGCTGATGGTTTTTCGCTCTGTTACTTTTTTCTTTTCTCATTTCTTTTTATCATGTATTGAATAATAATCGAGAATATTTTTCTTCATTTATAATGGTACGAGAATCAATAGGAAATAAATACAGAAAACGTTGAGAAAACTAACGACAAGAAATAAAATAAAATTTAAATGACAAAAACTTTAAATAAAACTTTATTTAAATTATTTTTGCTTCAATGAATTATGATTTAAATAATATTATAACTTTTTTTTAATAGCATAATTGCATAACTTTTAATAAGAAAATTACAATAGATAAATATTTTTATGAAAATATTTTGTTACAAAAGAATAAAAATTTATTAAACATTAATGAATCATAATAGAAGAAAAACATAAAATCAATCAAAATAAAGAAATAAAATAAATAAATGTTAAAACATAAATTAAAAGCCAATTACAAATCATAAATCTTCAGTAATAATAATAGTAATAATAAATAAATAAATAAACAATAATGAGAGAAAAATCAACAAGAAAACCATAACCAACTAGGGAAGAAATTTAATATAAAAATCGTTAAAAAAAATAATTAATAATAATGATGGTTCAACATTAAAAAATCAAATAATAAGCATAAATAAATACAACGAAAACGCAATTAAAAATTATTTTTAAGAAAGTATATTTAGAGAAAATAAAGTAATATTTTTTTATGGTATTTAAACACGCGCCTAAATTCAACGAATTTATATTTTTTATGCCTACACATAATATAATTATTTATTTTAATTATATACAATCAAAATTCACCGACAACCAAAAAAAATATAACTTCAAAGTCTTAATAACCAACCACAGCAAAAATTAAAAATTCAGTGTAAATGTGATTCTTAATTATGATAATTTTTTTACATTAATCCCATGTAATTCTATAATTTATTGATAAAGACAAAAATAATTATTATAATTAATTACATTTTCAGCAATACACTTTTACTTTTATTTATATTCATTATCGTGTTTCGATACATCGTTTTACAAATGTAAAATTGTAGGGTGAAATAGCTACGAAAAAATAAAATAAATAAACTATCGCGAATAAAATTAACAACATGTCGATACAATTGTACGTTTACAGGTGTTTAGTATTCACCTGTTTTCTTTCATTTTTTTACATCAAATTCTCAAACTAAAACTTTAATTTGCATGATAGATAGACTTTACAATCACATGAATAATCTTTAAATTGATGCTTAATTGCCAAAACTCTATTTCTATAACTAAAAAGCAAATAAAATTTAAATTTATTATTATTTAATCAAACTTTTTTGTTTGTAGTTTAGATTAAGCAATAATAATTTTAAAAATCAACAAAATACTTATTAAACGTGAGAAAAAAAAACCACGCAAAATCTTTTCTAGATAATCTGTTTTTTTTTGCGAAATTTAAGATAATTCTTTTACACAATATATATGAGAAACATATTTTATGTTAAATTAATTAATAAATGATTGAACCACAGGTAACAGCCGATGCCTGTCAAATATGACTAATAAAAAGAAATCAAATATATAAACTGAAAAGTAATAAAAATTTAAAATTTTGTCTATTTTTTTTTTATCTTTATCCATTTTTCTATAAAATTAAATGTGAAAAACTTTTAAAATAATTTTTTTATGTTAAATTTTTAACAACTTTACTCAATTTTGTTATTAATAATAAAAAAATTTAAGAATAAATAAACCAGAGCAACAGCAAATTGGATTGAATAGATAAATATAAAAATAAATGAGTAGAAAAAATAACGAAAAATTTATTGGAGAATTTTTATGGATAATATTTTTTATTTTTTTCATGTATAATAAAAATAAATAAAATTCCTTTAATTTTCTTTCTGGTTTATTATTATCTCTGTATCTAAATTAATGAATAAAAAATTTTTTTTTTATAATAAAGCAACTATGCACACAGTTGTTGCTTTAACAGAAAAAAATAAAAGGTTTATAAACAAACGGAGTATGAATGGAGAACCAACAGAAAAAAGCAATTTAATAAATGAGTCATCAACAACGATTATTGCTTTTCTTTAAAAAAAAAATAATTTAAAATTTTTTAATAATATTATTATTATATCGTTTTTATTCATTAAAATTTTAAACCAAAAAAAAATGACAATAGCAGATTTAATTTTTAAACAGACAAAAAAAAACTTTCAAGGTAAAAACCCGCCACAAAATCATAGCAAAAATTGTTATTATTTAATTTATTTTATTTATCCAACAAATACGGTCGTCGTTATGTAAAAAAACAAACAAATAAAAACGAACACGACAATTGTTTACGTACAATTAAATTTTGTGTAAATGACCATGACAATAAAAATACAAAAATTAAAAAAACTTAATTCCTCTCATACAAAAACCGCGAAAATTTAAAAACATAAATAAAATATACAAAAAAAAGTATTAAATTATTAATTGCTTTAAGCACAAAAACAAAACCAAAAAAATTATCACAACAAATTAATCCTTTATTCTCACTCTCTGTTTATGCATTTTTCATTTATTCTGATCAATTATGCAATTATAAAAATTAAATAGTAAAACACTATTTATTATGTTTTCATTTTTAATTAGCAATAAACAATACACACAAACATTAATACAAATAAATTTTATTTCTATTAATTATTAAATTTTAATTTCACTTTTAAAATTCATCGACAATATATTTCCATTCCTGTATTCATTGATATTTATATAACTATACAATATTCACTAGTTTTATTTATTTATTTTTTTTTACTTAATTAAGTTAAGCCATACACATGATGTCATTTTTAAACAATTAATTAAACAAACAAAAATACCATCAATAAAAACCAATAATGAAAAATAATCAATGAGAAATTAATAACAAGAACTACAACAACTAAATCTTAAACATTACAAAACGAAAACAGAGGAAAGAAAATTACAATTAAAAATAATAATAATAAAAAATTACTGAAACTAAGTGAGTTTGACGACTTAGAAAATTTAATTTAATTTTTACTGTTTCTTAAATAATAAATAAAGGTGGAAAAAGAAACTTAAAGAAAGAAATAAAGATAAGAGACAACTAAAATGAAAAAAAAAAATTCTATTCATTGTTTTTGATTAGTGAAACAAAACGAAGAGTAATTTACGAAAAGAAATAAAATAACATAAGAATGGTAAATAAACAACGATGACGACAATGATGACAGCAAACAAATAGCTTAATGTCAATCCGGAACTTAATGAATAATCAAATAGTAACAACGAAATAATAATGAATTTAAATAAACATTTAAAACATAATATGCTGAAAAGAGCAACAGTAGTAGTCCCGTCTACAGTACAATTAATTGATATTTAAAAAAAAATCATCAACATCGATTAAACCGAAATACTATTTCAAGTTTGCAAGAAATAAAACGCTAAATATTGAACGTATTGAACAGTCATTAACAATTAAAAAAGTAGACAAATATTGAGCATATATTAAATAATTTTTAATAAACAAAATATCCATTTGCAACTTTATGAATGACACAAAAATAAAAAAACAACTTTTACGTATATTTATTTTACATTGAAAAAATAACTACACATCACTACGCGTACAGTAAAATTATTTTATATTCTACCGGCCCGAACAACAAAACCAAACTAAACTTTACTTAAGCAAATAACTTCTTTTTTTTTTAATTTTTAAAAATGTGTAGGAAATTTATTTTTTTTTTTTTTAAATAAACTTAACTAGAATTGTTTTCTTTTAAAATTACAAGCGTCTGATTGAAAACATAATTATGATTTTATTATTATTACTATTATATTAAGATTGTGTGACGACTACGACGACGATGAATGATTTTAGTCTTTGTATTTGTCGTTTATGGAATAACGAAAAAAAAAATAATACTTCGATGTTTATTCTGTGTTCATAAGTTGTTTGTGAACAACAGCAACGACAACGTATTTAAATGGGTGTGTTGCTTGTTTCATTGACTGCATTCTACAAACACTTTAATAACATAACAAATAAAAGAAAAATAAAACATAAATGTCTTTAATAACAGTGTGATTCAAAATACAAATTGTATTTCTTAAGTATCATAATTGAAGCTTTTAAAGTACGATGACACACACAGTATGTGAAGAAGAAATAATAATTTAAACTCATCTGCTGCTACTCGTTTGTATTCAGTTGAAATCCTATCAAATACATGATAATATTATTAGTATTATTATTATTATCTATTTAAACATAGAAGAAAAAAAAAACAAACATCAAAATCACATTACAAAATCTTATCATAAGATAATTTTCTTTTATTAAATTTTTTTTTGTATCTTGTTACGATAAAACATTTAAAATATTTTCTTCGTAAATTTAACAAACCTATTAAGATATAAACTTCGTTAAATTCCTTTTACATTTTTTAGTAGAAAATTAAATGAAAATAATTTAACAAAATTAATAAAAAGAAATTTTGATTTCTGAGAGAACAAACAAGTAGCAGAAAAATAATCAACTTTAAATACTCAAATTAACTAAAATATCATCGTAAATTCGAGTAATAAAATGTAAAATTGTTTTTTTTTTATTTCATGTAATACATTATCACTGATAATGTTGCAGATCTAATCAATCTTGCACAGCGTTAATACAATTTTATTATTTTCAGTTCACATAATTTTCACACAACTAAATGCATGTCAATTTTGGTGTTTAATATAAAATTTAAAAAATAATAAAACGAAACAAATAATGCGCTTAAAAGTGTGATATATTTTAAAATTCAACACCAAAACTTATTAAGTATTTAAAGTGTGGCAAAAAAAATTAAAGCATGTTTTAAAAAAACGGAAACGATAATACCATCTTTATCGACCACATATATGGTGTATGCATTTAGAACTTTTAATTCCACTTACAGCTGATGCATTTGTTTTATCATAAAAGAATAATAGTGTTTAGTTTTAAGACTTTAAGATTTAATACCGCATTTTAGTTGAACATTTTTTATTGCTCAACAAAAATAAACCAACAACCAAATAGCAGACACAAACTATTTAAACAAAATGTATTAAATTTTTATTTAAAAACAGGATCGTAGTTCTTCCTCGGAAAACAGGAACAGCGTAAGTAGTAAGCGAAAATTGAATTTGTCGGTTTGTAACAGCGATCAACAAATATTAGAAAACATTGTGTTAGATAATTTTAGTTAATATTATTAACATATATAGTAATAAAACATACAAACCCTCAACATAAAACATTACATATGTTAACATATGTTTATTTTTTAAATATATATGTATAAAAAAACATGTAAATAAATTATATTTTTATGGTATTGATAGGCCATTTTATTTAAATAATATTTCACCTCATTTTTAAATAAATATTATTTTATGTGCGTGCATAGAAATAAACCCCAGCAAACAATTGTCTGCTAATTATGTAAAAATAAAGCTCAAATCTTAAAAACTTATATAAAAATGTCTAAAGGTAAATTTTTTTAATTATTATAATTAAAATATATTATATTGCCTACATGTAACCAGTAATTTTATTTAAATAAATAAATAAAAAACCTTATTACTAGACAGAAAATAAATTATTACTAAAAACAGCCAAAAACCGTCAATGGCACACAATTTTGTACTCGCTTTTCATTTTAATTAATTCAATTCGAAAAAAATTAAACAAGCAACCGCAACATAAGCGATCATATCCATTACAAAAAGTTTACACAACAATCTTACGGTTAAATGTTTTCATTTTCATTGTTTTTTTTTCTCGTGCAAGAAAAAACGCAGAACAAAATCTTCCTTTTTATTTCTTTATTATTATTTTTTGTTAAGCAAAAAAAAAAAGAAAATATTTTTCTTTTTTTTTTTTTTTTGATACTTTTACAGAGAATCCATTTGATGTTTCTTATTTATTTTTTTTTTTAAGTATTACTTACCTGGATAAAGTTGATTACAAATTTGTTGGAGGGTTTTTACTTTCGTTTTATTTTCGGTTCCCTTCTTACTATTTACACTTAAATATTGAATACCTTTATGGTTTTTTTTTTTGCTGTTGTTATTTTTTTTATTTGGTAGCTTTTTCTGTTTATTTTTTTTTTATTCTGTCAACAAGGTAAATATCTGTACAAATATGTACCACTCGTATAAATGTACATAATAATAAAAATGGGTGGTGGTTAAAAGTGTAAATAAAATAAAATAAAATTAACATTTTATTTATTATTTATATTTGTTTCTTATTGTTTAGTGGTATTTATATCCTTTTTCCTTTGTTAATACTATTTTCCAATATTATTCGGATATCTTTTTGGTCAATTTATGGATTTTTTAAAATTTATGTATTTAATATTTAAAGACTTTCAAAAAAAAATAATAATAATAATAAAACGTCTTTTACCAGCAAAGAATTTTTTATATAGAATCAAAATACTATTACAATTATTATTATGTATTTTCTTTTCTTTTATAATCAAAAATATAAAATTTAATAGCTTTTACCATTTCAGCTACCACACAGAACACATGAATACCAGCGCACATAATTTACGGTCACACAGTGTAATATCTTTTTAATATTTATTTATTATTATTATTCAATGTATTTATTTTTACTGTAACTGTTATTCGCCGAGCAATTCATTACAAATAAGGAAATGTTTACATTTAATGTACATTTCTCTCCTATTTTGTATTTATTTTATTCTTCTTTGAAACAACCAATATTATTCTTTTATATTTGCTTTAATGGTTTGCCATCATTGTCGATAATTTTTCTTTTATATATCTTTTGTATTTTTTTTTTTTATTATTTGACTTTCCTTTATTATTATTATAATTAATATTACTATTATACAAAATTATACTATCGGTAATATAGTGCTTTTCGTATTTATTGTGCTCAAGCATATTATTTTATTATCGAGAAAATACACGCATTAAACCGGACACAGTAGAGTGTACAATATTTTTATTTAGTTTTTACATTCTTAGCTACAAAAATATTATTATTTTACATTAATTATGTCTAATTAAATTACTTTTTTCAATCTTAAACAATTTAATAGCATAATTAAATATTATTAGGGTGTAAAATCAGTGCAGAAAATTCATTTTATTATCAATGCTACAAATTTTAATTATTTAATTTATCAATAATTTTTTAGAAAAAAATAAAAATCCACAGAAAACCGCAATTACCTTCAGTAAAATGACTTGAAAAATTACGCTATTAAAAAACAAATCCTGGGATAATAAATGATTCTTGTTAACAACTTAATACCTAAATCGGTTAGTAGCCAGTTGAATAATGAAAACCGAACGGTTTATTCACGTTTTATTTTACTGAAAACAAACTAAACTCTCATATGTAAAAATCAAAACCACAAAATAAAAAAATTAATAAATTTTATTATTTATGTTAATTATGAACAAACAGCATAATTTCACTTTTTCTTTATTTTTATTTAAAATTTCATTAATATTTTTTTTAGTAATAAAATTTCATTTGATTTATATTTATTGAATTATTATTTGTATAAACCGAACAAAAAAAAAACACGCACAAATGAAAATATTTGAGAAAATTTATACCGAAAAATCAAGAAAGAAAGAAAGCATACAGTTTTCACATACAAATTACATAAAACAAAAACCAAAAAAATGTAAACTTTTCACCCACACGACTTTTAATGAAAAACAATCAAAAAAAATTATTTTATTTTTTTTATTATTATTTATTTGTCAAAATCAAATCATCATTATGTTTTCTTATTCATAAATAAATATTTTTTTTTCTCAGTTCCAAATAGCAATAATACATAATAAATTCAACAAAAAATAAAAATATTTTAATACAAATACAAAAAGTTATAGAAATTTCTCATTTCATTGATTTGAAAATAAGCACACAGTCATAGAGAACACGACCGACGACACAATGAAATTAAGGGAAAATCAATGAAAAAATAAAAGTGTAAAGCGTTGTTAGAGTGTATAGCAGAAACACAACAACTTTTAACAACAAGTAACAAACAAACTACATAAATATAAAGCTAAAACAAAGCAAAATTATGTTATTTCATTTATTTTATTAACTTTATGAATAATATTCAAAAAAAATTATCAACAAAAATTCAATTCGTGTACGTGTTGGCGGCTCTGCCTCTCTGTTTATTTATTTGCTTTTACCTAAAATTTTTTCCAAAAATTTTATACTTTTTTCATCATGTGTGTATTTTTGCGAAAGCTTTTTTTTCAATTTAATTAAAAACAAAATAAATATGAGTTAATAATAAAAAAAAATCAAATTTCAAATAAATAAAAAGAAAACGAATTTTCATCTAAATAATTTTCTTAAAAAATATAACAAATTCGTCTTCTTTTCTAAGCTTTTAGAATTTATTTAAAGAAGCAAAATAAAAATGCTGAATAAATATGTGCGATGGTGTTAATAGAAAATAACAATGTTTCTGCTAAACACAATTTAATAAAGGTAATTATTAATAAAAAAAAAACGTGTACTTGGATGTTACATGTAAAAAGAGAAGAGAAATAAAGTAAAAACTTTGAAAAGAAAAGAAAATTGTTTTTCAAGTGGATAATAAAAATGTAAACAAAATTTTTGAATAGCTAGATAGACAAAGGTAATACAATTCTCTGACATTACATTACTTTACTTTCCCACGCTGATGGTGTCATTTTAAACATTATTTAGCGCAAAAAATCAGCTTAAAGCTAATCAATTGTTAGTTAAAATTTTGTTAATTACAGTCAAATATAAAAGTAAAGAGAAATTGTTGTGTCGCTAACTAAAAATGATTCAAGAATTAGCCCGTTAAAAAATAGAAGAAAAAAAAAACAATAATTAAGTTGATGTAGCATAAATATAGCTTAAAGAAAAATTATTCGATATAAAAAATAGAACTGTACAAAGAAATTCAGATTTTCAAAGATTTCCTCCTCTACTTGATTTACAAACACAAAACAAAAACACAAAAAAAAAATCTAAAGCATTTAACTATACATTTATAAGTTGCCTCTTTGCTATTCAGAAATTCACATTTAATAAATTATGTAATTTTATTTTGTGTCTCAAAGCATAATATATAATTGGTGTTAACACTGCGGGAGTTATGTCTAAGTAAAAGTCATTACACCTAATATAATGGATTTTGTTTAAATGACACACTTTAAAGAATGCTTATTAGCATTTTCACATTTGCGTTAACTGTCATGTATAATCTCTTCTATTTTATTTCTTTTTGATTTTTGCCTTTAAACAGCTACATCACTTGTAAACTTTTGTTTTTGTATATAATGAACAAAAAGAAACAAAACAAAATGATGTTAGATCAAAGCTTTATTTGAAAAAAAAAGTAGTAGACAACAACATAAGCACAAATCACACTAAACTTCGGTATAAACAAAATCAGAAAAAGTAAAAGCACACAAATAACAAATTAAAACAAAAAACATTAAAAGTTTGTCAAAGAAAACGAAGAATCACGTCAATGATAATCAGCAGCGACAAAGCTACATCATTTATTATAATTTATTAACATATGTTATATGATCATCAGTGCCAGTAATTTCACCTTATCAAACTTTGACCCAGGTATAAAAAATTATAAGAAAATCTTTTCATCACTCCACTGATACTGAAAGTCTTACATTTATTTTAATTAATTGGACAAAAATATAAGTATTGTTGACGAAACACAATTTAGTTAATTATTTTTTAATAATATTTTTAATTTTGATTTTACTACTGATAGATTCAAAAGTTTTAAAATAAAAAAGTTTTCAAGTATTGATCACTCTGTTATATCAACTAAAACAAAGCTAAACTCTTCCTACACAATTGAATAAAATTAATCAATGGCTGTTGTTATTTTTTTTTTATTCAGGTAAAATTCACTATAACTTCTAGGCAACACACTTAAGCGTTTTTTCTTTTAATTAATAAATGTTTACCAAATATTATAAAAATATTAATCACAATTATTTATTTTCATGGCATGACCTTGTATCTGTACATTTTCTTAATAAAAAACGAAACAAATAAAATTATTTATTGTCTCAGATGAAGAAATAAACAGGTATTTCATAAAAGCAAAAATAATTATTAATTAACCAAGAGGTAAGAAACTAGAAAACACTTTACTAAAATAAACTTTATGATATATGTATATATTTATTTTTTAAGCTTTTTCTTCTCTATAAATTAATTTATTTGTCATTTTAAAATTCCTGAATAAAGTTTTTTTTTAAATAAATAAATTGACGAATGTCATGTTTAAAAAAAAAAAATTGCAAATTAAGACATTTGAATAGAGTAACAAAGAAAAGGTATAAGCAGCAGCAGCAACAGCAACAATAGCGACAGGGTCAAGTAAATAAATTAAAATAAAATTCTCATTAAGGAATTTATTGAGTGTGCTGATTATTATTACATTGAATTTGCTTTTGAATGATATTTCGTTTTTATTATATATTAATTTAAACCAGTAAATAATTCTTTAGCAAATAAAAGAAACAAAAAATAAAGAATTTAAAAAATACAAACAAATCTAACGAAAATAAGAGAAAATAATTGAAATGCTTATCCATCCAGTTAAAAGAAAAGAATGAAAAATTACACCAAAAATAAAAATCGTACGCATTATTTATAACAAAAATCATTAAAAGTTATAATAACTGTTACGCATAAAATATAAAACGTTAAATATTTTTCAATAACTATAATTATAATTATTATTAAAAAATAAATAATTATTATGATTGACCGACTCCTCTCGACACAAGAATTTTATATGTTTTTTCTTCTTGTAATTAATAAATAAAAATAAAATCGCAAACTATATATGGTAATGAAATTTGATTTGCACAAAATGACTACTTAAGATAAAAGAAAGATAAAAAACAATTAATAAATAATAATAATAATAATAATAATAATAATAATAATAATAATAATAATAATAATAATAATAATAATAATAATAATAATAATAATAATAATAATAATAATAATAATAATAATAACCTGTTACCAACTATTTATAATTATTATTGTTATTTTATTTTTTACATTTTTTTTATTATTTTCTTATTGCAAAATATAACACAGGTAAATAATTATTTAGAGAAAAATTCTGCAACAACAATACATATAACTAAAGATGTTTTAAATTTACTAAAAAATGTTGTGTATTTAAATACTTTATTGAATAGATTTATTCATTTTCTAATGTGCTATGTAGATTTAGTCTAATTAACCTAGAAACATTTTTGACATTTATATAGGCGAGAATTTCTAAACAAAAAAGAAAAAGTGCCTTTCGCACTTTAACGATATTTAAAAATGCAATAAAAAAATTTCATTTGTATCAGTTAGGTGCGTACAAAATGTAAAACTAGAGCTAGAACTAAAAAAAGCATACAAAAAGATTCTATTTTCAGTGCTATAAAAATCAACGCAACTTTACTCTTCCTCTGTCGATAATTTCAAACTAAATTATATACAGAAAATATTTTTTAATCAAAATATCTATCATTTAATTATGATTTGATTTTCTTTGCAAAGAAATAAATATTTTTCACATATATACGCTGCTACCATCGAAAAACAATAATTCGATCAAATAAATAACGCCTTAAATTCACTCCTTGCAAAATCTTTATATAAGCGTGTCACGAGGAAAATAAATAAAATAAAGTCATAAAAAATAAATCGATCATTTGTGATTGAATTTAAATTTAGATAATATAATACATTTCAACAATTTATTTATTTGTTACTTATTTTTATATGACATCACATAAAAATTCAATCAATAAACTCACTAAACATGTCTTTATTAAAACTATTCCATTTTCAATAGTCACTTAAAGAAAATAGAAAGAAAAAAAAATTCACATTTATCATTCTTTCTACTTTTTTTTTTAGTTTGCCACAAACACAATCATATAAATAAAGTGTGTGATGTTTAAAATCATTGACATTATTAAATTAATGTATTTCAACGCAACAAAAATCATACTTAAGTAATATAAATCGTGCGAATAATATTATAATTGTGATAATCAAGTGAAGACACGTTTAGATTATAATTTTATAATTAAATTTTAATAGCACGCTATAAAACAATTTACATTTTAATTTCACAAATATATATTTTCACTAAGTTTTTCTTATTATAAATCACTTATCACACAATCTACTTCAATCAATACATTGTAAATATTATTTAAATAAAAAATACTAATAATATTTTCAGCCATTCATGTAACCACCAAACCATCCACTTACATCAATGATGCAATTCACAAAATATTTATCAAGTAATATAGAAATTCTATAGAGTTGTCACTATAGTATAGTAGTTAAAATATTATTTTTCTACTTAGCCATTATAATCTATTAACAATAGTGGGAATTTAATCTATGTCTATTCTGGATTTAAATAACAAAAAAAAAATTATATACATATAAAGCAAAAACCCATTCAAACATACATTTTTTTTATATTTCAATTATTTTTTTTTTACTCCACAGAGAATAATAAATCTCAAAACATATGTGAACTTTTTATCGGTGATAAATTAATAAAAAACAGAAAAAAAATAGTTATTTCACTGTCAAAGTATTATTAATAAAAAAAAAAAGAAGTAAAATAAAAGGAAGTAATTTCAAAGCATAATTGGTGAGCTTTCATATTTTAAAATTTTAAGCCAAAAAAGTACACTCTTTGATGGCAACATAATAGAGATCATGATGTTGCTAGCGGAAGTAATTCATAAATTAGAAAAAATAAAAAAAAAAGAGAGAAAATAAAATCCATTTGTAATAGGGCTTTTCTCGTATTATTGAAGTTTATGCTTTGACAAAAAATAATATTTGCTTTATTAATATGATTAGAGAGAATAAATGCGAAAATTCACCACCCACCGTTACGATAATAGTTTTTTCTTTTTATTGTTAAAAGTCGTCGTAAGCGTATATCGTTTTGTCTTGTCTTTAAATTAAATAAATACAAAAAAAAGAACCAAATGATAAAGTTTCTTAAGTTAAGACCAATGTCCATTTGCTTTTCTATTTTTTTGCTTCGTAAATTTCAAACTTTTCTCTTAGAAGAAACAACATTTCTTTCATTACGTTTGCAGCTAGACAAATAATTTTTTTTTATATAAGACAACTTTATTTTCTCTTTAGCTTTTTTTTTGTTCTTCTTAAACATGTTCATTTCGAAACTTATAGGCAAAAACACACACACACAGCAGATAAATGTGAATAAAATAAAATATAATACAAAAAAAAAAATTAACCCCAAAAGGGATTACGATTTCTTTTTTTTATTTTTATTTCTTTAATATTATTTTTGTGCCACATAGAGATACGTTTTATATTTAAAAACATATTCAAAGTCATCAGATTCAAGACATACAACAACATATCAATTTAAAATTGTGATTTGAATATCCGTTTTATATTTTTATTTTTTTGCTTTCCAGAATTATTTTGCCTTTTACATTTCCATCGAAATATAATCAAATAAATTTAAGTGATTTCGTTTAATAAAATAATTTAATAAAAAGCAAATAAATACGATGACGACCTCTATTCACGATTTATTCCTTTGATGATATTAATCTTTTTGTTTATCATTATTTAAATTGGGCCTAAATTCAGTGTTTTGCCAACACAAAAAATATGTTTCCAAAGTAACAACGTATTAACATTTACTTATTTTTAATTCGTTAAACAAAAAGGAATATTTACTTTTAATCGTCGAAATACAGAAGAAGGATAAAAAAAAACGTTTAAGAATAATTCGTTTTTAAATTAAAATTAAATTGAACAAGTTATAACTCCCCCGCGACAATTTTTTATATTTTATTCTCATGAATTAAAGCAATTAAATTGTTTTTTTTTTAATAATAATGTATAAAGGGTTGAAAAATATTCATTTTACTATAATAATTTAAAGGTTTTTTCGTTTTAAATAAAAAATTCTTTCCACATAATTTTATTTTATTTTTATTTAGAATTTATTTATTAACAAACATCAAAACATCGAAAGTACAAAAAAAAAAAAGCTTTTTCTGTTTAAAAGTTTTTGATTTTAATGATAGTCAAATTAAAAATTATATCCAACAATAGCAAATCGCTACCGTAAAATAATTACAAAAATATTCCATTTTTTTTTTTTGCGTTTACAAGGTAAACATAAAATTTTATTTTATAACCACAACAACCCAAAATAAAAATAAAATTATAAAAGAAAAGTTTTTAATACAAAATAACCAGAAATAACTATTATTTAAAACATTTTAAAAATATATATATAATATTATATAATAATATTAATACATCGTAACAAGAAAATTAAATGTTTAAAGTTTTCTGATACGATAAATATGAAAAATAAAAATTTGTTTTCCCTAAACACAATCGCACAGAGGTTGCAAACAAATAAACTTCAAACTAACTTGCAAGATTCTATAAATGTTTGATTGATTTATTTATTAAAAACATTTATGCTCATTCCATAACATATTGCAGATTTAACCAACGAAAAAATAAATAAAGTGAATAAAACGAAAAATCTTTCGAAAACAGTTTTTGGGGTGTTACTTAAAGGGAGGTTTTTAGTGACAACATTTTTCTTAAATTATTATCCACTAAAAATAAGTAATATTTTGTTGTCCTCAAGATATTTCTATTTAAAACTTTTCAAAATAAAATAAATTTCCATTCAAGCAAATCGTTAAATTTTCTGTTTTTGTCAATATTTGTATAGAAAACAATCGAAACGCCTTAACACAGTACATTTTCCAATAAAACAATTTTTATGTTTTTCAGTCCTGTACATTACTGTAAATGTATGAATAAATAAAAAATTTATATCTAATCTATTTTATGCGGTTTTTACATAAATATACCAAGTTTTACCAAAAACATTATGGTTTTTTTAAAAATAATAAATAAATAAATATATATATTTTAAGCTTATTATTAAACAACAACTTTAAAGATTTATTGTAATATTTTAACAACAAATATAGTTTTTGTTATTTTTTTTCTGCTCATCTTAATTACACGATTTGTAGAGATTAAATTCAAAAGAAAAATTCTGTACTTTTATAACAAAAATATATATTTAAAGCAAATAAAACTGAACAACAAAAGCTTAAATAATAAGAAAAATTATCAACACATTACATATTTATTTATTATTTGCAAAATTATTACCGTTGTTGTTCGAATTAGTCAAAATATCAGTGTTATTTACTTAATTAATTGTCGGACAATAATAAAATATTAAATACTAAAATATTATTTCAACATAAATATATTTTTAAATTGTTTGAGACACAAACAAACAATAGAAATATATATATATATTAATTATTTTTTTGTTAAATCTTGTTCTATCATCTCTTTTATTTTTCTATAAACAATTTGTATGGTATTTATTATTATTTATTATAATAACAATAATAGTATACAATAGAGATTAAAATATACCTTCTTAATGGACAAGATTTTATTGTTATTTATTCTCAGCGTTATTTTTGCATTAAAAATTTTTATTTTTATAATTATAAAGGATATATAGGTTGATATAATTGACTATATATATATATATTTATATTAAAAAAATTTAAAAGCATAGAAAATAGATCGTATCATTTTCATTTATTTTTATAATTTTCTTTTCATTTTTCATTTTAAGGAAAATTTTACAATATAAAGGAAAAAAACAATAGCTTATTGTACTATTGATGTGTAATATTCTATTAAGCTTATTAATTATAATAATAATAATAATAAAGATGACTTCTTTTATATTTTCCATTAATATTATTATTATTATTTATAAATTTTCTTTATATATATATAAATAAATATATAAACAATATATAATAAAATAAGAAAGTCAACAGCAGTAATGTGATACTAGACCGATTTTTGATGGATTCACTTTATATTTTTTAAATCAATTTTACAAGTCAAAAAATCTACAGTACAAATTAATATTTCAACAGATTTCAGAATAAATGGATAAATGTGTTTAACGATTCAACATATCAGCACTTTTCTATTTCTAAGTATTTATAAGGAAACTTATTGCAGACATTTTTAAAATTCATATCAACCCCATAAAAATGGCTCAAGTACAATACATTTACTATCCACACTCAATGTTAGTGTTTTATATTTGCATTATTGGTATTCTGACTCTCCCCATTAATCCATTAAATTTCTACTGTATATAATTTTATTAAAACAAAAGCAAAAAACACATTTTCTTTAATATATTTAGTTTCTTTTTTTTTTCATTTGGCTCTAATAAATAATACTTGAATTGATCAAACAATAACATTTTAAATAAAAAAATAAATATATGTATATAAACGTAAATGTTATATGAAACGGCTAAACAGTAAACAAATATATTTATTTATATATGATTTTTAGGTGGAGTATAGTTTGTTTATTGGGAGATAATTCAAGTTTGAGTGAAGAATAGTATTTTGTGTCTTATGAATGATTTAAAAGAATAAAATTTTGAGTATTTTTTTTGCCAGTTTCCCTTCTATTTGTCTAAATAAACAATTTATATTCTAAAGTTGTAAAGAAGCGAAAACACCACCGTACTCTGCAGTACATAACAATCTTACAACAAGACCTAAAGTCAATAAAATAATAGTAAAAAAAAAATGGTAAGAAAAACGTAATGTTTGTTACTTTATTTTCAATTTGATTTTTGAATCTTTTTTACAATGATTCTTTTTTTTTTTTGCCGTAAATCATTTTTCATTGATATGATTAATAATTCTGAAATATATTTCGCACCATCAATCATGATTTTGTACAAAAAAAAAAAATAGTAGCAAATATTACGCATTGGATTGGTAACTTTTATTTACTTAAAAATAAAAAAAAATTCTTTAATAATTCAGTGAGTGGCTGGCAATTCATTACATTCAACTATTTCGGTTAAAAGAAAAACAAAAGTCACATAAAAATCGGGATAGTAAAGATGTGGCTTAACGCAAAAAAAAAAAGATAGATGACTAAAATAAATAATTTAAAGACTACTGTTGTCATCTGGCCCATTAAAAAAAAGAAAAGAAAACAACAAATTTCAAGTTGAAGTAAAGAAAAACAAAACAAAAACACTATAAAAACGAAATAAAGTCCAAACACAAAATGTGTAGAATATTTGAAAAAATTCCAATACAATACGAATAAATAAATTTTGATAGTCTATTGACCTATTTTCACTACTTTTCTTACAAATTTATTTATTCGTATACAGCCAAACACACATAATTAAGTTTGGATAAATTTGGTGCTTGTACTGGTTGCACCCCCTACATAAACAATGAGCCTAGAGAAAATTGTTACTAAATAACTAAACAGCCAATCAACCAGTCAGTCAACAACAAATCAATACTCAAAAAATTACTAAACATTGTAAACGTTGATTGATAAACTGATGTATGTAATAGTTAGTAATATTGAAACTTCTAAAAATTAAATAAACTGGATTAACTAGTCATACCAAGTCAATGAAAAGCAAAATTTGTAAGAAAATAATGATAAACAGAAAAAAAAATCACAATAAGCATGTATGTTAAAAACAGATAAAACTAATAACGTTTAAAATTGTCGAAAATTGTTTAAACCAAAAATGAAAACTATATAATTTATTTAATTAGCTTTTAAACAACCATTTAACAGCACAGATGAAACATCTATTGGCTCTTTAGGGATAAACATAATAAATAGTTAAAACTTTAAGCATTTTATATAATTAGGATGGTGGTGAATGGGTAAGGTTGGAATACATTTGCGTTATAAATTTTTTTTCTTTCTCTCTCATTCTCTTAATTATTCAATTTAATTTTACCCAAATGTCCATTTTGTATGTAATTCTACTTTTATCGAGTAAAATATTACAAAAATTCTAGTGATTAAAAAACTAGGAAACCCCCATTAAAAATTCTCAAGAAAAAAGGAATAAAAAATCTTGAATATAAATATTACTTTTAAGCAAATTTACAACATTTATTTACATAGAAATTTCTTATATTTTTTTTTTTTTATAAACCAAAGGGGCTAATTTTCATTTTCATTTTTATTTTCGTTTTTCATTTTGTCTTTCTAATAAATTTTATTTAATTTAACTTTTCTAACTACGTAATAATTATTGAAATAAGAAACACTAAAACAAACATTTTATTTATTAAGTTTTTAGATAATTTTAAATTGTAAATTTATATAATTTAAAACTTCTACTATTCCTTATTCAAATTATATAAATGTTCTTTACACTTACTCATTTCTTAACTATTTCTCGATTTAGATGGTAGATTTTAAACATTTCTATTATGGATATTTAAAGTTGTTTGAATATTTCAAAGTTTAACCGTGTTTGTACATTAAAAGGTTAAAACAAAACAAAAAACTCTTTAATCAGTTTCACAAACAGTAACTAAGAAATATTACAAAGTTTATTCAACAATTGAATAGCAAAAAAATATGTTTACCTGCAACAGCAGTATCAAGCAAAGAGAACCAAATAAGTTAAACAAAATTCTACGCAACAGAAAATAAAAGTAATAAACAAGAGAAAAGATCATTGGTGCTGGTAAATGAATCTTTTTCTTCATTTTAATCATACAATTCCTTAATAAAAAAAAATAACATTTACGTAAATACATGATAATATTGCGGTGATGATGATGGACATAGTTGTAAAATGTTTTTACTTTTCTAAAAATTTTGAATAATGAATTTTTTTTTTTTTTGTTATTTGAGACTAAGTACTTTGCATATATTTTTTCTGATTTTTCCCTTGTTTTGTCTTAAAATTTTCACATTAAATGAATAATTCATAAAAAGAACAAAATATTCTGTACGAAAATACAAAATATCTATTAAAGTTTAGTATATTCTGATGTATTAAAGGTTACCAGTATATAGTAAGTGGAGACGCCAGGTACAATATACTTAACTTTTCTTTAGGATAATTTAAATAGCAAGTGGAGGTGCCAGGTTATTTTTATTATTAATAATATTACAATCTTCATTTACCTTTTAATATTGTCAACAAATTTTTCTTACAATATTTGAACACAATAATGAAATGTTATTTTTTTCTATAATAAATAAATAAATTCTTCTCGTTTCTTGATGATTTTTATTTCTTTTCAATATTCAATTTTACCTAGGAAAATAATAATTCAGTAAATAAATTGAAAAGCTAGCAAAAAAAAAATATTTTCTTAAATAGTAAATAAATAAAAATAAAGATTTTCACAACTATTCAGATAGAATAAAAAAAGAGCAAATAATTTCCAAAAAAAAAAAAAATTTATTTGATTTAATAAGGCACACACACACAAGAGCACAATATTATGAATTTCATTTTTAGTGACCCTATTTCACTTTGCTACAAATTGATTTCGTTATCTTAAAACAAAATCATATATCTCATTATTTCTATACATTTTACTCCAATCTTATTACAATTTGTCATCATTTTTCCTTCAAAATAATATTAATAATAATTCCTTTAAGCAAACTTAGACAAATACAATTGACAAAAATCACAGCATGTTTCTATAGGAAAACAAAACAAAAAACTTCTACAATCAATATAAAACCCTTATTTAGTTATATAAAAAAAATACAAAAACTAAATAATCACAAACTAATAAAATAAAACGAAAAACCTCATTTTATAAGTAAATACCACTTCAAAGCAGTAAAACAAAAATAATTATTTTTTAATTTTTATATTTTTTTTGCAAACCACAAGATACTTAAATGGAAAAAAAAAATAATAGCTTCAAATAAAATATTGTTGATTTTAAGAAAAGACATAGAAAAAATAATATTAATAATAATAATAATAATACAATGGAGAATTTTATTTTTTATTGTTAATTACATATTAAAACAGAAGATGATAATAATAATAATAACCACAAGTTAATTTACTTTTTTAATATAGTACATATATTGCACTGTACATTTTATTATCATTATTAATATTATTATTATTTTTAAATCTCTTTTAATGATTACCTTTAAAAATTGCTTAATATATTCATTTCCATTATCTTTTAAAAATATTTGTACAGCTTTCATTATATCCGGTGATGTTATTGTTTTTATTTGATTATCATTTGAATTATTTTTATTTGAAAAATTAAATTCATAATTATTATTACTATTAAGACATGATTTTATATTATTATCACTATTATTATTACAATTATAACTATAAGTAGCACCAATTGTAGTAATATTAATATTACCACTACAACCACCACGCCCATTTGTAGTCACTTCATCATTTATAATAGATAAATTATATTTATCACATTTATTAATAATATTTTTATTATTTATATCACAAAAATCAATGAAATTATTTTCCACAGTCACATTATTATCATTATTATTATTATTATTTATAATATTATCATTATTATTATTATTACTATTCAAACAAGTAGTATTTATATTAACTAACATTGAATTTTCATTATCAACAACATCACGATAAAATATTGTATTTTTCTTATTTAAAATTCTTTTATTATCATTTATTAAAGTAAATTCATTATTATTATTATTTATATTATTACAAACAATTATTTCCTCTTTAATATCTTGTAATTCAATATTTATTGGATTATAAAGATTTAAATTTATATATGGATTATTATTATTATTATTATTATTAATATTTAATGAAAAATTATTATTATCCTGTGATTTATTATTTTCATCAACTAAATCAAAAAAATTTCGTTGCTCTGTTTTAGTTATTATTGAATTATCAATAATATTTGCATTATTATTATTGTTATTAATTATATTATTGTTATTATTATTATTATTATTATTACAATTATTTATTAATAAACCATTTAAATGTTCCTGTGATTTATAACGTTTTAAATCTTCTGTAAATTGTTCATCAATTTCATATGATTTTTCAATTATTTGCAAATCAATTGGACTTATTAAAGTATTTTTAATTAAATCATTATTACTCAATTGCATAACAACATTATTTTCATAATGATGATAATTATTATTATTTAAATTATAATCAATATTTAAATTATTATTTGCCTCCTCCATTTGCCATATTTTATCACCTTCTGATATTATTTTTTCCGTCTCTTTATTTATACTATTTACGGTTTTCCACTGTTCACTTGATAAACTTTTTATTCGTTTATTATAAGTGTTTGTCAATGTTGAATAGTTACTGGAGGTGGCAGATGATAACGTTGTTCCAGAATTTACAAGACTATTGTTTTTATAATTACGACAATCACTTAATGATGTGGAACCCGGTGATGTGGGCACAGCAATTACATTTTTTATTAATTTACATTTATTGTTATCATTTCCATTGTCAATATTAACATCATCATTATCGGTAACACCAACATCATCATCGTGAATTAATTTATCTAAAGTGCTTACATTTAAACTTTGTTTATTATTTATTTTAACCGTTTCAAATACAATTCCTTCAATTTTATTCGCACCTTTATTAATTTCTGTTGATTTTTGTTTGTTAATTTTCTTATTATTGTTATTATTGTTATTTTTATTGTTAATATTATTACTATTAACATTATTACCATTGCAGACAACAACCGAACCATTTCTAATTTTTTGATTATCATTTTTAATTGAAATTTCTTTCTTTTTTGTACCTAACGATAGATTTTCCACATTTTTATCTTTTTTTATTAAAATATTATTATTCAATGACAACGACGACGATTCAGCATTATTTATTAAATTTTTACAATTTTGCTGACGTTTTTGTTCTTGACTTGGTTGTTGATGATGATATTGTTTCCGATCGGCAATATTTACTAAATCTGATTTTGGTGAAACTTTAACACTTTTTAATACACCAATATTGTTATTAATATTGTTATCACATTCTGTTGTACCTGAGTCAATATTTTGCTGTTGTTGGCGGTGTATTTCTTGTTTAATAAAAACATTTTTATTTGTTTTATTTATTGATGGTTTGACAACAGCATTACCAATTGATTGTACAAAATTTGATGGACTCTTGAATATTCTTGTCAGACTACTTGTTGTAAATATTGAAGTAGATGATGTTGCCGATGATGTTGCTGGTACTGCTGCTGCTGCTGTTGTTGTTCCTGCTGCTTTTGTTCCATCATTTATAATATTTGACGCTTTTGTTGTATCATTTGTATTCCATAATGATGATGTAGATGATGTTTTTGAACGTAATGATCCTTTTGTTTTAGGACTAAACATATTTTATAACAATAGAATTTTACTAATAATTTATTTATAGAATCCATCAACATTTTATTGTTATAATTTTTATAATTAAATTTTTATTTTTATGTTAATTTATTAGATCATAAATTACTTATGGTGTTAATTGCGTTGTATTGTTTTTATTTTATAACTTTATTCGATAAACGCGATAATTAATTAGCAGTAATAACAGATAAAAATTTTTTTTCAACAATAATCCATTCCTACACAATAAATTAAGGACATAAAATAAATAAAATTGCAATAAAAAAATCACTTTACACATATAAAAAAAAAAACTTTCAATTAATTTATTCTTATCAACCAAATAGTGATTTTAATACCCGCGACGATAACACCTTATTTTAACTTTAATAATAAATCCGCACCTTGTAAAAACAACACAGAATCAACATGCGGCTTTTCTGTTGAAAGAACTAACCAAGCGATTTTACCACGATGCGAGTTAAATAAAGACTGAGTGGAATTAAATACGCCGAAATATAGACAAGCTGTAATACTTTTTCAAATGTATACATATAAAAAAAAGCCAACAGCAAGAGCAACAACAAAATAAAAATATAATAAAAAAAAAAAAAGAAGAAAATTTGTTAAAGGAATAACTTTGACTGCGCGGTTTATATACCAGATGTATGCGCCTAACACAGTAAATGTCTGTTTCATACAATAAGGACGAGCAAAAATATACGTAAAACGAAACTTAACAAGTATTAAAAAAAAATAAAAAAATAGGAAAAATGCATGAAAGGTTTGTTTGAATTGTTATTTATTAAAATTAAATTAAAAAAAAATTCATTTTATGCTTTTAATTCACAATTTGAATGCTAATCATGACTGATAGAGAAACACCGGTGAGCGAGCGTCGATTAAACAATTAATGAAACAACAACAACAACAAAAATTTATAGAATGTAAGAAAAAATAATAATAAATACTCCTGAGTTTCTCCTCGTAAAAGAAAAAAAAAAAACTAATAAAATTTGACGACACAAAACATATTATTATTATTTCTTTTTCTTTTTTCATTTTCTTTATGTATATTTCATACCACAAAAGCTGTTTTCCTGAACTTTACGTTATATTTTCTTTACCAATTTTATTCTTTCTTTCTTATTCTGCTAGTTTATTATTATATATTTTTTTTCGATTTTCGTTTTCTTTTTCACTATACATTTTTATTCATGTGACGTGACATATGCAATAATTTCTGTTTATGATAGAAAATTTATTCACTCTTAGAAAAAATATTTTTTTTTTTTTTTTTGCTAGTCCTGTCGTCTATCTACATATAATTTTCTATTTTCTTTTCTTTATTATTATTTTATTTTATTAAAAAATATTTACAAAAAAAACATCATCCTCATATACACATCTAAAAAATTAGCAAAACAAATATAAAAATATTTTTTTAATCGAAATTTCCTTATTCTAAAGTTACCATTAGTGTAAGTTTACCACACTATTAATATTTAAGTTAAATTTTGTATTATTAAAAAGTAAAAGTGAAAACACATTGACAAAAGTTTTTACTTTTTATCAACCAATAAAGTCGCACAGCCACGCAAAAAAACAAAAAATAAAATAAATAAATACTTTTGATTTGACATTTCAAAAAATTTATCCTAAAAGAAACAAAAAGTAAAAAATAAAAGATGATTTGTAATTGAAGAGATGTCTCAAATAAATATAAGAAATAATCTTTCAGTCCTTGTCGTCCCTAGTTATTAAGAGGTTTTTAGATTTGAAAAAAATAACAATCACATTGACAACGCTAACAAGAACACAACACAACAAGAGGACAAAAGTTTTCATTTTTGTACTTTTCCTTTCCTCAAATATAATTCACGTGTAAGATAGAAATTAAGAATTTAGTAACAACATTCGCATTTTAGTTCTTTTATTCAATTATTAAATAACGAATAAAAATAAAAAATAAGAAAATTCTTTATCATCTCTATTCAATTTTATTGATTTGTAGTTTCGTATTACAAAGTTATTTTTGACAGATTAGTCACTATTGAATTACGGGTATTCTACAATGAAATTATTAAATAACAAAAAGGGATGACATTATTAAATACTTTTACGAGAAATCGTGAACGTTTTAACGATACCACAACTTTTGCGAACAAATAGCAAACCAACATAGTAAAATCTTATTCCAGAAATAAATGTGTTTTTCAAATGAAAAAAAAGGCCAGTTAAATCCTGTAATTCAATAAAACATTTGCGTAAAATTCAAGCAATAGAAAAAAAAAACTTTACAATCTTTAAACAATAAGTAAAGTTTTCTAACATTTTCTCAATAAATCCTTATCTTAAATTTATTAAAAACAATTTTTGCATTATATTTTTATATGTGCCAATCACAGTGACTATTTATTAAATTTTTTTGAGTCAACAAAATAATTTTGTCAGTATAAACTTTAATTATTGTATAATAATCAAATTCCACAATAATTAATTACATTGCAATGCAGCTTTTTTCTTTAACGAATTATCACGCATCATTTTTTTTTTTGTTATTTATAAGAGAATTTGTAGCAACTTTGCAACTATATTAATAATATATTTGTATAAAAATATAAAGAATACTAATAACAACATATAAATTGTATCTAGATGCATACTAACTAAAACTGTATAATATAATAATACAATGTTTAGTATTTATATGTTAATAAAATAATATAAATAAGAAAATAAAAAAAAGAAAATAGATGAAGAAAAGCGTAGATAATAATTCGTCGTGTACAGAATACATAATATTGTTATAAATCTTTCAAAAACCTAGTGTATCATCAATTGACTAAACATAACATAGAAGAAAAAGTCTGTAACAAGAAAAAAGAATAGACTAAAAGAAAATTTATAATAAAATCGCATTAATAAAAGTAAAGTAAATTCAACGTACAACCAACTACTCTATCCATATCATCAAAAACAATATATTAATATACCTGTGCTTACGCATTTAATTTATATGCCACTAAATACGTAAACATAAAATTATTTATTTCATTTTTTGATAAGAAAAAAATAATTAAACATTCAATAACAGATTTTTTCATTTTAATTTAATTAAATATTAATTTTTTTATAATTTCTGTAAAAGTTTAATTTAAATAAAAGAAAAAATTCTACAACCACCCATCTAATCCACATATTTCATTGTAAAATTTCTTTATTCTTACTTTATTACAATTATTTTAATAAATAAAATCAATACACATATAGCATACTTACAAAATATATAATTTATTATTCTGTCAAGCAAATATAATTGCAGATAAACAAAGAAGAAAAAAGAAAATTATAATTATTTTATTTTAATTTAATTTAATATTTTCTGTCATTTAATAAACTATTCTCGTATAAAATATACAAAACTAAATAACATATATAGATATAGAAAAGCAAAATTAATATAACAAGATAATAATTGTTTATTTAGTTAAGCAACAATTTAAACAATCAACTAACATTATTGAGATAAAACATAACAAAATTTTGTATACAATTGTTAAAAGAAATGTTTTTTCTTCTTTTAAAATTTTATACATTTATAGTTTTTGCGTTTTTCATTAAAGACAAATTAAGATAATAAACGTAGGTATAAAATGGTAAGATAGAATTATAATATAACACAAAACAACAATCAATTTGTTAGGTAAATTTACTTGTTTCTGTTTTTTCATTTATATTTTATCAAATTACAGTGATAGCTCAATTTAAATATTTAAAACAAATAAACGTTTTTTCATTAGTTGATAATCGAAATACACGAGTATTTTAGTATCCGAAACATCGACATTTGCAACAAAATGGTAATATTTAAAACACTTTTAAGTCAACTTAGCTTAGCTTAATTATTAAAAATAACTGGCAAATCGTATTCTATAGTTATATTTAGTAATAAATTTTCTGCTTGTTTTTGATTAACGATTAATAAAATCCTAAAAAAAAAACGGCAGAGAAAACAACGACAGAAAACTTTCTTATTAACTAACTTTCCTCTAACAAAAAGCTCTTTTGTTTGTCGTTTTGAGGAAAATTTAATATTTACCTTATTTTTTTTTTTTTAAAGCTTTCCTCTTTTTTCTTTCTTTTTTAAATTTTATTTAATTTATTAATTAAACTCAAAATACCACAAAATTTTTCTACTTTTTTTTTTTTATAAGGGATTTCCAGTCATTTTTTTTTCCTTTCTAATGAAATAATTAACAGTAGGACAAATTTAATGTACAAAGAAAAACTTTATTTAAGTTGATTTTTTTTTTGTCTTTTTTCTGATCCAATTAAAATTAAAACAATCAAAATGTTTCATACACTTAAGGGTAGCAAACACACCAACAATGAAAAGAAAAGATTATACCTGTTTGCTTTTTGAATAAATGGAAAAATATAAAAGCAATAAAAGTAATATTAAAAAGTGAACTAAAATACTTTGGTAAAACATCTACGTTTCATATCAGTTAAATATATTTTCTTTAACAACTATTAAGACACTAGGTACACATGCGACATAACATTTAGAAATATACCTATCGGTGTGTACCGGATTCATCTGCATTAAAACAAGGATATAGAGCGATAAATACAGTAACAATAAAACCAAAAAAAAAAAAAAACAAAAAGCACAGACAAAATTAAAGCAAATAAAAAGGAGAAGAACTTTTAGTTAAAAAAATAATAATAATAATAACAAAAACTTTATAACGAGGAAGGTGATGCTAAAAAGGGCGCACATAAATGCGAGAAAAAAAAAGCTACGAAAAAAAAGATTGCAAAAAGACGAAAAAGAAGTAAAATAATGGCAAAAAAATAATAATAAAGGTAGAAAAACGAAAGGAGCAAAGAAAAAAAAATATATATAATAATAATACGTAAGTTAGTTCTCATCGTGTATTCTAAACGCGAATCTGTTGCCATACATTTTCAACGCAAATATTGCTATAATCTTATAGCCTTTTGCTCTCACCCACAAACACGATTGCTTTATCACTTCCTTTTTTACGTTTTTAACTTTTTTTTGTTTGTTATTATTTTACCTTAAGAAACACTACAAAATAGTCTAGTTAATGAAAAAATAAAAATGTAGAAATAAGAATATGAAGAAGAAACAGAAAACACACGATGACAATATGGTTATGAGCAGATTTTAAAGACGACAAACAGGTGAAAGAGATGATGTATTTACCTTATTTAAATTTTATCCCATCATATACGTTTTTTTTATTTTATTTTGTTAGATAAACATGATGCAAAAAGGGATAAAAAAAAAACAAAATCCTTTAAGAAAACAACAAATAAAAAGTTTTTCTTTTTCTTGTTGCTAAATTTGCATGCAGCATAGAACAACACGTTTATATCCTTATGCATAGTATTAGAAAAACTAATAAAAAGCGCACAAGTTTTATAATTTTCTTTTTCAAATAAAATTATTAAATTTATTTCTATATTTACACGAAATAAATAACGTATATAAAATAAAACTAGAGTAAATAAGGGCTGGCAAAATAATCTAAAATGAATATACAATAAATATTACCGTAATGAATGAAATAAATTTAGGAGGGGTTATTCGATTCTATCATTAATCGAATGTCAATGATAGTGTATATTGGGTCAAAATTTATAGTTCAATTAAAATTAAAATAATAGTTTTATTCTCACATATTTAACCTTTTTATTATTTAAAAAAAAACACCATTAAAGATTGTCAATCAGAAACACCAGACAATAAATTACTAATTAAGTTTATTTTCAAGGACAAAAACTGCTTTATTCTATCTAATTAAAGTTCATCAATAATTGCATTTTAAAGGTAAAAATTAATTAATTTAATCAGAACCGACATCAATGCTGAACATTGATTGTGTATTTGCTGAATAATAAAAATAAATAAATGTAAAAATGAGGAAAAAATAACATTTATAAACAACTGTGTGCTGTTGCTACTGTTGTTAGGAAAAAATATATGATTAGTACAGTATACAACCGTAATGTGTCTATGCTTATTCAAGTCGACAAAAAATGAATCTATTTTCTACAAACAAATTTTTACTGCTTGCATACAGGAATTTTCTGATTTTACTCAATAAATTATAAATAATAAAAACACAACACTTTTCTTCCAATTTAGCTAATTTAATCTGTCAACAATTAATTATCACATAATTTACTATTAACAACAAAAAAAAAAATAATAATAAAATGAAAAACCACAATTAATTTGTAACTTAAAGAGATCAACAAAATTGATAAACACAAAAGTATAATAATTTGTTAAATAAAGAAATAAAAGAGGAAAACGAAAATAAAAATTATTAACTACAATAAACAATAAAAGAAAAAAAGCAAAACAAATAACAATAATAAATACAAGAAAGAAAACATCACAATTTGATTTATATATTTAAATTCGTTTCGGTGTTTTTAAGTAAAAAAAAAAAAATAAAATAAAATAAACAACAAAATACTGTTTAAACGGAAAAACAGCCAATAAATTATGTTTTCTAAAGCAAAGAAACAAACAGTAGCAATGAAAATACAATTAGATAAAAAAATATAATTGGCTTTTCTTTTCAGTATTTTTTTACTTTTTAAAAATTATTATTTTAAGCAGTTTATGTGTGTGAGGAGAGTGCAATTTCCATACAAAATTCTCTTTAAGAAAAACTTATTAATTGCGGAAATATTTTTTCTTTAATCGCAAATTTACTTATCAATATACGAAAATAAATATTAATAAAAATTCTCTCCGATTATTTTCTATATTAAATTCTCAAACATTTCCAGTTGTATTATTATAATTATGTAAGTTGTTTTATGTTTACAATTAAAGAATAACAAAATAAAAAATAAAACAGCAAGAAAAACTAAAATCAAATTCAAATTAAAAGGAAAAGTAATTAAATTGAGTTGAAAAAATAAAAGCAAAAAAAAAAAAATTCTAAAAGATACGAAAACGAAGAAAAAATGAAATAAAATTAATTTTTAATTTTTTAAAAATAGATTAGAATATATTTATTTAAATAAAACTACAAAACATACAAATACAATACGTATGGTACATAATATAAAGTACATAGATTTATATGTAACAGTAACACAAGAATGTATAACCTTGTTTTTTTTTCAAATTTATTTACTCAGTTTTATTATTATTAATTTCATTTTCTAAATAATTTGTTAAAAGCACGTTTTTACTGTAGAAAATAAATAAATAAACAGAAAATGAAAAAAAACTCTTCTCATCTTCATTTGATTTTCTATAATTAAACAATGAATACAACAACGGCAATAATAATTTGATATGTATTAATTCGTAATTAACAAATAAACGTGAATATTTAATTTATTAATATTTCAAATAACTCGTGATATTTATTTTAGCACAAAGAGATTTATCTGATTCTGATAGATTTTAGATACAAGTGAAAATCAAGCGAAAAATGAAAATTTTGACACGTTTGGCCACGATAATTTTCAAATTAGAGAGCCTGAAAATGTGCAAAACAAAAAAAAAAAGTGCAAAAATTGAGATTCTATTCCAAATTATTTTCTCATTTATTTAATCAATGAAAATACATACGTTGCGAACTTAGAAAATTTATTATAATCCTGAAACATTGAACATACTGATTAAACGATAATAGAATTTTTGTATGCTTGTTTCTCTCGCCTGTCGCAATATTATCTGCACATTCCTATATATATTAAATTTATCCACAACCTAAATAATTTATTAATAGAACAGAAAATGTTTAAAAACGTTAAGTTGATAAAATTTAATGAATAAAAGATAGAAAGTTTTGAGGCAGGTCATATATATCTTATATCTATTTTGATTTTTTATTCTCCAGAGCAAAATCACCTGAAGATTTATTTAAAGAAAAATAATTTTTGTCTTGTAAAGAATATAAAATAGAATTTAAAAAGAATAAAAGATTTCACAATCTAAATTGTCATTGAATAAAATCTGCTAATTCTAGAGTATTGTTAACACAAGTACGTGCTTTTTATTTTATAATTTAATAGATTTCAATTAACACATTTCTATATGATTTTCAAAGATAGTTTTTTAGCACATTTAATAAATAAAATATTTATTACATTTCATTGATAAATAAAATTTGCACAGCGGACGTGAGAGTTCTAACATTTTTAAATTCTATTAAAGTTCTAGTGACCTGGAAAGAAAAGACTACACGTAACTCTCTTACATCTGAATGCAATTAACAATAGTAGAAAAAAAACTACATTTAAATCAGCTGAATCTGTTGACCGATTATGCAAAAAAAAAAAATGTTTAAAGCTCACAGACAAATTTAATACATGGAAGCCGTATCACCCTCTTAAAGTATAAAAATGAAAACCATTTACCATTGCAGCACTTTCCTAATCCTACGGTTTTTACATTATTTGCAAAAATAAAATTTTATTTTTTTCAGTACTATATCATAGTTAAGTTCTTAATAGTACCAATTTTTTTTTCTTGGTATTTAAATAATCAAAAAATTTAAATTATATTTGCTAAAGTAAATACAAACGGAATAAAAATAAAATGTAATATATATTAGTCACATATTGTGACTGAACTGCTGATAAGAAAGACAAATTGATCAAAAACATAAATACAATAGTTTCTTTATAATTTTGATTAAGACCGAAACATATATTTATACAAATAAAATCGATAACACTATATAAAAATAAATAAATAAATAACCAAAAATTTCTGCTATCAATAATTTGATATAAAAAAAAATAAAAATTTAAAAGCGCAAAAAAAAAGTAAAAACTTTTCTAATTTTGTCAAAATTAATAATATCTCTAATTTAATTCATTAACAAAAATTAAAAATATAGAAAAAATTAAATTAAATATGAAATGGATGAGGAGAAATGAAAAATAAATAAAACTAACCACGTAAATCAACCTGGCAAAGTTCCCAATAAAAATAAACTAGAAAAAAATAATAATTTTATTTCTCTCTTTTTTTCACAGTTATTTTTTATTTCTTATTTCTAATAATAATTTTTCAATTTTCTTTTCATCGATTTGCCGTAACAGAAGTAAAACTTTCTTAACAATTAACGAGACATGTAACCTTTAATTAAAACTTAATGTGGTTCACTGGCATAAATTACTTTACTTTAATTAAGAAATATTATTTTTTCATTGATTATCACCAAACAATGTATTAAATTTCTTATAAATTTATTAAAACAAGAGACACGATTATGTAACTTAAATCAAATAAATTTAAAGCAAAAATCCAAAACAAAAACCAACATAAATTATAGATAAAGTTTTGTAAAATGATGAAAAATTCATATAACCTACGCCAGCTTGTCTAAACGAAAATTAATTAACGATAAACATTTACTAATTATATCTTGATTAGCATTAATTCATGTCACTAAGTTCAGTGTTAACAACTATAAACGCCACACACAATAAAATTTATTAAATCGTCAGAATTTAAACAATTTTTTTGTATTTGTTACAGGAGTCGTAACATACATACACCAGAAATGTGTGTTGGTTTAATTCTGATTTTGTGCTAAAATTGTTAAAAATTTAATCAAAATATTTTTATTTACATTTTAATATTTATTTTATTAATTACAATTAAATGTTAGAAAATCAGTCCGTTTTTCATTCAGTAGTATGGTTTTATGTAAATAATTGAAATACTGCGTTGTACCCGTATACTAATCACCCGCATAATATTACTACAAGAATTTAAATCATTTATTAGCCGGACGTTAGAGTAAAAAATACTTCAATTTCAGATTAGCCAAAGTTCAATTTAAACAATGTTTAGGTAACCTTATTATTGCTAGAACTAAGATGTATACACTGTGTGTTAACGATTTTAAACCAAATAACAAGGAATTTAAATTCACAATTTCATAAAAGCGAGACTAAAGTGTAATTCCTTTTAAAAAAAAATACAACAATCCAACACAAAATAACATAAAATCTGTTATAAGTTTTTTCTAACCTTGATTTTACTTCCCAAGTAAAATAAAAACTATTTTATTAATAAACTAATTAAATTAAATAATATGGCAAAAAAATAAAAGTAAAATAAACTAAATAAAATAAATTATTTAATATTATATTTTTTTCTTATTCATCTTTTTATTAAATGAAAGTAAAATAGAGAAATTAAACTTAAATGCACATAAATTTGTAAACACTTAAAATAAACAAATAGACACACAAATATACTTTGCCAATATTAATTATTCAATAAATTTGTGTTAATAAAGAAAATTATAATAGTTAAAAAATAATAAAAAAAAATCATAATTATCTGTGAAAAATAAAAATTTATTTAATTACTTAATTAGTTAATTAATTACTACTATGTATAATTATATTTTTTTAAATAATTTTTATTTAATTATTAATTTAAATTACCAAGAAAACATTATTATTATTTTTTTTATTTATAATCGCAACGGTGTCAATTTTGACATAAACTCTGATCGATCACACGATCCCAAGTTTTTTTTTTAATAGAATCTCACAATCTTAAAATTTAATTAAGCATTTATTTATCTACAAATAAAATTCGCTAAAACTATTAACAAGAACTCGACAAGCTAAACACATAAATTCAGAATTCGAATGTTTTATTTATGTTTAGAAGTTCCTGGAAAATACTTCTTAAAAGTTAATAAACTATACACTCGAAATGAATAAATATATAAGCAATTATTGTAGAGTTAAGCATCAATTTTAAGAGAATAATTCATTTACTTTATGATGATTTTAAATCATTAAAACGCATATCAGCAACTCTATATTAACTAAACTTTTATTATTTTTAATTAACATTAAAAATATAAATATATATTCCAATAACGCAAATCTACATACAAAATGTAATTAATCGTGTTTTATGTTTTTACCAAGTAAATATCGCATTACAAAAAATATATACAAGATAAACATAAAAAATTCTTAAAGTTAAAAGAGCAACCAGATAAAATTACAATATTTTCAAAATACATTTTTTATACAAAATTATAACATAATAATCCTTAGCAATGATTTTCTTTTTGCAACAGTAAATTAGTGTACTGAGTTGTATTATTCAATGATTAGGTCAAAATTTATAATAAACAAGATTTGCTGTCTTCACCACCGTAAGCGTCAAAATTTCACACAACAGAAGAGATAATCCACTTTTAAGTAGATCATATCGTTACATTATAATAATCTAACGTACTCTGTGCAATTACCAAGTTTAAAGCACACACATAAGATTATAAAGCTAACATAAGACGGTGTCTAAATTCAACATTATTAAGTATTTATAATACAAGGATTAGATAAAGTGTAGACAACGATACAACTGTATATGTATATTATCATTTTTACAGACATTATACAGAAGTATACACCTATAAGTTCCTTAACCCATTTATAACATTACTGTTCTAGATAATTTGTTTATTATGTTTTGTGGGTTTGTTTTTTTAACCCTCATTACATATTACTATGTATGAATACTGGTGTTGGAAATTCAGTTAATCATTGATAACAAAAAAAAAACCAAATATTCTAGTCCGCAGAGAATACTATTTTTCCATAGTACATAATACTAATACGATTATAAAGCTCGTCCAGGCCTGAATTTACCATCATAAATTTAACATAGAAAATAATAATTAAAAAAAAATAAAAACATTCAAGTAACAAACAATTTAAAATAGAAATAATAAATTTTATTTAATAATTTATTACTTTTATTCTTTTAATTATTATTATTATTATTATTATTATTCATATTATTGTTGTCAGTTTTATAAATTCTATTTTTAGGAATTAAAAAATAAAGAGAAAATAATGTCTGCAGTTAAGCCACCACATAACGACACATAAAGGATGCGACATTTAAATGATTTTTTATATATTATAATTATAGCTACAAGAAATATGAATAAAAATAAAGAACAGAAAATATTTTCATTTTACGACAATAAAATTAAAAAATAAAAGACGAAAAATAATTATAGAAATTTAAACAGTACTTAACAAAGCATTTCTGTCAAAGCGAAGCTATGTTTACCTTGACCCACGATAAATATTTTGACGGGGAAAAAAATTTGTCAAGGATACAATCACAAAATATTTTTTTTTTTTAGGATAAGACGATACGTGCTGCTATTACTGTTGTTAAAATAATATTTATTGGCAATTATTATAATTATTACTTGAAGAAAGTTTAACTTGTAAAAACTTTTCTTATTTTTTCGCTAAGACTAGGTGCACAAATAATTTGTTGTGTTCATTGTTGTTCCAATTTTTGGTAAACTGTTGACTTTCGTACATAAATCATCTGTAAAGCAATTAATATTAATTTAAAGTATATCGAGTTGCAATAATAAGTAATAAACCCAATCATCTGGTGATTACAACAGGACATAATTACCCTATTACTAATAGTTATCCTCTATGGCTTTCATATTTGCAAGCCATTTTAATAGCAGAAAAATAAAAGAATGCAAATCAGCTTAAAATTCTGGAATATTAGGCTTTAGGCATGTCTTTTCAGGAATTTAATCAATAGGTTCTTGATTTATTCTATAGACTTCTGAAAGAGCTGAACTCTTTCAAAACTAATGTTCAATTGTCCATATGAAAACCTTAAATACAGCAGACAACAAACGCAATCACTTATAATGCGACAATTTAAAATTTTCTACAGTAAAATATGTTGGAAAAATATATATTGAAGCATTAAAAAAAATATTTGCCTTTGTTAAATTAAATTGAATCGATTAATTGTGGTTTTCCTTTTATTTGTCGTGCTATAAAGCAGGAACAACAACAGTACGAAAAATATGAAAACTTACACAAAGAACTTAATATGCCATCAGCTTAGTAATAAAGATAAAAAAAAATAAAATAATAATAACTAAAGTAACACAAGCTTAAACAGTTAATAAAGCTAAAGTGACATAAACATTTAATAACTAAAATTAAACAAAAAAAAAAGAATTAAAAAGAAGGAAAACATGTGACAAAAAAAAAACATAAGACGGTTAAAATTACTGCCATCTGTTTTAAGGTGAATGAACTGTATACATCTATTTTCATTTGATCAAATATAGCACCAACAACATTAATTAACATAATTTTCTTTATTTACACGAAAAATCATTACAACGTAAAGTGCAAAGGAAAAAATTATAATTCTTTAATTATAATTATTTATTATCTTTACAAGTATGTGATAAATACAAAAAAAAGTGACATATTATGACAAAAAAATAAGTAAAATGCTCAAATAAATCGAAAAAGCAAAGAATTTTTCATTTCACAAAAAAATAAATTCGTTATAGTGGATTGAACACAGTTTTACTTTATTTTTTGTGTATAATTATAATTTAATTATTATATTTCACATTTATTTTATTTATGCTTCATTAGAGCTTAAAAAAAAAATCAACGAGAATTTTATTTTGTTTAATAAAAATTTTTATTCAATATTTAAATATTGATTTACATTCAAACACGTGGTTGTTGTTAAGAGATAATTTTATTAATTTATTTTTTTTTTTTCTATTTTTTAATCAAGGCTACATAATTTTAATTATTTGAATAATATTAATTTCTTGCTGCATGCAAACATTACTTTTTTAGAATCATTTTAATTATTTCTACTGTAATATTGTAAGAAAAACACAAAATTAATTTATATCGAAAAAGCTAGTAATAACAGTAGAATCTCACTCAATAAATTTAAATAAACTCACTTTTGTTTACTAGTAGAATATTTACAATTTCAGTAATTAATGAATAATAAATACAATAATATAAAATATAAAAGATTAAATTTATCATTTCTTAATGATCTCAAGTATCAAATTTACCAGTTATTTAATTTTTATTTCACATTTAATTGTTGTATAACAAAGAAAAGTTCTTTAATAGAAAGACAGATATTATTATTGAACGAAAATCCTTCTTTTTTTCTGAAATAGATAAGTTCCAATAAATATTCTCATAAAAGCAATTAACAATCTTAACCCCTTAAACTCATACCTTTTCAGTAAAATTACAATAATAAAATATGAATTTCCAAGAAATAATCTAACAAAACAATTAACTTTTCGGAAAGAAAGTAGAATTTTTGATCTTTCAGTTCAACGGGATTCAATTAACTTTTAAACTGCAATTAAATTTCCTTAAAAAACAAAATTCACCGAAAATTAACGCGCTTCTTACATTTAATCTTGACAGAAAAATAAAAAACTAATACAAGTTATACGTCGCTCTTTGTATTAAAGGCAACTAAAAAAAGAAAATAAATATATTCAGAATTTTAAATTCATTATTATTGTGTCAACGTGTTGCATGCTTTCAGAACATCAATAAACGAAAGAAGACTAAATAAATTGTAGAAAAAAAAAGCTCCACAAAAAAAGAGAAGAAAATTACCATAGCAAGAATAAAAAATATGCAGCATTAAACCAGCAAACAGGAGGACGACTAACTCTCCGCACATATTCAGATGCTAAAATTAAAATATCGATTTGATGAGCATGAAAAAAAAGAAGAGAAATTTCCATTCATATAAAAACTAAATTTATAGATAATTTTTTAATTAAATGCAAAAAAAAAAAAACGCAAAAATAATTAATTTAAAATAAATGAAAATATAAATTGATTTCCTGCAGTTTTATTTTCTTAATTATTTTCTAATAGTATTAGTCATCATCTTTCATATCATCATCATCTTACGTGAAACATTTTTTTTTTTCAACAAAATTAATAATTATTATATGAGGAAAAAAAAATTCTACAGTAAATTCCAATAAAATAAAATTTAAAAAATCCACATTTTTCTCCTTCATATATTTTCTAACAAACAATTAAATTATCTTTAATAAGAAAAAGCAACGAGAATACAACAAATAAACAAATACTTCTATTTTCTTGCACATAGGGGCACAACAAAACAGAGTAAGAGTTTTAGAGTTTTTCTTTTTTTTAAATATTTCAACAGGAAATTCCTATAGGAAAACAATATTGCGGAATTTCTTCGTTTTTTCTTTATTATTAAAAAGTTAGTGGTACCCCCAGTTATATATTATGTTATTTTTTTTTTTTTTGCTCCTTTATAATCATATTTTCTTTTAATAAATAATTAAATACAATAAATAAATATATAAAACTTGCAATTATTATTTGATTAAATAAAAAAATAAAACACACAGTTAAAGTTTATATTATGAAGGCTATACTGTTTCTGTTTTTTTTTTTTAATAAAAAGTTTCCCGGAAACATATCAATGTTTCTTCTTACTGCTTCTTCTGTTACTTATTCTTTTATGTTATTAAAGTAAAACTTTAATTTTTTTTCTTCTTCTTCGTTTTCTTCTACAATTTTTACATTTTCCTTTATTTCTTTAAACGAAATAAAAATGATTTTTTTTCCATTTAAGTTAATTATAAAGGAAAATAAATTAAATAAGGAAAATACAAATAAAATAAAATAAAAATCTCTTTTGAATTTTCATTTATTATTTATTGTTATTATTATTTTCTTTGATATAAATAACAAAACAAAACGAAAATTTTACCTGACTATACACTATATCAACTAATTACACTACTCAGCTCTACACAAACAACCACCTGAATATCGACGGCTCCTCTCTTTATTATTATTATTATTTCTATACTAAAATCATCAAAATTGTATTAATCATTTTAATAAATGTATATAAAGAAAGGTAATTAGGGAAGACTTTCGTTTAAATCGACGAAAAAAAAAAGAAAAGAATAAAAAATAGAGCAAAAGCAACAACCTAAAGAAAATTCTACAAAGAAAATAAAAAAAAAAATAAACTAAGCTAGACACAGACAGACATCGATGGCCTTTTTCTGTTTTCTATTTTTTCATCCATTCATTTATAATAAAGTAAAATTAAGCAAAATTAAATTAAAGTTAATAAAAACAAAATTTACAGAGGAAAAAAAAATAATAGAAAAGAAAATAAATAAGGGAATAGCCGGATAATAAAATTAATATAAGAATGGCGACACAAGGCAACTGAAGAAAAATGTTTACATGAAAAAATCGATAATATAGAAAACACAGTCAGTCAGTAGCAGCAACGAGCAGCACAGAGAAATATCATTCACAGGAGCAAACCGAGTAACCAGTACTGTCAATGTAACCGCCACCGATAAACACATCGTTATCATTGTTCTAACTCCTATTATAGTTGTCACCAACCAAAAGCTTTGAAAATTATACTAAATTTATTGTATTTTATAATGAAAAGTTTACAAAAGAATAAGACAAATCTGTAAACAAATCTAAATTAGAGTCTCTATAGAAATAAAATAGTGTAATGACATGGCCCAGTTTGGGTTGTACAATGCAGTTAAAACATATAAGAGTAATGTTTGCAAAATTTTCATAGATAGTAATAAAATTAATTCAATAATTAAAAGCAAGAAAGAAAAAAGTTCATCATTATAATCAACAACCACCTTCATCATCATTACCACAAAAAGTCAGCAACACGAGTACGGTAACAAAATCCAACAATAATAATATTTTTCTAACATAATTTCAATTAAATCTGATATAAAACAGCAAATAATGTACACATGTGGTTTTCAACATTTATTTAAAAAGAAATAAAAATTGATACACAGTAGAAAATACAGAAGAATATAGAAATAATAAAACAAAACAAAAAAAAAATTAAAATTAAAATAAAATGGTCAAAATGATTAGGAGAAGAGACCATACGATGTCCGCCCACAAGTATTATTTTATTATTATTAAAAACATTTATCATTTCAATTAATTCCATTTTTTTATTTTTTTTATTATATTTAATAAAATAATTTAAATGAAAATTTATACATTTTTAATAGAAAAATTTGTGGTGAATAGAATAGAATTATTATTTTATTACCTAATAAATAATTTTGAAGAGTTAATGCTTTTAGAAAAATGAAAATATTTTCTTTTCTTTTTTTTTGCCGGTATAATGTACGCTAAGTTAAATTAAATAATTAAAACAAAAAAAATATATACCACACCATACTATAGTAAATAGAAATGCATTTAAAATAAACCACACATATGTTTTGTACGACCGGTGCAGCCGAATAATTATTTTACAACTTATTTACGTTACTAAATTTTAATCGACAAAACCAAGTAGATGATAACAGTTGAAACAAAAAAAAAATCCCCAAATAACCTTTGTTGTGGCACAATTAATAGTAATAACCCCCTGGTGAACCTTTACATAACCAAACTTTATATTAATTTTCATTCAGTTTTTTTACTTTTCTCGCAAAAACAAAAATTTATTTTGCTCATTTTATATTTTGACAACTCGGAATACACACATGTATAACTTAACTTGCAATTAAAGTAATTACCAAAAAAAAAAAACAAAAATAATAATAATAATACATAAATAACGAAATAAACAGCTTCATATTGGTGACAAGAAGCATACGATAAACAAAATAAAATGAAATAAAAAAGGTAAATAAATGAATAAAAGTGTTATTTTTGACATATAAAGTTGATGTTTTTTTGTTTTTTGCTTTTTAGCTTCAACACATCAACCATTTTTTATTTATTTTTTTTTTACTTAAATTTTTTATTGACTTTTTTTTTGTCTCACATGTATTTTGATTGTCTTTTATTTTTCTTCAATTATGCAAATTATTTTTATTTATCCATAAAACCAAAAAAAAAAAGAAATAAAATAAAAGAGTCGCAAAAAATATAAAATGTTAATTTTTTGTTAATTTTATTTTCTAAACATATACATAGTGTGTTTTGTTATTAGATAAAATAATTTTCTGTTATTTGTTTTTAATTTCCTATAATTAATTGTATGAAAGAGAAAGTTGTCAAATGATTTCTGTTTGTGCGGTATACGTATGGTGGTATATAACATTAATTAATAATTTAATTTAAAATTCAAAAAAAAAAAAAAAATCAATCAAAATATAACATTAATTAATAATTTAATTTAAAATTCAAAAAAAAAAAAAAAATCAATCAAAATTATCTTTAATTAATTTAATTATTTTTCTCTCTGTTTTATTTCCTTTAACATAGAAAAACTTAATTTAAATAAAGTCAAATAAAATATTTCTTTTTCTTATTCTCATTGTGTTCGTGCTTCTACTTCTTCTTCTTCTCCGTTTTCTTCGACCGCAGTAATGTGATGTCTTTTGTTGTTGTTTTTATAACAATTGATAATTATCAACGACCTTTACGGTAATCTCCATAAAATTATCAATAAAAAATAAAATAAAATAATAATAAAAAAAGGTACGTAAAGTTTTTCATAATTATTAAATATTTGCTTAAATTTTTTATTTATTTATTTTCTTGCTAAACTTAAGTTTTGAATGTTTGAATTGTTGTTGGTAGCTGTTTGTGTAATTTATTTTTTTTTTTTTTTTTGCCAAGAATGTTGAACAGATAACGAATTTTTTTTTTGTTAAAATATTAAAAATTAAATAATAAGAAAGACAAATAGATTGGACTTTATGATATAATAGTAATAACCTTCAATTATTAAGAATTAAACGTTTCATTTTTTCATTATTTTAATTATAAAACACTGAGTTTAAGTGATAACAACGATCAAAAATTCTTTTCATCAAACTGACAGAAGAAGAAACCAAAAAAAAAAAAATTAATTATTTATTTATTATTTTACCTGTGGAAGATTTGCATTAATTTGTCTATGAAGACTATCCCGTTCCTTTTCAGTATCAGTTAATTTTACTTCGGTTACGCCTAGACGTTCTTGTGCCTCCCTTAGACTTTCCATTAATTTATCACGCTCGTCAAGCATTGATACCATTAACTGTTCAAAATTAGCATCTTCACCGCTAAATTGGGAGGACCGCTGTGAGATGCTGTCCTCCGAAATGGTTGGCATCACATCGCACATCATGTTCCACATTTTAAGCACCGTTTATTATTATAGGGAAAAACAATAACTTAATAATAGCAATAAACGATCATAAATAAACGAAACAAAACTAAAACCACCAAAAATTTAATTTAAAAAAAAAAAATAAATAAAAACTTTATCAATTCACTTCTTCTTCTTCTTATTCTTTCTCTCTTTTTTAACATGTATATAACAATTAAAATATTTTTAAATTTTGCACATAGTTTTCTCGTAACATAACCAGTAACACTTTTTCTATCACCACATACCCGTACGTATATGCAAAAAGCACCACTTTCCACTTTGCCTAAGCAATGACCTATCCGAAAAAGGGGGATGTATAAGACCGTGCTCTATAAGGAATAGATCCTCCACTCTTGTTTAGCACTTATATTACCTAAAGCGGAGACAATCGGGTGTCGTGGGGCCGGTTAAAGCAACCTGGGGCTCTTCGCGGCACACACACGACAGCATTCTCATACACGGACACACCTTCGACGGACGCGAGCCGATTTTACGTATTCACTTTGAAGTCGGTGCAATCGCCATATTGAAATATACGTCAGGTTAAAGTTTTTTTTGCTATGGAAAAAGGCGACCGAATGTTTTATCCGTGAATTTAGACTATAATTTGACAGATTTCATTATACAAAATTTTCATACAACAATAACGCCATCTTAATCAATTCAGCAATATTATATTATTATTAATATTGCCCAATGTGAAAATGCCCAATGTTCTGAATAAGCTAGATAAAAATTTCTCATATTCTAAAGACAAATCCCTTTGTTGACATTTAACAACTGTCATTAGTTTGTATGAAAAAAAAAATAAAAATACTTTTCAATATCACAATTATTTGTAATACTAATTGGTCGATTTAAATGTTTTAAAAGAAAAGTAGTTAAAAACTTAAAAAAATGGATAAGTCACCGACTGGGGCACAAACAGATAATTTAACAAGTTCGCAATCAGTAACTGAAATAGTAACAGAGCCAGTAGATGTGTCGTCACAGGTGACTAAAAGTTTAATTATTTAATTACATGCAAACATTTTATCATTTTCCAAGATTTTTTTTTATTTATTTATTTTATATGTTTTACGATAACTGTTATTGTCAATGTTTATTGTGCAGTTTTTTTATTATTCTTGATAAGACTTATTTTTTATAAGAAGTTTAACTAAACATATCTAAAAGAAATTATTAGGTTAAGTTATCTAGTTTTTTCTACATTGCAAAAAATGGGTACATTGCTACGACTTAAATTTTTATTAAACAATAAATTTAATAAAACTGTTTTAAACTATGCGACAAGAAGTGTCTATGATAGTCCATCAAAAAATTTAACTGATGATTATCCACTTAAAGGAATCCGTGTTTTGGATTTGACAAGAATTGTTGCTGGACCTTACTGTACTATGATACTAGCGGATTTGGGAGCTGATGTTGTTAAAATCGAACAACCTTTTTCAGGCGATGAATCACGTAAATGGGGTCCACCATTTATGAAAAATTCTACTGATTCTGTTTATTTTATGGCATCGAATCGTAACAAGCAAAGTGTTTGCATTGATATAAAGCGGGGAAAGGAAATTATTTTTGATTTGGCAAAGCTAAGTGATGTTCTTGTGGAGAATTTTATACCTGGCAAACTTGATAAGTTGGGCTTAGGATATCAAGATTTTTGTAAAATTGCACCACGTCTTATCTATTGCTCAATATCAGGATATGGATCTGTAGGCCCATATGCCCAGAGGCCAGGCTATGATGTTATTGCAGCTTCAATTGGTGGATTATTGCACATAACAGGATCATCTGATGGGCCACCAGCCAAAGTAGGAATTGCCATTACAGATATTGCAACTGGCTTGTACTCCCATGGCGCTATCTTAGCCGCTTTATTCCAGCGAGAGAAAACCGGTAGAGGACAAAAAATTGATGTTAACTTATTGTCGACACAAGTTGCTTCTCTGATCAATGTAGGCAGTAACTATTTAAATGCTGGACAAGAGGCGCAACGCTGGGGTACATCGCATGAAAGCATTGTACCATACGGAGCATTTAAAACAAAATCAGGATATTTGACCATTGGCACTGGTAGCGATAAGCAATTTAAAGCATTGTGCGATTTTCTAAAGACCCCTCATCTTTACGCAGATGAGAGATTCATAAATAATAAATTACGCGTTAAGAATCGCATAGATCTTATAAGAATATTATCAGAAATATTAATAAAACGAACAAATGCTGAATGGATGGAAGAATTCAAAGATGCACCGTTTCCCGTTGGTCCGATTAACAACATGGAGAATGTTTTTAACGATGAACATATTAAATCAATAGATTTGGTTAAAACATTGCCGCATCCTGTTGCTGACAGTGTAAAAGTTGTCGGTCCACCTGTTGTATATGGTGAAGCAAAAAACACTGCACGAACTGCACCGCCAACGCTTGGCCAGCACACAAAATCGGTTTTGGAAAATTTATTAAATTACAACGAAGCAAAAATCAATGAACTAATTGAGCAAAAAATTATCCAATAATATATATTTGTTTATTGTACTGTTCCCCTTGTAATTAATAAAGTTTTATTTCTCACATTGCAAAAACTAAAAAACCGTTTTGTTTTCTTTTTTAATTAATTTAATTTAATTTTTCTTTATTTTATGGTTTAGGAGCCGGTATTGCATTTACGATTACATAAGCCAAAGTCGGAAAAGAAAGTCTCATGGACTAATACAACTGTCGACAATGAAGAAATGAATAAGAAAAAATCAAAATGTAAATTAATTAATTAATTATTTATTCTAATTATTAAAAGTTTCATTTTTAATTGTTCTTTTTCTTTAAGGTTGTTGTGTGTACAAAAAGCCTCCAGTATTTGGTGAAAGTTCTTCAGAAAGTGAGGATGAATGTGAACATTGCTATGGTCACGTTGAGCATAGAAAGAAAAATAAAAAATCAAGTGATCACCATGAGCATAATCACGATATTGGCAACACAATAGAAGCAGATGGGAGTGGTGCATCCTGTACAAGAACAGTAACAGTATTAGAATCACCAAAACAAGAGGAGATAGAACCAGCCGATGGTGGCCCTAACAATCCAGACAATAATCCAGATACAAATAAAATATAAAATGGCAATTATGCAAATTAAGTTAAAAAACATAAACTATAAGTTTACAGCTTGCTTAATTAAAATAAGAAACTTTAAATACCTTAATTAAAAATTAATGATTTAATTAAATGTGTTGTTGTTAATGATAAAAATATTTTTATTTATTTATTAATTAATTTTATAACTGGATGAATGTTACTTGATTCCATTTTAAATAACAAAGTATTTTTACCTAATTAAAATTAAGTCAAAAAAAAAATGTTGCCAAAATTTGATTAAAAATAAAAGATTATTTCGTTTTATTAAATTATTTATTTATTTAATGATAATAAAATATATAATTAATTATACTTATGCAATGTTATATTTATTAAATTATATATAACTAAATATCTAATCATTAAGAGATACAAAAACGAATATATATATATATATATAAAACAACAATCCAATTATTATCGAAGAAATAAAAAATAAATAAATTAATTAGAAAATTAATATATATCCTTAAAGTTTTGTAATTTTTTATTTTAATTAATTTATTCATTAATTCGCAATACAGAACGCCGTCTAATTCCTGTAATTTTATTTCTTTTTTTGTCGAAAATCTATTGCACGTTTTTTCTCCGTTGCACCTAACGATTTAACTTTTGAGGCTGATCGCCAAATCTATATTAAAAAAAATTAACAAATTATTTTCTAATAAGAATAAGAACTCTTTATTAATTAATCACCTTTATTTTAAAATCATCACTTGTTGTTACTAGCATTTCGTTATCGCGTGGATTAAAAGCTACACTATTGGCAACATCTTCGTGCTGGTATTTGGCCAAGCAAACACCATAGTATCTGTCCCACAAATAGGCGTGCATATCTTCGGCTCCGCTATTGTTAATAATCAAATAAATTTTTTAAAAATTTGAAACTAATATTATAACAACAGAAATTACCTGGCCACATAATTATCACAGACATCGAGAAATATAAAAAAGCATTCAGTGTTTGGCGTATACGCTTTGTGTGCTCGCAACATATTGCCGACAGTTTTCAATGTGGCTAAATCAATAACATGAATATCTATCTCTTGTGCAATTGGCGGTGGCTCTAATGGATTCGTTATAACATAATCCTTTGGCCATGGTCGACTGTTTACATATAGATATCTATGATCCGGACTTAAGCCCATACCAATTATATGACCATGCAGGTCAATCAATTTATCAACTTTATCGAAACGATCAGATACTGATTCATAATTTAGCCAATCTGGTTCTACTCGTGGTTCGTTGCTATTTTGTATTTCTCTTTCGCGATCCCTTAACGCTAAACGTTCCTTGAGTGTCGGACCAGGGTCAATTTTTTTGGGAAAGTTTATGTGCTGAATACGCTTAAAACCAATCTGATGCGGAGTGTATGTTTTCGAACCGGTCGTAAAAATTAGATACTTTGGACATAAATTATCTAAATCATCTTCCATACCGTCATCCTCAGTATCATCAATATACTGAGCCTCATCCTCGTCAGAAGACTAAAATAAAAATTTTTGTTGATTAAAATCTAAGTTATCTAAGAACAGGAATTGAATTTAACCTCGTAATAACTATCCTCGTATTCTCTATGAAATTCGTCAGAGTAATGAATAGGGCTTGCATAATCACAATTTTCTAAAGGTCGATATGGGATGTCACCATATTCATTACAGCGTCTAGCTGCCGCACTGACACTTGGCTCCGTTCTGCCCATTTTTGTATGCGATAACGGATTACCTTTTTCATTATCATCGACAACAGATTTGTTAATAGATTTTGGTGAATTGTGTTCACTGGTCCCAGAACAATTATTATCCTTTTCATCTAGCCAAGGACAATTTGCTATCATTACTGCACGTATAGAACTTGCATTTTTATTATAGAATTTGTACATCTGATTCATGATCGGTACATGTTCAGAATTTATTTCCTGATTGGCCTTGTTCAGCCACAACATTGACGAGCTGACAAGATGTGCTAACCAGTGTAAATTACCAGAGATTAAATGTTGATCACTAAACCATGTGCCAAATATGTCATACGGACGATTTACTACACGGCACCGTAACTGCGAACCATCTAGAAAAAAATAATATTTTTGCTTAGTTCTAGCATTTTTTTTATTTTACTAAAAAAATCATACTTTGAACACTAAAAACAGCAATTTCTCCGGATGTACTATGAGGCGAACCAAAGTGCACACCTGAGACAAGTAGTAAGGTGTCACTTTGATTAAATTGTGAATATTGCGTATATTTCCAACTAAATCGTTTCATATCATGAGAATATTTTATTGTTGAAGGATATGTTGAATTCCATATCTGTGAAATAACAAAGACGAGAATAAAATTAGTTGTGCGCCAAATATGGGTTGATCAAAAGTGAACAAACATTTATAAAACCGTCCTTGGAGCATGTAGCAAACATTTTTCCATTATGTGAGAAACTAACATGTAACACTTGATGTGTATGCTCTGTTAATTCATCCGTTAAAATCATTGGAATATTGTGTGTTAATCTTTTGTACTCACTATTCCATGTCTCAGCACCTAAAAGACAATTTTAATTATTCCATTATCCAATATCCAATTTACACCGAATTCCACTAACCTGGCTTAAGGCTAATATTTTTCTCTACTTTAAAGTCTCTGTGGAATAATTTCTTCCATAAAAAATCATCCATCGCTATAATACACCATCGTTTACATGATAAACTGACATTAAGTACATCTCTTGGTGTTAAATAATATAAAACATTAAATAATATCGGTTCGGGTAGTAAACTCCAATCAGAATCACAATCATAAATACTATTTTTATCATCACTATCAAATTCCATATCCATATTTATGCATACATCACTATTTTCCATACGATTATCAACAATGTTTTCATTTATATTTGACATTTTTGTAATTTATTGTCTGTTTATTTAATTATACAATTACAAATAGTGTAATGATTTTAATTAATAAAATTACAGAACATCACACTTATTATATCACATCACACACAGTTAATTTAAAGGCTTAAGAGCATAATAATAAGAATGAAAAATAAGAAACCGAAATAAACTTCTTTCTTGTTCAATTTGTAAATAAATTAAATTAAATGACATTTCTCGTGTGTAGTCTAAGTAAGTGGACTCACCAAGAATACGAAAGGAAAACTTTTACTACGATGGATCTATTTTTTTTTTTATTATTTAATTTTATTTATATTCTTTTATTTTTGTTTTCGCTTAAATTAAGCCACATTACATACGTAGTTAAGCTATTATTGCAAATAAACGTTTAAATTAATTTATTTATGTTCTTATATTTTTTCTTTGTTTATTTAACAAAATATCACTTTTTCTTTACTGCAAAAATATAATCAAAAATAGTTGTTAATTAATTAAATAAATTTTTTTTTGTTTTCTTTTTATGATTTGACGTTTCGATCCTACGGTATAAGTTGAATTACCAGCCAATATGTATAGAAATAAGAATTTTATTTTTCTTGCTAAATTTATGCCGTGTGTTCGTTCTAGCGCAGCTTTAAGGCGAAACAAATCAGCTGTTCACTTGTCAAATAGGGTTCTCCAAAATACTCTCATTAAATAAAATAATTAAATTTTTGTGTTTTTGTTTTTTATAATTTATTTTATTTTAAAATAATTTTTATAAGAAAAAAATAATAACGAAAATAAAAAAATTAAAACAATTAAATGTTTGATAATAATAATTATAATTGCATATATTCCGGCGAATATTAATTTTAAATTAAATCTATTTATTTGCACTTTTAATTATTTTTAAGCTTTGTTTATTTACTTAAAACTATTATTATTTTTATTAAAACGTTTTAAAAGCACACTTTTAGCTCAGGAATTTTTTTTTTTTGTTTGTATAGTTTTACTAATCCTACAAGTGGTTTAAATTGTTGTCCAAACGAACTACTTTTGCAAACACTCAACACAACAATAGCTTTCTCTGCTATTGTTAATTATCAAAAGAAAGCTCTAAATATTTAATGAAAAATAATGATTTAATTCTTTTTTAAAAAATGCATTTATTTGTAATTTTTTATATTTTGTTTCCGTTAAACGTGAGTATCGATTGTAAATATTTTTTATCAATTAAAATTTCATTAATCTATTCTTTTGCTATGTTTCTCTTATCAGCATACAAAAATAAAGAAGAAGAAGAAGCATAATCAGTTATTATTGCATTGTATTGTTAAACAATAACAATGTTTAGAATGTTAGTAAAATTAGATAAATTCGTATTGAAAATGAAAAGGAATTTCAACGAGAAGTGCTTACAAAATTTTATCAATTTTTAAGCAAATATTAAGAAAACAGTATAATCAACTCACTTAATCAATATTCAATTAATTTTGTCTTATAAATACGCTCCTGCAGTCTCATATCGTACATTAATCTTCACTTCACAAGTGTTTATAAGATAATTATAACAGTTTTTTTTTTATTGTTTACATTTTTTCAGGTATAAATTAATAGCATTTACTTACAGCAAATACAGAAAAAAAGTTATTAATAAACTTTATATAAAATTAATTAATAAAAAATAATAATACTGACAAAAAAAAGCCAAAATACATATCAATCAGTTAAAAGTAATCTTATAAAACTTCACAAAAATAATAATAATTATTTTAAGATTGTTACGAAAAAACCAAGACGATTAACATCATTTACGATAAGATTAAAATAATTGGAGGAGCAGTTTTTGTTGAGTAATTCAGTATATAAGCTTGTGAAAATTAGAAATTTACGATTAGTTTTCTTAACTTGAACAAAGTTATTGTAAGTTTGGTGTTATTTTGTGCTTTTCGATAAATAACAATTTTTATTTTAAAATTTTAGTTAACAAAATTAAAAAAAAAATGAAAGCCCTGGGATTATTACTTTTATGTGTGATCGGTGCTGCTGTGGCAGAGAAGGCACGTTTTGATAATTATCGTGTCTATAGATTGAATGTGGACACTGCAGAGCAATTGAATGTCTTGCAACAAGTTGAAAATTATCCAGATGGTGTAAGTTCAAAATGTGACGACCCTGTCTGTTTGCATTTTCTAATAACTTTATAAAACTTTCAGTACAGCTTTTGGCAATCACCGACCAGCGTTGGTATGCACTTGGACTTACTTGTGCCACCACACAAATTCTCTGATTTTGAAGAGTTAACAACCAGATACAGCATTAGGAATACACTTAATATCAAGAATTTCCAAGAGTAACCTACTTTATTCAATAGGATTTTCTTGAGAGTTTTAATTTACTTTTCTTTTTCATTATTAAAGTGTCATTGATAATGAACAACCTGCTGAACGTTCCCGTGCAGATTTTAGCTGGGACCAATACTATACAATTGATGGTATTTATGCCTGGTTAGATTCAGTAGCTGCTGAAAACCCAAGCGTAGCTAGTACCTTTAGCGTCGGTACTTCTCATGAAGGTAATGACATCCGTGGATTAAAAATTTCCTACAAGGCAGGCAATCCCGTTGTAGTTGTTGAAAGTAATATTCATGCTCGCGAATGGATCACTTCCGCCACCACAACATGGATCATTAATGAATTCATTACATCTAGTGATCCAGCTATTCGTGATTTAGCTGAAAATATTGACTGGCATTTCGTTCCAATAACAAACCCTGATGGTTTTGTTTACACTCACACAACAGTAAGTGCCAATCGTCATCATAGTGGAAAAAATATATTTATTTTCCTTAAATTTTGTAGAATCGTAACTGGAGAAAAACTCGTTACTTGCATGGAACTTGCTACGGTGCTGATCCTAACAGGAATTTCGATTTTGCTTGGATGCGTCAGTATTTTTGTTTGATGTTTTCGAATTCAGTTCTTTAATTTTTTCTTTTCGTTCAAATAGAGGGTGGTGCTTCTAACAATCCATGCTCAGATACTTTTGCTGGACCCGAACCATTTTCAGAAGTTGAAACCAGAAGCTTGTCCAACTATGTTATGTCACTTGGCGCTGTTGAAGCTTACTTAGCATTCCATTCATACGGTCAATATTTATTAACACCTTTCGGACACACCACAGCAACATCCGATAATCATGCTGATTTGGTAAATAGTTTAATTGAAATTTATTAATTATATAAATTAATTAATTTGTTTATATATTTTTCCAGATGCAAATTGCAACTGCAACCACAAACAAATTGAGCGAACGTTATGGAACTGTTTACACTTATGGCAGCACAGCTTCCGTTTTATGTATGAGAAATTATTTCGCTTTCACGACTTTTATAATAATTTATTATTTTTGTTCTTACACAGACACCGCATCTGGTATTGGCGTTGACTGGGCTAAGGGTGCTTTGAATATCCCACTTACATACACATATGAATTCCGTGATAAGGGCACATATGGATTTGTATTACCAGCCAGTCAAATTATTCCAAACGCACAAGAGGTTCTAGATTCATTAATCACACTTGTTTCTGAAGCCAGAACACTTGGTTACTTCTAATCGTTCACCATCCTTGTACAACAGAATTTTTAATAAAATGAGAAACATTTTTTTTCGCAATAATTAAATTTTTTGTTTATTTATTTATTTATGCTTTACGGAAATATAGATTGAATAATAATTTAATTTCTTAATTTATAATATTTTATATACGATGATAGAAGATCGTCCATTTTATAGCCTTGTGAAGTTTCACATAATAACTTTGAGGCGCCCATCATATTACCGAAGCGTATTGTGAAATATGTATTGCCGGAACTCCAGAAATTCAAGTCGGAAAATCCATATGTTGTTAATATATCCTAAAAATTAAATTTACGTTTGAATGAAACGCTTTGAATACATGAATTAAATTGTCATTTACCTTTGATACTGGATCAATAATATTAAAACCATTGCGATTGATTGCAATGAGAATGGTTGTTGGATAATTATTATCGGTATTCTGTTTAACAACAAAGAATGTTGAACCAAACGTTGGATATTGTTCAATAATTCTCAAAAACTCTAATTTAGCTTCATCCAATTCTTTGTCAATGTAAGTATTGTGAGAGCTTAGCAATGATTTACGCCAATCATCTAGCTTCTGTAAACCGATTACATCTTCTGGTATTAACTTTGGCAATATATCAGACATTCGCTGTCGTAAATGTAATGAATTATTGCCAAATTCTGTATGATACAAAAGTGCCCCCAATTTAATAGCATCAGCTTTTGTGACCTTAGAGTGAATAAAAAAAAAAATAAAAATAAGAACAAAAAGGATAATAAAACTTGTATACCTTATAATAGCCATTTAAGTATTTTGGTACTTCCTGTGGGAAATGGAATATTTGATCGGCTAAAGGATCTTTACCGGGGACAGTATTTATCCATAATTTTTTCATAAAGAACAATTGATACTGACAATGGATTTGACTTTCATCTAGATTTTTAGCAAAAGAAATAATAAATATACCATAAGTAAAAAAAAACATACAGAGATAACTAACGTGTTCTTGATGGTAGAGTAGCTTTCATCCAATCAACCAAATAATAAATAAAATCAAATATGAAGAAATCTTCGGACACGGAAAAAACTTTATCAATAATTTTTACAAACAAACTGAATCCCTCGTTTGATTTCAATTTTAATCGATGTGATATTTCAAGACATAAGTCCTTAGCGCGTGTTGATGATTCAATTTCAAATGCTTCGTCTGTATCATCCGGAAAATATATTTTATGATAAATTTGTATATTCCGGCAACGTATTGCCTCCACTTCGATGATATATGGTGGATACTTTCGCTGACCGTTCTTGATTTGTTTTTGTATGCGTAGTATACATTCTGTGGATACATCATTTTTACGAGATTTCAAAAACTCTTGTAATTCTTTTAGCAATGTAGATCCTGGTAATATGGTACCAGTAGCTAACCACATTAAGTCCCATCCACGATCTTCACTTATCTGAAATAACAATGAAAAATGATTTTATATTTTCTATAATCATCGTATAGAGTACACACCTGAATTCGGTTTTCTGTCAATTGTCGCATAATCTGACAATAGAGTTCATCGCGTAATAATTCATTCTCGATTGCTGGTTTAAATATCAAATCTGTATTTATAGCAGAACGGCCTCGTGGTAAATCACCCATATATTTTAAAATATATGTGAAAATGATAATCGCTTGATCAGACAGTTCCTTTTGCTTCTGCAATTTTTGCAAAAGTGGAGCCTTTATTGGTTCACGAGTGTGACGCCATAATTCCTCAGCATTTTGCCTCCTAATCGCATTCATCGTTGATGATATATAATTTGTTCTAAAGCAGAAAAATCAATGAATTCTCAAAAAATACAATAATAACGCTGATACTTACGATACATTCTGTCTAAAATGTTCATTGCCATATTTTTTCAGATTATGCATTCTTTGGCGTTGCAATGTGTTGTAGTTTGGTGCGGCAAATTTACGTGGTTTAACAGCGCTTTCCTAAAATAAATTTCAAAATTAATAAATGACCAAATAATTAAATAAAAAACTAATAATCAAGACCTTAAATGATTTAATAACGTTTGGGTGCGGCGGTTGTAATATACAAGGTAAAACATAAACAATGTCTGTTGGGAATGATCCATGTTTGCCATTACACTCGCCAACAGCCCAAGTTGTTTCACTCGCCAATACAATTTCGCCATTATTCATTGAATCTAATATAATTAAATCCCCTTTTGCTAGTTTTAAATATTGTTCAGAATTCTCCGTATTTGAATAATTCTGTAATGCAACCGCATATAAAGATCTTCGCTTCATTTCTTTCAAAATATAATTCACCAATCGACAAATTCCATCGGAATCATAACTTTTAAATACAAAATCTTCGCGGCGTACGGTAGTTAAAAGAAACGAATCAATCTCATCATCTTCGTTCTTTTCATACACAATCGATAAGATTTCTGCAAACGCAATTTCCACTAAAACAATTTCCTGCTCGTTTACAAAGAAGACACCGGTCCAATTAACAGCAATGATTATATTGTTGGTCGGCAATTGTGGACCACTTATTCGGACACATTCGAAAAATCGTGAAAACATCATAGGCCAATTATACTGTGCAAACATTACGATATCCTCTTTTGCAACAATTTTCGGTGGAGACTCAGCAATGGTTTTGCTACGATTGAAAGCCTCCAGAACCTCTTTCTCCCATTTGTCTAAAGACTTTGCACCAGCTAATGTCAGGTCTTTTGGAATATACTCTGGTAGCATTTTACGAAGTATCTTAAATTTTGTATAAAATTAAAATTATTAACTAAAAATATAACAAGAAAATGAACTCGTACCCCTGTCTCAAGTTGAATTCCATATTCAGCGAAATATTGTAAGGCGGCTAACATTGCAATATCTTTTTCATTTGTACATCGATATTCACCATACGTAACACCTTTGACCACTTGGTTGTAAATCAAATCAGTTGCCACTGGATCATCTGATGGATTATGCCATGGTGCAAATATTTCTTTTCGCCAACATATGCGCCACGGTGCATTACGTTCGTTAGAACCCTGTTCCTTTGCGTATTGCTCACAACTTGAAATTGCATCCATTATATGCTCTCGTCCACTACCTAACGACATCACCTTTTATGTGTTTGTGGAAGAAATTTATGAAATGGACAAAATTTTAAATTAAATTCTATTTATTAATCAAATTACCTTATCGAATAATGTGATATAAATCGAAAAACCAAATGCGTCTTTTAAATTCACGGCATGTGCTAATTCCTTACATATTTCGGCGGCCGTTGTTGCTGAATCAACAGCCACTTGTTTCGTAACATCATTCATTAATACAATATTTATTATTATAGGTATTTTGCTTTTTGTTGCATGTAACTCTAACCATGAGGGTGGTTGTGTGCGTACCCCGTTCTAAAAATTTATTAAACTCAGAAAATAAACTCCACTTAATAATTTAACTAAACAAAAGTACCTGTAACGTCCTTAAAAGTCGTCCCTCACAGTACGGAGCATATAACGTAGGACCATCACAGATAAACTTTCGCAAATACTTTTCGGAACGTTGTGACGGCGGGAAACAACCGATGCACAATGACAACAATACCCAGCCCTTAGCATGTGATGTCGCGTGTGGATTATTTGTCAATTGTTTGCAAATTTGTGCAAATATTTCATCCCTTTAAAATAAAATAAAATGAATTTTCTGGTATGAAAATAATAACAAGATTATTACCGTAAATATGGTCGCAAAATTCCATGCCCAATTATAAAATGTAATTTCTCTAAATGGGAACTTCTTGTACTCAACCACTCCTGATACACTGACATTTCCGCATTACTCTCGATTGCTTTTATTAAATCTTCAGATAATTTTGTCTTCTTTTTTAATGTTTGATTGATCAGTTTCTTACGATGTGTCTCAATCTGTTTATAATCAGTTGGCTTAACCGAATTACGTCCAATTGTATTATTTAATTTATGCATAACAGAAACCCGACGCATATTATCCTCATCATCATCATCTTCATATTTTGCTTCAGCCATATCACCCATAAAGCGTAATATTGTTATCCAAATTGCCTGAAAATAGAGAAAATTAATTCATTTTGAAATAAATAAAAGAAAAAGGATAAAATATTTACCTGTGCAGCAATCTGGTCATGCGGTAACGGTAAGTCTAATAGGGAAGACCTTAAATGCCGCTTACTATATTGATAAGTAATCGAACTATTTGCAAAATATGTTGCAGCAAATTTAGCAAATGTATACTCAGCTAATTCAGCACGTTTCTTCTTAAGCATTTCCTCATTCTTTATCCTTATTTGTTCTGCACTCTCCGCCGGCTTAAGTTAATAACAATTATTAATTTATTTAACAGATAATACATTAATTAATTTAATTTTATTATTGTAAAAAAAAAAATGATTTCAAAAAATAAATAAACCAAAACATATTAGTTTGCTCTCACCTAATTTTTTTTTTTTGTGTTATGAATTTTGATTTGATATTTTTTTATTTTTGCATGAAACACATAAAACACTAAATAATTAAATAAAAAAATTTTGTGGGGATTTTACTTAATAAAATAATTAATAAATAAAGAAATAATAATAATAGTAATTTTTGATGTGTATTAATGCTCAAAATAAAGGTTTCAAAATTAATTATGTACAATGATAACAGTCTTGTATTTCGTATTCCTTTATCACAATTTCTATTTGTTTTTTGTTTTTTTTTAATTATATTTACAATTACATTTACAATTAAATAATTTATTTATTTATTTATAATAATATGTATATATACATAAAAATATATAGAAAACATTTAACATAAACATTGCTGTATTTATTCTTAGATTTTCTTTATCATAAGTTTTTTTGTTTCTTATTCATTTTTTCTTCTTTGTTTAACAATTAATATTTACAAACAACAAACACAAATAGCAATCATAATAGAAAAACAAAAATATCTTAATTATTAATCATATTTATTAAAAAAAAAATATGTGTATTTTGTTAATTAATTAAAGAAGAAAAAAAAAAGTAAATACTCTGAACCGTTGATTTAGATCGTAAGATGTTTCGGACAAAATGCCACCACTTAATAACGTATAAAAATAAATAAATATTTACAAATTTAATTAATTAATTAAAATTATGTTTAACAAGACATAAATCTGTCCACATCATCTACCATGTAAATCGAGGGTTCTTATCATACGAATAAAATGTAATGTTATGATGCGCCAGTGTTTAGAAGAGTTTTATTTTTTGTCTATACAGTGTGCACATACTTGTTGAAAAAAGCATTTTCTTTATTATTTTAAATGATTTATGATTTAATTATTTTTATAATTATTTTTCCAACAAAACAAGTGTATAAAGAATTTTTTTATTATTAATTTTGAACTTTTATTTTATATAAAATTTGAGCAAAAGACTTTTTTTTTGCTTATTATTCGTTAAACATTTGTTTGCTGACATTGATTTGCTTAAATTATGTGATTGAATAATATTTTTCGTTTTAAATTATGTAAAACATTTAATTTATGAACACTGTGAATCTTCTTAAATGGTTATGTAATATGATATGTTATTATTTAAGGAAACATTTCTTAAACAACTTAATCAAAAAGTTCAAGAGTTTTTTTGTAAATAATTTACTTCTTCAAGAAAAACACAAATTTATGGTTAAAGTATTACTGTTTTAGAGTTTGTTATTACTCTGTTGAACCATGGAAACTACTAAATTATATGTTACAAGTTCTGTGTGCTATATAAAAATTTATTACAACCCGATTATCATTCAATCACATAAAAATCAAGCAATTAATGAGTATAAATAAAAATAAATAAATTAATGAAATGAATTATATAGATGAGATTGTTTCCCTATGTATAGGCTCTTCTGCAACAATGTTCCAAATAGAAATTGATTCTTTCATTTACTATGTACAAAAGTTCCATTCTGAAGTAGAGAATCTCTTCGTCAAAATGAAATTTTTTAATAAAAATTGTAATAATAAAACTTATTTAAAGAAATTATTACATAAACAAAACAAACAAATAATACAAATAAATAATTAAATAAAAATATTAAAATAATAATGATTGTGGGTGGCTTTTGTGTGTGGGTGTATGAATGTTTTTTTTTTTTACAATCTAGATTCATAAACATATTCATAGACTTTGACAGGTGCTGATAATAATTTAGTTGGAATAATTTTCTTATTACGACTTTTCTCTTCAAAAAATAATAACATTTTGCTTACACCATAAGAGTTACGATATTTTGGTTGGGGTTCCGGGCTTGTTGAATCCAAAAATCCAAAAACATCGTCAACCACCTTGTTATCATCTTCGATGTTGATTTTATGATTTTCAATTATTTCCGGTTTTGGTTCCTCCTTCTCGATGACGAATTCTTGTGATACAGCAGCCACACGTGCCATATAATTTGCTTCTGCATCCTCACGCCATGTACGATTACCGGACTTTTTAAAGTCTTGCTCCTCTTTACGCCGTAACAACATTAACTCCTGCATGCGTCTCGTCTTTTCAGCGATTTTACCACGCATATTCTTACGCACAATGTAACCACGACAGAATGCTTGCAGCGATATCATATTTTTACGAATTACACTAAATTTGTAGGCTAATTGGCGAGACATAATTGATGCTTGTAAACGCCTGAAACCATTTCGCATTATTAAATAATTTTCACGATAACCACGGGCACGGAAGTGTTTTTGCAAAGTAACCGCAGCCCATCGCATTTTCTTTATCCAACGTTTAAATATAACGCGACGGAAACCACGCTGCAGGATAATAATGTAATAAAGATAAACTCTTGATCGTTCCGCTTCCAAGATAATATCATGTGAATCCTTTAAGAATATTTTCGTGTTACCGAATTGATAATCTGTTGAGTCGCGCAACACATGTGAACAAATTTGACTAGCCGCTTTTCTACAATCAACTTTATGCGCTGGACCAATGCCAGTTCCTAAATGACGGTAACGTTCTACAAATTCTAAATAAGTGTGACGTATCGGGTAACCAGCCCGACGAATTCTTGCTGTTTCCATCATGCCAGAATACCGTAATTGCCGGACACATAAAGTTTTATCAAAATTCTTAATAAAAAAATTATTAAATTATCTTAGAATTACTAAAAATTAGACAATTGAGTGACTTACATTTGATTTTTTATACTCGTTTGGCTTAATACAGCGAATGAAAAATGGATGACATGCTGATAATGTTTTCATCAAAGAGTCTAATGATATCCTGAACTGTGTGGACAGTGTTACTGACTTTTTATTAGAGTCCATTGTCTTCTCATCGCTAAATAAATTTAATAAAAATTGATTTGACGAATGTAAGATTAATTCTTTTAAATCCGTACTAAATGAGTCGCGGTTCTTCTCCAGAAAACCTAAAAATTTGTTGTTTAGTTTCTTTAGATAATGGAATTTTTATGTTTTAATTACCAGCAACATCGTAAAATACGGTTCCAGCGAAATGTTGAATACCAAAAGAGCTGGTTGTATCGGATTTTGGTTTTAAATAAATTGACTTTGTACTGTGTGTCGCATGCAATTTGGACAGCATTGTCAAATCCGTGCCTGTAGAAGTGTTAAGAGTAGAATACAAAGAAGAAGGAAAAAATATTCAAAATAATTACGAACCTTTAGGAAATTTTGATTCTTCATCGATTAAAGACATAATATTCACCGGTTTCAATCCAATCATATCCAAAATGTCTTGATTATCTACAAACGATATATGTTTCCAACATATACCTTCCTTAGTATATTCTTCTTGTTCCATCTAGAAAATCAGTTATGTAATAAATAATGGATATAATAATCAAATTAATTATTTACCTTAAAAATATGTTTAACAAAGAATTGTTGAAGATTTTCATTTGCATAATTAATGCATAATTGCTCAAAACTGTTTATTGTGAAATTTTCAAAACCGAAGATGTCTAATACACCAATCGATGTATGCTGCACAGTTTTCGATTTATAAATCGTATTATTGATTTTATTGACAATCATTATAAAGATTTTACCATAAATTGCTTTGACAAAGGCATCTCGTGCCTCCAAAGCGTTCTCTTTTGATAATGACGAGACAACCCGTTCACCATGGGCGAATATCGTTTTACGTGTTAATGCATCGCATAGGGAACTTTTTATTAAACCCAATAATGTTGCTACCTTTGATGAATTTGTATTATCATTAACTTCGGTTGCATCAATATTCTGCACAACAATTGCCTTATATTTTACATTGCCTAAATGCAATAATGCCGCTAATAATTTCAATATATCCCAAATTTCATCATCAGTAAATGATAATACTTTCATTGCTGCTCTTATATCAGCAAATTCCTACGACATATTTAAAAATTTTTTATTATTTATTATATAATTGTCATAAATATGTTAAAAACTGATTAAATTAATGAATTCTCAGAAACTGTCTGCTTCTGAACAATTAAAAACAAAAATATTTCGTTAATAGCAAACGAATAAACATTTTTTTGATAGTAAATTAAGTAACACACATAAAAAAAAATTTACGACAAATTTAATTAATAATAAAATACGAAAAAAAAAAAATAATATTAATATTGTTATCAGTTAATGAATTAAATAAAAAAAAAAAAAAACAAAAATATTCGTTTAACTAAGTCCTCGACAAACAGATAAAAGTTAATCACCGTATTACAAATAAAATAAATTTAAAAAATAGAAACAAAAGTTCGTGATAAAATCTATGCTAATTATTGATTTTCGTTTGTTTCATTTTTTATGAATTAATAAAAAAAAATAATAATAATTTTTATCAAAAGACAAAACAAACGGTATTAAGATAAAAATAAAAATTAATTACATTAGCATCGTTTCGCCCATCACAGACAAGCGTTTGTCCACCAATTAGATAATTATACTTGGATGCGTCCTCTAGTTCAAGCTTTTTTTTCTCATCCCTTGTTAGTCCAGCTAACATTGCATAAAATATATGATAATTACGTTCACCTTTATTTTGGCCAACAATTCTTGATTTTTCTAATAAATATTGTTCAATTTTTGCTCCCTCAATGACACCACTTGTATTAAAATGTATATCGATGTATTTCCCAAAACGTGATGAATTATCATTACGAACAGTTTTCGCATTACCAAATGCTTCCATAATTGGATTTGCTTCAATGATTTGCTGTTCAATCCAGGAGTGTTTACCACTTATTGACGCTAAATACTGCAATATTAATTTTGTGCTTTCCGTTTTACCTGCAAAATAATAATAATTCATTTTGTAATTATTTTTCTTATATTTTATTCTGATTTTATATTACCCGCTCCTGATTCACCACTTATAACAATACATTGGTCTTTATTGTCTTTACGCATCTCTTGGTAAGCACTATCACCGATTGCAAAAATATGCGGTGGTAAATCACCAATTTTCTTATGCCGATACAATGTCACCTCACTGTTTGTGTAAATTGGTAATATCTCATATGGATTTATTGCAACCAGCATACTTCCAGTATATGTCTATTATTTTTTTTTTTTGGAATCCAATGTCAATAATCTAATAAATATTTATACTAACTAAAATTTTACTTACATAAATACATTTTTCTTTATATCGCATATACAGATTCCGAAGAATTGCGAATTCTTGTAAATCTCCCAAAGTAATCATATCCTCGACACCACGCTGTGATGTCAAGTGCATCCCTTTGACAATCTGTTCATTTGTTATCCATAGTTCCACACCCTCATCATCACGAATTAATGTTTTATTTTTATCCGTTCGCAAAATACGACCACCAACTGGTATATTAAATTCTCCTTGTTTATTTATTTGCAACCATATCCATTCACCCTAAATGAATTAAATTTAATTATTTTCTTAATGTTTTAGTTTACAAAATTAATTAATTTTATTTATTTAAAGTGACACGTGCTTTTAGTAGTGTTTTGTTTTATCTTCGTTTTTTTTAAGCATTTGCTCCTTAGATATGTTCTTATTAATTTTAAAAATATTTTTTGATTGTTATCTACGATTATGTTGTTAATATTATGAGAATTTTCATTTTTTACGGAAATGTGCACAGGGAAAACACTTACATAAACGTAATAAAAATTTTCCCATTTTATTCTTGTTATTGTTTTTTATGTAAAGATAAACATACTTTTAATATTCTTGAGTCACATCGTTTAATAATAAATTAATTTTAAGAAGAAAAAAAGCACAAATACCAACCATAATAATAGTAATAATCAATAATTGATAAGATTATGAGAATCAATCATAAACCTATAATAATAAATGAAAGACAGAATGATAATTGTTTTTTAAAATAAAAACAAAAGAAAAAAAAGAAATCTTTAAAGTCAATTTTGTATGATAAAAAAAAATTCTTATTTTTAATAATATTGTGATTGATTAATTATTATTTCTATTTAATAAATACTTTTTTTCGTTTATTTCTATTTAATCGCTATGCTGCTTAAGCAGAATATTAATTTTTTGTTTTGATTAATTGGGGAAGTGAAAATTACTCATATAAATTTAAATTTTATCACAGGAAGAAGCATATATATTAATTGATTATTGTTTGTAAACAATGAAAGTACTTGAAAGTATTATTATTTAAATAAATAATTTTAATAAAACAATTAAATAAAATAGAAATTATTATATTAAACGGTAGCTGGATTCTTGTAAAAAGTACATACGAGACATTTATAATTTTATTTTTTGTAAATAAAATTAATTAATAATAGAAAAACTGAGCAATATTCCTCAATTTATTGATTTTTGTTACCTTTGTTTTGATAACGAAACACAATGACTAAAAATCATATAACAATCTTTAAAGTTTTTTCTTTTTTTTTTTTTATTTATTTATTATATTACCTGAAAAAAAATTATAAATAATAATAATAATAATAAAATTAATGAAGAAATTGTATTCTATCTATTCGTTTGATAATTTTCGTTTATTTTATCTTTTTAATAATAATAATTATAATACAAAAAAAAAAATAAAATGACATCATGTTAAAATAATTTTCCTTATCGATTAAAATAACGACACAAGAAATTTAAAATAAACTGTATAATGGTAAAATTATATTTAATTTAATTAATACAATTTACTATTTATTTTAATTAATAACGAATTATTGAATGAAAATAATTTACATCGCCGGATTGTACGCAACATGTGCAACATTTTTAAACGAAAATTAAATTTAATTAACTAGTTTATTGCACTTTATTTTAATTAATTAATTATGTGGGAACTTACATGATTGTGTAAATGCGACATATTGGCCGCTTTTACAAATTATTTTTATATCCAAAGAATTATTTCGGGTTTTTTTTTCTAATTTTAATTCATTAACAAAACTGTTTTATTTTTACCAATAATCCATTTAGATGGTAAATTTTTCACTTAATTAAACTCACTTTCAAGAATATGCTTCTTTTATTTTTTTAAACAATAACAAATCAAATATTTAACAAAATTTAAACCTGGAACAATTTTGATCACACAGCCAGCCAAATCGACAAAATAATTCACTCTACTAAATGGCAAACAGGTAGTGCTTTAAATTTTTTTAAAGTTCTGTTATCAATATTTATTTTTATCAAACCAATAGAGTCGTTATCATTAAATTACAATTTATTATCGTTAAGTTAAACAATAGGTAACAATTAATTAGGAACAATTTCGCAATACTGTTATAACTTTTATTTTATTTAAACTGAAAAGCTCAAAATGTTGGTTTTACATGAGAATTACATTAATGTGTTTTTTTTTATCATTGTTTAATGAAATATTCACGCATTTTATCCAGTGCCCTGAAACGATGCGATATTTCATTTTTTTTCTCTTTCGGTAATTCTGCATAAGTTTGGGTGAAACCTTTTGGTTGAAAGCACGGATCCCAGCCAAAATCTTTAGTACCGCGAGGCATTACAATATCACCAGCCGTTCTTCCTTGAAACAATATTACTTCTTCATTCTCGTTTGGTGTGAAAGCAAACGTACATACAGCTTCTGCTGATTTATCCTCCCAACCGTGTAATAATTTGTACAGCCCTTCTGGTCCCAATTTCTCTAAAAACCACTTTATATACGGTCCTAAAAATATTCTAATAATTAAAACCGAATTAATAATTTTATTTCAACCAACCTGGTAAGCCATTCAAGGAGTTAAAGCAAAGGCAAGTATCTTCCACAATTACCGGTCCTTTTACTTGGCGCGCAGCTTCTTGACATTTTTTAATGCAAATCTCATCAACTTCGCCTTGCAATTCGGGTAAATCAATTTTCCTAGAAATAATTTCACGCGGGAATGTCGTCCCCAAGATTTGCTTCAGCTCTTCTAATTTCTTTGCATTACCCGTTACAAATGTTAATTGTTTTGCCATTTTAAGCATCAATCTTTGGTCTCCTTACTTATATGAATAGTTGAGGTTATGTTTATTTCTACATATGTTTACCATAAAATGTCAAAATAATTATTTTTAATAAATAAAATAAAATAAAATACTATGTAGTAATTAATCATTTAATTCATTAATTATTATTTATTAAAGTAATATTTATTTATTTTTTTAATTCAAATACAAAGTCTTTTATGCTTGCACTATTATTCCATAACAATACAAATTAAAGTAAACAAACAATTGCAATTAATTGAAAATCCAAATGAGGTGACCGTTTAGGGACTCCTTTTAAAAAAAATAAGTACCCTCAATTATATAATAATCGTTGGACAGGGTTGGTGAAGTTATTTAAAATTAACTTTACTCTTTAAAAAACTAATTATTATTTTCTAATTGTATCTTATTGTTCAATTGACATTTCTTCTTTGCTTACAATTATTGAACATTTAATTTAATCAGCTTTTTTTGACTTTGGTTTCGGTTTCTTTTTCTCGTGGACTGGCTTCTTCTGTTTCGGCGATTTGTTCCAGTAATACAGTAATTGAGCAACGATAATACCATTTGCAAAGGTTGATACACAATACAAGAGTACCATCATAGAGTCGCCAGTTTCTTGGATTGATGTAAAAATACGTGCTAAAGATCCAAAGAATAGCATAAAGCAGGTGGCTGCTGATAATTGACCAGTACTTGAATTTTTATAATTAGTGTATCCTTGACTCATCTAAAAACAATTTAAAAAAAAAAAAATAAATGTGTTTTTATAAATTTTGTTTGAAATATCATACCTTTCCAATGAATACTATAGGAACGTTTAAGGCTTGCAAACCCCATAAAATTTCAATTGGAGTTAATCCACCCATAAGCGAATATAAAATAAAGGAATAAGTTACTAGGAAAAGCAAAGCTTTTCCTTTGTTGCCTCCAAAATAGATCACTAGAGCTGCAATCATAGCGGTTTGGATGCACAAAAAAGTGCCATCACCCCAGGCACTAAACGGAAATCCCTTTACATAACTGTATGATATGTGAAACGTAATTGCGAATAAATCTAAGCACACACTGAACAAGTTAATGCCTTCGGCGCTTTTATTTGATAAAATTTTTGCAATTTGCGGTACTTTAACCAACAAGGAACCGGCAATAATGCCTATTCCAAGGCATTTACTTAAAAGTGCTTTAAAGCATTCACCTAAAACAAGAAAATTAAAATAGTTACTAAGCTATCAATTTTTTTAAATTAATATCAAGAGATCTTACCATCAAAAAAATCAAATGCCACAAAATAATTATCAAAGCATTTTTCACTCATTAAGGTTAACAAAATTGGCTTCACTAATTCCGTCATTTTGTATCGTGTACGGTTTTTCCTATTCTATTAAAATTTCTTTCTCGACTGTATCTTTATTTTATTTTATATATTATCTGCATAATATTTTAAAATTTGATAATATTAATCAGTTAAATAATTAACAAAATTAACAATTTTGTTTATATGTATAGATGCGGTGTTTTTAGTTGATGACAGTTTGATGACAAGACATAACAGTATACTAATTGGAATAATTCACCAGCAAATAAAAACGTCAATATGTACATGTAATCTTAGCTTGTAAACCCAGATATTATTATATTATGACAGTACAAAATTTTGACAGCACCAAAATAGATAATGCAGTTTTTCTATATATCTTTCAAAAGGAAAAATATTCAAACACAAACACATGCATACTCATCTATATATATACGATATGCGATAAAGAAAGAAAAAGAAATTCCTATATGATTCAAACTAAGCTTTAATTCAGTTTAGCCAATATTCTTATAGAAAACAGACGGAATGAAAATTACAACTTTTTTGACACATCCAACCAAGATGAAGTGTCACACATCAAGCATAAAAAGTTTTTAAAACAGTTTTTCCCCCTTCATTATCTTATTATTTAATAATAATTTACTCTAATTCAATAAAATAATAGTTAAATTCAAATAATATAATAATGGTATCAATAATTAAAAATCAGTTACTCAAACATTTATCACGGTATGTTGTGTGTTAAAGTAAAAAATTTTGTTCGTAATAATTGTAATTTTGGTGGTTTTCATAGTGATAACAGTGGTTTAAATATTTCTTAATATTTATTTTGTGCTTTTAATCTTTTAATTTTATCAATTAGGTTTCGCTTAAATTATTTTTTGTATTAGCAAAACAAAGCGACAAGAGAAAAGAATCAATTTTTCGCTGGCAAAAAAAAAATTCACTTTGTTTGCTAATTAGTTTTCCTTGTTGTTTTTAATGTCTTTTAAATTAAATTACAATTTTTTCATCTATTTTAATAAAAAAACACAATAATTGCTATAAACTTTTCGCTAATTAGTTTAATAATTATTTTAATTTTTTTTTCTTGTAACACTTGCTGTAACTACATATGGTTTTGCATAGAGCAATGTAATCTAATTAATTATTTATGAATCCAATTAGAGAAGTTATTTTTTTTTCGTTGTTTTTAACCATATTTCTCCTTTAATAAAAAAGAAAATTTCTTTTTTTCTTACTTAAAACGGTATTATTATTATTTTTAGAATTTTTATTTGCAAAAATTGATTGAATTTTCGATTTATTTTTATTAATATATTAAAATCATTTTTCCATCATATTTTTTTATTTTTATTTTCTAACTCCCATATGGAATTATTCGTATATGAGAATTAATACGATTATTTTAAGTCAGAATAAACATAAAAATCAATAATAATGTTTTTGTCGCATAGTCAAATGGAGAAAAAAAACAAAATTATTTAATAATTTTTATTTTTTTATTTTATACGTATTTACGTTACTTATTTTTTCTGTTTTTTCTATTTTTTAGTTATACAAAAAATTTATCATCAGATAAAATAAATCTGAGTACATTTCGTGGTGAAGGTGAATTATCCAATTTACAATTAGATGAAAATGTATTAACTGATTTATTAGAATTACCGTCATGGTTACGTTTAACATCAGCTTGGTGTAATCATGTGTCGTTTCGTATACATTGGACAAAATTAAAAAGTGTTCCTATAACATTGGTAAATTTCTATTTTATTAATTAATTAATTATAATTCACCTTAAAAAATGTTGAAATAAACTAATTTTAAACAAAAAATACAAATATAACTGATAAGATAAATAAAAAAAATTTTTGTCTATAGAGCTTAGACGAAGTAAATATAACCGTTGAAACATGTGAAATTGCCAGAACCGGTACACCAACGCATGGAATACAATCATTAGCCGCCTCACAGGGCAAATATAGGTGGAAAAATATTTAATTTGGTTTTTATGTTATATTTTTTTTTTGACACTTTTATTTTTTATTCTATTAAATTAAATAGTTTTATTCATAAAGTTATTGATGGCATAACAATAATTGTAAATACTGTAAATGTTAATTTTAAGAGTCCTGCGTTTACTGCAAGTGTACAGGTGATTTATAAATTTCTTAATTAAATTATTATAACGTAAAAACAAAGTATGAAGCAAAAAACTAAATAATAATTTTCAATTTAATTTTAAGATGTCACGAATACGTGTTGAATCAAAAACACCAAAGTGGTTGCATGGTGATTTACATGTAACACGCTTAAAGAGTCCAACACAAATATTAATATTTAAGGAATTATCATGGCAGACTGTTAGAATAGAAGCTAGTTCAACGCAGGATAAAACATTGACCCCACTAAGATTATTAACAAATCAGGCTAGATGCCGTATAACAATTAAAAAACGTTTATCCGATTGTAGTGTTGTATCATCTAGATTAGTATTAATATTAGACGATTTATTATGGGTATTAACTGATTCACAATTAAAGGCAGCATTACATTTTGTTGATTCATTATCAGGTTTAATACAGACATCAACAAATGTAACGCAACGTACAAAAGCGCAAAGAAAATTAGAGGTAATTTTTAATCATTTATATCAATTTCTTTATTACGATAATAAATCGGTGTTGTTATTATTTTGAATATAAATTTAGACCTTACCTGAATATCAAGCACAAATAGCACAACAATCAAAACAAAAAGAAAATATAGCATTAACACCTTTACAAAAAACATTTAATCTATTCGATGTTAAAGAAACTTCATATCATTTTTTTAGTCAACGAATTGATTTACATTTATGTGATGATGCCGGAGGTACTTTACCCTTTTAATATTTCGATACAATATTTTAAAAGTGTTTCAATAATAAATTTGTGTATAACTTATTTTTATAGATGGACGATCATGCCATCCTGAATTAAAGGATGGTGGTGCATTACAAATATCAGTACAAGGATTTCAAGTTGATTATTATCCTTATCATTTAGCAAAATGTGATCGAACACACTGGCCAAAGTATGTAAATCGAAAGATAATTTTATTTTTGTTTTTAACAATTTTTTTCTATTCTTTTTAAATAATAAATTAGGTATAAAGATGCAGCAGTACCGCCAGCACTATGGTTAGAGCAATCTTTAAATACATTTCGTGAATCATTATTAAATTTGAGTAATCCAACACGGCCGTCAGCACATGCTCCCTTAGAGAGGTTTGTTATTTTTGTATCTATATAAGCATAGAGCACATATATATTTTTCTTTTAATTTCATTAAATATTCATATGATTCGGCAGAACTTTTAATTTATATCAACAAAAAGAGCAAGTTCAACAGCAGCAACAACAACAGCAACAAACACCATCGAGTCCAAGTAGTGATAAATCAATAGCACAGCAACAATTATCACCGATGAAAAAACATATTTTAGATAACTTAGCAAAATTAATGAGTGCTTGTGTTATATTAAGGGTTGAAGATTTCACCTTGTACCGTGTTACAACATCGGGAAAAAAGCAAATGCCTAAAGAATTTATCGGAGGTAAATTAATATAATAGAAATAATCAAATTTTTATATTTTTATCGTCATTTTTGATATCTTTTGTTTAAATTTATAATAAAAAAAAAACGAAAAAAAAACTTTAGCACAACAAAAGAGGAAAAATAAATCAGGTGACGATTTAAAATACACAAAATTAGTTATTGCATTTGTATTTAGCGTTTTATTTTTTCTGTTTAATTGAATGATATTTAGTTTCACATTTTATTTATTTAAATTATGATAAATATAATAAAATTGTTTATAATTTTGTAGGTGATAAGGATCGGTATTCATTTCCACCTGACTTACCAACAATACATGCAGAATTTACATATTTTTATTATCCAGGAGATTTTGTCTTTCCATGTAAATATATATTCTAAAAATAATAATAATATTAATTAAATTATTATAATTATTTTCATAGTACCACCGTCCAAAATTTTTTTACACATAAATCCAATACAAATATATTTTGATGTTGATAGTTGTTTATGGTTAAGTTCATTTGCATTAAATTTACATGAAAGTTTATTACGTACAAGTGTTGGCGACACAATGAATCTAAATTCACCAACAAATTCAAATGAGCCAAGTTTAATGTATATGGATGTTAAATTAGAAGCAATAATGCCAAGGGTAATTTGTTTTTTATTTTGTAATTTGTATTTTTGTAAATATAATGTATGTGTTATTATCAGATAATATTTGAGGCAGCTGTTGATGTTCCGTCACAGAGAGATCGTCCTAAATCAATGCAAGTACAAATATCGCGTTTTGCAATAACAAATATTAGAGAAATGGGTGCATCAAGAGCGGACTTAGCACAAGCATTACACGCATTGCAAGAGGGTAGTCTTGTTTTTGGTTCTGGTTTTCCATCAAAAGATGGGGATTTGTGTATTGTTACCGATAGAATATTATCTCATGTTGCGGGTAAGTTTTTTTGTTTTAAATTTTTGTTACTGTTTAATCAAATTATTTTTTTTATTTATTAATATTATTTTAGCAACTGATATGACTCAAACTACACCATTAAGTACTCCAAATTCCTATTCGACAACAAGTATTTTAACGAGACATGCCCTCTGGTCAGAACCACGAGACGTATGGTGTGTTAAATTAGATCCAGTTTGGGTTGATTTTTATGGTGCCCGATCGATTGGTACGAATCGATCAATACCCTTTGTCGACGCTGTTCCAATTACATTGTGGTTGCATGGAAAATCTTTTGAGAAAAAAGTATATTTGAAATAAGAAAATTATATATTTTGTATTAAATTAATTTTTATTGCAGCCGGTTGAACCATTTTTACATATGAATTTACCAAAGGATAAAGAACTAAAAAATAGAAATAGCGTTATATTATCAGTTAGTAATTTGCAGCAGTCACTGGGAACAAATAATACTACAGATATAATGAATAATCAATTTACTAATCATTCCAATTATAATAATCCTTTTATTAGTAATGAATTTTCATTAAATAATGATGATGATGATTGTAGTAATATTTTCTACAATGATAATCTATCGGAAAGTTATTTAAAACCATCTGAATTAAATTTAAATAATCAAGATAAAAAGGAAACCAAAAAAGATAATAATGATGATACTACTGCTGATTTACATATTATAACCCATGTGGCAAATTTAGTTAGCATACAAATTGATCACTATCAATTTTTATTTTTATTACGTTTATCCGAGGAATTAACGGAATTATCAACATTTTTATCACTTGATTCGCAACGTATATTAAAGGAGAAAAATGTTGACAAAACAATAATCGTCGGTTGTGTTGTGCCACAAGTAGAAGTGACTTTAGTAATGCCATCACCAACGCCTGGTAAAGAATCAAGTGGTGGCGATGCTGAAAGTGTATTACCAGATTCAGCAAGTTTAGGTGATGATCTGCACATGAATAGTAGGAATACATTATTTTTTATTTTTATACATAAGTAAAGTATATGTTAAAATTTGTAACTGTAGGTAGTACATCAATGTGGCCGACAACAACACCACCACCAAATGATTTATCAAGAAATCCATTAAATCATGCTGATACGTTGTCACCACTTACAAATGAGGCCACATTTGATATTCCCCATACATCAAATCCAAATACGCATGGGTAATTTATTACTTTTAATTTAAATTCATATTTCCTATTTCTCTTAATTAAATTATAATATATTTAATTAATTTGTTTTTGTTTTTTATTTATTTATTTATATAATAATAATGAATATAATTTTATAGATATAATGTACAAATACAAAGTGTTCCTAGTTCTGTTCAAGGTACATCAACAGCAATGCCATTGGCTACAAATAATAATAAAAATAAAAATCGTAACTCAACAACAGATACAACAGGAATTTCAAAAGAAATTAATTCAAGTAATTTTATGCAAAAATTTATAGTTAGTTATTTGTTTGAATTAATTTGAGTTTTTTTTTTTTGTTAAGGTTTATTATCAATGAAAAAAGGTTTTACCAATTTTATGACATCAATTGATTCAGCATTAAAACCAAATGCCAGTGATGATATTAGTGATACATTTTCAATACATAGTGATATGAGTTCAGATTCAGAAAATTATATTATGGTTATTGGTGATACAGACAAAACGGCTGATTGTATGGATGTAATGTTTCGGTAAGAAATAAAATTCTATTCAGAAATATATATTTTATAACTTTTGCTCTCTCTTTTTAGATTAAATCCATTTACAAATGATAATACGTTAAAAGTATCACCTGTTGAGGTAGCTAGTGAAGTTTATGAGGAACCACAGTATAAAACAAATATGTCATCGCCGTCAGAACCATCAGAGACAAGTAGTTGTAAACGTCGTGATTTAGTGTCAATGGTTACATTTAGGTTAATTAATTAAATAAAAAGTTTTTATTTACTTATGAATAAATTAATTTTAAAATAAATATTATCGATTTCAGATTAACCACGGTTGAATTACTAAGGCAAATGCATGGCACAAAATCATCACTGTGCATTCAAGTGTCTGCAATTAATTGTGATGAATGTGGTGCTATACCATGGGACGAATTTCAAGTAAAGAATTTTATTTTTATTTATTTATTTTCAGAAATTTTTTTTTCTGTGTCGCAAAAATTCATTCAAATTTCATTAATAAAATTTATTTAATTTTTTTTTTTTTTTTGAAATCTTTTTGTTAATTTTTTTCTCTTGCGTTTTTAAAATTTTTTATTTTTTATTATTATTAAATATTTTACTAATAAATACATTTATGCCCGCTTAGCTTTTCAAAATTTTCTTCTTATTTATTTTTTTTTTTATAAATATTAATTAATTTGTAATTTTTCTTAAATTTTTTTTTTTTGTTGTAAGGAAAACGGTTGATCTTTATTTTTCTCTTTTTCTGTAAATAATTTTTTTTTTCAATGTGATAATATTTTTTTAATAATTAATAATCAATAAAACTTTTTAATTTTGTATTTATTTATAATTTTTATTTTTCGTTTATATATTTGTTTTTGAAAAAAATAATAAATAAATTATTTATTTTCATTGACCTAACTCATAAAGGTATTTTTTAATACTTTTATGTTGTTGTGACATTTTGTAATAATAAATTAAAGTATAAAGATAAAAATGTAACAAAAGATTGATAAGAGGAAATAAGGGACATTAGAAACGCTAATAAAGGTCACAAAAATTTATTAATAATTTCTAAAAGCTTTAATGATTTTTTTCTTTGTCGGTATATAATTACATTTATTTATATTGGCTCGTAATTGATTGAATATATTTCCTATAAACTTTAGTAACATGTTTAGAGACGGTCGGAGAATTGGAAAGCCAATATTTGTTGTTTTTATTTATATTTATTTAATAAATTCAATTGATTTATCCCTTCTTTTTTTTATAACCCGAAAAACACTCAATAAAAAGTCAATTTTATTATAAAATTTATAAAAACCCTTAATATTATTAAATAAATTTAACTTTTTAAAGTAAAGTTATAAATAAATATTTTTACGAAAAAGGAAATACGGTTTGCCGTCGGTAGTAGTAGTGGCACTAGTATTTCTTCTTCTATGTTATATGCTAATAATAATAATAATACAAAAATCATTAAAATTAATATTGTTTTCATTTTATTTTGTAAATTTTTTTAAAGTAACAAAATGAAAATAAAATATTATTATTTATGTTGTTCATAGTTGAATAATAAATGGTCTCTTAAATAAGGATATATATGTACTTATATTATCACAAGGTATTTAAAACTCCTTGTATATTTATTCTATTTTATAAATAATAAATCTTAAAAGATGAGAATGTTTAAATAAAGAAAAGGGTTTCTAGTCCTTATTTATTAAACTCGGCTGTTGTGTTTTTTTTTTTTTTTTGCTCAACAGAAACAAGTACACACTTGTTGTTGCCGTCATAATTCCTTTGGAATTTTAATGAGTACGTTAAACTCATCTTTTCTCATCTAATGTTCTTTCGTCGTATTTTAATTTTTGTATAAATTTAAATGAAATTATTAGCTTGATTATTTTTCATTTCTGTATTTACTTTTACCTTACCTACGTTAACACCTTTTTATAAATGTATTTATGTATATATATATAAAATGTCCTGCGGCTGAGTTGTTTCTACTTTAAAGAAAATTATTTACTTATATACAGTAGTAGAAATTTTCCTGTTATTTCATTTAATGAAATATTTTTATTTAATGAAAAAAAAATTTTATTTCGTATAAAATCGTGATGACAATCATAATTTAATTATTACAAAATTTATAACAGGTTAATATATATGAAAATATTTAATTAAAATCATTTATTTTTATTACATTTATACATATTTTATATTTAACATTTTTATATATAATTTATATATATATTATATATATATACTTATATAAATAATTATTTACAAAGTGTTAATGTGTTGCAATTATATATATTTATTTATATTCTTTTTTTGCATGCTTTCTCTATCTTCTAATAAATAATTAAATAAATAAACAAATTAATGATTTTAATATAAAACAAAAAAAATAAATAAATATTAAATTAATTAATATTTAATATAAATAATTATAAATAATAATAATAACTGGAATGTGGCAAAATATAATCGAAATAAAATTTGTAAATTAATTTTTATAAAAATGGGTGCGCACAACAACGTTTAATTTAATTATTTAATAAAATAAAATTATTTTTACTAATCTTGTTGTTTATTTATAAATAAATAAAAAATAATAATAATAAAATACTTTTTTTTGCAATTAATTAAAATTTTAAAATTAATTAAATAAAAACTATAAATAAAAAAAAAATAATACAATTAAAGACTTCTCACCAAAAGACAAAGGTACATCAATAGACTGTTTTAGGTTTATTTTTATTATTTTTATTTAATTTAAATTATTATTTTTATTTATTAATTAAATTAATACTGTCTTTTTTTTTCATTGTTTTAATTAATGTTGTATTTTTTATTTATTTATTGGTTGTTGTTTTCGTTATTGCAATTTTACTTTATAGAAAAAAAGTAATTAAAAATATTCTTTTTGCAAAATAAACATTTTCTTTAATTAAAACTTACTGCTTTAAAGAAATTCTTTAATTATTTTCGTTTAAAATTGTTTATTATTTCTGGCAAAATATTTTATTAAAATGAATTTAGTGTGGATTTTTGCATTACTTTAAAAAAGGACAATAAACGATTGCAATTTTTTTCATCTGGATTAAGAGAGAAGAATTTAGACAAGACAAATTACTTTAATATCTCTTTTGAATATCCCAGATGATGCAAATATAACACAGTTTTATTATTTAAATTTTAATTTAACGGAGTACAAACATAATTTTAATATTTTTTAACGTTCTTCTAAGTACTACGTTCTGTTTGATAGCTGACGGCACTGTGCATTGTAAAATAGCAAAGCATTGTTATTGATTTTGTGGAACATTTAATAATCATTTATTTTCCAACAAAATTACTTATTTTTAGCAATTAATTAAAGAATTTCTAATTAATGAATGTAAAGCAGATTTTTTTTTTTTAAACTTTTAATTCTCTGCATATAAATGTTTTTCTTTATTAAATTTCTTTTCCAAAATTTTTATTCAAATATTGCATGAAAATTATATAATAAAAGAATTAAAATTATGTTTAATGTTTTTTCGTTTGTGATTTTTAATTTATTTAAATTTTATGTGTTCTGTTTTAGGAATTTATGTGTGTTTTTTTTTTCAAAATTTAAAATTTTTTTTATTTTTAATTTCGTTAAATTAATTTCTTTAGTTGTGTTAATTTTTTTTTTCGTTTATTTAAATAATTTTTACTTTTTTATTTTATTTTTGCTTTATTTATTTAATTATTTCTTATTTTAGAATAAATTTGGTACAAGATGTAAAGCGTGGAATATAGCAACGTATAATCCTGAATTACCGCCATGCATTAAAATACGTTTTGAAGAGGAACTTAAACCGCCCGCTAATATTAGTAATATTAGTAATAAAAAAAGTGTTTTAAAGTTGGTTTTTTTCTTCTTTCTTATTAATATTTTGCTGAAAATTATTAACATTTACTTTTAGTTGGTTTTCTCATATGGTTGATGTACGAGTAAGTGATTTAAATTTACAACTGTCCATGAGTACGGTAATTGGACTTGGGGACTTAGCTGAAGATGAAATTATACCAAAACCATTACCTATGAAGGTATTTTATTGTTTTTTTAATTAAGAAGAAAATTAATATTGTTTCTATTCTTTTCTTTACTAGATATTATTAGAAAATTTACGTTTAAATTTAATAGAAGATCGTCCACCAGTTAACATAACGTCACCGGGACCAGTGCCAATAAATTTGCATATTGGTAAAATGCTGGTTAAACGTGATTTATCCGGTGTCTTTCATATAGAACCATTAAGTCAAACAATTGTTAAGGAAGCCAAAGAACAAAGTATTTTGCTTTAATTCATTAACTTTGTTTCTTGGATAATTTTTCTTTATTCTTTGTAAAGGTACTGATGTGCATAAAAAAGAACGTGATCGTGAATTATTATCAATACAATTAATATTGCAACAGCTAAAACTAGATAATGAAAATTTAAAGAAACATATAACTGTAGTGGAAAAATTGCAGGAGACAACAAGAAGTAAATCAAAACAGGAGAATGATATATTAAAAACATATTTAAAGGCAGCACAAGATGATATAACGACGTTATTAGATGAGAAACGTACATTATTAGATACAGTTAGAACTTTGCAGGTAATTTATTATTAATAAAATTATTAAAATCAATTTAAGTAAAATTCTGTATGTCTTGTTTACAGCAACAATTAACAGCAAAAGAAATGAATTTAAAACATGATGGAAATAGATAGCATAATTGTATGGACTGCATACAGTGTTGTGGTGAGAATAATAATGCATAATAATTAGTGTATATCTAATTAAATAATTAATTATTAAAATAACTTTTCTAAAAGCTTAATTTCTACTACTTTTTTCTATATTATTATTAAAATGTTTTATATAAATAGTTACGTTGCACTATTATTCCCACCATAGTTATGTATTATTCTGTGTATTGCACAGTTGTGTCTTTACAAATTATTTACATTTATTAAATTAAAAATGAATAAATATTTTTTTAAACGAATAGACAATAAAATGGTTAAACATGTTTAATAAAATTACACAAAATTATTAAATGAAATCCTTAAATGGAGTTTTTTTTGTTTTAATAAATTATTAATTAAAATTCTCAAAGTGCTACATTTAACTATTATTTTCGCTAATCTATTTTTTTTCTACTTATTTTACATAATTTAATTATTTTATTTTATTATTTTTCAATTGGCTTTCTTGTGTTTAATTTTAATTTATGTTTTTATTTTCATTTTTAGCAGAAAGATCACCGTCTATTGAGCAAATTTATATAAAAAATAAATTAACAAACACATTAATGTAGAATTATTGTTTATTATTATTCAATTAAATTATAAAAATGATATTTTAGAAAAAAAAAAAAAAAATTGTTGGAATTGTATATAAAAAATGTTTTATTAATTTATTTGTAAGGATTAGGTGAGAATAATTTATTAAAATTTAATGAGAAGAAAAAAGAAAACTATTTAATGGGATTACTTGCTGCTTTTATAAGAAAAAGAAAATTCTAAATGTTGTGATTATTAGTTGTTTTAATTTTATTTAGTTAATTATTTAATGAATAACAAATTAATGAGCTTAAATTTGTTTAATTATATCATATTTTCCGTAATTATATTATTACGAATTTAAATAATAAAAGAAAGTGAAATTTGTGAATAAATTACCGCTTAATCTTTCTCGGTTATAGTCATTAACTAGATTTATTGCCTTCTTAACGCAACTTACTTTGTAAATGGTGTTGTTTTTTTTTTTGTTTGTTTATTAGATTAAACTAATCTTTTCAATATTTCGTGCTGTTAATCTTAAGTAATTACCACAATTACCTCGTAAATATTGTGTATTATTATAAATTCTTTATTTATTTTATTTCTTTGATAAATGATTGATTTTTTTATTTTGCTAAGATTTGTTTATTAAATCAAAATTGATATTATTTTGCGCGAAAATTATGTTGTGAATACAATAAAAACATATATATATATATATATATATTGTTAATTAAATAAATTAATAAAAAAAGGGCTCTAAATTTTAATTGTTTTTTGTTTTTATAATTAATTAAATTAAATATAAAAAAAAATGCATATCATTTTAATAAGAACGTCTAAATGTTGTGGTTTATTATATTTCTAAATAATTTATTTATTATTTATGATAAAATACTTGTGCAATGTTAATAAATGCAATAAAAATGAGAAAAACAATTATTAAATTTAGAATGCTTTAAACAGAATTAAAATAAAAATTTTTTAAATTAAATTAAAATCAGATTTGAATCAAAAATTATAAAGTCTAGTCTAGATAAATCAAATTTTATAGTTAAACCATTATTAAAATTATATTAAACAAGAGAAATAATAATTAAAGAAAACATTTTAATTAATTAAACAAATAAATAATTAGCAAAACGTTCATATAACTCCAATTTAATAACAAAAAGAAAAATAGAATTAAATTCTATAATGAAAAAATAAAACAAAAATCTCTCTAATTAATTTTTAATTAGATGTGAATGGAATTTAACTAATTGTTGTCGTATTTTTAATAATAAAATTTATATAAATATATATTTGTTCCTCCCAAATATTAAATAACATTATAAAAAAGAAGATTATTCCATTAAAAAATTAATAAATAGATGAAATTATAATAAATTTCCAGTCCTAAATATAAAAAATTATCAATTATATCTGGTGATAAAAAGGGATTAAATATATAAAATTGTTACTTGACTAGGTTGTTGTCTTAGATAGGGATTTTATTTTATCGATCATTTCAACCGTTTAGTTAAAACACAAAATAAACTTCTTATCAAAATTTAAAGAAAATGTATTGAATTTCTTGCTGCCACGATAAAATTATCCAAATAAATTGTATTATTCTTATCATAAATACGATAAAAACAAGTAAATATCAAAGATAACAAGAACAATAACATCAACAACAAGACCATTAATCACCATGCAAATTAAAAATATTTAAATTAAAATTTAAATTATATTTAAAAACATAAAACAATACAAAACAAGAACAATAAAAATTGTAATTATATTTTTTCATATTATAAATTAGCTAGAATTAAATATTTAAAGAGAATAAAAAAACCACACAGAGTTTTTAAATTAAAAAAGAAAATTAAAAAATCAATTCAAGAATTTTGATGTTAAAGAAAAGAAAAAATGTTTTTAAATATATATATATATATATACATATTAGCAATTTTATTATATTGTTTGTTCTTAGATAATATTTTCTTACATAGATTTTTTATCTAAAAAAAAAAAAAAAAAAAAAATTAGAAAAATAAAAAACTGATTATTAATTGAGTTTGATGTGCTGAAATAAAATATATTTTATTTTAATATTTAATTAGAGACAATCATTTATATTTTAACATTTAACTTAATTTTAACTTTAAAATTTGTTTTATTTTTACGCTTTAAAAATATCAGGTGCTTTTAAGATATTTTAATTTCATAATTATTAATCCTTTAACTTAAAGACACTAAACACTGCTATATACAAAATAAATAATCGTAAAGTCTGCTAAAAACTAAAACATTGTAAAGTATCTAATGATTAACATCAGAAAACTTCTGAGAAACTTTTATTAACATATTTTTATTTATTTTAATAAAAATATATTTAACAATTAAAAGCACTATGTCAAACTCAATTAAATAATTAAGAAAACAACAAGAATAACACAAAATTCTCAATAAAAACTAAAGCAAAATGTCTTTTTTCAAGTGTTCATCAGTATTATTCAAAAAAATCATAATTAATAAAAAAAATTTATATATATATAAAATTGATAGATAAATAAAAAATCATTTTAACGTAACTATTTTTGAATTTAACTATAAATTAGAATTGAAATTACTGATTTGGTGTGATTATAAGACGATTTCTTCAGTTGATACTCCAAATCGTGTTTTTTTTTTTGTGCAATTTTTATTTTTTCTAATGATAATTGTGCTAAAAATTTTAAGCCAATTTATTAAGAAAACTATTTAACTAATAAAACTGAAGTAAATTTATTCAAAATATATATTTAAATAGTTTTAATATTTCCTTCTTTTTTTAAATACTTTGATTTAAAACCAGTGGAGACGCCTTATTCGTAACACCAAAACTGTTAATTTACTTAACATTATTTCTCTTCTTTTAATTAATTCTTAAATCTTAATCTAATTGCAAAATTCTTCCAAAAAAAATAATATTTTATTTTAGCAAAATTTAGCGTTATTAAAGAATTAAATTTATTTTTTAAAAATTTAAATTAAGGGCAAACAAAAATACTAATAAAACAACTAAAATTATAGACTGTTAATTAATACTTAATACAAGAAAAATATTATTATTATAATTATAAAAAATAAATTAAAATTATATAAATGTGTTTAAGAATGAAAAAAAAAATTATTAAAGGGTAAAAACTATAAAAAAAAATTAATAAATTGTTTAATTAATTAATTATTTAATAAAAATTGTAAAAAATTATTGTCATTTTTTCTTATTTTGTGAATGTTTGCATACTGATTTGATGCATGATAATTTTTTAACGAAAATTTCGCAATACAGGTAGTGTTTTGCTAAACGATCATCAAACAAATAGTATTTATTACGTGTGGACATTTGAATATCTGACCTTTGTTCAATTCTGTAGTTATCACTAAAGAAAAAGTCTGGAAATCCTAATTATCAAGACTTTATATAATCGCCAGTAAATTCCTTAGCGAAAGGTCCTCAAAAATTCCTCTTATCTCAATTTATAAGTCCATAATGTCAAATGCATTGTTTATTAACTGTAAACTCGAAGCAAAAAGATTCAGAAAAACATTGTGATAAGCATTCCGGTAAAAATATTTACATTTTGAGTAAAAAAATTAATTCCAATATTTGATAAAAATCGAGGAATACGCCGATAAGCATGTACCAATTCGTCCAAAGCGCAACAATCAAGCAAATGTAAAAACCATAGTTACCTTTGCAAGTTACGTCAATAATATTTATTTTCTTAATGAAACTGAACTTTGAATTTTCAAACACGAATAGTGAAAAATTATTTCACACAAGCAACACACAATAATTATAATCAAATAAAAGAAAAAATAATAAAAAAAAACAATTTCATAACAATAAACAAAATTTTCCAAAGTGTGGTGGTGTTTTTAGCATAAATTTTTTCTTGCCTTTTATTTTATTAATTAATTTATTAAGTTTTTTTGTTTTATTATTTTTTTGGTGTAATATTAAGAAGAAGAAAATTTTTTATTTTATAAATTTATTATATTTTTTAATTAATTTTTGTAATGATTAGTGTCTTGGTTGTGATTTCATTTTTGATCTAACGAAGATTATTCGAAAAATCATATTATTATTTTTTAATTTAATTGTGGAATAAAACTGAATAATTATGGAAGAGCTAAAGGATACAAGCATACATCATACAGCAATAAAAATATCAAATGATATTAAAAATATGAATGTTTATGATACACTTTATAAAATGGTTCAGGTGAGTGAATTTAACCAAATTATAGCGAAATTATTTCTTCTTCTACGATATTGTTAAAATTAGAAATTAGCATGTTCACCGGATGTCGACAAAGATGATATAAAAAGTACTTTAGAATCGGCAATTAAAACAAATGGATTAGATACAGAGATAAGAAACATAATTTTCCACTTAATACGAAGTTCAATAAAATCGGAAGTAAAAGCCTCGATACAATCGGTTAGTTTGTTTTGTAAATTTTGGTTTTCGTATTTGCTCTTATTTTGAATTAATTAAAGAACGACCCATTAAATTATTTACGTCGTGCTGGTGTCCAATGGGAGCGCCGTGTAAGAAAATCTCTGAATGCAATGTGCACAGAATTAAATGCGGTACCGCAAGGACAAGTTCGTGTATCAACTGATCGGGAAGAATTAGTAAACAAATGGGATGAATTAAGTAATTATCAAACAGATTTATCAAATTATCGGCCAGTTTATGCGCCAAAGGATTTGTTAGAAGTTTTACTATCATTAAAAGGTCCGCAGAGACAGGAAGAAGATGAGTTCTGTTAGCACTTCTTTAGAATCTAAATTTTATATTAATATCTCGAATTTCATTACAGAATGCTTCCCAAATGGGAATTCTCACATATACAATTATCGGTGAAGAATCTTTTTGAATTGGTAATAATTTAATTAGCGTTTCTTTTTTACTTTCGTTGTATTTTAATTAATAATTGCATTATAATAATCGAACAACTATCAGCGAGTGCACTTCTCTGATTTACTTCGGAACGATATGAACTTGTGCGATTTTACATATCAATGTCAACGTATTTTACATTCAAAGCACTCACCGTTATGCCAGCAAATATTAAAGAAAGGAGCCACACCGCCACCGCTACGTGGACAATTGTGGAGCTATGTTCTTGGCAGTCACATTGACCATCATGTATGTTGATTAATATTTTTTATTAATTATTTTATTTTCGTAATTTTTGTCCTCAATAGCACATCGGACATTGGGAAAAATTAAAATCAATGGTTTTGACTACGGACTTAATTGTGGATAAATTAGTATTTAAGGATGTACAATTAACGGCAACAAATGATGATCAATATTTTGTCTTTGAAGACGTTTTGTATCAGGTAATGTTATGCTTCTCGCGTGACACAGAAATTAACGCAATGATCCAAGGTGATTATAATAATGCAATATCGAAAGCGAAGCAGTACGAAGGGCCACCAAGCGGCATTGTACCATTTCATGGTATCTGCATGTATGGTAATTATAACAGTTTGGATATTATTCTGAAGAACTTAAATAATTTTTTTTATATAATTTCTTCCAGCTGCACCCTTTTGTTATTTGTATGATTCCCCAGTGCATTTATATTTCACATTTCGTGCTTTTTACATTCGATATTGTCATCGACTAACAACAATTAATACGCATCCACAGGTATTTCATATTTATCATTAAGTTCTTTCACAAAAATCAATAATTTTTATTCTCATTTTCAAAACTTGCGGAATAGGGAATTGTCAGTTTATGCTTATTATTTGAAAAATTATTGCAAACACATGAACCACAATTATGGTCACATTTCCGGGAATTGCAAATTCAACCGTAAGTAAATTTAATACAAAAATAAGAAAACCAATTTAATTACAATTATTCCATCAAATAGCATTCGTGTAGTATTTAAATGGCTAATGAGAGCTTTCAGTGGACATTTACCTCCAGAACAGTTATTAATATTGTGGGATTTAGTGAGATTTTGAAATAAATTATTATTTGATAATTTTATTGATTGTTTCTGTATTTATTACTCAGGTGCTTGGCTTTGATAGCTTGGAAATCTTATCGTTATTAGGAATAATAATATTGAGTTTTCGTAAAGAAAGTCTAATGCAAGTGACAACCGTGGAAAATATAGAAGCCGTTTTGGCTGATCTATCATCAATCAAAGTATTACCTTTAATACAATTAACCTTATCTAGAGATTAAATTTATTTGTATTGAAAATTGTATTGTTAAAACAATAAAATAAAAACACAGATAAAATTAATTTAGGAATTATTTTTAATTGTTTTACTAAACTTTAAACTAGATCTGTACAAAACGATTCATTTTTTGCTTCTATTTTGTCTCCTGTTTTTTACCAAACGGATTTATTTTTGATATCCAAGAAGAGGATGTGTTTCTGCAATAAAGGTTTTAATTTTTTTTAAATTAAGAAATACAAATAAATGAATTATTTTATTACCCTATTGTAGCAGCATCCCGGTCATCCAGATCAAACTGTTCACTATCAGCAGTATTACCACCCAGACTAGCTTGTTTCAATTGTTCAATTAATTTTTTACGAAATTCAATTTTATATGGTACAATTGGATTTTCTAATTCATTTAGTTTTTGTAATTTTGCTATTGCTTGCATAAAGGTTAATCCATACCAATCAATTTCTTCAGCAGTATACTAAATAAAATAGAATTAAATATATAACAGCAAAAGGCAAACAAATAGTTTATTTACCTGATCTAAATATTTTTTATATTCGTTTAATATTTCCTTTTGCTTCGTCGGATTACTGGATAAACTTGTGCAGCCAGAATTTAGTTCTTCTAATAGTTTACGTTTTAATTTTAATGCCAATATCGATTTTAAGTCACAGGCTGGTGTCTATGGTAATATTTAAATATTTAATGTGTAAGAAAAATAAAGATTTGTCAAACAATTACCTTTAGTAAATAATGATCAAAACCGCGACTTTCGTGTATTAATTCTAATGTACGGTCAGTGATTGTTATTGACAAGCATTGGTTTAATATCGCACTACGAACAACTGATCGTCGAAGAACTGGTACCCAAAAATGGGGTGTACGTCTCTTATAAGGATTTCGCTTTATAAATCCTTTAACAACACCTTCACCACCCCAAATACCAGCATTATGTTCAACGGGATATTTTACAGGTAAAGGTACATTTTGTATTGGTCGCACAATGCCTGTTATTTCGTCACGTTCAAACATGCCTGAATACATAATCAAACTGCTTAGTGAACATAATTTCAATATTAAATACAAACAAAGTTAACCTTCTTTGGGAACATAATGTACTGCCGCGGGGGTTTTGGTTTTCCATTCATCCCAAAACTTTTTATATGCCGCTGGTAACTGGGCTCCGATTCCGGTATCAAATTTTCCTAATTTCTTAAATCCATGTAACAATTTGCTTCCCTAAAATAAAAATCAAAGTTTTAAGTTTTCGATACAATTTTGAGGTTATATTTTTGTTAATTTCATTAATAACAATATAATTTTCACTCATTAGAAAATAGACATTAATTATTAATTCACCTGAGATGATGCCGATGCCATTAATAGAAATTAATTAATATTTTTTATAATTTTTATGTATATATAATGTTAAAACTAAATTTTATTATACAACAGAAATTTAGGTTTTGACATAAGGGGTATTTGTTTTATATTACGTTCTACATAGCATTACGATAGTGTAATTTGAATGTGGAATGTGTTATTTTGCTACGTTGGTGAACTCAACAATTTAAATTTTTATTGTTTTTATTATTGAAAATAAAAAGTGGTTTTGTGTATTAACAATTATTTATAATTTAATTATTTATTTATTTAAAATATATGAAAAACATGTATTTAGCAAAATAATTAATTTATTAAATTTAATAATAAAGCCCTAATATAATATAAAAAATGCTAATCAAAATGATCAAGTAACAGCAGTAATGTAAGTAAAATATTCTTTTAAATCAAAAATTAACATTAATTACAATTTTATAATTAATTAAATAAAGTTAAAGTAATAAAATTATAAATTTATTAATATTAAATATATAATATATTTTGTATAATGACGAAACTTATTTATATCAATTTGTTGATTTTTTTTCTAATGCAATATAACTTGGATTACTAAATGCATCTTTGGTATTACTTTTTACATTGCTTAAATTACTATTCTTATTATCTAATTTTTCATTAATATTTGATAATGTTGAGGGCACATTTACATAATTATCCTTTTTAATTAAATCTAATTGGTTTTTAAATTTATTATCATCTCTATTATTTGATTTGTCGACGTTTATGTCTGAGTTCCTACTTTGTTGTTGCAACATGGGCACTTCTTCAGGTATGATTGGTTTGTTTTTTGATTTTTGTATGGGGCTTTTATTCAAATTGTTGGCAATTGTCGGTGACGTAGGTGCGGGAAAATCAAATTGTGTTTCTACTGTTCTATCCTGAAGTGGTGAATTGATTGAGAGATTCATATTTGGGCTCATCTCGATATACATTCCACCAGGAGCTGTCTTATCATTTATCGGGCCAAATGGTGTAATATGACTATTAACATAAATTGGTGCTACTGGAGCAATGCCTTCTGGTTGCGCCACTAAAGTTAAATAATCCGTTTTGCCACCTTGCATCTGATTTTGCTCATTGAATTGCAAATACGGTTCATTTAAATCAAGATAATGCTAAAAATATAAATTTAATTTATAAATAATTTAAAAATATAAAAATAACTCAAATTTATTACATCTTTCACTCCATCATTTAGTAGTTTTCCTAAACGTTTTTCTAACTCGCTAAATACAGGACGGGATTCTGGTGTTTTATTCCAACAATGTAGCATAATGTCGTATCTGCAAAGAAATTGTTTTTTTTTTTTATTATAATTTAGTCAATAAAACTGTAAAAATCACATACATTTCCTGTGTAGCGTATTTTGGTTTCTCCATACGATATCCATTTGTTAATTTGTCGTACAAATTTTGATCAGCATCCATTCCTGGATACGGTACTTTAGCCAATGAGAAAAATTCCCACAAAACAATTCCAAACGCCCATACATCTGAGTGCGTACTGAATATTTGATCGCCAATGGATTCTATAGCTAACCACTTAAACGGTAATGGTGCCTAATTCAAAAAATAAACAAAATCATAATAAGAGTCAATAAAAAATGTTAATTGAAAGTTATAAATTACTTCTCCAGTTTTCTTGTAATTATTGCTTCTGTACATTGATTTTGCAAGGCCAAAATCACAGATTTTCACAACATTATCTTCGCACAACAGAATATTTCTTGCTGCTAAGTCACCGTGTAGAACTTTACGCGACGCTAAATAATCCATACCTCGAGCAATTTGAAATCCCCAACAGACTAAATCACTTGTTGTGATAGTTCTGGGTGCAGCCTTGTAGTCCATGCGATAATTTGAACGCCAAGCTGGCTGTTCAGAGTTATTTGATAGCATTACCGTTTCTTCTGGACGAGAAAAAATAAATTCTTTAAAAATTGGAATTTTTTATTTAATTATTTCAACGTACCACCGGCAGATCCAGTAATTAAGGATGCTTCCGTATTACAGCTATCAATACCACCCGGGAAATAATCTAAATTCGAATGTGGCGTGTAGCCTTTTGAATTTACAGGGCCATCCGGTGAATTGGCTGATCGTCTTGCACTACCACGTTTATCGTCGCCTCTACTGTTAATAATTGGTGGGAACGATAATTTAATATATTTAAGTCCCTGACTTTAGTGGTTTTAAATGTGTTTTTTTTTTAATGTTTTTTTTTTAAGTAGTAAAAGTAGTAGTAGTACAGAGTAATTAGCATTGAAAAAATAGACAAATGTAAAAAAAATACATGTTAGTTAGTAACCCAAAACCCAACAATAATTATTTAAATACAAATAAAAAAATAATACAATAATCATGCCATGTGTTCTGTTAGTTATACCAATATCAAATTGATAAATTAATTAATTTAAGAAAATGTGATAAAATATTTAAATTATTTCAAACCATTGACCAACAATTATATAAAAATGAAATTCTAAAATTCTTCAATTCTTATCAACAACCAAAAATAAAATATTAAACAAAAAAAAACAGAAATTATTCAATTAATTTACTAAAAAAAAAATTTAAACCATCAAGTGTTAAACAAATTACCGATCATAATACCAACACAAAGTTTTTACCTGTTATACTCATAGCCACTGTCATTAGACCATCTTTGTTCGAATGTTAATACATTTGGATCAATTTCATCGGTTTCCGGATTTATTTGATCAATGTAAAAATTTCTATGTCGTAATAGGAAATTTTGTACATTGCCAAATGGACAGAATTCCACAATAACCATCAGTTCACCTTTAAAATAATAATTATATAGAACTAAATACAAGAAAATATTTTTAAATAAACATCTCTTACGATTAAGAATATTTTTTGTCACTGCACCAAGTAAATTTAAAACATTCAGATGCTGTCCCAAATGGACCATAATTTTAAGTTCAGAAACTAAGGCTCGCATCACTTCATTGTCAGCATTTATTTTCACCATCTTTACAGCGACTGTTGTTTCGTCTTCATACGGTAATATACCCTGTGCTTCCGCTTTAACAACAATACCAAAAGCACCTGCACCTAATTGTTTTCCTAATTTTAGTTTATCACGTGGGAATTCATATTTCGGATCGTATGGTAATAAGTCTGCTTGTTCATCTAATGTTAACGCTGGATTTATACTGCCAGGACGTCCATCAACAAAATCTGCTAAGCCGGCTGCGCGTAACTCTTTTCGTAGCTAAATCATTAAGCAATCTAATTATTATATGAATTATTAAAAAACTAGTTTTAAATTTCGAACCTTTTTCTCTCGACGAACACGGATCCATAAAATAATGATTGAAAACAGAAGAACCAATATAAGACCTCCAATTACAAAAAACCATGTTTTGGATATTACGTTTGGATCTATAATTTGAATATATTTTAATTAATTTTTATACTTTAACTGATTTTATTAATGTAACGTTGTTACCTGCAATGATAATTTCGCGTGATATTTCACCCCACTTATTTTTCGCTACACATTTATAAGTTCCAGTAACACTACGAAGATCCATGCTAATATTTAGTGTTTTTGCCCGACGTTTTATGCTCGCTGAATCCTCTGTAATTAAATCATCGTCTTTGTACCATTCTATAGTTGGCTCTGGTAATCCGGTTATATTACACATAAGTTCCTTCCATCCACTTGAGTCTAATGTTATTGTTTCACCATTCATATTACAATCGATTATTTCCGGTGCTCGAGGCACTATTATATGATAAAAAAAAACAAATTAATAGAAAAAACTAAATTTTCAAGCATTGTATATAAAATTTACTTTCTCCAATAATATTAACACTATTTGAAATAACATTATTGATGTCTATGAACTGAGCTGAACAACTGTACATTCCTGAATTTTCCGGCTTAAATGATAACCATGTAATACGTTTACGAAACGAAAATGCCGTAGCATATTTTGTGAATATTATGTCTAAAAATAAGAAAAAAATAATGAATTAATACGAGTAAAATATATTTCTTATTTATTTAACGGTACCATCTGTATCCACCTCGACAATTTCATTATTTTCACTGTACCATGTAAGTTTGTCATTAAAAACATAAGAAACTGCAGCACATTCTATTGAAACTTCATCACCTAATGGCACTATACTACTTTCTGTATTATTAACAATCCAAACATTCATTTCTTTACTCTGTAATTTTTTAATTAAATTATTTTGGCACAAGAATAGATAAAAAAAAACTTAATTTTACTCATTACTTACATCTAAATCACTGATTCTCAATTCAACTGATTCACTAGTAGTACCGGATGTACTTTTTGCAACACATGTAACAATACCTGGTGATTCTGGCCTAAATCTAAGTTGTACTTCTTGTGAATTATCCGTTTCGAATGTTTTTATAATATTCTCATTAGTATACGACATACTTGAGGTCTTACTGCATGTCTGTCCCGAATTTGTATAAGTACATGGAGTATAAACAAAACTTATCTGTGATAATGGATAGCCCTTACAAGAACATTTAACAATTGCTTCCTCTCCGTCATTAATATCCTCACTTGTAACATTTAATCTTGGCTTAGCTAAATACAAATGTTTATTTTTTTTTTGTTATTATTGCATTCAAATTTAAAAATAAATCTTACCTTTAACAATTACTGTTAATATTAAGGATTCAACTTGAAAGGCATTACTTCCTCGTAATTCATATTTACCCGCATCTTCTAATTGGGCATTTTGTATTGTTAAAATTACATCGTGTGGTTTTAGTTTTATTCCAAATTTACTGTCACTTCTTATTTCTACACCTTTTGGATTGATCCTGTTTACAAAAAAGTTGGTTTAATCGTTATATAAGTCTTATTATTACTTTTGTATTATAACTTACCATAATATTTGAATATGGGGATATGCATTAATCGTTATATACCATCGAATTGATTTATTTTCTTCAATAATTAGTGTATGTCGGTTTGATGGTTCTTTTAGTTCAATAAAACTTTCATTAAATCCTGTAAAATAATAATTCAATAAAAAATATACATGTTGCAAAGTAATACAAAAATAATTTACTAAAAATTTTAATCATTTGTTCGCTGTAATTTTCACTATCGCCCTTCTTGATGGTGCATTTATAAAAACCTGTATCTTTCGTAGTTGACAAATTATTTATAATTAATTGTTTCGTATATCCATCATCTGTGTCGAATTCATTGAATTTAACACGAGCATTCTACAATGAATAAAATATTTTAATTATTATTATTATTATTAATTTATTTTTAAGTTAATAAATTTTTACATCTTCCACATCATCATCTGGATAACTCCACTCTAAACTTAAACCAGCTTCTTCAGTTGTTGTACAATTTAAAACCAATTGATCTCCTTCTGTCGCATATTTAATATTTGTTATACTTGGTGCGTCAGGTACACGATTAAGAGCTTTTATTCAAAAATATTTAAATTAATATAATTTTTATTATTATTATTAAAAAAAAATGAAAATAAAAAAACACTGATAACTAAGCCAATACATTAACAATTAAACTCAAAATTATAAAATAATTAATAAAAATTATAATAATAATGGATAAAAAATAACTTAAATCTAAATTAATTGATAAATAATTAAAATTTACAATTAAAAACTATCACATGCATAAAAATGATAAAAATAAAAAAATAATTAATAAACAGTAATTGATAATAAAATAAATATAAATTAATTAAATAATAAATTAAGCAATAAAATAAATGCCAAAAAAAAAAAATATGTAATGAATACAACGAAATAAAAATAAAAAACATCAACAGCATAAACCATAAGTAGCGAGCGAATTAACGAACAAAAAAAAATTATAAAAGGATCAAACACAGGCCAAAAGAAAAAAAAAACTTTTCTTATTTATTTTCTTTTTTTTATATAATAAATGTTTACACAATTTCCTTAATTTAGACGGACGACCCCTGTTGGGTGGCAAAGATGACTGGGATAATGATGATGACAAACTACTATTACTATTGCTGACACCACTTTGTTTTATTAAATTAATTATTTTATTACTATTATTATTATTATTATTAATATTATTATTATTTAATGATTTCTCTTGATTAAATATTAAATTCTTGAGACACATTTTATTTAGATTATTTTTAAACTCACAATCATCCACAGTTATATATTTGCATAATTTCTTTGTATAATTTGTTTCCATTTTTTTATATGATATAACTTGACAACAATAATGTCCGGTATCAGAAACAGCATCAAATTTTACCATAAAACCAATTTTCGGATTAAATTGGTTGAAAAAAGCATGATTCTGTTTATAAAATATAAAATTTATATTAATTAATATAATATGTACAAATAATTAAATAGATTTATTTATATATATATATATACAAGATTATCAATAAATTGCAAAACAAAAAATAGTAAACTACATGCAGAGTAATAATATACATTGCTCATATACAGTGTGCAAAACATACAAATTATTTAATTATTAATTATTAATATTTTAATATTTTGTTAATAATATTAATTAAAATAGATTTTTAAGAGAAAAACTAGTCACCAAAAATGTTTTTAATTAAATTTCGCATTTATACTTGCGTATTTATTAATTCAATAATATAATTAAAATCAATTTAAAAAAAATATCTAAATACATCAAAAATTGAAAATCATCGTCAAACAAGTGATAATTTTAAGAATTAAAAATATAAACTCAAATAAAATTATTAAATTTTAAAAATAGAAATTTTAAATTGATATAATAGTAACAGGTGGTATAACCACTTTTGTTAATATTTTAATATTTAAATAGAAATATTGTTGAAATATATTTTTGTTACAAATTTTATTTATAAACACATTAAAATACGCTCTATTTGTTTATTTATTAAATCAAGTTGAGATTTCAATCATATTTGTAGAGATGAAAGAGATGTTTTTGTAAAGTGTTTATTTTTTTAATAGTTTTAATTTGAATTTAGAGAAAAATTAGATTTTTACTTGATTTTTTTTGCTTTAGATAGAATTTCTGCTTAAATATTTCATTTGATTGTAAATTTGTTTGATTATTGACAAGTAATTTTAATTGCCAAAACAAATTAGAAGAATTAGCTGCTATTTGATTCGAAGACAGTTGTATTCTCCTTTACTCGTAACAATTTATATTAATATTAATACATATTTACATAATATTTTAATTTATATTTACATATCAAATAATTGCAATGAAATAATGAAAAAAAAATATATATATATACGAGATGTGATTAAATATTTATAAATTACATAAAAAATGAATAAATAAATAAAGTAATTCTTAATAAGAAAAGTAAAAGAAAAATAAAAAACACACATACTATACATATGTATATAGAAATCTTTATATGTTTCCAAATTATAATTAATATGTATAAATTTACATATTAATTTAAAATTCGTTGTATCATTGAATTGCATTGTAAATCCGTATCTAGGATCAAAATCATAATTTTGTGGCGGCTAAATAATAATAAAAATAGAAGAAAAACCCAAAAAAAAAAATAATTAAACACATAAAAGGAATGAAATGTTAAAATTGCTTTACAGTAAAAAACATTAATTATATTAATTAAAATTATAATTATTAAGAAAAAAAAAAACCAACACAAGATTAGACAAAAATAAAAAGCTTAAAGAAAGAATTGAAAACTAAAGTGACAAAGACACAAAGTGATTTAATTAATTAAAAAATTTCATTTTTAGATTAAATAAAATCGATTTTTGCTTACCATTTCCATGCCATCCTTAAACAGAACAACTTTCACAAATTTTGATGTTGGCTTGCATGGTATTGTCACTAATTTATGTTGACGAACTATATCTACAGCATATTCCATTGGTACCATTAAATTTTGTGGATCTGTTTAAAGTGAAAGAAAATCAAATAAACGAATTTTTGAAAATAATTATAGAAAATTACCATCAACAAAAATGTAAATTCGTGATGCTTTAAATAATTTTACCAAATCCTCAATAGGATTATCAAAATTCAGTGTATTATTATAAACGCAATCGTAAAAGTCAACATTTTTATGTATTACATTAATTAATTTTAAAATTGATACGAATGGACGTTCATCTTCCGGATTATATTGATTCGTTATTATAAAATTTGTCACTTCCTAGTAATTAATAGTAACCAAAGAAAAAAAATATTAATTTAAAATAATTTAATGAAATTATTTCTGATAAACATACTGTCGGTGCTTTCCATGTTATTGGTTCTCTTCCTTCGCACCTTATCTCCTTATTCTGATATAATTCTAAACTCAACTCATTGCTTTCACTGACAATATATGGCGTTCCATAAGATATGTAACTTGTATTAAAATTTAATTTATACTCATCTAAAAAGTCTCCTGAAATAATTAATAAAACGAAATGATTATTATTATTATTTATTTTCAAAAGTAGCAAGACATTTTTGTCATTTAAAAAAAGAAAATAATTATCTGCTATGCATTTTTAACAATAAAAAATAAAATTTCGTCAACAGGAAACAAGACTATTGTCTTTAAGTAAAAATTATTTCCTTTTAAAAATTTATTTCAAAAAATTCCAAATGAAATTTTATTGCATTATTTTGGAAAAGAAAATTATATTTTTTTTTTTATCTTTTTTTTTTAAGAACTAAATAACCAACAAAAATTAAAAAATTTTTATCATTATTTTCTTTATCCTTCTGGTGACTTAAAGTCTATAGTATACTTTACAACCATATAATAATAATAATAAAAATATAAAAATGATTAAAAACAAATGTTTTGTATTATTTAATTGTGTTTTAGTAGTTATGTTGTACTGATAAGGGCATTATTAGTGAAAACAAAAGAATTATAATCAGTAAAACTAAAATTAAATAATGAAAAAAAATGTAAAATATTTTCGTTCGTTTTCTATTGAATTAGTCAAACATTTTAAAAGTGCTAAAATTTAGAAAAAAAAACTTAATGTTTTCTTTACTGATATTGATTTTTCTAATAAATTTAAGTAAATTCCATAGAGATTTTGTCTTCCTTTTTCTACAAAATTTAAAATATAGAAAATTGTTATAAAGATTTTTCTACAATATTTCGCATATAGATAAAAGAATATCTGTTTTATTATTTTTAAAAATAAGATAAGACTCTAGTTACCTTTTACTTTATCAAAATATAATTTTGCCTTTAAAGTGGTAAATAATAATAAGAATATTATAACTAAGAAACCTTTTCTAAACATCAGCATTTTAAATATAATTTCTCTGTTGCTTTTTTGATGTGAAATTATTATTTTAATTAATTAAAACGTTAATTAATTTGATTACAAATATACATCATTGATATTTAAATTGTTTCTATTATTTCTTATTCATGGTAAATCTTTACACACATTCTATTTTTTATTTCAAAATTTATTTAATTTTATAAAATAGTAATAATAATATATATTATTCACATCGGTGCGGATAAATTAAATAAACAATTTTCTTTTTTATATTTAAAGTAAATAAAACAATGTTAAATATAGAATTAAAATTGATTTAATTCGATTAAATAAAATAAGAAATTGATACAAATTTTAATCAAGAAAATTTGCAATACAAATAAATATAAAAAAAAAAATTAAATTAATTTTATTAAAATCATAAAAATAGTTTTTCATATGAAAAGTAAATAATTCTGATTAAATATATAATTAAAAATGTTTTGTATCGAAATGATAAGAAAAAAATATTATTATGTATATAATTATATTAGTTTGCCACAAGTATTTTATTTTTATTTTTTTCCTTTTATTTAATAAACAAATTAATTATATCATTTATTTGCGAATTATATAAATAAATAAACTTTTTTTTTATTTATCACTTTTTTATTTACTTTATTGGCTTTATTATTATTGTTTTTTGCATTTTAATATAAGCATAGATTTGGTTAAATACGCCTTTAAAAAATAGAATTAATTTTATATCAAAAACAAAACTTTAATTAAAAAACATTCTGCAAGAATTTTATTGATAATTTTTGTTTTTTCACACATTCCAATTAATAATTCTTTTATTATTTTTTTTATTACAAATGATGTGTTTTATCTGTTATTAAACGTTTAAAAATATTGTTTTTTTTTTTGTTATTACAATGCGTTGGAACAAATTATTAATTAATTAAAAAAAAAAAAAGAAAGTAAAACAAATAAAATCTTGACATTAATGCACATTTTTTTTCTTCTTAATTAATGAACTTCAGTTTAATATTTAATATCACAAAGTGTTTAATTATTACAACCGACAACAAAACTGAACTAAACAAAGTGAATTATATTTTACTCTTTCTTAGTATTTAAACATAGAAGTTTATATAATACATATTTATTATTTACATCAAGAAAAGATTATTATTATTATTATTATTTATAAAATATAAAAACTTGTATTTCCTTTGTTATTTGTTTATTTAAATATATATATATATTTTTATAGGCAGGGTAGAAAACCGCAAAAAAATATTATAAGTTAAGATTAGAGTATCGGTCAAAAGTAAAATTTTAACGGCAGTTCATAACAATCGAATGAAAACAAGATTCTACATGGAAATATTTTTATTTCTATTGGAAAAGTTCCACATAGTTCCACAGTATTTATTTAATATCGTTCAGAAACGGTTTGAAACACTGAGTAAAAACTAAATAGTAATGAATTAAATCACACATTTATAATCAATTTTGTAAAAAAAAAAAGAAAAATAAAACTTATTTGTAAAATGAACGGTGCTGCTTATAAATAAATTAAATTAAATTAAATTTTTTTAATAATAAACACATTAATATGAATTTTTTAAAAATTTTACATTAAAAAAACAAAACCAACATTTGTCTGCAGGTAAATAATAAACAATATTCGAAGTCATATCACGAAAATAAAAAACTTTTTTGCGCGCAAAACACGTTTAAAAAAAGAAAACAGAAAATTTCCACGAATTCAAAAATTATCAGCTGTATTATCAACATAATAATAATGAAAAAACATAAAGCATAATTTAAACCTTTTATAAACTGGTTATAAGAAAAATTTGTTAATTTTAAATATAAATTTCTATCGTGCAATTTTTGGTTTTTTTAGGGATAGGTTTTGCTATTTTGCGTGCGTTAAACGTTTGAAACGAAAATTGTTTAAAAAAAATTATTGTCCAAAAATTTTAACACAAAATTTATTTATAATTTTCTATTTTAAGATTTTTATTTACTTTGCTAAATGAAGAATTTTAATAATATTTTTTACAAAAGAATTTTTAAAGGTTAAATAACAGAATTATTAAATAATTTATTAGTTTATATTTGCAATGAAAGTTTTCTTTGTACATACCTAATTCGGAGTGCTTATAAGTAAGAATACTTGAAGAATATTCTTTATTAACTAAAATTTGAAATCAAGCTATGCATAAAACATAAAGTTTTTGAGAAATAATTTACATTTTTATGGTCCAAAATATTACATTTATCAGCATAGTATCAAGCGAACTTTGAAAATTAGTAATCTATAGCGATCTTAAGTCATTTATTAGCATTCTTTGTAGATTATTTTTCAATCTTAAAATCGATGATTTAATTTAATTTGTCATAGTTAATGAATCACAATATTTCTAGGATAGTCAATTAATAATAAATTAATAAAATTGTCTCAACAAAACGCCCTTAATTTATGACATAATAACAATAATAAATCTGTTTGTGAAAAATGCAACAAGTTATAGCAATGTTGTAGCTATTTTTTAAGTGTTTTGTAGAGTGTTATGCTTTTAATTAATAGATAATTATAAGATAATAAGATAATAGCGGCTTTATTTTATTTTAATAAACAAATTTTATATTTTTGTTTAGAAAACACCAAATTGTGCTGAAAAATGTCCCTTTAATATAACATTAAAATCACCATTAATGTTCATTCATGAATCATATACCAATAATTTTCGTGTTGTGTGTGTCTGTACGCTCTAAGAAAAAATATTGATGATTCAAAGAAAAAAAAAATAATGTCAAGAATAATAATAAAACAAAGAAAAAAAAAATAACTAAAACCACTTGTTGGCAAGAAACTACTTGTTGTTGTTCGGCTAAAACATATAATACAAAACGACAAACAGTGCTATTTGATTTTGTATTTCTCATTTGTTTTGGTTTTGATTTTGTTTATAATTTTATTAAACAATAATAAAAAATAAAAAACTTCACATCTGCGACAATAACAAATTTAATTATTCATAAGCTTGTGTTTGTCTTTGATTTTATTAAAATCTTCAATAAAATAGTATAATTAAAAATAAAAAGCCATTTACCATAATGTTCTTGTTTATTAATATTTATTTTAATTTTTTTTTTTTTTTATAAACATTATTCGTGTGTGAAATATTATAAATAATTGTAGTATTTGTAAGAATTTATTATAATTAATTAATTAACCTTCAGCGAATTATTTATCACAGTGATGTGCAAACTGAGTAACAACAGCAGACTAACAATGCATGTTTTACGCGCCTTACAGCAGCTACAATGTATTTCAAAGTTTTGAATACAGAAAAAATAATTCTTCTCTGTTTTTTAAATAATAATTATATGATATTAATTAGTTTTATTATTTATTTATTTTTTTTTTTTTGTGTACAGTTATACTGTTTAGTTGTATGATGTAATCAAAATTTATGTTAATTGATTGTAATACTATATGTATACATATATTTGCATATTAAATTGAAAAACAAAAATAATAATATAATGACAATCCCATATTTGTGTGATGCTTAATTGTATTTTAAATATATATAATAATTTTATACAAAAGAATATAAAAAGAGTAATTCTGTATTACGTATTGTATATAAAGTGGATTATTCTTTACGAATTTTATCATACTTAATAATATATTTTGTTATAGCAAATATTTAAGATAAAAATAAGTATGAGCGATTTTTTTTTTAGTTAACAAAAACATTGAAATAATTTTTTTTTTTGGTGCTTTTATTGCTATTATTATTCTTATTTTTCTCTCTTCTTGGCTGAATTAACACGAATAAATAAGAATAAATTCGTTTTTAGGTCATAACTGTCTCATTAATTACAAGTTATTTAAAGCATTTAACTTTTATATTGTTTTCTTAATAATATATTTTACTTAATATTAATTATTTATAGTTTTGTATCAATAGTAATGTTCATTATTTATGAAGAGAAGTACAGTAGAAACTCTAGTTTTTAACATGCAGTAGTTTGAATTGTTAATCACAATTAGCAGACACAATTCTATACAATCGGATAACGAACAAGCGGATGCACGTCTTTGTGCTACAATTCATTGTTTAAACAGCAAAAAGTACTACCAAAGATAATTCAACAATAAATTCTTGCATACCGTGTATCTGTGCTTCAGACACAACAGTCAACCATACAATTTACCAAACACACAATGTATTGATTATTTATTTTTATTTCTTATTTTTGCAATAAAGAACTATTATTAGTCATAATTGTTTGTTCATAAATAATAATAAATTTTGCAATTAAACAATACAATGAAAGTACAGTAGTCACTGTAATATGTGTAGGAGTTAATTTGTATGCATATTTTTATGAAGAGTGCTATTTTTTTTGCTTGTTATTATTAATACTAATTAGCTTCAGTTTCTCTTAAATATTGTCTAAATCTTTGAAATTTGTGATCAAAATATAAAAACTTTATATAAAGAATTAAATAAATAAAATTTATGACTATACAAACGAATAAATTGTATAAAAATACATTAATTGTTGTAATCAGCAGCTTGCATGACTGCGTTATCGCGCTTATAGTAACATTGCCGATAAGTCTATATAAAAGCAATAAATCTATAATTAATTATTCTTATCAAATGGTCTATAAATGTTATTTTAATTTATTATTATTATTATGTTTTTTTTTTCTTTATTTATTTTATCAAAAATAAAAACGTGAACAAATTTAACGTACTCCATAAATTTCATTAATAAAGTTTGGGTTTTAATTTTATTTTAATTAGATTTTGTATTTGGAAATAATAATAATAATTTTAACATTGATTTTGATTGTTTGTAGTTAACACTTTATGCATTTTTATTTTTAATGACTTATATTTGTATTTGTTTGTCGTATTTATATTTTACTAAGTAAATGTAAATAATTATTTTTTATGATTAAAAAACTAAAATTCATAGAATTGAACTCGTATGTTTGATTAATTTTTTATTTTTTTTTTAAAGTTCTTAAGTTTAACCATAGTTTCCGTTATTATTTATATATATATATATATTTTTTAAAGCAATTACATTTATTTATTTTTAATCAATTCTGATGACGTTAGTTTTTTTTTTAACTAAGTTAAATTACTAAGAATAATATTACAATGTGGTTTTTATAAAGAGAAGAAAAATAAATAAAATTACATTTATTGACAATATTAGTAAGATAATTAATAAAAATATTATTCTGAAAATTGATTTAGTTCAATTGATTTTTTAATAAATAAATAGAGCAAATTTTAAATAAATTTATTTACTGATTAATTACTTTAAATGGAAATTTTTAGCAGGGTTTGCGGATACATAAACCTAATTCAACAGAAAAATGGTTTAATGCTACTGCTAGTCTTTTGTTTAATGCTACTGCAACATTTTAAAGAAATTGGAAAATTTGCATGAAAATGTTTTTAATATTAAAATAATTTTACATTTTATTATTTGTTATTTTAGCTGCTATTTTATGAATAATTAAATCATTCATTAATAATTACGTGCCGCTAAGTAGAAATTCAATCAACAGTAAATAATGTGTGTATATTTGGTATTTACATTAACGACATATTACATTACTTAAGTAGTAATTTATCACTATTTATAACGAATAAAACAATAACAATCATTATTTATTTAGTTAATTAATTACCACAATCAAACACCGATTAATAAATATATTTTTTTACTAATCAATAAATAACAATAATAGAATTACAAGTCAATTCCATAATTGTAATTAAATCTTTTTAATTGATAATTTTATGAAAAATAATAAATAAAAATTCAAATCAGTCAGCGCCAGTTTTGTATAGCAAATCAATAAACATAAATTTATTTCTTATCAACATTATAATCTAGTAAATGTGAATTTTATCACGATTAAATCAATTTAGTTATTCAAATAACACTTTGTTAAATTATATTTTCGTGATATTTCCTTATATTCTAAGTGATTTTCTATGTAATAATGCCGCTAAATCGTTTACATTCTTATTATTATGAGTGTAATCAGGTGAATTATGTAATAAAATTTATATTAATGGATTAAAAATAATTTATTATTATTGCGAAATAAGGAAAAAAAAATTATAATAATAGTCGACAAATGATAATTAGGTATAGTTTATATAAAATTTAATTATATTCATTATTGTCATTCCAGTTTTTGCATTTTTTTTTAACTTTTAAATTTCTTCTTTATTAATTATTATATCATTAGATTTATTATTTAGATTATTTACAATCTGATAGAGATATATTTTCCTGTTTATCGTTTTTTCTCTATTTTATTCGTTTCGGTTTATTTTTTTTCTCGTACATAAATTTTATTTTAAAAGTATAAAACTATTATTTACTTAGTTAAGTGCACTTAGTGTTTTGATTTTTATTGTTTAAAAAAGTGTCAATTTTTATTCTGTTTATAATGATAAATATTTTCTTATTAAATTTATTTTTCTTTATATTTTTTATTGATTACTCTTTAGCTGGTTCTTGTGTACGTTTTTCTGTTTTACTTTTTCTTTTTTTTTTTTAATTAATTATTTTTCATTTGTCTAATATATGTTTTTAGAATGGTTTTAAAATAAAAATTAAGGAAATACAAAATTGTCAAAGTGATCAAGTTATGTATATTTATGAAAATTTTACAGCATCATTTGGTAAAAATTGTGAAATTGTTACAAATGGTTGTCTTACGTTTAAAGATTTTCAAACTGCTGTTGTATGTACATTTAATTGATTTAATTTATTAATTATAATAATTAATATATTATGTATTGTTTTAGATTAATTATAAAGTGACAAAAAATAATATTTTGGTAGCTAATGATAAATATGATTTATGTAAAAATGCTGAGAACGCTGGCGATGATATTAAAGCAATTTTGGATCTCTTTGAATTACCAAATAAATGTCCAGTAGTTGGTGTAAGCTAATTGTTATTTTAACAATAAATTATCCATTTAACTTTTATTGTCTTAAAGTTTCTAACATTTAGCGACTATTATTTAATTTTTTCTATTTTTCTATAGAATACCGTCTGTGCAAATTCTCAAAAGGTTGATTTTAATAAATATAAACAATATTTAAAATTAATGCGTGGTAATATTGTTGCTAATATAAATGTAGCACATGACACGGTAAAATAATTAATTATTTAACTTAAAAAAAATATGTTTATTAATTAAAATTATTCCGTATTTCAGGGAAAAACATGTTATGTTATTAAAGTTGATGTAACGAAAGTATAAAACAAATTATTATTTTTATTTACTGTGACATGGATTTAAGGTTAAACAGATAACACAGTGTCTTAATCTAAGCAATAAAACTTAAACAACCCGTATAAACGTTTTTTATTTTAAATAAAATTTTATCACCTATGAACCGTCGTTAAATAACACAAGATTGTTTTTTTTTTTTGCTTATTTTCAAATTAATAAAACTGAAATAAGATTTATTTAAATCAAATAAAAAATTAAATATAATAAATTATTTTGCAATAAATTTATTTATATAATTAATAAAAAAAAATATGCTTTACTTCCTTGGAAAAAAAAAATTAAAATAATAATTTTTATTAATAAAATAAATAAATGAATGATTCATTCAAATAAAATAATTAAATAAATAATTTTTATGCTGAATCACATTTAGGTATAAAGCGGCGTTTTTATTTTTTATTATTATTTTAATTAATATTTTCTTTTTTCTTGTAATTAAATAAAAAAAAAAACACAAAACGTTTTGCATTACAGGAAAAATTAATTAAATATTTAATAATGTTGTAGACACACTAGGTGACCTAGTTATATAAATACAATTCTTTTTCTATTTATTTCCCTTTAAATATGTAAGCATTTACCTAACTATTTAACCTGAGTATAGATTTATTTATTTAAATAAATATTTACAACTAACATAGTCAGTTAGATTATTGATTTTAAGTCACTTTATTGTACTGTTGCTTATGTTAGAAATGGTAATAAAAATTACTTAAAAATACCTTTTTTTTTTGATGAAGAAGAAATAAACTTTAACAACAGTAATATAAATAAACAAATTAAAAAACAATTAAAAATAAATTTATTTACCATCATCGACATTTTGTCTTCGTTGTCGTTGTTTCGCATAAGTTCCGGTTATTAATCCAAAAGAACAAATTATTTGTATCACATAACACAAATGAATAAAATTTTTGTTATTCATTTTTAAAATAAAAAATTTTTTGTTTACTTTTTCTGATGCTTTAGTATAATTTTATTATTTTTGTTAATATTTTTTCTTCTAACTTGTTTGTTAAATCTTCGTTATCACTCACATGTTTATTATAAATATAATTTTATTATATATATATTTATTGTTTACTTTTATTATAACACTTTTTGTATACTTTTTATTAAAACTTTATTGTAATTCACTTGATGCTGTTTTATTATGTTATTTTTCTTTTTGATTAATCAAATCTAAATTAAATAAATAAAAATTAATATATATATATATATTTATGTCGATGCTCTTGTATTTATATTAATAATAATAATACTAATTTTATTAGTTAATTTATTTATTTATTAAATTATGTATAGAATTATTTTCTTTTATTCAATTATTTATTAATAATTTTTTTAAGTTTAGTTTTGTTAATTTTTTTTATGATAAAACATCACCATATGTTAATTTAAGCATAGAAATAATCATTTTATTTAGAGCTAGAAAAACTTGTCACGCAACAGCTTTATAATATCTTTTTATTATTATAATTATTATTATTTTTTTTCATTTAATTGCAAAGAAAAACAATAATAATAATAAAGTAAGGTAATCATTAATCAAGTTGATAATTGTTATTCACATGGGTGCGGTAAAACTAAAATTTTAACCAATTTTTTTATTTATAAAAAGTTTATTTTTCGTTAAAGAACTAAAATAAATCGGAGCTAAAAGTTGTATTAAAATATATTTTTATATGTAGCAAAGAGTGTAGAGTAGCAAGAATTAAATAAAATGACTAAACTTGAAATGAAAATACACAAAAAAAATAATATTAAATTGTTGGTATATTTATTTTTTGGTGTCGTCACTATTCCAAGAAAAGCACAAGCAATTCTCACTGATTAAACGTATTTCAGGTAAAAATCAACAAGATATAAAATATATATACATACAAACATAACAATTGTTGATTAAATAATAAACCAAAATAAGTTGTTTGTAGTAATTTTATGACAATATATACATGACTCAGTGAATAACATCAATAAAACAAATACAATAACATTTTTTATTTATAATTATTTTATTATATAGATATATATATCCAAAGTGAATGTTTTAATTGAATGGAAAATATATTGAAATAAATTTAATGAGAACCGATAAGCAATATTTGTATCTATAACGTATTTAAGTCACAAGAAAAGAAACATTATTATCAGCTTATCTATGTTTATCTTTAAGATTATTTTATTTAAATCACGAGTAGTAATGCACAAATTTGTTTAAAATTATTCATAAAATTATTGCCATTGGAAAATTACTTAATTTTTCACCTATATAAAAAAATCTGAACACAATAAAATAAGCATAAAAAATAAGCTTTAAAACAAATTAATATTTATTCATTTTTAAAACACAACAGTACAACAGAACAATACAATTTCTTCACAATATTAATTAAAACAATTAAATGTACTTTAAAAAAAAAAATTAAAGAAACCAATTACGAAGAATATTTATTTTGATACTTTCTAACGCAAACACAACTCACAACTGAAGACACAACTTGAAAACCCAACAAAAAAATATTTATATTATTATTTTTCTATAATATAATAATAATATTTTTCATTAATTATTTTTTATACAGTATGATAATGAAAAACATATAAAATATAAACGAACAAAAACGCGAAGAAACAACAAATTTATATAAAAGATAAAATAAAACACTTGCTGTTTTGGTATGGAATAATTTTCTTAACAAAATATAAAATATAACTAAACAAAAGTATGACTTAAATACTTTCATATAGCTATGGTTATTTTATTAAAGTGTGTAGGAATTACTCGTTATTTCTCTACATGTTTATCGTAGTATAGTTGTACGATTATTAATTTTTTGTATTCAAATGTATATCCAACAAAAGTTGAATAAAATTTATTCACCACACAAGAAATAATATAAAAATAATTTCTAATAGAAAAACACTCAATAAAATACGAGTCATACACATTCGGGTTATTATTATTATTATTTTATTTAATTTAATATTGTGACGGTGTATGCGTTTTTTATAATTTTACAGTCAGACAATGCATGACTGCAAGAACTTTACTAATTTTATTTGTTTTATTCATTAAAATTCTTAAATAATTTTATTTTATATATCGTTGTTTTGGTTTGCTGGTGCCACACACTTAAAACGTAATGTGTCTGATGGAATTTCTTGACTAAAAAGTTAAAAAATAAACAAATGTATATATACATAATAAACATGAAAAGAGAACTCGCATGAAAATAAAGGTTATAAAATAATGTTAATAAATGTTAAAGGTGAAATTTTCTTTTCTAATTTGTATCCTTTGCGCATCAGAAAAATAGTTAAAAACAATTTTTTTCAATGTACTGCAGTTCGTCTATCTGCAATTCAACCATAAATGGTGGGATGTTTAATGTCTTTTTCTTTTATTTTAGCACATTTATAAATTTTATTTAATTAAAAAGAAGGAAAAAATATTTTATTTTTTATGACACAAATAGAAATTAAGGGAAAATTTTTGATAAAAATTTCTATGACGTTAGCATATTAGACCCGGTAAAATCCATTTTATTATTATTTTGATTAAAATTTAATTTTATTAAATGACTTATGACACACTTATGTGTATTCTTATCAAGTCGTTAAATTAACTCAATTATTTGAAAATTAATGTACGAGAAGCAACACTTTAGGGAATTAAGTTATTAAGCAATGGACAGTAAATGGGGGTCTGATTGTTGAAGCAACAGGTAATGGATGAAAAAACCAGTAATCTGTGAAACAACACAAAGAATTAAATTGTAGTTAAATAAAAAAGAGTTTTGGTATAGAATTTAAAGTAAATATTTGCAAAAATTAATTGCAATTAATGTAGAATAAATTTACACACAATATTTGTTTATTTTTCTCTTAGTTTTTAATTAGATTTGTGTTATTTATAAACTCATAATTATTATCTATCTTAGTAAGTAGAGATTTTCTTGTTAAACTAATTAATGATTATTTTATTACTAATTATATTATGATTTATGAAGTTAAGAATTAATATATTTGTCACGCGAGTCACAAACAACAATTTATGCTTGAATAACTAATACCCGTCACAACACAGTTTTATTATTATTTAGTTTTGATAGCACTTTATTAACACTAACTACTTACAATGTTTGCTTCCATATATAAGAAGCAATAATTGTCTAATAAAACATCCGTTTAGAATACTATTTTTAAATGTAAAAATATTAATAATAAATTAACTAGACGTTACTAAAATGCATTTTTCACTTATCAAAAAATAAGAAAACAATTTTTTTTTTAAAAAAATAAAATTCATACTATAGCCTCACTACAGATAAGATAAAATAATTATAAAAAGGCAAAAAGAAATATTGTTTTTCTGAACAAAACTTTAGTTTTTATCGTTGTTTTTATTTTTTTATCATTTATAAGTCTCGAAGAACATTTAATAAATATGTTTTAATTTCGCTTCTGTTGCTTTTAATATTTAGTATCAAAAGTTTTGTTTTGTTTCTTTATATTTCTACAAAAAATAATAAATAAAATGATTAAAGGCATATCACAGTGAAGCATAGTTTTGTTATGGAAAAAAACTTACAGGGAGGGAATATTTATTTAAAAATATATATTCAAAATGATCCTAGTTTAATTAATTCAAGTTTTTTAGTTTTATGAACCTAATATTTGCTTCAACGGTTGAATGTTTTATAATCGGAAATTAAAGACTCCTTTTTTTTTGCATTACTCCTAAACCCATAAGGATACGTCCACGTCGTAAATGTCAAAATTAAAACATAAAAACTTGCCTTCTAATTTATTTATAGTCAATATTACATATATTTTCCAATAAAAATATGCCGACAAGTATCAATCAAATAAAATTTAATATCTCATATCAATCAATAATTTTTATTATTTTTCAGAATAATAACGCCACAAAGTTGCAATTTTCTTTTTTTTTATTGTTACCAAAAAAAAAAATTATTAAAAAAGTGCAAAATTGTTTCTTTAAAAAAGAAAAAAGAGTAATTATAAATGTTCACATACTAAATGTATGTTTAAAAAGCATAAATAATAACACAACAAAAAAAAAACGTTTTTTTTCTCACTTCCTTAAGTGATAAAAATAATTTCATAAATTTTATATTAAAAGTTCAAAAAAACATAATAAAAGAAAAATAATAATTATGTTTAGAAAATAATAAAGTCTTCCTCGACTTATTGTTGAATTTTCAATAAGGATTTACTTTGCCTTTATGAAATGATTTAATTCTTTTGTCCAATTGCCAGAAAGTAACTTTTATTTGTGTAAAAGAGAGAGTTCCTCACATAGTTTGGGATTGTTTTGTGTTTCAAGCGTTCTTTTAAGTAGCTCTGGATTTATGTATCTGTTCTGGAGAGCTAGATTAAATTTTAATATTACTTGTGCCTTACAATATTTATCAAAATTTACGATCAAAAATTAAGCAATGGTATTTTTTTATACTTCTTCATCATTTAACATAGTTTTCTCCATAAACACTCTGTAAAACTGTATAAAACAATACAAAAATCGTCTTAACACAAACAATCAAATGTAACTTTGTTGATACATCTGGATAATATCAAAGTAAATAATTATATATAATATTAGTACACTGTTTAACATTTAATTAGAAAATCATTTGTTATTTTATTTTCATCATTACTAAGTTTAACGCCTTTTAATCAAACGCTCACACTATAACCACACGTTTTTATCTTGTATTTCTCTTGAATATATTTTTATTAATTTAAATATAAACTATATATATTAATTATGTATATTAAATAAATATGTATAATAATAATGTTGCTAGGTAGCGCTGTTACATAAAACAACAGAATATATTTCGTTATGTTATTTAGTCAGTACGTAAACCAAGAAATGTATTAAAATTAAATATTTTACGTAAGTCTGACTGAATATACATAGTTATAAAAACATAAAACTTGTTGGTATGAGATTTTCATTAATTAATATTTATTAAACAAATAAATAAATAAAATATTTTTATTATACTTAAGTAAAATTTACAGAACTATATTAGAAACTCTGATAATTAAGACACAGATCTTACGATATAATTTATAATAAAATACTGTGCTTAAAGTTAAAGAAAATTTATCACATAAATTAATTATCTTTCATTAAAGCATTTCCACAGTTCTAAAAAATATCTCAAAAATTCCTTACGAATGAATTTTTGTATGTATTTTTGAAAATACCATAAAATCTACTTGTTGCTGTATGCATAAATGTAAAATGATTGTTCATTTTGTCTATAACTCTTGTGATTTTCGTGAATTAAATTAATTTTGAGCTTTTATGTTGTTCAAAAAATTTACTTATTTACATTGCTGATATTTATTAACATGCCAAGTTGTTAGATTATTTTTAGATTATAATTTAACACATAAACTAGAAATATTTACATTACATAAAATATGTACATGGACACGAGATAAATAATTTGTTATTTGATAATCTCTCATTTAATATTATGTTAGAAAAAATATTTTGCAAAATAAATTCAGTCAATGATCATAAATAGAGTGAAACCGTTTGCAAAATGAATAAAATTTCATTTTTTCTTATTTTTTTATGGATTTACGCAATTCAGGTAAATACTTAATTGATGTTTTGATTGTAATTACACTAGAAATATATATTAATAAAAAAAATAATGTCGTTAAGAGTCGTGTAATACTATATCCTGAAGCTGAACCCCCGAAATATTGTAGCAATAATAGGGACATTGATGTGTCAAATTTAAGAGTTTTGCAATTAAATGATACACATTTTTTTTTCAACGGTTCTGCGAAAGCTAATGTAGAATTTGCCGCACCAATTGAGGTATTTTTAGCTTCAGAAAGAACAATTCGTGGACAGTGGTTGCCTGGTGAAGTTTCTGTTTCTTTTAAAAAATTTTGTGATGAAATGTATAATGAAAATCGTGGCTGGGGTAATTTATTTAAAGATATTCCACCATGTCCAATTCCTGCAGGTGTAAGTATTATTTAGATATTTTTTATATACAGAGTAAATTAATTTTATTTAATTAATTATTTCAGACAATATTAAAATTGGATATGTTTATAATTGACATCAGTAGATATACTATACCAACCACATTTATAGGACGTTGGCATTGGATTATTAAGGCAACGCGTTCGTCAAAACATATCACATCATTTTGTATTCGTTTTGATGGTGCTTTTGTTAATGTATAATAAAGTATTAAAATGGTATATTCAAAATCATAATAAAGTATATATTATATGGTATTTATGAGTGGTCTAAATATGTTTTATTAAAACTCGTGATTACATTCATCAAATCATTTTAATTTTCGATAAATACTGATAATTTAAAGCTAACACAATTACTATGTCAATATTTTAAAAAGTTAATTTGTAGAAGATTTATCGCTTTGATAATACTAAATCTAAATTTATTCCAATGGAATTTTTATAGGAATTAAGGGTAATGGTGTTGTAACATTTTCAATTCAAAAACATAGTACATGAATGCCTTTAAAATATTTATTTTATATTTTTTTTTTCATTAGAAATAGTATTACATTTATTAACAAGAGTTGATTGTATCGGTGTAGCTTTGAACAGCGACTAGACCCGCTTCTAGGTTATTATCTAGGCATGCTGCTGCTTCAGCGGCAAGAGCAGCCGATGCATTCAAAACTTGTTGGTTAGCTGTAGCTGATGTGCTGGCAGTTAATGTACCATTAGCCCTAGCCGTTATAATTGAATTGTTCAAACAAGCGACAGCTTTTTGGCGATCAGCTAATAGTGGAATTAATGGAAGTGCAGCAGTGCACGAGCTAATGTACGATAATTGTGCGGATAACATTGCTTGATCCTGAACACTAAGAGCTGATGTTATTCCAGTAACGCTTGTGATATTTAAAGATGAGATACAACCAGCATTCAAATTATCAAAAAATTGAGGTATGGAAAGTATGCCGTCGATGAAAATGCTCACACATTCTGAACTGTTCACAGATTTATTGTTTGCCAAATCCATTAAAGTATTGTAGGCAGTCATAAATGTAGAAGTTACTGCATTTATCTTAGCGTTATTTGTGGCGTTCAAATTAGCTAATGCTGTTGTTGTATTAGCTTGTAAACTGCTAAGGCTGCTGTTGACATATGCGGTCAAATTTGTGTAAGCTTTCTTGGCATTTACTAAGGCTGGTGCAACAAGCAAGTCAACAAACAAAGCTAGAGCATTGTTGAAGAAATTTGTTCCTGCAGTAGTGGCTCCAGTAATAATATTATTAATATTAGTTAACAAATTGCTGGCAGCAGTGGCAGCTGCATTGGCAAGAGAAGACAAAATGTTTCTAAAGATTGTTGCACCATTTGCTAAGAATTGAGGAACAGCAGCTAATACATTATTTAGAATGTTAGGAATAGCATTGGTTAATGTATTTTGGATTCCAGCAGTTATATTCGTTAACAATCCAGATGGGTCTAAACAAGCAGTACTTGTATTCAATGCCAAAACGCATCCCAATAAGTTATTAGTTGAAGCTGTTGCGTTTGCCAAACCATTTAACAGTGGTGTAATCAAATTGGAAATATTTACTGGAATGGCCAAACTAGAGAGGTTTCCTAAAAGTCCAGATACAGCATTTGTTTTATTTATAATATCTTGAACAATAGTATTGGCCACGGTAGCAGCTCCATTAGTAAGATTTCCAATTAAGTTTACTATGTTACCAGCAGTGCTGTTAAGAGCGTTAGTCAAGCTGCTAACATTAAGTAAACTGTTCAAGTTGGTGTTGAGTGGGTTCAAAGCGTTAACAAATGGAGCAACGATTGCACTCACATTGCTGACGAGATTATTTATGGCAGCCAATACATTATTTGGATTTGTTGCATTACTAAGTAGCGAGTTGAGTGCTGTGTTTGTCAAGTTGCTGAGTGTTCCAAGAACATTAAGAATTGGCAGGGAAGATGGTGATGATCCATTAAGAGCTGCACGGATAACTGCATTTGTGTTATTTGCGATCGTAGCAATTACATTATTCATATTGTTTAAAATTTGACTGAGTACTGGATTCGATGTATTCTGAGCCAAAATCAATGCATTGGATGTATTTAGAAGACTAGATACAATGCTTGAAATAGGATTTAGCAAATTGGTCAAGTTAGCCAAGTTAGGTGTAGAAACACTTATTGATGCATTCAACGCTACTCCAGTTGTATTTATTAGGTTTGCAATTCCACTTAAAAGTCCTTGTACTGCGGCTGATGCATTAGTATTAAGAGCTGTGGCGATGTTGGTCAAGTTATTCAATCCAGTTGCAAGATTTGTGGCTGTATTGCTAACCAGATTTGCAAGGTTTGCTAGTCCAGTATTTGCCAAATTAGCTGCATTTGTAACAGCTGCTGACAGTGAATTAATTGCAGCCGTAATTCCAGATGACACAGCAGATGTTAATCCATTAATAATGTTTGTTGTTGTGTTCACAATGACATTAATTGATGATGATATTGCTCCTATAATATCAGTGAATATATCAGGAGATGGTGCTGGTGCAGCTTGTATTCCCTAAGCAATAAAGGTTAATATATATTTCTTGTAATTTTGTATTTAAAAAAAAAGCCAACTTACTTGGAATGCAAGAACAGCTAAAAAGACAACCAGTAGTTTCCTCATGTTTAAAGATTTTTTGTTTTATTTAATTCGTATTGTTGATAAGGCGAACAAACGATGATTGATAATTATTTCTAAAAATTTCACCCTTTATATATGATTGATTTGTGTCACCAAATATTGAATTTTCGTTAGCACAGCATTTGTGTCAATAAGCAAATATTTTTTGCAAAAGACAACCAACCCAATTAAAATTAAAACTACACGCTTTCGTAGCATAGAAAAACTACAATATATCCATATTTTATGTTGTGAATATTAATTTCGGTTGTCTTGTTTACACAGGTTGGCAATTTTAGACAATTGTATAAATATAAAAAAAAACTTTTGATAAGTCGTGTCTACACATATAATTAAATTAGATAATATATTTTTATATACGTCTTAAGATCACGATTTGCTTATTTATAATTTCTTTTCCCAAAGTTAAGCAAAATTATATCCATCCTTAGTATAAGCCATCTGCAATTTTTCAGAAACCATTGTTCTACAAGTCAATGCCGTTTTTTTCTTAATAGATATGTCGAGTTTTAAGGAGATTTTGATAAATATATCATGTTTTGCAGAACACAACATGGTAATATACATATATATTTGATTTTTTAATAAATGCATCATATTTCATAGATATTAATTTTATTATTGCATCTTTTTATTTTCTAGTTTAAACAATTTTTATAACTATTTTATGATTTATGATTTACTGCAGCAGAGCAGAATATTTTATTAGTTATTAAAAGTATTTTTGCGAAACCATTATCATTTTCACCTCTGTAGTTTAATATTAACAATTATTTTTATTGCAGCAATCATATCATAAAAGTTTTACTAGAATTATGCTTCTTTTGGAGATCTACACAAAAATAAAAATAATAAAGCAACGAACCCAACTCTTTTGTGTCGATAATGTTGACTACATAAACTGAAAATGCGCATAGAGAACTAAAGAATTTTTGCATTTAATTTTTTAAAAAGCTTTTCAAGAAAATACTCTCTCATAAAATAGAAAATTTATTTAAGAAATCACAACTAAGTAAATGCACAAAGGGATAAAATCATTAATATTGCTGAAGATGTTAAATAAACGTACCTAAAATAATAATTTATTATTTAACCAGGTTCATAAAGACGAATTAAATAATAAAAAATTAAACTTTCAAGATCGTAAGGTAGCTAGACAATTGTTTAAACTTTCTTGTAAAAATAAATATTTGCATTGTCACTGAGGATAGTCTAGTTAAAAAAAAAAATTAGATTCTAATACTAACATTAATTTTTCTTATTATTTATTCAAGTTTATCAACAATTGCTTATTTATTTAGATGTGAAATAAAATTTCTTCTTCGATCAATTATATTGATTAATAATTTTTTATTGTATTATTTATATTAAATGAAATTATAACGCAATAACTATTAATTATTAATTATAAATTCATTTTTCCATTAAAGAAAAATTAGTTTATAAAAAAAAAAAAAGAACCGCTTTGTTATTTGCACAAGTGTTTTTCATTTTATTGATTTTTCTATAATATTATTTTATTTAGTATATAAGGAATTATTATCGTAATCACTGTTTTATTTATATGTTTATCGCTAACAAATAGTTAGAATAATTTTAAAATAAAATGAATAAAGTGTTTATTGCATTATCTTTTTTGCTGTTGGTGCAAGTAAGTTTTTCATTTTTTTAAAGAATTACTAATTGTGGTAAAAATATAATTTTTTTATACTTTCTTAGCCGATAACACCATCGCCAGTGCCTTTTAATTTATTTGCAGATGTAATAACTGCAGCAATTGATGGTACAACAAGTCTGGCAACCGAACTAACAACATCAACAATACAAAATTCGGCAAATTTATTAATTGCGGGCCTAACAGCAACGCAAAATATTATTAATGTAATACCGAAAAATATTGAAGCATCATTGATTGCATTTTCGGATGCAGTCGCTACTGGTGGTAATCAATTAAGTGCAACAGCTAATAATGTAGTGAATATAGTGAATAATTTAATTAATAATACGGCATTAGCTTTAAATGCTTCGTTAAGTGTTTCTGCGTCAGTAGACACATCTAATTTATTGGTACCAATAACACAGACAGTTTCTGCGATCGTTGATGCATCAACAAATTTAATTAAATCTCTTGTTAGTCCAGCTGGCAATAATTTAAATCAATTTACTACATTGTTTTCAAATCTTGCGAATATTGCTAATAATTTATTGGCACCAATCGCTAACGGTAGTATACCAAATGTTCTGGTTCCAATACTAGCTCCTAGTGCTATTGGTGTTACGAGCATTGCTAACATGGCTAATGCTATTATCATAAATTTCTTAAACAATACCAATCCAGCAAACTTATTATCAGCTTTAATAAATGGAATTGCAAATCTTAGCAGCACTGCGTTTCCATTATCCGATGTTATTTCTAATATAACTCAATTGCCAGTTACTTTAATTAAACATGATTTAAATGTATTACAGAACACTCTCTCAAATTTATCAAAAATTCTTAATTCCCTTACAACCGCCAACAATTCAATGCCTTCTATCAATATTAACTTAACGGATGTTATGAACTCATTCGCATATACTTTTAACAATTTAAAGACGAATCCTGTTGACCTTTTAAACGCAATTCTTGACAACACATTAGACACTTCCCAATTAATTCCACAATTTTTAAATAATATCGATCTATTTTCGAAGTTAATTAATTCTACTGTTACGCAACCATTGAGCAGCGTATTTAATAATTTTTCAAATGTTTTAAACTCAATTATTAACGGATTACATAATGTATTCCAAGCAGCCGGATCAACAGTCGCAAATCTTGTAAATAATTTATCTAATAACTTACGTGATATAACATCAACATTATCAAATAACTTTGGAAACTACTTTAATTCTTCATTGAAAGTAATCAATGATTTAACAGTTGCGCCAGCATTGTATATTGCTAAATCCGCTGCGACTAAGCTACTAAACGGAGCAAATCAACTCGCTGGTAATCTAACCGCTAATTTAACAAGTGGATTAAATACTTTATTGCAAAGTGCAAACATTGATGCTTCAGCAAATATTAATATTATTATTCAATTAAGTCAAGGATTAAATTCAAATTTATCAGCGGCACTTTCTAGTGGATTACAATCAGCTGCAAATTGTGTCGCCCAATTGCAACCAGCTTTTCAAGCTTTCGGTAATTTGGCTGTTGATGGTATTAGATTATGTATCAATGATGAAATTGCAAATGCCCAGCAAACAATTAACAATGCACTTGGTATTGTACAAGGAATCTCTAGCACAGCAACAGATTTATTAAATAATTTAAATAATTGTACATTCAGCATGGTAAACAGTACTATTGCACTTACTTTAAGTCAGAGAACTGATATTCGCAATTGCGTCGCTGCAGTAAGTGTTAATACTGAAAATTTATATATAATTGTTAATTAATACGTTTTTATTTAATACATTAGGTAACAAGTGTTATCAATAGTAACACACTTGCCATTGGTATACAGAGTGTCCTTATTGAAGCTAAGGTAGCTGCAGATATTTCAACGGCTAAGGAGAGAATAGCAGCATGTATCGCAGCCCGCACTGCTAGTGCAGCATTTCGGGCGACCATTCTCAACCAACAACTAACCACTTGTTTAAACGCCTAATTACTTTAATTTAATGTTTATTTTAGTTTTAATAAATTACATTACGACAAAATAATAATTATTATAATTTATACTTTTTTATTTAACTTTTTTATCATTATAATATTAAAATTAATAAAATTAAATTGAAAATTTAATTAAATATATGTTTAAACTACCCAAGACACGCATTAAAGTCAGATGAAAGGAGTTGAATACCTAGTTCTGCTTCTGCTACTTGATTAGCAACGCAGTTTGATGAATTTGTAGCGGCGTTTGCAGCCAAAAGATTTGTCTGTATATTTGCAGCCGCGGTATCATTCACTACCTGATTACCCGCAGCTGTTATACTTCCAATTGCGTTATTCAAGCAATTTCGTATAGCCACTCTGGTTGCTAGACTAAGTGTTAAATAAATACCTAAATACTGACTTGTGCAATTATTAAGAATTGCTGTTTGTGTATTTATAATACCAGCAACTGATATACTTGCGGATACACTTGGTTCCAAAATAGCACTTGTATTGACAGTACTTTCGTTTGCGCATATCTGTACCGACTGAACAAAAAATGGCAACAACGATGCGGCTCCAGCGATATAAGTGGCAGCACATTCCTGTACTGTTACATTAGAACTATTGGCCGCTGATGAAATGTTTGCCAAAAGATTATTAGAAATGCCAGAAATATAATTCGTTGCATTGGTAATACTAGCATTAACAACAGCAGAAAGATTTGCCAAAGCAGCTGTAGTATTTGTTTGTAAACTAGCAAGTCTTGCATTAGCAAAGCTTGTTAAGTTTGATAGTTTATTTCTTGCATTGAATAAAGTCGGTCCAACTATAGTGTCTGTTATAACGCCTAATGCTTGATTGAAGAAACCATTTGCTTGGCTGACTGCATTCGATAAGTAGTTGGACACAGTGTTTGTTAAGTTAGTGACTCCATTAGCAATTGAATTTGCTAATGCTGACAACACGTTAATAGTTCCATTAGTAATATTATCAATATTCGACTGCAATCCGGTGATAACATTAGCTAAAATCGTAGGAACAAAATTATTCGTGATATTCTGAAGATTATTAATTATATTCGTCAGTGGGGTGGAAAGATTTCCTAGCACAGAAGTGGTATTACCGCTTAGAATCGAATTAATAAGATTCGACGTTGATGCTGTCACATTGGTTAGTAAATTCGTTAATGGAGACAGTAATGTTGAAGTATTAATTGCAATTGGTAAGTTATTAGAATTTAGTAATGCGGCAAGAGTGTTTGGAATTAATCCAGTTGTATTCAGTATATTCTGCAAACTTGTTTGAACTGGCGATGTTAAATTGCCGGTTGTATTAGCAAAATTTATCAATAAATTGTTTGTACTATTGACCAAGCCATATAAGAAGGCGGTTACATTCGGAATAGTTGTTCCCGTGTTGTTCGGATCAACTAATGATGCTATTATCCCTCCAGTTGCATTCGTTATTTCTCCCAAAATAGTCAAAAATGGTGTTAATACTGTTGAATTAGTCGTACCATTTAATAAGGCTAACACCATATTATTTGTTGAGTTTGTCACTAATCCGATTATATTTGTCACAGTAGTCAAGAAATTCGTTGAATTTGACGCTGTTCCATTAAATCCAAGTATTATACTTGTTGTAGCATTCACCAAATTTGATAGAAGATTCATAATCGGATTAGTAAGTGGCGATGATGAATTTAGTGTTCCATTTAAAGCTAATGCTGTGTTATTTATCAAACCACCAATTCCAATTAATAATTTGTATCATTAATAACTCCGTTAGTGATATTATTTGTAATATTTGATAATAAATTTAATCCATTGACTAAATCAGCAGCAACTGTGTTTGCTAATGATCCAGTTGATGAGAGTGCAACATTTAAAGTATTTGCAGACCCCGTTATTATATTCCCGAATACATTAACCGCCGATGATAAAGTGTTGGCTGCCCCATTTACTGCTGCGTTTATAATATTCGATGTTGAACTGACAAGATTATTTAACGATGCAGATATACCGTTGCCAATATTTACCAGAATTTGTGGACGTGCTTCCACAATACACTGTTTATAGTAAAATAAATTAAATAAATTAATTAATTAAATACATGAATAAATAAAATAAAAAATTACTTGAGAAGTCAAAGCAATGAAAAATAAAAATGTTATTATTTTCTTCATTGTATTTTCGTTTGAGATAAATATTTTCTTTAACCTTAACAAAGTTATAACAAAGTAACGATTGATGCATCAGTTTATTTCTGAAGCCCTTTTATATGCCTCAATAATTTTAATGTTGTAATTCGATCAATTTAACTAAACATTACTAAACAGTACATTTGAACAAACATAATTGATCTATTTAAGTTTTATCATTAAAAAATATACTGTGGAATTCACAGGTGAATTATGAGAAATTATGAAATTGTGTCAATTTTTTTATTAAAACTTTAACAAAAACAAAAAAAAACTTCTAGTTATTATTTTTAACTAAAAATAAATGTATTATACAAGAAAATGTTCATTTTTATTACATTATTAATAATTGTAATAATACTACATATGTTTATTCTTCATCGACAATAATATTTAAACAATCTGTCCAAAATTGATCCATTGTGTGATACAAATGCTTTTGAACGCCACTTAAAGAGTGTGCCTCGTCAGGATAACTCTGTACAATATAAAAATAAATAATTAAATATGATACGATTAAAAAAAGCATATTATTGTCACCATTTGTTCGAAAAGAATTCCTGCTTGCTGAAGTGCGCGCGACAATGCCATGGATTGTTGATAATGGACATTATCATCAGCATTACCATGAATAAGCAAGAAATCGTGTGATTTCATGTTGTCCACCAATCGTGTAACATCGCTAGCGTTATAACCTACCAGATTGTCTTCTGCTGTTGGTAAGCCCATAAATCTTTCTGTATAAATCGAATCTAAACATATAAATTTAATAAAAGATTATTATCTAATTTCGTTTTAGTTTTTAACAAAAATTTTATACCGTAATAAATCCAGGATGTCACTGGTGCCACAGATATGCCACATTGAAATACTTTTTTTGCATCCCTTGCCAACACCATTGCGGTAGCATAACCGCCATAACTCCAGCCCCAGATACCCACTCTATCCGAATCAATGAACGTATACATTTTTAATAATTCTTCGGTGACACTTATTTGATCCTCAATTTCTACTGTTCCCAAATTATTATTAAGTGTAAATAACATTGAATCACCCTTGTTACCAGAACCTCGTCCATCAATCATACAATAAATTACTTTTCTTGTTGTCGTCAAATAGTTTTGGAAGCCAAACGATAAACTGTCACTTACTCGAACGGAGTTCGGACCACCATAAACGTATACAATCATTGGATACTTTTTACCATGAACTGATTGTGTTGTGTCTATTTCTGGTGGCACATACATAGCCACTCGGGCAGCAAATCCGCCTACAACAGGCACATCTAGTTTAATTATTTTGTGATTTTCATACTTTTCGAGCAAAGCACGTGTTGCCAAATTTTGTTCCCACACTAATGGTGCAACCTCATTATTTACATTGTAAATTTTTGTAATAGCAGGTCCTGGTCCAGTGCATGTTAAAGAATACCAGTTTAAGTCTTTACTAAATGATGCGGATGCATAAGTACATGGCTCAGTATCCATTTGACAAGATATACATTCAGTCCTAACGTCGTTGGTTTTGTAAACAAACCGCTGCTCTGGGTTTCCTGTACTTGTTGACAAATAAAAACTGTAGGAAGAATAAATAATTAAACTCTAAATAAAACTTCTATTAGCATTATGGCATCATACATATCATTAGTTAATTCATTGTGTCCGTAAATACTTAGAACTGTATAAGTGCCCCATGTAATATTAGTGACAGTAGAATCAGAAAGCGTATGTTTAACTATATGTGGCCATTTGTCTACACTTTGAATAAGAAAGCATGTTGAACCGTCAGAATTGCATTTTGGAGTTTTCGGTTCAAGCCAACCATCAGGTTCAGACATTAACATCTCCTCTTTGCATTCATTTATTGTACGAACATCGCAAGAAATTGTAACGCCAATGTTTTGTCTTCGATTCACCCAAGTTGCTAAAATTTTAGAATTTCCAGCCCATGCCACTGTAGTGAGAATTGGATCATTTGATACAGTTTGAACAGGAGCTTTAATTTCTTCCCAATTATATGGGGGTGTCGACAATGTCAATAAGTCAATGACTTGAAGTTTAACGGTAGGATTTGTTCGACCAGCCTATTTAAAAAAAAAATAAGATTTTTCATTTAGGTAAACAATTCAAAAGCACAAAATATTCCTACTTTTGGATAACGAATCGACACTTCTTCTGGGTATTGATTCTCCATAATTCCTGGTTCGCCATACAAATAATATTTAAAAATTTCTACATTAGTATCATCAAAGCTTGCTATTGCCATTTTATTGCCATCAGGAGAAAACCAAATTGCACCAGCTGTACCAAATACTTCCTCTTCATAAACCCAATCAGGTACTCCATTGTAAATAACGCCCGGCTTTCCATCGGTTGTCAATTGATATTCATTTCCAAAGCTATCACGATAGTACACATTATTATTTTTTACATAAGCTATGTTATTATTAACAGGGGACCATATGCATAGTTGTAGTTCTTCTGCTGAACTTACATTCGCGACGACACTAATCACCATTTAACGAATAATTAATTAGTAAATAAAAAAAAATAAAGCATTATTAAAAAAATACTTGTTTATGATGTCATATGTTTGAAATTGAGCAACTGTTGAATGCCTAAAAATCTGAAAATAATAAGGATATTGTTAAAAAATTACCAGAGATATTAAATTACATGAAAACTTACAGTCCTGACGTTGTAACGCACTAAGATATGTTCGAAATTAGGTGAAAATATGAACGATGATGTATTAACGAATTGTTGCTAGAAAAGAAAATTTTTGTTTTTAATTATTATAATAAATTTAATAATTATTTAATTAAATTACCAAATTACTAGCTGGCACATGTACATGTGCTGTATTAGTTCTAAGATTATAAATCTTATAATCACCTTCTGACGAACGATACAGAAATTCATCTCCTAGTTATTAAAAAAATATTTGTATAAAAATTGCCAACATTTCGGCGAAAAAGTATAATGTGTCTTCGATAAATACTTAAAATGTAATTATTCATAACGAGTAATTTTTCTTATTGAATATTAATTATTAACACATCATATAATAACAAAGTTGTTTAACATTTCTTATTAAGAACGTGAGAATGTTTACGTTTATTATAAAAAATTATAAAAATATTAATTAATTATTAGGTAATAGTTTGATCAATTAATTATAATAAATGGTAAAGCAAAATGTTATTTTATTTTCTAATAATAATAAAAATTAAAAATTAAATTTTATATAATTAAAAATCAATTTTTAAAAGACTTTATTCTTGTTGATGATTTAACAAATATATTTGTTATTAATTATCGAATAATAAATCTTAACGAATTTATATGATTGAATGCCATTAATGCTATTAGACATAACAATTTATTGATTACTTATTATTGGTATTAAATTTTTCTTTTGTGTATTTTTTTTTTTTTTTTTTGTGAACTATAATCGCTTTAAATGTGTGTTATCAATCACTTTAAATTTAATAAATGTGAAAAAAAATATAATATAATCTTATAAAATAGAAAAAAAAATTCATAAAACCACTCATGTGATAACAAGACTTTTATTACCTGACATCCAAGTACCATTAAATCCTCTTAATGGAAATTTAGACGGAATAACATCATCAAAATCAAAAGTATTATTATTAAATTCACTATTAAATGATCTCTTTTTCATATAAATATCGTTCACATTATTATCTAATAACGTATCATCTTCAATATCAAATTCACTTCGTTCTCTAGGTGGTAATTTCGCTGCATTTATTGTGCACCATAAAAATGTAAATATTAATATAGATTGCAATAACTGCGATTTATTATTAAACTGCAATAACAAGAATAGACAAAAAAAAGTTTATATAAAAACAATGAAACACAATCAAGAGCAAATAAACAATAAAATAAATTTATTTAATTAAATCTATTAACTTCCGGTTTTTATTTATTTAATAAATCCATTTTACCATGTTGTGATTTGTGGTTTTCTATTATTTATTTAATAATTTATTTATCCTTAATTTATGATTAAAACTTTGATCACTCTTCACAATTATTTCAAGGTATTTAATATTAAGTAAATTATAATTAAAGCACGTTCTTTATTAATTAAATAATTTTACTATTAAAGCAAAATTAGCATAAAGTGTGCTCACTTTGATTTAATAACAAAAATACCAATAAAATTATTTTCTTTTAATAAATTAAACCGAACTGAACTAAACTAAAGTATAAACTAAATTGGCGAATGTTAATACTGTGTTATCATAGCGAGTAATGGAAAATTAAAATATGAGTAAATAGCTAGTATCTACAGTGTTGTCGTTTGATTCTTTTCAAGTTTCATAGTATAAAAGTTTAACAGTTTAATAGAGTAAAATCTTTTTCTCACAACATTCTTTTCCACAGTAACTTTTAAAGCTGGTTTCTAAGGATTTTAACATTTTTTGGCAGTTGTTACCAATAATAAATACTTTGCAATAGTTTTAAATAGCAAAAAAAAAATTAATTGTTTTTCAATTTATTTGTAACGATAAATATGTAAATCATTGTTTGTATATAAGTTCGAATTAAGTTTGCACATCTTACAATGCAATTTAAATAATAATACTCGTTATTACGAGATGATCAATAAAAAACTCTTCAATTGTTATTGAATTTATATGATAAAAATATAAAATAAACCAAATAAATTTAAAAGTATAAGTAATGAATTATTTAAATAAGTTAGATTATATTCAGAATTTATAAAACTATATTTTAAAAATAAATAAAATTCAGCTGTTTTGTGTTGATTCTTAAATTGACGTCATTGAACTTATATTTCACCAAAATATACATTTTTTTGCATACATTTTACAGCTATTTAACTAATAATGGTAAAAAATTATTAACTTATCAATAATAAAATAAAAAATTTCGAGCCAATACCCTATTTGGATAAGAATAAAACTTAACTTTGCTTTATTTTATTATTTAACTGTGGCTTTAAGTCAAAATCAAAATTTGTTTTCTTTTTTGGAGAATTTTAATTTACAGAAAAAAACATTAAAAGCATATTCTCTTCTTTTTTTATTTCCGTTATACCGTTATATGAACGATTATTTAAAATTTTTCGAAGAATTTCCTTTTTAAGTAATGTCGCCACAGATTATTTCTTTTAAATTTAGGCACAAAGTGTCTGCAGAAGACATTTCTGAAAAACATTATAATTTTTAATTTTCTGTCTGCCTTTGAGTTACATTTCTTATCGCCACTACTCTACAGCAGGTAAAATCTCAATGCAATTTATATAGAAATTAAGTAATATCGAAGGTTTATTATGTTGTTTTAACAGCAATTACTTGTATCATTTATTTCTATTATTTTTAATTTCAGTTTTTTAAATTTTTAATCTTATCAACGATATTGACAAAAATATTTGTATTATTTATTTGTAATAAAATATTTTTACTAAAACTATTGTTGGCTTTGCTAATATTTTATTTACATGCCATTCGTTGAGTATCTTTTATCATAGATGTCTCGTACTATGTATAGCAGAAATATCCGTTCCACATCTACAAAATCTATTTTATATAAATTTTTGACATTTCATTTTAGTTTGCTATTCGCTGTGTTGTAACTTTTAGTTTCTTTTTACTTTAGTTTTTTTTTATAATATCTTTATGCGTGAATAGTGACATGACAATGTTTATTTAAGCTAAAAATATACGTGGTTTAATAATACTATATTATTTAAATGTATTATTGTATTATTAACAAAAGTGTTTAATCAAATATATAAAATAGTTAATAAATGGCACCAACAAGGAAACCTAACGATGGCCTTTTGGCTCGTGTTAATTTCCCGTTGTATTGTGTGGAAATGATAACTAGTCGTCATGTTCTTGTTGCTGGAGGTGGTGGTTCATCTAAAACAGGGGTAGCAAACGGTCTGGTATGTAATCTGCGAACAAAACTAAAATTTAAAAAATTTCTCTACTTGACCTCATCATTAAATCAATAATTGTATTTTGTATTATATTTTTAGGAAATCTATGAAATTTATCATAATGGTGATAAATTTGTTGCCACGGAAGTAATTCGTCATGAAACGGGATCAAGTGTCGTTATGAATTGTGCTGTCAAAAGTTCAAGTAAAACGTGTCGCCGTTCGTTCATTATGGTTGGACAAGAAAGCCACTGTCAACTGTACCATGTTAATATGAAAGTAGTAAAAGATGGCAATGACACACCGAATAAACAACAAACAGAAAGTGAAGAAACGTTAAGGCATCGAAAAACGAATGGCAAACATTCAGGTAATTTTTATACTTAATAGTATCCACAGGTTCTTTACTCAAAACTTATATTTTATATTTTTAGGAATTGAAAATATTCCGACTAGTTCTGGCGATTCAAGTGCAAATACGAAACGATTAAAATTCGACATTAAACCAGGAGATTCAATACAAACAGATTTTCTTGTGCCGGAGCCGTTACAACGAATAGTGCGAATAAGTCCGCAAGGAACACTAATGGCAACTGGTGGTCTAGATGGACATATTCGTGTATGGCAATTTCCACAATTAGTTAAATTATTGGATATAAGGTCTGTGCAAAAAAATCTATAAGCACCTCTAACAGAAATGTATTTGAACATATTTTTTATGTTTTTAGTGGTCACACAAAAGAAATTGATGATTTAGATTTTAGTCCATACAATGATAGATTAGTATCTATCTCAAAAGATGGTTTGGGTGTTATATGGGATTTAAAAACAGGCAAGGAATTTGTAAAATTATCATGGACACCACCAGAAGGAATTAAATACTTATTTAAACGCTGCCGTTTCGGTGCTATTGAAGATTCAGCAAATAAATGTCGTTTATTTACATTAGCGAATCCGTTTGGTAAATCTGGCAAACAAAAGGGATTTTTACAACAATTCGATCCAGAAACTGGTAAATTAAATAAAATTGTTGCAATTGATGAGAGTTTAGCAGCATTAGCTGTACGCGATGATGGTCGATTTGTTGCTGTTGGCACCATGTTTAGTGGATCTGTATCAATCTATATTGGATTTAGCCTACAAGTGAGTTTCATTAAAATTATTCTGTGTTTATTTGCAACTTATTTCTAAAATTCTTGTTTAGCGTGTCTTACACATTCCAAATGCACATTCAATGTTTGTTACCGGTTTAGAGTTTCTACCTAGATGCAATAACGATGGACCACCAATATCAAGCGATACAGAAGCTGCCGTTTTATCAATATCTGTTGACAATCGTGTTTGCATTCACAGTCTACAATACAGGCGTAAGTATTATTTATAAATTAATTTTCTTTCTATCTTTTATTAATTAAATTATTATTTTTGATATAGATTCATTGCCAGCCTGGTTCGCTATTGTTATTATAATTGTTATGTTATTTTTGACCTATCTGTTTTGTTCGTATTTTGGATTATGAATCGTATTTAAGCAATAATATTGTCATGAAGGAAAGAAAAACCCATTCAAACGAATTAAATTACCACCAAAATAAACATAACAAATGCATTTTAATTGAATTTATAAAATTAAATTGTTTTTTATTTCAATTATGTATTAATATGTATTTATTTATTCTAAAAAATTAAAAAGAAAAGAAAAGAGTGAATAAAATAATGTTAAAATTGCATATTTAATTATAACACCAAAAAAAATTATTTGTTTTTCTTGAAACAATCCAATAATTAAAAAAGTTTGCCCGGATATTTGTGTGATACGAAGTAGGGATTTCCTGGTAAGATTAATTATTTATCTGTTGCATTAATAACGTTTTTGATAAATACACATTTGTTAAAATTAATAATCGCATAAACAAATTAAAGTTTTTATTACTCGTGCTAGCAATTTACTGATTTATTTAGCAAAAAAAAATGAAGCGAAATCTTTGTGTAGGTGTAAATTCTTTATGAGAATTGAAACCAAAAGTCCGTTAAATTTCACTTAAGCTTCATTGTGTGATTATTTTCATTTTATTTATTTTTTTATATAACTAAAGCAAAAAAAAGAAGGAATTTGGTTGTTTTTACTTAATTTGGTTAAAATTGTCCGTTGGAGATGAGCATTATGCCTGTAGCTGTAGTTTATGTTAAATGAGAGATACAGAAAATAAAATAAAGTGCAAAAAAAAAATAAAGTTAATACAAACAAAGTAATATCATGTTTAACCGACAAATATAACAGCCGTTTGGGTCAATAATTTTTATTTCAATGACATTGAATGTTTATGTATCATCCTCGATAATTTTTTGCGAATTTTATATAACTTTCGTTTATACAACTGTATAATGATAAATTCTATATTGTTCTGTGCATAAAATAATCTAAATAATTACGCTTTCAAATAATACAACTATCGAGGAAGCAACGGACAAAACCAACCTGACTTTAAATTTTTATTTATTTATATTTTTATATTTTGTTTGCTTTTATTATTTCCCGAAACAAACTGCTTTATGATCATTATAAATGGCATATTTATTACTATTACAAACACAAAGGTACAAAAACACAGGTATTTAAATAAATAAAACTAAAAGGTTGTTTAATTATGATGAGAATATTTTGTTGACACAAAGAAATACTGTCTGGTTTTCAAAATAATAAATTAATTTTTACATACGCAACTATTAATTTATAATTATAATTGAATAATCGAAGGTTAAATTAGTAATTGGAGAAATTAATAAAATAAGGATAAAATAATGCCTTTGCTTTGTTACAAAACAAAGTAAAAGGGAAATCTTCTAGAAGTAAAATGAATCATAATTCTGTGAATTTAAAGTAAAGAGTAGAACAATAGCAAAATAGTCACTGATACCACGCTTAAGTACATAATCAAAGAAATATTTTTTTATTTCCTACTATTTAGCTTAAAACAATTTTTTTTTTTAAATTAAATGAAAAAATAAAACAAACTTTATACCAAAAATATACGAAAAGAACTCACAATTTCCATTCCTTAAATTTATTTATTTATTTTATTATTATTTTTTTTATCATCCCGTTCAATTTCTGTTTTCTCTATATAAAAAATTCTCCTCACGATCTCCTGGGACGCCGTAAAGATGCTGTTATAGTACAGAATATATATATATATATATCAGTAGCGTGGCGTGATTTTTTGAATTAGGGAAGCTCTAGTTTTTTTTGTGGTGTAGTCATCAGATGTATGTATAATATAATATAACTATATCATCACTTGACTAATTTTTCTATCTGCACATCAAATACAGGATTATTAATATACATCATAAAATAAAATTTATAAAAATAAATAAAATTGAATATCCTGTTAATATAAATAGTGTAAATATCCTGTAAAAATTAAAAATCCTTCTATCTTTTTTGGCAAACTCATTTATAATTGCATCATTTTTTCTATCTTTTATTCATAAATTTTTTAAAAGATTTTTTACAATTGAAATAATTGCAAAGCTACTTAATCTTTCTTCGCCAGTTGTATTTCTCAAATAAGTTTTGATGCGCTTTAATGGCGAAAAGCTTCTTTCAGCTGATGCACTTGTTATTGGCATCGTCATGACTAAATTTTGAGACTTTTTGCAATGCCTATCTGCAGCTTTATAAATGTTATTCAAATCTGAAAATCCATCCTTGCACCAAACATTTTGTTCTACTGAAAACAGTAGGCATGGCCAGCAAAAATATTTGTTTAAAAATTCGCATCACGCTACCCAGTTGTTGGTTTTATATAATTTATCAGTAAAATGCCTAGTACAAGACCTATGCTTAACTGTAATGCCCATAATTGGTGTATGCCTTCCAATATCAATTATATGTTGCTTTTCAACAAAATTATGCATTGCAAATGACTTTTTCAACAGTTTTTCAATATAACAATTGCAATTATTTATTACTTTCATCTTGTTTTATTTGATATTTCAAAATTTAACATAATACAATTTTAAGTAATATTTTAAAAAAATTATCAATTAAATATTTATCTTTCTTTTAATTAATTTTTTTATAATTAAATTTATATGCGTCAGCAATCAACAGAGCAATCTAGTCATGAGAAAAATAAAACAAGATAGATTCAATGCTTTGAAACGTAGAATCATATCCAATCTGCATTAAGTTTCTTTCAATTTATTTGTGTTATATATATTAATTGCATGGTGAAGCAATATTTTTGTAGCATCCAAATGAGTAAAATTTAAGCCAAAAAATTTATTTAAATTGAGAGAAATGTATTTTTTTTATTTAATTTTCTATGCAAATCGCTAGTTCTACCACTACATATATATTTTATACAAATAATTTGGAAAAAGCTAGCTTTTTTTGAGAGATTTATTTTAACCATATTCTCTTTGTTTTAAAAATATACGACATTACATATTACTTTTTATTTTGCTTTGCCACTTCATTCGCATTTAAATCACAACAACAACAAAACGCATGAATTTTTCTTGTGAATATGAACTGAACTGAAATATTGTTGATATACATATATTGAGTTCATAATGAAATATGATTTCTTTGAAAATTTATGAATATTATTAGAAATTTTTGCGAATTAATAAAAAAATTTTATTTTTAATTTATCCTTGTTTATGTCCAATTTTTAATTCTAAACATAGGGATGCTAAGCATCCATTCGCTAGTATGACGCAACGCCACTGATATATATATATAAAAGTAAATCCTCATCCTTTTTATCTAAAATAATAATAAGAAGAAAAATAAAGGAAAAAAGACGTGCGCGTGTACACTTAAACTTTCACACATCTATACGAACAAAAAAAAAAAATTAAAGATGAAGAAAAGAAACAGTGAATCCAACGACTGGAAAAGAAAATAAAATATATAGATATATATAAAAAAGAGGAAAAGGCACATAAAGAACATGTTTGTTAACGCACATACATTCAGAGTACACGTACTTCTAGTGTCACCCAAAGCCACCCAAATTAACCCAACAACCAAAATAATAATAAAAAAGAAAAAAACAAAATTCATACTATAATCCGCCACTCTGTTGGTCCATTTTCAACAGTCAAAACGAATATAAGGTAAAATAAAGACAAGAAAAAAAAATAAATTTCTACTAATCGCAAAGTTAAGTTAAGAATGAAAAATATATGATGGCAAAACGACAATGAGGACCTTATACATGCTGTACTCGGGGTGGCAACGAATACAAAAAAAAAAAAACATATTACGATAATATACTTTTATGATTAGATATTAAATATTTATTTAAAATTATATAATTATGTGTAATTTACGATATGTGGGTAGTGGTTATGGAGAAGATTTTATGTACTGTGATTTGCTTTTCTTTTGTAATATCCATAGATGGTACCACACAGAATCACTATTAAATTTTATCTAGTCCTCTATAATTTCTATTCATCAACAATATTGACAACATCATATGGTAAAAATTGTAAATGTTATAAATGCAGAACAAGTATATATCTATAGCTCTGGATAGAAAAGATGCGAAATGTGATTTATTGAAGTTAACAATCATGCTTTGAATGCAAAAACACTGTTTAACCGTTTTTATTATTTTTATTTTTTTCTATACTTTCTATTCCTTGAACCAAATAATGTCAACTACATATTATATTATTTAATATGTATTAACTGAATATTATTTTATTTATTATTTTTGTCATCTTTTACAAAAAACTAAAATAAAAATAGAAAAGCATTAAAGGCAAATATATTCTTAATTTATTATTTATGAGAAAAAATAACAAAATATATATGAAATTAGAGTAAAAAGACCTTGACTTTGGCGCAGCAGTTGAATCATCATCACATCACTAATAATCAGTTAAATACTTAAGTAATAAAAAAAAATAATAAAAACATTTTTATTTTATTGTCACTTTCAACCGTCAAACTGATTTTAACTGATTTTTTTTTTTAAATAAATTAAATAATTTAATTTAATAGTCTTGCTCTTATTTAATTGACTTGAATGTATTTTTTCTTTATTTTTTAATTAAATTAATCAGCTGAGTATAAATTCTCATACTGTATGTGTAACATACTAAATGACAGTTTTGTTCGGTTGAGCACATTTCAAATTTAAATTCAAGCCAATCATAATATGTATCTTATGCATGCATCGTGACATCTGATGACTGTCATCTGAATCTTTTTTGTATGTTTTTTCTCATTTTGACATAAAAAGAGTAGTTTGAAAATTAATACAAAAAAAAAAAACATTAACAAAGAAATTTTTTCCCTTTCTCTTTCCAGTGCATATGATATTATTGTTGTTTACTAAACGAAAACAGCGATTTAAATATATTTATTTTATTAACAAAGCGCGCTTTTATTAATAAATAAATAAAAAAAATTATTAATATTATTGTGGTGGCAGAAGCGCATACTATAACTATATTCTGTGGGCGACTATTGCAGTTTATAAACAGTCGAATTTAATTCAAACGTCTTTAAATTGTTAAATACTTTTGTGTGAAGCAGATTAATTCTTGGTAGTTTTTTTTTTTTTTTCAAGAAAAGTAATAAGAATAATTATTTTTTTAAAAATTTACATTTAATTGTAAGTAATTTTTAATAAAATTAATTTTTTATGTGAATAATTAGTGTTAATTGAGTTAAAATTAAATTTACTAAATTATTATTTTTTTCTTTGTTTGATGGATTTTTGTTTTGTTTTGTTTTTTTTTCTTCTATTTTTGCCTTGATTTGGCAATTTTTTATTCGTTTCCAAATTATATTCTTGTAAGAATTAATTAAGTGAAGTGGATTCTTAATTAATACTTATTTATTTTATTAATTAGAATTGATTATACAAAGAATTGGAATTGGAATAAAAATAAAAATTATATCAGAAATCAAACAAAGAAATGTTCCCTAAAATGCTGCGTTTTACATATATTTGTGTGCGTTTCATCAAATTGCGTATTAATTTTTATTGTTATTATGTGTTTGGTGTGTGAGATATAAACAAGCAACAGCCAAAGAGGATCTACACCACGAGATTTCAACGAAAAACATTTTATTTGTGAGGAAAAGGGATATTTTTATTGCTAAAAAACTCTTTGAATACAATTCTAGTTACAAAAACACATCGAATAAAGATTGCATATTGGTTGGTGGCTTGCATCTACACTGCATTAACAATAAATAAATAAATAAAAAGAATTCAAAATTTATATACAAATTAATTGAAACGTAACAACGATTATAACGACAAAACAGCTGTTCTTTGCTCATTTTAATCATTTTGTTTGGGTTTTGTAAATAAAACGCAACAACCGAAACGACGCTCAACACAAACACTGTTTTATAATACAAAAAAACGCATTTACAATGGTTTTTTTCGTTTATTTAAATAATTTATTTCTAAAAAAATAAATAAACAAATATTTATAGATTTATTAATCGAAGAAAAAAATTTTTTTAATTAATATTTTTTATTGCTTTTTTGGCTAAAAGTTTACCATTTATTTTTATATGAAAATTTATCCTTTTTACCTTGAAAGTAATAATTTTTTGCTATTTATTTATTTTCAGATTAAATAAGCTAATTAGAATTTTTTAAAAGACAAACCGTGTTTTAAGAAATTTAGAAAAGAGTAGAAAAATTGTCACCAAATTTTTATCGATTAAATTGTATCATTCATTGGAACTAGAAATGGCTGAACAAATGGATACAACAGGTCCTATTGTTGCTGAATCACCTGAAGGTTAGTTTAATTTATTATTATTTTTATTTCTTATTTGAATTAAAATCATACGATTGTATTGAGATTAAACACGAAAAAAATCGAAAAAACTGTTTATTTTTCTTTTTCTTGATTTTAAATATTAATTTTAGATAAAAAAAATGTACCACACGCTTTTAAAAGATATAAAAGAGACAGAATAAAAAGAAAAAAAAAATATTTATTCAGATCACGTTAAGCATGATGTGAAAATTATCGATTTGATTGTTATCATCATGATAAAAATAGGAAAATATTATTTATTAAAAAGATAAAAAGTAAAAAAAAAACGAAGAAAAATTTAAGACCTCGCTCTCTTGGAGAAAAAGTATTTTGCTTTTGGGCATCTTGATTTTTTTCTTTAACTTTCTTCTTTATCAGTTTTATTATTATTTTAATAATCCCTAAATAACACTCGGGGCAATTTGTTACTCTTAAAATTCTATAAAAATAAATATTAATTTTTGTATTTTTTCGCATTTTTATGAATTTTTTTCACATTTCTCAACCCACAACACATCATCGATCATATTTATTAATGCCTTTATTCGTTGTTTATTATTGTTATTATTATTATATGGCGACAAAATAGATAAATATTGTTATTATTAAAAAAAAAATTGCCAAGATAGAAGTGATGAAGGCGGCGACGATAGGAGAAAGCGATAAATGCTTCTTAAACGGTTATAATCTGGTTCTTTTTTGCTTTTAACCGTTGCATTCATTTGCTTGAAGCGCAAAATGATGTTGATTGTTTTGAGATGAAAATTTCTTGGGAAATTAATTTCAGATCTTTTTTTTTTATTCACGCCGAGTTTGAAAAAGGTTCAATTTTTATTAAATTAAATAATTTAATTATTAAAAATGAAAAATACCACCGCATACATGTGTGGTTCGTTTTTGCAAAATTTTCATATATATTCAGTTCTTTGCAAACGATTACTCTCGTTATTATTATTTTTTTTTTTTTGCCATAAAACCACATTTGTTTAATTTACTGTTTTGTCTGTGGTCATAAATCATAAAGTTATATAAATTCTGTATGTAATTTTAATTTTTCTTTTTTTTTTTGTATTATTTAGATCTGTTTATTGTGGGTGTTTTTTTTTTTTTGTAGTTTTAATTTCTCTGTTGCTGCTGCTGTTGCTAATACATGCTGAATAATTTTTGATTTGTTTAATTTTATTTATTTAATGTTTATGATTTTTTTTTTCGTTGTTACATATTAACGGCTCACCTGGTTTGAATTATAGCTGTTGTTACTGCTGTTGCCCTTTTTATTTATTTATTTATTTTTTAATTATTAATACAAAATTGTTTTAATTTATTTTAAAATATTTCTCCATTGTTTTGTGTTTTTATGTTAATTTTATTTTTAGTTGCGTTGTTTAATATTTCAGGATTTACTTTTCTAATTTGTTGAAATGACATTTTCGAATAATAAATTTATATTATTTATTTATTTCGTTAGTATTCAATTTCTTTTGTTATTGTATTAAAATTATTGATAGTTGGGTTGATTGAGTATTATTCATTTTGTGTTGTCGACTTGACGGTTAAGATTTTTTGCTTTATTATTCGATCCTGTTGTAAAAAAAACTAAACGGTTTAATGTGCCTTAAAATGGGCAAAACAAGTTTTTAAGTAGACAATTTTAAATGGTTATTTATGTTGTTGTTTATACTATATTACAGTTAATGTGATTTTATTTTTTATTTGTTAATGTTGCTTATAAAGAAAATATTCTTAATGTCGAAAAAATTCATATGACATACAATTTTGTTTTGTCTGCAATTATATGCCTAAGTATTTTTTAATTTTATTTTTTCAAATGGAAAATATATATAGCTATGGCTATATTTGTTGAACTTGATCTTGATGATGATTTGTATTGATTTATTTATATACATAATATACTACACACGATTTTATTTAAAAACCTTTTTTAAATTTGTGTATAAAGAGATGTTTTAGATTTTGATTAATTATTTGATGTTTATATACTAATGCACATGATTAGGTTTCTTAAATTAGATATTTTAAACACTTTACACTGATTGTCAATGGTTTTTAATTAAATATGAACTTTCTAGTATTACTTTCAATACATACTTTCAAATAAATAATTGGTATTTCATGTTTAATTAAATATGTATAATTATCATGTCACAAGGTAATTATATTTATTATTTATTTATTTATCTCGTTTAAAAATGGATAATTAATGTTATTTTCTATTTATTACTTGCGATTAACTCTAAAAATATGATTTATTTTTTTAATAAATTAAAAAATCATTAATTATAAATAAAATATTATTTTTATTAGTAAATGAATAAACTAATTAGGTGATAATATTTAATAAATTCGATAAAAATAAATTTGTATTTTATTTTTATACAAATCTGAATACATCAATGTAATTACATTATATTAAAATTTTGCTCAAATTGTGAAAAAATAAAGAATTAAAGCTATAATTACATTACATTTTGTTATAAATTTTATTATAATTAGTATATAAAGTTAATGAAAGGTATTTATTTCAGTTTGTTAAAGGTATAAAATTAATATTAGAAATGGTGTTGGTTGGTGTATTTAAAAGTTTGTTAAACCGAATATAATAATGTGAAATTCACAACAATTATATTAATTTATGTAAAATCTTATTATTTCCTTAATGAAATTTCCATTTGTGCTAAAACAATTAAACGTTTCTGCTTACAAACATTACAAATATTTACTGACATATTATTAAAATAATAATTATTTTCTCTACGTTAATATTCTATACTATATATATTTGCTGTTGAGTAGAAGAATCTCTCTCAATGTCATTTTCATGTAATGTTTTGTATTTTCCAAATTTAAAGTTTTCATAAATTTTAATTAGAAAATTTTCACTCATTATAATTGTAAAATTGTGTTTTGCTTGATTTTCCACACATTAGATGACTATGCAATCAAACACTTTGCATTTCTGCAGCAAGTACATTTTTGATAAGAAATATAATTGAATTATTTTTTGCTACACATATAATAAAACATAGTTTGTTATGTTGTATTGAATGAGAACAATTGTGCTGATTTGATTCAGTTTTTTTTTATTCTAATAATCCTTTATCAGTGATGTTTAAAATTCCGTTCATTAAAAAACGATAACATTCGTACTGAATTGCATTATTTGTTAAATTTTCTCCCAAAGCAATTTCGAATGCACAATCATTGTTAGAAATAATTAAAAACTTGGTGTTTGTTGGTTAAGCTTTTGTCACCTTAAACAAAAAAAAAAAAAACGCAGAGATTTCTGTTTGATAATGTGTTTTCATACTTTTAATCATCGGATGACAGTTAATTGCTTTTTTGTTTATGGGTTTTTATTATTAGAAAAAAATGATGAGTGATGCATTTTTTTATATTTATTTAAGAATATAAAATATTCTAATAAAAACACCGTTCTCTATGGTCTTATCTCTTTAATGTTTTTGCTTTTATTTTGTTGTTTTAATCTTGCACAGCATATTCTTTTATTGTTATAAAATATTTAAATAAAAAACATAACGTTGTGTCTTTATACAAATGATGCAACTGTGTTGTATTTTGTAATAACTAAGCAACAACCCAGCATGTTGCAGTAAAACAATAATTGTTTTGTTGACAAAACGACTTTAAAGAAATACTTTAAAAGTTAACTATAAAAGAATTTTTTTTGCAAAGAGAAAGCTATTTGTCTTGTCTATTTTTCAGTTTGATGGTTGGTTTAAAAAAAAATATCTTTCCATTTTCTAAACGCTGTGTTTTTCATTTGTGGTAGCTACTTGGTGACAGTTTTATTATAATAAATATTTTAAAAATTTATTTTCTTGTCTCGTTGTTGAGTGACTAAAAAATAACCGCAGCTCTCAGTCAGTCACACTGTTGTCATCGTAATTATTTCACTTTGTTTTCTTATTTTTAAATTACATTAATTACAAAAAAAAAACTAAATTAAACACCAATTATTAATGTAAATTAGAAATAAATATTAAACTGATTAAATATAGAATTTATGAACGAATATAAATACTTTATAACTTTATACAAAATTTTAATAATATTCGAGGGCTATGTAAATACTTTTATGATTATGGTTACAACTGTGGGTGGTTAAACTGATCCATTTTAAAGTTTTTTTTTTAATATTCTAAAGTATTATGTACATATATTAAAATTATTATGATGATTATTCGATTATGTTGTTCAATAGCTGAAAAATACATAAAAAAGGGTAAATTGTAATAAATATTCGTTGGTATTTTTTATTCGTTTTTAATATGCTTCAATAATAACATTATCAAATATAAATTATTCACTTCATTGATAGGCATTGATTGGAAAATTTATAACTTTTTATAATGTTATGGGGATGGTTTTTTACATAGATTATTATTTCTTTTATTTTTCTCATTATACTTTTATCAAGATATTACTAGTTAAAAGAAAAAAAAATCATATTAAATGTTTAATAATAAAATAAGGGTTGGCTAGTTTTTGTTGTTTTTTTTTATTAATTAAGCTACAGAAAGTTGTCAGTAAAGGCATTAAATGACATTTTCTAGTCTTGGTTTAGTTTTAAATGTACTCACTCGCAGCTAATAATAAGTACAGTTTAGTCTAGACATAATACTAAATGCCTCTTGTTTTCTTTTTTTACTGTCTATATTGTTATTTTAATTATTATTATATGTGTATCTATTATCTCCTTGTTGTTTTACCCAACGAATGTAATTATTGACGGAATATTACTCGAAAATGTAAAAAATTCATCTGTCAAGATAAACACTTAAAAAAAGGGCTGAAAATGTTGAAACCACATTGTAGTAAAATATGCTTTAAATGTTGTTGTATTGCAATATATATGTTTTATGCTTATAAGAGTAAACACACTTGCCTGGTTAATGATTTATGCTTAGAATATTATTCACTTATAGAAAATAATAATTATTGTACTCTTCTAAACGTATATAATAGCTTGTCTTTGGTTTTTAGATGAGTAAATTATAAATACAAAAAAAAAACCAACAAATTGTTGAGATGATGCATTAAAAGAATCATAAACATAATATATGTAAATTATGTTGTTATATATTTTTTTTGTTTAACACTCTATTGTCGTTATTATTATTATTATTGTTGTTTTCGTTGAATAAATTAAAACTTTATTCTCGTTAAATTTATATTCATTTTACAACACACTATTCTGTTTATGTCATTTCGTGATATGGAAGCAAATGCTAATTATTGTAAATATCTATTGTTATAATGACATTTTACTTGTTTTATTATTATATACCAAAATGTATATACATATTTATTATATATTTATTAAACATATTTATGCATTTGCATATAAAACTATGTATTGTGTTAAATAGAAAATAATATAATTATTATTATTATTATTCGTATATAAAAGAATGGTGTTATTGGTGAAAATTTTCATTATTATATAATATAAGTTATATATTTATCCAAGAGTCCAAAACAGCAATATGAAAATTGTTTAAATGCTTTTATTTTTCGTTTTGTTAATATTCTATGAGTATGTTGGTTTCGCTTGGACGCTGGACAATTTTGCTATATTATTAAAGGCACAAAATACCCCTAGGGCATTGATACTTGTTTTTTAATATGTTTTGTCATTGTTGCTTCGGTTATGAATAAATTATTGTATATATTTATGGTAATTATATATTTATATTGGTTTTATATATTTATATCTATTAATGAATGAATAAAATATTAGATGGGGGGATCATCTAATTGACAAATAATTTTATTAGTTTATGAAGTAAATTTTTATTCATTAATATTTATGAGAGAAAATATTTGCATCTCTTACAATTTATAATTACTTTGTTGATAGATATGTAATTTACTAAAAAAATGCATAAATTCTTGAAACAATTTTAAGATTTTGAAGTGCAAATAATATTACATTTTTTCTGTTGTTTGATATATTTGTATACATAATACAAAACATAATCAATTAAAATAGTTAAATTAGCTTAAATTGACCACATTCGAACCATCATCAGAAGAGTGTTACGGTTTTTTTTCACATAAGTGTAATGTACAGTAAATGATTCTATTCGTGTTTATAGTATTTGATATAATGTAGCAACTGTAGAGCTTTCCACTTACATCGTTATTTTTGACACAAAGTGCTTTTGATTGCCATGAATGGTATTTTTATTTTATTTATTTATAAATAAGCATTTCCAGACTATTTTTTTATGTTTCTGCTTATTCAATTGATTTTTTTTTTTATAAAAAATGTTTTTCTTTTTAATATAATTCGGTGAATGAAATGCATATATTGTTTTCTATTTATTTTTTAAGCGTACAACTTTTCAATAAGTTTCATGTTTTATTAAATAAATATCTACCCAACCATTACCAACAAATAATTTTTTTTTTATTTATATTGTCACTTAAAGTAATATTACAAAACGACGATGATGACTTTTAGCATTTAAGTAATGCATTTTTCTTTTATTAAATACATTTCTGTAATTGTCATGTTTACTTTGTGTTGTGGTGAACAGAATATAATGAAACTTTTCATTTAGGTGAATTAGCGCAGAATCATCACATTTAAAAGGTGATAATAGTATTTAATTTTGTTTTATTTTCTTTAAAGAAAATTATTTTTTCTCCGGAGGACACTGCTTTTTAAATTAGTTAATTAATTATTAATGATTAAATGTGAAGTTTTTTAACACTCGCTCATAGATAAAATGTATTAATATTATGAACTAAATATTAACACTGTATTTCAAAGACAATTGATGACTCTCTAACCACTAATACCTACCGGTCCATATAATCCTATTTGTTGTTTGTGATATTTATATGTATAAGGTTTAGGCCATGACATGGCATCATTTTATTATCACTGAAAAATAAAAGAAAAAAACTTAACGAATTTCTTTGAAACACTGTTTCTATTGTCTACTCAACACACTCTAAATCTTTTTTGTGTTCTAAATAACACACTCTGTAAAGAAAAACCAAACTCTAAAGGTAGATATAATTTTTTTTTGTTCTATATCTATTTATTTCTCTATACATATCTATTCAGTCATTATAGCACAGTGTGACTATCGAGTAAAATTATTTTGTTATTTTTTTATTTTTTACGTTTGGAGAATTGTTGGTTCTATTATGTTCTCTACTGCCTGTTACCACCCAATCAGTAACACCCAACACGTGGATGATATAGAAAATTAAAGGATCCGTGCTGTTGGTATCATATTATTATTATTATTTCTATAGAAGAGGGATACTTTATATATATATAAAAGTTGACATCGATTTCATTATGTTTGTGTGTTCGTTTTTATACATTTATATTTGAGATATCGTTTCGTATTGTAAATAGAAGATAAAAATGAACATTATAAAATAAAGATTTTCCCTTTTATTATTTGTATATAAAAATGTGTAAAAAAGAAAAACAACGTTTGCATTATAGCTGACTATACTGTCATTGTTATGTATCGGTGCTGAAAAATATGATAAAATGTTGCATGTATATGTAAAAGCTTTCTGTAGTAAATATAAAAAATAAAATGATACACCGAATATTCTTTAAGCAGCAGAAAATCAGCATCACAAATTTCTTGTATTATAATTTACAATATAAATAAAACTTCGTCATAGCTCATCCTTAAAAAAAAAACATGATAATGATAATAATAATAATACCGTCTATGTTGACAAATATACTTATGTTATATGCTCTTTATTTACTTTAATTTTGTTTTTCATGGATTTCTGATTTGAACTTTGCAAAGATGATGATTTTATGACAAGTAAAATCGTGAGTTAATGATGTATCTATCTGTCTGAGAAATTTATTTGCTTATAATAATAATGAGATATTTTATTATTCTGCTGTAATAAGTAGCCAGGCTTTTTAAACAAAAAAAAAAATTTACATTTTTGCATGCTTATTTATGTGAAAATAATATTTTAATTTTTTCTTTTTTTTTTGAATAATTAATTAGTTTTCTTTTTAAAAAAATTATATATTCGATATTCAATATTATTCTAATTTTCTTTTTCTTTTCTAGGTAAGCTTAACAAAAATTAAAATAAATTTTCCTACACTTTTACTTTTACTAATGCTACGGATGCTCTACCAAAGGTAAGTAGTGCGAACTTTTATTATTATTTAAAACGAAAAATTATCAATAATACTCTACGAAAAAATAATTTAAATAAATGATTATTATAATTAAATAAATAAAATATTTTATAAAGGTTATAAAAGCTTTTAGTTTTTAGATGATAGTTTTACATTTGTATTTTCTATTGCCAAGAATTGTATAACTTTTATGAAAAAAAATAATATTTTATAGAATGGAAAAAATATTTTTAACACAAATTTTCACTTCAACAGCAACACTATACTTTGCCATATACGTTTAGTACAGTTAGTAGTTTGGCAGCTGCCTGAGTCTGAAATATAATAATAATATTGTCTAATGTCAGTCAGTGTTATTCATTAACATTCCTCTTCTTTATTTTTTTCTTCCTTTCCTCGTATAATTCCAGCAAAATAAAGTAAAATCACATTTATATATATATATAAATTTGTTTTTTGAAAAACATTTTCTGTTTTTCATTTTCTTCATTTATCTTTCATTTCCCTTTTTTTATTGCGATTCTGATGTAATATAAATGTAACTTATGGTTCTATTTATTTATTTTTTCATCTTGCAGAACGTTTTAGATTCAATTACTGTCAATTTGCACACACAGAAATGTATGGTTTCGTTTTTTTTTTTACAATTTTATTTTCAACTGAATGGTGGTTTAGTTTTTCCATATATTCTTCTTCGTTTATTATTTTATTTTATTTATGTAACACAAATAGTACGTGTGTGCTTTTTTGATTTTACTTTTGTGCTTTTTTTTTCTTTATCAGCGAAGAGTAAACTATTTTTTATTTTTTTAAATTGTGATTTTTATTTTTGTAAAAAAAAAATATCTAAAATCAATGACTAGTTATGATAAGAGCAAGTGCTTTACACAAAACCTATTTCTATTGCAGACAATTTCAGCGTTTAATGTGTCTGTTAACTCGATTATGAACCGTTAATAGTGTGTAATTGTTTTTTTTTTTAACTTCTTGCGATAAATCTCATGGGATTTTTACAGCTTCATGTCTAATACTATTAATATCTAACCAGTAGAATTGAGATGATATATATATAAAAGCGAACAATATGTAATCCTTTTACTAGTAGAAACTTTATTACATTTATAAACCACATAAATCACACTGCAATGTGTAATTCAATTATAAAATATACCTCAATATTTCTTTATCTATGTTATAAAAAATAAAATAAAATAAATTTAATTAAAATTAAAATTTCTAAAAGAATTAATGTGTGCAAACATAAGAATAAATTATTCTCTTGTCTATTTGTAATATGCTTAGGTGGAAAACTTTATTGTTTTTAATCATGATTCAAAAGGTGTTTTTTTTTTGCTCTAGAATATGTAGGTATAGGTCGTGGTGGCAGAGTAGGCACAGGTGGTGGATGTAAATATTTACTTTTCATAATGATACACAAAAGTGTTTCAAGTTTTAAATTTATAATAAAGTGAAGAGAAAATTACAACCCCTTTCTTTTTAAACATGTGTTTGTTTTTATTTAATATTTAGTCTCTAGATAATTATTTTTTTTATATCTTTATTTACGATAGAACGTAGAAAAAAATACATTTATTTCTTAATTATTACATCAATATTTTAATTTATTTTTAGATTAAATTAAATTTCTGTATTTTACTCTATTATAGAACAATAAATCTAATGAATTAATGAGGCTATTTCAGTGAAATCTTAATAATTAATTATCTTTTATTGATATTAAGTTAATATTAGTTAACTTATAAAATAGAAATACTTTGACATTTATGTGACTTCTTTAAGTTTTATTTGTTTGCATAATTTTTTCTGTGTTTGCATTTTTCTATTACTAAGGATTATTTGTTTATACCATCATGTTCTTCAGATTGTAATGAAGATGTAGCTTTGAATAATGTCGAAGTAAAACTTAAACTTGAATAATTCTTTCTATCTATATACTTGCACTGTCTATACTCAAACAAATAGTGGTGGCTCTACTTGAGTAAACATTATATATTTACATTGCGATTCTATGTAGTATGCTTTAGTAGAAAGAAATGTTTGTAAGGTCTCAAATGTTACATCTATATTATATATATACATTTTATTTTTATATGTAATAAGTTGCGCATTATAATATGTACATATATCACTATAATGCTAGAAACAAAATAATGGATAAAGTGTTTTAGTTGAAAAAGAAGTTTTTCTACTATATGCACAGGTATGTACTACTTTCGTTTAGTATTTTATGTTTAAAGATCAATGGTGTAAGAGGTGAAAGCAGATAAAAATGATGATATTTATAAGAGAGAAGAAAATATGAATTCAAGTGGCTGGCTCCTATATCTATTATACTTTTTCACTAAGAACACCAAAGGAGTATATAGGAATTTCCTTTGTATATTAGTGATACGATAATAAAGATTGTGGTTATTAATGTTAGCCAAAGAAACGTTAAGCAGTTTTATATTACACTTTAGGGATATTTTCTCTGTATTCATTTATTTATTTAGGTTTTCTATTTTCTTCTTTTTTGTTTTGTTTTTTTTTTTTTTGCTTGAAAAATGATATGAATGATTAGACAGAAATCTAACAAGAACTACCTTTTATATTATAGCTTTTATTATAATAATTATCTTGAAATTGGAATATATGTAGCATATGTAATAAAGGCTGTTACTTAATTACTTTATTCTCAACATTGTATAGTAATAATAACATTTATTAACAGTATATATGATAGTAGAAGAGATAAGTCGTTTTCTGTTTTGTTTGTGTATATTTAACCTGTTTTGTGTAATTAACACTATACCGACATTTCGCTAAAGTGTTGATATAAAGGTTAGTACTGATGCTAATAATATGATAATCATAATATGATGTAATTTTATTTTATTTTATTTCATTATATCATCTCTTATCATATTGAATAAGTAAAATAAAATATATTTTATTATTAATTATTCGAATATTTATATTTTAATTTATCTTTACAACTTTATAATTATTAAAACTATAATATCGCGTTTTTTTAATATCTCATTATAAGTATTATAATTATTTTTATTGGAAATATGTTTATAAAACAAACATAATCATCATTGTGTGCAAAAGAAAGTAAATAATAAATAAAGTTTATTCATATTATTTTTTAATTGCGTTCTCTAAGTAAGTAAAGCTTTTTTTTTTTGCCTACAAATATTGAATTTATTATTTTTTTAATTGCTTACTGCTGCTGTTGCTTTCAAAGCTAGAATGTTTATTTTGTATGTAATTAATTTATTAGAAACACTTCTTATATATTATTACACTGAAATTCACATAGAAATGTAATTAATTTGAACAATGTTTTTGTGGCTCGACACAAAACTGTATTAGTAGGAACACCACAATTTGTTATTAGGATAGTTATTAAGTTAAGGATATAAAATTATATGTGTACAGTGTAATCTCAGTTTTGGGATTGATATGCTTGGATTATATTTAAAATAAAAGCTAACTTTTAATTGAAATTGAATTTTGTTGTATTTATTTTATTGATTAATTTCTTCATAACGTATGCATTGGACTGAGTAACACAATATTGTGGGTTTTTATTTTGTCTCTACCTTAATCAATCTTTGTAAAATTGAGGTTTTACTGTATACATATTGTTATTTACTTTAAAAAAAAAAGGAAATATAAATTTGTTTTCCCCTTGTTTTTAGTAAATGTGACAAATAAGTAAGAATTAGAACAAGCTTTCAACGAATTATAAATCTTTTAAAAGGAATTTAAAAGGAAAAAAATTATAACATTTAATCGTATAAATATTTACATTTAATTTATTATTTTTTCATTTACGCGAACACACATTGTTTCTCCACAATTTTAATAGTTTAAAATAGTTTCTGTTTAAAAAAAAAATGTCTCGCAACTATGTTTTCTAAAGATTTCTACTATAATCAACAATAATCGACATTGTCATTATGTAGAGACGTCTAATCAAGATAAAACTTAAAATGGTATAGTCAGTAGAATATTGTGTATGCGTTCAGTTCCCATGTAGAAAAAACATGCTGAGCAAGTATAATAAAAATAAAACGATATTTTTGTGGTGTAGGATATGTTTTAAAAAAAAAAATTAAGTAAGAACCGTCTTAGGCATAAATAAGTTTTTGATTAACATAGGGCAGTTTTAATAATTTTTTTTTTATTCCATGTATTATTGATTTATTTTTCTTAATATTTAAAATTTGTTATGCTTTTGTGCTTATCAAATGTATGTAATGATGAAACTTATTGTTTTGCAAACTTTTTGATATTCATATAAATGTTTAACATGGTAAATTGTTAATAATTTTTGAAAAATATGTATATTTATCATGTTTTTCTATAGAAATTTTAATGATTATTATTATAATTACTTTTGGTTTTCATTTTAAACTTTAAATTAATACGATGATGAGCTTTGAATATGTAATGAGTAGAAATGTGTAGCTTTCTGTTATGTTTTTTTTTTTGTTTCTACTCTATTTATCTTAGAATGAAATGGAAAATTTTATTTTTATTTTTTGTATTTCTCATATATATTGATCCGACAATATTTTATATGTGTGGTGTATAAATTACTATATGAGCTTTTTTGTGAAATAAAGAATTATGATATTATTATTTCAAAGGTGTTAAGAGTAGGAAATATTAATAAATAAATTTATTTTAATTTTTATTTTACCTATTTCTTATTTACTTTAACTGAATAAAAATATCAACAACACAATCATCATTATGGCTTTAACCGTTATTATTTGACTTAGAAATTATATGAATGGATATATAGGTGGTTATACAGTAATAGTAATTGTGCGCGTGTAATTATTTTAAGGTACAATAGTGACCAGTTTGTTGGCGTCGAAAGGCAAAAAATTATTTATACAAAAAGAAATAATAATGACGACCGTGTGACGATGATGGAAATGGGCCTATGGTGGTCCCACTGGTAGTAATGATGACAATTTCAAAGGTAGAATGAGAATATGACGAAATGGTAACGGCGACACCGAGTGGCGCCTTGTATATTTCTTTATTTTCTCTCTTATATATGGTGAACTCTGTCGGCTCAATTCGTTTAGAATATTCCTTGGAAGTGTAATGGTGTCGGGTGGTAGCAATGGTAAATGACGCAGAGTCGACGATTCAGTTGCTTGACTTTATTTAACTTTCTTTTGCTCTTGTACATGATTTTACTGTATAGTGAAAGACGATAAAAACAACTACAGTGAAAACATGTGTTTGAAAAAACTGCCAAATACACACGGTGGTATTTCATTGAATATGTATTTGTATATTTCATTTGAAATATTGGCGAGTATTTGCAAAACTGTGATGTGGGCTAAAATTATAACACCCTGCAGTGACTCATTGTTTTTCCTAATATTAAATATACATACGTATATATCTAGTTCTTGTATACATCAGGGATAACAAAATAAAATAATATGAATAACACGGAGAAATGTTGTGTGTTCCTTTGAGTTTGATCTGTAGCTACTATTGTTGTTTGTTGGTAATACAATTTAACATAAAAAATATGTATTTTAAGATTTCAGACTATTTTACATACAGTGCAATTTATATTAGAGCCAGCCACCAGCAGAGATGATTACTTATAAAATAAAATGGAAAATGCATTTAATTCTAGACAGCAGTAGTAGGACAGCACACGTATTCTGATTATATATTTTCCAATATTTTCAATTTTGTAATGTCAGAATTGGTTTGGCAGACATCAAGACTACTGCCAGTAGACAATTACAGTAGTGATTTCTTTTGCTGGTTCAATAAATAATTGAATAATTAACTTTGTTAAACAACATAGATGCAAGGATGTAGTGTATATTATTCCCCTATCTTAATTACTGTTTATTTTTTCTCTCTGTTAAAATACTTGATTGTCATCTAAAGTTACTCTATTTATAAAATAATTAAATTAATTATTGTTCATTATCAAAACAAAAATCGACTAGTAATATTCACTCATTGCTGGTGAAACGACCTGAAATAAAATTACCAATAAATCGATAGAATAATTATTATAATAATTTAATGAAATTTATTTTTATAATCGAAATTTTCACATACTCTCCTTTTCAGATAAGGATAATTCAATTAGATTGTGTTTTTTTTTTACTTTTTTAAAAATAGGGTTTAGTAGTTGCTATTGCTGTTGTTGTCGTTGGCGTATTATATTGCTGAATCTATCTGCATAATATAAAATTCTGAACATATGTTGTGTAGTATAGTCAGGTTGTTTTTTTTTCTTTTAATATATTTTTTAACATCGTTGTGTCGTCGTCGTCTACAATATGAGAACAACACACCAGATAGCAGAAAAAACATACACATTTAGAAAATTTACAGAAAAAATACATAAAGTTGCGTTTTTTTCGTTATTATTTAATTTTTCTTTACTTAGGTTTTTTTGCGACTTACTATTTAGAAGTGGAGAGTGTGTGTGCTTTAATGCTAGTGCGCATTTTTTGTTAAAAGCACAAAACGTGTGTTCAGTATTCAATATAAAAAAGCGCACAGTGTACTATATAATTTTATTACATGTACGAATAATTTTTAAAACACCATAATATCGTTTTTTTTTGCTATGTGATGGGTAGTATGTAGTACTCTAGTTTGTTACATTTTATATTTGATGGAACTTACGAATCGCGTTGGCAAAAAGATGCAAAAAAAAAATCTTTTAAACTTTTTTTCAGGGTTGAAACTTTCATTTATTATAATTTCTGGAAAAAATTTAATTGAATTCATGAGGTCATAATTTATTTTTAATGCTTATATGTTGTTTAATTTACGATCTCTCTAATTATAACATTTTATTTTTGGCTGTGTTTCGGTTTTATTAGATCCTTAAATTAAGTAAACGATGATATAAAATTCGAAATGTGATTGAGAATGACGGCGGCGGTAGTCGCAATATAGAAAGCTTTAGAGTAGACAGTGCAGTGTTTTGTTATTGTAAGTTTGTTAGGCTTATTAAATGTGGCAGTACTACTCTGGTGGTAGTCTTTGTGGGTGGTGATGACAAATAGAAATATATAATATTTTCCGAGTATTGGAAAATTGGTGTCGTTAAGTCGGCAGCAAAATAAAAAATCATGCATACTGAAAATCCACTGTACTCATTATTTCAGTGGTAAACATTTTCAATGTGTTTGTAGCTTAATGCGTTCCACTGATAAAAAAAGGGAGTACTTTGTTCTATCGATTCGTTTAATATTTAAGGATATAATAAACAAAAAACCAACGAACCAACACATTTATCCTACTCTCGTCTATATTTGTATTTGTTTTTTTTTATTTGATTATTTCCCCACTCGGCGGAAAATACTTGTGTATGGTTTTTCCTCAAATAGTATTATTGTGGAAAATACGAAATGTAACGATATTCAACGACAGGAAAATACGACGCAACATGACATAATATTCGAATATATAGAAGTAAAAGCACTACGCTAGTGGTAAAATTTCCTTTTTATAAAAATAATAATCAAAATAAGAAATTCTCCACCATCGAGTTCAGTACAGTAGAATTTTGAATCGTTGTCGCGGGCAGTCCTTTTCCTGAGTGTAAAGTGTCCACACTGGCGACTATATATTTAGTGTGTGCCCCGCCCTATATAGTTTAAAATATAAATTATTTAAAAATTTAAAACAAATTTAAATAGTAAATTATTAATTGTTGTTTGCAAAAAGTTTATTAATTATTAAAAAAAAAGAGAAATTTGTTTTTTCGCCATAAATATTTACGTTAAATAAAAAATTGTAATAAAAAATTATTTAGTTGAGAACAGTTGTTGATCGTATAAAATTTAATTTGTTAAAAATTTATTAAAAATAATAATAATTATTAATTATTATTAAACAAAAAAAATTTATTAAGGAAAACTAACGCAAGAGATTATAAATTATCCAAAATGCTGATTGGATTAGTTAGAGATTCGGTGATGCAGTGTTTCTGCCACACGTGCCGGGCACCGGTTTTGCCGGCAGGTAAGATGACTAATCATAATTTATTATTTTTTACATTATACGTTTTTTTTTATTTTTCATTAAAAAAAAGAAATATTATTTATTTTTTAAAAAAACATTCCCCAAAAATCCATCCACTTAAATTTTTATTGCACATCAATTTAAATTATTATGACGAAAAGGAACATTATGTTATGCAATTTTTTTTTTCATTTTGGGTAAAATGTAATAAATAATTTGGCTTATGGTTGGTTTCCCTTTTTTATTACTATTATTATTATTATTTGGGAAAATTGATCAAATCATTTAATATGTTAAAGAGATAAGAAAGAAATGCTGTTTTTTGGGATAAAATTTTGGTTAAAAAAATAAAAATAAAGCGAAAAAAACTCAAGGACGCATAGTATGTGGAAAGACAATAAAAGAAAAATTAAAAAAGGAAAATTATAAAATAATGTAAAATCAGATAAACTCAGGGACTAGACGTATAAAAGATATAATCTTTCACTTACTTTTCAGTTTTTTTGCCTTTTTTTTTTAGCTGAAAATAATTTTAATAAATTTGAATTCGATTCGAAAAAGTAAAAAAACCAAATAACTTTCAAGGTTTCCTAATTTATTTTCGGTGTGCGATTTATCTGCGGTAATTATAAATAATTACATTTATAATTATTTATGCAGTTAACAACAATAACATTATTTTTTACCTACTACTGTTGCTGAGCGAAAATTTTCCTTTTTGTTTGCTGTACTCGGCTACGTGCATATTTTTCATAATTTACATTTTTATGTATTTTTACTTACGTTATGTAATGTCTGTATTATAATCATCATCCATCCATCCATCTATCAATATACTTTCGTTTAATTATAACAATATTAATAATTTTATGTGTGTAAATAATGTTTTTATTATAATTAATGGTTGATGGTGGTGTCTTGTGGTGGTTTATTTTATTTTTGGAATATTTAATGGCAAACCAAATAATATTAAATATTTACAACTTTCAATCCATGATTTTATTTATTTTTCTGTGATGTTAATACGTCAATACTTCTACTTCATTGCAGTATATTGGGTTTTATTTTTATCCTTTTTTTTTGCCTTAATTTATTTATTTCTAAGTTTACTTGCTATTTTACTTTTTTGTTTTCTACTTATTTTTGCTGTAATTACAAATAATTATGGTTCAATAATATCGAATTTTGTTAAATTTACCATTAAACGTAAAAAAATTATTGAGAAAAAATATTCTGCTTTATTGGATTCTAAGGACTCTAATTTTGTTTGCATAAATTTTTACTTTGAAAATAACAAACACGACAACAAATCGATATACATATAATTTCGTGTGCGACAAATATACAAAAAAAAAAGAAGTAAATGGCAAAAGGAATATAAAGAAATGTTAAAAGAAACAAATTATGCAGGCTATTTATTTATATAATTTAATTATATGTATATATATTTCTTCATTTGCTGTTTTTTTTAGCGTTTTTTATATTTGTATTCTTTGGCTGTTTTTAGATTATTTTTTCTTTTTTTACTTTTGAACAAAATTACACCAATTTTTTTATGCTTCAATAAAAATAATAATAATGCTATGTATAAAGAGAAAGCTCTGGAAATTTATATTTTATTATATAATTTTATTTGTGCTTTATTTATGATTTTTTTTTTTCGTTTCTTTATGCCGCCTTATGATTCATCAAATATGAATCAGTTTTCTGTTGTTGTTGTTTGTTTGTTTTTGCTCTCTGACCGATATTAATACAGAATTCTAGGGATGAAGAATACTAAATTACTTTTGAGATTTTCTTATTATTTTTGTTTTTATTTGGTAAAAATTTGTTTTTGATTATTAGGATTTTTTTTTCTTTGAGTTTTTTATTAAACAATTAATGGAAGTAATGAATGTGAATGCCGGATATTAAATATTTAAGTAAGGGAAAATGATGATAAAACTTTTTCCCTTAGTTAATTTTTGTTGATAAAATAAATTTCTTTATTAAAATAATTTTATTCAATTTTTTTTTACTTCCGATCGATTATTTGATATTAAATCAGCAATCACCGGTCAATATAAATTATTTTATTTTTTCATCAATTTGTGAAGTTGTTGTCCCTGGTTGTGTCTGTGTGTGCTAAATCGTTGTGAATTTTTAATTTTCTAGTTAAAATTTGTAATTTAATAATTTTAGTATTTTGTGTAAAGATTAGTGAATAGTTATTTCACAATTAATTTCTATTTTGTTCTATTTTTTTCCATTATTAATTTTCTTTGTAAATTTTCCATGAAATATTTTTTTTGACATATTGAAGAAGAGTTAGAGAAAAATAAAAAATGTAAAGTCTAAACTGGTCTAGAGTTTTCTTCTAAATAATAAGGTGGTTGTTTAGTTTTGTTTCTTGTTGCTTACCGCTTTGAATTAAGTCAATATTTTTATTATGAAGATGCTCTTTGTGGTTTTTGTGTAATAAATTATCTACACTTTTGTATAATAATACAACAATGTGTATTATATGCTATAACGTGGTAACACTATGCTTCAGCTGTGTGTTTTTGTATTGTATCTTCTTTTACCCCTTTTACTAATAATAATAATAATAAAACTTAATATAATAAATTAATTAAAGCAAAAGAGAAGAGAAAGTTACATATTACCATCTTATCATCTTACTTAGATGCAAAAAGAAAAGAAAAGAATATTGGTAAACAGATATTTTATCTTATTTTTTATATTATTATTCACATAAATCATTATACTTTTTATTATGCCATCATATATTTTGTACATAAATTATCTTCAAAATAATGTTGTATTGCTGTCATCTACTTACCTACCTACCTATATACGTATCTGCAACCTGTTTGAAATTTATGGATATTTTTTTTTCTATACATACTTTTGTTACTTGAAGTGAATCGTCGTAGTCTTATCGATATATTCTCAAGGTTTATTTATTTTATCGCTTTGATAACAGACAATTTATTCACTTGACTGTATTATAAATTTGTGTGCTTGTGATTTGTTTTCTTTCCCGTATTTAACTTAAGAAAAAAGCTGTGGCAGCTTTAATTGCGTTTGTGAAAATAAACAAAAAATAAAAATGTGAAAAAATTTCAAAAAAACGGGGGAAATAGATTTATTTAATGGTAAATTTAAAAGCTTTTAAATTAATTATAATAATAAATTTAATTTTAAACATAATTAATTACACCTGTATTTTTTTTTAATGTTTATTGTTATTTATTTTGTAC